>CM039690.1:7676924-8926924 GCA_022530915.1 Paspalum notatum | reverse complement strand
TTGCTACTTGTGATTCCTATGTTATCTATCATCCTCGTGTTATTATCATACATTGCTATTGGTGATCAATTAACACAGGTCCCCCGCGTCGCTCTCGCAGGGGGCGGCTCGGGCGGAAATACCGCCGCCGCCCACCCGCCCTATTCCACCTCGCCGCCGCCTGAGCACGCGGCCGGGAAGCCCGCGCCAGTGCAAGGACGGCGGCGGCGGGGCGCTCCTCTCCCACCTTCGTGGCTGCCTTTCCCTCAACGGGATGCTCCCGTCCATGGCCAGTCCGTCATCGTTTTGGGTCTCCGGAGGCCAAATCCGGCGAGCCCAAGTCCGGATCCGGCATACCCAAGGCCGGATTTGGCGAGCCCATGGCCTAAGGCGTGGTGCGGCGGCGGCTCGAGCCGGCATGCGGACGGCGACGCGTGTTTGGGGTTCTGCACGCTGGGCGGCGGCGTGGCTCTGCAACGACGCGGCATGGGGACAGGGCGGCGCAGCGCGGCTACGGGCTCGTGCAGCGGCGACGCGGCGGGGCGCGGGCGGTCGGCCTCCGTGCGGACGGCGGCGCGGCGCGTTCTCCGTGAAGCCGGAAGCGGCTACGGCGGGCGGGCTGCCGGCGCAGCCTGTGCTCTGCATGGCCGCGGCCCAGTGCGTGTTCACGCTGCCGGCTGGCGGGCTGCTCTTCGCGTGGGGCGGCGGTGCGGCACAACGCGTCGGCGGCTTCAGTGGGGCTCGGCACGGTGGCGTCTCCGGCGCTGCTTCGATGGGCCGGTGGCGGTGTCGGCGGATGCGGTCACGGCACTGACGGTGTGGGCGCTGAGGCCGGATCGGGATCGGTTTGACACAAGGCGCGGCTGGCTGTGACAGGTGGTGGCATCAGCGGTTGGCATCAAGGTCGCTGCATGCTTGGCGTGGTGACTGCTTGCAGCGGACCTCGGCGGCTTGCCCTGCTTGGCAGTTGCTGGTACGGTGAGGGACAACGTTTGATGACAGTGCTTGCAGTGGCGACAAGTATGGCAGCTTTGCTTGCAGCGCACTGCTGCGGTTAGCCTTGCTCAGCAATGGCTTCTCCGGTGTAGGACATCATCGGAAGATGGCGCAAGCGGCGTTGATTGCGGCAGCCGTGCTTGGGTGACTTTTAGGTGGCTGCATTGTGGTGGCTTCGAAGTTCCGGTGGCAGTTTGGCTGTGTGGTGTTCAGGAGGACAGGGTGACCTTGCGCTTCTTCTTGACGGAAATTCGTGAAACAGATCCTCTTCCTGGTGGCCAGAGACGGATGTGGTGAGGCCCCCGTGAGAGTGTGGAGTCCAGCGGTAGAAGTGGCGAGGCCCCTACGTGTGGTGAGACGGCCTCGTAGGACCTGGTTCTGGTGTGTTTACTCCGTCGGTTGGGGTGCCAGGCTGCAGCGGCTCTACGGCGGGAGGTCTCGCATGGCAATGGCCTTCTTGGTGTAGTGCGGTTTGCGGCTCCTTTTTCGCTCGCAGTTTTAAGTTGCGGCAGGAGCTTCTTCTTCTGCAGCACGGTGACCTGGGGTTTGTCCGCAGCTTTCGGTGTGCATTGCGATTGGCGGTGGTGGCGAAAGCCTTGCCCGTCCTTTGGGCTGACGATGGCGACGCCTCTGGGCGCCGTTTACTTTCTTGAAAGCATCGTCGTTCCACCCCTATTCTCCTTGTGCATCGTGTTCCAGGGTGAAAACCCTGACTGTTGGGTCGAGCGGCGGCGACGCCTATGGCGTCGTGTTGGAGGCGTCGCTTTGGAAGCTCGCGCCTTATGTAGGTTGGGTCCGTTTTTATCTAGTCGTTGAGTCTTTGTGCCGTGTTGATGTCCCAATCCAACCGGCCAGTTGAGTCGAGTTGAGTTGAGTTGTGTGTTATGTTGTTTGTCGTTCAGTCTGGGTTTTTCTACTGTATCAATATAATCGGCAGCTCTCCCGCCTGGTTCGTTTCAAAAAAAAATTGATCAATTCTCATGTTTCTTTATTATCACCTAACCTAATCTGCAATTGCGATTCTTGCTGATTGGAATAGCATAGTCTTGTTGCTGATGATTTTAACAGCACAGTCTTAGTTGAGACTCCCATGTTCTGTTTCTGTAGGACTCCGGTTTCAAAATTAAGGTTAACAGCGCCTCCGTTCTCTGCTTGCAAAACCTCTTTAACTGCTTGCACTGCATCTTGTGTGCTGTAGACTCCATTGTTTCTGCGCTCCATTTTTTCCTTGTGTCATCTATACACGGTTGAACATTTGGCTTCTTCAGTTACATTTACAATGGCTGCACAAGTTACTCATTTCGTTGTATAATAATGCAAGTTAACCCATGATATCCCCTGGAATACGTGTAGCAGTTGGTTGTGGTAAAATCTAGGTAATATTATCTCGTGAAGTATTAAACACCAATTAATTTTTACTCTTGGATTTTGTACCTCAAAGAGTCAAAGCACAACGTAATACTATTAATATCTATCTATATTGTTTAGATAATATTATCTATATTCTTTTGGATAAATTACCAAACTCTCTCAGGCCCATGTTTTCAAGGGCCCGTTTCTCTTTGTGTGTGCCGCCTATTTGCGCGCATTTTGTTTTTTTCCTTTTAACATGCCTCGCTAACTATCATTTGAGTGAATTGTACGCTAAGTCGCTAAACTTATTCCGCGATACCAATTAGGTCCATAAAATCTAAAAGTGATGAATATATGTTTTTTAACTTTTCAAAGTAATCAACTAGATTCATCAACTTTACATTTTTAATTGATTGAGATCAATTGTGGATCTAGATTTACATTAAAAAGAACCACTTAAAAAGCTAAAAGATCTAGATGATACCATGAAATAAGTTTAAAGACCTAACATGCAACTCACTTTCCTCATTTTTACGTGGTTAAAACATTTGGGATCACAAAATATTATAACTAAATAGGTAGAAGAAAGGATCCGGTGAACGGACTTGAGGCACTAGGTGGGCTAGGTGATAGTGGGTGGATCCAGAAGCGGTTCCGCTCACTTGGGAGGAACACGAGTCCGGCTGACTCATCCGTTGGATCCTAGGGTGGGATTGCGGTGAGCTGTGACTAAGAGGATGAGAGGGTCGCCGCCGCAGAGGGCGGAGGGCAATTTGATGCTCAGTGGTTGTGTTGGTGCATCATGGCGATGTTCCGATGGTGGGGCATCGCTGAACGCTCGAAGAGCGTGGGGATTGTAGTATTCCTCAAAGTCACTGATAAATGGGGTCAGATGCATTCGTCCGTAATCGAAAAATCAGGTACAAAAGTCCCAAAAAATTTAGACATCATGTTAGGCTATCTTCACTGGTCCGCTTATCCATCGCCCATGTTTTAAACCTCTCGCAGTGCGCGCACGATGCTTTGAGCCCCGTTGGTGAGCATGGCCATAGCGAGGGTCACGGAGCATAGGACAAAGCGAAGGACCACCGAGACAAACGGCCAAAAATCTGATGTCTAAGCTGCTCAGTTGGCCCACAGACTGATTTATAAAAATTTAATTAATCGAAACACTGAGAACGTGACATGCCACAAATTGTTTCGCGAAACTCGTTCGTCAAACAGAAAGCGGAGGAAAAAAAAACAGAAAAAATGAGATAAAGCGCTGCTTGAAAGTTGAAACCTCACTCTCCCCTCCCGTCTCCCGTCCACCCCCGCTCCCCTCCAAAAAGCCCCCCACCAAAACCCCACCGGCGGCGGCCCCAGCCCAACCCCAAATGGCGACGCCGGCGCTCCCGCCGGAGGCGACGGAGGCCGCGGAGGAGGCGCGGGAGCTCCTCTACGAGGCGTACAACGAGCTGCAGGCGCTGGCGTCCGAGCTGGGCGGCGGCGGCGCGGGGGCGCCCGCCGTCGTGGTCGTGGGCCACCAGACGGACGGCAAGAGCGCGCTCGTCGAGGCGCTCATGGGCTTCCAGTTCAACCACGTCGGCGGCGGCACCAAGACGCGCCGCCCCGTCGCGCTCCACCTCCGCTTCAACCCGCGCTGCGACGAGCCCCGGTGCCGCCTCCTCTCCGCCTCCGGGGCGGGCGACGCCGACGGGTGCGATGCCGGACGCTCCATGCCGCTCGCCGACATCCAGGTGCGTACGCTCGGCGGGGCGATGGCGAGCGCAGGGGTCTGTGTGGGGAATGCAGCTGCTGTATGCTCTTAAGTCTTATCCGTAGTGTAGATTGCACCGCACCCCCATGGGGTTTTTTTTGACACTTGAGAATGGTGTTTAGTGACGAAAATAATGCACCTTGTGTGTTTATGTGATTGCGCTCTCTGTATTTCTGTATGCCATTGGAGAAGCTTGGTACCTAACTTGATATATTTATGCTCAGATTAGGAGCATGCCAAGCTTCCTGGTTCTGTACAGTACAGATTATACTGTTTAGGAACTTAAACTTTTAGATTGTTTGCTAATTGCTACAAAATGTAGAAATGGTGAATGATGAGCAACCATTTCCATTTGCATAATGTCAAACACGCAGTTTTTGCATTATATTGTTTGATTTCCTAGGAAATTGCTTGGCCATTTTGTTGTACTATCGAATTGTAATCAGAGAAGGATGGACCACTGTTGCTTTAGATGATTTCTTATCCCCCCAGATTCGTGTGTGGCATGACGACAGTATTTTCTTAATAAGCTCAACTACTTTCAGGCATACATTGAAGCCGAAAACTTGAGGTTGGAGAATGACCCGTGCCAGTTTTCAGAGAAGGAAATAATAATAAACATAGAATACAAGAATTCCCCCAATCTCACCATCGTTGACACTCCAGGCCTCATCCTTCCAGCTCCTGGCCGTAAAAACAGAGTTTTGCAGGTACATGCTTTTGTTTTACTTTGGGTTTTACCCTCTATCAGTTTCCATTTCCAGTAGTTTTTTTTTCCAAGTGCCTTTGGTTCCGTTTTGGAACTGCACAAACCTTGACGATCTTGTGATCTGTAGACCCAGGCTTCTGCTGTTGAGAGCCTTGTCCGCTCTAAAATTCAGCATAAAGAGACTATTATACTGTGCCTGGAAGATTGTAGTGATTGGAGTAATGCAACTACACGGAGAGTGGTGATGCAGGTTGGTTTTTAAGTTATTTTTTATATGCATGTCTTAAACTAATTGGTGTTTGCATGATTTTTCACTAGTTGTACTCATAACTCGTTGGGTTTCCATACATAAACAAAAGATAAAATCACTTTTTTGACTTGTAAGTCTTAAATTGGAGCTTAACTTACCACAACCCTTCTCTAACTGATAAAGTGTTTCCACTCAACAAAGTTTTCTGTTTCCTTTTCGTACTGCAGGTTGATCCTGATCTTTCCAGGACTGTTCTAGTATCCACAAAACTGGACACTAAAATACCACAATTTGCCCGGTCTGCTGATGTTGAAGTGTTTCTTCACCCACCGACTTGTGTGCTAGATGTTTCCTTATTGGGAGATTCTCCATTTTTCACATCAGTACCTTCTGGTAGAGTTGGTTCTTGCCATGAAGCTGTGTTCAGATCAAATGAAGAGTTTAAAAAGGTATCGTAGGTCACTACCACCAGATTTTTGAGACCTTTGTGCTTCTGCCTGTGAATTGTTGAATGGTCTACTGTATAAACATGCTTGAAATCTAGTATTAAGCAGACTTAGAATTTATCCTTCTAAGCAACTGTCTGTCTGGTTTCATGATCACATTCTGTACCTAATAAAAAAGTCAGGCAGTATGATGTTATTTCCCTTACAAGAGATTACAACTAACTTAAAACATGTAGTGTACTGTTAAGATCTTTTTTAGGCAGTTAAGTTTACATATAAAAGATACAGAATAACACTTTCTGTTCCTTTTATACTAATTTTTGATTCAAGTATAAAAGACATGATTGTTTTCACTCTTGAAGCTTCTCAGATTTCACTATGAGGTGCCATTCCTAGAGTATGTGCCCACATTTCTATCTAGTACTATTTACTATAGGGTAACGACACACTCTAGGAATAACCTGTGACTAACAGTAACAGCTAGGGTTCTTGTGGGGATCAACTGGTCAAGAATGTAATTTATAGCACTTAAATTATCCCTGTGAGGCTGCTATGATTTTTTATTACTGTTTGTAAGATCAATGAAATGTTGTACTCTGTGTGTGCACGAACATGCAACTATTTTAGCCAAAGTCTCCAATACGCAATGTTGACCATCAGTGTTCATAGAACTATATTACCAAAATGTTCAAAAGAAATAATATTTTGAAAGTACTGTCTTAAAGAAAAAATGTTATTGTTTCCAATGGCTGGATTAGATCGTTTTGCCAGTTTGTAATATCTGTATATAACCTGCCTTTATTTTATAACGATATTGTGATGAACTTCCCCACAGTTTTTCATAAAAAAATTTCAAGAAAGTTTGACTACTCAAATCCTAAACACTGCATATTCTAAAGGGATGGAATAACATAGAAGGAAAACACACTGCTTTTAGTGACATGGAATGTTCTAACCGAACTACTCTCCGTCCCAAATCGTTAGAAATTTTTGGGGTTTGAATAGATTCATGGATTGTTCCATGTATGTGTTTCGTATATATATGTCTAGATTCATGAACATTCATTTGAATGTGGATGGATGGAGGGAAGGCGAAAACATCTTACAATTTGGGATGGAGGGAGTACTTTACAGAATACCATGCCTGTGTTTTAGTGCAGTCTTTTTTGCCATCATTACTCATTAGATATCCAAATTTGGGCCTTTCCTATTCTGTGTAATAAGCGGTAACTTTTCAGTATGGCCTCTAATTTTTTATTATGTTTTCATGAAGGCCATCTCTTCAAGAGAGTTGGAAGATATTGCATCTATTGAAGACAAGTTAGGAAGGGCACTTACAACAGAGGAGAAAGATAGAATCGGAGTGGGCAACTTAAGGCTATTTTTGGAAGAGTTGCTACGGAAGAGGTATTCCTGTGTATTATAACGTTACAGCATAATGTCGTTTTATCATTCTCATGTCTTTCTTGTGAATAATGGAATGATGTTTCTGTTATTGAAAGGTATATTGAAAGCGTCCCATTAATCGTTCCACTTCTTGATAAGGAACACCGAAGCACAACAAGGAAATTGCGTGAAATCAGTCAAGAAATCAGGTGATCTCTTTAGTCGACTGTCCTGCCCCCTAATCGATGCATGCTTCCTGTAGTAGGTTATCTATCGTCCTCAAACCTTTGAAGGATGGCTGGGTTATGGTCTTCCCTATGTGGCTGACTTTACATGCTCATGATGATATATCTGCTATTCAAGATGCATGATATGTGTTGACAACTTGACATCTTATATATGAACAGTGATATGGACAAAGCTAAACTGAAGGAGAAAGTTCAGCTATTCCATGACTCATTTTTGACCAAGGTGCTTTTACCACATATTATAAGGCAGATGCTACATTACTTAGATGACACAATGTTCTTGCACTACAGCATTTGATTCCACGAATAATCTTTGAATATTTTATTCAGAAAAAAAAAGCTGCTTGAGATAAGCTTAAAATTGATCCCATATTATTTCATTTCAGTTATCTTTGCTATTGAAAGGCATGGTGGTGGCACCTCCCGATAAATTTGGTTAGTGTTTTATCTCCTGTGATTGATTTATAGAGGTGTTGAGGTTCTTCCTACATTATGCTTTGTTATGACTCATTTAAACTGTTGGGCCACAGGAGAAACTTTAATTAATGAGAGGATAAATGGAGGAACATTTACTGGGAGTGAGAATTTCCAGCTCCCAAACAAGATGATGCCAGTAAGTTCTTTTCTTTCTTTCTTTCTTTTTTTTGTATTGAAGATGTATCACCACCACCACTACTCCCTCTTAGTTTATGCTTATAGAGTTTTAATTTTTAAAGGAGATGAATGTTCCTTGCCACAAGAAAATCTTATGTAATTGTGTTTAATATGCTTTCCTGGAGCATATCATTTCATACACTTAGCACTTAGGCACATTAATTTAAGCTACCTGAGTACTTGACCCCATGATCTTCTACAACCCTTTTAACATAAACATTTCTTTTCTACAGAAACTAGAGGGTAAACATATTTTTGACCATATACTACTGTACCTTGGCTAAAGAGTACGGATGTTTATTACAGTTATCTTAACTGAGTGGTTTATTCATTTATGAAATGTTCAGAATGTCCTTTTCTGCAGAATGCTGGAATGCGTCTTTATGGTGGTGCACAATACCATCGGGCAATGGCTGAATTTCGTCTGGTAGTTGGTAGTATCAAGTGCCCTCCAATAACTAGGGAGGAAATTGTCAATGCTTGTGGTGTTGAGGACATTCATGACGGGACAAACTACTCCAGGTATTCTCTTTCTCAGGGTTAAGCCTATATGATATGGGTCCTAGGATCCTACATTCATATGTTCACATCGAGTTCAAGTGATATCAGTGGTACTGGTACAAATCTAAAATTTGGTAGGATTGAATAGGATCTTGTGGTATTGTCTGGTTATGCTAAGGTGTAGGATTGTTACACTGACAAGAAATAGGATTGTTACACTGACAAGAAATTGCATCAAAATACAACACATGATGCAAGGTGTTGTAAGTTTAAGTTACACTAGTCTAATATTTTTTCGAACGATACACTAGTCTAATTTTCTTTCTTTAAGTTTTTATATGATTAGTTCATCTAACTTCACTGAAATTGACCCGAACTATGTAGTTAGTTTTCTTGAATTGAATATAAATAAGCACATGCTTCATTAAAAAATAATATAGTTGCACAGTATATTTTTATTCATTCTGAACATTGTCTGGTTTTGTTAGGACTGCTTGTGTAATTGCGGTGGCAAAAGCACGTGACACATTTGAACCATTCCTTCATCAGGTTGGTGAGCTTACCTGAAGTGTGGCTCATTAGAGATCCACCGTTTGGATTTCATCATATTTCATTTCCAGATAGTTGTCATACTTTTGTGTGATTATGGTTTTGGAAACCTGCAAAAAAAAAAAAAAAATCATGATAGATGCATATTTTTTGTTTGGGCTTCTTGTGCCTGACATTCCCTTACTAAAGCATGTGATAGCATGATCAACAAAATAATTTTAATAGTTGAACTGCTTTTTTTGTGAATACATATGTTTTGATCTTGATCTACTATGTTTCTGAGATCAATATCTTTCACTTTTTCTTAATGCAGTTGGGTTTTAGGCTTTTGTACATACTGAAGAGGCTGATCCCAATCTCTGTTTACCTGTTGGAGGTACTATTTATCCTTAAGCTATTCATAATATATTTTTATTTTTATTTTAACCTTTTTTTGCACAATGATGGAATTGAACTATACAGAAAGATGGTGAGCGCTTTAGTAGCCATGAAGTACTTGTAAGGCGTGTCCAGGCGGCATTCAAGAAGTTTGCTGAATCCACTGAGCAATCATGCCGTGAAAGGTAATGACCTTCTTGACTCTGATACTTATGAATGATTTTCTTGTTTATTTGCTGGTGCACACTCTAGTCAAAATGCAGTTTATCTGTGCAAAGACAATGCTTCCATATTAAAATCTTTCATCTAGCATTTTTGGTTTGAAACTGTGGATTGCCTTTTGAGAACATAGGCTGACTATTTGGCTGAGCTATGAATTGTTAAAAACGTTTTTCTCGCTCATTTACTTAGTTACACTTGCCAGCTGTCACTGCCACAGCCCTTGGGGCAGTGACCACTGACCATGACAGTGTTAGTATCTGAATTCTTACTCTCATTGGGAGAGGATGACACTAGGAGCTGTGGGCGATTTTCTGGTTTATTTCTCACACAATGCCATGCCAACCTGAGGGGTTGGGGGTACATATTTATAGCTGGCCGAGCCAAGCATATGCTAAGATGCTAGTCTAAGATGCTAGTCTAAGATGCTAGTCTAAAAGCTAGTCTAAGATGCTGTCCTTAGGTGCTGTCCTAAAGATGCTAGTCTAGTCTAAGATGCTGTCCTGGTTGGGGCAGCAAAATGCTGTCCTTGCAGAGGACCACAGGACCACAAAGACCAAGAGTACAAGAGTTATTCCATCATTCTCCCCCTAAGTCTTGTGCGTCGGTCTGTGGGAAAGTTGGACCATCCCGGTCCTGGAGCGAAGCTCAAGGAACTTGATCCTCCCAAGGGGCTTGGTGAGAAGATCCGCAAGCTGGTCCTTGGTGTTGATGTAGCGCGCCTTGATGCTCCCTTCCTCCCAGCAATCCCGGATGAAATGGTACCTCACCCGGATGTGCTTGCTCCGTTCATGGAAAACGGGGTTCTTTGCCAGGGCCAGAGCGGACTTGCTGTCCACCCTGAGTTCAACTGCTTCAGTGTCTCTGCCGAGGAGATCACCGAGCAGTCGAGCAAGCCAAAGGGCCTGAGTTGAAGCGGTGGAGGCCGCTATGTACTCGGCCTCGCAACTGGACAGCGCCACCACTTGCTGCTTAACCGACTGCCAGCTAACAAGACACTTGCCGAGGAAGAAGAGAATCCCGCTAGTGCTCTTGCTGGTGTCGATGTCGCCGCCGTGGTCGCTGTCGCTGTAGCCGACGAGGTGTGCCTCTCCGGGGCACCTCGGGTAGCAGAGGCCGTGGTCGAGAGTCCCCGCAACATAGCGGATGATCCTCTTCACAGCCTGCTGGTGCTCCGTCGTCGGTCGCTGCATGAACCGACTAACGTAGCCGACGGAGAAAGCCAAATCCGGCCGTGTGTGGACGAGGTAGCGAAGGCTTCCCACAAGACGCCGGTACTGCGTAGCGTCCACCTCCTCCGTCGTGCTGTCGCGGCTCAGCTTCAGCCGCTCCTCCATTGGAGTGAGAGCTGGGTTGCAGTCGGTGAGCCCAGCTAGCTCAACGACGCGCTTGGCGTAGGCGGTTTGTCGAAGTGTGATCCCGGAGTCGTCCTGGTGCACCTCGATCCCCAGGTAGAAGGAAAGAGGTCCCAAGTCACTCATCTGGAAGGTGGCCTTCATCTCTTCCTTGAACGCAGCCACCTCCGCATCCTTGACGCCGGTGATCACCAAGTCGTCGACGTAGACACCCACCAGCAGGGCGTTTCCACCATTGCCCCGCCGGTAGATGGCCGCCTCGTGCGGGCTTTGCTCGAAGCCCATCCCTTTGAGCGTGGAGTCCAACTTGGCATTCCACGCCCTCGGTGCCTGCCGCAAGCCGTAGAGGGCCTTGCGCAGGCGCAGCACCTTGCCCTCCTTGCCGGGGATCTCAAATCCCGGCGGCTGGTGCACGTAGACCTCCTCCTTCAGATCGCCGTTAAGGAACGCCGATTTGACGTCCATGTGATGGACATGCCAGCCTTCCTGGGCAGCCAGCGCAAGGAGAAGTCGCACGGATTCCATCCGTGCCACGGGGGCGAAGGCATCGTCGAAGTCGATCCCCTCCTGCTGCACGAACCCGCGAGCCACCAAGCGAGCCTTGTGCTTGATGATGGCGCCAGCTTCATCCCTCTTCAGCTTGAACACCCACTTAAGAGTGATCGCGCGGTGACCGCGAGGGAGGTCAGTAAGCTCCCAGGTGCGGTTCGTCTCAACCGCGTCCATCTCCGACTGCATCGCGGCCCGCCATGCCGCGTGTCTCTCGGCCTCCGCAAAAGAGCGAGGCTCGCCGTCGTCGCACGCAAGGTGCAACTGCGCCTCCAAGTCGCGAGGCACCAGTCCCGACACTGGTTGGTCGCCGAAAAGGTTCTCCATTGTACGATACCGCAACGGCTCGCCGTCGTGGTACGCGTCGAGGCGCTCCTCGTCGTGGGAGAGTGGAGTAGCAAACTCCGCCATGCCGTGGTCGACGCGGGCTGGTGTCGAAGTGGACGTGCCCAAAGGAGTGACCGTCGGTGCTGAAGTGCGTGGGGTAGCCGGCTGCGGTGGTGTTGGTGAAGAACTTGGTGCAGCCGAAGTCGTGGCTGGAGAGCGTGACACTGGAGTCGGTGGAGGCTCGGGGACTGGGGTAGGCACGCTCGGTGAAGAGGAGCTGCCTACTCCCCCAGCTCTCTCGAAGTGGATGTACTCGACAGTGAAGTCATCGTACGTCGGAGTCGAGCCGTCGTCCACCGCCTTGTCCCATGCCCATCCTCGCCCTTCATCGAACACCACGTCGCGCGCCGTGCGCACACGCCGTGTCCCTGGGTCAAGAATGCGGTAGGCCTTCGAGCCCTCCGCGTAGCCGATGAACACCCCTGGAGTGCTCCTATCGTCGAGCTTGCCGATGTGGCCAAGCTCCTTGACGAACGCGAGGCAGCCGAAGACCCGTAGGTGTGAGACCGCCGGCTTGCGCCCATGCCAAGCCTCATACGGCGTCTTGCCGTTGAGAGCCTTGGTGGGCGAGCGGTTGAGGATGTAGACAGCTGTCGCCACCGCCTCTCCCCAGAAGACAGCCGGCATCCCCCTCTGCTTGAGGAGAGCCCGAGCCATCCCTACGACCGTCTGGTTGCGCCGCTCGACGACGCCGTTCTGCTGCGGGCTGTACGGCGCGGAGTAGTGGCGCCGAATGCCTTCATCCGCGCAGTACGACGCGAACTCGGCTGCCGTGAATTCGCCGCCGTTGTCGGTGCGCAGCACGCGCAACTTGCGGCCGCACTCTGCCTCCGCAGCAGCCTGCGCGCGCCTGATGGCGTCCGCAGCCTCTCCCTTGCTGCCGAGAACCATCACCCACATGTAGCGGGAGAGGTCGTCGACGAGCAGCAGGAAGTAGCGTCGTCCTCCTGGTGTAGCCGGAGTCACGGGGCCACACAAGTCCCCGTGCACGAGCTCGAGCCGCTCCTTGGCTCGGAAGCTCGACTGGTGGGGGAAGGGGAGCCGCCTCTGCTTTGTCAGCACACAGACGTCGCAGAGCTGCTCCACGTGGTCAAAGCACGGCAGGCCTCGCACCATCTCGTTGGCACTGAGCCGCTTCAGGGCCTCAAAGTGAAGGTGCCCAAAGCGCTCATGCCACTGCCACGCCTCGTCGTCCCGACGAGCAGCAAGGCAGAAAGGTTGTGCCACCTGCACATTAAGGACGTAAAGGCGATTGGTGCCTCTAGTTACCTTGGCAAGAAGGCGACGATGGTGATCCCAAATCCTCAGGACTCCGCTCTCGATCACCACGCGCGAACCATTCTCATCCAGCTGTCCCAAGCTGATGATAGAGTTCCTCAACGCGGGAATGTAGTAGACTCCAGTGAGCAGCCTGTGCTCACCAGACGCGGTGGTGAAGAGGACGGACCCGACGCCCTTGATCTCCACACCGGAGGCGTCCCCAAACTTGACGGAGCCTCGGACGGTGGAGTCAAGCTCGGTGAAGAACTCCCGTCGACCGGTCATGTGATGGGTAGCGCCGGTGTCGAGGCACCACCCATCAGCCTTGTCGTCGCTCGAGCCGTCGCCGAGGAAGGCGTGTGCTTTTGGCTCGTCGAGGTGGAGGAGATTCGCTGTGGCCGATGCAGCTGGAAGTGGCTCGATGCTCGCGTGCGCCAGGAGCAGAGCCGGCTCTTCTTCTTCCACCTGTGCGACGTGGGCCTGGCCGCGTCGTGGCTGTCGACACTCCTTGGCCCAATGGCCAAGCTTACCACAGTTGCGGCAGGGGTCATCTCGTACCGGCTTCTGGTTGCCGGCGGCGCCTCCCTGGGCGCCCCCGCGGGCGTCACCTTCGGCACGTCCTTGTGCCCTGGTCTGGACGCGTTTGCGCCCCTTGCGCGGCTTGCGCTTGCGGTCGCCCGTCGCGGAAGAAGACTCCCCCTTCTTCCCGTCACCTTGGCAGGCCTCCCACTGTTCCCGAGTGAGATACAGCTTCCCTCCGATGTTGATAGGGCCCGAAGGGGGCTGGACCTCGTCGCTGTCGACGACCTTGAGACGACCTATCGCCTCTTCGATCGACATCGTGGACAGGTCCAGCAGCGACTCGATCGAGCGAGCGATCTGCTTGTACTTCTCGGGGATGCACCGGAAAAGCTTCTGGACAGCTCGCTCCTCGTCATAGGTGTCGTCGCCGAACTGCACCAACTTCTGCAACAGAGTGTTGAGACGGAGAGCAAAGTCATCAACGTCCTCACCTGGCTTGAAGGCCAGGTTCTCCCACTCCTTGCGAAGTGCCTGCAGTGTGGTTTTGCGGGCACGGTCGCTGCCGATGCGTGCTGCAGCGATGGCGTCCCAGGCCTCCTTGGCAGTCCGCTTTTTGGAAAGCGAGAACTGCATCTCAGGCGGGACTGCTGCTATGAGAGCATCCAGCGCCCGTCGATCCTCGTAGTAGTTGACGTCGCCGTAGCGGACTGCTTCCCACATGTGCCGCACTTGGAGCCGTACCCGCATCACCGCAGCCCACTCAACGTAGTTGGTCTTGGTGAGGGTAGGCCACCCACTGCCGGGACCGACGTCCCTGACAATGGCCTGGTACCCGTGGTGATCTCGATACCGGTCCGGGGAGGGAGAGCCGCGCCGCCTGTGAAGGCCGCGATCTCTGCCTCCGCCGGGGGCGCCGTCGGCGCGTCCGCGCCTGTCGGGGCTGCCACCGCCGCTGGGAGCGCGGCCTCCGCGTGCGCCTCCGCCCGGGGCGCCGTTGGTGCGTCCGCGCCTATCTGGGCTGCCGCCACCACGCTCATGGGGTTGCGTGTCTGCCCACTGCGCCGTCCGCTCCCGCGTTGCATCCCTCGCCAGCCTGAGCCCCTCATCGGTGCCGTCGACAGAGGCAGAGCTGCTGGTGCTACTGCCGCGCAGAGCCTCGAGCTCTGCTGCCGCTGCACGCGCTGCGTCCGCCGCCGCCGCTGCTTCCACTTCCGCCCTTGCTGCTGCCAGTTCCGCCGCTGCCAGCCTTGCCGCCCGTGCCGCCGTCGCTGCAGTCTCTGCTGCGGCTCGCTCGCGGTCTGCTGCTGCGGCGACCTCGGCCTCCTGCCGGTGCCGCGCGCTCGAGGCGACCGAGCGCTGAGACTGTCCGTCGGACATGGCGCGCTAGTGGGGGGCTGCTGCTTGGGGAGGTGGCTGCTTCAGACGAGCTGCTGCTTGTCTGTTCAGGTGAGGAAGAATGAGCAGGAACAGCAGTTGTTACTGCTGCTGGCTGGGAGTGAAGGGATGGCTGCTGGGAAGGAGATGAGCAGGAGATGTTTAGGCTGCAGGAAAGAACGGCTCTGATACCAGTTGTTAGTATCTGAATTTTTACTCTCATTGGGAGAGGATGACACTAGGAGCTGTGGGCGATTTTCTGGTTTATTTCTCACACAATGCCATGCCAACCTGAGGGGTTGGGGGTACATATTTATAGCTGGCCGAGCCAAGCATATGCTAAGATGCTAGTCTAAGATGCTAGTCTAAGATGCTAGTCTAAAAGCTAGTCTAAGATGCTGTCCTTAGGTGCTGTCCTAAAGATGCTAGTCTAGTCTAAGATGCTGTCCTGGTTGGGGCAGCAAAATGCTGTCCTTGCAGAGGACCACAGGACCACAAAGACCAAGAGTACAAGAGTTATTCCATCAGACAGTCACTTTCCAGTTTCCAGTTAAGCTGAAGAAAGATAAAACTGATACACTTTAGGATTGAATGGAGTATCATAATTCATATTTGATTAAAAGGTGTTATGGATCCTACACAACATATGCTTCATTTCAATTCTAGTTCCTTGTTTAATTGTCAGCTTACCTGTTACCACTCGTATCACAGTGGTGACCACTGGCCTGGGAGTTCACATGTTAGAATCCCAGTACTTTTGTTTCAAAACATTTATGGAACGTCCGGGTCATTTTGTCTACTGATTATTTCTACTTAAGATTTTTTTCGTTGTCACAATTGGAAGAACTTCATTCACCAATGAAGTGTAAATGTAGGGAGGGGTTATCCCAATTCTTACCATCATCCCTTCTGCCTCTATTTGATCAGCTGGTGTTAAATGCAGGTGTATGGAAGATTTGGAGAGTACCACTCGATATGTCACTTGGTCCCTTCACAACAAGGTGCAATTATTTACACACTAGAAATCAAAACTATGAGGCCGCGCCGTTTTCGCGGCCTCTGAGCGTGGCCACGTAAGCCTGTGGTTTTACACCCACCCGATATGGTTTCTACGGTTTAGATCGCCGTGTCTTTCCGCTCGCGAAGGGCGCCTGCAATGGTGTGGCTATTAGCTAGCTGACATCAGCATTTTGCAGACGTGTAAGAGAGAGGAGCTCAAAAAGCAGCTCGCTAGCGACGAGAGAGTATCCAGTCTCGCACGGTTCCCTACAAAAACTCTCTGCTGCATGTCCAGGAAATCAGGATTCTACATTCTTTTTTATTTTTTATCTTCTTTCCACCTCCACGTTGGAGCCTTGGCGTAGTGGTAAAGCTGCTGCTTTGTGACCAGGAGGCCACGGGTTCAAGTCGTGGAAACAGCCTCTTGCAGAAATGCAGGGAAAGGCTGCGTACAATAGACCCCAAATGGGTCCGACCGCTCCCCGGACCCTGCGTGCAATATGTGCATGCCTAACATTTTGTTCTATTGGATGCAGAACCGCGCTGGACTGCGACACTTCCTTGATTCATTTGTTGCACCGGAGCAACTGTCAGTAAATACACTGCACGAGCAGCAGTTTGGGTTGAATGACAACAAACAGGACAGGGCAAAGGGCGACTCAAAGTCTAATCATTCATCAGAAACAAATTCGTCCGGTGCTGTGCCAGAGACAAGGCTGGTTGATCTGTTGGATAGCACACTCTGGAACAGACGGCTGGCACCCTCATCTGAAAGGCTTGTTTATGCGCTGGTTCACCAGATTTTTCATGGGATCAAAGAGCATTTTCTCGTCACCACTGAACTGAAGGTCTCCCTCATCCCAAAGACTTGTTTAGCTGTTTATGCACTGGTTCACAAGATATTTCTTACTAAGTCCTTTATCATTTTTCATGACTTTATGCTTTGATTCATCATGGACTTGCAGTTCAATTGCTTTCTCCTCATGCCGATTGTCGACAAATTACCAGCGCTTCTAAGACATGACCTTGAATCAGCTTTTGAAGATGAACTTGATAGCATCTTTGATGTAACTCAGCTGTGTCAGTCGCTTGGGCAGAAGAAGCGAGAGCTGGAGATAGAATTGAAGCTGGTGCGTCTTTATTTTTGACACAGTTTTAAATGCTTATTACCATGTTAAAATCATTGAGAATAATAAATAATTAGCATTCTTTTTCTGGATTCAGATCAAACGCTTAAAGGAGAAGTTTGGAGAGATAAATAACAGGCTCAATTCTCTTCAGTTTAGGCAGTAGGTCAGTCCAGAATTTAGCAATAGCTTGCTAGGCTAGGTAGAGTGTTTCTGTGATGTAATAAATCACTGGCCATCTAGTGTCTTGTTGTACCCTTTTAGCTGTAAGCCTGTAAATACGGAGGCTTCCTATGTCTTAATGTTTTGGCTACATGGTTTTCCACATGGCCAATAAAATGTATATCCTTGTTCCTAAACCCAAGTTTTTTTGCAACTGCATTTTGCTGCCAGTGTTTTTTATTTAAGTGGTGAACTGAAAATGTTTACCACATCTAGCAATATTGCATTAGCTAACAAGGAGCACATGCACACTGCGGCTCTTTCAAACCGAAGCCATCCAAATAGGTTGAGCAGCTCACACGGCAGCAAGGGGAGACATTCTTCTCAAGCTTGAGAGCTCTACTCTGGTAGAAGATGGTGTAACCTCCAGTGTTTGCTTGCCATCACCACAAGATTGCTGGTCAATGGAGAGCCTCTTTGGCTCCATTAAATTTGCGTCTTGGAAGCAAATCTTGAAGAGTTGGGCACCATTGTGGTGCAAAAGTTTTTCATCAGGTTTGCCGTTTACAATCTCTGGCAGATCGCCTTGCCAAGCACAGGTTTTGCCCCATCCAGACGTTTGCCCTTTTGTGACCAGTCTGATGAATCCATCCAGCACATCTTCATTTCTTGTGTATTTGCTTGTCTAGTTTGGACAGAGATTTTGCAGAGGTTGGGGCTGATTACAGTAGCTCCTCGACCCTCAGTAACCTGTTTTTCAAGCTGGTGGCACCTTGCTCTTCAAAGTATCCCAAGGAAATGCGCAAGGGCTTTAATTCCTTGGTTGTCTTGGTCACCTGGGAACTCTGAGTGCACCGGAATGATTGAGTCGTCTTTAATGGTGCTAGTCCTAATGCTTTTAGATTACTTCAAACCATAGCAAATCAATGGTGCTAGTTCTAATGTTCTTAGGTTACTTCAAACCTTAGCAAATGAGAGGTTCTTCTGGTGTTCTCCCAGAGCATGGAGCCCATGTGCTCCATGAGTCTGTCTAATCGCTAGTCCAGGACTTCGTCCAGATAGGTGTTGTGGTAGATCCTTTTTCTACTTGTGTCGTGCATGTTGTGCTCTTGATTGGTGTGAATATGTATGTACTCTTGGTAAGGGCACCAAATAGCCTCTTGTATTTTATTCTCTCTTGATGAGATGAAACATAGTTCTACATTTTCGAGAAAAAGAACATCAACCTCCCAGTCGATGCATTTCTCCTGGAGGTTATTCTAGGTCGATTGATGTTTCAAGCTGTTTTGTTGCGTCCAATAGGGATATGTGTTAATATATCCAGAGCAGAGTGTTCAACAATATAAGATACTCCATCCTTCCTAATTTATAGTTTGTTTGACTTTTTGTACTAAGTTTGACCAACTCGTGTTATTCAAAATATTTGTGAAAAAATAGAAAAAATCAATTCGTAGTTAAAGTATATTATACGCTAAACTAAAGCACAATGAAAATAAATGATAATTGTGAAAATTTTTGAATAAGACGAGCCGGTCAAATTTGGTGCCAAAAAAGTCAAACGAACTATAATTGGAACGGAGAGTACATGTTATCTCAATGAAAACTAAAGCAGAGTGGTGATGTAACCATGCATAAATGATAAACTGGTGTGGAAACAAAATTTGCTTCAATTACGAGGAAACATCAACCTTTGTTAAGCTCAATGCAGTACCATACAGGTATACAACCACCAAAATACTGGCTGTTTAACAAATATTAGTTCTGAAATGATCGATGCTGCTTTTATTCATAGTGTAGCATGCAACTCATAAGTCAAAGTAGAGCATGCTGATCACACATAACTTTTTAATCAGTGAATCCATTTTGTGGAGCTGTCATTGAACTCGAACAAGTTTTCGAAGCAAAACCTTCGAGAATGATTGCGGAACATGATCAAGTTCCTCAGCTGATTCTATACCTACTCAAGTGCATTTCATCCAGAATACGTGTGTTTCACTCAGAAAAGTTCATCGCCAAAATGTGTTTCAACCACAGCTGATGCTACAGCTACTCAAGTGAGATACCCTGCAGCATTCCAATGAAAAGCATGTTACATGACCTGACAGCATAATTATTTTATACTACCTCTCAATAATGTAGATTGTCTTAATTCCACTTACCTTTGGCGGGTCAAACTTTGCCCCAAGATTGCTTAATTTAGCATGAGCTTCTGCATAGTCCTTGAAAAATGCATCCTGATCCTCGGCGTATTTTTCAGCATGGATCTTCAACCATGAGAAGTCATCATGAGATTTGGTTCAGCGTATAAGCTTGGGATGCAGTTTTTTTTTTTTGTTTTTTTTTTCGCAACATAAGAAACTTCACTAACCTTGAATGAGGAATCCTCGAACAACACAGCATCAGTAGGCAGAACAAGGAGGTCCTCATCTCGCCTTTCTTTGACATCCTGAAATTTTATGCCCGTGTTTCTGTTACAGCTACATGATTGAATGTAATCCTATAACCAAATTATGAACCCTACAGCTACATGATTGAATGCAATCCTATAACCAAACTATGGACCCTACCTTGAAGTAGCTGTTGTCAAACTTGAGCCACTGAGATGTCCAAGACTGCCCCCCAGGTGCACCAGGCCCATCTTTCTGGAATATCAAATAAAAGAACAATTAACCAAAGACTGAGATACACCATTCTCAGTACCATTCAGCGAGAAGCTGAGAACTTTATTAAAGTGTAGATGCTAGTATTTAGCATTGTATCATCTTTACAAGAATAATAAAGAGGGGTTTGAGATAACATCCATAGAGGGAAAACCTTGCAGTGATGATATAGGACATTCAATCTAAGATGCACACTATAGTGAAAGGTAATTTCCAGGCCAGAGAGTAGTCATGAGTCTTGTCAGAAATGAGCACAGACAAGTAATCAGACAGTGTGTTTATGCAGCAAGCTTATAAGCAAGAACCAATCATCAGGGTACAGCCAAATGTTAAAGCAACTAGTACAAGAAGAAATTACTGGCTACACTCGCTGTAGGTTACATACAGTGTATTTTGTTTCTGGTTTACCCCAGCCGCTTCGCTCTGGTCTTGCCCGTCCAAGTGTGTGAGCTCCTGACAGTGCAACAATTTCCTACAGAGCACAAAGTAGCTGTGACTAGTAAATCCAGAATTATGTCGATCAAATTAAATTCAGCTTTTTGTGCACACCTTGTCGTTCAGGCCCATTCTGTAGAATACTTCACGCAAATGTTCCGCGGGCGAAGGTGGGCCAGCAGCTGATGGGTGAGAAAATATAAATGAGTAACCTTGGAATAAAATCATCAGTGCAGATAAAAGCATTGGCACACCAAAGAGGTAAGCAATATAGACAATGTTAAACTTTCATATTTTAAAAATAATACGACATAGGAAGAAATTAATCAGGGACGAATGGACAATGACAACTTGCTAGGGGTGTTTGAAAATATTGCTTAGAAAGATAATGTGCAGTGACCTTTTAATTTCTATTATCAAAAGACAACTGTATGCCTATGGATGGTTTCATTCCAGGTGGTGCAACTTCTCAATATACTACCAGACTGTAGGATGTGGGCAGTCGAAGCAATTTATCTTGTGCATTCTGCATATTCAGTCATGTGTATCGACCAGACTGTAGACCTCACAGTGGTTATTCTTTAAAAGGCTTATGTTTTATAGATCACATAACTGGTAACACTGCTATACGCTTTTAGCATGTTTATATACACCCTTCAATCTAACCATCTAACCAAGTAAAAATTCCAAAAAAAGCTGAAAAGGCTAATATTGTGATGATACAGAATACCATGAAAAGTTGGCAGAGAAATACATGATGTATTTGGGTCCTCTACTTGCAATGTTGCATCAGTATTTTGTTTGTGTTTTAATTGTGTGCTAAATTTGCACACTGCAGAAAAATAAACATTAGGTGCCCTAAATCTGATAGAACGTGCTAGCTTGAATTGGATGATGTCCAGGACACAGTATTTTGTGATTTGAATTAAAAATATTGGCCATACTAATCTGTTGAAATCTGCCAGTGCACTGACATTCTAAACTTTACTAAACAATTAAGCAAGTAAATACAAGTCATATATGAGTTCAAATATGGTAATGATTTGATAAGAGAGAGTTTATCAGTGTTTTAATCAGGGAGCTAGCTGAAAGTTTGCTATGTGGTGGAACGGTGAGCACAACCAAGCAAGGACGCAAAGGTTATTGACTCAGATAGTGATTAAGCGTTTCTGTCACTAAGGCTGAATCCAATGGCATTCCCTATCCCCCATTCTCTATCACTATTCTAACTACTCCTCTCTCGCATTTATGTCAAACAGTGCAAAACAGTGTTTTGGAGAACTCATATAAAGAGTCCCATTGGACTCAGCCTAACCAATGATGCAACAGTATGCTTGCGTTAATATCAAAATGAAACCAAAGGAACAATCCCATGTCCTAGGCTCTACATTCTGAGTCAGACTCAACTTAAATTGTCATGTAAAGTTAGATCAATCCAAAATCTATAATTTACTGACCAGGAAGCCTCCCCTCTGGTGGGCATTCTTCAGGGGAAGAAACATCAAACCTTCCATAAATCATGGGAATCTTGGGGCCACCTGCTTCCTGAAACGAAAGAAGTCGCAACAGCCAGTCGATATCAACAAGAGCTATCTTACAAACGACCATCACCTAATCAGTACACTAGATACATCTCAGGAACCTCAATGGCCGTGGCGCTGGCAAGCTGAAACAGATCTGCATAGCTAACACCCGGAAACTTGTCCTTGATGGGTTGAACCAGCTTCAAAGCATTCACCAGACCTGTCGTGAAACTAAAAGTAAGAATACCCCCCTCATCATGAAGCTACTACAGATAACCGACGGAGAAGAAGCGGTACCGGCATTAGCCCCGTGCTTTAACTCGACTTCAAACCTCAAGCTGCCATTAGCTCCACCACACTTGGGCCACTCGGTAATGTTCTTGTCATAGGTGCCGGCGTCATGCCACCCCAACCGGACCTGAACCAAAACATAACTCATCATCCGACAAAAATAATGTTTCCTGGGTGTCTAGATGAAGAAACAGGATCCCACTGAACAATCGCTTGTCTGCTCTCCAACCAGAGGGAGCCAACGCAGCCTTTGCAAGAGGAGAACGGAATGTCGTACCAGGATGGGATGGCAGGAGGTGGCCTTGAGCAGCTGCCTGACGTCCTCCCGCGCGGCCCTCAGCTCGGCCGCCTTGTCCCCCGCAGCCGCCAAGCTCAGCGGACGCCGCCCGAGCTCCTGCGCCGCCGGCAAAGAAAGAAACAGTCAGGACGCAAGAAATCAAGAACCTGTGTGAGGCAGGGGCAATGGGCGAGGGGAGGAGCCGCTGGAACCTGGGAGGCGAGGAAGAGGCCGCGAAGAGGGTGGAGCGGGGAGCCGCCGGAGACCCCGCGGCGAAGGAGCTGGCGGACGGCCATGTCGGCGCCGGCGGCGGGGCAGAGGAGAGGAGAGGGTTTAGTTTGGGAGTGCGGAATGGAATGGTGGACCAATTGGAAATTTTACAGTGTTTCTTTAGCGCTAGCGGGCTAAAAAAACAGAGAAAAAGGCGGGGGGAAATGGAACCCTCGATCCGACTGACTCATGGGGTCCACCTGCAGACTCCCTCCCTGTTGTTCATGGCCCTAGTAAAATTTTGCATCCACTTTTTGACACCACTGATAATTCCTGATTTAGAGGTACAACTACTGCTCTAGTTCTCTTGCAAGAACTTCAGTTTTTTCACTATGATTTTTTACTATGATTTCTACTTTTTTTTAGGAAAAAATACGATACAAGTTTATTTTTTTCTGATTTATAGTAAGTTAATTGTAAATGTTTAGATATTAAACAAGATTAATTATTTTTAAAAATAGCAAAACCGTTATGCTTTCAACTGAACCTGGGGTGTACTATTTGGTTTGGTTAGTTGATGGGTCTGGCTACTCGGCCATGATAGTTTAATGTTGTAAAGTGGACTTCTCTCTTTAAAAATATGAGTCACATTTAAAGCGCGATGATAAACTACTCAATAAACTAAATTCGATATATGTGTTTATAATAAATCAAACCTTGGTCAAAAAGTCAATAAAATTATATACTACTATCCCCATCTCATAAAAAGAGTGCCAATCTAAAGTTTGAAAATTTCTGTACAAAAGGAGCCAATCAAACTATTCTAAGTAGTTATTTTCTGCGTGGCACTATACATACAATTGTGGCGGAACCACCCTGTTTAATCCAGAGTAAGCACACCTGCCACCTCTGGCTCGCAGTGCACTTAGGCCAGATTAAACCCGGTAGTCCGTCGAGCTACCAAAGGGCACTCGATGTAACCATCGCCCGAGGATACCGACATCACACACATTCAGCCCTCGAAAGAGCCACAACAGATTACATCATCACAGGCAGTTGAAGTAGAGAATAAGTAGACTTAGTTTACAAACCGAAGATAAATAGTCAAACACATGATTAAATATAGCGAAAGCGATGTCAAAATATACATGTATAGATACATATAGCGGAAGCGTTCAAAACATCTCACAGCGGAAATAAAACTCAACTAATCTTCAAGTAGAGATAAACAAGGCGAGTAGCACCGAGCCCACCGGTTCTACCACCTCCAACACAGTTATCCAGCTGTCATCAGTACCTGTAATCCAAAAGTGGGGGCAAACCCTGAGTACTAATTACTCAGTAGGACTTAATGGACGGGACTTACGGCTGACGCAAAGCATGCTTACTAATCATGTGGATCCTTAGCTGTTGATTATTAAACAAAGTCATGCTGACATAAGCTAGTAGGATTTGACAGCTGCTATCCATTAATCATGAAGATCATTTATACCATAAAGTAAGTACTTGTATGAAAGTAACACATGAGAACCCATCAGAAACTTGCATAATAATATGTCAAACACATGTCCCGTCCCAAGATTTATAGTGCCTCCATCTAACCCCTGGGAGTAGCCGTCTAAGGAGCGCTACCACAGTACGTCGGGTCAGCCCTCCCTCGACTTCAAAGCACCTCCCAAATCCATCGACCTCCTACCAGTGGATAGGCGGCACTATAAATAGTGGAACGGATCACCACATCCAAGCATGTTGTATTGAAAAGCGTGATTAAATAAACAACATGTTACAGTTATTACTACGTTGCCCGTCAGTGATATTTGGCACTCTCACACCTAGTGAGTATCAGTGATTCGAATCGATTTCTAATTCCCGGGAATAACTAAAAATGCCAAGGGATATATGCTTACTAGCCATCGCGTTCCTCACATATACCCCCCATCTCCACCTGTCCCGTCCCAAGATTCACAGCGCCCCCACCTAACCCTTGGGAGTAGCCGTCTCAAGAGCGATACCACAATACGTCGGGTCAGCCCTCCCTCGACTTCCAAGCACCTCCCAAGTCCATCGGCCCCCTATCAGTGGATGGGCAGCACCATGAATAGTAGGACGGAGCCGGTAAGACTTTCATCGGTCTCACGACCCGGATAAGCACTTTAGCAATGTTGAGCCAATCAGCAGGCGAACAGACGAACGGGCCTTAAACGACTCGGGCGGAGTCCACCACACATATTCCAATTCTCATCGTACATTTCCATATCTCCGTCCGGTCTCTATTTAAAACATAACATAATCAAAGTAAGATTCATAATAGTGAGATTTCTTGTAACTTTTGAAAAAGCACCTACGCGACGAGTGACTCCATTCACTCATGTCTACTCGTACCTAGCAACTCTAGGCAATTCGTCCTACGAACTCTAACATATAGGTGCTAGGACCAGAGCGACCAAGGAGTCTAATGTAATTGGTTCCAAACAACTCCTAACGCAGATGCGTAAGCATTCATCAAGTATATTTGCTGGGTAAAGCATGGTCCTGCCTACCTTTGATTCACTTTAGTAAAACCAACAAACTAAGCTACTGTTAGTTTGCCGGGTTGTGAGGCTTTGCCCCAGGCAACCCCTTGATCCCTTGGACAACTCCACCGTCCAAACACGACTGATGGGCCCTCCAGGTCGTGAGCGGGCCTTAGTTGGTCTTTTGGATCACCGTTGGTTGAAGTAGTTCCACGCATTCGTTTCTTGATCACGTATCTGTATTGAGCGCCATTATATGATTGACATGCGGGATGATGCAAAGAATGAGATGCATGAATACGAAGCACACGTAAGAATAACCATTTCATGAATAAGCAAAAAGGTGATTGATAAACTATTTAAATAAGGAGTACCTTTATGAATTGATAATAAGCATACCCCATCACATGCCTAACTAGTAAGTTGTTCATTGGAAAGCAACCATGTTGGGTACCAAGGGGATGAAAACCACACAGGGATGATGCAAGGTTAAAACATTATTAGGTGTTTTGTTTGGAATGAGTTATTTCACATGAAAAGACCACTTCATGCACACATAGGGGAACATTCACTAATAATATCACACATTTTGTTGATCTAATGGATTAAGGTTCTATACCAATCTTAAGTGTTTTACACAGCAAATGAGTTCATTTCTAAATCAAGTGTGGATATCACACATTTTGTTGATCTAATGGATTAAGGTTCTATATCAATCTTAAGTGTTTTACACAGCAAATGAGTTCATTTCTAAATCAAGTGTGGCATAAACAACAGTAGATAGCATGCAGTTAGAAATCAACCCACATGCATGATGATATCAATAATCAACAAACACATACCCTCATATTTAAATAACACATGCCTACTTTATGAATAAAAACATTACTTATGTTCGTGTAGTTAGACAACTCCAAATGAGCTCAGATTTTTGTGACATGTAGGTTTATAATGCATTATGCTACTGTCAAAATTTCAGCCATAAAAGAGTTATAAATTAATTATGAGAATTCTAGCAAGTTATCAGCCCTATAGCTTTTCAGATTTTTCATAAATTATAGGAATGGGTTCCAAAGGTGAAATTTTACCGGTGAGCTATACTTAGCATGGACTGCATATACAAAAATTTACAAGTTAAAACTCCCAAGTTTGACAGGACATCTATTTTCCATATATTAATCTAGTGCAAATTAAGATGTACATATGAACAATGTAATTAGCCTTCTCGGATATACTTTCTGAACTCTATGCACCCACATTAAGCTACCAAATTTTTCAGAGAATTTTACTAGCAAGTTATGACCACTTTTTCTAATTATCCTTTTCCATATGTATCATTTTGTCATTTTCAAATCACCATTAAAACTTAATATGCAGGGGCTCATAATTTACCAGTGGGATACTTATACTACCTAAAGTATATGAAAATGCTAGAGAGTCAATTTGAGCATATCCTATGTAACCTTCACTTTCTAAATTACATAATTGCACATAACACATGTATAGTGGTAAAAGGGTAATTAAACAGCAAGTGCTAGGGCTACAAAAATTCACATAGTGCTACAATGTCATAAGAAAACTACTGTCCAAGTTTCATAGCGTTCGGAGTCCATTTAGTCCACTTTTGACTTTTATCCTAATTAATCATGCATACAACAAACCAAGGGCAAAACAGACATTTCACACTTCCACATCATACCAATCATGTAGATCTATTCAAGAGGAGTCTAACGCAACTGAGTTTGTCAATTTTGAATTTTTCTGTGATTTTATACGATTTTTCAAAGTTCACAGATAATTTAAATGCATTTAAACAGAAAACATTAGATCTAAGGACCTAAACATAATTAACCGTAGTTTCCAGGGGGTAGCAAGGAAGATTTCACAGACTCAGCGCATAGTGTTTAAAGTAGAGCGCATAAAAATGGGAAAGGCCAGGGGGTTTTTTGGGAAACTACCCTCCTTCTTCTTCCTTCGGCCGGGGAACGACGGCGCGCGACGGCCGGAGTTGGAGGCGCTGCGCCGGCGGCGGTGAGGCGGCACTTGGAGCCGACGGGGTCGGGGAAGGCGTTCCCGTCCAAGGGGATTCGATTCCTCCAGACCTCGTCGCGGGAGGATGTGAGGACAAGCGGAGCGGCGGCGGTGAACCGAAGCCGCGGGAGCTCGGCGTGGCGCGGCGGCGCGGCGTCGATCCGGCAGTCGAGGCGGCGAATGGCGGGGCCAAAGGGTGCTCGAGCTGCGCGGGGACAAGGCGAACCCGGCGGAGACGAAGTGGAGGTGCGGGGATGGCCGGATGAAGGCTCTTCACGACGAGTCCGTGGGTGGCGCGGGTGCACGCGGGTGGCGCTCGTGGGGAGAGGTGGAGGAGGCGATGGCGGGGGACTAGAGCTTGGGGGTTCGGTGGAGGGAGGTGTGGCGATGACGGGGCGCGCGTTAGGCGGAGGAGAGGCGGCCTGAGATGACCGGCGTAGCGAGCTCGCCGCGGGCTAGGCCATGGCGTGGCCACGGCGTGCGCGCACGCAGAACGGCTAGAGTGGGCGGGGCGAGGCCAAGGAGGAGCGGGGGCGGTGGAGGAGCTCGAGGCGACCGCGGTGGGGATGGTGGCTAGGCAAACGGCGGTCCGCAGGGGCGGCGGCGCGAGCTCACCGAGCTTCGGCCATGGCGGCTCGCTCCGCTCGCGTGAACTGGACGCGCAGTAGAGGCAGAGAGGTGGGGCGAGGGTCTGAGGGCGAGGAAGAACGAGGCCGCGTTCCCGTCTAGGTGAAGAGGGCGCGGCCGAGGGTCGATCCGCAGGCGCGGCCACTGCCCGGTCGCCGGCGTACACGCGGCGGTCGCGTCCTGGGCGCGGCAGCGGCGCGTCAATGACCGAAGGAGTTGGGAAAAAAGAAATGTGTTTTCTATGTCCCTGTAAATTGCATATTTGGCATACTTAGAAACCGAATTTGATAAAACCCCAAATAGATGAAATGTTCTACTCGTTGAGCTCTACAAGTTTGTCAAAAGGCTAATTGCCAGATTCTAAGTGAAAATATGAATTATACATGAATTTGTATAGCAGCCTTTAGTTAAGACAGGGAACATTTATTACTTGGGAAAATCACAACTCCTATCTCTGGGCATTATCTCCCCAAGTGCCTCTTGACAACATTGTTTAGAATTTCATAACCTAAAACTTCTTCAATTTAATCTTTGCATGAAAATGGCTGTACATCATAGAAACATTGTGATTCCTAAACTGGTCAGATTTGGACTGGTTTTCTGTGATGGTACAGAATGACCATAAACTCCTTTTAAAACTCAATATATGATCAAACTCTAATTACCAAAGTTGTTTCCCAGCACTTTATCTCCAAGTTTGATAATATAAATTTGGCCTGAATCCCACAGATTTTGAATTATAGACACAATTATGTTCCAAGGTTTATTAAAACAGAAATTTCACTTTGTGTAGAGACTTTTTGTTTCCCACTTTTGACGTATCAATTGAAATCCAATCACTTCCACAATGGGTGCATTTGAAAGGTGATAAGTTCAATTCCATTTCATAGAAAGGAAGGTTTTGAAGTTGCATAGTGAAATCAAAAGTAATTTCAGATTCAAATTTGGGAAAAGCTGAAAATGCAGACTTAGAAAATGTGTGGGCTGATTTTGATTATTTTCAAGAGAATTGTGGTGGGGTTTAAAATAGGTTAAAGACATTTTTAAACCTTGTTCAGTGTAACGAAAGGATAGTTCATAACATATACAACAACTTTGACAATGGAGTTGAGCTCAGGTACTTAATGAAGTTCAAAGTTTTATTAGGGCTCAAATTTGGTCTCGATCACATTTGTTACCCTCGGTAGAAACGGTAGTTGGATTTGATTTGATCTTTTAAATCTCTTGTCTTTAGATTTTTGGAACATGGTCAAACAGAAAGGTCCAGAGTTACTTTTTTATCCGAGGTTTTGTATTTGATATTGTGCTCAAAACCATATGAGTGTTGGCTTATCCAACCACGAAATGTGTGGTCTTGTATCTTATATAAAAAATTTTTGACTTAGTGATTCCTCCACCTATTTTTCATTACTCTCTAAGCTCGATTAAGTCTTAATCCATCATTAGTTTTCATCTAATCTGTGTGTTAAGACTTTCGAGATGCCAGGCGCATCACAACAATGCACCATAAATAATAGAATTTGAGGAGCATATACATCAATTAACTTTAGTAATCTCTTTTTGGGATGGAGGTAATATTAAAAACCAAAGGTGTGTTGTTCGCTCTTTGTATTCTAATTTAAAAACTCGTATGTACACCATCCAGTCACAAATATTTGTATTTGTATTTTTTCACTTCTGTTAATAACTCTGTCTTACCTAACAAATTATGCAAACAAATAAAACCACATAAATATGCTCAAACTACGTTTAGACTATCCCCATTAGAAATATCCAAATGCATTGCGTATTTCTATTTATCTATTATTTTAACTATCTTTCTCTCTCAACTTTAGCACTACAGGTTTAGACAGTACTATGGATATCCAATTTACCAGAGCAGGACAACAAAACTAAGAGTAATTGATACCTTACCAAACAGTTTCAACAAGACGAATGGCGGCGAGATATATTGCCCATGGGAGCGCCGCATCGTTGAGCGTGTCGATGTGTTTTTTATATTTAGGATTGGATGGCGAGATGGCGGCATAGAACCGGGAGAGTGGTGCTGGTGGTCGCTCCCCTTTCTCCTCACTTGCCGCTTCCTGGCTTCCCCTCCATCCAAGCTCGCCCACCAATAAAAGCAGCAGCTGCAGATCGGCGCCCTGCATGGCCGGTTGCGTGTCGCTGGGAAATAGAAAGGGGGCAGATTTGAGGTTACTCCCCCACTCCGATTCTCCAAACAAGAACCTCCACATTGTCTCACCATCTGCGTCGTCTGTTCTTGGGTTGGGCTGCTGCAAATTATTCAGAGGCCGGCAGTCTTCTTGATCGTGATTTTCGGCATCGGTTCCCGGGTCGGAGCCATTCTTTCTTTGTGGTGATGTTTCTTGATCCTTGTCGGTTCAGTTGTTTTGTTTCGAGTTTCATTGATGCAGTGCGCAGATCTCGCATTTGAGCCTTTGTATCATTGTGCAACTGCACTGCATGTGTGTGTTTGTTCATTGTGATCGGGAAAAAATGTGTGTTTATTCCAAATTTCTTCAGATTGCTCATTGTGCACCTGGATATTTGAGATCTGATTCAGAGATTTCCTTTGTTGTTGTTTTTTGACTGTCTCCTTTCTAGTTGTTAACGTTAACATCGCAATCTCTAATGTTTCAGTGCTGAGAAGCTAGCTAGTTTAATGAGATTTTTCTGTATGTTAGAGGCTCTGAGGTTTCAGATCAATTTACAGCTGAACAAATCGAATATTTTGTCCTGAATAAAAAGGCTCATCCATGTCGCATGAATCTGCAGAGAGTGTGATCCCGCACTGCATGAGCTAGCTGAAAAGGGAGGCCAAAGATGCCGTTGTTCGAACGGGATCGGTACCACCGGCTGGACGGCGGGGGAGCCGGGGCCGGCGCCGGCGCCGGCCGGAGGCCGCCGTCGTCGTTCTGCTCGTCGGCGACCGTCGTCGTCTTCGTGGCGCTCTGCCTCGTCGCCGCCTGGATGATGGCGTCGTCCAACAATATCGCGGTCACCGTCTCGCCGGAGAACAAGTCGGAGGCCAAGGGCCAAGACGGGCCCGGAGGCTTTGTACAGAGCGACGGGGCCGGGGACGCATCCAGCAAGAAGGATGACGTCGCCGACGTCGAAGGCGGCGGCACGCAGCAGACGGGCGAGGAGAGCGGGGCCACCGGCAAGAAAGACGACAGCGGCGCCGGCGACGCGTCGCAGGCGACGACGGACGAGGGCGGCGCTGGCGGAACCGGCAACAATGACGGCGACGCTGGCGCCGCGCAAACGACTGAACCTGTAGGCAACGACGTCAGCCGCGGCGATGTGTCGGGGACGACGGACGCGACAGACAACGCCGCCGCCGGAGGCACGGACACGGAGGATTCCGGCAAGCCTGCGGGCGGCACGGTCGCCGAGGGCGAGGCAACGTCCAAGAACCAGACTTTCTCCGACGAGAACGGCAAGACGGAGGAGGGCGGCGAGGTGGCGAAGCCGGAGGACGCCGACAAAAAGGTCGACCAGGAGACGGTCGACGTCGATGCCAAGAATGCCACAAGCGGTCAGGCCGAGAAGAACACCGACCAGGACTCGAGCGAAACCACTGACAAGAGCGCCGAGGCGGCGTCCGCCGACGACAAGAGCACCGGCGGCCAGGGTAACAACAGCACCAATGAGACACCGACAGGGTCAATGGAGACCGGTGGCGGCGGCGACGGCGACGGCGGCATGGCCAAGAACCAGACGGCCTTCGACGACATGAATGGCAATGTGGACGCCGGTGAAGCTGCCAGCGGCGACAAGGTGGAGAGTACGGACGACGACACGAGCAGTACCGGCGCGGCGTCAAAGAACGAAACTTCCTCCGGAGCCGAAGGCCAGAACGTCGCGGCGGAGACCATGGCGTTTGCCGCCGCGGATGACACCAACGGCACGATCACTCCAGACACGGAGAACTTGGCGATGAACAGCAGCGCCACAGCAGAAGAGAAGCAACCGGCGGCGGAGCTTCTGCCGAGCGGGCAGGCGGAGCTTCTGAACGAGACGGCGTCGGCGGTGGCGGAGAACGGCACGTTCCCGACCCAGGCGGCGGAGTCAACCGAGGAGAAGAAGGCGCGCTCAAGCAAGGACAACAATGGCGCCTCCGGCGAGACGGCGGCAGCGGCGGAGGAGACGACGTTCACCTGGAAGTGGAAGCTCTGCAACGTGACGGCCGGCGCGGACTACATCCCGTGCCTGGACAACGAGGCGGCTATCCACAAGCTCAAGACGAACAAGCACTACGAGCACCGGGAGCGGCACTGCCCCGCCGCCGCGCCGACGTGCCTGGTGCCGCTTCCCGAGGGCTACCGGCAGCCGATCCCATGGCCGTACAGCCGCGACAAGGTGTGGTACCACAACGTGCCGCACTCGATGCTGGCGTCGTACAAGGGGCACCAGAACTGGGTGAAGCTCTCCGGCGAGCACCTGACGTTCCCGGGCGGCGGCACGCAGTTCAAGCACGGCGCGCTCCACTACATCGAGCTGATCGAGGAGGCAGTGCCGGAGGTGGCGTGGGGGCGGCGCAGCCGCGTGGTGCTCGACGTCGGCTGCGGCGTCGCCAGCTTCGGCGGCTTCCTGTTCGACAAGGGCGCGGTGACCGTGTCGTTCGCGCCCAAGGACGAGCACGAGGCGCAGGTGCAGTTCGCGCTGGAGCGCGGCATCCCCGCCGTGTCCGCCGTCATGGGCACCAAGCGGCTCCCCTTCCCCGGCAACGTCTTCGACGTCGTCCACTGCGCCCGGTGCCGCGTGCCCTGGCACATCGACGGCGGCACGCTGCTGCTCGAGGTGAACCGCCTCCTCCGCCCCGGCGGCCTCTTCGTCTGGTCCGCCACGCCCGTCTACCGCAAGGTCCCCGAGGACGTCGAGATCTGGCACGGTGCGTTGCGTTCGTCGTCCTAGTTCTTCCAAATTCCAATCCATATACGCCTGAAACTGCGACACGAGTCCATCATTGCTGACGACTGCAAATTGCAAATTCGAACAGCGATGGCGGCGCTCACCAAGTCCATGTGCTGGGAGATGCTGAAGAGGACGAGCGACACGGTGGACCAGACGGCGATGGTGATCTTCAAGAAGCCGACGAGCAACGGGTGCTACGACGCGAGGGCGGCGGGCGCGGAGCCGCCGCTGTGCGAGGCGTCCGACGACCAGGACGCGGCGTGGAACGTCACGCTGCGGGCGTGCATGCACCGGGTGCCCACCGACCCGTCGGCACGCGGCTCGCGGTGGCCGGCGCCGTGGCCCGGGCGGCTGGCGGCGGCGCCCTACTGGCTGGGCGCCGGCGGCCAGGTGGGCGTCTACGGCAAGCCCGCGCCCGACGACTTCGCCGCGGACCAGGAGCACTGGAGCAAGGTCGTCGACAACTCGTACCGCGACGGCATGGCCATCGACTGGAAGAACGTCCGGAACGTCATGGACATGAGAGCCGTCTACGGAGGGTGCGTTGTTTAGGGGGCACATCTCGATCGCCATTCATCTTGGAACTCGATCGTGCAGCTTCCATGGCTCCTCAACCTTACCACCGTGTGGTCCTCGATCAGGTTTGCGGCGGCGCTGCGGGACATGAAGGTGTGGGTGATGAATGTGGTGGCCATCGACTCGCCGGACACGCTGCCGATCATCTACGAGCGAGGGCTGTTCGGGATGTACCATGACTGGTGCGAGTCCTTCAGCACCTACCCGAGGACGTACGACCTCCTCCACGCCGACCACCTCTTCTCCAAGCTCAAGAGCAGGTGCAAGCTGCTGCCGGTGATCGCCGAGGTGGACCGGATCCTGAGGCCGGAGGGGAAGCTGATCGTCCGCGACGACATGGCGACGGTCGAGGAGGTCCAGAGCATGGCGAGGTCGCTGCACTGGGAGGTCAGGATGACCGTGGCCAAGCAGGGGGAGGGGCTGCTCTGCGTCAGGAAGACGATGTGGCGGCCTACGGAAGTCGAGGCCCTGAGCTAGTACATGGTGACGGCTAGTTTTACTGCTGCTCTTCCAAATAGTGCCTAGCAAAATTAAACACAGAATGGCAACCCTGCCACATTCCAAATTTCCAATAAACAAGATAGACATTGGGCATACAGTGTACTTGTTGCAGAGTTTCATAGTTGTAGACATTATCAGGGTTTCAAACCTCAGTATGGTTGCCATTGACTGCCGAAAGGTTATCTGAAGAAGATTGTGGTTTGAAGGAGATGGTAACTGCAAATCATCACCAGCGCCCAGCGCACTCTCCCGTGCTTTAATTCACAATCGAAGAAATCAAGGCGCCCACCTGGGCATGTTAGGTTCGTGACGGCAATTTACCACACCACAAGTAAGGTGTGCCACAATTTGTTTTATGTGCGTTAGGTTTATGACACAATTACGGCATGCAAATATTCTTGCCAAACTAAGCCACAAGCGTGGCATAAAATTTGTTGGTCACACTTTGCCTAATTTTAGTTATGGCAAAGCTAAGCAGCAACCAAACAGGTTCTGGGGATGTTCTCGTGTGACAATCCAAAAGTTCAAATAAAAAATAAAAAGTTATTCTTTAAGCTTTTCCAAAAGTTCAATTAAAAATGAGCCCGATTTGCTTCTGGAACCAATCCTTATAGGCCCAGCCCATTTCTTTCCAAATCACTCCCTTTTTTTTTAAAACTTTTTTCATTGAAGGCCTACCTCTATCCTCTCTTATTTTCCACCCCAGATTGCTCTCTCCTCTTGTATCTCCACAAACCCACGAGGATTCAATTCGCCTCTCTTCTTTGACATCACATCTTCATACAGCAGCTCAACGCATGCGTTGTGCGTGCCTAAGCTTTACTAGACCCTTGTCTACATGCGTGTGAACCGCACCAAGGCCATTTAGCCAATTCCTTTGTGCCACACACATATTTGTATCCTTGTTGCCTGATCCACACTGTTGCCACTCGGTAGTAGCATGTGTCATGCTCCCTATTGATGGACAAGCCTCCCTCTCTCTACAAAGTGTTACACCCCTTGCCTCCTTCTACCAAAACTAATCGCTAGACCATCACCTCACCCCTCCATACCTTAAATCCACACTCGCTAACCCTTCTTTGCCATTGTTCCCAGCTCCCTAGAGCCTTTGCCATTGAAATCCTCTCTTTGAGCCACTTTAGCTCAAGGTTAAGGCCTAGTTACACTCATCGTTGATCACTCCACCTCTCCCTCTTCCAACGTCTTCGTAACTCAATCATGCCATTGTTTAGAGCTCCCTAGCCAGATCAATGATCAATACCATCCATGCCTCCACACCCTAGTTATGTTCTATATATGTATGGAATGCTTGATCTTAAAGATATGGCAGGTAAGGATTCCTTGTATGGAATGCCTAAGTGTGTGGGACTCAGATATATGTGGTTGAGCATGCATGGAAGGCATCCGTCTTTTCTTAGTTAAGGACTATGTTGATATGTCCTGCCAACCTAGCTTATCTACAACCAATTAACCTTGTAATCTCTCTATAAAAAACAAGTCATTCTAACTTTGTCTTACGTTAAACTTTTAAAATTTGACCAAGTCTATATAAAAAGTATCAATGTTTTGAGAACTAATAAGCATCGTTAGATTAGCCATGACATATATTTCCATACGACACTTATTTTGTTGTCATGGATGTTGACACCTTTCCTATAAGCTGTGGCGGAATTGCCCATTTAATCCGGGCTAAGCACACCTACCACCTTTGGCTCGCAGTGCACTTAGACCGAACTAAACTCAGTAGTCCTTCGAGAGTTCTTCGGCTCTTGATAACACCAAACCTAAAGGAACCGACATCATACACATCTAACCCTCGATGGAGCCTAAACAGTTACATCATCACATACAATTGAAATATAGAGTAAATAGACTTAGTTTTACAATCCAGTTCGAATATACAGTTCCAACGTAGTGTCATATGATAAGCAAATTTAAAAGTATCTTGCAACGGAAATTAAAGTTCGATGATCATGATAAAACAAAAGACTCGCAACAATGAAACAACATGGAGCCCACCAATGTTGCTCCTGTGCCACACATGATGACCATCAACCCTGATGGAGACATGCACCCCCTCCAACACAGGTGCATACAAAGAACTCCATACTTGTGCTCAAAATGTAGGGGCAAACCCTGAGTACTAATTACTCAATAGGACTTAATGAAATGGCTTACGGCTGACACAAAGGTTGCTTACTAATAAGTGAATCTTTAGCCATTGATTTTTAAACAGTGATGAATTAACCATAATGTAACAAGTTCCATCATTTGCATATATCAACATAATCATAATAACTTGCAGGAATGTAAACATATAATACAAGCGTGTGATATTTGAAAACATAAATAATAAGTGTAATGTATTCAAGTAGTTACTACGTTGCCCGTGTGCAATATCAGCGTTCTCACACCTGGTGAGCACCAATGATTTGAATCAATTTTTAATTCCTATGAATAATTACAATTCCAGGGGGTATAAGCTTACTAGCCATCGCGTTCTCACATATAGCCCCCCTCTCCACTTGTCCCATCCCAAGTTCGATTCACTCCCGCCTAACTCCTGAGTTGTGCCCTCATGGCGAGCCTGCCGACATCTCGGTCTCCTACCATGAGTACAAAGCTCCCTCGGGTCACCTTCGTCTCAACCAGTGGGTATGAACGTGTCTCTGTTCTTCGGATGGCACAAGTAAGTTTTCACCGGTCCCACGTTCCGGATAAGCATTCTAGCAATGTTATGCTGACCAGCAGGTGAACAATGAACGAGCCTTATGCGACTCGGGCGAAGTCCATAGTGAGACATCATGAAAAGTAAATACTGAAATAAAATCTCCACCTAATCTCCATTTAAATCATGAGCATGATAATAACTTTTATAATAGTAAGATTTCTAAAATTTTGAAATCTACGCAACGAGTGACTCCATTCACTCGTATTTACTCGCACCTAGCAAATTCTAGGCATACTCATCCTACAAACTCTATGTACTAGGGCGGCCATGGAGTCTAATGCAAATTTTTTCAATCAATTCCTAATGCGGATGCGTAATCATCATATCAAGATCATATTTGATGGGAAAATCATGGTCCTACCTACCTTCCTCACTAGGGTTAGTGGCTGCCACCGGTGCAAAGTCGGGTACCGGCTGCTAGTCCTCTTGCTGCTGGTTCACTTGCCCCTGGTACAGCTTATCGTCTGGCTCCTCCATCAATGACTCCTCATGCGGTGGTTCCTCGTCGCGGGGTCTATATGCATGATACAATGCAAGTGAGTGCAAACGAATGCAAATGCGTGCATATGGTACTAGTATAAGAAATCAACAATATGTATCAAGTACTTTGATCAATATTCACATATGATTTTGGATTTAAATAAACACCCACATATACATATAGTGCAGTATACTCTCCCTTCTTGCATTAAGACACAGCCAAGCCCATTGCCGGAGGCATTACATTATACATTGAAAGGCTTAGTGATGTCCGGTTGTGCTAACACTGGTGCAGAGGTTAACAAGTTCTTCAGTGTTTGAAACCTTTCTTCACACTTTGGACCCCACATAAATTTTTCATTTTTCTTGGTTAATGATGTTATGGGCTTTGCAATCTTGGAGAAGTCTTTGATGAAGTGGTGGTAGTAGCCCGCTAAACCAAGAAATCTCCAAATTTTTGTCACTATTTTAGGTTGCTTCCAATTCAGTTTGTCCTCTACTTTGCTGGTGTCAACTGCTACTCCCTTTTCAGATAGGATGTGACCTAAGAAACCCACTTCTTTCAGCCAAAATGCACACTTGCTGAACTTGGCATAGAGTTTATGTTCTCTTAGCCGAGTGAGCACTATCCGCAAGTGTTGTTCGTGTTCCTTCTCATTTTGGAGTAGATCAATATGTCATCATTGAACACCACCACAAACTTGTCAAGTTCGTTCATGAACACTGAATTCATCATATACATGAAGAAGGCTGGTGCATTTGTTAACCCAAAGGACATGACCAAATACTCATACAAGCCATATCTGGTCGAGAAGGCTGTCTTGGGTATATTCTCTTCTCTAATTTTTATTTGATAGTAGACGGACCTCAGATTGATTTTTTGAAAAGACCTTACCCCAGCTAGCTGATCAACGAAGATGTCAATGTGTGGTAATGGGTATTTATTTTTGACGGTGACTGCATTCAAAGGCCGGTAATTAACACATAGCCTTTTACCACCTTGATCCTTCTTCTCAACAAAGAGGGCTGGATAACCCCAAGGTGACGAGCTAGGTCGAATGAACCCTTTGTCTAACTGTTCTTGCAGTTGTTTTCAATTCTTTCAGTTCATCAGGTGCCATTCTGTACAGCCTCCTAGAGACAGTTCATCAGCTGTACGACCTCCTAGATATAGGTGCTGTGCCTGGAAGGAGGTTTATGCATTCCACATCCCTATCTGGTGGAAGTCCTGTGAAACGACCCCAATTCCGCGGTGCCAGAATTGAAGACCTTTATATCATGCGGTAGTCCCAGAACATATAAATTGCTACCACATAACATATCTCAGCATAGTATTTGATCCATACAGTATGAATTTAACAGGATACATGCCATAGATGGCGATACTTCGGCTCACAGGCCGGTAAACAAACAAACAAGCAAATCGACTTCAGAGTAGCAGCATCACGATCGGGCTCTTCCACAGGCATTCTTGAGCTTAGCCCACCCTCAGTCCTCGTACCAGTCGTCCCTTGTGACGAGGTTGTCCGGCTCTTCGTCGCCTGAGTCTGCACGATAAGCGTGCAGGTCACTAAATCGAACAACTCAAGCATTCTAACTAGTAATCAAAATGAGGTTTGGCTTCCTAGCAAAGCATAATGAGAAAAGAGTACCATAGTTCATGTAAATCTTGGGAGGACGGTCTCATGACCGGTTCCCACTCTCATCACACTTATCCCAACACATCCATCTCACCATCGTACACCTCTTTCATACTGCCTCTCTCACTCAGTTACCATCTGCGGCAAGGGCAGCTCCCACCCACCCAAGCCTCAACGGCCTTAGCCGGTACTCAACCACTCGAGATAGAAGAGAAGATAACCAATGCTAGTTAGAGTGTGTCACACCAGGGGTCATCCTTTATCCGAGGACGGCGGCTATACGTATAGATTATACACTCTGCAGAGGATTTTGTACATCTGTACCCACACAAGACGGGACGGAGGTAGTGTGTCCACTACCTCGGGCCCACCACACCGATAGATGAACTTCCCTTTCTGGCATTTTCCTGCTTTCCTGAGCTAGAACATTGTGCGGATAAACCATCCACCGCACTCTCAGGACTGTGAGCTCGAGTAGTCCGGGGCCTCTCGGGTCAAGTCTATCGGGGACGTGTGGCTGCATCGCAAGCCCACCATCGCCCCCTAACACTATCGCCTTAAGCCTACAGTAACATGCCCTTCGGGGAAGTTCAAGAACCAGGCCTGAGGTCGCATGGTATGCACGAGTCATAGTCCAAGGTGAAGAGGCACTCCTACTCGGTCCTTAATTGGCGAGATCAAGCCTTCCAGGGGTCGGTTGCCACCCTCAGCGGTGGCCCGCGCACCACCTCACACCTCTCTCCACTCAGGGCAGAGTTCTAGTCTCTCCCATTAAACCAGTGCCAACTCCCGCCATTCCATTCTCACGACCATCTCGCTCTCAACCCATTCCCTTCACACACGCCAAGAGTTATCACATCCCACCATAATCTTATCACCCAACTCACATCATGTTCATTTTAAGTAGTTGGGTATTAGTCATAGCAAAGCATGGCTCAAATTAAAATAATAGTATCCAGTTGTGGTAGGCTTAGTGCGGTAGCAAAATCATTTATCCTACGCACTAATAGTTGCGCGTGTCTATAGGGAACGGAAGCGGGGTGTTCGCTGACCTTTCATCGGTGTTCTCCTCAGGCAGGTACTCTGGATCTCCCGGGTCGTCCTCCTGGTGCTCCGACTTTGGAAATAAACTACGAGTAAGTTCTAGCAGAAAGAACCAAATGAGCAATTAAAATGCAACACCAATCAACGAGACTTAGTCCCAAGTGGTAGAGAATTATTTTAGATGAGAGTAGGAGTTGGTTTCATATTTTTCAGAGTTGTTATGAATTTCTTATGATTTTCCTTGGTTTAAGTCCTGGTTTTATTAATTAAAAAGACGAAAAAGGGACGGATTCGGTCGCTGGGCCGGGTTCGGCCCGTTCGGCCCCCACCCTAGGCCGGCCCGCTCGGACTCCACCTCCTGGCCGGCCCGCTCAGCCTCCAACTTTAGGCCGGCTCGTTTGGCCTCCATCTCCAGGCCGGCCTTGCTCAGTCTGCTTGCCCCGCGAGGCCTATTGCGCTTCGCCTGGGCCTTGTCTCTGTCCCGGCCCGAAACCGAGGCCTGCTATCCACTGCCTCCCTCTCTCGCTGCTCCCACCCCGCGCTCCATCTGTTCGACGAAAAGCCGCAGAGGCGCTTTTCTCCGACGAAGCTTGCCGCCGGCGACAACATTGCGCAGACGCGCCTCTCTTACTCCTGCGAACGACACGGCTCAGCTCGAAGGTCGGCTCCCCAAGGTTTGATGGCGGCGCAGCGGCGTCTCTCGAGTCCACGCGCTGAGTTGCGCGTGCGACGGCGAGGATCCGCCCTAACACTGGCGGTCTCGAAGAGCCTCCGGTCGCGGTTGCTTGGTTGGTACGCCGTGAACGGCTAGGGTTAGGACTAGGCCACCAGGGGCTTGCAAGGCGGTGTTTTGGCTCAAGAGGTGGCGCGGCGGTGCTCACAGCTCAGACCTGGCCACCTTCGTCAGGGCAATCGCGGACACGGGCGTTGCCCGGCCGCGGTGAGGTTCGTCCGCTGTTCGTCTGCTCGATGTCCGCAAGCGTTCACCCATAGTGAAACGGCTCACATGGTTGCGGTGTTCCCGGCCGTGTGGCGTGGCTCGACGCGCTACGGCGCGTCACGACGCGCACGACGTGCACAGGAGCACGTCGTCCAGGTCGCGCGACGCGGTGTGCGGGGCGCATGGGCTCGAACGGCTCGGAAAGGCGCGGTTCTAGACATGCTCCCGGCGAGGCAAATCCTGCGCAACGGCGCTCCTAGGTCTAGCCTCTATGACGACCACCCAAGGCTTTGAGTCACGGCGTGACGGCCGGCTCCAGGACGCCGCGAGGGCAGCACACGGACAGAGAGTGCTCAAAGAGCCCTGGTCCGTGGTGGGGGTTGGATTAGGGGTCGAGATTTCCCTCACCGTGCTTCTCTTGCCGAAGCGAAGGCGTCCCCGGCGAGGTAGAGGTGGCAGGGTACGGCGGCGAGGTACGGCAGCTCCGGCGAATGGCCTCGGGTCCGATCCGACGGTGTCCTTGCGCAGACGCGGTGCAGCCCCGCTCCGAGCTCGCGGCCTGCTTCTCCCTTGGCTGGTGTGGCTTCATCGGCATTGCCCTCCTCCTTCTCGGCTCCGGTCACCTTTTCCCGCGGCCCTCTCTTCCCGGCCCTCTCGTGACGTTGGTGGGAAAAGGGGCTCGACCCCAAATGGCGGCTAGGGTTATGGTGGCATGGTGTGTGGGTTTTATAGGCGGCTATAGGATTGGATCGGCGAGCGGTGGCGGGAAATTGGCCGGCGCCATCTCTCCAATCCCTCTCTCCCGCGCTTGGCAGACAGGGTCACGCGGAACGCGTGACCTAGGGCCCGCACGCCATGGGTAGTTGGAGGCTGTAGGAGGATCCTATCCTCCTTCATCTTGGCGCGCAAGCAAAGTGGCGGGGTGTGGCGTGGTGCGGTGCGGCGCGGTGCGATTCCGGTTGGAGCTCGTCTCGCCCGGTTCGGAGGAAGGAAGGAGAAGAGGAAAGCCGACAGGTGGTCCCCGCTTAGCAGTGAGCCTGCGGCGGTGTCCCCACCGGTCGGTGTCTCGGCACGGCGCAGAGGCGCTTCGGGTGAGTTAGTTGGGCCGAATCCCTGGTCTCGGCCCACTGGCGGTCAGGCGGGTTGGGCTAGAAATGGTGACCGACGGCTTGGGTCAGATTGGTTTTTCCAATTTAATCCCATTTCCTGAGCGCTTTTCCAATTAGTTTGTTTTATTTTGTATCAAGGTTTGAACTTACACTCAAGCAAAGATACAAATAAAACCAATTTATGGGATGCAAAGATTGACACAGGCAGAAGCATAAAGTAAAGTTATGCTTATTAGCATATCAAGTTGGATACTTAGTTTAATTAATTAACTAAATTTCTAGTGGATTATATGCAATGCACAAATAACAATCAAAAGAAATTTTTAAATAGTGATTTACAGGTTACAAAAAGTAGGGTCGTTACATCCTAGTAGCTCCTCCGGAAACACATCCGAGAAATCACACGCTACCGGTATCTTTTTAATCTCTTGTATTTCAGTTGCATATACTATGGGTGACATGTGTTTCTGATTTGGCATGTGTACTCGTAAAACCTTGCCACTGACACTAGGTCTCAACTGCTCTGTCATGTTGCCAATATCCAGGACTGCATTGTTTTCTGTCATCCAACTCATTCCCAAAATAATATCAATTCCTTGGTGTGGCAGCACCATAGGGTTGATAATAAAACTTTCTGTGCCAATGTCAAATTATAATTGCCTCACTATTAGACTGGTATCAATAGGGGAGCCCGGGGCTGTGACGTGGTAGCTTTCTTTTAGTTTGTACATTTTTATCCTGTGCTTCGATGCATATGTTTTGCTACTGAATGCATGAGTGGCTCCTGAATCAAATAATACGACAGTCGGGTGACCGTTGACCATGAACGTACCAGCTAGTACCGGCTCTCCGGTGGCAATCTGCTCCATGTGAATGTAGTGAACACAACCCGTCTTTTGTGTGGGTCCCTTCCGCTTGCCCTGCTGACTGCCCCCTGTAGGAGTAAGACCCTGAATCTTGCGAGGTGCCCTACAATCCTTGCTGAAATGCCAGTCTTGCCACAATTGTAGCAAGGAGAACCGGGCCCTAGAGCGGTGGGAGCATGTGGTGCTGGAAGCTGCGCTGGAGCTCTATAAGCGGGGTACTGCTGCTGCTGAGGCACCTTGTGGATCCAACCCAGCTGATTGGGCTGGATCACAAAGCGAGGCTGCTGGAAGTACTGCTGTGGAGGTCTGTATGCTGCCTTCTCCTTCTGAGAAGAACTTCTCCTTCTGAGAAGAACTAGCAGCTACAGTGCTGGCCTGACACTTGCGCTTCTGGTTCTCATTGGCGGCATGGAGATGATTCTCCATGTCAAGTGCCGTGTCCACCAAGTCAGTGTAGCTCTCATAACGGCGCTCCAAGTGTGTACGAAGAGTGGGGTCAAAGCCATCCAAGAGCAGGGCTGCCCAGCGAGGATCAGTAGTGACATCCTCCGGTGAGTACTAGGACAAGTGAATGAAAAACTGCACTTATACTGCATCGCAGTCTTGTTGCCTTACTTGAGCTCTCGAAACTCACGCTACATCTGCTCCATAAGTCTTGCCGTAATATAGTGAGCTCGATAAGCCTGATGGAATTCCTCCCAAGTGGGCTCGTGCCCCTGCTGCAGCATAGTGACAAACGTGGCATGCCATGCTCCCGCTGGCCCTGCAACAACTGTGTAGCGAACCGAGCCTTCTCTCACTCTGTAAGGCCTGGAAGGAGTGTGAACTTCGACTGGATGGTGCGGAGCCAGTCATCCGCAGCAAGCGGCTCAGGACAAGTGGTGAACACAGGAGGTTGCAGCCTCTCAAAGTCCAGATAGGAGATACCGTGAGGCTGATGCTCCCGTGGTTGTTGCTGCCCACGAGCCTGGCGCTCCTCCGCTAACATGCGGATCTGCTCAGCCTGCTGCATGACCAAGGTGGCTAACTCCGGCGGAGGTGGGGCACCCTGCGCTGGCAGTCCCAATCCCGAGTTTTGCCCATTGTGAGTGTTTACCATCTGCAAGAATGAGACCAACCGTGTTTAGTCCAACAACTTTTGTGCAACAGACGCGGTGATAAAAAGATCATAGCATCCAAGATACATTCTAAATACATGAAAGCATGTAAATAAACAGAATCACTTAATTACACATAAACTGTTAGCCGTTGTCTTGCAGTGTTTAACAATCGCATATTAGCCGAAAAGCACGTGTGCAGTTTTGAAGTGCAAGACAGAAGAATACGAATGTTTCAAAATTTAATTTCCTGCAACTTTCATATGGATCATTTTAATCAACCTGACTCAGTTAGGGGAGAAAATTTCGATTTAGTATTTGCACTCAGGTTTTCAGCTGAACTGGGACAGCTACTAGTTTAGAAATTGAACTGTTCAAAATATGTACATTTTCACGTTATGACACCCTTAGAGAAGTTGTTCCTTGTCTTATTCTCTGTAACTTTGTTATACAAAGTTTTATTGATTCTTATTGCAACTTGGTCGAATTTCATCTTTTATCAATACATGTCAATTCTGTCCAGATTTCTAGACCTGAATGTTTTCGACTATAACTCTCAAACGAAACACTTTCAGGAGAAACTTCATATAGCAAAGTTGTCACAAACATTATCCTCTACAAGTTTTGTATATAATTTCTAGATCAAATCTTTCAGTAATGGTGTGAAAAATGCATTTTTCCTCCAGGTGCTGCTTCAGTCCAGAACACAGGTTTAAAGAAACCTGATCATAACTCTGAAACGAAGCATATTAAGAAGAAACTCAAATTGACAAAGTTGTGCATCCAGAAATTCTCTACAAGTTTGGTATACAACACTTGGCATAGTTCCTCCCAGATTTTATTATACAGCTAGATTTAACTGCAGCTGTACCGAATTTCAGACTGCAAGTTGAAACCGAGTTTGCAATGCAGTTTTCAAACTCATTCCCCACGAATTCATTTCAGAGTGCTAATGAACATGGCAAACATTTTAGATGCATAATTAAAAGGTTCTAGCAATACTAAAGGTCTTTCAATTACATAAGAGGGAGTTGGTCACGCCAACCATTAAACGACGCATCATCTAGCGTTCATCCATCTACTAGAACGGTGTACAGAAATGAGTTCTCTCGATCTCACAAATGTTTAGTACATCCATGAATAAAGGCACGGAGTGGCACATTACAAAACATCACTCTCAAACATGCTACATGTACAAAAGCTTCACCTTCTTCAGCTCGTGGAGGTGAGCGTCCTGCTGCAACTCTCCCACCTGCTACTGAGCCTGAGCAAGCTGACGCTGCTCATCCTGAGCTGCACGGGCTACCATCTGCTCCTCCTACTCGTGAACACGAGCCCGTGACTCTAGGTGTAGGTCAAGGTAGTGGTGGGCACGATCCTTAGAGTGGATGTACATCCCGTGCACGCTGCGGGAGAACTCCATAGTCGCAGTGTGAGGCCTGGTGTCGATCCATCCCTGGAGCAACTCGTAACGACGGACCCACTCATCATCGTACTCATTGGCGGGGAGGTACTGTAACACTGAAACATCAGCCGTGCCTGAAGCACTCATCGCAGTGATAGCCTTCGGGAACTCCATAGCACGTTTGAGAGCGATGTTTTGTAATGTGCCGCTCCGTGCCTTTATTCATGGCTGTACTAAACATTTGTGAGATCGAGAGAACTCATTTCTGTACGCCGTTCTAGTAGATGGATGAACGCTAGATGATGCGTCGTTTAATGGTTGGCGTGACCAACTCCCTCTTATGTAATGGAAAGATCTTTAGTATCGTTAGAGCAACCCCCTTAATCACTTAGACTGCTTCTCCTTCGAAACACGACTGATGGACCCTCCAGGTCGTGAGGGAGTCTTAGTTGGTCTTTTGAACACCGTTGCTCGATGTAGCTCCACGCACTTGCTTCTTGGTCACGTATCTGCAATAAGCGTCACTATATGAATGATATGCACAATACAAAGAATGAGATGCATGAATAACAAACACACATATGAACAATCATCTTAGGGACAAACAGAAAGGTGATTGATAAACTACTTAAATAGAGAGTACTCTCATAGACACCGAGCAAGCACATAATCACACAATCACACATATACAACTAGCAAGTTATTGATCATACAACAAGCATGTTGATGATGTGATTTGATACAAATAAGCAATAGTTACTTAGATTACTAAGATACATGCATAAACTGTGGTGGTGTATATTTCTTTCAACAAGCCAACGCATCATGTTTGGTGCATGAAAAGAACACATGGTAGATTGCTAATCCCAAGCCACTCATATCATACCAAATGCAAACATTCATTAATTAAGCATAAAAGTGAACATGTTATATATAATTTGACTTACTTTGAGTTATCGTTATCTACATTCAAACAATACATTGCTTTTATGGTTAAGGGAAAATACAATCTCATCATCGAATTAGTACTAGTTGATTAACTATTTTGACCACAACATATATGCACAACATGTGGAGTTCATTCGTACCTAAGTTCTTACATCTCATGTAAAGTATAAGCAAGAAATCATAAGTTCATAAGAGCACATTAACATCCCTTTGTATTTTCTACACTTTTAAGCTTATTTAGATAGCCATTCCTAGATTTCCTCACGTAACAACAACGAAAGTGCATGAAAACTTCAAAAAACCACACATTTGCAGTAACACAACTACAAGAATTATGGTAGGACATTTGGAGCATATTAAATATTACTTTTCTATTTTAGTATGTATAATAACATAGCATTTCTCATTTTTAAATCACATAGCAACAACAACTATAAATTTTACAAAAATAATTTCTCGAACCTACACACAACCAACATGCTCCCAGATTTTTCTTGGAATTTCTTTTGCACATTAAATCCACATTTTTCTATTATTTGATTTACCCTACAATATCTTGTGTATTTCAAATCACCCACAAACCTCAACATATAGAGCTTCAAACTTTTACAGTGAGCTACACATACCACAAAGAGCATCTAAAAATTAGGGTGGAATATTTAGAGCATTTTTCATGTAGCAAGTATTTCCATTCTTATAAAATGCACAAAATACTTGCATGAGGGAAAAACAGCAAATTTACCGTATATGCTACGCTTCACAGAAATCACACAGAGCCTATCTATCATTATAAAGCTACTGACCAAGTTTCACAAGTTTTGGAACCCAATATCTTCACTTTTTCTATTTGTCTCATCTCATCATGCATGCAAGAAACAAAGGGCAAAACAATCATTTAACACAGCCAGGACTAGTACACGGTGTAGATCTAATCACAAGAAATCCAACGAAACAAGTTTCATATTTTTACCATTTTTCTGTGATTTATTAGGGCATTGAAAATTTAAAACTCGGTTTAAACTCAAATAGACAAAAAATGCTACTGCAAAGGACCTAACTCCAATTAAAATCCTAGATGCCAAGGGTCTGCACACAAGATTGGTGTGACTCAGCAAATAGCGCATCTAAATTGAAATAACAGGAGGGGGTTTTCGCGAAATCACCATCTTCTACCTTCCTCTGGACCCCGCGTTTCGGCACGTGCGCCGCCGCGAGGGGACGTGATCTCGGGGCAGAGTAGATCCGGGAAGATGTTCCCGGCGATGGGCTACCTTGCACCCTTGATATAGCCACGTGGGGTGGACTATACGAGCGGGGAACGCGCGTGAACCGGAGGTGGCGACGGCACGCAGCTCCCGTCTGTGGCGCACTCGATTCGTCGGCGCAGGCGAGGGGGAAGGGCATGGTAGGGCCCTTGAGCTACGTGGGGACGTGGAAAACCCGGTGGACCGGCTTGGAGGTGGGGGAAGGTCGCGGAGGTGGTTCCCCACAGGGGTCGCGGTGAAGCGTGGCGGCCATGGTGGAGGCGCTCGTGGGCAGGGGTGGAGAAGCGATAACGGCGGCCAAAACTTTGGGGGGAAATGTAGCGCAGGTGGAGGGAAACGCGATGTGCTCGCTAGCGGGGCGGGAGGAGGCCGGAGAAGGCGGCAGTGCGAGCTCCAGCTAACCTCAGCCATGGCCGCCATGGTGGCCGGCATACTGGAGACGCGCAGAGGGAGAGAGCAGGGAGGAGGAAGGGGGATCGGCAGAGGGAGGCGCTTTCCACTTGAGGGCGCAGCCGGGGGCTCGATCCGCGGCCGGGACGCGCTGCCCGTAGGCGGCCGCGTAGCGCGCGCCGGCTCGGCATGGGTACGCCGGCCGGATCGCGGGGCCCACCTGGTAGTGAGACGGTGAAGGGAAAAATAGAGAAAAAAAAAAGAAACACAGTTTGACTGGTTTTCTACCCTTCTCAACTTCGACTATTTGACCCATTTAGAGGCAGAATTTGGAAAAACTCTAATTACAAGAATCGTTTTACTCTTTCTGATCTACAACTTTATCAAAAGCATTGATACCATGTTCTATGTAGAAACATGGTTCAATTTTGAATTTAACCCACTGATCTAGGTTTGACCTACAAAGCTCACCAGATTAGAAATTTTAGAAGTCCATCTTGTGGTCACTTATATACAAAGAATTTTATACCAATGTTGTTCATAATCGCATGATCTACAACTTTCTTATATAAAGTTTTGTATGATAATGGCTGTAGATCAGTGACATTTGAATTTACTAGACGGGTCAAGTTTGGGCAGAATTCACAGGTTTACAGAAAGAGACCCAAAACACCCTCCAAAACATTTTGCATGTCAACACTCAAATTACCAAAGTTGTCAAGCATTAGATTGGCTACAGGTTTGGTATAAAAATTTTCATCTAATTCACAACGGAACTAAAGTTACAACCACAAACATGTTCAAAGGTTTGGTAAAACAGCAGATTTACTTTATGTAAAACCTTTCTTGTTTTCCACTTTTGGAGTACCAAATGGGATCCAATCACTTTGAGATCAGAAGAATTTGAAAGGTGATAAGTTTAGTTTCATTTCATAGAAAAAAGATTTTTAAGTTGTACAGTGAAATCGAAAGTAATTTCAGAGTGAAGTTTGGGAAAGAACTGAAAATCCAGACTTGGTAATTATTCTAAATGTTCACTGACTTGGGTTGATTCTAGGAGATATTTGGGTGCAATTTAAACTAGGTAATCGACAGTTTTGAACCATGTTTAGCGTAACAAAAGTGTAGTACATGATCTTTACTACATGGTTAGTATAAAGTTTGAACAAAGGGGCGTAATGGATTCAAAAGTTTTATTAGGGCCCAAATTGGGTCAAGAACACCTTTGCCATCTTTCAAAAAGAACGTTGGCTGAATTTCAATTCAAACTTTTTGAACCTCTTGTCAATTGGTTTTGAGCATGGCCACAATAGCAAAGTAGCAGAATGTTTCCAGAACTAGGACTTTTGTATTTGGTATTTTGCACAAAAGCTTGTGGGTGGTGACTTATGCAACCAAACAACGCAGTTTTTGTATTTAAATAGAAAAATTTGACTTTAGTGATTTTTTCGCCTAAGTCTCGTTGCTCTATAGACATGATTACTTTATAAAACTTCATTAAAACATGTCTAAATGTGTGTAAGTGTCTTTGAGATGCCGGAGGCATCACAACCCACCCCCCTTAAATAAATCTCGTCCCGAGATTTGGATGAGGTAGGGTTCTATGGCTTACCACGTGAGGCAAATGGCATTGGTATCGCGGTTCGTTTCTTTATGAATGCACATGGTAACATCTAAGTCTTCATCTGTTAGCTTTGTTAACTAGTATGTGAACGGTTAGTACCTCCTTAGCACAAGGCAGTTACAAAGCGATATCTAGTAAGGCAAGGGTGGTCTTTCCAAGGTACTCGACAAGTTGTGCCATATATGAGAGGGAATGTGGGGGTACTGAGCGATCAACAATGATTGGTTTAGTAATAAGGAAAATAAATTACTTTCAGACTTCGACACCAAGATTAGATACATGATAAATATCGAATTTATTAGAACAATAGAAGCAAAGTGTACATAGTCAGAAATTGAACCAAGCATAATTTTGTGATTAACAGGAATGTCAATGGATGTGTTTTTGAGAGACACAATCATTTCATTTGATAGGGACTGCGTACACATATAAGATATCAAGTCTGAATATTTTCAAAGAGTAAGATGTGGTGAAGCATAGCACATCCTACTCATAGTGCCAAAAAAAGTACAAGAAGGACAAGATAAGCCATATTCACCTAAACAAGGTGATGGGTTGTATGATTACTTACATTCGTCAGATTTGACCAAGAAAAATCTTGGTAGATGATGTGTGCTTACTAATGAACAATAAAAAATGTTAGTAAGCTCACCTTTGAGGATAATTTCAAAGAGAAAGACAACTCATGGAAAGGATGATATGACATGAACACTAGCCGAGAACAAAAACTAGTGCAGAGCATGATCCTAAAGTTCACCTTTCGGATATATGGTTCAACAAGTAGAAAGGAATATTCATACGAGGAAGTGGAAATGAAGTTGATCATTCCCACACATCAACACAGACAAGGTTATACAAAATAATGAAAAGATGGGAACGAGGAGTGGACGTAGAATTGATCATTTCCATCAATCCAGAAAGACAAGGTTAAACAAGAAAATGAAAAGACATGATCGAGTTGTGGGATGGAGATGGATCTTTCCCACATATCAGGAAAGGCAAGGTGAAACAAAACAATAAAAATAATGTAACATGACATTGGAAATGGAATTGATCATTCCCACGAATCAAGAGTAGCAAGTTTTAACAAAGCGATGGACAAAGGATATGAATGTTACGCAATTGGGGCGGTCATGCCTTTGCAACGTGTCTACTATCAAAACTGTCCATTGCTATCACAAGTTGTTACAACCACCATAAGCCTCCTCACCATGCACGGCGATGTCTCCGGCGGCCAACTCCTCCTCGGTCATCCTCAACGGCACCACCACCCTGACGACGAGCAAGATGGCCGACGTGACGGCCACGTTCCACCCGATCACGAAGCACGCGGCCACGACCTGCTTCAGGACCTGCGCGCCGCCGGCACGCACGCCGTAGACGAGGCCCATCGAGCCGGTCACCGGGAGGAACAGGTTGCACAGCGCCGGGTGCGCGAAGACGCCGGTGAGGACGCCGCCGAGGAGGCCGGACACGGCGTGGGTGTGCAGGATTCCCAGCGCGTCGTCCACCGCCTCCGCCGGCAACAGCGACGTCGACGGACACCTGTTCATGGTGTACCAGGGCAGTGTCCCCGACGCGACCCCCATCGCCATCGCCGCCCAGCCCTGCACCAGCCCCGCGCCGGGCGTGATGCAGACGAGGCCGGTGACCATGCCCTGCACCGCCCCCACCACGGACGGCTTGCCGCCGGTGGCCGCGACGTCGCAGCAGGTCCACGCGAGGATGCTTGTCGTGGCGCAGATGTGGGTGTTGAGCACGGCGACCGACGAGTCGGCGTTGGCGGCGAAGGGGTCGCCGCCGTTGAAGCCTGTCCACCCCATCCACAGGATGCCCGCGCCGGCCAGCATCAGCAGCAGATTGCTCGGCTTCTGGCCCTCCCCTTCTCTGTCCGCCTTCCTCCTCGGGCCCACCTGCAGACACACATAGCAAAGTAATTAACTACTACTCCAATATAATTATAATTACCGAAGCCAAATGTTAACAGAGTGTCAGAGTGTGCGTGACCGACCCAGTATGCGGCGGTGCAGCCCGAGACGCCGGCGGCGAGGTGGACGACGTAGCCGCCGGAGTAGTCCATGACGCCCCAGTGGAAGAGGAAGCCGCCGCCCCACAGGCTGTAGGCGCCGACGGTGTAGGAGAGCGTCGTCCACAGCGGCACGAACGCCATCCATGCCCGGGCGCTCATGCGGCCCAGCACGGCGCCGGCGACGAGCCCCACGGTGACGCCGGCGAACGCCCACTGGAAGAGCACCATGGTCGCCGACGGGTACAGCGGCGCGACGGCGGGCGTCTCGACGTCGCCGTCGGCCCGGGCGTGGAGGGTGGAGGGGAGCAGCGCCTGGCCGAGCATGTAGCCCTGCGACAGCGCGGGGCCCGGGCGGCCGAGGAACGGCAGGAGGCGGCGGCCGAAGGCCATGTTGTGCGCCCACAGCGCCCAGCAGGGCATGGCGGCGGCCATGGCGTACAAGGCCATGAAGGCGGAGTTGAGCGCCCACTTGCGGCGGAGCAGGCCGGCGTAGAAGAGGGCGAGGCCTGGGAAGCCCTGCAGGCCGACGAGCGTGGCGGAGAGCATCTGCCACGCATTGTCGCCCTTGTTCAGCCACTCCGGCGCTGCCGACGATGCCTCGTAAGCTACCGACGCCATTGCCGCCCGCTCCCGGCACTTCGCATGAGATAGTAATAATATTGTGTAGACATCACTGGACTGGCCTCATAAGTATGCGTGCTTTGTGCTAGCTGACAGCCTGACAGCGGTTAATTACCAGCTGGCTGGTAGGAGCGCAAGTGAAGAAGGTCAATGCATGGTGAATAGGTGATTTGTAACTCGAAGTTGAAGACAGACAGGGAGTAAATGGAGCTCTGCCCAAGATCGAACTCAATGTACAAGTGATGATTCGTGCATGGGATCTTGGAACATAAAAATTCACGTAATGTGACATTGGAAGAGTATCTCGGGGGAGCAAAATCTGTGCTGACCTGTCTGTTGCTGACAAAGCATAGTTGTCGTATTCTAGCTAGTATTAGCATGTTTTGAAGTATTAGAATACCACGGTTTGTAATATATATGGTTGTCATAAAAATATGGTAGTATTTTAGAACTTGTTTGAACAATATATACAAAACCAACGTATGATTCAGTGTAGTGCTATGATGATCGGTCTGAATTAACTGGTCACCGTTAGCAAATTTTAGTTTCATTATTTGATTCTGAGTGTGGGTTTGAACAAGCCTTGGTCATCACTTTCAAGGAGTTCTCTCTCAATTCTATTGCCCCAAAGCTCAAAGATTTGTGTAGATTTTGGTGCTTAGTTGGCCTTTGTATGAGTGTGAGTGTTTTCTGGTCGCAAAGGTATGAAATGGAGGGACGAGAGTTCCTTTATATAGAGGAGAGCCTAAAAACTAGCAGTTGGTAGCTCTCAGCTCGTTTCTGCGCGACCATCGGACAGTCCGATGGTTGGATCATCAGATGGTCCGATACACGTAATTTTCAAATGCCCCATTTTTCCACCAATGCTCAGAGACCATCGGACGGTCTGATGCACGTAAATGCCTAAAACACACAGTGGGATACCTCCCTGTCCAGATTAGCCCGAGAACCACCTAGAACAGACTCCATGTCTACTTGGTCCGATGAACCATCGAACGGTCCGACGATCAGACCATCAAACGGTCCAATGGTCACTTAAACGCTGCATCTAGACCGTTAGAGTTAGGAAAGAAGTTTGAGTGAGTTTCTTTTGTACTTTCGATAAGGCGAGTGTGTTATAGCACATTTTAAGTGTTTGAGCTTTAGGACTAAGATGCACTCGAGTTAAAGTGAACATTTGAGCAAAAGTCTTTCAAGCTACTCACCTTGACCCCCTTGATAGTACGGCCCATTTAAAAACTAGCAAATAAATCGCTAAGTGTCCTTCTTTCTTCTTTGCAACACTTAGAGTGGTTGAAACTTGATCTTCATGCTAGAATTCCAAACCAAGGGCCATCCTTCATGAAATTTGAATGAAGGGATCTCTTTTGGTTAACCAATAAGCATGATATATAATATTACACCTTCATGTCATGAACTCATTAGTAACAAAGTTAAGTTGTCGTTAATCACCGAAACCTCTACCTCTACCTCTTAGGGTCATGTTTCTCACATACATATTTTATTTATTATTTATATTTTGTCTAATAACATGAATATTATATTTTTAAACATAGAATATTCACGTTACTAAGGTGGAATATTTAGTTTGTAGAGGTAGAATATTTCTTATTTTTCTTGTAACAACACAATATTTTTCTTGTTGTTGAAGATTATTACATGATTATTTTTTGCTATAATATTTTTCTTGTAAAAGGTACTACATATCCGTTCACAAATGTATAACGTTGTTGATTTGTTTCCACAACTTCAATGATTCATCTTATTCAAATATATAAAAACATAACTCATACTTAAACTTTCTTTAGTGATAAAACAAATCGTAGAAAATAAGTAATAATTTTTATTTTTTTTGGAAAAGACGAATGATTGAAGTTGTAGAAAAAAGTCAACCACATCATACATTTGTGAACGAAGAGAGTAAGATATTTTATACGTTAAGATAGAATTTTTTTTATTTTTCTTTGTTAATGTATGATATTTTTCCCAATGAGATAATATTATATTTCTGAATCTAGAAATATTGTATATAAAAATAAAATTTTTGCATACAAATTTAGGATATTTTAGTAGTTAAGTAGAATATTTTTCTAGAGAATACCAAACTTAGAATATTTTTATAAACATAAATTATTATTTTTATAAAAAATAATGTAGACCGGCTTTAAAAGTATATATGTACCAAACAAGAGATTCGCCCCCAGATACAAAAAAGTTGAAATGGGAAGGGTGGATGGATGGGGGTGTCCCCTAGGTGGAGGCGAAGAACCACCATTAATGCTTGTTGAGAGATCAAGGGTGTTCATCTTCTGTAAGGATCGGATGCCCAAGAGGGGGGTGAATTGGGCTAATTTCAAACTCTAAACGAAAAACCTTAGACTAACGAAGCTACAAATTAGCCCACTTCACCCTTTTACACGAACCTACTCTACACGACAAAGCAAGTAACCCTACTTATGGTAGTGGAAAGGAAACCGCAACGGAAGCTAAGACTAGCAACACTAATGACCATAGCAAGGGACATACTAGCCAAGAGAAGACTAACCATGATGACTACTAGATGCAATCCATGAAAATAGCAAGAACCACAAGAGCATCAAGTAGAGGGACAAGGGAGAGAGACAACCGGATTTTTTCCCGTGGTATCGGAGGTTTGGCACCCTCCCCTAGTCCACGTTACGGCACACCCTAGAGTGTTTTGCTGCTTTCCATGCTTGTTGGCGCTCACTAAGAGTCTTCGTTCGCCATCCTGGCAAGGTGGAGCTCAAACCTTGTACACCGTTGTTCTTCGGGCTTCCACAATCTCCTTGGCAAGCTCCGAGAACGCACCCCGGTTACCAAGTCCGCCTAGGTGCTGCTAATCACCAAGAGTAACAAGCCGCCGGTCTTCACTTGATCTTGATCCTCACCAAGATGGATGCACACAAGCCTTGACCTTGATCTTGCTCTCAAAGGGTGAATATGTGAGTGGTTGTTGCAAAGAGTTGAAGCACAAGGGCTCTCTGAGTGTATGAAGTTACTGGAGTGTCAAAGAGCACGAAATGGAATGAAGGAACCCATATATATAGCCCTCAAGATGATAGAGCCGTTGCACAAAGAGAGCTGCTGACGCAGAGTACATAGTATTGTCCGGTCCCTTGCTTTTTTCAACTTTGGACAATACTGTCCATGTACTTAACCAACGGTCACTGACTCAATACGTCATTGTACTTTTGTCCTTAGGTTTATACCATGTCGAACTTCGGATAATACTGTCCATGTATTCACCTGCACACTCAGAAAATCATAGCCTCATGTTTCTTTGTCCTTAGCTTTGTACTGTCCTGAACATCGGACAATACTGTCTATGTATTCACTTGCATACTCAGAAAATCATAGCCTCAGGTTTCTTTGTCCTTAGATTTGTACTGTCTTGAACTTCGGACAATACTGTCCATGTATTCACTTGCATACTCAGAAAATCATAGCCTCAGGTTTCTTTGTCCTTAGATTTGTACTGTCTTTAGCTTCGGACAATACTGTCTATGTATTCACTTTCATACTCCGAAAATCATAGCCTCAGGTTTCTTTGTCCTTAGATTTGTACTGTCCTCAACTTCGGACAATACTGTCCATTGTTTTGGCTGATTTCTCGCAGGTGTATAGCCTCAGGTTTATTTGTCCTTAGCTTTGTCCGGTTACATTAAACCTGACATTCCGGTGTAGAGAATTTGCATGGGCTTTGGACAGTATAAGTTCACCTAAAACCTTGATTTGTCCGGTCCTTTATTTTGACATAGAGAGGACAATACTGTCCCTATGTCTTTCTCTGAATGAGTTTTCTTCAAGAATTTTGATGTAAAGCTTGATTTTCTTGGACCTTGAGCCTATGTAGCTTATACCTTTGCTGTTCCTGAAAGATTTGGCATGTGTGTGCATCCATAACTTGGCAATTCACTTGATCAAGCTACTAACTGTTGACCTCTCTTAATAGTGCGGACACTAGAAAGCTATAAACCCTATCTAAGCTAGGATCCTTCAACACCATGATCCTTGACTCTAGAAAAGTCCTTAGCCTTCGAGATACGGATGAAAACCAAGTCCGCTTCCATGAAGTGAAACATTTGAATTAGGGGCCATTCACATAATCCAATGAGCAACCATTTTTGTATTCATTATTAAACCTGCACTCACGAGCTCATTAGACAACACTTAAGCTTGTCAATCAATCACCGAAACTCACCTTAGGGTCTAGATGCTTACATCTTCCTTGTGTGATAGGTGATTGTCAACATATAGAGTGTGTCAATGTTAGTCAGTGGGCTAACCGATGTTCTTCGCAAAGACACGTGATCTCTTTACTCGTGATATGCAGGCATACATGTATGGCGGTGGTCAGCGGCAAGGAGATGCTGGGTGAGGCCGGTGATGTCCAATCCATCAGTCCAAGGAGTGGAGAGCATGCGTGGTGAGATGACGTGATGATGATGTGGTCATGTTGTGACTCCTAGACAATGGAGGTGGGAGTTGGCAACAGAGTGACATGTGTCAAAGCCAGAAGGTTTGTTGGTTTTCTCCCTCAAAACTAACGAGGTGGAATGGTATGGTGGTTTGGGCCTCAAAATCATCTAAGGAGGATGTGGCTTCGTGGGCCTGATATTGGAAGTGCAAGACTGGCATTGAGACGGTTTGGTGGTTTTCTTCAAAACCATCACCTTGCTCTGGTTTCACAGTCCCCACAAAACTATGAGCAAGTTTCTCGGTTTACATTTCAAAACTGTGGGCTGCAAGGATTGGACTACTGCACTCATGGAGGATATTAGATGAAGACTTGGTGGCCAAGAAGATGAGGACTCTAGCATTGCCGTCCGATTGAGTTATTTGTATCATTTCTGTTCAACCCCAAGGTCATTTTAGTTAAATTTGTGTCTTAGAGGTCTTAGTGTAAAAATGTCCTATTTTTGCTTGGGCTATAAATAGATGGTGGCTGATCATTAGAACTAGTCACTCCCATGGATTTAGCCTTAGACCTAGGATTAAGTAACCAAGTGTTTAACATGTAAAGGAGAGTGAATGGATCAAGATGTCCAAGAGGGGGGATGAATTGGGCTTCTAATTTTGAAACTTGAAATTAAATCTTATCGCACAAGTCCCAATTCACCCTAGTGCCTAAACAAGTGTGTCTAGAGTTCTACACGATAACAAAGAGTTTTGCAACCTATAAACAAGCATGCAATTCTAGTAAGGTAAAGAGCGGAATGTAAATGTGAAAAGTAAAGAGAGCAAGAAATGACACGCCGATCCCCCTAGTCCTCGTTTGGTGCCCCTCGCAAGGCTCTGCTCTCGTGGGCTCCTCGCAAGGATCCCAGCCCCAAACCTAGCATAGCAAGGAGAGGGGTTGGCAAAGTGGTTCTCGCAAGAACTAAGCTACCTCTTCACCTTCGCAAAGATCAAGCGCTCTCTTTAGGATGCTCTTCTTCACTCCGGAACGGTGAGCTCCAAACCGCGAACAACGCCTTCGCAAAGGCCTTCTCCCACTTCTCCCACAAACTCCTAAGTACCCTTCTTTAGACTTTGTGGCACTTAGGGCTATTGAAGCTCGATCTTCATGCTAGAGATCCATACCAAGGGCCATCCTTCATGAAAATTGAATGGAGGGGTCTCTTTTGGTCAACTAATGAGCACGATATATGATATTATTCCTTCATGTCATGAACTCATTAGGAACAAGGTTAAGTTGTCATTAATCACCGAAATCTCTACCTCTTAGGTTTCACACAATCTCCCCCTTTTTGGTGATTGATGATAACACAAGAGTAGAGCTTTAAAAGAATGTGTAAAAGTACAAAGCTCAAACTAAAGACATAAATATAAGGACACAAGATCATACACAACCAAGGATCATAGACATGGTGAAAATAAGTCATGCACAAAAACCAAATACCATGTCCACCGATCAACATTGAAAATAAACATCCATCAAACATCAAAAGATGTCTCTTTCTCATACTCCCCTATCACTGCTAACTCCCCCTAGTTCTACTCACTCCCCCTGACACTCCCTACAAAACATATCTCCCTCTTTGGCGTCAAGCACCAACAAGGGAGACCTAAGAGCTCGACATAGGTGGAGCATCGGAAGGAAGACCCTGAGAGGCTGCACGGATATGGAAGTCGAGGTCGGTGTCATCTGGAGACTCTGTGGCTGCCTTGTTAACTGCCTACTGTGCATCTGAAGGAGTGGCAGTACTGAGGGCTGCAAGCGGGGCAGAGACGGTACGAGTAGCCTCGGTCGTCGTCATAGGAGCTGTGGCCGCAATCGTCGAACTGTGCATGGAAACTGTGTGGGAGCTCGGGTCCGTCGATGGGGTGTCTGCGGGGGTCTGCACAAGACCTGTGGCGGACAACTCTGGCAATTGTGGTGTAGCGTCGAACTCAAGAGTATGCGCCGGCAACTGACTCATCTCCAACCTGAAAGCACTCCCAAGCAACTCAGTGTACAGAAACTGCAAGGGGGACGTGCTGAGGGTGCCCGGAGTAGAAAGAGGACTCTCATGGCTCTTGTCAGAAGGAAGCAGCTGAGGCTGGGAGGCAGAAGGCAACTGAGGTGCCTGAGATGACTAACGAAGGGCGTCAAACTGCCTCTAAGTATCCGTCCGGAGCTCGGCCACGAGAGTATGCATGGTCTCTAGGATCCGTGCCTGCGACTCGGCCTGCGACTGCTGTAACTATGCAAACTTGTTATCGCTACGCTGCAATTGCTGAATCATGGCCTGCTATACCTGTGTCTGCTGCTGAACCAAGGCCTCAAAGCGTTGATTGCTACACTACTGCTGTGCCATCATCGCCTGAAGGATAGTAGCGATGTCTGTTGACGGTTGTTATTGCACTATCTACAACCATCAACTATCCATGAACATGAAGGAAAATACATCAAAGTGTAGACTAACCCTTGCTATTAACATAGTTCCATGAGTTGTGTTGAATATTTGATTACAGGTGCAAGATCAACTGAAAACATATCAAATATGGCTAAGTTAGGAAGATCCAGACTAGAGGGCCAGGCTGCCTGACCTGACATTGTTCCCGAATGTGCCCATCTTTGACCTGCATGCACATAAATGATTTGTCAATACAACTCCAAGGTGTAAGCTGTGAAAGCAACATGCAAAGGACCGGAAGGCTTGCCACCTCATTGATCCAGCACTTGGATTGGTGAAGTCAGCAATCTGAGGGACTTCAATCCTGCATCTAAGAAAGAAACACAAGTGAGATCCAACCATCAAGGGAAAAGCACATGGATTAACCGCCAACCGCCTTGCAACCGACTTAGGGAGTGAAGATGGACCATAGGATGGAGTATGGCGGTGGATCCAAGGGCTCCCCAAGCTGCCCGGCCTAGGGATGGGGTTGCCCGGCCTTCCCTAGGTCACCCGGCCTGGTACCTGCCCTTGTAACCGCCATACCGACCAAGTACCCCCTCTCACTTGGTGACTATAATACCCCCCGTGGCTCACTTGTGAAGTGTGGAAGCTGAGTGGAACACACCATTGTCTTAGTTTAGTAGCACTAGGATAGTCCTGGGAGTTAGAGTTGAGTCTAAGTCTTTGCCTCAGGGATTTCAGAGTTAGCTTCGAGTCTGGTAAAGCTCTTGTATCTTTCTATCTTTATACTCTTGCTCCTTTAGTATAATATACATCGTTGCTCTATCTTTTGAGTTATACTATACTTTATTTCCTACACTTGCTTAGTGTGGTGTAACTTCATACATACTAGACCAAGGCTTAGGTTTGTGTTGTCCTTAAGTTATCTGAATTTTGCTAGATTTGCCGATGCTATAAACTTGTCTTAGGCTCTAATCTAAGATTAAGTTAGTTCTCACCCTCCGATCAAGGAAGAACTTTAGTGTTCAAGTTCTCACTTGAACACTAGTTTAGCGTGCCATATTACCCACACAGCTCTGGATGGCAGCCTCTCTAGGTGAAAGCTTTAGAGGTCTCAGTATTCCAATCCCGTCGTTTGGTAAGCCTGTAGGCGTTAGCTAGTTGCCGTTCGGTTGGCCAACTATCTACCCTGCGCCTCCTCGGTGTAGTCCGGAATTTTGCTCAACGCAAGATCCTAGTTTGTGTTTGGTTAACTTAGTTCAACCGTGAATACTCCTTTGTAGTAGTTAAGAAATAGAGTTTGGATATCTTAATCTCACTCGTTGTCCTCCCAGACAACTACCTAGTTGTTTACTGCTTTGGTCACTGTTTACTCTTCCCACCACACACTATCTTGTTATCTCTTACCCCCGTTGTAAGAATAGCTATTGTTTATCTAAGTTATATAGTACTACTTGAAGTTTGACATTTCATCCTACCTATTCACTTGCTTCTCTGTGGATTTTTACGATACTCGGAATACTCTGAGTGAAAAAGCTACAGCGAATCTCCGTGCGCTTGTGGAGTAAAATATGTTATTCTAAGAGACGTCAACAATGTCTGTGGCGGTGGCAACCTGTGCAACTGTAACCTGTGGTGGAGGAGGAGGGGGTGGTTGAGGGTCACGCGAGTCACCTGCCTCAGAATCATGAGGTAGGGGTGACAGGAGCCGCGGACGCTCATCGTCTGAAGAGGTAGTGTCATCCTCACTCTCGTCCTCCTCTGCAGCAGTGCCTTCCCTTGTCTCTGTGGGCTGATCTACTAGGGTGCATCTCTCAGCGGATGCACTGTCTGAGCACTCGCCTTGTATATCTTGTAATATGTCAGACGACCACTGTCATACAAGGTGAAGTGCGACGTCGGACACTGAGGATCAAAGCCAATGCGACTGAGCATGTGAGAAATGAAATGCGCATAAGGGAAGCTCCTGTTCATCCTGATCCCATCTGTAATCACATCCGTGTGGCGGAACCGCCCTGCTTAATCCAGACTAAGCACACCTGCCACCTCTGGCTCCCAGTGCACTTAGGCCGGACTAAACCCGGTAGTCCGTCGAGCTACCCAAAGGGCACTCGATGTAACCATCGCCCGAGGATACCGACATCACACACATTCAGCCCTCGAAAGAGCCACAACAAATTACATCATCACAAACAGTTGAAGTAGAGAATAAGAGATTTAATTTACAACTCAATTGTATGAAATCAAATACATGTTCAAATATAGCGGAAGCGAATTCAGAGTATATATAATAAGCGGAAGCGTTTTCAAAATCTCGCAGCGGAAACAATATACTTAAGTAGCCTTCATGAAGAGATGAACAAAGCGTGTAGAACCGAGCCCACCGGTACTACCACATCCAACACAGTTGTCCAGAATCGCCGGTACCTGTAATCCAAAAGTGGGGGCAAACCCTGAGTACTAATTACTCAGTAGGACTTAATGGACGGGGCTTACGGCTGACGCAAAGCATGCTTACTAATCATGTGGATCCTTAGCTGTTGATGCTTAAACCAAGTCATGTTGACTTAAGATAGCAGGATGTGACAGCTGCTATTCATTAATCATGAAGACCATTTATATCATAAAGTAAATACTTGCAGAAAGTAAAACATGAATACATGTCCCGTCCCAAGATTCACAGCGCCTCCATACCACCCCTTGGGAGTAGCCGTCTCAGGAGCGATACCACGATACGTCGGGTCAGCCTCCCTCGACCTCTAAGCATCTCCCAAGTCCATCGACCTCCTAGCAGTGGATGGGCGACACCCTGAATAGTGTGACGGATCATACACATCCCAGCATGTTGTATAAAAAGGTGTGACTTAGTAAACAGCATGTTACAGTTATTACTACGTTGCCCGTGTGCGATATCTGGCATTCTCACACCTGGTGAGCATCAGCGATTCGAATCGATTTGTTAATTCCCGGGAATAACTAAAAATGCCAAGTGATATATGCTTACTAGCCATCGCGTTCCACACATATATCCCTCATCTCCACCTGTCCCGTCCCAAGATTCACAGCGCCCCCACCTAACCCTTGGGAGTAGCCGTCTCAGGAGCGATACCACGGTACGTCGGGTCAGCCCTCCATCGACCTCCAAGCACCTCCCAAGTCCATCGGCCCCCCTATTAGTGGATGGGCAGCACCATGAATAGTAGGAGGGGCCGGTAAGACTTTCACCGGTCCCACGACCCGGATAAGCACTCTAGCAATGGTATGCTGATCAGCAGGCGAACAGCGAACGGGCCTTATGCGACTCGGGCGGAGTCCACCATACCTTGCCACATCATCATTTTTCTTATAATATTCCCATAACTCCGCCCGGTCTCTGTTTAACTTCAGCAATAATAATCATAAATTGTGTCATAGTAAGATTTCTGAGGTTTGTAAAATCACCTACGCGACGAGTGACTCCATTCACTCGTATCTACTCGTACCTAGCAATTCTAGGCACTCGTCCTACGAATTCTATGTATAGGTGCTAGGGCCAGGGCGGCCAGGATGTCTAATGCAGTTGGTTTCAAACAACTCCTGATGCATATGCCTAATCATCAAGACTTAAGATGTTTGCTGGGTATAGTATGGTCCTGCCTACCTTTGATTCACTTCAATAGAACCAACAAACTAAGCTACTGTTAGTTTGCCGGGTTGTGAGGCTTTGCCCCAGGCAACCCCTTGATCCCTTGGACAACTCCTCCGTCCAAACACGACTGATGGGCCCTCCAGGTCGTGAGTGGGTCTTAGTTGGTCTTTTGGATCCCCGTTGGTTGAAGTAGTTCCACGCGCTCACTTCTCGATTACGTATCTGAAATAAGCGTCACTATATGAATGCCATGCATGATGCAGTGGACGAGATGCACGAATATCAAGCACACACGTTGAACAGTCATTGCATGGTTAGACAGAAAGGTGATTGGCAACCATTTAAACAAGATCATCCTTGTGGACATAAAGCTAACATAACCCATATAATTAGAGACACGCAATACAACACTCGAACTAATGCATGAGCAAAATATCAAATTAGATTGTTCGTTATCATTTCATGTGTAAGCAAAACGTCACACAAGCATATGATTACACATGTAGTGACTTACTATACCATTCTCCTAGCATGAGTAACAGTAATACATTCATGAACTGATAACAAGCATATCCAATTTCATGGCTAGCTAGTAAGTCATTTATCGTAAAGAAACCATGTTGGGTACTACGGGGACGGAACCACACAATGATATCGCAAGGCTAAAACATTATTCGGTGTTTTGTTTGGAATAAGTTATTTAACATGAAAAGATTACTTCATGCACACATGGGGAACATTTACTAATGATGTCACACACCTCGGTTATCTTATGGATTAAGGCCCTATATTAACCTTAAGTGTGTTACACAGTAAACGAATTAACCCCTCAATCAAGTGTGGCATAAACAACAATAGATAGCTTGTAGCTAGACATCAATTCTCATGTATAATGATGGCAAATGCAAATTAACACCGACTGTTATAATTAAACACCATATGCCTACTTTATGAATAAGAAGCATTACTTGTGTTCATATAGTTAGACAACTCTAAACGAGCTCAGACTTTTATGACGTGTATACTTATACTACATTAGGCTACTGTCAAAGTTTTAGGACAATTGGAGTTATAATTATTTTATTAAAATTACAACACATTCTCAGCCCTACACATTGCCAGAATTTTCATAAATTATAGGAATGATTCCTGAAGGTGAAATTTCACCAGTGGGCTATACTTGGTATGAACTGTATGTACAAAAATTTACAACTTAAAACTCCCAAGTTTGACAGGACATCTATTTTCCATATATTAATCCTAGGCGAATTTAAGATGTACATATAAACAGTGTGAATGGGCTTCTAGCATCTACTTTTTGGACTCCATGCATCAACCTTAGGCTACTAAATTTTTCAGAGAATTTTCCTAGCAAGTTATGACCATCTTTTCTATTTATCATTTCCAACCTGCACCATTTTATCATTTTCAAATCACCATTCAAACCTTACATGCACAACCTCATAATTCACCAGTGGCTTACTTATACTAACCAAAGTATATGAAAAATGACAGAGAGTCAATTTGAGCATATTCTACATGGCTTCCAATTTCTAGGTTAAATAAATGCACATAGCACATGTATATGGCAAAAGGGTAATTAAACAGCAAGTGCTAGCGCCCAAAAATTCACATGGTGCTACAATGCCACAAGAAAGCTACTCTCCAAGTTTCATGCCATTTGGAGTTCATTTAGTCCATTTTTATCATTTATTTACCCTAATCCTGCATGCAATAAACTAGGGGCAAAACAGACATTTCACATATCCACATCATACCCATTCGATAGATCTATCCAAGAGGAGTCTAATGCAACTTAGTTTGTCCATTTTGGATTTTTATTTGATTTACTATGATTTTTCAAAGTTTCAGCTGAAAATTGCACTTTAAAAACCTAGATCTAGGACTAATACGTGATTAACCATATACTCCAGGGGGTAGCATGGAAGATTTCGCTGACTCAGTGAATAGTAACTAAAACAGAGCGCGTAAAAATAGAATAAGGCAGGGGGTTTTTCGCGAAACGGCCACTTACCAGCTGTGGCGGAACCGCCCTGCTTAATCCAGACTAAGCACACCTGCCACCTCTGGCTCCCAGTGCACTTAGGCCGGACTAAACCCGGTAGTCCGTCGAGCTACCCAAAGGGCACTCGATGTAACCATCGCCCGAGGATACCGACATCACACACATTCAGCTCTCGAAAGAGCCACAACAAATTACATCATCACAAACAGTTGAAGTAGAGAATAAGAGATTTAATTTACAACTCAATTGTATGAAATCAAATACATGTTCAAATATAGCGGAAGCGAATTCAGAGTATATATAATAAGCGGAAGCGTTTTCAAAATCTCGCAGCGGAAACAATATACTTAAGTAGCCTTCATGAAGAGATGAACAAAGCGTGTAGAACCGAGCCCACCGGTACTACCACATCCAACACAGTTGTCCAGAATCGCCGGTACCTGTAATCCAAAAGTGGGGGCAAACCCTGAGTACTAATTACTCAGTAGGACTTAATGGACGGGGCTTACGGCTGACGCAAAGCATGCTTACTAATCATGTGGATCCTTAGCTGTTGATGCTTAAACCAAGTCATGTTGACTTAAGATAGCAGGATGTGACAGCTGCTATTCATTAATCATGAAGACCATTTATATCATAAAGTAAATACTTGCAGAAAGTAAAACATGAATACATGTCCCGTCCCAAGATTCACAGCGCCTCCATACCACCCCTTGGGAGTAGCCGTCTCAGGAGCGATACCACGATACGTCGGGTCAGCCTCCCTCGACCTCTAAGCATCTCCCAAGTCCATCGACCTCCTAGCAGTGGATGGGCGACACCCTGAATAGTGTGACGGATCATACACATCCCAGCATGTTGTATAAAAAGGTGTGACTTAGTAAACAGCATGTTACAGTTATTACTACGTTGCCCGTGTGCGATATCTGGCATTCTCACACCTGGTGAGCATCAGCGATTCGAATCGATTTGTTAATTCCCGGGAATAACTAAAAATGCCAAGTGATATATGCTTACTAGCCATCGCGTTCCACACATATATCCCTCATCTCCACCTGTCCCGTCCCAAGATTCACAGCGCCCCCACCTAACCCTTGGGAGTAGCCGTCTCAGGAGCGATACCACGGTACGTCGGGTCAGCCCTCCATCGACCTCCAAGCACCTCCCAAGTCCATCGGCCCCCTATCAGTGGATGGGCAGCACCATGAATAGTAGGACGGGGCCGGTAAGACTTTCACCGGTCCCACGACCCGGATAAGCACTCTAGCAATGGTATGCCGATCAGCAGGCGAACAGCGAACGGGCCTTATGCGACTCGGGCGGAGTCCACCATACCTTGCCACATCATCATTTTTCTTATAATATTCCCATAACTCCGCCCGGTCTCTGTTTAACTTCAGCAATAATAATCATAAATTGTGTCATAGTAAGATTTCTGAGGTTTGTAAAATCACCTACGCGACGAGTGACTCCATTCACTCGTATCTACTCGTACCTAGCAATTCTAGGCACTCGTCCTACGAATTCTATGTATAGGTGCTAGGGCCAGGGCGGCCAGGATGTCTAATGCAGTTGGTTTCAAACAACTCCTGATGCATATGCCTAATCATCAAGACTTAAGATGTTTGCTGGGTATAGTATGGTCCTGCCTACCTTTGATTCACTTCAATAGAACCAACAAACTAAGCTACTGTTAGTTTGCCGGGTTGTGAGGCTTTGCCCCAGGCAACCCCTTGATCCCTTGGACAACTCCTCCGTCCAAACACGACTGATGGGCCCTCCAGGTCGTGAGTGGGTCTTAGTTGGTCTTTTGGATCCCCGTTGGTTGAAGTAGTTCCACGCGCTCACTTCTCGATTACGTATCTGAAATAAGCGTTACTATATGAATGCCATGCATGATGCAGTGGACGAGATGCACGAATATCAAGCACACACGTTGAACAGTCATTGCATGGTTAGACAGAAAGGTGATTGGCAACCATTTAAACAAGATCATCCTTGTGGACATAAAGCTAACATAACCCATATAATTAGAGACACGCAATACAACACTCGAACTAATGCATGAGCAAAATATCAAATTAGATTGTTCGTTATCATTTCATGTGTAAGCAAAACGTCACACAAGCATATGATTACACATGTAGTGACTTACTATACCATTCTCCTAGCATGAGTAACAGTAATACATTCATGAACTGATAACAAGCATATCCAATTTCATGGCTAGCTAGTAAGTCATTTATCGTAAAGAAACCATGTTGGGTACTACGGGGACGGAACCACACAATGATATCGCAAGGCTAAAACATTATTCGGTGTTTTGTTTGGAATAAGTTATTTAACATGAAAAGATTACTTCATGCACACATGGGGAACATTTACTAATGATGTCACACACCTCGGTTATCTTATGGATTAAGGCCCTATATTAACCTTAAGTGTGTTACACAGTAAACGAATTAACCCCTCAATCAAGTGTGGCATAAACAACAATAGATAGCTTGTAGCTAGACATCAATTCTCATGTATAATGATGGCAAATGCAAATTAACACCGACTGTTATAATTAAACACCATATGCCTACTTTATGAATAAGAAGCATTACTTGTGTTCATATAGTTAGACAACTCTAAACGAGCTCAGACTTTTATGACGTGTATACTTATACTACATTAGGCTACTGTCAAAGTTTTAGGACAATTGGAGTTATAATTATTTTATTAAAATTACAACACATTCTCAGCCCTACACATTGCCAGAATTTTCATAAATTATAGGAATGATTCCTGAAGGTGAAATTTCACCAGTGGGCTATACTTGGTATGAACTGTATGTACAAAAATTTACAACTTAAAACTCCCAAGTTTGACAGGACATCTATTTTCCATATATTAATCCTAGGCGAATTTAAGATGTACATATAAACAGTGTGAATGGGCTTCGAGCATCTACTTTTTGGACTCCATGCATCAACCTTAGGCTACTAAATTTTTCAGAGAATTTTCCTAGCAAGTTATGACCATCTTTTCTATTTATCATTTCCAACCTGCACCATTTTATCATTTTCAAATCACCATTCAAACCTTACATGCACAACCTCATAATTCACCAGTGGCTTACTTATACTAACCAAAGTATATGAAAAATGACAGAGAGTCAATTTGAGCATATTCTACATGGCTTCCAATTTCTAGGTTAAATAAATGCACATAGCACATGTATATGGCAAAAGGGTAATTAAACAGCAAGTGCTAGCGCCACAAAAATTCACATGGTGCTACAATGCCACAAGAAAGCTACTCTCCAAGTTTCATGCCATTTGGAGTTCATTTAGTCCATTTTTATCATTTATTTACCCTAATCCTGCATGCAATAAACTAGGGGCAAAACAGACATTTCACATATCCACATCATACCCATTCGATAGATCTATCCAAGAGGAGTCTAATGCAACTTAGTTTGTCCATTTTGGATTTTTATTTGATTTACTATGATTTTTCAAAGTTTCAGCTGAAAATTGCACTTTAAAAACCTAGATCTAGGACTAATACGTGATTAACCATATACTCCAGGGGGTAGCATGGAAGATTTCGCTGACTCAGTGAATAGTAACTAAAACAGAGCGCGTAAAAATAGAATAAGGCAGGGGTTTTTCGCGAAACAGCCACCTCTTCTTCTTCCTTCGGCCGGGGCGATGGCGCGGCGGCTGCCGGCGTCCCTGCGCGCGGTGGCGCGCGTGGAGGCACAGAGTTGGAGCCGACGGGGTGGCCGGGGGTGGTCTAGGCGACGGCGACCCCGACTCGCTAGGTCTTGAGGAGGGAGGAGGTCAAAGCGGCCTGGGAGCTCGCGTGAACCGGAGGCGCACCGAAGGCCGAGGACGCGGCGTCGCGAGTTCGATTCGGCGGCCTCAAGGTGGAACGGCGACGAGACCTAGCGCTTCGGCTGCGCGAGGACGAGGCGAAGGCGGTGGTGGTGGAGTGGAGGTGAGGGAAGGGCCGGGAGATGGCCTCCCACGGTGAGGGGCGGCGGTAATGGCGGCCGGGGTGAGCGCGCACGTGGGGAAGGGTGAGGGGGCACTGGTGGAGGCCAAGGATGTGCGGGAGCGATGGAGGGGCGCGAGGCGAGTGCGGGACGCGCAGTGGACGGGGTGGAGGTAGCCTGCGGTGGCCGCGTCGCGAGCTCGCCGCGAGCTAGGCCATGGCGGCTCGGCGCGCTGCGCTCCGCGCAAGCAGGGGCAGAGAGAGGCCGGGCAGGGAGAGTGAGGGAGTGAGCGTGGACGCGGCCGAGATGGCGTCTAGGTGAAGCCGAGGGCGCGGGCGCGGGGTGGCGATCCGTGGCGCGGCGCGCTGCCGGGTCGCCGGTGACCACGCGGTGGACGCCGGCCGCGACACCGTGTCGTCCCCGCGCTGTGGCCCCCACCCGTCAGTGACTCAAACAAAACCCACTCTTGTTTGTGTTTTCTCCCTTTCAGTTTTTCCCCTTTTTAACCCTGTTAGAGGCCGATTTAGGAGAAACGGTAATTGGAGGAAATGTTGGCCTCTTCAAGGTCTACAAGTTTGTCAATAGGCTCAACACCAAATTCCAAGGATAAATATGAATTTCATTTGAATTTAGGTTGCAGCTCCCAGTTTGGACAGGGTACCTCTACTGATTGTGAGAATCAAAAGTCCTACCTCTGGTCTTTACCACCCCAAGTGTATATTGAAAAGTTTGTTTAGAATTTCAATATCTACAACTTCTCTAATTTGATCTTTGCATGAAAGTGGCTGTAGGTCATGTAAACATTGAGATTACTAAATGGTCAGATTTGAACTGGTTTTCTATGTTGGTAGAAAATGACCCCAAACTCCAATTAAAACTCAATATATGATCAAACTCTAATTACCAAAGTTGTTCTTTAGTTTATGACCTAAAAGTTTGGTAATATGACTTTGGTCTGAAACCCCACATATTTTGAATTATAGACACAATTATGTTCCAAGGTTTATTAAAACAGAAATTTCACTTTGTGGAGAGACTTTCTTGTTTCAAACTTTTGGAGTATCAAATGAAGTCCAATTACTTCTACAATAGGTGCATTTGAAAGGTGATAAGTTTAATTCCACTTCATAGAAAGGGATAATTTGAAGTTGTATGGTGAAATCAAAAGTAATTTCAGCTTCAAGTTTGGGAAAAACTGAAAAATCCATACTTGGGAAATTTCTGAGTGTGGATTGACTTGGGCTGATTCTAAGAGGCATTTGAGCTAACTTTGAAATAAATAGGTGACAGTTTTCGAGCCATGCTTAGTGTGGCAATAGGATAGTCCATAACATGTACAACAAGTTTGTCAACGGAGTTGAGCTCGGGTACTTAATGAATTTGAAAGCTTTATTAGGGCTCAAGTTTGCTCACGATCACCCTTGCTATCCTCGGAAGAAGTGTTGGTTGGATTCGGTTTGATCTTTTAAACCTCTTGTCTTTAGCTTTTTGAGCATGGTCAAACGGAAAGGTCTAGGGTTACTTTCTTATCCGAGGTTTTGCATTTGGGGTTTGAGCTCAAAAGCATGTGAGTGTTGACTTATTCAACCACGAAATGTGTGGTCTTGTATCTTGTGTAGAAAATTTTGATTTAGTGGCTCCTCCACATGTTTCCTGTTAATAACTAAGCATGATTAAGTCTAAATCCATCGTTAGCTTGTCCCTAACTACGTGTTATGGCTCTTGAGATGCCAGAGGCATCACAACCCGTCACTTCAGCGATCAGAAAGTCTACAACAAAGAGCTGGATCCATTGGATGAGGGCCCTAAGGAGGTGCTGCTGTAGGTTCGTCAATCACTCGCAAGCTCCCTTGCGGGGAAGGAGGTTCTTCACCATGGCCCTGTGCAAACTGTCTGCAAGATGGGTGAGCTCGGCTGGCAGTCGCTCACGGTACCCCTCTCTAAAGATCACCCTGGGCTCCTCGAGCAAGAGAGGGTTCCCCTTGACCTTCGAGCATGGAGGGGGCTCCGAGTCACCGTAGACATTGAAGTGGAGGCACCTGCCAAAGAGTGTAAGCCCTAGAAGCTGAGCAACCTCCTACTTGGAGAGCATGACACGCTGCCCCTAAAACATGAACTGTATATACTGTCTGCCCTCCTCCACAAGCAGAGTAGTGTAAAATACGCGGACCCACTCCTCATTGTACCAGAACCTGTGCTCTAGTAGATCTGTCAAACCAGGTAGGTGATGGAAGTACGGATATACATTCTGCCCTAGCACTTACCTATCCGTGGTAAGCTTAGAACTACATGTAGAAACATATCCATACCGGCTCTTCGGTAGCTCTAGTAAAGAGAGGCCTGGATGAGAGTCCAAAACCTCCTATCCACATTTGGGTCACGCTGCTCAGGGAACCATCTGCTCGAGCTGACAAAGAATCTGATCTTCTTCAGCTTCTCACCATTGTATCCTTGGTAACTGACAAGCTGTGCATCACCGGTGAGGACTGGAGCTACTGGGTTGATCGGAAGCACAAGTTCCTCCTCAACCGAACCCTGCTCTGACTCTGTCTCAGCATCTGACTCGGTCTCTGAGTCTGAAGCAGGTTGTTGTGAGAAACAAGCCCTAAGAGGTAGAGGTTTCGGTGATTAATGACAACCTAATGTCGTTTACTAATGAGTTCATGCTTTGAAGGTTTTTATATTAGTATTTGAGCTCATTGGTTGATTAAAAGAGATCCCCAATTTCAAATTCTAATGGACGGCTTGTGGTTTAATCGAGCTAGCAAGAAGATCGGGTGTTTCCCTAGCTCTAAGTGCCAAAAGGTGAAGAAGAGCACTTAGTTTTCTTTTTGCTAGCTTTAGTCGAGTCGTACTATCAAGAGGGGTTGAGGTGAGTAGCTTGAGTCACTCCATTTTGAGAATTCTCTAACTTTCGAGTGCATCTATGTCCTAAAGCTCAAGCACCTTAAAACATGCCAAAACACACTCACCTTTATCAAATAAGTCAAGAGAAAGCCCTCCGAAAACTAAACAGCGCTGAAAACCAAATTTTTATGTACCACCGGACTGTCCGGTGGCTCACCACCGGACTGTCCGGTGGCGCAAAACTTAGCGCAAGGCTATGTCATTCGGCTGAGCTTTAATGGCCACCGGACTGTCCGGTGGCTCACCACCGGACTGTCCGGTGAAACCACCGGACGATATAAACCGAGGGCAGTGTTTCCTTCGTCCAGTTTTTTTTAACCACCGGACTGTCCGGTGGTTCACCACCGGACTGTCCGGTGACACCACCGGACGTTATAAACTGAGGGGTTGCCAAGTTGGCTATGCTCAACCCTCCACCGGACTGTCCGGTGGCTCTTAGGCCCTTGGCGCGAAACGGGAATTTAAATTTTATATACCACCGGACTGTCCGGTGGTAAAGCACCGGACTGTCCAGTGGGTACGCAGAAAAACGGTTGGAGCTCCCCCAACGGCTAGTTTTGGAGCTCCACCCTATTTAAAGGCTCCCCCTCCCCTCATTTACTACCTTTGCAACCCAGGAACGCTCATATACACTCAAAGGTCACCTACACCACAAATTCCACACTTAATCTTGAGCTTTGGGCAAGAGACTTGAAGGGAAGAGAACTCCTTGATTGGAGTTCAATCAAGTGAAGCCAAAGCTTGTTACTCTTGGTGATTGCGGTTACCTAGACGGCTGCGGTCGTGCGTTCCGCGAGCTCCCGGTGCTTGTGGGAGAAGCGGAGCAAGCCCTTTGCGAAGGGATTGTAACCGGCTCAAGCTCGCCGGTCCGGAGCGGAGAAGAGCTTCATCAAGAAGAGAGCACTTGGTCCGCGGATCAAGGGGTTGCTTGACCTTGCGAAGGTCACTTTGCCAACCTCATTCCTTGCAAGGTTTGAGGCCGGAATCCTTACGAGGAGCCCGCGAGAGCAAAGCCTTGCGAGGGGCGCCAAACGAGGAGTAGGGGGTTGAGACCGTGTGTCTCCCCGAACCTCGGGAAAAAATCCTTGTGTCTCTCTTTACATTTCCGCATTTACTTTCCGCACTTTACTTTCCTAGACTTGCATGCTTGGCTCTAGGTTGCAAACCTTTTGTGCGTATAGGTCATTAGGATCACTTGTTTAGGCACTAGGGTGAATTGGGACTTGTGCGATAGGATTTAATTTTGAGTTTCGAAATTAGAAGTCCAATTCACCCCCTCTTGGACATCTTGATCCTTTCAATTGGTATCAGAGCCGAGTGCTCATTGGTTGAGCCTTCACCGCCTTGAGCAAGATGTCTAGTGGGGAAGGCCCTCCGCCCGTGTTCAATGGCGACGACTTCCCATATTGGAAGGTCCGTATGGAGTCGTACATGGAAGCCATTGATCCTCTACTCTATACCGCGGCCGTCACCGGCTTTCCCGCCGTGGTCGATAAGGATAAGCCCACAACGTCGGAGCAAAATTACGAGAAGTGGAATGCCAAGGCTCGTAATGTTCTCTTCCCTGGCTTGTGCAAAGAGGTTTTCAATCGCGTGAGAACCATCAAGGACGCGCACAAGCTATGGGAAGAGATTTGTGCGCTCCATGAGGGAACCTTGAGCGAGAGAGAGCAACGCCATAGTACTCTTAGCAAGAAGCTAAGTGATTTTCGTATGCTTCCTCATGAAAATGCTAATCAAATGTATTCTCGCTTGAATGTGCTTGTAGGGGAGATCAACGGTCTTGGTTTGACTCAAATCAAGGAAGATGATGTCGCAAGGAAGATATTGGACCTTCTTCCGGTCGACAAATATGGCCACATTGTCACGGTCCTTCACCAAACCGACCTCTCCAAGGCTACTCCGTCCGGTGTGCTTGGGAAGATCAATGCTCATGAGATGTATATGCACATCACACCAGATGCGGAGCCTCCGAGCAAGAAAAAGGACATTGCTTTCAAGGCAAGCTCATCAAAAGAAAAGAAATCCACCCCCAAGAAAATCATTGTGGTGGACACTCAAGAAGAAGATGAGCAAGAAGAAGAGGATAGCGATGATGAGGTGGCCCGGCTTGTGCACAAGGTCACTTGTGCCTTGGGTCGCCTTGACAAGAAGGGCATCAAGTACTCTTCAAGCAAGAAGAAATTCTTCCTATCCAAGAAGAAGCTTGAAGAAACGGAGTGCTACAAGTGTGGCAAACTTGGCCATTTCTCATACCAATGCCGAGTTGCCACCAAGAAGAAGCAAGAAAAGAAAAAGTACAAGAATGACTCAAGCGATGAGTCAAGTGATGATGAGAAGAAGAACAAGAAGAAGGCTCCCAAGAAATTCACTAAGAAATTCTTCAAGAAGAAGGGCAAGGCTTACATTGGGGAGTGGATGACCGATGAGGATACATCAAGAAATTCCTCCGATGCAAGTGATGATGAAGATGAAGTGATTGCTGGTCTTGCTATTGTGACTATCTCTACACCGACACCGACTTCATCTACTCCATTATCCACTCCACACCTATGCCTCATGGCTAAAGGTGACAAGGTAAAGACCTTTGACGATTCCTCCGATGACGATGATGATATACTTTCCTATGATGAACTTGTGAGTCTAGTTGAGGATCAAAACAAGGCATTGAGCAAGTTAAGTGCCAAGCTTGAGAAGATCAAAGTTGAGAAGAAGACACTCTTGAGCAAGTGCAATGAGCTAGAGATGAGCAATGATAGTGGCAAAGTTGATGAGATGCAAAAGAAGATCAATTATCTTGAAGAGGCAAATGAGAAGCTTTCATCAACAAAAAGGCAATTGGTCAAAGAGAGAGATGCACTTGATGATGGCTACAAGATGATCAAGAAGTCTCACATTGAGCAAACACAAGAAATCAAAGAGCTCAATGAGACTCTAGATGAAGTGAATAAGTACTATAGGGAGTTGGCAACCACTCATGAAGATCTTTGTGAAAGAAATCGCATTTTGCAACTCCATAGCATTGAGCTTGATGAAGCAAGAAAAAGGCTAGAGGCAAAGCTTCAAGAGATCAACTCTCTTCGCAAGATTGATGAATCTCCCAATGACATCAACTCTTGTGAGAAGACATGTGTGCCCAAGAGTGAGCATGAGAAGCTAGTGATTGAACTTGAGAAGCTCAAGATTGAATTGAGAAAATTCTCCAATGTGCTCAAGGGAGACAAGCCATGTAAAAAGTGCAAGAACAAGAGCTCAAGTGATAAAGAAACTAATGTTCTTATCAAGCTCAAGGATGAGAATGAAGATCTCAAGCTTAAGGTCAAGAGCATGAAGTCCGGATATGGAACATTGCTCAAGGGAAATGAAAAATACAATGAGATGCTTACATTCCACGCCACTATGAGAGAAATGGGCTTGGTTACCCACCGTTCAAGGATACTTGCAAGCCGGCACCATCCATCAAGTTAGAAAAGCCAAAATGGTGCACCGAGTGCATGACCGATGGTCACTTCATGTTTGAGTGCAATGCTCCTCCCAAGCCCATTGACAAGCAATTGAGAGCATTTGCATTTGATGCTCATTATGTGCTTCAAAGGAACTCAAAAGGACAAGTGAAGGCAAGGTTTATGGGGAAGAAGGATGAGACTAGGCCAAAGAAGCTTTGGGTGCCTAAAGCTATTATTCCAAAGATTCCTAACCCCAATGCTGATGGTCTCCTAAGCCTCAGCCAAAAGCACCTACTCTTCGGTGGGTGCCCAAGTCTCAAACTTGATTTGCTTGTGTGTAGGTGAACTACAAGACCGGAGGATCACATTGGGTGATGGATAGTGGATGCACACAACATATGATCGGTGATTCCCGGATATTCACCTCACTTAGTGGAGATGTGGAGAATTATGACAAGATCACATTTGGTGACAACTCCAAGAGCAAAGTTGAAGGTTTGGGCAAGATTGAGATATCAAGTGAATACTCCATCAATAATGTGTTGCTAGTTGACTCCTTGAATTTCAATCTCTTGTCCGTGGGTCAATTGTGTGATTTGGGTTTCCAATACCTATTCAAGCCAAATGAAGTGATAGTGAGCAAGATCGATGGTGGTGAAGAAGTCTTCAAGAGTTTTCGACACAACAATCTATACCTTGTCAACTTCAACTCCAAGAATGCCAATTTGCAAGTATGTTTGTTCTCCAAGAACTCAATGGGTTGGTTGTGGCATAGAAGGCTAGCTCATGTGGGAATGAATACTCTCAAGAAGGTCATGAAGAAAGATCTAGTCCGTGGTTTGAAAGATATCACATTTGAGAAGGACAAGTTATGTAGTGCATGTCAAGCGGGCAAGCAAGTTGCAAACACTCATCCTAGCAAGACTTTCATGTCCACCTCAAGGCCACTAGAGCTACTTCACATGGATCTCTTTGGTCCAACCACTTATACAAGTATTGGTGGCAACAATTATGGTTTTGTGATCGTGGATGACTTCTCAAGGTACACATGGGTTTACTTTTTTGAGGACAAGACCGAGGTGGCACATGTCTTTAGCAAGTTTGCCAAGAGAGCTCAAAATGAATTCAACACTTCAATTGTAAAGATTAGAAGTGACAATGGAAGAGAGTTTGACAACACCAACATTGAAGAGTATTGTGATGAAGTTGGAATCAAACATAAGTTCTCCGCTACATACACTCCTCAACAAAATGGTGTAGTGGAGAGAAAGAATAGGACACTCATCACTCTCGCAAGATCAATGCTTGATGAATATGGCACAAGTGAGAAGTTTTGGGCCGAAGCTATCAACACCGCTTGCTATGCATCCAACCGATTGTATTCTTACCGCCTCCTTGACAAGACTCCATATGAATTGCTTAATGGGAGAAAACCCAATATCTTATATTTCCGGGTGTTCGGGTGCAAATGTTATATCTACAAGAAGCGTCAACACTTGGGTAAGTTCCAAAGGCATTGTGATATTGGTTTCTTACTTGGTTACTCATCAAAGTCCAAAGCATACCGCGTATTCAACAATGCCACCGGTATGGTTGAAGAGACGTATGATGTGGAATTTGATGAATCTAATGGCTCCCAAGGAGCACATGTTGATGTTGTGGATATAGATGAGGAACCACTTGTAGAAGCAATGAAAAATATGCCAATCGGTAATATTAAGCCTAAAGAGGATGAAGATGAAGTGCAAACTAATGATCAACCATCCTCTTCCATGGCACCTCAAGATGGTAGTGAATAAGACAAGATCCTTCCAAATGAAGATGTTCATGTACCTCAAGAGCAAATCGATGAGCAAGCTTAAGATGTTGGTACACCGGTTCAAGCACCTCAAGTGGCACCTCAAAGAAGAAGTCAACTCACAAGTGGACACCCCAAAGAACTCATCATTGGTAGTCCAACAAGAGGAGTGACAACAAGATCTCGCAATACCGCCGCATTTGTTCAAGCCTACTCCTTTGTCTCTAGTATTGAACCATCAACAATTGACCAAGCTTTGAGTGATCCGGATTGGGTAAATGCCATGCATGAAGAGCTTAACAATTTCACAAGAAATGAAGTTTGGACACTTGAAGCTAGACCAAAGGGTGCTAGAGTGATTGGAAGTAAGTGGGTCTTTAGGAACAAGCAAGATGATGAAGGCAACATTGTGAGAAACAAGGCAAGGCTTGTGGTAAAATGATACTCTCAAGTTGAAGGAATTGATTCTGGAGAGACTTTTGCACCGGTTGCAAGATTAGAGGCTATTCGGTTCCTTCTAGCTTATGCATCCCATCATGACATGAAGCTATATCAAATGGATGTGAAGAGCGCATTTCTCAATGGATACATCAATGAGCTAGTATATGTTGAGCAACCACCCGGTTTTGAAGACCCAAATCATCCCAATCATGTATATAGGTTGTCCAAAGCTCTCTATGGATTAAAGCAAGCACCGCGAGCTTGGTATGAGAGGCTTAGGGACTTCCTCATTGAAAAAGGTTTTACAATTGGCCGAGTTGACACCACTCTATTCATCAAAAAGACGGACAATGATCTCTTTGTTTGCCAAATGTATGTTGATGATATCATTTTTGGCTCGACAAATGAAGAGTATTGCACGGAGTTTGGCAAGATGATGGCAAAGGAATTTGAAATGTCGATGATCGGGGAGCTCACTTTCTTCCTTGGGTTTCAAATCAAGCAACTAAGAGAAGGGACTTTCATCTATCAAGAAAAGTATACTAGAGACCTACTCAAGAGATTCAAGATGGATATTGCAAGCCGATTGAAACTCCAATGGCAACTAATATAAAGCTTGATCCCGACGAGAGTGGTATCAAGGTGGACCAAACTCTCTACTGGTCTATGATAGGTTCGCTTCTCTACTTGTGTGCTTCTAGGCCAAATATCATGTTTAGTGTGTGCTTGTGTGCCCGGTTTCAAGCCGATCCCAAGGAGTCTCACCTCACTGCGGTGAAGGGAATCCTAAGGTATCTCAAGCACAACCCTAGCATAGGTTTGTGGTACCCCAAAGGCGCTAGTTTTGAACTCTTGGGCTACACGGATTTGGACTTTGCCGGATGCCGTGTTGAGCGTAAGAGTACCTCCGGGGGTTGCTACTTGCTAGGGTGCTCGCTCGTTTCGTGGTCTTCTAAGAAGCAAAACTGCGTATCCTTGTCCACCGCGGAAGCGGAATATATAGCGGCCGGGTCCTCTTGTGCCCAACTTCTATATATGAAGCAAACGCTCAAGGATTACGGAGTGGAGCTTACTAGGATCCCTCTCCTTTGTGATAACGAGAGCGCGGTTAAGCTTACCAACAATCCGGTCCAACACTCTCGAACCAAGCACATAGATATCCGCCATCACTTCATAAGGGACCACGCTGCAAAGGGAGACATCCTCTTGCGAAATGTGGGCACTAAGGAGCAATTGGCGGACATCTTCACCAAGCCACTAGATGAGAGTAACTTTTGTAGGCTACGTAGTGAGCTCAACGTGTTAGATGCTAGAACGATCATGTAAGTTGTCTTGCCATATAATTTGCATCATCTAGGAGTAAGTTACTTGCCTAACCGCTGCAAGACAGAGAGGAGCAAGGGTCTAGCATGAGCCGGTGGAACTTGGTTTCGCTCATGGCTTGTTGAAAGGCTCCTCTTAAAGAAGCTTGCGGGGGGAGTAAATGTGGCAAGTATAGATTTATTTTTCCGCGTGCATTGCATTCCTTGTCATATATATATATGTGCACGCATGTTTCAATTCCTATCCATGCTTGTTGTAGCTTGCACGTGCATTGCATTCGGTAGTGTCACAAAGGAGCACTCTTGATGATATCGAGACTTGTTCAATGTACAAGCTTCTCAAGTCATGAAAAGGGAATAGAGCAAGTGTCTAGCATTGTTCGTCATGCTTATTGGGTCAAATCCCTCCGGGACAGGAGTTAATCATCTCTAGTTCTCCTACGGATAGACCCATACATTTTTTGGCTCTTATTTGCCTATTTTCTTGGATTTGGAGTTTATGCTTGAAAAATCAACTACACATATAGCATGAGAAAATGCACCTATCTTAGAGGTTTTGAGGGGTAAGGGTTTCACCTTGAATTGTCCATACTTGTGTTACACCACCGGACCGTCCGGTGGGTGCATTTCCTTTTCTACCAAACCCATCTCAGTCTATATCGTCCGACGGTACCGCCGGACTGTCCGGTGGCTAAGCACCGGACCGTCCGGTGGCTGTACCGTCTCCTCCTCAAGACAAGCTTCTCTCGGCCTATTTCGTCCGGTGGCTCCGTCGGATAGTCCGATGCCTCACCACCGGACCGTCCAGTGGACTGTTCTTATTTCGGTTTCCAAATATCCGAGTCTCGGTTTATTTCATCCGGTGGGTAACCACCGGACTGTCCGGTGGTGTCATGCCGGGCCCAGTTAACTCCTTATATACGTTTACTTTGCGGGGCCCACCCCTCTCATTCTCACATCGCTCGACCCCCGTCGCCCGCGCCCTGCGTGCCCTAGCCCGCCGCGGCCGCTCCTCCTCCACCGTCGCCGCCATGCCGCCGCCGCTTCTCCTCCACCGTCGTCGCCATCCACGCCGTGCCGTCGCCGCCGGGTCTCTAGCGCGTCGCCCCGTGCCACCCTGCACCGATGCCGCGCCGCCTCTCTCATACCGACGCCGCGCCGCCACCCCACGTCGCCACGCCGTCTCGCTCTGTCACCTCTCCTGTGCCCTAACCTCGCTGCCGGCGCTGAGGCTTCTTCCCCGGGCACTCCTCCTCGTCCTCGGTCTCCTCACTTTCCGATCTCGGTGAGCAATCCTTCGTTCCTTGATCTTATGCTATCCTTGCTCACTAATTTTCACGTTAGGGTTTCATCTCCTAGGGATTCATGGCATGTGGTTGCAAATTGAGTAGATTTAATGTCAATGCACCAATGGATTAGAGTAATTTAGCCCTAATGTGAGATGGTCACGCATTTTGGTGAAAATTACCCCAAGTTTGACGCTTGACATGCATGCCACGAGTCTGAAAATCCATTTCTTGCTCTAGGTCTCACCTTATCTAGTTTATTCCACGTACCTAATTCTTCTCGTCTATCTACTTCTTGAATGTGTGTTACAGATGGGTCGCGAGAAGGGAGATAAGGGCAAGGGCAAGGCTCCTGATCCTCCTCGGAAAAAGAGGAAGACTCTCGAGGAGAGGGAGCGTGAGGCAGCCGAGCGTGCCGCAGCCGCGTTTGATGCGATGGAGAGTCGCCGCGCGGGAGGGATATGGATTGGAGAGTAGAGGCAAAACCCTCCTCGCAGCGGCCGACCGCCTCCGCCGACTCCTCACAACGCTCGCACCAAGCGAGCCACTCCTCCTAGCCAGCCCCAGGAGCGTCAGCGACGTGGGACGGTCTCCCCCGCTGAGATCCTCGCACAGCAGGAGGCCCAAGAGGCCCGGGCCAGGAAGGATGCAGCCAGAGCACAACGAGAGAGCCAGGGCCAGAGGCAGGACGAGCCGAGTGAGCAGGGTGAGCAGTCACCGCCCTCGTCAGCCTGGGATGGGTTTGTCCTTTCTTCACTACCGGCGCCACCCGCTCTCCTTGGACAGGCCAGACTGTCAGATTACAGGGCATACAAGGGTAGGAGGCTCAAAAAGCTTCGCTACTATCTTACTTTAGCTCAGTGGCAGCTCGAGCAGAGGGATCAGCGAGTGGATCCCCGCTTCCAGACACTCGACCAGGCTTCGCTTTACGAGAGCTCCAGGGCAGCAGGGATGGGGCTGTTTCCCCATGTGGTTTTGAGTATTCCGAGGATGGGGACAGTTATTGGACAGAACCTGTACGGTTTCTTTGAGCACATTCCCGGACTGACAGGACTTCTAGAGCACGTGCACGGTTACGTGGAGGACTGGGTCCGCGTGTTCTACGCGACCCTCTACGTCGGCGAGGACAGAGAATACATTCAGTTCATGTTCCAGGGTCACCCAGTCCGTCTCCACAGGCAGAACGTGGCACTCCTCCTCGAGCTTGAGCTGTCAGACCACCGCCTGCACACCGACGTGTACGGAGACTCTGAGCCACCTCGTCGCTCGAAGAATGAACGTACAGCACTGACCGACGCCGAGGTGCGCTGCTTGTTCAGGGAGGGGGTACAGGAGAGGACACCGCGTCAGCTTACCCCAGAGGCTGGTGTGATTCACAGGGCGATGCGCCGCACTCTCCTCCCACGACTTGGTTACAGAGAGGGGATCACCACTCTACAGCAGCACCTCCTCCGTGCTTTACTTCAGCAGATCCCCTTCTGTGTAGTGGACTTTCTCATCGCAGAGATGGAGGATGTGATCACCGATGGGATGGGGTCTCACAGGAGCTTCCCATATGCTCACTACATCTCACACATGCTCAGTCGGATTGATGATGATCCGGGGTCCTCCCCCTCCCGCAGATGAGGTTGTACAGGTAGATCACGACGAGCTTTCCGCTACACAAGGCTCGTGCACCGCCCGCTCCTAGAGCGCCGATGCAAGGGCCTACACCTCTAGAGGGACCTCGTGATGCGCCCTCCCCAGACCTTCAGAGATAGAGACTGCACCAGAGACAGGGGGAGCGACCGCTGCAGACACAGACAGTGGGGACGACAGCTCAGACGACGAGCGCGCGCCGCCCCTGCCACTCCTCTCTCATGATCATGAGGCAGGTGGCTCGCGCGCTCCACCACCACCCCCACCACCACCGTCAGTTACAGCTGCCCAGGTTACGACACCTACGGACATCGCATCTATGTTCCAGATGATGATCCAGCACCAGCAGCAGCATGCAGACGAGCGCTTGGTAGAGTGCCTTGCAGAGCAGCAGCGACGCAGCGACGAGCGTTTTGCACTCCTTCTGCAGCAGCAGCTGATGCAGCAAAGGAGTGACGAGCGCTTCCTCCAGGTCCAGCAGCAGTTGGCCGAGCAGCAGGCGCGGATTCTCTCCACAGTTCACTCACTGGTCGCAGGGCTCCGGACAGATAGCAGCAGATTGACTCCCTGCGCCAGCAGTTCCAGCTTGCTCCGCCACCTACAACCACCCTGCCGCTCACTACCTCGGACACCGGCCTCCAGAGCCCGTTCGCCTCGCTGGCCACTCTGAGCACTTCCTCGATCTTCTTTTCTTACTCAGAGTTGCTAGCGAGTCAGCCAAGGATGGAGTTGATGCAGCTTCCGGCACGTACACTTCACTTCGACTCTTCTCCGCCGACGCTGCCGGATCTGCCTCTCCCCACAGCGCCAGACAGTCAGCTCCAGACCTCAGGGCAGCCCCCAGTCAGCAGTGCTCCTCAGGTTTCTCCGGTGCCAGAGGCGTCCGAGCCGTCACCTGCAGAGGCTACTCCAGAGTTCCACTCTCCAGCCCAGTCGGCCGAGCCTAGCTTCCACACTGCTTCCACTACGTGCTCGACGACTTTTCTGGTGCCACTGCTCCGGCCACGACGACGACGCTGACACTCACCGTCTCTGTCCCGCTCGAGGCTCCAGGCTCAGTTCCGCTCTCTGACATCGAGCGTGCAGTCGACGACGCAGCGGCAGACAGCGACACCGACTCCTCGTCGCGCTTCATCCTGTCCTCTCAAAAGGACGGCTCCCGGCTTCCCGATCCTCCAGCGTCGTAGGCCTCCCTTCTTGGTGCTTGACGCCAAAGGGGGAGAGTTAGTTGTAGGGGGAGCTTAGGGGGAGAGTCAGTAGAGCTAGAGAGTGTCTAGCAGTCAGGGGGAGCTTTTGAGAGAGATCTTTCGATGTATGATGGATTTTATTTTGGATGTTGACCCATGTCGTGACATTTAGTTTTTGAGCATGATGTATGTTCTCATGACTATGGTTCTTTGACTGTGGCTGTGACGCTATGTGCTTATATTCATGTTTTACTTTGAGCTTTGTGTTTACTTCTTTACTTTTCTAGCTCTACTCATTTAGTTGTCATCAATCACCAAAAAGGGGGAGATTGTGAGAAACAAGCCCTAAGAGGTAGAGGTTTCGGTGATTAATGACAACCTAATGTCGTTTACTAATGAGTTCATGCTTTGAAGGTTTTTATATTAGTATTTGAGCTCATTGGTTGATTAAAAGAGATCCCCAATTTCAAATTCTAATGGACGGCTTGTGGTTTAATCGAGCTAGCAAGAAGATCGGGTGTTTCCCTAGCTCTAAGTGCCAAAAGGTGAAGAAGAGCACTTAGTTTTCTTTTTGCTAGCTTTAGTCGAGCCGTACTATCAAGAGGGGTTGAGGTGAGTAGCTTGAGTCACTCCATTTCGAGAATTCTCTAACTTTCGAGTGCATCTATGTCCTAAAGCTCAAGCACCTTAAAACATGCCAAAACACACTCACCTTTGTCAAATAAGTCAAGAGAAAGCCCTCCGAAAACTAAACAACGCTGAAAACCAAATTTTTATGTACCACCGGACTGTCCGGTGGCTCACCACCGGACTGTCCGGTGGCGCAAAACTTAGCGCAAGGCTATGTCGTTCGGCTGAGCTTTAATGGCCATCGGACTGTCCGGTGGCTCACCACCGGACTGTCCGGTGAAACCACCGGACGATATAAACTGAGGGCAGTGTTTCCTTCGTCCAGTTTTTTTTAACCACCGGACTGTCCGGTGGTTTACCACCGGACTGTCCGGTGACACCACCGGACGTTATAAACTGAGGGGTTGCCAAGTTGGCTATGCTCAACCCTCCACCGGACTGTCCGGTGGGTAACCACCAGACTGTCCGGTGGCTCTTAGGCCCTTGGCGCGAAACGGGAATTCAAATTTTATATACCACCGGACTGTCCGGTGGTAAAGCACCGGACTGTCCGATGGGTACGCAGAAAAACGGTTGAAGCTCCCCAACGGCTAGTTTTGGAGCTCCACCCTATTTAAAGGCTCCCCCTCCCCTCATTTACTACCTTTGCAACCCAGGAACACTCATATACACTCAAAGGTCACCTACACCACAAATTCCACACTTAATCTTGAGCTTTGGGCAAGAGACTTGAAGGGAAGAGAACTCCTTGATTGGAGTTCAATCAAGTGAAGCCAAAGCTTGTTACTCTTGGTGATTGCGATCACCTAGACGGCTGCGGTCGTGCGTTCCGCGAGCTCCCGGTGCTTGTGGGAGAAGCGGAGCAAGCCTTTTGCGAAGGGATTGTAACCGGCTCAAGCTCGCCGGTCCGGAGCGGAGAAGAGCTTCATCAAGAAGAGAGCACTTGGTTCGCGGATCAAGGGGTTGCTTGACCTTTGCGAAGGTCACTTTTCCAACCTCATTCCTTGCAAGGTTTGAGGCCGGAATCCTTACGAGGAGCCCGCGAGAGCAAAGCCTTGCGAGGGGCGCCAAACGAGGAGTAGGGGGTTGAGACCGTGTGTCTCCCCGAACCTCGGGAAAAAATCCTTGTGTCTCTCTTTACATTTCCGCATTTACTTTCCGCACTTTACTTTCCTAGACTTGCATGCTTGGCTCTAGGTTGCAAACCTTTTGTGCGTGTAGGTCATTAGGATCACTTGTTTAGGCACTAGGGTGAATTGGGACTTGTGCGATAGGATTTAATTTTGAGTTTCGAAATTAGAAGTCCAATTCACCCCCCCTCTTGGACATCTTGATCCTTTCAGTTGTGTAGGCTGTGCTGGTGCCCTGGCTGCTACTCTGGCCTTCTTCTTGGCCTCAGTCTCTTGCTTGGCTATGATCTCTGCTGCCGAAGTAGTCCGGCCACTATACCGCTGCGAAGGCTCGCGCTTAGGAATTGGAAACTTGGAATGCGCCTTGTACCCCTTGGGTGGCTGAGGATCCATGGGTACCTTCGCTGGCTTGCCATTGCGGGGAAGATTCTGACGCTCTCCAATCTGTATGATCCCCGCTCGGCTGCTCTGCATGGAATCAAAAGCATCAGCAACCCTCTCAGCGGTCTTGGCCTCATGCTCCTCATGAGTCTTTAGCTTTTTCTTAGCGGGCTCAAGAGCAACTGCCTTGACCTTGCTTTTATCTTATCCTTGATCCTTACGCTTGCCTTCTCTAGCCATCTATAAGAAACAATCAAGAGAGATAGACAAGAAGAATTTAGATGAGATGATTCAATTCTAGACAAGGTGAGACCTTAAGCATAGCAAGGGACTGGTGAAGATATGGTATGCATGTTGATTTTCAAAACTAGAGCAGTTGAGATTTTCAAAACTAGATGATTCTCACACTAAAATCCAATGTACTCGTGTCCATAAAGCATAATCAACATTAGATTTCATTCTTTTTAGTGCCACAGGCTACAAATTCAAGGAAAGATTGAAACCCTAGATAAGTGATGAGCAAGATAGCACAAGAGAAGAGAATAATCGAAGCTCACCACGAGGAGGAAGAAAAGGGAAGCCGGAGACGAGGATGATGACCGGATGGGGGCTCACGTTCGCGACGCTCGAGGTGTAACGGTGGTGCAGTGTGAGGAAGAGGCAGCGTGACAGCGCGAAGGGAAAGCTGCGCAATGGCGTGAGGAGGCGTGGCTGCCCAGGAGGCGGCGGCGAGGCGGTGGCTGGCAACAATGGCGGGGAGGTGGCAGCGGAGAGGCGGTGGCAAATGGGTGGCTAGGGTTCGAACAGTGAGCGTAGGTGAAGGAATGAGGAGTATAGAAACTGGTCCCACGTTTTAAATGCTTAAGAAGAGCTCACCCTAGCTTCACGGGGACCATCGGACGGTCCGATGGTCTGGTCCAATGGACCACCGGACGAGCTGGACAGAGGGGTTGAAAAATGCCTCCGAGGACCATCGGATGTTCCGATGGTGATGGTCTGATGATGCATCGGACGAGATAGACAGAAGGGTCGAACATAGCTGGAGGACCATCAGACGGTCCGATGGTGGAAAAAGACACAGGAAACACTGAAGAACTCCTTATCTTGTCCAACTTTTTGAATATTCGAATAAATACAAGTATGGACAACCCAAGGTGAAACCCTTACCCCTCAAACAGTCAAACTCTCAAAAAATAGTTGCATTTTCTCATGCCCTGTATAGATTTTGATTTTTCAAGCAAGAACTTCAAATCCAAGAAATTTGGCACTAAGAACCAAACATGTATGAGTCTATCTGTAGGAGAATTAGAGATGGTTATCTCCTGTCCAGATGGATTTGACTCAATAGGCATGAAGAACAATGACAAGCCTTCACTCTTTCCTTTTTTCATGATTTGAGGAGCTTGCACATGAAACAAGCCTCCATATCATCAAGAGTGCCCCTTTGTGACACTATCGTATGCAATGCAAGTGCAAACTACCAACAAGCATGGATAGGAATTGAAACATGCGTGCACATCTATATGACAAGGAATGCAATGCACGCGGAAAGTAAATCTACACTTGCCACATTAATACCCCGCCAAGTTTCTTCAAGAGGAGCCTTTCAACATGCTATGAGCGAAACCATGTTCCACCGGCTCATGCAAGACCCTTGCTCCTCTCTATCTTGCAGTGGTTAGGCAAGTGACTAGCATATACATATGATGCAAATTATATGGCATGACAACGTACATGATCGTTCTAGTATCTAACACGTTTAGCTCACTTTGTAACCTACAAAAGGTACTCTCATTTAATGGTTTGTGAAGATGTCCGCCAATTGCTCCATAGTCCCCACATTTCGCAAAAGGATGTCTCTCTTTGCGACATGGTCCCTTATGAAGTGATGGCGAATCTCTATGTGCTTGGTTCGAGAGTGTTGGATCGGGTTGTTTGCTAGCTTAACCACGATCTCATTGTCAAAAAGAAGAAGAACCCTCGAAAGCATCACCCCGTAATCCAAGAGCGTTTGCTTCATATATAGAATTTGGGCACAACAAGACCCAGTCGCTATATACTTCGCTTCCGTAGTGGACAAGGATACGTAGTTCTGCTTCTTGGACGACCACAAAATGAGCGAGCGCCCTAGCAAGTGGCAACCCCCGGAGGTACTCTTACGCTCAACACGACATTCGGAAAAGTCTAAATCCGAGTTGCCCAAGTTCAAGACTAGTGCCCTTGGGGTACCACAAGCCTATGCTAGGGGTGTGCTTGAGAGACCTTAGAATCCTCTTCACCGCGGAGAGGTGGGATTCTCTTGGATCGGCTTGAAACCGGGCACACAAGCATACACTAAACATGATATCCGACCTAGAAGCACACAAATAGAGAAGCGAACCTATCATGGACCAGTAGAGTTTGGTCCACCTTGATGCTACTTTCATCGACATCGAGTTTTGTATTGGTAGACATTGGGATATCAATTGGCTTGCAATCATCCATCTTGAATCCCTTGAGTAAATCTCTTGTGTACTTTTCTTGATAGATGAATGTCCCTTGTTTAAGTTGCTTGATTTGAAACCCAAGGAAGAAGGTAAGCTCGCCAATTATCGACATCTCAAATTCCTTTGCCACCATCTTGCCAAATTCCTTGCAATACTCTTCATTTGTTGAGCCAAAGATAATGTCATCAACATACACTTGACAAACAAAGAGATCATCATCCGTCTTCTTGGTGAAAAGGTTGGTGTCAACTCGGCCAATCTTGAACCCCTTCTCAATGAGGAAGCCCCTAAACCTCTCATACCAAGCTCTAGGTGCTTGCTTAAGTCCATAGAGAGCTTTGGACAACCTATACACATGATTGGGATTGTTTGGGTATTCAAATCTAGGTGGTTGCTCAACATAGACTAACTCATTGATGTATCCATTAAGAAATGCACTTTTCACATCCATTTGATAAAACTTTATGTCATGATGTGTTGCATAAGCTAGTAGAAACCGAATAACCTCCAATCTTGCAACCGAGGCAAAGGTCTCTCCAAAATCAATTCCTTCAACTTGAGAGTATCCCTTTGCCATTAATCTTGCCTTGTTTCTCACAATATTGCCTTCATCATCTTGTTTGTTCCAAAACACCCACTTAGTTCCAATCACTCTAGCACCTTTTAGTTTAGCTTCAAGTGTCCAAACTTCATTTCTTGTGAAATTGTTGAGCTCTTCATGCATTGCATTTACCCAATCTGAATCACTCAAAGCTTGATCAATAGTTGTTGGCTCAATGCTAGAGACAAATTAGTAGGCTTGGCAAAATGTGGCCGTATGGTGAGATCTTGTTGTAACTCCTCTTGATGCACTACCAATGATGAGATCTTGGGGGGTGTGCACTTGTAAGTTGACTTCTTCTTTAAGGTGCCACTTGAGATGTATGAACCGGTGATCCAACATCTTGAGCTTGCTCATCAACTTGCTCTTGAGGTACATGAACATCTTTATTTAGAAGTGTTTTATCTTGTTCACTACCATCTTGAGGTGCCATGGAAGAGGATGGTTGATCAACAATTTGCACTTCATCTTCATCCTCTTTAGGCATGTTTTTCGCCACCATCAATCTTGCTCACAATGACTTCATTTGGCATAAATAGGTATTGGAAACCTAAATCACACAATTGACCAACTGACAAGAGATTGAAGTTCAAAGAATCAACTAGCAACACATTGAATATTGAGTATTGACTTGAGATTTCTATCTTGCCCAATCCTTTAACCTTGCCCTTAGAGTTATCACCAAATGTGATCTTGTCATAATCCTCCACATTCCCACTAAGTGAGGTGAACATTCGGAAATCACCGGTCATATGTTGTGTGCATCCACTATCCATCACCCAATGTGATCCACCGGTCTTGTAGTTCACCTACACACAAGCAAATCAAGCTTGAGACTTGGGCACCCATCTAAGAATAGGTACAACTTCTGGCTTAGGTGTCCATTTTGCATTTGGTTTAGGAATCTTGAGAATGATTGCTTTTGGCACCCAAAGCTTCTTTGGCCTAATCTCATCCTTCTTTCTCAAGAATTGAACCTTGACTTGTCCATTTGATAACCTCTTGACCAAATAGTGAGCATAAAATGCAAATGCTCTCAATTGCTTGGAGAGTGGCTTCTTGGGTGGAGCATTTCATTCAAACATGAAATGACCTTTGGTCATGCACTTGATGCACCACTTGGTCTAATCTAGCTTGATTGAAGGAGCTGGCTTGCATGTGTCCTTGACCAGTGGATAGCAAAGTCCATTCGTTTCAAAGTGCACAGCTTGGTATGAGAGCATTTCATGGTACTTGGTGTTTTCCATAAGGAATGTGCCATATCCCAATTGCACAAGAGCATTTCATGGTACTTGGTGTTTTCCATAAGGAATGTTCCATATCCCAATTGCACACTCTTCACTTCTAGCTTTAGCCTCTCATTTTTCATCCTTGAGCTTGATGAGAATATTTGCTTCCTTTTCACTTGAAGTCTTATTCTTGCATTGTGCACAATATTTGAGTTTCTTAAGTGCATTGGGAGATTCACTATTCTTGCTCTTGAGTTTTTCTAATTCAATCACAAGCTTCTCATGCTCACTCTTAGACCCACATGTCCTCTCTCAAGACTTGATGTCACTGGAGGATTAATCACTCTTGTAAATTGAGTTGAGAGCTTCAAGCTTTGCCTCGAGCTCCTTTCTAGCCTCATCAAGTTCAACACTATGAAGTTGCAAGATGCGGTTTTTTATGCACAACTCTTCATGTGTTGTAGACAACTACTTGTAGCAATTGTTGACTTCATCAAGTGTCTCATTGAGCTCTTTGATCTCAAGCGATTTCTCAATGTGAGACTTCTTAATCATTTTGTAGCCATCATCAAGTGCATCTCTTTCCTTATGGGTTGCTTGTTGCATGATGTGAGCTTCTCATTGGCCTCTTCAAGACTTGCAATATTCTTTTGCATTTCATCAAACTTGCCATGATCATAGCTTTTGACAATCTCATTGCACTTGCTCATGAGACTCTTCTTCTCAATCTTTGCCTTATCAAGCTTTGCACTCAACTTGCTAATAGCCATGTTTTGTTATTGAACTAAGCTAGCAAGTTCATCATAGAAAGACAAATCATCATCATCATCGGAAGAGTCATCAAAGGTTTTTACCTTATCACCCTTGGCCATAAGGCATAGGCGATGAGTGGATGAAGGTGTTGATGAAGCCAGTGTCGGTGTAGTAGTAGTAACAATGGCAAGTCCGACAACTACTTCATCTTCACTATCACTTGCATCGGATGAGGAATTGCTTGATGTGTCCTTATCCGTCATCCACTCTCCAATGTAAGCTTTGCCCTTCTTGAAGAATTTCTTCTTGAATTGCTTGGGGGCTTTCTTCTTGTGCTTCTTCTCATCATCACTTGACTCATCACTTGAGTCATGTTTGAAGTTTTTCTTCTCCTTCTTTTTCTTGTTCTTCTTGTCATAACATTGGAAGGAGAGGTGGCCAAGTTTGCCACAATTGTAGCACTCTAGTTTTTCAAACTTCTTCTTTGATGGAAATAATTTCTTCTTGTTTAAGGAGTACTTAATGCCCTTCTTGTCAAGGCGACCCAAGGCACAAGTGACCTTACGCACAAAATGGGCCACCTCATCATCACTATCTTCTTCTTCTTGTTCACCATCTTCTTTGTCGCCCACCACAATGATTTTCTTGGAGGTGCACTTCTTGTCTTTGGATGAGCTTGGCTTTGAGGACAATATCCTTCTTCTTGCTTGGTGGCTCCACATCCGTTGTGATGTTCATGTACATCTCATGTGCATTGATCTTGCCAAGCACACCGGACGGAGTAGCCTTGGAGAAGTCGGTTTGGTGAAGGTAGGTGACGATGTTGCCATACTTGCTTCGATCCAGTTGATCCAATATCTTCCTTGCAACATCGGCCTCGGAAATTTGAGTCAAACCAAGACTATTTATCTCCTCTACAAGCACATTGAGACGAGAGTACATTTAGTTGGCATTTTCATGAGAAAACATATGAAAGTCACTTAGCTTCTTGCTGAGGGTGCTATGATGTTGCTCTCTCTTTCTCTCAAGGTTACCTCATGGAGCGCACAGATCTCTTCCTATACCTTATGCACGTCCTTGATAGTCCTCACGTGGTTGAAGACATCTTTGCACAAGCCACGAAAAAGGACATTACGAGTTTTGGCATTCCACTTCTCATAATTTTGCTTCGACTAAGTGGCTTATTCTTATCGGCTATCTCCGGAAAGCCGGTGATGGCAGCTTGATAGAGAAGAGGATCAACGGCTTACAAGTAGGACTCCATACGGAACGAATTCTTCAACTTAAAACTTAAAATCATAACTTATCTCTAGGATACGAACCCGAAACCTAAAAGCGGGCACCCGATAGGGCCAAGTCATCCACTAGCCGTTAACTGTCAGATCTCACTAGCAACCAATATGAATCGTCAGATGCAGATGCAGGGCTATCGGATCTTTGCCGAACCCGAACTCTCCCGAACCCTCCACACCTCTGGTCTCTCCAACCAGGCACCATTCCTTTCCACGGGCGGTGTGTATCTGCTCCACGAAACAGTTTTCTAGAGCCTTTCCTGACCCTTGGATTGAGGAATTCCACGCTTATTTAATTTTCAGGAAGGAACGATGCCTTTGGCCGTCCCCTTCCCTCCCCGTTGCCGCCCGACTGGGATTCAGTGACTTGCCTCAGGAAGTCACCGCGGTGCCTTTCCCACCCTTATGAACCGTTAGATCTGAAACCAACAGCCGGATCATCCTTAAAGCGGTAGCTACCGTACTCCAAACAATGAACGCGCTACAATGCTTGTGCTACAGTGTTCCGAGCAGTACTCGTGCTACAGTGCTTATCCTTGTCTTCTTGCACCAGTTACGTGTCAAGCAAGTCACCGAATCCATGTCCCGCCGAGTGCTGCTTCTCGTGCCGTGGCACCCAACTGCCCAGGCTCTGGCGGCCTCTTCACCTTCTTCCGTTGCCTCTCCGCATGAGCTCTGCATCCTGGCCTCCCTCGGCCCGTTGGCTGTCTCCGTTTCCTCTGCTCGCCTGCGGCGTCCCCCGCTCCACTTCTCCCTCTCCCCTGGCTCCACCCCAAACTCCCTCTTCCTTACCCGGATGCCAAAGATGCGGATTTGGCGGCGGCGACTACTGCACAACGGCGACGCGTCTCTTTGCCGAAGCTCGCCGATCTCGCAACGTCCCTTCTAGAATGCTCTCTGGCCTCCGCTGCACCTCCCTCCTTCACCTTCCATGCGCTCTCTCTCTACTAAAGGGTTCAGGGAGTAATTTCTAGAGGAGTCCACCTCCACCTACATCGCTTCCAGCTCCAGCCAAATCCTGTATGAAAAAATGCCACAGGCCACTCCACCCAATCACTTCCTCTTTGCAAGCAGCGGCTGATTTCCCCAACCATACATCTTCTCCTGCTCCGATCCTTCTTCCATTAATATGCCAATTAGGCTGTAGTCTGCAGAAACCTTCTCCGGCGCCAAGAATAAAGGTACTATGTAATCTTAATTAGCGCTACAAATTAGTCTTGCCATGTCTGAGTGCTAATACTGTTTGTCTGCTATCTGGATCTTGAACCTCTAAACATCTCGGGTAACATGCAAAGGAGCATCTTGACAATTGCAATACACACACAAGATTGATTAAAATAACAACTGATAATGGTTTTATATGGGCATTGATATAGTGCAATGACCAGAACAATTCGTATGTTTTAAAATACCAATCTGCCTTATTGAATTAAATTTGCGGATATATCACGATGTCTATAGTAAAGGCACAACATTGCTGTGAATCCAATATATTTGAATGCAGTGTAGAACATTGGCCCATACAGTTAAGCTTCTGTGCGGACGTTTATTCAGCATCATGGGAATTAGTTTAGCCACTGGCTAGAAAACTATTTTACGACATAAGAATGATCCTTGAAGGTCGATTAATCACTGTATGCTTGGTTTGAAAATGAAATCTATACCTAATATCACTGCTAGAAAAAAGGCTTGTAGTGACACTTTATTTATGTAATAGACACGTTTTATTTCGTATTTACATCAATTTTGGCATGTTTTCGAAAGTGTATCAGGAGCGTCTTCGCAAACACCGTGTCAGAGTTATAGAAACGGATTATAAAATGTATTTATAGTTGATAAAAGCTGTTCCATTGAAACGTTATATGCATGTCTATGCATTTTGATATACTTTTATAATACATTTATACAACATGTCTATAGACGTTGTTACATTTTGTAAAATCACTTCAATACATGTTTAAAAATAGTAAAAATTATTTATTGCTACTAGGTAGACTTTTTTATGCAATTACAATCGCCAAGAACCAAAACCACGACCTTCATACCTCACGTGATGCCTTCTTACCATTAGAGTACAATATCATATATGAGTATTTAAGTGATGCACTCTTTTTGTATTTACCGTTAATGAATTTTAACTTTTCGATATCATGTCAAATAACGTCTTTGTGTGCCTATAAGCACGCTTGTCTAATACGGTTTATAGTGCGTCTCCATGCTATTGACGGTTGAAAGCGTGTCTAAATTCGTGTTATAGTAAGATATTTTTAAGTTGTATTAAAAAAACATATTTACATGCATATGCATGTTTGTTTGACATGTTTGATATCGTCTCTAGATGCTATTGATAGTTTATACTGTGGCTAACTGCATGTCATGTTGAGATGTTTTAAATAACATGACAATAAGTCTCACTTCGTATCTTTTAACATTCTAACCGTGTCTAACATCGTGTCAATTTGAGACATTCTGAAAAACGTGTCAAAAGGCATTTTTATGGCTTTTGTGCAGTGACGCTTTAGCCAGCGTTGCTACAAAAACGTATCTACAAGGCTATTTTCTTATAGTGTATTAAAGCAAATAAGGTTTTCTGATCCCTCGGTTTCACGGTCCGTCGTGATATGTGGACCTGGCTGGTCAGTCTCTTCCCATCCTGTATCCGATAATCCAAATCACAGCTATAATACGAACCCGATTTGGACCGCAAAAGGAGTCCGCGCGAAAACGGACGCCCAAGTCACATACAGACTTTGTTTTCAATATTTTATATATCGATGGAAAGCTAAAATAATAACATTTCCAACCAAACTGAAACCACTTTAAAATCCGATCAAAGTTAACGGAAATCTTTGAAATAATATGACATGAAATCCGTCCACGCGAAAACGGATGCCCAAATCGCATACGGACTCTGTTTTTTACGTTCTATATATCAATGGAAAGCTAAAATAACAACCTTTCTAACCGAATTGACACCACTCTAAAATTCGTTTGCAATTAACGAAAATCATCAAGACAATATGGCCTACAATTTATTCGGAAACCCGATTCAGATGGTAGGAGCAGCCTACGTGAAAACGGATACCCATGTCGCATATGGACTCTGTTTTCGATGTTCTATATATTGCAAAAAAGCAAAAAATAATATTTTTTACCAAATTGACACCACCTAAATTTCGGTCACATACAAGAGAAAATTCGAAAGAATATGATATGAAATTTATTTGCGAAGCTATTCTTATATGTATTGATCTAGAGGTGCTTAAGGATCTTTTTCCCCTCATTGCAACGCACGGGCATTTTGCTAGTAGCTTTTAAAAACACAACTTGCTTTAGTGCGAGCAGATTGTTTGTTGTAAAAAAAGGAGGATATTGTTTGTCTTACTAAAAAGGATGTACTATTTGCAATCAGAAAATAACTTATTCGGCTACAGAACTGTACAACTCCTTGTAGACATGGAACGCCTCACTTTATCAGCATTTTTCTACATGATGTTAGGATTCTCTAGACTTTTTTCTACATGTTGTTAGTTATTTTTCTTTCTTTTGAATTTAAGTCTTTGGGGTTGTTTCATACAGTGGATCTCAGATTTTGGAGATTTCTGTTTTCTGATTTTGATGCTTGTGCACAATCAATCAGCTATAAAATAAAATAAAATAAGATTAAGCTTTTAGCATATATTACTCAGATTTAGATACTACAGTTCATAAAATAAACCAGATATCCATCTGTTACTGCTGTAAAGGAAACAATAACATGAAGATCTACACAAATCTATTCAATCAAAGTATATTGCATCGAAAAGTACTTGGAATCGTAAAATTTAACTATGCTGAAGGATTGAACATTCACCTTTTGTTATTATAGTTGCCTCAATTTACTGAATGTTTTATTTTTGATTTAATTGTCCTGCAAACCAAACATATTTTTAGGACTATGTCACTTATGTTCAATTCTTTTACTATGATGCAGGATACCAAGTACATATGGGCAATTGTATCGGCTCTCTTTTATCAACAATCTTTTGCTAATAATAACAACCTTTTGGTGTAAAGGCACCAAGTACCGAGCCACGAGACTAATCAATAATAGTGCATTAACGATAGTGGAAATCTTTTGGTACATATATCAGCATATATATAGATGATCAGTGAAAAGTCTAACTATCAGAAACCTGATCAGGGATAAGTTATAGTTATGTATTACCTTATATTAATATGAATATGAATGAGTAGGAGCTCAATAACTACCTAGAACTATTAGAGCATCCACAGTCTATACAGCTTGTCATGTTAATTTTCCATGTCACGTAAACAATCTTCCCTTACTGTTGTGATACTGCCACTTTTCCTTTTTATTATTTCCATCTATAGGACTATATAATACCCACTAGCTGGGCACTACTATAACATTTCTCCATTATATTAATATATGTTTATCCTGCTTCTTCTTTATTAATACTATTTACGTCTCTCCTATCGTAAGCACTAGAAGCTTAGTAGCTATCAGATCCCTACAACATTCATATCCCTGAATGAGTACGAATTTAAAGGGCTTATATTGATGACACTAAGAATATCATGATGGCAACGCCACACAGGGTTTCTAGTATAGAATCTAATGTGTTCAACTAAAACTTATTTAAGAGGTAAAAAAGCTATCATTATTAAAGGTTTATAGAACCTATAGCTCAAACTCAAATTAAGACTAAAGATGTATTATTAAGTTTTGGTCGTTGTTTTTTTTAATGAAGCTGAATTATGAGCTATTTTGACCTTTTAGGTTTGTGGATTTGAACATTTAAATTAGACTAATTTATCCACCTATTAAACCATGCGATTAATAAATTGCATTAAGTTTCACTATTTAAATCTAAAATTCCACCATGAGACGGTTCATACTCCTACTTCATATTTCTTTTTTTTTTATATAATAGAGAAATTGAAGTATAACGGCGAGGACCTTGGGATAAGTGCTAGTTGGTAACGCCACAGGACCCCTGAAGGAGGTTTAGTACCAGTTGCAACCAATATCAAATCCTTGAGATTTATTACCGGTTCTTCTCATGAACCGGTACTAAATCATTTTACAGAATAAAGAATTCCTAAGAAGCTTTTAGTACTGGGCCATGATACCAACCGGTACTAATGGCACATCTCCTATCATCTTTCTAGCACCCCTCCAGTTCCTGTCATCCCTATTACTACCTCCCACCGTCGCCACCCGATCCTCTCCTCTTGTCTCCTCCGATCCTCAAGAGTACATTTGAAGTAACGTAAACATATGTAACATAAAGCTTAAACTAAATATTTTTACAATAACTTGAAGTATAAGGTTCGTCGCGCTCTTCTGGATTGCATTCCCTAAGAACTCTCTGTCTCCATCCTTAAAGATGATAGAGGGCAATCAATGCATTGTGCAATCTGCAACACCGCTTGATTGCGGGATCTGCTACACGACTCACCTGCAGGGTACGAGTCATGCGCGGTGCGAGTCATTGTGAGAAGTTAGTTGTATAAATATTTTTACATATGTAATGATTTTAAAGACCGTGAGTGCATTTCACCCAAGGTAAAACCTCCATTTGAAGCAAGAAGCAAGACAGAAAGACAACTATCAAATTTCTTAACACCATCAAGCAACATCTAAAAGGGCAGCCCAGTGCATAAGCTTCCGCTTGCGCGGGTCCGGGAAGCTGGAGTCGGATCCACTTGGGGTCTATTGTACGCAGTTTTTCCCTGTATTTCTGCAAGAGGCTGTTTGTAACACCCTAAATTTTGCAAAAAAAAAAAACTTTAAAATATATGTATTGTAGCATTCAAGCCTCATGCATTGTTTTTATTGTGTTCAAAATTTCAATTTGAATCGCGTTCAAAATATAAATTCAAACTTCCATTTGAAAAGGTTTGGAAAATGTTTTGAACAAAAAAAGGAAAAAGAGAAGGGCCAAAATCTCTCTCCGCCTCAGCCCACCTCCCACGCGCTGGCCCGTTTCCCCGCCCAGCCCAGCAGGCCGCCGCCTCGCATCCCCCTCTCTCTTAGTGGGCCACGACTCTCTCTCTCTCGCTGACACACGGGCGCGCCTGTCTGGCTCACCCCCTTCCTCCAGCCGCCGCCTCCTGCCCAACTCCCTCTCTCCCAAGCGCCGATTGGAGAGTTAAATTCCCACTCAATCCATCGTTTTTCTTCAATTAAATCCGCACTGAGCCTCCTCCACTCATCCTCCACAAAATCCCCACCTTCAATCTTGAAATAAGTCCAAGAAACGGCTCCACTAGCTTCAATGGCGGCCACCACCCCAGCCTCCATTCGAATCGCTTCCTCTACACGTTTCCGAGCTATACAAAGGCCTCCCCGACCCTCCTTCGCACTTGTTGGTCACTCCCCATCACTCCATTCCGCTCGGTTCCACCCAAACCGCCGCTGCAACGAGCTCCTCTCGCTGCCGCTGCTTGCTGCCGTCGCCTCGACACCACAGTTCCTCCTTGCAGACAAGAGCCATTGGGGTGAGATCGCGAGTTCCTTCTCGTTCTTTTGAGCTAATCCTTTCTCATTTCGGTGTACCATAGCCCGGGTTTGGAGATCACTAGTGAGAAGGCTGCTGCTTGCCAGAGTCCGCCGCCGTGCCGTCCTGCTACCCGGACGAGCTGAGCCGGCTGCCCTCCTGCGCCGTCCGATCGACATCCAGTGGCCCAAAGCACCCCAAGCTCATCCCCTTCGCGGTGCGCTCGGTCCATGGTGGACTGCAGACCGGAGCCCCGCCGGTCCACCGCTCCATGGACGCAGTCCACCGGCCGCGGACCCGCTGACATCGTGCTGATGTCATCGCTTTTCTTTTTACAGAAATTCAACTGCTTCCTATTATTTACAGTTTTGCCATCCAACTTCAAAAGCTTATAACTTTCACATTTTAAATCCGTTTTGGGTAATTCTTTCGCCTACGGATTCGTTACAGAGAGATCTATTTGTTAGAATAGATTTTGAAATGTTTTGATCATGTTTGATGTACTGTTTCTTATGTTCTTTATGTTTGTTTGTTTTGTGATGCACAGAGGGTGAACCGGTGAATTTCCAGGACTCCGAATTCGAGTTCACCGACTCTACCTATCTCGAAGGCAAGTTCATTGACCATACGCAAGCACCTATATTTTTGGCTTTGTAGATTAAACTAGATAGACATGCTATGCATAATTTGAATAAACCAGTAGGACATACTAGCGTTGCCTTGTTGGGTTGAGTAGAAATATATCCATGCTTAGGTGCTTTTGGGATGAGTTAAATAACCAATTAAAGTTTAATTCATGTTGAGGTTGGAACCTCGTTTAATTTTGACAAGGGGGGAGAAAACCCAGGCAGGATGGAATGTTTTGGTGGGGGTTTGGTTTGAATGGTGGATGGTTGATGGCTAGTGTTAGTCCCTGTCTTGGGTTTAAGGACCGTATTTTAGAAGCTTGTCTTCCTGGCTTAACGGCGTAACCATGGGATCTAAATGGGCTATGGGCTTGGTCAATATTTAATGGTTCTGATCATATTTGCACCGTGGCGGTTTAAGTGGCACAAGAGGGAGCCCCTTGGGGTCTGCGGACTTGAGTCCAGGGGCTGAATCCTTAGTGGGTGCAAGGCGGGCTGGATTAAGTTATTTGCAGACCTCGTTGTGTGACCCCGGCCAATGCAAACACCTAAGGTAGTGTATGGCGGAAAGGGAAAACATTGCCTATGGTGAAAGTGTACAACCTCTCGAGAGTTTAAAACTGATAAATCAGTCGTGCAAACACCTAAGGTTGGTTCCTTGATCGGATGGTTTTTCCGATGTTTGATCATATAATTTAGTTAAATAAAGCTAAGGAATAGGTTTAAATTAAACGCTGCATAGGAAGCTCCACCAAAAAGACTTTCATGCATAGCTCTTTTTCTTCGCTTGCTGAGTACTCTTGTTCTCACCTCTTGTTTTCCCCTTTCTTCTCTACCGATATCACCATTTAGCAGAAGCTGGAGAAGATGGAGAGTACGTAGAGGACGATGAGTTCGATCCTGACGCCCCGTTCTATGCTGGTGCTGGCGTACCCCCGGTTGACATTTTCTGTGGAAGACGTGGCCGTTCGATCAAGCTAGAAAGAATATAAGTTGTAATTTTCTTTTAGACCCTCGGGTCATTTCGTAATATAAAGTGACGACGTTATAACATTAAATGACTCCGTTAATGATGTCACTTATGTGTATGGTTTTAGATCATAGCATACACATATATTTTTATCCTAGTATTTTAGTTTATAAAATCGGTTGCGACACTGTTTCCACGACTTTAACCCATGATCTCGTGACAGAAGCTCAGGTGCAACATCTATAAAACAAAATAAAAAAAAAATCAGTGCTCCAGGAAGATTCGGCCATCGGATACACCATTGCTGCTGCAGAACGATCCGATTGGCCATCCATCACACATTGACACCTAAACATAGCAGTCTCTCTCTCCCTCCCTCCTGCTTGCGCGAGAACAACGCTGGAATGCTAGGCGCATCTCGCACCACCACCAACACGGCGTCGAGATGAGCGGCAGCGGCGGCGGCGACGGCGACAAGGAGGCCTTCTTCCACTGCCTGGACCGCGTGCCTTCCGGCCTGCACCTCGACGCCGACTTCCCCTCGGACGATGACGACGACGACGACGACGACGAAGACGTCCGTGTCTCCTTTACCTCCGCCACGGGCGACCAGAGCATGCAGAGCTTCCGCCGGTACCAGGCGCCCGTGCTGGAGGAAGAGGATGACGAGGAGGAGGCGGAGGACCCGTCCAAGTACGACATGTGGATGTCCGACGAGCCCATGTCCATCCAGGAGCGCCGCCGCCGCCTCCACCAGGGGCTCGGGATCGCCAGCAGCCGGGACCTCGCGCTGCGCCGGCACAGCATGAAGAAGCGCCCCGCCGATGTCCCGCGGACCATGTCCAGGACCGTGTCGAGGGCGAGGCCGCCAGCGCCGTCGCCGACCCCGCCGGCCGCCAGTGCGCCGTCGAGCACCGCGGCGCAGGCGGTGGCCGCCGCCGCCGCGCTGCAGGCCGCGACGAAGCGCATTACGAGGCGCCGCTCGGACAGCAACCTCGTCGTGATGAGAGAGCGAGACGGCGCGCCGTCGGTCTCCGGAAAGCCGCCGCCGCAGCAGCAGCAGCCTCTGCGTCGCGTTCGTTCCTGGCCGACTCGGCACGCCGCCCGCGACAGCTCGCCCGTCGAGAAGGCTCAAGCCGCGGTGGCGTCACGTGACTTGCCCGTCGTGCCCTCGCCGGCGGCGGCAGCGGATAAAGAGCGCAAATCAGGCGACGGCGGTGACGGCAAGAACGGTGACGAAGTGAGCAAGAGTCAGGACGGCGGCGGCGGCGAGAAGGAGGTGGCCGTGGTGGCGGCCACGCCGAAGGCTGCTTCTCCGAGCACCCAGACCGCCGGCGTGCCGGGGCTGGAGGAGTTCGAGAAGTTCATCGGCAACACGCCCATCATGAAGCTGATGCGGCGCGGCACGAGCCAGCACCAGCCCGCGCCGCCGCCCGCCGGAGGCGTGCCGCCCAAGGGCGACAAGGCGGCCGGCAAGAAGAAGGGCGGGTGGCTCAAGAACATCAAGTCCGTCGCCATTGGCTTCATCCAGGACAAGGACACCACCGCCAAGTCGTCGTCCGCGACGTCGGTCTCCACCGGCGCCTTCGCCGGTGCCGGTGGTGCCGCGCCGCCGGCCTCGTCGTCCGAGCGGCTCAAGGTCCACCAGTACGGCAAGTCGAGCAAGGAGCTCACCGGACTCTACATGTGCCAGGAGATCCTGGCGCACGAGGGGTCGATATGGAGCATCAAGTTCAGCGCGGACGGCCGGCGTCTGGCGAGCGCCGGCGAGGACAGCGTGGTGCGCGTGTGGCAGGTGGTGGAGGCGAGCGCGCCACCGTGCTCGTTGGCGCTGGACGGCAAGTCCGGGCCCCTGCAGGCCCCTCTGCCCCCCGGCACGGCCGAGGCATCGTCGGCGCCGGCGCCGGCGCTGGCCAAGAAGTCGACCAGGGGGAAGAGCAGCGGCCGAGACGCGCTCCCCGAGCACCTCGTCGTCCCTGACAAGGTGTTCGCGCTCGCCGAGCAGCCGGCCTGCGTCCTCGAGGGCCACAAGGACGACGTCCTGGACCTCACCTGGTCCAAGTCCGACCAGGTACTCCTAGCTCCTGCCCGCCGCCGCCGTTGTACATATAGCATCTGATCTGACTGACGGGCGCTTGTTTTCGCACCACCGCAGCTGCTGTCGTCGTCCATGGACAAGACGGTGCGGCTGTGGGACACGGAGAACAAGGCGTGCCTCAAGACGTTCACGCACAGCGACTACGGTGAGGATTCCTCGATCGCCATTGATGATCGTTCCTGGTTGGCAGCAAGCTACTCAACCAATTGATGATGATGCCATGATATATATATATGCGCAGTGACTTGCATCCAGTTCAACCCGGTGGACGACCGGTACTTCATCAGCGGGTCGCTGGACGCCAAGGTGCGGCTGTGGAGCATCCCCGACCGGCAGGTCGTCGACTGGACGGACCTCAACGAGATGGTCACCGCGGCCTCCTACACCCCCGACGGCCAGGTCTGTCTGACGATCGATCGCTTACCATTACCAATTCAGCTGGTCTTTATTTCTGACTCGATCGTTTCCATTGATGATACCTACCTGTGAACGGAAACTGAAGGGCGCCATCATCGGCTCGCACCAAGGGAGCTGCCGGTTGTTCAAGACAACAGGTAATCCCTTGCCTTGTCTTCGTTGCTTAACTCTCTGTGGAGCTTGATTATTGCTTGGCCAATGGCCCTTGCGACAGGCTGCAAGCTTAGCGCGGAGGCGCAGATCGACATCCAGACCAAGAAGCGCAAGGCGCAAGCCAAGAAGATCACCGGATTCCAGGTGCACACACATACGTAGATCATTTCGAGCGTTTCAGCATTCGTACATGATCGACATGTTTATGACGATCTTGCCATGGATGGGTTCTTGTGGGTGCAGTTTGCTCCGGGGAGCCCTGCCGAAGTGCTGGTCACGTCTGCCGACTCGCAGATCCGTGTCTTCGACGGCGTCACCATGGTCCAGAAGTTCAGAGGTACGGCACGGCACGGCAGCCATGAACAGAGACCAGATCTCAAGCTCAGAAATTAAACACACACAACTACTGCATCATGATCATCAAGACATTTATCAACTTTGTTAATCTCCTCTATCCCCCTCTTAATTTGGAAGGCTTCAAGAACACGAGCAGCCAGATCTCGGCGGCGTACACGTCGGACGGGCGGTACGCGGTGTGCGCGAGCGAGGACTCGCACGTGTACGTGTGGCGGACAACCCGGGTGCCGCCGGCCGCCGCCGCCATCGGCATCGGCATGAAGCCCAAGACGTGGTGCACCATCCGCTCCTACGAGAACTTCTACTGCAAGGACGTGTCGGCGGCGGTGCCGTGGACGCAGGCGCCGCCCGCGCCGGGCAGCCCCGCCGGCGGCAGCCCGGCGGCGCGGGACAGCAAGGGCGTGACGTGCAACGAGGACTCGTGCAGCGTCGCCGCCAAGCCCGACGGCGGCGGCGAGTCGCAGCAGGGTGCCGGAGGCAAGGGCGACGGCGGCGGCGCGTGGGGGCTGGTGGTGGTCACGGCGAGCTTGGGCGGGGAGATCAGGGTGTACCAGAACTTCGGCATGCCCTTCAGGATCAAAGGACAGGGCAACCTCTTCTACTGATTTATTTGGGAGTCAGTCCGATCCTTTTGGCCATTGCTGAATTTTTCTTCTTCTATCTGCTTCGTGTACATGTGCAATGCAATTGAGCATAGGAGAGAGGTGCCATGATTTGGCGCGTGTTGTAGCTAGTGAGCTGGGATTCCTTTTTTTTTTATTTGCACCAAAAACTAGTCAAAGTATATAAAAAAGATAGTCTTCCTGTTTCAAAGTGTAAAGATGTTAGTTTTGAGGTTTGTTACAGTACTTGAAATTAATTGTAGTCATTGGTTTCAATCTAATGGCTAAAATTTAGGAGGAACCAAAGTTGTGGACTGGAACCTAAATTTTGCGGACCGGAACTTAGATCTCATGGGCCCGGAACCAACGGTTCCTCCGGTTGTCTCACGCTAGACTTATGGACCGGAACAAAAAAACATGTAGACACGGAACTAAGTTCCTCTTGAGCACCGTAAAAAATCACGTTAGTTTTATCTCAGCTTAGACTTTACCAAGTTTAGGTTTATATAAGAACGTAGTAACATCTCCGACATCAAATTTTTATACTACTACAATATTTGTTTGATGTTAGAAACTAGGACGGGTGGTGCGCTGACGCCGCGCCCGTGAATGAAAGCCATGGCCACACACGGGCTACGTGGGATGGGGACCAGTAAGGACAGAACAATGGCATTGCATGTATATAGGTATCACAGACCACATTTTATTTTGGTTGAATTGCTTAAGGAGTCAAGGATCAACTGATTGAGGGTTGAATGAAGCAGGAAAACGTGATTGACAAACTAACGAACAGTACCCGCATGTGCATAAGGAATACAATGATGAGACTTTGCTATTCACTACACAGAGAACCTTCAAACGACAAATTAAAAAGGGATTTAAATTAGAAATTATGCATGGAAAAGTAGAGCATAATGAAGGTAACCTGAATCTGAAATAGATACTGGCCTCAGTTGCAGATGCATGTGTTTATTCTGTGAGCATGCTTTACCAGATGAAAATCCATATTCCAGTAGAACGGGTAAGAATTTATTCAGCAACGGACGGCGCCGTTATGAGCAAGCATGTATGCAAAGGTCGAACATAGCCAACAGGCCAGGGTACAATGGTAGTTATATCATCAGGGAGTGGTATTATTAGGACTAACATAGGAAACGTGCAGGTTACATAGCGTTGTTCACGCACTGATGCTTAATATACACTAGTTAAAATGCACATGCATCCCGCACATGTCAAAAAAAATTTATCGTGATGCCTAATGTATAGTTTGTTAATTAATTTTATATTTTTATTCCCATATTTTTTTGGAATAAATTTAGATTTCATCCTCATTCCCTAAATTGAATAGTTTTTCTATTAAAATCTCCTTTGTTCCCATGGCCGAGTCCCAAAATTAATTCTTGTCGATAGGGTTGTTTACTCATGGCCCACACAGCCCACGCATGTTACTCTTGCCTTCTCTCTTCTGACGCAACAACCGTCTCTCCCTCTCGAAGCAACAAAGACATAGAGGACATTAGACAGTTTGGCTAAACCCGAGCAGAATGAGAATGGTGGCAATACACTACAGCACAGCCATGATTTGAAGGCATTTTCTTCTAGGCGTTTTCTTAAAATGCCTTAATTACATGTTAAATGAAAGGCGTCATTTTGAGAAGGCCACTAAAACCTTTTCTTTAGAGGCGAAATTTGGAAAACGCCTTAATACATTGTATTTTAGAGGCGTTCAGAAAAACACCTACTAAAAAGGCATTATGGGCAGGAGCAATGTGTCTCCTACGTAGGAGACACGACGGCGACAATGACTTAGGAGAACGTAGATGCGGCCTCATCCTGCCCGGTAGCTGAGTCTCGCTGCCTCAAGTTTGTTCACTAGATCCTCGCAAAAAAAAAAAAGTTTGTTCACTAGATCCTTTCTTCTACCTATTTAATTATCATATTTTCTGATCCCGAATGATTTAACAACGTAAAATGGACAATTAGCGAGGCATGCTAATAGGAAAAGATTGCGCACAAATAGGCGACACAAACAAAAAGAAGCGGGCCATGTGAAAACAGGCGCATGAGAGGGGGTTTTAGTACTTTATCAAAGAGATATGGTGGAGCCGGCTCACGTACAGCCATAATTTAGGGGGTGTTTAAATCCCCTTCAGCCCCGCTTCAGCCCCGTTACATCGGATGTTTGGACACTAGTTAGAAATATTAATATAGTCTAATTAAAAAAACTAATTACAAATATGAGGACTAAATGGTGAGATGATTCTTTTAAGCATAACTAATCTATGATTAGCAAATGTGATACTACAGTAACCATTCGTTAATCATGGATTAATTAGCCTTATTCGTTTCTCCGTTTAATCTTCATCCGTGCAATTAGTTTTCTAATTAAACCACATTTAACACTTCTAATTAGCATCAAACATCCAATGTGATGTGGGCTAAAGTTTAGCCCTCGGATCCAAACACCTCCTAGGCATAACACACGCTATGTCCTATTTAGGCAATATTTAGACCGTTGGTGGAAGCCTTTCCGCTTTTAGTAATAAATCGTACTGCTCGTTCGTGGGGTGTCTAGTTGGAGCTTCCCAAACACGCAAAAACAAACTGGTGTGCAGGGTGTCTGGTTGGACCACGTGGACGGTGGACCTCCTCAAGAAGCAAGCACGCACGATGAAAAACACTAGTGTCCTCAGAATAGCTTTAGGAGAACAGGAGAAATTAAGAGAAATAAACCTCACCGAGGTTCAGAAAACCCTCCGAACATTAATTTTGCTAGCAAGGAGGATTTTTGTTTAATTCATTCATGTGAGAGATCAAACTTGCGAACCTCAAGATGCCAAGGAGGCTCGTCGTCCATTGAACTACAAATTGCCAAGGAGGTTTGTCTTCCACTCGAATACAAGCTGCTTGGCAAACCTATCCCCTTTGTAAATATGCTTTTCTTTTCTAAATGCACTTTTAGGTCAAAATCATTAGGCACTGTCAGCGAGTCGGCGGAAAAAAGAAAAAAATAATAATAAAGATAGAATCCGATTTATGTTAGAAGTCACGTTAAGCTACAACACATCATTTTTTTAAAGAAAACGGATGATCATGTACTTTTCAAAAACTCAAAAATATGGAGTATATATAGAGAATCAAGAAAAAGTGAATCAGGCTCATCTACTGCTTCCTACTCTGTGACCCCTTCCTCTTTCTGTCATAGCTGCATGCTGCCTCCTTCCCTGCAAACACACACCGCTGCTCAAGCTTAAGCTTGTTCTTTCATTTCATATACTTTCCGATATTCTACACAAAATATTTCAAAATAAGTAGATTAGCTAATTTCATATACTTAAATCTGCAACGAGATTTCAAAGAGGTATATTAGCTGTTACAAGGGGAGAGGCTAGTCTTTATAGCAGGTGCCAAGTTCAGATGAAAAATGTGTTCAAATACTAGAAAATGTAATAATGCAAAAAAAACTTATCAAAAAAATGTTAGGCTGCTACTACTGAAATTAATGACGACGGAGTTATAATCAGGAGCAAGCATGATAGTATCGAGGAGATTTCAGAGGCCCAACTGAAAAACCCATATAGTAGAGGGGAAACTGAAATACCATAACAATATTAAATCAACACTACTATAGCACACTGCACACATGCTTTAAACCTTGAAAAGGGACTTTCATAGTACTCTAAAATGTTATTGCCCTTACGGTCCTTTAAAATGTTATCTACCAAATACGCTATAACTGGGGTATGTTATTGCCCTTACGGTCCTTAAAATGTTGCTGCTGTAATAAAGAACAAACTGAGGTTGCATTATTCTGAGCTGCAATCCCTTTTTAGATTCAATTGTTACAGTTGTCATAACATAAAGTTGGCATATAAAAGTCTTACCGTTCATAGAAATAATGCTAGTATTAAAAATATGACTTATACTCTCTCCGTCTCAAATTGTAAGGGGTTCTAGGTCTATACTATATTCATTTATTTTTCCATGTATGTGGGTTCAATATATATCTACATTCATCAACATCTATATGGATGTGGACAAATAAAAAGAGAGGTAGAATCCCTTACCGTTTGGGACGGAGGGAGTATATGCAAACTTGAGCTCTAGTGCAAAAGCTAAGACCGTCCATCATGACTCAGTGTGCAGGTATTAAGAACTTCACTAATGACTCAGAGATGGCGAGTGAAATGCCACTCTAAACAATCTGATGAAAATAGGAATAATTTATTATCAGCACCACATAGAAACAAATCATCTATTGATTGTCAAATCTCTGCTGCTTCAAATCAAATTTAACTATGAAGGTCCAGCAAAGCCTAAAATAAAATACGATGTATTCAATAAATCAATACAAAGAAATATAACCAAATAGATAGTCATAGTATTAGTGTCTAAATAATTTTTTATTACTACATTATTAAGTACAAATAATATAGCATGATGAAAGTACATTATTATCGGATAATGGAAAAGTGCATTTTGCCTAATAGATATAGTATTATTGCCTATTTCGTGACAGTATTGTTGCTTAATGAGTACTAGTATTTTTCCTAATAGAATGCAGTATTATTGTCTACCACATACCAGTATTTTTGCCTAATGCATATCTGTGTAATTTCCTAATGCATAATATTATTGTAATGATTATTAGTGTTATTGCCTAAAGGGAAGCAGTGTTATTACCTACCACGTACAAGTATTTTGTTTCCTAGTGCGCAACCGTATTATTGCCTAACAGGCTAACACATACCTGTGTATTGTCTAATGAGTACTAGTATTTTTCTCTAACCGAAAGCAGTTTCTTGCCTACCACATACTAGTATTTTTGCCTAATGTATAGCAGTGTTTTGCCTAATGCACAGTAGTATTGTTGCCTAATGGAAAGGAGCATTAACTTTTATAGCATTCAGATTATATTCTAAAAAAGAAGCATGCATAAAAGTTTAACAATAGCAAATAGGACCACCAATCTCTTAAGAACATAAACACATATGACTATATGAGAGACAATGAAGGAGGTCACACAGCAACGGAAGATGCAAAGAGGAAAAGGTGTTGTGTGTTTCGGGAGAGAGGAAACAAAGAGAGATGAGCAATAAAGAGTAATATTGCAGATTTGTTGGGGCTGCAACAGTAGCAGATAAGGAGATAACATGAATGATTTAGTATAGAGAAAAAAGGGCCAATGCTATGTCATTACTGAACTATCACAAAAAATAGAGCAGTGATTAATTAATTTAACAATAATAGGTAAAACATTGACTAATGTTTGAAATGCTACAGATGGCATGGACTAAGTAGTACAATGGATGAATAGTTATAGACAACCACCATCAGATGCTCCAGAATGAATTAAAGCTCCAATTTGTTTGTGCTAAAGTTTTAATCAACATAACTTAAAATAGAAGTACTTCGCAAATGAAAGTGGATGCATGGGATTACCTGACATAACTGAACATTCAGCTTCATGTGCTTGAACATTTGTCTCTCTGGATAGCTCAATCACAATTCACAAATGGGTGATGTGATCCATTAACTTATCAAGGGAAAATAACTATATCTCAAGAAAAAGATGTATGACTACTCTACGGTAGAGACAAACTTAGCAAAATCAGAAACAGTCCTAGGAAAAATCATGCAAATGTTTGATGGCATGGTATGGAAAATAAACAAAAGGTTGACAAATGAACCACATATAGTATTTTACTAGATCTTTTTCTAATTTCACTAATAAAAGAGGGGCTAATTTAGTGCCCAGATTCGAGCATTGTAGCATGGAGTGGTCCCATAATGATGAGTATATCTTGATAAGAATGACACTATGTTTGAGTTGCTATATTCAACTCAAGCAGAAATCCTCCAAAGGACACTAAAATTAACTCTAGCAGATCATCTGTCCCATTGCCTATATTCAAACTTCACTTTGTCTATATTCAAACTTCATTTTATCTACAGTGTATAGTGTCGTTTTTGTAGTATAGACAATCTGCTGGACTTGATCTTACTCATACTTGGACCATCTCGCTATACCACATTCTCTGCTTAAAAAAGTATGAGTACCATTGACGAACATAAAAGTATAAATCTACCCTATAAAAGTGCGAGTCTAAAAAAAATATTTTACACCTAAAGCTTACCTACCCACAACTTCAAAGTGTTCATTCGGTTTCAATGCTGCATCGCCAAAATCATACAATCTAAAAAAGACATAACAAATCCTACGCCCCACGTACAATGACGGCAGAAACGCGTAACATATATACCGCCGTTAATCTTTTTTTTCTCACCAAAACGCCATCTACCCACCTGCATCGTGATGAGACCGGATACGCAAGGAGATTGATTCTGCGTCAAGAGACCGCATAAGCGAGCAACAGCAGTACCTATGTTCCGCGTCGCAAGAAACTTCAACAAAAAATATGTCCTCAAATAGAAGCCCAATAATCTACTGATTTGGATCCAAAAGAGCCCAATAAAAACCTATGGAAAAAAGGACATAGAGAGCTCATATCCTCATTATATATGTCAAATCAAATATACCAAATCGCTATTAAAATCTAAACAAGCCTGCTTATATACATTCAACAAGCTCATCTAAGCACAGATGCATACAACTCCCTAGATCAAGCGAAACAAGGCAGAGGGAGGAGGGAAAAAAAGATCTATGCAGTGGTCAGCCCAACACTATCTCTCGACAAAGAAGAACAGACGGTCAAAACAAAATTCTTAAGGCCTCAAGTAGAACGTGAGAGACGAGAACAAGATCTCAAAAGAACTTGTGGCCAAAAACTCAGACCAAAGGGCTAAAAAGATAGAACAGAGCTTCATCGTCTTGATGCTGAAGGCCCACCAGACCAGCACCTGCCCAAGCGTGCTGCACGCTCATATAGGCAGAGGGAACTGGGGAGAGAGCCGAGAGGAGGGGGTGGGTTTAGGTTTCCATCGTCATCCAACGGCTACGGATGAGGGAGAAAAGTTGGGCCGGCAGATTCGGCTTGGTTGGGCCTAAATGCTACTGCTTCTCTCGAGCTCGAATTGAATTTGTGTTTTCCTGTTATTTTGCAATGTTTATTTTATTTTTATGCATCGTTTTGAGCACAATTAGACTGAAAATTAAGGTTGCAATGCCTTTTCTATATATTTAGTAAATTTTAATTTAACTTTTGTATTATTTGGTAGTACATTTATTATGGGATTAGTTATTTTATTAATTTTTGATGCAGCATTAAGTATTCTTTGTGCTAAGTTTAAATTGTACAAACTATTTAAATTTTTTGAAAGTAATTCACAATAGTGTATCCATTCTCCAATTGTGCTTTTTTATAAGTGAACTTTAAGTTAGTTTAAATATGTTTTGGAATAATTTGTGCCACATATATTTATGAGCCATTAGATTTGTGAGCCTTAATGAATTTAATTACATATTTTGTTCAAAAATAAATTCTAAAATTTTATTTCAATCTAAATTTCTAATTTTTTTTTATTTCTATTAAAAGTAAGTTTTAGATTATTTAATTTTAGAATAAATTTAAGTTTGATTTTGGTTAGATTTTTTTTCATCTAGCTCAGCTACTAATTAAGCTATACGACTAAGCATTTACATTGTATTGTATAATTTTAATTATCATTTTGTTTAAGTAAAATGTTTAATGTTTTCTTTTTTATTCAATTGCATATTACATTGCATTATGTCAACAACATTATTGAATTTCACATGTAGCAATGTACGGATTTTTACCTATAAACACAAAACATGACTTGCGTGGGTTAAAATTCATAAATGGATATTTGATACTATTAAGATTAAGAACTTCTTTAAACACGTGGGGAAGCGCGGGATAGACGATGCCGAGATGGCCTGGCGAGCGAAAGTATGGGATAGACACGCCGGGGTCACCTGATGCATAATGTCACACAAACATAGAAAGAAGACAATGTCTACAGTGATTGTCACATGGTACCCACTAAGACGGGGCTAGCTTTTTTACTGTTGTCTTTCCTGCCGTCACCGGTCTCATTCTGCTGAGACTGTCACATGGAACCCACCAGGGCAGGACGAGGCCACATCTATGTTCTCCCAAGTCATCGTCGCCGTTGTCTCTCCTACTGCCACCATTCTCATTCTGCTCGGGTTTAGGCTATTTCTAGCGCCTCCCCCATCCCCCTCCCCAAACACTGTTCTGGCACTGTAGCGCCACTATTCTGTACTTAGACAGAGAGAATGGTAGGTGAAACAGTGATAGGGGATGAAAAATGGGGAAATGGTTAGAAATAGCCTTAGCGAAACTGTCTATTGTCTTCTCTGTCTTTGTTGCTTTGAGATGGAGAGACAGTTGTTGCTTCAAAAGAGAGAAGGCAAGAGGAATCTGCGTGGGCTGTGAGTGAACAACCCTATGGACAAGAATTAATTTTGGGACTCGGCCATGGGAACAAAAGAGATTTTACTAGAAAAACTATTCAATTTAGGGAATGAGGATGAAGTCTAACTTTATTCCAAAAAATATGGGAATAAATATAAAATTAATTAAGAAACTATACATTAGGCATCGCGATAGATTTTTTTGACACGTGTGGGACGCATATACATTTTAACTAGTATTTTATAAACTAACAATGCTTTCCCTAGCTATCCTTATCTAAGTATACTAATTTGCCTAAGTAGGAAAAATATTTTACCTAACCAATAACGATAATAATTTGCCTAACTCATGAATGATTGGCCTATCTAATAATACTACTTTGCCTAACTGGGAACCGTTCTTGCCTAACCGTTCTTGCCTAGCCCTGGGGTAATGACCCTAGCGGATTGATACATTTTCCGTCCTTCCAACCATGCACAACTTACCGATCGTTTATTTCTCCACAAAAGTTACATGTGCAAATACTTGATACTTGCACTGAAATACCTTGCTTATTTTGGAATTAACACTGCCGTATTGCATAGCCTATATTTAACTTATTATGCCGTATACAGGCACAGTACTATATATAGCAAACATAGCAATGCGTATACAGGCACAGTACTATATATAGCAAACGTAGCGCACATGCTGTTCCAAATGGATCATCAACTCATGCCCCACCAGGAAACCCAGCAATAGCCTGAACCATGGCCACCGGGTTCCCCTTGAGCACGCCCTTGAGGATCTTGAGCTTCGCCGGCGTGTAGGGCGGGTACCTGGCCGTGGCCTCGCCGAGGAAGCTGCGGTCGACGATGGCCTTCTTGTGGGCGAAGGCGTCGAAGCTGAAGGTGCCATGGTAGGCTCCCATGCCGCTCTCCCCAACGCCTCCGAACGGCAGGTGCGGGTTGGTCAGCTGCAGCAACGATCAACACGTTCAGAAGCAAAGCGATCATCAGCAGAGATATATGGAACCAGACGAAAGATCGATGCATGATGCAGTTCACAGACGCTTTGCAGTGGGTGTGATGTTTTCCTTACGTGGATGGCGGTGTCGTTGAAGATCATGCCCCCTGCCGAGACGTTCATCTCGAACTGCTGTTTGAGCATGCTGTCGTTGCTGAAGAGGTAGGCTGCCAGTGGCTTGCTCATGGAGTTGATCACACCGAAGCTCTCATGGATCTTGTCAACCTAGCAAAAGCAGCAGCAAGAACAGAACGGAGTGAGATTCAGAATCAAAGCAAAACCCTGCATAAATGGCATGATCCAAAACAATCAAAAATAAATCACAGACACTTTTTATTAATACCGTGATTATAGGGAGCAGGGGTCCAAAAATCTCCTCCTTCATGATCGTTGAATCCAGCGGGACATCCAGCAGCAGCGTGGGCGCGATCTTTCTGCAAGACGGCGAAGAACGAAACGATATGAGATGAGAGTCGAGCGACGCATGCCTGCGACTCTGAATTATCTATCAGGTGAGTCGACTCGACTTGGATTGCTGCAGAGCAGAGAAGGGTTCACTCACAGCTGCTGCTCGTCGCTCTCACCACCGAACACGACCTTGTCGGCGACCGTCTCCTCGTCCATGAGCGCCTGCAGCCGGTTGAAATGGTTGGAGTTGACGATGCGCGACAGGTCCGGCGACCGCAGCCGCTCCTTGCCGTAGAACTTGTCCAGGACTCTCTTCAGTGCGTCCAGCTATATATCAAGGATCGATCACAATTCACACGCCAAGATCGAACCAGAACAGAGTCAGTGATCACACGCCAAGATAGTACATAGTACTAGTAGGCAGTGCAGGTGCAGAGGTGCTGGTCATGGTTGTGTTTTTTACCAGCTTTGGTGCGAAACATTTCGTGGTGATGATGTAATCCGGGGAGATGCAGGCCTGGCCGCTGTTGCAGCCCCACTTGCCGGAAGCTATCCTCTTCGCAGCAACCTTCAAGATCACAAAATTCTCAAGTTTATCGATGCTATTATCCCATCCGTTCGAGGATCAGTGATCATTAATCAGAGAAAAAACAATGAGATTTCTACATGGAGATCGACGTTGCAGTCGACGACAACCGGGCATTTCCCACCGAGCTCTAGGACAACCGGGGTCAGATGCTTCGCAGCAAAGGACATGACGATGCGCCCCACCTTGCCGTTACCTGAAAAAAAATTCATCAGACCAAGAACAATTAAAGCTGTCAGTTTCATGTGTACTATAGTATGAAAGAAACAATGAAGCTGGATTAATTCATCAATGGCGGGCCGGAAGAACCAGACCTGTGTAGAAGATCTTGTCCCACTTCTGCTCGAGCAGCGCGGTGGTCTCCGGGATGCCGCCCTCGACCACCCTGACGCAGGAGCCGTCGACGTAGCGCGGCAGCAGGTCGGCCAGCAGCGCCGACGTGGCCGGCGCCACCTCCGAGGGCTTGAGCACTACCGCGTTGCCGGCGGCGATGGCCCCGATCACCGGATCGACGGCCAGCACTGCAGGACGACCATCATCGATCAGCCATGCGTGGTCAGAATCAATCGACTGCACACTTTTTGTTTAAAGCGTCCATGTGTTGAAAAACTGAAAATACAGATGGGAAATTTTGACAGAGCTGTTCTGAACTTCTGATGTGCCTTTTTTTACAGAGATTACTGCACAGTGAATTGCATGAGAAAAGAATGGCATCAGTCTGTCATCAGTAAACAGAGCCAATGGAGTAGTAGAAGTCTAGAAGACGAGTAACAGACACAGGGCGCCTGTGGTCGATTGATTGAGGCCGATCATAAATTGACGGCAATTAAGTGCCATCGTCAACCTGTCCTTTGCGAGAGATGTGCTTGTTGCAGCTCTAAAGCCAACAAGGATCGGCGTCCACTTCAGAAGTTCAGAGAACACGAACCCGAGTCTGATTCTCCGAAGCAGAGAGAGCGATCGATCCATCGATGGAGTAACCAACAGATCAGCACGCTTCGCATTAACTTGGAGACGTCGACCGGCAGCAGCAGTGAGCTGATTAATTCGCCTAGACTATACTAGACGGCCGGACGGTTGGGATGAGGAGGAGAATGGAGCAGGCAGCAGCCACGGCGGCACGACGATCCGCCAGCATTTTCAGACGAGAAATGGCGCTTTCTGCCACGCCCAATGCATGAGCTGACCGAGAGCCCGTCGGCGTCGCGCTCGTGACACGATCGATCCTTCTCTGATGGCGACTGGTATGGTATCCCCTTCCCACACGCAGGATGCATGTCTTCCCCGGCCGGCCAGCGCGGTTCAACGTACGAGTGCGGCTAGCAAGGCCATCCCGGCCGCCATTTATGATCTTATTTATTTATGAGCATGGTCGTTTTCACTTTTCAATCGAAACTCAAAAAAAGAAGCAATTAATCAAAAGTCGATCTATGAAGGCTTAGCTTAGTAGCTCATGGACACACTCAAAAAAAAAAAATAGTAGCTCATGGACTTACGGAAGGGGTAGTTCCAGGCGGAGATGACGAGCACGACGCCGAGCGGCTCCGCGGAGACCCTCGCCGCCGACGGGAACGTCAGCATGCCGGCGGGGACCTGGGAACACACAGCGAGTGAGCGTGGTGTCAATGTCAGTTTACACGATACTACGGCACTACCGTGGTAGTGGTACGCGCACTGTAGCAGCCAATGCGTGCATAATTTACTCATGCAGGCTGCAGTTGGTTTGGGAGAACCATGGAGATCAGCCATGGAGGCCTGGGCTTCGATGATTCAATGAGGCGAGATCTCGAGTACAGGTGGGCGCAGCGCAGCGTAACCGACAGGTCGATGTGGACGAGAGGTGGTGACGGCCCATGGAGTCGATGATTCGTTGGATGCAGGAGCAGGACCAGATGGTCCTATATCGTGAACTGAATTATTGCCTCCTTTCATCTTGTTGACACGTACGCATATCTATATATATATATATACATATATGCATGCTTCCACTTAATGGCCAGGAGAGGATTTGGAGCAGGTGACGAGGATGCACAGCGTACGTGTGCTACAGTACCTTGTTGGGCTTCATCCATTTCTTGAGGTTCTTGAGCGCGAACTTGCAGGACGACGTGACCAGCGAGATCTAACAAAAGCAACGCAAGTGCAGTACCACACCACACAAAATTAACCGGAATTAAATCAAATCAAGAGCAGGGACAATAATATAACAAGTACGTATCGTACTCTCTCATGTTGATGTCGTCTCGTACGAACTGGATTTTGATTAGTTGATCACATTCGGTCGCGCTGTAGATAGAGAGGTACCTCGTGGACGTAGGACTCGGTGCGGGGCTTGGCGAGGTCGGCGCGCAGCGCGGCGCAGATCTCGGCCTCCATCTCCGCCGCCATGCGCAGCAGCCCGCGCAGCTGCGCCTCGCGCCACGCCGCCGGCCGCGTCCGCCCCGACGCGAAGCTCGCCCGGAGCTGCTCCCTCGCCTCCGCCGCCGCGGCCACCGCCTCCATACGCCGCCGCCGCCGCTATCGAGAGCGGAGCAGTCGTCGTACACGCGCGTCTGCTGCGGCTCTATCTCTCGCTTCGGTTGTCGATCGATCAGTGGGGGTGTTATTCCGCCATGAAACGCGGGGAGGAGGTTAGGACTTGGGAGGATGAGGCGGTTGGTGACGACGACGGAATAACCCACAGTTGCAGGCAGCTCCTATCTGCTACTACGTGTGATTTATAGACACGTACGTACGTATATTATATAATCCCTGCTAGATGCCGTGTGCACGCTACTTTGGATTGGACTGGGTGGTTATCCGTTTTTTTAGTCTGTCTATTCAACGACCGAGTGTTGAAATGCATTCTACTACGTGAATTTGTAGCCATTGGATCTAAGATGGATGGTCAAGATTACACTGTAACTACAGTATACACACTGTAATTATATGTATGTACACTGTAATTACAGTGTAACTCCCCTACCCACCCTACCCCCACCCCCACCCGCACCCCGCCTGATCTGCCGCCGGCGCGCAGCCGCTCCTCCAGCGCCGGAGCGCGCAGCCGCTCCTCCTCCTGCCCAACATCGCCCGCCGCCGCCACTCCTCCCCCGCCCGCCGCCGCCGCTCCTTCCCCGCCCGCCGTCGCCCCGCCGTCGCCTCCCGCTTCCTCGGCCTGTGCCCGCGCCCCGCGCCTCCCTACCCCCGCTGGCATTCAACCGTGTGATGGGAATGTTTAGCTTTTCTCTTTTTATTCAATCCTTCACATTCAAACTTCGCTAAAAAAAATATTCGACTGTTTGTTTCTGCCGAGACATCATCGAGTATAAAATGGACGACGGCAGTTATGCATATTGAAGCATGAAGCTGCACTGCATTGATATATACTCCCTGTCTCTCCGTTCACGAATGTATAACGTGGTTAGGTTTTTTTCACAAAACTTTGATCGCTCGTTTTATTAAAAAATTCATAATTTATCATTTGTTTTGTTACGATTTGTTTTATTATTGAGCCTAGTTTGAGTATGTGTTGTGTTTTTAAATGTTTGAATAAATATTTTTTTGAATAAGACGAATGATCAGAGTTTAAGAATAAAAATCAACTGTGTCGTACACTTATGAATGGATGGAGTATTTATCAGTGTGTGGTTGGTTGGTTTGGGTTTATACGGCGTAAAAGTTCTTCTGTATGATCAGCAGACAACAGTTAGTCAAATTAGTGTTAAGTCCGGAAGCTGTATCAGTACACTTATATCTCCAAGTGCCTTGAAGATGACGTTGATTTTAGAGCAACTGACATAACTGGAGAATCAACGCCAAGATACAGTCTTGAACACGTGCAATTTCGCATAAATTTTATTCTTTAACCCTTGGCTTAATTTATTTTCATAAATGATCTTTTTTTTTTGAAACTTTGCGTTTTTGACTCTTTTTTCGGCGGCACCGCAGTAAAACGTTGCGGCGCCACAGGTGATGCCACAACATCTGCCACGTAGGAGTCGTTCGGGGTGTTGTACAGTGGTCTGACACGTTATTTACGGGGTCAAAAGGTTGCGGCGCTACTGTTCATGGCGCCGCAGCATCTGCGGCGCCACGCAGTCTGGTGTCGTAGGTTTTTTCTTTTTGAAAAATCATATCTTTTTTATACGACGTCGAATTGGGATGACCTTTATATGAAAGTTGTAGCTCTCGACGAGATCTACAACTTTGTAGCTTTGAATTTTCTCATTTGAGATCGTTTAGATGCTCTGAAAATTCATTATAGATCAAACTGTATTCTGCACATTGTCTATTTTATAAAAATTATATTTTTTATATATGACATCGGATGAAAATGATGTTTATATGAATATTGTAGCACTCAATAAGATCTACAACTTTGTAATGTTGAGTTTTTTCATTTGAAGTGGTTTAGAAGCTCTAAAAATTCATTATAAATCAAACTGTATTACGTGCGGTTTCTGTTTTAGAAAAAATACATGTGACGTTGTATGAAAATGTTTCTATATGAAAAAAAGATTTTAGCTCATTTTGTCTAATGTGAATAAGAGTATTTTATACTTTTCTATTAAAATCGATTTATATATCAAATATACTCTATATATAAATATATGGTTTGAGGATAGGATAAGCACATTACGATGAGAAGATAAAAAAAAGTCAGATCAAATTAAATAAATACAAATAGTTAATTAAGTTTAGAACGATATTCCGTAATTTCATTCCAATCAAATATACAACTTTGTAGTTTTGAGTATTTTTATTTAAAACCATTTAGATGTTTTAAAAAAACCATTCTATTTCTAACTGTATTATGCGAGCAATTTGTTTTGGTAAAACATATTTTCGAGGGTTCAATATCATTGAGATATTCACTAGAAAGTAGCAACTGACATTCATATATAATCTTTTTAAAATTTTTATGATTTTCATATGGCAAGAGAAAAAAATAATTGTCAGTGAAAACTAGACTCTTAACACAATCCATTTTTAATCCTTGCGTCATGCATGATTTGCAAATACCCGCGATGATCTCCAAAGCGTGGTGTGCTCCTGTAGATTTTGGAAGTAAAACGTTGCAACCTTGTATTTATTGATGCACTAATTAGGCATTGCACATGCTTATTTCGTTTTGCTCATCATTTTTTCCTAGCTATCCCTCGTAAAAAAATAAATTGAAATCAATCTGTAGATATACTAAACAAAAGAAAGTGTGTGCCGATGAAGACACCGTAACTAATATTGGCAAGAGGCTATATTCGTTTCCATTTTAGGGTATTAGTTCGATTCTTCTCGTTCATTCTCCTATCTAAGACGAAAACCTTATTCTTTTTAGCCTTTTTTCCTTTCCTTTATTTTTTTGGCCATAGAACAACAAAATAAAACACATCAAACATTGGATATTAAGAAGACATTACTTTCTCCGGTTATTTAAATCATGTTTTAGTACAAAGAGTTTTGAAAAAGAAAAGTCAAAATTTTCTATTTTAGCCAAATTTTTTTAGAAAATGTTTGTAATTAAATTAAATCTATACAATATTTTTATATTTTTATAATAATATATGTGCCATCAAATGTAATGAAAAGGGCATAACGTGTAATTGTTACTATACGGTAATGTTCACATATTCAAATCACATGTGTTTTTTCTAAAACAGAGAACGCACATAATACAGTTCGATTTATAATGAATTTTTGGAGCATCTAAACGACTTCAAATGAAAAAACTCAAAATTACAAAGTTGTAGATCTTATTGAGTGCTACAATGTTCATATAAAGATCATTTTCATCCGATGTCACATATAAAAAATATAATTTTTCTAAAACTGACAGCGCGCAGAATACAGTTCGATTTATAATGAATTTTTAGAGCATGTAAACGATTTTAAATGAAAAAACTCAAAACTACAACTTTTATATAAAGATCATCTCAATCCGACATTGTATGGAAAAGATATGATTTTTCAAAGAGGAACAGCGGCGCCGCAAGCTTTTGACCCCGTAAATGACGTCTCAGACCACTGTACAACACCCCGGACGGCTCCTACGTGGCAGCGTGGCGCCGCAACATTTTACTGCGGCGCCATGCACTGTGGCGCCGCAAAAAGGATCAGAAACGCAAATAGTTTCGGGAGAGAGTCATTTATAAAAATAAATTAAGTCAGGGATTAAAAAGCAAAATTTGTGCGCAATTTCCATACCCAAATATGGCCTGCAATGATGCATGCACATGGAGGAAATTTGTTTTTGTATACAAGTAGGACACGGACACCAGCATAGTAGCATGACATCGATTTTGTAGGTACTGTCATTCTCCCCCTTTCACAAACATATGACGCGATTATTTTCAATACAACTTCAATCATTTATTTTATTTTTTTAAAAATAAAAATTATCATTTATTTTGCCGTAATTTTTTCATTAAAGTTAGTTTAAGTGTGAGTTGTGTTTTAATATGTTTGAATAATTTTTTTAATAAGATGAATGATAGAAATTGTTAAAAAAACTAACTCGTTATATATTTATGAATGGAGATAGTATATATCAACCATGGAAGACAAGTTAATGCCCTATTTGGATTTTGGAACGCGGGATTTTTTTCCATTTCTGTGTTTTTTCTATGAAATTTAACTATTTTCTATGAAATGTCTGCACGATTTCTATGAAATTTCTGTCAAAATAAACTTTTGTTTTGTGCAGTATAGCATCGTTTCATTCGTTTAATTACTGACATGTGCCATGAGAGAAATTGAATAGTGCCAAAATCACAACTTGAGATTTGTATATCTACTAGTAGGTACCGAATTGAAGATTCATTGTAGTTAATTGATGACTCTTCTCCAAGAATAAACACAATATAATTGTGTTTGGATGGACACATACGGATGTATATGATAACCGGTACCTAAACACACGAAAGCTATTGGGCCTGGCACACTATTCCTATAAAACCCTGTTCGTTATAATACTGACACAGTTTACATGTATGCTGTAGCTATTGGATCTGTCACAGCACAGTGTAGCTTTTATTTTGGTTACAGGGATGAGGCGCGCGCACACATACGTACAATCACGACAGGGTGTCTACATCGCTTACAGTTGACTAATCTGCCAGCCTGAGCATGCTTTCCATGAGTTGTGTCATGCTTTTGGTGAGACTCCAAATTTGTCACTTTAAAAAAATATCCAAATCCCTCCTAAAATGATTTTCTCCTCCATATCTCATATATTTCTCTTACAACATCCTCGATCCTCTATGCTCCACAATCATATATATTTTTCATATCATTCCGGGTATCTATTCATTGATACTATATTACAATTTGGTTAATAATTAACCAATATAGAAATAATTCAAGACTAATTGTTTTGTTCTTTACTGTTTTTAACCCCTTCAATTTTTTTACACATTCTGCCACTGCACCTCCCCATCCGTTTCCCATGCTAGCCTATAGCCATGAAACCGGATCGGATACAGACGGATATCGGAAATCCCGTATTCGATCCCATTTTTTTTCACGGATACGAATTCGGACAAATTTTTGTCAGATACAGATACGGATGCAGATATCTCGGTTAATGGGTGCGGATTGTTGCGGTTCGGATATATAATGAACCGGAAACCAATAGCCTCGAATACGAATATTAGTTTCGGATATCAAGTAAAAACAATATCCACATATATCGTGTATGTTATGATCATTTAAATGTTTGTTGAGTAAAAAGTACTACCAAATTGTGCTAAATCGTGTAGTATTTTATGAATTTAATTGCATTTTTCATGATTTACTGAGGAAAGAAACTAATAATAAACAAATAGACTCAGAAATTCAAGATATTCAGCGGAGGGGCAACTTATGTCCACATAGCATCCTCAAAAAAGTTTGGACAAAAAACTCTAAAGGGTGTCGGTGTTTCTTTCATATGACTTACACTCGTAATTTAGGTTACATGTGAAGTCACCCTAGTTATTCAAGTTTCAACATGACCCATAGTTCAATTTATTTTTTCCATGTGGGGGCTTGAGGTTAGCTTTGTATTGTATGTTTATTGGTCTAGGTGAATTATTTACAATTTTCAGACAAGACTGTAATATTTTATGAATTTAATTGCATTTTCATGATTTACTGCGGAAAGAAATTAATAATAAACAAATAGACTCAGAAATTCAAGATATTTGGTAGAGGGGCAACTTATGTCCACATAGTATCCTCAAAAAAGTTTGGACAAGAAACTCTAAAGGGTGTCGGTGTTTCTTTCATATGGCTTACACTCGTAATTTAGGTTACACGTGAAGTCACCCTAGTTATTCAAGTTTCAACATGACCCATAGTTCAATTTATTGTTTCCATGTGGGGGCTTGAGGTTAGCTTTGTATTGTATGTTTATTGGTCTAGGTGAATTATTTACAATTTTCAGACAACACCGTAATATTTTATGAATTTAATTGCATTTTCATGATTTACCGCGGAAAGAAATTAATAATAAACAAATAGACTCAGAAATTCAAGATATTTGGCAGAGGGGCAACTTATGTCCACATAGCATCCTCAAAAAAGTTTGGACAAGATACTCTAAAACGTGTTGGTGTTTCTTTACACGTGAGGTCACCCTAGTTATTCAAGTTTCAACATGACCTATAGTTCAATTTATTATTTCCATGTGGGGGGCTGAGGTTAGCTTTGTATTGTATGTTTATTGGTCTAGGTGAATTATTTGCAATTTTTAGACAACACTGTAATATTTTATGAATTTAATTGCATTTTCATAGTTTATTGCGAAAAGAAATTAATAATACACAAATAGACTCAGAAATTCATTATATTTGGCGAGGGAAAACTTATGTCCATATAGCACCCTCAAAAAAGTTTGGACAAGAAACTCCAAAGGGTGTCGGTATTTCTTTCATATGGCTTACACTAGTAGTTTAGGTTACACGTGAAGTCACCTTAATCATCCGTAATTCAACGTTACCCATGGTTCATTTTATTATTTTTATGTGGGAGCTTGAAGTTATATTTATATAGCATGTTTATTGGTCTATGAAAATTATTTGCAATTTTCGGACAACATTGCAATATTTTATGAATTTAATTGCATTTTCATGATTTAAAGCAAAAATAAATTAATAATACGCAAATAGACTCAGAAATTCATGATATTTGGCGGAGCGGCAAAATATGTCCACGTAGCATCCTCAAAAAAGTTTGGACAAGAAATTCTAAAGGGTGTCGGAATTTCTTTCATATGGCTTACACTCGTACTTTTGATTACACGTAAAATTGGTTACACGTAAAGTCACCCTAATTATTCAAGTTTCAACGTGAACCATAGTTCAATTTATCACTTTCATGTGAAGGCTTGAGGTTAGTTTTGTATTGCATGTTTATTGGTCTAGGTGAACTATTTGCAATTTTCAGACAACACGGTAGTATTTTATGAATCTAATTGCATTTTCATAGTTTATTGCGAAAAAAATTAATAATATACAAATAGACTCAGAAATTCATGATATTTGGCGGAGGGACAACTTATGTCCATATAGCATCCTCAAAAAAGTTTGTACAAGAAACTCCAAAGGGTGTCGGTGTTTCTTTCATATGGCTTACACTCGTAGTTTAGGTTACACGTGAAGTCACCCTAATCATCCATGATTCAACATTACCCACGGTTCACTTTATCATTTTCATGTGGGGGCTTGAAGTTATATTTATATAGCATGTTTATTGGTCTATGGAAATTATTTGCAATTTTCGGACAACATTGCAATATTTTATGAATTTAATTGCATTTCCATGATTTAAAATGGAAATAAATTAATAATACACAAATAGACACAGAAATTCATGATATTTGGCGGAGCGGCAAAATATGTCCACATAGCATCGTCAAAAAAGTTTGGACAAAAAACTCTAAAAGGTGTTAGTGTTTCTTTCATATGGCTTCCATTCGTAGTTTAGGTTACACGTGATGTTATCTTAATCATCCAAGTTTCGACCTAACCAATATTTTACTTTATTGTTTTCATACAGTGACTTTAGGTTATTTTATTATAGTATGTTTATTGATCTTGGCAAGTTATTTGTATTTTTAGACAATGCTGCAATATTTTTTACATTTAATATCGTTTTTATGATTTACTGTAGAAAATAATTAATAGTACACAAATAACCTTAGAACATCAAATGAAATTAGTTCTATTGGAAAGATGATATTCTTAGCTTTCCATTGATATATAGAACGTCCAAAACGGAGTTCGTATGCGACTTTGGTGCCCGTTTTCGTGTGGTCCTGTCTAGATAGATAATAGCTCGGGTATCCGGATAGATATCCGATCGAATATCCGATATCCGACGGATATCGAGCGTCCCGTATCCGTATCCGATATCCGACACACTATCCGATATCCGTATCCGTTATCCGATTAAAGTATCCGAATTTCCGGATTTGCTATCCGAATGCTGTTTGAACCCTTCGAACGGACAGATAGTAGGAAAATATCCGTCCCACTTTCATTCCTACCAGCCTAGTCCTTCCTACACAACTCCCTCCACCTACGTTGCGCCCTCTTCACCTGTCGTCCCGTTGGGGCCTACTCCTCCACACACACATCTAAAACTGACCTGGCCCTGCCACCCCTCCACGTCCACCACGCCTGTCTCCGCAAGACCTCTACCCGCTCCCTCATCTGCGGCGATAACCACATCTTGAGTAGCGGTGGGTGCTTGGTCATCTCATCCTCCTGGTCCACGGCTAGCGCATGCCCTCCTACTCTGCCGCCACCATGTCATATATGGTCGCCGCCATCGTTCTTCCCTCCGCCCGAAGGAGCCGGATGGAGGAGTGCCATACAACCCCTACATGCTTAGAGGCATGTTTGGGTGATCCTGTTACATCTTCCATGTTCAGCGGAGAGGAGGGGGTGGATCGGAGCCTCGGAGGATGCCATTCCGCACAGCCTGAGCCAAATTTAGATGTGTAGTTGAGGAGAAATGCTTATAAATATATAAACGGGTTTCTGTAAATCTCCGCCGGGAGGTTTGTATCTTCATTTTCTTTCACTTTTTCGAACACAGCTAGCTGATTGTTGTTAATATGGGTGCTGCCATTTGATGAGTATATAAATTGTTTCTTAATTATTTTGGCCTGTTCCTTTTCTCCGGTGGTCATCGTTCTTATTTTGGTGTGTCATTCTCCGTGTTGTAGTTGCGTCGGGTCCTCAGGATGTCCGGGCGTGACAACGGCAATCGAGCTGTGTGGTGGTCGATCCCCATAGCGCGACCCTGTTGATGACGCTGGCAATGCGATTAGGGTTAAGGGTGGACGATGGGCGAGGGCGACGGCTATGAGCTCCGCGACGCAAGCCCTGCTGGCGATGGCCCCGGCGGCGTAAGGCCCATGTAGGACATGGCCCTATATGGGAGACCCTGCTCGTGGGTGGTTAGATTAGATGTGGTACTGGGGCAGATTGAAGGGGGTTGGCCTCTCTTTTGCTCTCTCTTCAATCTTCTCTAAAACTGCTTGAATTTCTGTTAGTATGTAATAGATATGGGTAATCTCGCTTGGTAGCCACTCCTAAATAAACAGAGAAAATGGTCATAATTAACATCCATTTTTATTTGGACTCCTTTCGGCCTTGGGCTGGAAAGGGAACTAGGCATGGGTTTGGCTTGGGCGTTCTAGCCATAGTGACATATGCCCAGCCTAATAGAGCTTCGGCCCAAACACACTAGCATGTGGCTGGATAAATAATTTTGTATTTTGAATCAACAAAAATGTTGTGATAAAAAATGCTAATATCCAGACAAGGTAGCGGAAGGTGCCTAGCATTCTATTGTGAGAGTTTCACTGCAGATCGCCTTGCTTCGCTAACGGTGGCAGCTACTCTGGAGAGGAGAGGTTATCCTTTGCCGGCGGAATTTTAGAATTTAGATATAGCCAATTGTGTTTGTGTATTTGCCTATTTGGCCGAATTTTAGTATAACTTCTGAAGATCTTTTAGCAAATGGTTTGAACTAGTTTAAAAAAAGGTGCCATTTCGGTTGATTCTATGTACAATGTGTTGATATACAAGATATATTCTTACCTAGAAGTTGGGTTTTGTGGAAAATAAAACTCCCCTCAAGATAGAAATTTTTTTTCCCTGGTCATTGCACTGTGGCCTGTGGGGTACTTCCAACAAAGATAATCTTACCAAAACGAAATAGAAAGGAAACACTAAAGTGTTTTTTTGTGCAATCCGACATTTGTTTTTTTTAATGTCATGTGGCATATGATCTATTTAGAGCACTATTTTTTTTATTACATTCGGCATACAACCTCCCGTTAAAGTATCTAACGTGTTTGGTTCTTGGCTAAAAGTTTTTTTTTCCAAGGATGTTAAGTTCCAACCTTTAACTGGTGCATCAGTCATATGTTGGGCTATCTCACTATCTGGTTGTATAGAAATGATGTCAATATAAAACACATAACTCTTTTTGCAATGGTACCTTTCAGAGCGACGTGCTGGATCCAAAGTTGGTCCCTATTGTCTAAAGAGGAAGAGAGTTGAATATTGAAGATGGGATGCACATTCCTTGGGACCACAGATTTGGAGGTGTTCTACGAGTTTGGATAGCAAAGAAACTTCAGATTTGGTAACGTAGATATTGATAATATTCTCTATATACTTAGTTAAGTTCTAAAAAGATTGACTTATGAAAAAACTAGGGCTGTATTATTTTTAGGATGTAGGTAGTAGGAATAACATGAAAAAATTGAAAGGAAACAACAATAACAATAGCAACACCCAACATCTCAAACTGTGCAAGTGAACAAATAATGGAGGTACACTAAAGGGCGGTGCATTCTCAACAACCAAATCAGAAGTTTTTCACATAGGTGTACAAAAGAAGCAGCTAAATTTGTTATTCATTTACAGGAAAGGAATGAAACCTCTCCAGTATATCATTCATGCTCGGTCTCCGGCTCCTCTCTTCCACCATGCATATAGCAGCCACTTCCAGCATCAAAGAAACCTCTGAATCCACAATGTTGCCGTTCAGTTTGGGATCCACAAAACCAGTAATCCATGACCGGTCACCGGATTTTAGGTTCTCTCTGATTGTCCAAACTAACTGCCTCATAGCAACCTCTGCATCATCAGCACCACTTGCTGCCAATTCAGATGCTCTACGCCCTGTGACTAATTCGAGAAGAACCACTCCGTAGCTATACACATCCACCTTTTCATTTATGGGAATGTTGGAGGCCCATTCCGGGGCAGCATAACCTCTGGTCCCACAAATCTTTGACATGTTCGGATCAGCTTGATCTCTCCGTAGCAGCTTTGCAACCCCAAAGTCGCTGATCTTGGGCTCAAAATCCTGGTCCAAGAGTATGTTCTCAGGCTTGATGTCACAATGGATGATCCAATCAAAGCATTCATGGTGAAGATAGGCCAGCCCTTTGGCCACACCAACTGCAATCTTGTACCTCTGATCCCATTGCAGTAGTCGCCGGCTACCAAACAAGGACATGGCCAATGATCCATTCTCCACATACTCAAAAACCAGCAACCTGTGCTTTTGCTCTGAACATACACCCCATACCCTCACCAGATTCATATGGTAGATTTGCCCAATTACACTGGCCTCTGTATGGAACTTGTCTTCTCCTTGATTCACATCTCCGAGCTTCTTGACAGCAACTACGCGTTTGTCATGTAGAATACCCTTGTATACAGGGCCATATCTCCCATGACCAAGCTCATCCTTGAAATTCTTAGTGGCCTCACTCAGTTCCTTGTATGTAAAACTACGGAAATGATCTGTTACCATTCTGTAACCTTCCTCCACAGCCCAAATCTCTGACGGCATCGATTGTTTTCTTACCATGAACCACCAGCCAAAAGCAATGACGCAGACCTCTATAAGAAAGAACGCTGCTAGAAAACCATAGTAGTAGCACCACATCGTACCATTGCCACCATTACTGTGTGCATGAGAATCAATTAATAGAACTACTTCTGTTCTTGATGCCTCACAATAAAGGTTTTCAGAGTATTCAGAATCATGAGAGACTATTTCAGATAAAATGCTCTTGGGGACCTTGAGGTGCGCTATGCCAGGGTACCCTGGAACGGTCTTGCCATTTAAAAGAACAGATTTCAAGAAGCACCCGTTGTTATCTAATTTGTACTCGAATGCTAGGCAGGAGCAGGTTGCCAAACACCGCATGGTGCAATAATCAAGAGACGTCGATGGGATATAGTCTAGATCGGAGCCCCAGAAATCAGTTTGACGAAGACGCACAAAGTCTATTTGCTGATCACCTTCTCCGCAGGAGATGTTGAATGTCGGCTTGCAGCCTTTGCCCCAGTCACCTGGATCCCTGACCACATAACCAGGAGGACATGAGCAGGATGGGAATGGTTTGTACACACAAATACCATTCCAGCCACATATACCATGTATGTCACAAGACTGAGAGAAAGCCACCCAAGAAACTAACCAGCTCCCGTCACTATCATTCAAGCTGTAAAGCCTAAGGTTACCATCATAATCAAGTGTTAATCTCCTTTTAATCCCTGAACCCCAGTCTGCTGCAACAAAGCTTGTATTGTCACTTGCTACAAACTGCCCCAGATTATCAAGAACACCTCTTCTACTGCTATTATAACTAATCCTGAAATTCATCCAGCTACTCAAATCAGGGTTAGGCCAGTAGAAATTAGAGATCTCTGGTCCATCGTAAGCAAGTGACAAGATGTAACGATCATCAAAGCGCAAAGTATAATAGCTTGAAGGGTGTGAAAGATCAGTTGATACAAGCTTTGCAGTGGCTGTCACTGCTTGTGTCGGAAGCAGAGTGTTAGTTGGATGGTCAAAGCTTTGCCAGAGGATGTTGCCACCTTGATCCCTCATAACAAGGTTCCCAGATTCCATGAGCTCTGCATGATCACCGCCTTTAGAGGTCGTGTTGGTTTGCCACACAACTGTGCCGTCGTAGTCCATTAGAACCATGTTACCATCCGTGTTCAACTTGACCTTCGATCCGCTCCCATGCACAGGGTGGTCACAGTTTGCACTCCAAGCAATTGTTCTATCGGCTGAATTGGTGAACCAGATGGATATGGTGAAAGCAGTGGAAGAAAGGTTGTAGAATCCAAATGAGAAGGTGCCGTCTGGTGATTGTTGTTAGATATAGTTGTATTATATTTGTATTTCCTTTGTATTGTAGGGGGTTATGTGTATATTTCCCTTCTTGTACTGGTGTATATATATCGGCCTTAGCGCCTCATAATGAATACAAGTGCTATTCATAACATGGTATACAGAGCCAAAATTAGGGTTAGGTTTTTACTACTCCTCTCTCTATTCGATCCACAATTTTTCGTCCATCTTCTTCATCATTGAAGATCGGCGTTGTTTCTTGAAGCACTCGTCGGCGTCGCCAGCTCGTCCCTGTTGCCGGCGCCTGGCTCTCTCTGCCCGCCTGGCCGCCGTAGCCGTCGGCCGCCGATCCGCCGCCGCGCTCTCCGCCCGCCGCCGCCGGCTCTCCGCCCGCCGCCGCCGGCTCTCCGCCCCGTCGGCCGCCGATCCGCCGCCGCCGGCTCTCCGCCCCGTCGGCCGCCGATCCGCCGCCGCCGGCTCTCCGCCCCGTCGGCCGCCGATCCGCCGCCGCGCTCTCCGCCCGCCTCCGCCGGCTCTCCGCCCGCCGCCGCCTGCAGCTCCGCCCGCCGCCGCCTGCCGGCTATCCGCCCGCCGGCTATCCGCCAGCCGCCGGCCGGCTCGCCTGCTGCTCGTCGATCCGCCGCCGCTGGCCGTCGCTCCGACGTCGCCGGCCGCCGCCCCGTCGTCGCCGGCCGCCGCCGCCGGCCTCGCCGGCCGTCGACCCGCCCGTCGTTCTGCGCCTCGGTGTGAGCACGCGCTCGACTCCGTCTTGCGTTCTTATACCGAGTCGTTTTCCAAAAAAAAAAAAAAAAAAAAAGTGTGTGTCTGCTGTGTTTGTATCTGCTGATGGCTTCTTCGACTCCCTCTACCGGTGGTGTTCCCGTCTTCCGATGCCCGCTGCTCTTTGACGGGACCAACTACCGTGTATGGGTTCCTCGTATGCGCTGGCATATGCGTGGTCTGCGCCTCTGGGAGTTCCTTACTGGTGACCTTCCATGTCCGCCTGCTCCTGTGGCTCCTGTGCCTCTTGCAATTCCGGACCAGGCTACTGATGAGGATAAGAAGAAACTTCAGGATGATTTTGCAGCCCTTGAGAAGTCATATGCGGATCAGTTCAGTGCTTATCGGTTGTGGTTAGATGAGGATGCTCGTGCAGGTTCCATTCTCGCTGCTAGTATGGAGCATCAGTTTGCTGCAGAGATTGTTGATTTTGATAGGTCTCATCAGATGTGGTCTTTTCTTCGAGATCGTTATGAGCCTTCTGGTCATTCTGCTTACTTTGCCGCCATTCGTCAGGAGCAGCTGCTATGTCATGGTGACCTTACTGTTGATGAGCTCTACACTCAGTTGTCTGCTATTTGGCGTCAGATTGATTCCCTGCGTCATCCTTTGTCACCGAGTACTTGTGAGTTTTGTCAGGGACAGCAGTCTGATATTGAGCTTCAGCGTACATATGTGCTTTTGACCCGTCTCCGAGATGAGTATGAGCCTCTTCGTGCACAGCTTCTTGCTCGTCATCCATTTGTCTCGTTGATTGATGCTCTTGCTGCTGTTCGTAATGAGGAAATTCGGCTTCGCTCTGCTGGATTGCTACCATCTGTGTCTGCACTAGCTGCTCGTTCTGCGCCCTCACGGCCGGCTGCTCCTTCACTGCCTTCGTCACCAGCGCCTGTACCCCCTTCTTCTGCACGTGGAGGGGGTGGTCGTCTTCATTGTGATTATTGTGGGAAGGATGGACATGTCGAGGCTTTTTGTTACAGGAAGAAGAAGGCGCAGCTTCGCTCTCAGACTTCATCGAGTTCACAGTCTTCTGGTAGTGCTAGTGCTGGAGTGTCTCAGAGGAGTTCTACGGATCCAGTTACCCAGGAGATGCTAATGCTCCTTCGTCGCCTTGCTGCCCCTTCACCGTCTGGGACTGCTAGTGTTGCGACTCTCCCGGCTGGCTCACCAGGTTCTGCTGCTGCTTCTCAGTCTTCTACTCAGGGACCACCAGGATCGTCACACGGGTCACCTGGTTGGTACTGGCCCTCGTCGTCGTGATTCTCAGCGTCTTTGGGAGCTAGACTGGCTTCATCTTCCTTCCGCTGTGTCTGCCAGTTCCGCCGGCTCCGCTTTGGCTGTCTCGACCACTTCGTCTTTTGATCAGTGGCATCATCGGTTGGGTCATCTGTGTGGCTCCCGTTTGTCTACTTTGATTCGTCGTGGTCTCTTAGGTTCGGTTTCAGGTCGTGAGTCATTAGCTCAGTGTCAGGGTTGTCGTCTGGGAAAGCAGATTCAGCTTCCCTATCATTCTAGCGAGTCTGTGTCTGAGCGTCCTTTTGATCTTGTCCACTCAGATGTATGGGGTCCTGCTCCCTTTGTTTCAAAAGGGGGTCACAGATATTATATAATTTTTCTCGTCACACATGGATTTACTTTATGAAAAATCGTAGTGAGGCTTTATCCATCTATAAGAATTTCTCTGCTATGGTTCGCACTCATTTCGACACTTCTATTCGTGTGTTTCGTGCTGACTCTGCAGGTGAATATCTTGCTGATGCTCTTCGTCAGGTCCTTTCTGCGCAAGGTACTCTTGCCCAGTTTTCTTGTCCTGGCGCTCATGCTCAGAACGGTGTTGCTGAACGCAAGCATCGTCATCTCCTTGAGACGGCTCGTGCTTTGATGCTTGCTTCTTCTGTTCCTCCTCATTTTTGGGCTGAGGCTGTTTCTACCGCCACATATTTGATTAATATTCAGCCTTCTTCTTCTCTTCGTGGGGGCATTCCACTTGAGCGTCTTTGTGGCACGACGCCTGATTATTCTGACCTTCGTCTTTTTGGTTGTGTTTGCTATGTGCTTCTTGCACCTCGTGAGCGCACCAAACTGACTGCACAGTCTGTTGAGTGTGCCTTTTTAGGATATAGTGCTGAGCATAAGGGATATCGTTGTTGGGATCCGGTTGGTCGACGTATGAGGATTTCTCGAGATGTTGTCTTTGATGAGTCTCGTCCTTTCTATCCTCGTCCTTCCGCGGATACTTCTTTAGCATCTTTAGTGGATCCTCTATCTTTTTTGTTTATCCCTGATACTACTATTGCACATACTCCTTCTCGCTTGGTGCCATCCCCTGCTGTGCCTGCTTCTGACGTTGTGCCTCCTTCTGTAGTGCCACCTGTAGAGTCTTCTTCGGAGTCTTCTTCTTTGCCTCCTGACTATACTACAAAGCCTCCTGTGACTCAGGTTTATACACGCCGTAGTACTTCGACCTCTTCTGAGCCTTCTTCTGATGAACCATTGACTGCTGCTTCTTCCTCTGAGCAGCTTCTTGGTCGTGGTCATCGATCTCGTCAGCCTGTTGATCGGTATGGTTTTGGCCGTGTTACATGGCAAGGTTTTGCCGGCACTGTTCTTTCCGAGCCACTTTCCTATCGTGATGCTATTCTTCATCCTGAATGGCAGCTTGCGATGGCTGAGGAGATAGCTGCTCTTGAGCGCACGGGCACCTGGGATCTTGTTCCGACTCCCTCTCATATTCGTCCTATCACCTGTAAGTGGGTCTATAAGGTTAAGACTCGCTCTGATGGATCTCTTGAGCGCTATAAGGCTCGTCTCGTTGCTCGTGGTTTTCAGCAGGAACATGGTCGTGATTATGATGAGACTTTTGCTCCTGTTGCTCATATGACCACTGTTCGTGCTCTTCTTGCTGTGGCCTCTGTTCGTGAGTGGTCCATCTCTCAGCTTGATGTCAAGAATGCCTTTCTTAATGGTGAGTTGCGTGAGGAGGTTTATATGCAGCCACCACCTGGGTATTCTGTTCCTGAGGGTATGGTTTGTCGTCTTCGTCGCTCTCTTTATGGTCTTAAGCAGGCTCCTCGTGCTTGGTTTCAGCGTTTTGCGTCTGTGGTCACAGCTGCTGGTTTTTCTGCTAGTGTTCATGATCCTGCTTTGTTTGTACACACCTCCTCTCGTGGTCGTACTCTTCTTCTCCTCTATGTTGATGATATGATTATTACTGGAGATGATCCTCAGTTTATTGCCTTTGTCAAGGCACGTCTGAGTGAGCAGTTTCTTATGTCCGATCTAGGCTCTCTTCGATATTTTCTTGGGATTGAGATTTCTTCTACACCTGAGGGAATTTATCTGTCTCAGGAAAAATATATTCAGAGTCTTCTTGATCGTGCTTCTCTTACTGATCACAAGACTAAGGAGACTCCTATGGAGCTCAATCTTTACCTCTCTGCCACTGATGGTGAACTTCTTGATGATCCTACTCGTTATCGTCACATTGTAGCTCCACTATAGTCATCTTCTTCGTGTCTTACGTTATCTTCGTGGGACTATGTCACGCCGTTTATTCTTTTCACGCTCTAGCCCTTTACAGCTTCAGGCTTACTGTGATGCTACTTGGGCTAGTGATTCCTCTGATCGTCGATCTCTTTCTGCTTATTGTGTTTTTCTTGGTGGTTCCCTTATTGCTTGGAAGACTAAGAAACAAAAAGCAGTTTCTCGTTCGAGTGCAGAGGCTGAGTTGCGTGCTATGGCTCTTGTGACGGCAGAGGTGACTTGGTTACGGTGGTTGCTTGCAGATTTTGGTGTTTCTGTGTCTCTACCGACTCCTGTTTTGACTGACAGTACTGGTGCTATTAGTATTGCTCGTGATCCGGTGAAGCATGAGCTTACTAAGCATATTGGTGTTGATGCATATTATACGCGTGCACAGGTTCAGGATGATGTTATTACTCTTCGCTATGTGCCTTCAGAATTACAGTTGGCTGATTTTTTGACGAAGGCCCAGACCAGAGATCAGCATCGGTTTTATCTCTCCAAACTCAGTGTGTTTGATCCACCCTGAGTTTGAGGGGGGGTGTTAGATATAGTTGTATTATATTTGTATTTCCTTTGTATTGTAGGGGGTTATGTGTATATTTCCCTTCCTGTACTGGTGTATATATATCGGCCTTAGCGCCTCATAATGAATACAAGTGCTATTCATAACAATTGTATGATATCAGAGTCACGCTCCACAGAGAGGAATAAACCTTTCTTCAGGTAACTTGTATGAGTTGGCCCGCCTATGGTATTAGCTGTGAAGGCAAAGGCCAAAAGGTGTGCAAGGATAAGCATTATTACAAAAGAAGTAGGCATGGCATGAACTAGCAGGGCAAGAGAAACAGAACTGCATAAGCAGGAGAGGAATAGCATATGTATATTGTTTTTAAAGGCCCAGCAGCAGTTCTGTTTATGCCTAGCATGTTGCTGTTAAACAAACAATACAAGGTCAGACCACGACATTAGCCAGCTTAATCAAGAATGTCAACAGAAGTGGTTGGCATTGGTCCAAAAGTTCAACACGGTTCAGGTAAAATAGAATGTCTTCATCGAGGATAATATTTCTTGATTTGACAGGGTGTATTATTTTCTGAAACACAACATACACGTCACAATCAACTACTACTGTTTGACTTGACCAGTCTGCCAATATGGTCACCCTTTCAGTTTGTTAGGTAAAAACTTTAGGGATCAATAACTCCGACAATCATTTTAGGCTGTAAACAACTTGTTTTGGTGGTCATAGTAATATGAAGGGGCAAAAGTAATACTGTAATAGCAATAGAAATGGAGAGTTGTGTCCTAAACAAATTCTCCATCTTTTAGGGCTTGTTTGGAACTTGAGAATTTCACATGAAACAGTTCAATTTCATAGGAAAAACACAGGGAAAGAAGAAAAAAATCTCACACTTCAAACAGGGTCTGGTATTTACCTGCAGTGGCTATATTTTTTTATTATTCGTTGTTTCCTTTAGGTGACACTTGTGCCAAAAGTCGCATATGCTTCGCATAGCTTTGATAGGATTGTTTTTCTTTGTTCCCTCAACCCAACAAAAGAGAAATCAAAATTTTCCCTTCTCGTGCAGTTCTTAGCTAGACAGCACAACCATAATTTAGAAGGGATGTTGAGATGTTCAATTCACCTAGAATCTTGCCTCCTTTTGGCCATATGATTCAAGCCCTTGATGGGGAACCTCATGGTAAATCTCAAATCAAAGCCATCACAAGCCTCATGGTAAATCTCAAATCAAATCCACAGTAGCTACATCGACTCATACATGTTTGCAGAAAAATAAAGACATTTCATATTTTTAAGGAAACTGTCTAGACATTTCAATAAAAAAAAACTTGATTTAGCCACATTTAAGTCATTAGTCACACAATCATCTCCTAATGCAAAGATTCGTGAAGATTTGGTTGGACCGCAAGGGCTGGAAAGATTCGTGAAGATTTGGTTGGACCGCAAGGGTTGGAGAAATTTTTGGAATATTACTGTTCGCAGGTAGTACGGATTCAACATGGCATGCCAACAGTGTCCCTAGGAGGTTTAAAAAGGTGTGGGAAACACTGTTTGCGCAGTGTAGACATACAAATGCATGTCCTGATGACACTAGCTTTAAGGTGAGGATGAAATAGCGGTAATGATGCTGACACGCAAGACAGCATGGAATATAAGGAAAATGGAGACATGTAGGTACATTGGATCCAAACATCTGACCAGCACAGTAAGGTTTACCATGAGCAGCCGCAATATTCAGAATTTCAGATGCAGCATGTGTAGTCTGCCGCCGCATCTCGCTTCAGGAATTCAACCGGGTGTACAGTCGGATGGAACGTGAGCAATATGCGCCGCACGTAGAGGCACTAGTACCAAAAATCCATGGTGTGCTTCACCGTGGTGTCACCTGCGAACAAGAACAAGAGATAGGGAGAAGTAAAAGGGAAGCGATCTGAATTCAGGGAACCGGCGTTTGTTTGAAGCTGAACCAAAGGAATGGCAGGGTCAGCAATAACACGGAATGGCCCAGCCTATCCGTGGCCCGGCAACCTGATTGATCAGCGCGTCATCGAGGTCGCCGCAACGAAGTGGAGATTAATTATCCGACAGCCAGCAGCCCAGGATTGCGCCGTAGCAAACGCGGCTCGCGCGGGCAGCCGGACGTCGGTGGGGAGAGCGGCGACGGGGGGGGCATTCCACTGTGTATTCTAGGAGGCGAGACGTGGGAACCTGGCGCCTCCAGGGTCTGTGCTCCTCGAACTCGGAGCTCCTCGCCATCACCGCCCGTCCCCGTAGAGCTGCGGCCTGCGGCGGCGGCGGCGGCGGCGCTTGGCGACGACGAGCAGAGGCGGGTCAGAAGCAATGGGCCGCTCCGGGTAACTCGGCCCAAGTAAAGCTGCGGCCCGTCATCAAACCTGTGGCCCATTAAAAGAATCCCATCAGATGACACTCCAATTCTGGGAGCACTCTTCTTTGGAAAGACATGCCAACATACACGAAAAGCAGTGGCTCAAATGAGCATGCACACATACATATTGGAGTACATCCTACCTCTAACCTACGATTAGTTCACGAAGTAATGAACTAAGATGGCACTGATCATTAGCCAAAAAAATACTAAGATGGCATTGATCAATTAAGATGCCATGACATAAAGAGGTGACAAAAAAAAATGTTTGTCTAAAGAGTTAATCTCTGTTGATTACAAGATCTTCAACTGCTCCCAGGGTATAATTCTTCACCATTTTTTTCCTCAAGTGACTGAGAGTTTTTTATAGTCTAATTTGGGCAGTGTCTGGAAAAATTAAAGCAAATTACCAGCCAAGAGTCCTCAAACAACATTTCCACAAAAAAAATGTTGTCCACTTAGTAAATAACTCTGAAAATATACTACATCCGCTTTTTTACACATTTTAGCTCAAAAATAAACTGGCTGGCAACAAACATACGAAAATGGAGGCAGTATTATTTAGAAAATAAAATAATTTACATGACAAAAGTGAAAGGAAACAAAAGGAATTCATGCTCACCATAAATTACTACAGCAACAATGGCAACATCCTACATCTTAAAATGTTCAAGTGAACGAACTATGCATGTACACTCAAGGACGGTGCACTCTCAACTACCAAATCGGAAGTCTTTCACGTTGAAGAACACAAATGTACATAATAAGCTGCTAAAGTTACTATTCATTTACAAGAAAGGAACTGAAACTTCTCCACTATATCATTCATGCTTGGCCTCAGGCTCCTCTCTTTCTCCATGCACATGGCCGCCACCTCCAGTATCAACCAAACCTCAGAATCCACGATATTACCACTAAGTTTGGGATCTACAAAACCAGTAATCCATGACCGGTCACCAGATTTGAGCTTCTCTCTGATTGTCCAAACTAACTGTCTCATAGCAACCTCTGCATCATCAGTACCACTTGCTGTCAATTCAGATGCTCTACGCCCTGCAACTAATTCAAGAAGTACCACTCCGTAGCTATACACATCCACCTTTTCATTTATAGGAATGTTGTGGGCCCATTCTGGAGCAGCATAGCCTCTGGTCCCACGAACCTTTGACATGTTTGGATCAGTTTGATCTCTCCGTAATAGCTTTGCGACCCCAAAGTCGCTGATCTTGGGCTCAAAATCATTGTCCAGGAGTATGTTCTCAGGCTTGATGTCACAATGGATGATCCAATCAAAGCATTCATGGTGAAGATAGGCCAGCCCTTTGGCCACACCAACTGCAATATTGTACCTCTGATCCCATTGCAGTAGTCTCCGGTTACCAAATAAGGCCATGGCCAGTGATCCATTCTCCACGTACTCAAAAACCAGTAACCTGTGTTTTTGTTCCGAACATACACCCCTTACTCTCACCAGATTCATGTGGTAGATTTGCCCAATTATACTGGCCTCTGTATGGAATTCGTCTTCTCCTTGCTTCACATCTCCGAGCTTCTTGACAGCAACTACGCGTTTGTCATGTAGAATACCCTTGTATACAGGGCCATAGCTCCCATGACCAAGCTCATCCTTGAAATTCTTAGTGGCCTCACTCAGTTCCTTGTAGGTGAAACTACGGAAATGGTCTGTTACCATCTTGTAACCTTCCTCCACAGCCCAAATCTCTGAATGCGTCAATTGTTTTCTTACCATGAACCACCAGCCAAATGCAATGAAGCAGACCTCTATAAGAAAGAATGCTGCTAGGAAACCGTATAAGTAGTACCACAATGTAGCGTCGTTTCCAACATTACTGTGTGCATCAGAATCAAATACTACAACTTCTACTTTTGCGCTTGATGCATTGCAATCAAGGGTTTCACTATTTCCAAGAGTATATGAGAATTGTTTAGACAAAAAATTCTGAGGAACCTTGAGGTGTGCTGTGCCAGGATAGCCTGGGACAGTCTTTCCATTTAAGAGAACAGATTTCAAGTAGCAGTCATTGCTATCGGATTTGTACTCGAAAGCTAGGCAGGAGCAGGTATTCAAGCAGAAAGTGGCACAAGCATCCAGTGACGTCATTGGGATGAAGTCTAGATCAGAGCCCCAGAAGTCAGTATGAGGAAGGCTCACAAAGCTCATTGGCTGATCATCACCTCCGCAGGAGAAGTTGAATGTTGGTTTGCAGCCTTTGCTCCAGTCATTTGGATCCCTAACCACATAACCAGGAGGACAGAAGCAGGCTGGAACTGGTGTGTAGACACAAATACCATTCCAACCACATAAACCATGTATGTCACAAGGCTGAGAGAAAGCCATCCAAGAAACCGACCAGCTCCCATCACTGTCATTCAAGCTGTAAAGCCTAAGATTACCATCATAATCCAGTGTTAATCTCCTCTTGATACCAGGACCCCAATCTGTTGAAACAAAGCTTGTGTTGTCACTTGCTATAAACTGGCCCAGGTTATCAAGAACACCTTTTCTACTACTATTATAACTAATCCTGTAATTCAGCCAGCTACTTAAGTCAGGGTTAGGCCAATAGAGATTAGAAATCTCTGGTCCATCGTAAGCAAGTGACAAAATGTAATGGTCATCGAAGCGCAAATTATAGTAGCTTGAAGGGTGTGAGAGATCGGTTGATACCAGCTTCGCTTTGGCTGTCACCGGTTGTGTCGGCAGCAGCGTGTTGGTCGGATGGTCAAAGCTTTGCCAGAGAATGTTGCCACCTTGATCCTTCATAGCAAGGTTCCCAGAATCCATTAGCTCAGCATGATCCGTTCCTTTGGAGCTTGTGTTGGTTTGCCACACAATAGTGCCGTCGTAGTCCGTTAGAACCATGGTACCATCATTGTTCAGCCTAACCTTGGATCCAATCCCATGCACAGGGTGGTCTCTATTTGCACTCCAAGCAATAGTTCTATCAGCTGATCTGGTGAACCAGATGGATAAGGTGAAGGCAGTGGGGGAAAGATTGTAGAAGCCAAATGAGAAAGTGCCATCCTGTGATTGTATGATATCAGAGGCACGGTTAACAGAAAGAGAGGAGCCTTTCTTTAGGTAGCTCGTATGACCTAGCCTACCTGCGCCATTAGCTGTAATGGCAAAGGTAAAAAGGATTGCAAGGACTAGCATTAAGCCAGAAGCAGCCATAGCATCATTGGAGAGGAACTGCGTATGTATGCAGTTTTAAAGGTCCAGCAGTTGTGTCATTATGTCAGGCCATGAGAATAGGTAGTTTAATCAAAGAAGATAACTGAATTGACTGGCATAGGTTGAAAGTTCAAAAGCAGTTCAAGAAAAATCAAGTTTGCCTACAGCTTGGATAATATTCCTTGATTTGACATACTCCTAATGCAGCTTTGCCTTAGAATGCGATTTAGTTTACATTTAGCAATCAATCAATCACCTGTTTGACTTGACAAGTATGCGTAGGTGGTCAACGTTTAGTTTTTTAGGTGAGAAATTTAGGGATCGATCATACAACAAACACACCTTTTGAGACCACAATTAAAATAAATTAAATAATGTACCAGCTGAATTTTCAGTAGAATTTGTATAACCCGTCTAGCCTCCTATTATTTGTGGTTTATATGCAATTGTGACGTAGGATTCTTTATTAGGCAATAGGCATAGTTTGTTGAGAAATCATGTCAATTTTATTTTAAAACAATTTGAATTTATTTGAGTCTGATCGTATATTTCTGATACTTCTTGTTTATCGGTGAGGGCTGAAATTCTGTTTTCAATGGAATTGTAAACCCAACACTAGTCACATCAAAAGTTAAACCCAATACTAGAAGCATCAAAAGTCATTTATGCTTGTATGCTAGTTAACAGGAGCATTGTTGACTTGGAATGGAAACCTTGCATCCCCATTGGGCATATCACTGAGTCTTTGAATCTTGATGGCCGCTTCATGGTAAATCCCAATGTAAATCCTTTACACCTCACTAATCATTATCCACAGCAGCTACATCTTCAAACTAACACAATCCATCTAGAAGAAAAAAAAAACATTTCCTTTTTATTGAGCAATGGCTAGAAGCTTTTTATTGAACTCCTCTGTCTGCCCCCTTTAACTTTTTTCTTAATATATATTTAATCAGTAGGGGTTCACCCCGTCCTGTTTCCTCAAAAAAACACAGCCTTCCATGGAAAAAATAAATCTTAAACCCCTTCCTCAACATGGCAACCAAAGAAATTGGATGCCCTGAAGAAACTTTTAATCACATCGTCACCTGCTGATGCAAGTTCCGTGACAATTTTGTTGGACAGCCAGGGCTAACTCGAGATAAGTCAGAATAGTTTCGCAGGTGGTATAAGTGCAGCATGAATGACCAACTTAGGTGAGGACAACCGCACGCAAGAATAAGATGACAGTAACGATGTTGACATGAATGCTCAGCGTGGGGTTAAGCAAATACGTTGAATTCAAAGAGTCTGACCAGGCCAGGCCAGCACAAGAGAGTTTACCATGTGCAGGATGACATGAATTTCAGTTTCAGATGCCCCACGTGTGTAGTTCTCACCGCCGCCTCTTGCTTCAAGAATTCACAATCAGGTGTGGTGGATTCATGGCCCGGCGATGTCCATACTGAAGCTGCGACGCAGAAGCAAAGAAGCACACGCGAAAAGGGGAACAACATGAACTGAATGGCTAGGGATTATTTGATCAGTAGGATATCATCAGACTACCAAAGCGGGTGGGGATTGGGGAAGGAGGTCGGGGTCGCGCGCGTCGCGTTTTGGCGCCTCCGCCGCGCCACTGTAAACTGCGAGGAGAACGAGAAATTGGGTTCTTTTTTTAGGATTTTCAAGAGTGGGTTTCACACAATTGCCACCGTTAACGTTTACTGACACCGACTGTTTCTGCCATTTGAGATATTTTAAACATTTTCGTTTTCTCTTGCAATGTCAGGGCATGGGTTTCGACCTTTGCTCATCTGCTCGGTTCTTGCCGCCCAACTGCCGGAGACGAGACAAGACGGAGACGGGAGACGACTGGCGGTCAGCCTTCCTGGCACTGCCAACCCATCAGGACGGCGGCGTCCTCTCCTTCCTCGCCGCCGTCGGGAGTGCGCTGCCTTTGGACTGGGGCAGCGGCAGGGAGCTCGCCGGCAGGAGGGGTCTCGCCGCGGCAGCGGCAGGCACGGCAATGCCGCGCGGGACGGTTACAGGTCCATCTTGGCGGTGTCCGTACGTCATTCGCCGTCGTAGAGTAGGGACAGGTGGTGCCCGGCGCCGGCGTCATTGAATGCGAGCTGCTCTGCCTGTTCTGGAACTGCTTGGGCTGGAGCACGTTGAGAATCTCGATCTCCTCGAGCTCCTCGATGAGCAGCACCTCCTTCTGGCAGTTGGTCACGGGCCAGGGGCCACCGTCGCAGGATGCCCGTGACGACGGCGTCGGCGAGGCCGGGGTCCTTGTGCAGGAACTGGAGCACACAGTAGTCGAGCAGGAAGGCGCGGTGCTCGTCCTTGAGCGGCACGACGAATCCGTTGATGATGCTGCCGCAGATCTTGAGCAGCTTGGCGGCGGAGCAGCGGCGCTCGGCGGGGCCGGCGTCGTAGACGAAGCGCAGGAGCACGGTGCCCACGACGCGGGGAGGGGGAGGACATGGAGAGCGGCAGCGAGACGGCCGCGGGGGAGGCGGCGGTACGGTGGGGAGGCAGTGGCGAGTCGTTGGCGTTGGTCTCCTCTCGGATGTGCGCAAGGGAAGGAGGCAAGGGGCAGAAAAGTCATTTCCTATGCCCAAATATTGCAAGAGAAAACGAAAACTATTAAAATGTTCCAAATGGCAGGAAAACTAAAGAGACAGCGTTCTCTGTGGTAATTTGGAGAAACTCATATTGGCGGTGGCAATTGTGCGCTGCGAGGATGTGAGCGCTTGGTAGATATTTGGTTACCTGGCACTCGGAGTTGGGGCCAACTCAACGAGGGAGTCGGCACCGACGCGCCGTTGTGCACGGCGGCGGAGGTGCAGCCGTGGCCCGTGGGAGCAGTGGAGCACTGTTCGCAGAGGCACTGTTTTGTACCGTAGTTCGGTGCTCTGCCAATCTCACAACGGATATTCCACATTCATCCAAAAGTCATAGGAATGGTGTTCCCAACCTACCTTCAGCAAGTTCAGGAAATCCTAAGCGGGTGCGGTAACCGATGGGCCATGGGCGATGGTGGCCGGAGGCCCATCATTTTTTTTCCTAAGGTGGCCGCGAATGAAGGCGTTATCTGGTGTTTACGTGGTACCTCCGGTATCTTTATAACATTTTTTCTTGCATCTCATGCTCATACTATCATTGTGAGGGTGTTTGAAATTGCTTGGGTAAGGGTTACGTGGCCAAAATGACACTAAGTCAAAATTTTCCGTTTGAAAGTGCAAATTTGGAACTGCAAGGAAATTGGGTCCTAATTCTTGTGATTAATTCCCTAATAAGATTTTAGTGGTTGAAGTGACAATACGTGCCATGCGACTAATATTAGTCTACAAGTGTTTTTGGTTTAAGTCCCATGGTGCAAGAGATAGACTTGAGGAACAAACACCTTAAAGATGTGAAGGTAGGACCGATGCCTAAGAGTGGGGTGAATTAGAATTTCTAAAACTAAGGCTCTCTGAAAACTACAAGTACAAAGCAAAACCTATGCAAGATAAAGCTAACTATGTGCACTAAGATTTTGTTAAGTGTCGCTAATTCTACCGTGGCCAAGTCTTACGACCTAATTCCACCTAGAAACTAACCCACCAAGCTATTCAAGAAATGTAAGCACACAATCGCAAAAATGTAAATGCGGAAGCTAAAGAGATGGGTAGAGATATGCAAACTCCCCATGACGATGTCGGCGATGGCACATGATGGAGACACGGAGATTTTTTTCCGAGATTTGGGGAGACTCGCGATCTCTACCCCGTAGTCCTTGTTGGTGCTACACAAAGGGCTTTGCTCTCATGTAGTCTTCAAAGGAATACGGACTCGCCCTTTGCAAGGGTGGAGGATGGCAAGGTGACTTCCGCCGAAAGCCAAGCAACCACGGTCGGGTCTCCGGATATCCCCGGTACACACCTACCCGTGCCTTCCTGACGCGTACTCCTTCATGGACTACGGCCTCGCCCCACGCAGGGATTGGAGGATGGACAAGGCCGTTGGGGTCTTCCATGGGCCTTCTCACGGAGCTACCCCGCCGTCTACACTATGGGAAGCTTTTGGCCAAGCCGCAGAGGGCCTTCCTCCCTCTCACAAGGTGGTGACGGCCACTCCACACTCCGGAGGGTCTCGCAGACTTACAGCCGCGCTTGATACATGAAGGTCGTGCACGCAGGCACGTGGATAGACAACAGGGCCTAAGCAAAGATACATCTAAGCTCTAGCTTGCCGGGATATGTCTAGTTTTGCTCATATGGTAGTTGGACTCCCAAAAGTGTGTATGAGGCTCTTTGGATGGATCAAATGGGTGCCTCAACACTTGTGTTAGCTCAGGATACTCCAACCACAAAGTGGAGATCGGTCAAGGGGGTATTTAAAGCCCAAGCCTCAAAACTAGCCGTTGATAGCTTCCTCCCTTTTTCTGCGTCACCACCAGACTGTCCGGTGCGTGTAAGCAACTATCCGTTGAGTCGACCGTTGGGACCACCAGACCGTCCGGTGCGTGTTGAAGCCTCGGTCTTCATTTTGCAATGTCCTCTGTCCATGACATCCGGTGGACCACCGGACCATCCAGTGCGTGAAAGCACCAGGACGTGGTCGAGTCTTCACTCGACCTGCGGGGGTAAGACAGCCCCCGGGCATATTTTTAAGAAGATCTTCTCACGCAGATCGAGAAAACCCCCGAACCCCTGCCCCACCCTTACATAGCGGCACCGTAGCCCGTGTGAGACGACCAACGACCTGGGCCGGTCCTTAGACCTATGCTTTGGCATGGGACAGACGAGGGGATTTTTTTAACCACAACCTGAAATTCGCTCCCACGGGGAGTCGAACCCAGGACCTGAGGAGTGCCATCAGAGCCACCTAACCAACTCAGCTAGGGACCCCCACGTGGTCGAGTCTTCACTCACTGTCTATATCATCCGGTGGTGGGACCACGGACCATCTGGTGCGTGTAAAACCGCACTGGGTCTTGAGTCTTCAACTTTGACCTTTTCTTCTCTCCAGATCATTCGACGGGGCTTCTCCGGACCTTCCGATAAGCCATCTTCACTGGGTCTTGATTCTTCAATCTTGGCCATCTTCAGCTTGCCTGACCTCTCGACGGGGCTTCTCCGGAGCTTGTGATGAGCCAAAAAATCAGCTCGCTGACCGATCAGCGGTGCCACCAAGTCAGGGCTCTAGCTTACAACTTGATGACGGCTTGGGCCTTTTCTTGTGTCTTTTAAGTCCTCCTTTGAAGTGTTTGTACCCCAAGTTCACCTTTTGCACCCTGGGACTTTAACAAAAATACTTGCACACTAATATTAGTCACATGGCTCGTGTTGTCATTTCAACCACCAAAATCACATTAGGAACTAAGCACAAGGCTTAGAGCCCATTTTCCTTACAAGATGGTCTAAAAGATCACAAGAGAAGACCCCAAGTCACTATCGAGTTGTAAGCTGATGCCCTGACTGCTGGCCGGTCAGCGGACCGATTTTTTGGAGCATCAGGAGGTCCGGAGAAGTCCTACCGAGAGGTCCAGTGAGAAGAAAAAGCCCGAAGTTGGAGTTTCAGGACCTGGTGCAAATTACACGCATCGAACGGTCCGATGGTCCCACCATCGGACGGTCTAATAGTGCATCAGACCAACTGGGCCACGAGGAAGGAGAAGACCAACTCCCGGAGTTTCAACACATCGGACGGTCTGATGGTTGCACCATCGGATGGTTTGATGGTCTATCGACGAGTTAGACAGAATGACCAACAAACTCAAAACCGCAAGAGTACATGCATCGGATGGTCCGATGGTCTCAACGGTCAGCTAAAGCTCCAATGGCCGACTCCAAGGGCTAGTTGGGTCCCACCATCGGATGATCCGATGATCACGACAATGCAGATCAAGTTGCTCCCAACGGCTAGTTTTGAGGCTTGGCCTATATATATACCCCCATGGCCAGCCTCCACATTGTGGTTGGAGACTCCTAAGCTAACACAAGACTTGAGGCACCCATTTGATCTATCCAAAGAGCCACATACGCTCATTTGTGAGCCCAACCACCACTAGAGCATAACTAGACATATCTCAGTGTGACACCCCGAAATTTAGCCCCGAAAAATTTCTTCTAATCTCTCCCTAATTCAAAATCAATTTTCGAAAACCTTGTTTGTTTGTCGATGGTTGTCTGTTTGTGAGTATGTTAATATGGGCTCAACAGAAATCTCCAAACCTCCAAACAATTTCCACCGAAAATCCTCTCCAAAATTCTCTCAAAATTCCAACACCAAAATCCAAAAAGAAAAAGGAAAAATCTCCCTTTCCTCCCCAAGCCGAAACAAGCCCAAACCCCCCTTCCAATCCTCCCCAACTTGGCCCATCCCGTGGCCCAGCTCCCTCCTCACCCTCCTCCCACTTCCATGCGGGCCCCGCTTGTCAGTTCCTCCTTCCCCTGGCCGCCTCCTTCTTCTGTCCGGTCCCCGTCGCGCCTCGCCGCGCGCTGCCGGCCCCGCCGCCGTATGCCGCCTCCCCTCTCTCCCTCACCGCCACACGGGCCCCGCCCGTCAGCTCCGTCCCCCTTCTCGGACCGCCGGGCAAAGCCCGCGTCGCACGGCAGAGGCAGAGCCCGCCGCGCCCGGTCCCCGCTCGCTTCCTCGCCACGCGCCGCACCGCGCCGCGCTCGAACCCCATCCGCCGCGGCCGTCCCCCACCTCCGCCTTTACCCGGCCTCGCCTCCGCACCGCCTCGCCGCGCCACGCGTCCACGCACCGCGCTGGCTCCGCCCGGTCCCCCACCGCGCCCCTGCCTGGCCCCGCGCCCCGCGCCGGACTCCGCCCGTCGCCTTTACCCTGGACCCCGGCTGCGCCGCGCCGAGCTCCCGGCTATAAATCGCCGCCAACCCCTCGTCGTCCCTTGCCGCACCACTCATCGCCCGACCCGCCGCGGACACCGTCCCCCCTCCCCAATTCCCCTGCTCCGGTGCAACACTACACCGCGAGCTCCCCGCTACCAAATCCTCCCCACCCGCTAGCCTCCAGAGCGCGATTGTCCGCCCCTGGAGCTCCACCCCATCACCCTTCAGCTCACCGACGCCTCGTCGTCCCCACTCCCGCACCACAGCGCCGCCGCCTCGCGAGCGCTCCGCGCCGCCAACGCGCACCCACGCCACCGCACTGTGGAGACCCCACTCCCGGCCTCCAACCCACCCAACCAACCCCACCACCCCGTCCACCGTCTCGGTCTGGTGCTCGCCCCGGTACCCTTTTCGCCGGAACCGTCACCGGCAGTTTTCACCGCTGGCGCGCTCCCGCGAACCGCCGTCGGCCGGTTCGACCGAACTGGCGGTTTGACGCTCCATCGCTCCCTGACGCCGTCGCCCTCCTTCCCTCGCTGGCACGTGGGCCCCGGCCAGACGGCGTTGCCGCGCCGTCTCCCGCCCAGCGGGCCGGCCCAGTAAGCCGCTCGCGCGCCGCGCTCGCGGGCCGAGCCAGGACGCGCGGGCCGAACCCACCCCCCGGCCCAAGCTCTCTTTTCCCCCGGGCTGAGTCCAAGAAAAGTTCATTTACCACCCTCCAACTTCCCAGAAAAGTCATATCTACCCCTAGACACTCAATACCCCGTATCTTCTTCGTTTGAACTCCGATTTAGGTGATTCTTGCGCCTAAATTCATCTAAAATCAAGACCTATCCCTTCATACACTCCACCAAAGATCTTCTCCCCTCCAATACCACCATGCGACCGCCATGTCGCCATTTCCGTCATCGCCCTAACCGCCCCGACCCACTACCGTGGCAATATCTCCATAACCGCCATCATGCCCGTTAGCAAAGCCAACAACCCGCACCACCACGAGCTCCCCTCCACCACTTTCCAAAGCCAACCCCTCTGGTAAGATCCGACCATCCAGACAAACACCAAACTTCCACCTACCTAAGATTTATGTTGAGCACATGTTTACACTCGATATGTTTGCTTCCTTGGTTGTGCGCGTAGGTTATACCGGGTATCATAGCCGGCACGCCTCTCGCAAGGATTTCCATGAGACTAGAGGCCTGCGCACGGCGATAACAGCAGATGCTAGCTGATCGCGCGCAATGGATGGTGCACCACCGCGCACAGCAACGTGCTCGGCATGCTCAGTGGTTGAGGCACCATCGTGCCCAGCAGTTGGAATACCAACGCAATCGGCGGATGGCGTACCTCCGCCACTAGTGGCTAGTGCGTCATCGGCATCAACAGCAGGAGCACGAAAATGCCCAATATTGGGCATTATGCCGACGTATTATCCAGCGAACGGGAGGACCACGGCAAATCCATTGGAATCCCCACTTGATGCATAAAATTCCTATGTTTTGCAACCACAACCCTTGGCCCGATAATCAGATAAAAACCTGCATGTTTTGCTTGCTAAGGTAACCCCACAAATATACGGCCACCTAAGCCTATTTTAGATTAATACGCATAGGTAGGATCGCTCACTTAATTATATCTGTCATAATCTTGATGCTAAGTTGGGATTATGGTTGTGGAACTTGATGGGTTTGGGATTAGGATAGGTGTGTGTGTTTTAAAATAAAATGGGGGAAGAACCCCGGCAAACGACCCACGGGTCGGGATACGCCATTTAAGGGCAGGGTATGAACGGTAACTTAGCAACCCGCGGTTACCCAAGTCCCGGGAGTCGTGGAGACGACCGGGTAGGTGGATGCTCGCGGTGTCGAGCAGTGGAAAGTTGGAATGGTTCTACCTGCGCTCTGTAAGGACCGCGTTGATTTTCAACTTGCCTAACTCTTTTAGTACAACCACTCGCTCTGTATGAGGCATTGGCTAGGCCCGAGCCGGAGTGGATAGCCTTGTAGCTTCTGTGCTGGAGCACAAGGGGCTGGGGAAGGGGTTGGGAGCCACGGGAGTACCGCGGGGTACTGGAGTGGCTAGGTGGCCCGAACCTCTAAAGTACTGCTAGGCAATGAAACAAAGGCAATGGTTTGGTTTGGAATTCGGATGCTTATATGGCCGTAAGTATCGTTTAGTCCAACTTGTGGAAATTAGTACAACCTCTGATCAGAGTAAAACCTATTCGAATAGTCCGAGTCCTCTGGTATGGATGAGTTACGGCTTGGTTCTTCAATTAGCACTTTTCATAAACTAAAACTGTGGAAAAGGTCTGGTTTTGTTCTGAAATGGTCTTTTGGGTGGAAGATAAGCTACGGGGGTAGAACCCTGTAGCGGTGTGGAAAGTGTGATGGCTGAAAAGTCATTGGCCATGTGGACTGGCAAGTCCAGTGGCAACCCTTTTTGAGAAAAACCCTGTTTCTGAATAACTACAACTGGTTAGACTATCTCGAACCCTGCATACAAAATGTTTTATGCAAAACCTCCCTAAGCTCTAGATATATCCTGCATGTAGATGTAGCTATACCCCCATTCTTTATGGAGGAAGGTGGGCTTGCGGAGTATGATTGTACTCACCCTTGCTTTATTGATGTTTTTCCAGTGGAAGCAATGAGTGCACCATATACGACAGCGATTAAGGGCTACGACCTACTTCCCAACCACGACGTGGGAAAGCTTGTGCCCTACGTTTATATTCTGCTGCTTAGCTTTTTAAGGGCTGCGCCCCTTTATTGTCCGACCCGTTAGAGCGGATCTGTATCACTCTGATGTAAGAATGTGATTACCAAACCCTGGGATAGTAATAAACCACATTTTAGTCCCATTATGGAAACTGGGGCGCTTTAGGTGGTATCAGAGCCGTAGTTGGCCGTAGGATGTAACCCTAAGGTTGAAAAACGTTTTGAGTCCAAAATCCATTTGAAAAGCACCTCTGCTCCTCAACCTACTCCATTTCAAAAATGTTTTGGCCCTTTCTTACCCCAATAGCCGCCACCAAGGCCAGTCAAGCTTCTGCCAGAAGAAAACACCACTTCCCATGCAAGCCAGAAAATAATGGACATAAGTACAGTGTATGGACCAAATGGACGTGATGGGTCAAGGTTAAAAGAACCAGTGCCCACTGTAAGGAAACGTCACCGTCGCAGAGACACATGGCGTGACTCTAAGGTATGGACCACCCTGGTCAAAGCGTTTGGCCCTATGGATGGCCAGGACCTATACCTCAGGAATCCAGGATATGGCCCCTACATGGTACATTACTATCAATGCAGCACAGTTGACAAGTGACCTCTCGGGCAGACAATATAATATTGGCGCAAGGCACTGCCACTAAAAGCCAACCAAGCTATTTAAAGGGCCCAGTAGAAAGCAGAAGAGACCGGGACCGCTCCATTGCGAGCAACAATGGTAGAAGAAAAGCCTATTCTTGACGGTCGCCCCATGCCCCTTAAAAAGAGGAAGCGCATAGACCTCTCCATAGACATCCCATGGTTTGAGGGTATACCAGTTATCTCACCCCAGCCAGAAAACCAACCAGTTCCACCAGAGCCCCTTCCAAATCCTCCACAAGAGCTAGAAGAAACCCTCACCCAGGAGACCCCAGCTCCTGAGCTAGAGTGCCTAGAGAAGGAAGAACTACCTAAAGGGCCGCCCCCAAGCCTTGCCTCTCCCAGCCAACCAAGAGTTCCACCAACATCCCTGAGGCCTAAAGCATTGGGTCTCGCTTCGCGTGGGGATTGACCGAAGAAGACGACCCCTCGATCTTGGCTCAGTCATCGTCAGGAGTCATTATCATCAGTTCCAGCGAGGAATCTTCCAGCAGAGAATTCTCCAGTGAAGAGACCTCTGAAGAAACCACCAACCCCTCTTCAGAATAAGCCGCTGCGTTCGGCAAGGGATGAAGCAGCATGGTCCGAAGTAGTAGTACCCAGTGTCTCTCTTACATTTGGGTAGTGAAGACTTTCCTTCACTTTGGTTAGCACCCTTGTAAGAGTGAGTCGTGTAGATTTGTGTGCGTTGTATTCGTTGCCTTGTACTTTTGTTTGTGTGTTGAGTTAGTTAGTGTAGGTCAAACCTTATGGCCAGTGACCGCCGGGTCAGCTACTGCGAAGAGGTGAAAGGATTCCCAAAACTTCTAAGGGACACTATGCGATGCCTTGAGGTCCAAGGATACCCAGAATACTGCGGGCTAGCACTTCCTGGAAGGGAAAGGCCTAAATGGATGGTCACGTTATACATCCGGGATAGCCCAGCCCTCACCGGATGGTACACCACAGTCGTCAGGAAGGAGTTTTTGGACGCATGCCGCATCGCCGCGCGCGACACCATGAAGAAGATACGCTCCACATACCGGGGCATGGTGCAGCACTCACCCATGAGATTCTACCCACCCATGAACAAGATGGCTCCCGCCTGGCGCAAGAGAACTGCAGTTTTGGCAGACATCAGTAAATCCAAGGATCCCACCATAGCCTACCTCGCCCTGTATGTGGACGCCCTGGATGACGAGTATGATAAGTTGAGTAGCCTGCACAATAGGCTGATAACTCGGAACCGTGAAATGGAAGCGGAACTAATCCACCTCCGGGCCAGCTAATACTGCAATTTCCCAAGCCACCAAGGAAGAGGGAAAAGAAGTTTGTCCGGTTTCCCTCACATTGGAGGAACATCAAACCCTCCAGACTTATCAGTGCCGGCTCCCCCAGCAAGTCTCCAGCGATCCTTCCTTCGTCAGCTACAAGCCCAAGAAAGGATCCCACATAACCCCGTTCACCCAGAACACAGAGCAAGCATGGGAGCCTTCCTGACACTCTCATCCACCAGAGGAGGATCCAGCTACCAGCAACAACCATCAGATGAAGCCACCAGCAGCCAGAAGACGAGGCCCTTTTCGCTCGAGTAGTCACGTTAGAATGTCCGTCTCCATGTTTGTAACGCTTTGCTTATGCTTGTTTTGAAGTGTGTTTGTCTCGTTTGTGTGCTAATAAAATCACCTATTAGAACCGGCCCTCACCCCTGCTGTCTTTTTTCTCACCATAAACCCATCCGCTCAAAGAAGGTGTGCCTTCTGAGAGAAGCCACCCAGGAAGGAATCTCGGCCAAAGAAAGTACCGACAACGACTGACAAAAACTCTACCCGAGGAATGGCACAGCCACAGGAAACAGTAGCCCTGGAAAAAATTGGATAATACCGGAGAGAAAACTTTCTGTACCACAAACAGTATCCTCACTGCCCACACCTTTTCCACTGCCCCTGCCACTTCTCTGCCGCGACAGCCGCATCCAATGCCCCGGCTCGCCTTTTCTGCCATCAGCGCACGCCGCCTGCCCCGCCTGCCGCCTTTGGCAGCACGCCCACCACCCCCTGTCGGCCATAACCGGCCCCTACACGCCGTCCCCGCTACGTGTCCTCACCCCATCGGCAGCCAATGCCCGACCCCTACACCCGATAATCGCACGCCGCCGCATGTCGCTTATCCGTCATCAGTGGATGCCCGGCCCCGCAGCCACTCACCACCGACCGCCGCGTGCTCCAGCTCCACCACCTCGGTGCATGAGCTGCCGCACCGCGCCTACTGCTCCCCAGCGCCATTAAAACCCCCTCCCCCGAGCTCAGCTCCGCACCCGCCTTGCAGAGCAAACCCACCACCGTCCCTCTCCCGTTGGAACCACCAAGCAGCTACCCTCCATGTTTGGAGATTCCTGGTTAGGACATATTCTCCTAGGCTTCTACACTTTCGCTGCCTTCGCCCTTCCCTTCTGTCTTCTCTTCCTTTGGATAATCCATCGCCCCCTTCCCTCGAAACTTGAAGCACCCCAGTTTCCATAATGGGACTAAAATGTGCTTTATTACCATCCCAGGGTTTGGTAATAACATTCTTACATCAGAGTGATACAGATCCGCCCTAACGGATCGGACAACAAAGGGGCACAGCCCTTGAAGACTAAGCAGCGGAATATGAAACGTAGGCCCAAGTTTTCCCACGTCGCAGTTGGAAAGTAGGTCGTAGCCCTTAATCGCTGTCGTATATGGTGCACTCATTGCTTCCACTGGAAAAATATCAACAAAGCAAGGGTGAGTACAATCGTACTCCGCAAGCCCACCTTCCTCCATAAGGAGTACTGGTATAGCTACATCTACATGCAGGATATATCTGGAGCTTATGGAGGTTTTGCATAAAAACACTTTGTATGCCGGGTTCGAGATAGTCTAACAAGTTTTAATTATTCAGAAACAGGGTTTTTCTGAAAAAGGGGTGCCACTGGACTTGCCGGTCCGCATGGCCAATGACCTTCTAGCCATCACACTTTCCACGCCGCTATAGAGTTCTACCCCCGTAGCTTAACTTCCACCCAAAAACCATTCCAGACCAAAACCAAACCTTTTCCATAGTTTTAGTTTATGAAAAGTGCTAATTGAAGAACCAAACCGTAACTCATCCATACCAGTGGACTCGGATTATTCGAATAGGTTTTACTCTGATCAGAGGTTGTACTAATTCGCACAAGTTGGACTCAGCGACACTTACGGCCAAATAAGCATCCGAATTCCAAACCAAACCGTTGCCTTTGTTTCATTGCCAGTACTTTAGAGGTTCGGGCCACCTAGCCACTCCAGTACCCTGCGGTACTCCCGTGGCTCCCAACCCCCTTCCCTAGCCCCTTGTGCGCCAGCACAGAAGCTACTAGGCTATCCACTCCGGCTCGGGCCTAGCCAATGCCTCATACAGAGCGAGTGGTTGTACTAAAAGAGTTAGGCAAGATAAAAATCAACGCGGTCCTTACAGAGCGCAGGTAGAACCGTTCCAACTTTCCACTGCTCGACACTGCGAGCATCCACCTACCCGGTCGTCTCCACGACGCCCGGGACTTGGGTAACCGCGGGTTGCTAAGTTACCGTTCATATCCTGCCCTTTAAATGGCGTATCCCGACCCGTGGGTCATTTGCCAGGGTTCTTCCCCATTTTACTTTAAAATACACACACCTATCCTCATTCCAAACCCATCAAGTTCCACAGCCATAATCCCAACTTAGCATCAAGATTATGATAGATATAATTAAGTGAGCGATCCCACCTATGCGCATTATATCTAAAATAGGCTTAGGTGGCTGTTTAATTGTGGGGTTACCTTAGCAAGCAAAACATGAAGGTTTTTATGTGATTATCGGGCCATGGGTTGTGGTTGAAAAACATAGGAATTTTATGCATCAAGTGGGGATTGCAGTGGACTTGCCGTATGCTTTGTTGAAGCAGTTAATTCATTGAGTGCTGGGTGTAGGAAGCGCTGACCATCGCGTAGTACACCGCGAGGGGCAGACCGAATGGACTCTTTGATGTAGCCTACGTGCATAAACAAGAAAACACACCACAAATCAAGGCATAATGTGAGCTCAACTTTATTTAGGGTTGGTGGGGATAGTAGGATGTTTGGAGGGGATATGAGCTATTTGTGGGTTGGGCTTACCAACTTTGTTGGTTCTGGTAGGAAGTGAGATGCAGCAAGTTGGGCCGCAAGCTGCCGACCACGCTGGCGTCTACGGTAGCGGAAATTTCGGAAACGCCAGGGTAGCGGCCTGGTTGGAAATGAATCCGTTGGGATGGCGGCCGCATGGTGGCAAAGGGACTTGGATAGTGATAAAATGGGTGGGACTTGGTGTAAGTGGATAGATTATGATTTTAGATGAATTTAGGCGCAAGAATCACCCAAATTGGAGTTCAAACGGAGGAGATATGGGGTATTTAGCGTCAAGGGGGTAGATATAGACTTTTTTGGAAAGTTCAGGGAGTAGAAAGGACTTTTCTTGACTTTTTGCCTGGGAGGAAGGCAACTTGGGCCGGGGGCGGGATTCGGCCCGCGCGGCCTGGCACGGCCCGCGAGCGCGGCGGCCCACTTTGCCGGGGCGCGGGGTGACGGCGCAGCGACGGCGTCAGGCGCGGGGCCCACGCGCCAGCGGCTGAGGCGGTGGACGGCGCTAGAGGGTGGGCGACGGAGGCCAGGCCGGGTCGGGGTGGACCGTACAGCGGCGGTTCGAGGGGCTCACCGCCGGTTCTCACCGCCGGTGGCGGTTCCGGCGACGAGGGTAGCACCACGAGGTGGAGATCATCGAGGCGAATCGGGTGATGGGGTTCGTGGAGGGGTTCGGTGGCCGGTGGTGAGGTGTCCACGGTGGGGTGGCGTGGGTGCGCGTCGGCGGCGCGGAGCGCTCGTGCGGCGGCGGCGCTGTTGTGTGGGAGAGGGACAATGAGGCGTGGGGAAGGTGGAGGGGGCGAGGCGGAGCTTGGGCTCGTCGGAATTAAGAGGGGATGCAGTGGGGGTGGCGGAATCTGGCGGCGGGTGGAGGAGGGAGCTCGTCGGGGCGGAGAGGGACGGCGGCGTCGAGGGGCTTTTTATAGCCGGTGGGCGCGTCACTGCGTGGCCCGCGTGGTGACGTCATGAAGCGCGGCGTGCGGGGCTGGTGGCGCGCGGCGGGGACCGGGCGCGGCGTGGGCAGGGGCGGGGTCCGGCGCGGGGCTAGTCGCCGCGTGGCGGGTGGTGGCAGCGTCGCGGCGAGGCTGATGTACTTGCGAGGCGCCAGGACGGGCGCGTGGCGGCGCGCGTGCGCGGCGAGGTCTAGCATGGCCGAGCCAGGAGTGGGGTGTGGGGTCGGAGGCGCGCGTCGGGGACCGGGCGCGGCGCAGCGATGCGGGTGCGGTACCACGGCGGGGACAGGAGAGGGGGGGAGGGACCGAGCGCGGGGTTGCGACGGCGTGGCGCGTGGGCGTGGCGAGGCGAGGCGGCAACGTGGCCGGAGTACGGCGTCGCGCGGCACGGCCCGGGCGTGGCCGGGGTCCGGCGCGGGGTCCGGCGCCGAGGCGCGCGGCGTTGTGTGGCGCGTGGCGCCGTTTTGACGAAAGAATGAGGAGGGGAAGAGGATGACCGGCGGGGTCCACTTGTCAGGGAGTAGGGAAAGGCGGGCCGGCTAGCTTGGCAGGCCGTGGTGGGGGAGCTAGGCCGGGGTTGGGCCAGGAGGCAGGCCGGCTCGGCTGGGGGGGGTGGCGGGCTGCGGACAGGGAAGAAGGGGGAGGCCGGTTGGGCCGAAGAAGGGGGTTTCGGCCCAAGGGGGTTCCCCGTTTTTCCCTTTTTCTGATTTTGGTGTTGGGAATTCTGGATGGTATTTTGGAGAAGATTTTGTGGAGAAGTGGGTAGAATATTTGGAGTAGAATATTTTGGTATGTGTGGAGTTTTTTTTTTTTTTTTGTTGAGCTCATATTAATACACTCGAGAACAAACAATCACGGTTTTCGAAAATTGATTTTGAATTATGGAGAGATTAGAAGAAAAATTTCGGTGCTAAATTTCGGGGTGTTACAGAACTAAATCGTCCCAAACCACCCGCCCGCTCCACCACCAGATGATGGACCTAGCCATCATCACACTTTTTCTCATTCAGTACGCCTTCTCTCTAAGATCTCCAAAGCTTTCCTCCAGCTTGCGCACAGCACAATCAGATTCCAAGACCGCATAAGCCAGGTCCTCACACACTACCCCCCAGATTCATCTAAGGCATGAACCCAGAGCTCCGAGTCTCCAATCCGCTCCACTACATATTCTACGCCATAATCCTAGTCCTATGCCTCCTAATCCTCCTCCGGTTGATAACTCTTCCACGGGCAGAGCAAAAGCTAGAAGATGCTTCCTGCTAGCAAAGCAGTGCCAAGATGAAGAAGCCTAAGACCAACCAAGAAGCAAGCAATAAGATGGAAGAAGAAGTGCTTGGGATAAAAAGAAAAGCAATGAGAAGACGGCTATCCCAAATAGTTGTTCCTTCTCTAGCCCGCCTTCCATCTGCTAAATCAACAGCAGCAATTGGAAGGAGCAGCAGCTCCCCACTCCCAGAGGAGTGCCTAACCTACTCAAGTAGGGGCTTTCGCCCTATTTAAGTGGGGTAGTCACCCTTCTGTAGATTCTGGAGCAGGATAATCTGGCCCCCTAAGGCAAGCAACTCCGCTGATTATGGACGCGCTGCCCAGATTACACCACCATCAAGAGAGCAGAAAGTGCCTTGCTAAATTTTTAGCACTCTCTAGAAAGTCCTGTCTGAAGCTGCCACGCAATGGTTCAACCTTCCAAGTTCATGAGGTCAAAGAGATAGAAATACCTCTTTGTATGTGGAAGGCTTGCACAACGGCACCGATGAAGAAACAAGTAACCAAATAAAAGCTGAGTCAGGTGATGTTGAAGTTCCACCTGCCATTTCATGTAAGATCTGAGTTTCCATTGTAAAGCTAGTTTAGCTGAAGTAAAACTATCCCTGTAAACTTTCTAACCGAATCTCAAGGACGAGATTCATTTTAAGTGGGTTAGATATGTGACACCCCGAAATTTAGCCCCGGAAAATTTCTTCTAATCTCTCCCTAATTCAAAATCAATTTTCAAAAACCTTGTTTGTTTGTCGATAGTTGTCTGTTTGTGAGTATGTTAATATGGGCTCAACAGAAATCTCCAAACCTCCAAACAATTTCCACCGAAAATCCTCTCCAAAATTCTCCCAAAATTCCAACACCAAAATCCAAAAGGAAAAAGGAAAATTCTCCCTTTCCTCCCCAGGCCGAAGCAAGCCCAAACCCCCCTTCCACTCCTCCCCAATTTGGCCCATCCCGCGGCCCAGCTCCCTCCTCGCCCTCCTCCCACTTCCATGCGGGCCCCGCTTGTCAGTTCCTCCTTCCCCTGGCCGCTTCCTTCTTCTGTCCGGTCCCCGTCGCGCCTCGCCGCGCGCTGCCGGCCCCGCCACCGTCTGCCGCCTCCCCTCTCTCCCTCACCGCCACACGGGCCTCGCCCGTCAGCTCCGACCCCCTCCTCGGACCGCCGGGCAAAGCCCGCGACGCACGGCAGAGGCAGAGCCCGCCGCGCCCGGTCCCCGCTCGCTTCCTCGCCACGCGCCGCGGCGCGCCCGAACCCCATCCGCCGCGGCCGTCCCCCACCTCCGCCTTTACCCGGCCCCGCCTCCGCACCGCCTCGCCGCGCCACGCGTCCACGCACCGCGCCGGCTCCGCCCGGTCCCCACCGCGCCCCTGCCCGGCCCCGCGCCGGACTCCGCCCGTCGCCTTTACCCCGGACCCCGGCCGCGCCGCGCCGAGCTCCCGGCAATAAATCGCCTCCAACCCCTCTCCGTCCCTCGCCGCACCACTCATCGCCCGACCCGCCGCGGACACCGTCCCCCCTCCCCAATTCCCCTGCTCCGGTGCAACACTACACCGCGAGCTCCCGCTACCAAATCCTCCCCACCCGCTAGCCTCCAAAGCGCGATTGTCCGCCCCTGGAGCTCCACCCCATCACCCTTCAGCTCACCGACGCCTCGTCGTCCCCTCTCCCGCACCACAGCGCCGCCGCCTCGCGAGCGCTCCGCGCCGCCAACGCGCACCCACGCCGCCGCACCGTGGACACCCCACTCCCGGCCTCCAACCCACCCAACCAACCCCACCACCCTATCCACCGTCTCGGTCTGGTGCTCGCCCCGATACCCTTTTCGCCGGAACCGTCACCGACGGAGAAAACCGCCGGGGCGCTCCCGCGAACCGCCATCGGCCGGTTCAACCGAACTGGCGGTTCGACGCGCCGTCGCTCCCTGACACCGTCGCCCTCCTTCCCTCGCTGGCACGTGGGCCCCGGCCAGACGGCATTGCCGCGCCGTCTCCCGCCCAGCGGGCCGGCCCAGTAAGCCCCGCGGGCGCCACGCTCGCGCCGCGCTCGCGGGCCGAGCCAGGACGCGCAGGCCGAACCCACCCCCTGGCCCAAGCTCTCTTTTTCCCCGGGCTAAGTCCAAGAAAAGTTCATTTACCACCCTCCAACTTCCCAGAAAAGTCATATCTACCCCCTAGACACACAATACCCCGTATCTTCTTCGTTTGAACTCCGATTTAGGTGATTTTTGCGCCTAAATTCATCTAAAATCAAGACCTATCCCTTCATACACTCCACCAAAGATCTTATCCCCTCCAATACCACCATACGACCGCCATGTTGCCGTTTCCGTCATCGCCCTAACTGCCCCGACCCACTACCGTGGCAATATCTCCATAACCGCCATCATGCCCGTCAGCAAAGCCAACAACCCGCACCACCACGAGTTCCCCTCCACCATTTTCCAGAGCCAACCCCTCTGGTAAGATCCGACCATCCAGATAAACACCAAACTTCCACCTACCTAAGATTTATGTTGAGCACATGTTTACACTCGATATGTGTGCTTCCTTGGTTGTGCGAGTAGGTTATACCGGGTATCATAGCCGGCACGCCTCTCGCAAGGATTTCCATGAGACTAGAGGCCTGCGCCCGGCGATTACAGCAGATGCTAGATGAGCGCGCGCAATGGATGGTGCACCACCGCGCACAGCAACGTGCTCGGCAAGCTCAGTGGTTGAGGCACCATCGTGCCCAGCAGTTGGAATACCAACGCATTCGGCGGATGGCGTACCTCCGCCACTAGTGGCTAGTGCGTCATCGGCATCAACAGCAGGAGCACGAAAATGCCCAATATTGGGCATTATGCCGACGTATTATCCTGCGAATGGGAGGACCACGGCAAATCCACTGGAATCCCCACTTGATGCATAAAATTCCTATGTTTTGCAACCACAACCCTTGGCCCGATAATCACATAAAAACCTGCATGTTTTGCTTGCTAAGGTAACCCCACAAATATAAAGCCACCTAAGCCTATTTTAGATGTAATGCGCATAGGTGGGATCGCTCACTTAATTATATCTGTCATAATCTTGATGCTAAGTTGGGATTATGGTTGTGGAACTTGATGGGTTTGGGATGAGGATAGGTGCGTGTGTTTTAAAATAAAATGGGAAAGAACCTCGGCAAACGACCCACGGGTCGGGATACGCCATATAACGGCAGGGTATGAACGGTAACTTAGCAACCCGCGGTTACCCAAGTCCCGGGAGTCGTGGAGACGATCGGATAGGTGGATGCTGGCGGTGTCGAGCAGTGGAAAGATGGAACGGTTCTACCTGCGCTCTGTAAGGACCGCGTTGATTTTCATCTTGCCTAACTCTTTTAGTACAACCACTCGCTCTGTATGAGGTATTGGCTAGGCCTGAGCCGGAGTGGATAGCCTAGTAGCTTCTGTGCTGGCGCACAAGGGGCTAGCGAAGGGGTTGGGAACCACAGGAGTACCGCGGAGTATTGGAGTGGCTAGGTGGCCCGAACCTCTAAAGTACTGCTAGGCAATGAAACAAAGGCAACGGTTTGGTTTGGAATTCGGATGCTTATTTGGCCGTAAGTGTCGCTGAGTCCAACTTGTGGAAATTAGTACAACCTCTTATCAGAGTAAAACCTATTCGAATAGTCCGAGTCCTCTAGTATGGATGAGTTACGGCTTGGTTCTTCAATTAGCACTTTTCATAAACTAAAACTGTGGAAAAGGTCTGGTTTTGTTCTGAAATGGTCTTTTGGGTGGAAGATAAGCTACGGCGGTAGAACCCTGTAGCGGTGTGGAAAGTGTGATGGCTGGAAAGTCATTGGTCATGTGGACCGGCAAGTCCAGTGGCACTCCTTTTGAGAAAAACCCTGTTTCTGAATTACTACAACTGGTTAGACTATCTCGAACCCTGCATACAAAATGTTTTATGCAAAACCTCCCTAAGCTCCAGATATATCCTGTATGTAGATGTAGCTATACCCCCATTCCTTATGGAGGAAGGTGGGCTTGCGGAGTACGATTGTACTCACCCTTGCTTTATTGATGTTTTTCCAGTGGAAGTAATGAGTGCACCATATACGACAGCGGGCTACGACCTACTTCCCAACCACGACGTGGGGAAGCTTGGGCCTACGTTTATATTCCGCTGCTTAGCTTTTTAAGGGCTGCGCCCCTTTATTGTCCGACCCGTTAGGGCGGATCTGTATCACTTTGATGTAAGAATGTGATTACCAAACCCTGAGACGGTAATAAAGCATATTTTAGTCTCATTATGGAAACTGGGGCGCTTCACCCAGCAAGGTAGAGCTTAGTTACATCTTTGCTTAGGCCTTGTTGTATTTCCCCGTGCATGTGTGCACATTGTCTTTGTAAGTGTGGGGCTTGTAAGTCTTGCAAGACCCTCCAGAGTGTGGAGTTGCCGCCACCTTACTTGTGAGAGGGAGGAAGGCCCTCGGCACGTTGGCCAAAGCTTCCCATAGTGGAGATGGCGGGGTATCTTCGCGAGAAGGGCTAAGAAGACCCCAATAGTCCCGACAATCCTCTACCCTTGCGTGGGCGAGGCCGTGGTCCAAGACTACGCGAGAAAAGGGCTTGTGTGGGTGTGTACCAAGGATATCCGGAGACCCGATCGGGGTTGCTTGACTTCCGCAGAAGTCACTTTGCCATCCTCCACCCTTGTGTGGGTGAGGCCATATTCCTTTTAGGACTATGCGAGAGAAAAATCCTATGGAGGGCGCCAAACAAGGAGTAGGGGGTAGAGGCACGTTGTCCTCCCCGAACCTCGAGAAAAAATCTCTTTGTCTCCATCGTGTGCCATTGCTGACATCATCACCGGGAGTTTGCATATCTTTACCCTTCTCTTTACCTTCCGCATTTACATTCCCTAGGCTAGCTTGATAAGTTAGTTTCTAGGTAGGACTAGGTTGCAAGACTTGGCCACAGTAGAATTAGCAACACTTAGCAAAATCGTAGTGCACATAGCTAGATTTATCTTGCATAGGTTTTGCTTAGTAGTTGTAGTTTTTAGAGAGCTTTAGTTTTAGAAATCCTAATTCAACCCCCTCTCCCCCCCCCCCTCCTAGGCGTCGGTCCAACCTTTAGGGACTATTTGGCTTTGTAGTCAAAATCCAAAATATTTCATGAGGAACCTTATGTACAAAGATTTTAGACCATAAAATAGGTGACAAATTTTCAATGGAAGGTTGTCTTTGAAATGCCTAGTTTTTGAGTTATAGGCAAAACAAGCTCAATGTCAACATCTGGTTAAATGCAACCATTTATCAAACTTTCAAAATTTTAATGTGATATTGACCTTTTCTATGAAAACTTTCTGTAACAATGTTGTAGCTCTTTACATGTTGTACAACGTTTCTATTTTGAGATTTGTGTGAAAATGCTCATGTTTTGAACTAGAGGTAAAATAAACACAGACTCTAGATTTTGGTCAAACCAAACTTAGTAAATTGTATTTTGAAACCATTCCCAAACTTAGATGGCAAAGACTTTATATACCAAAGCTGTACATTTTTATTCTAAGAAACATTCGTATTTGAAGTTCTTTCAAGATCAGTCAAAAACTTTGGAATTTTACCTTAGCCAAACCAAACACCAATTCTGGTCAAACTTCAAGAATTTTGTCCAAGCCTAAAATTTTTGACTGAACTCTCCAAATTCCACTCTCATCTCTCTCATTTTTACTAAGTAACTTGTCCAAGAATATTTACAAAGACTATAGATCTATATACCATGTTCACATTCCACTAGTTCTTACATCTTTCTCCGCTTTAAGGCCACCAGCGGCCATGGCGGGCCGAGCGCAGGCGGTGCGCATCGTATGGGAGTGTGGGAGAGGGGGAGGCAGGGGCGGTTGAACCTGGTCCATAGACCAGTTCCTTATGATGTGTGGGTCCACTCAGTGGAAACGAGAGAGGGGTGTATGAGTCAGGTGCAAGGGGCGGAAGTGAACGGGTAACAAGGTGGGGCCCGCAAATCTCTAGTGCACGCAGGAATCCAAAGTTGTTGTCTAGTGGGGCCGCTCATCGACGAAAGAGAAAATCCGTAAATGATTTTGACCAGTTTGTCACTCCTGTTTTGCATCATGATTTTGGTGATTTAAATGGTATATTTGGTTCAAATAAAAAACATAATAAGTATTCCGAACTTTTCACTCTAAAAATATTATATAATCACTTAAGGTATGTAATATTTCAAAAAGTGGTCTGAACTTGAATCTAAACACATGTTCTTAGGTTTCACCAAGGTATGCTTGCAACTTAAAAAATCCTCAAAATTTATTGTGTGCCCAATTTCATACAAAGTGAACAATATTAATGTTGTTTAGAATTTTGTTACCTACAAATTTTGTATACAAAGTTTTTCATGGTAATATCATTTGTTTCACAAAGATTTGAATTTGCAGCACTGATATGTCACAAAGTCTATTGTTGCCGCTGCAACTTATTTGGCCAAAAACTCCACCCAAACCGCTCTGCATGTCACAAATTCAAATACCAATGTTGTTCACTTACGTTGTGGGGGATAGATATCCCCTAGATCCTCATGAAGCGTATTTTCTACCTGGGCCATCAGAGGACCAAACCCAGAAGACAACTGACTAACTCGGCGCACAAGACAAGGATTCGACGTGTACAAGGAAGATCTAAGTAGAATCCTAGTAGAAGATGTAACCAATCCTAGTAGGACTAGAACTCCTTATAACCCAAACTATGCCGGACTATATAAAGCGGGTTAGGGATCCCTCTCAATGAGACAACTCCTCAACCCCATAGGAACTCAACCCCCAGCTCTCTAACCCATCAATTTCATACGCCCTCATTGTACCCTCGAGAGCTCAGATCAATACAATTAGCCCCAAACAGGACGTAGGGTATTACGCGTCTCGTGGCCCGAACCTGTATAAATCGTGTCTCCTTTGTGTTTTGTGTTCTTCGTTGCATCTCAAAGCGAACCATCGAGCTACAGTTGACGCAGACGCCCACAAAAGCACTACGAAACACACCCCGTGGTGCATTGCCGGTATCAAACACCGACAGTTGGCGCGCCAGGTAGGGGTGTCTGTTTCAACAATATCGCTAGCTCCATGGCCGTCATCTTCAACAACAAGTTCAGGTTTGAGACGGAGCAAATCATCACCTTCGGCTTCATCGCCTCAGTTGCTGAACAGTTCGGCAACCTGCGTGTCGCCTTCGACTACACGCAGGGCTGGGATCTGTTACGCCGGAATTGATTTGAACAACGTCATCGTCACCTCCATCGTCGAGTTCGTCCAGCAAAGCCAACTCGGGCAATCCGATCTACAGAGAGAAAAATATTCTCACGTCCGTCCCAGAGTCGTGAGGATTTACTCTGTTGCACTGGATCAAGCGGGCGCCTCGTGTCGCCTCCACGCGTGCAAGTCAAAGGCAGGATCGTCATCTTATTAAAACTCCAAGTTCGTTGCGAAGCCAGCATCCTCCGGCCTGTGTGCAACACAATATCAAAGCAAGCAAGTAGAGAGCCAATCCGTCCATAATACAGTCTCGTTGGATCAATCTACATGGCTTCAGATCAACCCGCTGAGTTGATCGGTGCAAGAAGATACTCCGTACTCTGCATGGAATCGAGATCATCCAATCGGACTAGGACAGCGCAAAGTCCAATCAGGTTTTAGATGCTGTCAGCGCATCAAGGCTTATAGATCAGAAAAAGAACTCGCAAAGGATTCATCGCTGCAGAAAGAAGGAACTCTCTCTTGGTCGACTCCGACTCAGACCGAATCTATCGCAAGTCGATTTCTTTTACCACCGATCAGAGCTGCCACTGCTCTACTATTATTTTTGGCTACGACTTCACGCCATGGAAGTTTGGGATTATTCTATTGCTGCCAGCCGCGCGGCCATATTGATTACTAGTATAAGCCCGCGCGCAAAGCGTGCCACACAAAAGTTCCAGCAGAACGTAGCAAGACTATATAGTATAAACATATGTATATCTTGCAAGGAAATTAGAGTATTATTTAAGGAAATTTATAGGACTATATATGTAGGAGAGGAGGCCGAATCTCCTGTCATTTGAAAATGTGTAAAAAAATGGAATGGCTTAATAGAAGTACTAAGGACATCATGATTCTAATATAAGAAAACCATCTATTATCTTTGCATCAAAAGCACAGACAATAAACAGAGATGGTATATAGTAACTATATGTGTAGGCACTGTTAGCCCTAAGATAATCTTGGCTTGCTGAACTGTTTTGATGACATACCAAAGTAACAATTACACTTGTACTGTTCTGTTTCTGATTCCATTTTGGAAATTCGGATACTTTTGAAAACCAGTTTATGCACATTGGCTGTCCTGCATAGATTCGCTCAATTCTTGGTTCTGTCTTGGTGACCACATCTAGTTTACTACAGCCTCTACGCTAACGCCGCTTACAAACAGCATTGCACTGCAAAGACTGAACATAAAATCATTTCAGGTAAATAAACCTTCGCATGGAATGAGAAATAATGTCACAAGAAATGAGAGGGAACCTATAATTAATACAATAGCCATTGAGTGTACATATGACAAGGGAAAAAAAGGTAAAGCTATCTGTCATTTTCCACTTGACTCTCCAAACCGAAGGGAAAAATAGTACCGAGAATGGCCATCCCACAGCAACCACTCCCAGCCTAAACAGATCACTTATTTTCAATTTTTGTGAAAGCGATAGTGCATTGTCGATCAGCATGGCCTTCTATCAAAACGGCTCTGTCTCTAATCGGAGGCTACTGTTCTTTGGCAATGAACAGATCACGTGCTTTTGATGCTATATAGAGCAACTGAGTCCCAAGATCTACTTCACTAAAAACCGAGAACAATCGCTATGAATCAGCATTACCAAACAACTGCCTTGGTAAAGTTGTCTGTACAATCAAATGATGTTTTTCTCCAATACTTTTCTTAAGATTGGTTGCACTTAAGACGAGCCAACTCCAAACTTTTATCCTAGGTCAGGCGTTGAGGAACTATACAGAAAGTGTGCATTATACCGGATTGAGTGGTCGTGCGCGACAACAGAAAAGATAGGCAGGCTTAACATGGCATTAAAATATTTAAGGTAACCGCGGAGCCAATGGGGTCAGTCAGCGCCCAAGGCAAAGCATGACTAAAGCATAGGTACAGTACACGATGGTTAATCTAGCATATGCATTACTTGTAAATCAATGTATGCTAATCAAGGGAAGTGAAAAATGGAAGGAAATATATATTTATTCTAGGAAGTATCTTCCATTTTCATGAAAAAGTTATTTAACAAAAAAATGAAGAGATGTTACTCACTTGGTATTTATCCACCAACCGGGAATCTAAGAGGAGACCAAGCTCAGTATAGAGCAAAGCAATATGCATTGGCAAGCTACATCAATGGCTGCTCCTGCAAATAGGAGTCAAATTCAAAGGAAATTAATACCACGAATGCTATGAGGAGATGCTAAATACTCACCAAGGAGACAAGCTCAGTATAGGAGCAAAGTAATAGACATCGGTTATTTATGTCAATGCACGTTCCTGCAAATGGAAGTCAAATTCAGAGCAAATCAAAACGAAACAAACTGATAGAAATGCTTCTCAGGCAACAAGAAAAAAAAAGCATACACATCAGACATCACTTCTTTTTTCACCAGAACAAAATATCTTCCAGAAATGATAGCAGGAACAAAAAGGATATCTTCAAGTGCATAAGTCTGCTGTGATTTACAGCTATAAGAGAGCAGTAACGAATATAAATACTGGAGCTAAGTAACATCACAGAGAGCTTCTGTAAATCCCGTGGATTGAATATGGTAGCACGAACATTTTTTTTTTCAGTCCAAAGAGGTGGGTTTTCATCTTGGACAGCATTATAATCAACATTATATCATGAGATGTTAAGGTGCATGCTAGCCAACATTGCTGATCGAGCAATAGCCTAGATAATTATACACAAAAGTATCCAAAAACAGGCTGCTTTCTTGCAGCAGAAGATCAAAATCTGTGGCCCAAAAGGCTTTGTTTAGCTGGATGGTTTACATGGCAGAAGAATGGAATGTATAGATCAGTATCTTTCGCTGTGCTTTAATCCTTGTTTTCCTGACTATACATATACTATTACTTAAAGTGGGCGAAAAGTGTGGCCATAGCAAACACATCTCTTTACCCATTTATCTGAAAATAGCAGGGAACCTTTTGCTTCACCAAGAGGTTGAGATTTGATCTGAACCTATACAGAGCAATCAGCTATTTTTTATTATTACTTTTCCTATCTTCTCTTTAGTGATTTACTAAGAGTTGAGCACCAGAAGGGAGCAATATTGAGTTTAAGCAGGAGGAGAAAAGCTTACCTTCCCTGGATGCTGGAGCTTTGAGCAGGGGATCCATTCATTCATCTATCTTTAGTTGAGATGCCATGCTGAGTTGGTCTGACTCCTGTTTCTTTTTTGTGGCACTCGCTAGCTGCAGGGAGACCCAGGTATTTCAGTTAGGTTATCAGCCTTTGGTATTACAGAGCAAGAGAAGCTAACTGGAAAGAGCGCTGCATAATCCATCCATACTTTGAAGCTCCATGTATTGCATATCATTGCCTTTGCTGCACATTACCAACAAAGTAATGTGCAGTAAGCATGGCTGACAAAGTAGATTGTAGTAAATCATGCAGGTTACCAAATTTTTATGATGGCTAATTGGTAACATATCAATGCTGAGGAAAATTGACCATACTAATGCAGGCCTAGAACCATGCTCAGAGGGCTAAATATTGAGACACAATATTATCTATATTATGTCTATATACAAGAAGCAAAAACAGGCAAAATAATCATTAAGAATAAGCAACATCTATAGTCCCTGGAAGCAAGCATGGAGGAAAAGCATCAGAACACAAAGACACAAGCCAAAACCTTACCAAGGCAGGACAACACATGGAAACGTCCATATGCAGCCCCAACAATCAACACCGACAATGTACCTTCATCAAACATGCAGCTTCCAGCATCAGACGGACCAACAAATGTCAAGGAATAAAATTAGAGGGTCAACCTGTACAACGCACCAGGCATGAGATGTCACCTGTGGAGTAGTAGTAGAAGGGCCCTTCCATGCATCCTGCTGCATGTGTATGAAAGGGCAAATGCATTACAGAATGCAGCAATATTGGATAACATAACAGCATATTCGTGAAAACCGGAAAGCAACAGGAACCCATCACTGCTGGAAAGCAGGCACCAATAGAAAAGCCAGGCACGATGAATCATGGGGCCGATGAGCCGCCGCTGGGACGACTCCGACCATCGGGGCGCACACACCAGATCCACGCCGTGGGAGTACGGCTCCGGCGACGCGTCATCCGGATCCGGCTAGCGCGCCACTCGGCCACCAAGAAGACGAGCAAGAGGCGGAAGAGGATGGCGTCGTCCCGTGGAGCTGCGCCGTCGAGCCGCACGCTGCCAAGGCACCCGCGCTAGTTGCCATGGGCAGATGGACTAAAGATAAACAAGCACTCTTTGAACCTCCCTCGGCACCGAATGTCAGAAACAAGAGACGAAGATAGAATCAGGGGCGAGAGAGAGGAGTGCACATTTTTCTTTCTCTAAATGATCTAATCCAAAATCAGGTCCTTTCTGATAATCTGCCCCAAAGAACACATTTTTCTTTCTCTAAATGAGTACGTAGACCCATCATCTAGCAGGTGATATGTATAATTAATTTAAGCATCATCCAAGTAATTAATCTGACCTTATCAGAAAGAGGGATCGGCGGCTGCAGCGTCTCACTCATGCTCCCTCTCCTCACCTAAGGCAGACAAAAAATAGAATTAGGAAGTGTTCATGCCAGATAAAAGGTGCAGAAACTAAAATCAAACCGCACATCAGTGTCAAATTAAGACACTACACAAAGAATTTATCACATATCACTGTAAAATCATATGGATAACATGTGTGCACAACACCCGATCCGCACCCTAGAGCACCCAACAGCATAGAGCAAGGGTGGAAAGGGACAACGTGATGTTGGTTTGGAGTCTAGTGTTCTCACCTGTTAAACACCATGGTAGGGTGTCAAAGTTGGTGTGTTCCTCCGAGAAGGCCTTGAGCTCAGCCTAGCTTCCCATCCCTCCACCGCCACCCCCACCTCATCAGCTCGCCTCCTCGATCCTAGGTGGCGTGGCGTATGCAGCGGTGCCGATGAGCGATGCTGGACTGTCATCCCGTCTAGATCGGGTGGAGAGAGGACGGATCAGCCAAAGACTTAGATCTAGCCTTGGAGTCATCGAAAGGGGAAAGATGGAGACAAAAACAGGGGTGAGGTAGAGTACCGAAGCCGGCCGCCAGTGCTCATCAGGGCCGCGCTGTGCTTCTCCGGCGGGGGCGCCATGAAAAAGAGCGAGGGCACCACCGCCACAACGCCCTCCTGCCTTCGCCTCCACCCACCGGCACCGCTCGTACCCAGCCAAGTCGGTGCCGCTCGCGCCACGCCTGGTGGGATGGCGGGGCACCTGCATTCACCTGCGACCGCTGCAGGTGCCGCCGTTGGAGCAATGCCGGCTTGCTGCTCGCCAGCACAGAGGGTCCGGAGAGTGGAGAAGGGGGAAGGGGTGCCGGCTGGGCGGGGTCGGCATCGCGTGGCAGCCTGGAGACCGGGGCGTCAGGCGGTGGCGGGGTCGGCGTCGGGCGACGGCCGGTTGACGAGACGGGGTCCGCGTCGGGCGGAGGCCGGGCGACGGCGGGCATGGTGGCAGGCGGGGGCGGGAGCGGCGCTGAGGAGGGGACGAGGGGGCGCGGCGTGACGGCGGGTGCGGAGCAGGGAGGAGCTAGGCGACGAGGCGGGGTCAGGGTGGCGGCGGCGGGGACAAGGCCGATAGGAGGAGAGGGGCGGCGGCGGATCGGCTAGGGTTACTGGGCTAGGGCATAGGCGGTAGAAGCCGCAGTATATATTTGTTGGAGGGCGGAGCGGCTCAGGACAGAATTCGTAGGCGCCGGCTCCAGCAGGAAGCGGATTCTAGAGGGACGCAGTCCGTTAGATCGCAAATCGGATGGTCCACGTCGCGGAGCGGCCGGAGTTGCCCTCAGGACCCAGAAACTCTAGGCAATTGCTTGGTTTTAAATTCAACAAATCTACGATCAGGTCTGTCAACTACTACTCACGCCGCATCAAAAACGAGTTGGTGGTATTCTGGACCATTTCAAACAGCTAAGTCGTTTCAATATTTAAATTACGTATTTAATTATGCTAATTAATTTTTCGTCTATCCACCGGCTCGATCATTCCAATATTATTTATATTCAAGTATTCTCTCTACAAACAATACTACTCGATTGGTCTCCTGAGTATTATTTCAAAAAAATATTTCATGTCAGCACAAACATCTACAACAAGCTCAGATAGTCAACTAGCACTGTTATTGACTATCAATGATTTCCACCAGAAAGGCGAGGTGCTATCAGCTAACTGCAGTGAGTTATTCGATCCAAGTGATCTGGGTATTGCTCATATTATTTCTTAACCATTCGGGCTGTGGATCTACTGAATTATCTCTTAATCATGCGGCTATTTGGATCATTGAATTATTTCTAAAATATCCGAGTTATTGGATCAATTGGATTTTCTATGGATCACTCGGATTATCTATATTATTGCTGGATCACCCAGATTATCTTTAGATCCCTCGGATCATCTCTGGATTATTCGTACTAGTTCTGATCACTCATCCCGGATTACTTGGCATTGTCCATATCAATTCTGAATTACTCACATTATTTCGGATCATTCATATCAATTTCAGGATCATTATTTCTAGATTATTCATATTATTTCAGGATCACTTGGCTACTCATATTATTTTAGCACCATTATTTGTGGATTAGTAATGTTACTTCGGATCACTCAGATTATTTCTGAATCACTTGGAGTTTCATATTACTCAGATTATTTCTAGTCATTCAAACTGTGCATTATGCACCTCGGTAAGCTGAAACATTTTCTACTTCATGTACTTTCTCGAATCGTTTGCATCTCATGTTTCACCGAATCAATTCTTTGCATCTCGTGTTTTGCCGAGTCAATTCTTTTCATCTCATGTTTCGCCGAGTCGAATCTTTTCTGTCGCATCTCGTGTTTTCGCCGAGTCGACCCTTTTCTGTCGCATCTCGTGCTTTGACAAGTCTCAGTGTTTTTTGGCAAGATCTATGACGGTGGGCGTCATGAACTCTATATGACCACCATGACAACAGGGTAGTCGGTTTGGCCAACCGGCGCTGCATGCCTTCGCTTATTCAGTAACGGGGTGTCCTCTGTCCCTTCGCACTCTTCTTATGGGGTTCGCACTCTTCTTATGGGGCAATCGGCCTAGGTCATATGACCGACAGCACGATGTTACATGCCCACTCCTACTCATGACGGGGATACCTTCGGCCCCAACCACGAAAGCAATCGACCTAGGTCAGACTACCGACAGTACGGTGTTATATGCTTTCGTTCGTACTCACGTCGGGGAGCACTCAGAGCCCCACCAAAACAAAGGCAATCGGCCTAGGTCGAATGACCGACAGCATGGTGCTACGTGTCTTTGCAAAACTCATGTCAGGGTACATTCTGGCCCTCTACTCAGGTCGTTACCTGACCTACAGCTGGTGTTACATGCTCTTATGGGGCAGTCGGTCTGGTCCACCGACGCTCAATGCCTTCGTTATACTGGGAATTCAAACGGGGAGTTCACTCTATCTCCGTCAGCTAAGTTACTTCTATATTTGCACATAAGCCATTTATCCAATTGGTTTGCTCTGTTGTTTCAATATTATTTTAGTATACTTTCTCTTCGATCAATACTACTCGGGTTGTCTCTTGATTATCGTTTCAGAAAAATACTCCTCACTACTTCGTCGACTCTGGGGGCTGGGCTGTTGTCCGCCTCGCCGACTCACTTCGTCGACTCGGGGGCTGTACCGCCGTGCGCCTCGCTGATTGTTTCTCAAGTCAACTTGAAGCTCGGGGGCTTGTGGGGGATAGATATCTCTTAGGTCCTCATGGAGCGTATTTTCTACCTGGGCCGTCAGAGGGCCAAACCTAGAAGACAACTGACTGACTCGGCGCACAAGACAAGGACTCGACGTGTACAAGAAAGGAGAATCCTAGTAGGAGATGTAACCAATTCTAGTAGGACTAGAACTCCTTATAACCCAAACTATGCCGGACTATATAAGGCGGGCTAGGGATCCTTCTCAATGAGACAACTCCTCAACCCCATAGGAACTCAACCCCCAGCTCTCTAACCCCTCAACTTCATACGCCCTCATTGTACCCTCGAGAGCTCAGATCAATACAATTAGCCCCAAACAGGACGTAGAGTATTACGCATCTCGTAGCCCGAACCTGTATAAATCGTGTCTCCTTTGTGTTTTGTGTTCTTCGTCGCATCTCAAAGCGAACCATCGAGCTACGGTTGACGCAGACGCCCACAAAAGCACTACGTAACACACCCCGTGGTGCATTGCCGGTATCAAATACCGACAGTCGTCTACAAGTTTGATATAGAAATTTTTCTTTCTTTCATCCAAGATCTTGAGTTACTACAAAAACATAGTCAAGGGTCAAGCAATTAGGCAGTTTTAATCATGTAGGGCATTTCTTATTTCAATCTTTTAAATATACCAATATGTTCCAATCAAGTCAAGGTTACGCGCATTTGAAAGTATATGAGTTTAATTTGATTTTATAGTTAGGGATATTTTGAAGTTGTATATAAAAATCAAAAGTAACTAAGCAATCAAATTGGAGTAAAAGCTGAAAATTCCAAACTTGGTATGATTCTAAGTATGATTGAATTTGACTTATTTAATCAATATTTGGACCCAAAATTATAATAGCCAAATGACAGTTTTAGGATATGTTCAACACAACAAAAACATAGTTTAGGGTCTGTAATATAAGTTCGGTATAAAATCTAAGCACATAAGCTTAATAAATTTAAAAGTTTTATTAGGGCACAAAGTCGATCAAGAACACCTTGCCACCATTCTAAAAGAAACGTTGACTAGATTTGATTTGAACTTTTAAACCTCTTAGCACTTGATTATGAAGATGATCACAATAGCAGTTAAAGAACAAACCTTAGACTAAAACTTTTTTATTCGGTGTTTCGCGTGAAAGTGTATATATTTTGAAGTACCCAACCAAACAATGTGATGTTTTGTACTTTTGAGTAGAAAAATTTTGACTTAGTAATTTGTCCACCTAGTTTTTGCTCCTCTCTAAGCATGATTAAGACATAATCCACCATCATCAGGTGTCTAACTACATGTTAACGTCTTTGAGATGCGGGGGCATCACATTGAACCGGTCAAGTACTGATTCACTGGTTGATTGGTCTGGCCATTGGTTTACTAGTCTGCTAGTTAAAATTTATCAATGTAAAATTTATTTTCCATGACTTTATATAAAAATATACAAGTTTTTGTAAATGTAATATGATCTGTCCAAATATATGGCATGATACAACGCATGAGAACACAAGATAAACATGGCAACATTGTAGGAGTATTAGCTTTTGTCCAGAATTCCACCCGAGCATTAAATTGATCAAAAACTCAGAAAGTTAACGGACCAAAGTAGTCACACACACACTACTAGTGCTAATTGCATCAGGAGTCCAGAACAGCGTTGCTTGATCTGCTCATATCATCATGCAGTGCAGTGGCCGCGTACTGTTGCTGGCCCAATGCCACGCCCGGCCCGCGGGCTGCTTGCTGGGCCGCAATTGCTAGATGCCGCTGGCCTGTTTGGCCCGATAAAGTAATGCCGCATGCGCGCGCTCATGCGGATGCACTGGTTCAAATCCTTGGCGGTTTCAACCATAAACACATCACACTATTCCTCTCTTTTTATATTAACAGTTCTCTGTTGGGATGCAATCGAGATTCTCAAAATGCAGAAATGAAAAGGAATAGGATTAACATGTCATATTACTTGGAATCCTGTATGGATCAAATGTTTGAAAAGAAGTACTTGAATTGTCAGACAAAGGAAGCACATGCACAACGACGTTGACCTTCCGGGGACTATCGAAAAACATTCTTGCTGTAGAATAGAGGTCTTGTTAATTTATACATGGGTTTGACAAGAGTTATATAAAAACATCGTATAGAATATTGTTTAACACTATAAAGAAAACTCAGAAAATGAAAAAAAGTCCGTATTCCAAATAAGTGAGACCCGTTTTATACAACTAAGAATTAGCTATCATTAGCTGTATCCAACTAGTTAAGGCCATGTTCGATTCTATTAGAGCTAATAATCTTCTATATCTAAATAGGAGAACCCAGTACCTATTTCTCTCAACATGCGTGAAGTCACATCATCGTCCACGTCACCATCCACTACGACATCCATTTAAACATTCTATTGATTTTCTGTGGCTTTATGCATGCAATGCCTTTCCGTGATGTTTTGCAGAACGTCTGGGGAATATTTTCTTTCATGATGTTAGTATTTTATATACTATTTCTCAATCTATCAATTATATCATATTTAACGATATAAAATTTCAACACAACGCACTGGGTATCATCTAGTATAATAAATTGCTTGATATCTCCTGGCCAAAATTAGCTGGCTAATTGTTAGTTGGCAACTTAATAATTGTACGACCTTTGGTTCCAACACCTAATATATTAGCTAATATGTGTTTGGGCTGATAAATGCCTGCATGCCATGCGCACATACACGTCAATATATGTTGTCAGCCAATAAGTCTAAGAGCAGCGTGCTATTAACTGCCATTATTTGATATTAGCTAGGCTAAGCAAGTTAATGAGATAACTCTTAGTTGGAGTTTAGCTGATTGTTAGCTCATCTATTTGTTGGCTCTAACCGGTTCCTTAGCTGCTATTTTTTACAGCTAATTATTACTGAACTACTACAATAACTTGCAACAGGAACGGTGCAAAGACCCTACAGGAGTGGTTTTGTGAAATGTTTCTACTCGTAGGTTTCTATAGCGGAATCCGCTGTAGGAACTGCACACATATTAGCTATTTTGTTAGGTAGATATATATGTTTGGATTCAAACCATCTAATTCTAATTTCGTATGGCTAATAATTAGTTGTGTGTATTCAAACGGGCCCGGCCCCTCCACAAGGCTTTTTCCTCTCAAATACAATTTACATGGGTCTATTAATTTGTAGTTTATTTATAAATTATAAATTATAGGTTATTAGGGCCCAAACAGGAAATCCAGCAAAACAATTACTGGACTCCAGCGGAGCTCTGGTCGTACTCCCAGTCCGAGGCCGCGCGCGCTGATTCCTAGCCGGAGCCGGGTGGCCGCGTCCTCCCTCCACTTTATACCCGGCGCTCCCTCAGTCCCGGCCCTCCACGTAATCAGAGCGCTCGCACAGACCCCAAGCAAAGGACGCGCCGGCGCCGCCGCCGGCCGCCGCGCACGACGTACGCCATGGCGGTCATGCAACCTACCGAGGTGTCCCTGGAGGCCGGAAACCTCGCCGCACACTCCGCGGCGCTGGACGACGACGGCCGCCCCCGCCGCACGGGCACGGTGCTCACGGCGAGCGCGCACATCGTCACGGCCGTCATCGGCTCCGGCGTGCTCTCCCTGCCCTGGGCCGTGGCGCAGCTCGGCTGGGCGGCGGGGCCCCCGGTCATGCTCGTCTTCGGCGCCGTCATGTACTACGCCTCCACGCTGCTCGCCGACTGCTACCGCGCCGGCGACCCCGCCGTAGGCCGGCGCAGCTACTCCTACATGGAGGCCGTCCGCGCCATCCTCGGCGCCGGCCGCAGGGTCGCCTTCTGCGGCGTCGTCCAGTACGCCAACCTCGCCGCCATCGCCGTGGGCTACACCATCGCCGCCTCCATCAGCATGCAGGCCGTCTGGAGGGCCAACTGCTTCCACGCCGCCAGAGACGGCCACGCCGGCGACGGCGCCGACGGCGACGGCGGCGCGTGCCGCAGCTCCAGCGCGCCCTACATGGTCGCGTTCGGCGTCGTGCAGCTCCTCTTCTCGCAGATACCGGACTTCGACCAGATCCAGTGGCTGTCCGTCGTCGCCTCCGTCATGTCCTTCGCCTACTCGGGCATCGGGCTGGGCCTCGCCGTCGCGCGGACCGTGGCCAACGGCGCGTTCCGGGGCAGCCTCACCGGCGTCGCCGTCGGCGCGGCGGGCGGCGCCGCCACCGTGATGCAGAAGGTCTGGCGCACGATGCAGGCGCTGGGCAACATCGCCTTCGCCTACTCCTTCTCCAACGTGCTCATCGAGATCCAGGACACCATCAGGGCGCCGCCGCCGTCGGAGGCGGCGGTGATGAAGAAGGCCACGGCGCTCAGCATCGCGACCACGACGGCGTTCTACACGCTCTGCGGGTGCATGGGCTACGCCGCGTTCGGCGACGCCGCGCCGGACAACCTCCTCACGGGCTTCGGCTTCTACGAGCCCTTCTGGCTCGTCGACGTCGCCAACGCCGCCATCGTCGTGCACCTCGTCGGCGCCTACCAGGTCTTCTGCCAGCCCATCTTCGCCTTCGTCGAGAGCCGCGCCGCCGCCGCGTGGCCGGAGAGCGCCTTCGTCTCCAAGGAGCTCCGCCTGGGGCCCTTCGCGCCCACCGCGCTCCGCCTGGCGTGGCGCTCGGCGTTCGTGTGCCTCGCCACCGTGGTCGCCATGGCGCTGCCCTTCTTCGGCAGCGTCGTGGGGCTCATCGGCGCCTTCACCTTCTGGCCGCTCACCGTCTACTTCCCCGTCGAGATGTACATCAAGCAGCGCGGCGTGAAGCGGGGCAGCGCCAAGTGGATCTGCCTCAAGGCCCTCGCCGCCGTGTGCCTGGTCGTGTCGGTTGCAGCCGCGGCAGGGTCCATCGCCGGCTTCGTGGGCGCCTTCAAGGTTTTCCGGCCGTTCAGTGGCTAACCATCATGCGAGTGTTATTAGCTTGTTGCTGTGAACTGTGAAGCAGCAGCATGTTTGTATGGTGGTACGTTTTTTTAGACAACGGAAACTTAGTTTCCAGATTCATCTAGATCATATCAGGATGGTTACAAACCACACAAATAAAAGTTATTGATTATTTAGTTGATTACAGAGTCTAATTCGATTCAAAAGCAAATCCTAGCCACATATGGCCATAAAAAAGACGTGAACATTTGTAACTTGGAAGGCCATTGTCTCCATTCGTCGACAACCTTCAACAATCGCTTAAGTTCGCTCGCTCCTCGCTTCGCTGCAACTTAGCCCATAGCCGAGTTCGCTCCTCGCTTCGCTGCAACTTGGCACATAGCCGATCTGCAAAAAAGATGTTTGTATGGTACGTGGCCAAGAAAGACTTGTAGCCGGCAGATGTTACTACATCTACAGGTTAATCAGATTTTTCCGTGAAATTCTTCGTCCTTACTTGCTTCATGCAATCCCATTCCACGGTCCATGAACAAAGCATTGCAGTTGCAAGGTTTGCAACAAAATAATTATGACACAACAGAAAATGCCTGCTGCAAAATATTCGGTGCTAACAAAAAATAAGTATATTCTGAAACAAACAAAACGGTCTACGGTAACAAATACTGGAGTACAAGTTAACCCTTAAATAAAATAGAATGCACATAGAAAAGATTGAAAAGATTATACTGAATACGAGGTGTACGTGTATCTCATAATAAGGTGATCATTATATTTCATATATGAACATTATGATGTTTACATGTGACTAGCTTCTCTCTTTCCTAAAGAATACATGTCCCCAACCCTGTGTGATGATCATTCTTCTCTTCTTTCGTCACTCTAGGGGCCTTTCCTTGGTAAATCACTCTTTGTTTGAGCGGTAATAGGCTGGGCAATCTTCGTTCGGAAGACCAATGATCCCCGGGAATTGAGGCCAACAATAACCTTCCTCAAATCCATGAACGGTATTGCTGCTGTTTGAATAAATAGAAATGAATTAAGGCTATATATCTTCACTGTACAGGGGTGTGAAATGATCACAGAAGGGCGGAGGATCCAAACTTGGGGATTCTATCACAGGGTGCACGAATCCATCCAATTTGCCCTTTCTCATTGTCATATATCACCATCTGATCCTGCATTGTAATGTCTGCAAGAGAAGATGGAAAAATATCAATTGCTGTGAGTCATGAACTTCTGAATCTAGGTTACTTTTGCCTAAGATTTTGCCTAAGATTCCTACCTCCAAGAATGTTCAGATCCTTGAGGCCAACTTCTGATCCGTTGAGGATGCCCAAACATGCATTCCCATATTTCTGGTACAAACACAGAAATAGGTTTAAGTCACCAGTAATTTGCTATCACTACCAAAGTTTTATTTTGAGTTATGGAAAATTTACAGTGACAATGAGGTAGTTTTCTGGAGGGATCTCCATAAGCGCCTTCCTGCCATTGGCAAAGCTCAAAACCAACGATTTGAACTCCTTTTTCACATCGAGCACAGATTTGAACGGTTTCTTCCCTTTCCAGCACAGAGGCAGTGAAGGGTCAGATACCTCCTTGAGCGACCTGCTTAGGCCACCCTTAAGCTGCAAGAAATAATACCTCATTAGCGACATGTTCATTCATGAATCATGTGGCATTACAAGAGAAAATATTTTGAAATTTACAGCGGCAACAAGTGCTTCATATGGCTGTGCAGCAAAGTAGGTGAATGAGCTGCCACTGTCAAAGACTACTTCCATGGGCCTCACGCCAAGTGACCGGCCGCCAAAGTACAGACTTGCTGAGCCAGGGGAATAGTAATTCCTGGGAACACAAAGTTATGTCAAACGAGAATAATGATGCCTGAAATATAAGGTTACGTCAACTGAATAGGAGAAACTAGGGCCACAACCTTATACTAGTACATGCTGAGAAATTCCACAGTCAAGAGTTCCAAACTCTCAATTCAACAAAGTGTATACAGAATCATAAGACAACTTATTTAGTAGGATTGGCTACTTATGGTTGCAAAGTACATAATACGCAGATGTTGGTGATTTTGGCAGTGTATCTGGCGCTCAATTTTTGAAAACCATCCCACACTAGCAATGATTAATCACTGATGTTCAATATTACCAGTAAAACACCAAAACAGGCACTTATGTTTGTACATGGGCAAAATTGCAAACCAGAAACAATTCCCTCTTGAATTTTCAGATAAAACCAGAATAAAATTTAAGGATGATAGTGCTCACCGGTGTGCACTGCGAACCATGGGAGCCCAAGTTGCACGTGAGTAAGGCACAAGGTTATCCCCAAAGAAGAGGAACCCGCCTCCTCTTAAGCTGAGGCAGTGGCCAACAACATTCTTGGTGACCCTGTGCTGATTGAGCTGTGAGAGCAGGCTAACTGATCCACTCCCAAGCCCGAGGATGCCATCGGTAGCTGCCACCTCACTGCTGCTGCCGACATGTTGGTTATACCCGCACCTGTACAAATGGAAGCAACCGCAAAAGACCATTTGAAGCATTTCATTTGCAAATATTTATACTGATCATAAGATTCAAGTAGCATACCCGAATGCAAGACTAGGGCGGACAACAGAGGAGTTTGAAAGACGGAGTGTGAAGCTGTCATTGACAAGCACGCCGATGGAAAACCCCTGGTCAGCATACCTAATCTCATAGTCACATTGGTCATGTGGAGAGTCACATCTGTGCCTCCCGGTCAGTCCACCATGGAGAGCTTCACATAATTGATCAGCGCATGGCACCAGCTTGTTCTTTGTCGGTCGGTAGAGCGGGTGTGGTACCTGCATTAAGCATTTAGAGGCACGTGAAGCAACATTAGAAAGTCCAAGCTGAAAACCATACTAAGGTTGGCATTTGATTCCAAATGCTGGGCCAAAAAGAAATAGCATGTTTCATAAGTGATGCAGTGCAAGACAAGTAACTGACCAGACAACAATCTTCAAATGGAATATCAGTCCATGAACTAAATTAGATTTATGAAACCAAACTAACTTTTGTCCTTTTAATTTTCTTTTTTTTCCAAATACTACTCCCTCTGTCCAGAAATATAAAGAATTTTGATTTTGTCCCAGGTCAAACTAATCTAGTTTTGACCAAGTTCATAGAGAAGAATATTAACATCAAAGAAGCAAGCTATAAAAACAAACTAATATTTCATAATGGGTCTAATTATGCTCATTTTGATATCAGAAATACTATTGTTTCTTTTCGTATAAATTAGGTGAAACATAGATATTTGACTTATCACAAACTCACTATCCCTTTCATGACAGAGGGGGTACGTAACTTTTCGTTTGAAAAAAAAGGATAACCAAACTAACAGAACGCTGTACCAAAGAGGTAGCAGGACCTTTGTAACACAGGTATCTGTGAGTCAACAAATCGGAGTTTACTGATCGCCTGGATGAGAATTTGATAGATTAAAAACAGTGCCTAATAAACAAGAAAACTACCAAGGACAAACTTTGGACTAAAACAATGCCAAGATCCAAGAAAAATCCTTGGACTAACGCCAACACTAGATTGGAAACGATCTGCAGACGTATATCAAAAACAGTTTATGATGGCAACATGCGGCTGCCACCTGGAATCCAAATTCAGAGAACCGATGGAGCAGATAGCGAGGGAACGATACCTTGTTGCAGCTGACGCAGGGCGCGTCGCACTGCAGCCAGGTGAGGTCGCTGCCGGTGTCGACGTCCAGGAAGTATGGCCTCGGCGGGTTGCCGATGTTCATGGCCACATAGTACAAGCTGCAAAAGGAGTCCAGAAAAAAAAAATCAAAATTTTCATCCCTCAAAACTTGACCCATCACTGCTAAAAAATAAACAATACTGATGATCCAAGAAGAACAGAGCAATGCGCACGGAAACCAACGGGGGCTCCCGGATGGGACCAAGAGTGGCAATCAGCCGATGAGTTCTTCGTGGCATTTGGAGTCAGCAAAGGGTGGAAACAGACGGAGCGAGGGAAAAAGGGGGGACGCACCCGTGCGGGTAGACGTCGCCGTAGAGCGGGAAGACAGCGGAGGACGCCTCCGGCTCCGCGCCCACGCCGGACAGCCCGCCCCTCACCGGCTTGTCCCCGCGCACCGCCGGCGGCAGGAGCAGCGCCAGCAGCGCCACGAGCACGAGGCCGGCTGGGGCTGGCGGGGCCCACCTCGGAGCCATGGGTGAGGGGGCAGGACAGGCAAGAGCCTGGGGACTGGGGAGCAAAGGAGAGGACTTGTCTCTTCCCCTTTGCCCCTTTTTCTCTGAATTTTTTTGGCTTTTTCTTGCAGTGAGGAAAAGGGGAGGGGATTGATTGTGAGGGAAGGGTGGTGTGGGGAGTGGTGTGTTTTATAGGGAGGAATATGGAGCAGTGCTGTGTAGTGCAAGTTTTCCTCTTGGGAAGTTTTCTTGCTTGGATTTGTTGCAGCACAGCAGCAGCAAGGAACAAAAAGATGCAATGGAAAGAAAGGTTTGGACTTTTCAGTTAGCAATTAGGAACAAAAAGTTGCTGTTTCAGGGATCTTTTTCTGAACTCTGATTGCCTTTTTCAGCTTGGTTCAGTGGCCTAGGTAAGGCAAAGGTTACCTCGGCGTGGAAAGGGAGGAATGTGGGTCAAGGAATAGGGAATAGTGGTTGTTCTTTTGAATGTTCCTAGGGAGAAAGAAAGGTATTGCCTGGCTGTTCTGCTCAGCTTTGGCATCATTGTTTAAAGTGCACACGTGGTGTAGAGGAATTCATCAAGTGTTAAGATTGAGAGGAATTGTTTTTGACCATGTGAAAATTGAATCGTTCTATCTTTTGATGTTCCTAAGCAGATGATTGGCTTCACTGAACAACACAACTCTTGAATTTTTTAATACTCCCTTTATCCTAAATTAATTTTTAAATACTCCCTTTGTCCTAAATTATAATAGATTTTATCTTTACCTCGGTCCATATTCAATGAATATTGTATATAAAACATATATAAGAAGCTCAAACCTCTCAAAATTTGGATGGAGAATACATCGAAGGCCCTACGTGGTATATATACTCCTCTCCTGCCTTGTGAGCTGGGAAGGTTCCAAGTACTGTTTAGTTCAAGAACTTGCTACCGATTCACATCCTAAACTTTTTTAGAGGCCTTTTAGGGCTTAGGATTTCTAAAAGATAGGTATAAAAAAATATAGGATTGGATTTGCATGTCACTTAGAATTCTATAGGAGATAATTACATAGAAAAGTTTCAGCTAGAGTATTTGGAAGCAGCATAGAAAAAACACATGATTTTAAAAGAAAGGCTAATACAAATAAAAGTTTCTAAGATGTTGGACCTTATATTAAATTCCCTCTAGAATTTTGATTCGTAAAAACTCAATCCTTTGTTTAAAAAGAATACATAGAAAGTTCCGTATAGAATTTCAGTCCTCTAAAATCTACTCCTTCCGTCCCAATTTATAGATTTTTGCATCCGGTCAAACGGCTCGTCTTATTCAAAATATTTGCGAAAATGTAGAAAGATTTAATTCATAGTTAAAATATATTATATGCTAAACTAAACCACAATAAAAATAAATGATAATTGTAAAATTTTTTGAATAAGACAAGCTGATTTGACCGGATGTTAAAAAAGTCAAACAAACTATAAATTGAGACGGATGGAGTATCTATTTTTCCTTTATTCTAATCAAGGCTAGCTTGGCTGGTGGCCCGGTGTGTGAATAAATAAGAAAGAGGTAATACTCCTTCCAATTCAAAATGCATGTCGTGTACAGGTATAAACATGGTTTACAAGCTCAAACTTTTGTTAAAATTTCTATAACGATATAATAACATATTTTAAATAATAGCAACCTGGCATTTTTTCATGGTAAAATCTAGTACATCAAAATTTACATTGAAATTATATAAATTTGTATGTGTCAACGTGTGGTCAAAGTGAAGATAAAGTTTGGCTGGTGTAAACCCTAGGACAACGTGCTGCAAAAGCCAAAGGGTACGGTGCAAGATGCATATATACAACCTAAAAATGCGTTCAATACGAGGATGACAAACAGGCGTAGAGGTGCCAAACCAACATGCGTGATATCTTTTGTAGTCTGTGATTTGCCCCAAAAGAAAATGAACCATCCAAAACACTATATGTGCTACACTGCTACTTATATATAGTGTACTCCATCTATTATTATACTGTTATAATTGGGGACAATGCTTGTGAATTGTTATTTCCTCTTTCTTTCTTTTTTTTTTCCCTTTCAGGCCAAACTGCTTGTGATCTGAGTGACATCATCACATAAAGCAGAAGTTGGTAGTAGCACCGTTACACGTCATTGTCCGAAGCGGTACGGACGACGGACCTGCTGCCTCTCAAGTGGCTCTTGTCTCTGTCGGTTGACTGAACCAAGTCTCCCGTATAGTTAGTCCAAAAATTAAAAAAAAACATCGATAAAGTTGATGTGCGCCTCTTGTTCTGGGTGATCTATCCGGCCAGCAGTTACCTTAAACTTTAGTACAAAATCGAAATAAAAAGTTTATATTAGGTTCAATTTATCCCCACCATATGTTTTGGACTTTTTGTTAGTCCAATCTACCTCTTAATACATTTGTTTTTCATTTAAATATAATCTCTTAATACATTTGTTAGTCCAATCTACCTCTTAATACATTTGTTTTTTCTTTAAATATAATCTCTTAAGTGACGTTGGAGAATATCATGACTTAGGCTAGAAATATGTATTAGTATTTTTAACATTGTTTTTTAAGTGTTTTAGTGCTGAAATGGACTGGTAACTGTAGCGTCGCCCTCGTTGACGCAGCCGGACCTGATTTAACAGTAGGTAACGGGTGTACCAAGTTGGAGCAACCAATTCGGCAAGCCCACAGAAAAATGGTGGAGGTAGAGAGGGAAAGAATTGGTTTGCATCTCAAATGTTTTATCTTAAGAAAAAAAATTTTACTACATCTTTCATTAGCATATAGTAATGTTTTTAGTTCAATTTTTTAATGTTCGAAGAGAGTGGCAGTACAAATAAAATAAAGTGAGGGCTCAAAAAGCATTATAAAATCTCGCAAAAAAAAAAACATTATAGAAAAAATAAGGAGGTGAGTCGGGGAAATGGTCAAGCTAGCAAGAAATTGAGCTACCAAGAAGTTAAATAAGGAGTTCCAAATTTCGCATCACTGATGTACTTCGATGCGGCTGGCTGAGGAAAAAGGTCTTGTGGGCTTCCCCAGTGCAGTGAACAAGGATTTTCAGCAAACCATTTCAACCAAGAGAGAATTACCTATTTGGCCCAAAATATTTGGCGCTTCCTTTTTTGACCTAAAAAAAATTTTCGTTCCCTACTCGACCTAGAAATTTTGGTTCGTTCTTTTCTTGACATTTCCGTCCATTTAGAGCCATAACGGTGTCAAATAGAGTAAAAAAATTCCCAAAAATACTTTCTGGTTTCTATACATAACCAACCTGCTTCTAGATTTTTAATGGAATTTATTACCCACATTATATAAACATTTCTCTATTATCTAACTTTATCTCAACATCATTATCATTGTCATAACACCCATTAAGTTTTATATGCTGAGGTTCAAACTTTTACAGTAAGCTACATATATAACACAAAGGGAACATACAAATTTTTTTGTAATATTTGGAGCACTTTTCTTATAGCAAGTATTTTTCAATTCAATTTTATATCTAAAAACAAAGACAAGGGCATATATGTCATTTAACTATGAATTCTAGGGCTGCAAAAATCACCACAGGGCCAAATTATCATATGAAATCTATTGTCTAAGTTTTATGATTTTTAGAGTTCATTTAACCTATTTTTGGCATTTATTTTGTTTTAGATAACACGCAATAAACTGAGGGCATAAAAATCTTTTCATGAATCCCCATCTTTACCATTCTGTAGATCTACTGATAAGGAATACAACTCTACAAATTGAATTTTTATTGTATTTTCAAACATTTTTAAATGGACAAAAGTGCAAAGAAAGGAACGAAACAAAATTTTTAGGTCGAGTAGGAACGAAAAAAATTTCTAGGCCAAAGAAAGCCAAATTTTTTTAGGCTAAATAAGTAATTCTCTCTTCAACCAAAGGGCACACGATAAGAAAACCGGTGGGTAGTGATACATATCTTCGGAGCTGCGATCATCTCAAGTAGTTTTCTGGTGTGCATGCCACCAGATATTGGTTTATAATAATTTTATTGGCTGAAGGTGATATCAGAAAATGGTTATAATATATACAATTCAACCATACCCGTCTCCTTAAACGATGCCCGCCATTCTCATCATGGTGCCTCGATCATGGATGGAGTCAGCAAAATGGCACATAGGGACACAATTCCGAATGTAAACATCACTGCCAACCAACACATTCCAAGTATAAACCATTTTGGCACACAAAAATTCCAGACACGAACAAAAGATGAAGGCAAAGAATGGGGAACGCATGCACATTCAATTTTCACAAGTTTCTAGAGAGTAATTAGGAGCAGTAATAATTAATCAGGACATTATGTATGCACCGCCTAGCCACTACCAACATCAGTCTTATCAGAAGAGTCGCCAAGGGTCCACAACCTACAGAAAATGGAAAACCTATTGCTGCTAACAACTGCCTCTATATGTGATTGTGCAATTGAATTACAATGGTCAATGATCACGAATCGGGTGCTACAACCCAGGAATCTAGGACGCAAAAAACTAAAAAATCAACTCATTAACCTACATTTGAATTGCTCCCTGAGGGCGGTCTTCCCTGAGGGTGATGATCAGGAGTAGCCGAGTTTGGCATGCTGGGGTTGAACATCATGTTGTGTGTTGACGAGGATGAGCCAGGATGGATGGCTGAGAGCGGCAACCGAGGCCCAAATGAGAGCATCTGTTGTCGCTGTTGCAGTAAAGCCATCTGGTGATGCCCCTGCATGTTGTTGGCATACATCGCCGGCATGCTGGACTGTGGCATCGAGCATGGAATCATCTGTGGTCTAAGGCCGGCAGCCTGATTCATTGGGTTTGAAGCCATGCTGCTCACCCCTCCAGGTAGATTGCCACCAGTGGAAGCAAACCTAGTTGATATTATTCGGATGCGTTGAGCTGCTAGCTGCTGCCTCATCAGTTCAAACCGCTCACTTTCCTTCAAGAGCATGGTCTCAACCTCTGCAAACTGCTTTAACTTCAACTCCAACCTCTTTAACTGCATATCCATAAACACAACAAGCTAAGTTAAATCACTTGATTTTTATCCAGCATTATAAGTACTCCCCCCGTCCCAAATTGTAAGGGATTCTATCCCTCTTTTTATCCATCCACATTCACATGGATGCTGATGAATCTTGACACATGTTAATGAATGAATCTAGTAAAGTCCTAAAACCGCTTACAATTTGGGACGGAGGGAGTACAAGTTTCACAAATGTTTATCAAAGGAAATAGCCCAAAGGCCTCTGCACATATAAGAAAAGTTTGTGGACAAAAATGAGCCAGCTGGTTAATACAAGTTCCAGGGCAGTTTAAGTTTCAAAAATCAAACCAAAACTAATTTTAGCTTTGGTTGAATCCCCATGGTTCTAATAAAAAATGGTTTTAGCAAGTGAGCTACATGGTTTTTTTTGTCAAACTATATCTAAAAACTAGCATCAGGATAACTGTTTTCCTTCGAACTCCAAAACTGCCAAGAATTAGCAAGATTAGTAAAGCACTGAGATCCAGTTAGGCAAAGTTCAATTCAATCCTAGCAAAATGAGAATGTGCACACATTATGGAAAAGTTAACATTTTCTCAAACAAAAGTTTAAGGACATCAATCCTGCAGATTAAAATTCATTTCAGCTTGGCTGAACCCTCCTGGTTTTTAGTAAAAGATGTTTTTCCCATAAGTTATAAGGGTTCTTGTCAAGTTATCTAATAAATTATGGCAGAACAGTTTTTTTCCTTCAAAGTACAAAACTGCTGGCCTGCTGGGAATCAGCAAAATTAGTGAAAACATATGCCTCCAGTTGGGCAAATGTCAAACCTTGACGAATGGGAATTTGTGTTTTTTTTTCCCAGTAGCTGTTTCATGGTAAAAAAACCTCCTTCGTATGAGTGCTTGGTCAATGCTTTCAAAAACCACTATCACTATTAAGTATCGTATCAAAATAAAAAGGCAAAGACAGCACACCAAGGATGCTTGTGGTTCACTTTTGTATCAACAAACAACAAAAGGTTCTTCGAGAGCTACAGCTACCTTAATTTAGAATAAAAATTTTCTTTCCTTCGTTCATAAACATGCCAGCACTGATGCAGCAGCAACACACGAATAAAATGCAAAACAGTTGCGTAGCAAAACCGCAGCACCCACATTTTTTTATTGCAACAAACCTGATGATTTATGATGGTGGCAGCTAATCTCTGAATTTCACGCTCCTCCTGATCTGCAAAAAGTTTGGACTTTGTTGCTGCTGCTGACAAGCCACACATTGCAGCATTTATTACAGTCTCATGAGAGATGGGCGATGAGAGTCCTGTTTCAGAAGATTGTATTTTACAACCTCTTGCACGATAAGATTGAAAAAGAAAAGGAGTTGCTAATTGGGGAACGAAGAACTTACCATAGTTCAGATTAGCAGCATGACCTGTAGCATCAATACCTTCTGAACACATCCTTGACAGAATGGAAAAATAGCAAGTTAAAAGATAGCTCCAGTGATGTGAAACCCAAAAGGACAACATAGATCAAGTACCACTAAAAAAATGGTTTATTGAATTCCAGTTATAAAACCAAAATGGTATGTCAGAATAAAAAAGTATTCATTAACTATGTCACCGGACATCACTTGTTGCGGCAAAGGTGGCTCACCTGGAATCATCTCTTGTCAAAACCGATAATGCTGCACTTGCACAGGATGCTGCGACCCTTGGTCCAACTTCAGAGGCCAAAAAAGCAACCTGGAAAATATCTCTGAATAGTAAGACCAGAGATATAAGATCTTCACAACAGATTAACCATTGACACATAATATAATAATGACACAATTGCATGCACTCACTGCAACCCTCAGCTTGTGAGGGTTTACTCGCAAAATTATGAACTATTTGGTCCTTTCTTCACCTTAATGCAATCCTTTGAAGTCACACCAGATGACTCATGATCACAGAATCAGCTGCGAGCTTCACTAAAGTATGGTTATGCACTAGATATTCCCATCAAGTGTACACACATGGATTTCCAATTATCACTGGAATGATCCGTATGATTATAACAGTTTTGCCCTAACCAAGTATTTGTGGGTTCCAGTAGCCAATTAATAGCTAAAAGCCACATGTTCCACAGCTTTCCACCCAAAATTATATATTTTTTAACATCTTTTCTTTTGATGTCTGATCAAGAAAACAAACTGCAATAAGTTATCTGGTCAATTTCTAAAGTAATACGGCATAGAACAAGGATTAGTAACTCATACATGGTTGGTAACTACATGTAAATGGTACAAAAAGTCAGAAATATTTTTCTTTTGAGACAGTAAGGGCATTGGTTAAAAAGCATTTCAGTCAAGTAAATCTAAAATTTGTAATCTAGGTGCATGCGCATCATAGAAGGCCATAAAAAATGTCTAAGAAGATAAGTCAAAGTGTAGATGCATTCACATATCTCAGTATCCAAATTTGCAACAGCTCCAACACTGTACAATGACTCACCAGTGACATGACTGGATTAGCAGAATTAATGAATGGAATCTGGCTTCCAGGCTGGCTACTTTGAGGTAAGCAACCTAAGAGAACAGATAAGTCAAAAACGTAGGAGGCTGGTAAGTTTTGCAACCATGAATACTGAAGTGTAAAATGAAAGAAAGGTTTGCTAGTTGAACAAATAAAGAACACACCCGAAGCAATGCCATTGGGACCTGAATGCATAAATCCATTGCTTTTCATTCTGGTTGGAAGGGACCCTTCTGGCACTTCAATGTTCTCTAGCAAACCATCTTCCACCGGGAGACGAATAAAATGGTGAATACATTGTGCTTTCGACTTTGTTCCAACATGGCCTGCAATATTATTCCAGTTATCATTGAACTTTTCTATGCCCTCCAATAACAGTAAAGTTTCTTGATCAGTCCATCTGTCCCCATCTGTTTCTGATCCATCCTTCATCCCTTCCAATCTCTGAAAATCTAAGCTTGAATGCCCAGCAACAAATCTTGCATTGTGGAAGCAATCTGAACAAAGAGCAATGTCTGCCTGCTCCACGAGTTAAAATAAGACAGCTTGTTAGTCTGTTTCTTCTTTGATAAAAAGAGTGAATTTACAAAAGAAATTAATAACTTAGCAGAAAATGGCTGCACAAAAATGTATATTAATCTGAAAACATGAAGTATCAAAACAAAAAAACAGGTACAGGGAAAATCATAATGAAGTATATAAACTGAAATAAAATACTCGATCAATTCAGGTCACTTGTTAGGAAAAAAGCAAATAATACACTGTGAGTAGGATGTAATAAGGCTTCACAGCACACCATGGACTCTCTCTAATAAAAAAATGAAAGTCTTTGGTAAAAAAAAAGGACAACCATTTTGAAATGATGTATCCATGTAACCTGGACAAGTATTATGAACTCAAAGAAGCATGTTAAACATATTTTTTCCATTTTGCTTATTCGAAGATAATAGCAAAAAAAAATGGAGGAAACAGGAGGAGTAAAACACCTACTGAGTAAATATATACATTAAGAAATAAAAGAACAGACAAAATAATAGCAAAAATCCTGACACAAAATTAGGTGCCCACTTCGTAGGAAAAAAGATTAATGAACAGCAGGAAAAAAAGGGCCTAACTAAAACTTTTCATCTATATTTATAAATCTGAACATAAGCAACACAACCTTACTAGGGGTATTTGTGTTTGGATACCTAAATGTGAGCTACACTGGACTACCATTAAGTTAGTGTACTTGTTACATTAAGCAGATTTGTTAGTAATATGTATAGGATGACATCTCCATGATATGTCATTATGTCTTTTAGCTATATCATCATGTCAATCTTATTGGCTTTTGGCACTTCAAATCGGAAGTATAATAGATTAAAGCACCATTGCTACAAATCGATGATTTGAGAAATAAGATCCCGAATTCACCAGCAAAATTATACAATGATCTATGTTCTGTTACAACATCAAAGAACAGCTCGCTTAATCATCGACATTTGTTTGAGTAATATTGTGCCAACCAATTCAGAACCAGATCACAGAATGATATGAGAATCATCTCAAACATAGCATATTATTAGCCTAATAAGTTCCTTCTGGAATGAGGTAGATCAATGCTAAGTTTTGAATGAAGGTAACCAATAACAGTGTCATTCTTGATTCTTCAAAATGAAATGGTAACAAAATAGGCTAATATAAGGGTACAAATGGAAGTGCATTGCATAATCAACAGTCCAGAAGATATTATAAAGGAGCATCTCCAAATATGAAGAACGAAATATGACCAAGTAGCACACCTCCTTTTTTGATTCGTAATGCAAGCCGAGCAAAGGTTGTGAGCAGAAACTACACGAGCTCTCTGATAAGCGCTCGCAGATCTTCTCATCCAAATTTGCAGAATCAGTGTCATCATTTGACACCATTGGAGCAGACGAAGTCGGCACCACAGGAGCTATATCATCTGCCCGGATACTGCATTTTGGGCGGTCAAACAAAATCAAGCCATCAATCGATTTCATTGGTGCGGATACCAGCTGCAGCTCGCCTGTTGCCTCCTCCTTGATTAGTGATGCAGCCATCCTCAGGCCACGGTGCACAGACCCAGTTGCAAGGTAATTAATGATCCCCCAAGATTCCAAGAACCTAACTATCCTACTCAGGTCATACAACTCGGGTGTGCTTGAGACAAGCCCCTGGCACTCAGCAAACACAAGTCTTTTCCCAGGCCGCTCCAAATATTTCGCAATCACCTTATTCCTCAACATCATGTACTTCTCTGGTGTCTGCCCCTGGGACTTTCTGGAGAAGTATTGTGGCACAACCTGCCTCTCCAGCCTGTGCACTGTCGTCGGCACGAACCAATCTACAGCCATGAATCAACAAATGCACCCCCCACAATCCAGATTAACAGTTTGTTTTACCATGCAGCGGTCGGTGTCAGACAATGAATGTTTAGTGCCAAAGAGGAAACCTGAGTGCCTGGGCACGATGTGAAGTCTGCCGTAGAACTGCTTGTGCACTCCACATCCCTCCATGAGTGGAGGTGGGGTGCAGACATACGTGGACGGCCTGTCAGGGTCGTAGGCCAGGGACGGGTGGTCGGGCAGCATCGCCGAGACCACCTGGAGCTGCCCGTGCGAAATGTTCTCGAGGACGGGCGCCGGGGCCTGGGCGGCCGGAGCACCGTCGGCGCCAGCCGCCGCCGCGCGCTCCGCGGCGATGATAGCGAGCACGGAGGCGTGAGGCCGGCCGACGGCGCGGCGAACGGCGGCAGGGAAGGCGGATACGGGCTCGGCGGCAGAGGAGAGCACCTCCGCCTGACGGAAGTCGAGCGCGGGGTCGTCATCGCCGCCGCCGGCCGCCGCTAGGGTTCCTCCGCCCCCGTTGGCGGAAGCGGCGCGGGGTGCGTCGTCGCCGCCGTTCGCGGCCGCGGCGGTGTCGGAGTCGTCCGAGTGGTCGCCCGGCTGCTTGGAGGGGGAGGCGCTGGCGGCGGCGTGCTTCCGCTTGCGCCACTTGGCCCGCGCATCTGGAACGCGGGGGCGTGTCGGAAGGGAGGGGCGTTAGGGTTTTGGGGGTGTGCGGCGCGGGAATTGCGAGCGCAGAGCGCGGGGTGGGCGCGTACCTGAGTTGGAGGAGGCCTTGCGCGGCATCGTCGCCGGCGCCCTCGGCGGCGGAAGAGGCGGAGAGGTGATGGGAGCCCGGAGAATGTGGCCGCGAGTGAGGGGACCACGGGCCGCTTGGTCGGGAGGGCACGTGCGAGGGGGACGAGCCGACCGAGGAGGCTTTCAGCTTGTTCGAATTTCTCTTGGTTTGAATTTTTTTTTTTTCTTTTTTGAAGTGTAGCTAGCCAACTAGGGTTCAACCGGCCAGCCCAGATCACGATTAGAATTTAGAAATTCAAACCATTAAACAATCTCTAGTAGCATATCTATCAAAATGTTTATTTTTCAAACTACGTTCTGTTTGCAGTACCATAATGGAGTTTTGCATATCTATTTATACATTCCACTAGAGATGACTTACAATGCAATGATAATGTCAAAATAAGATAAAAAAAAAGGTGATGGCTCAGCTATTCTTGTGGTAGATGAGACAGAGCTTAGACCAAGGTCAGCAGATCGCCTATAGTACGAAAAATGACATTGCTGCTACGCTATAGATAGAGTGAAGTTTGAATATAGACGATGTGATAGATGATATGCTGGACTCAGCCTTATACTACTTTTGGTTTTCTTTGTTTGGTGCTAGTGGGCTCAAAGGTGAATCAACACATGGCAAACAACTATAATAGAGAGAGAAATTTGACATGATGAAAAATAATGTGTCAAATGGGATCATCTGGAATGAACTTATAGAGTGGTGTCAATTATCGTTGAAGGACATATCAACATTTAGCTAAAATAGGCAGAAGTTAAAGAATGACAACGGTAGGATGTGTGGGCGACAAAAATAGAATAAGATGAGGAAACCATTGAAAATTGATTGCTATAATCGTCCTATTTAACCCCCTTTGAAGCGTGGGATTTTCTCCGCACTAAATATTATTCTTGTGATACCGAATGATTTCCTATATATAAATTTTATACATTACAAAAGAGCCTTGATGCGCACATTGACGTTGGATTCCATATCTTAGCTTATACCATAGCGATACCTTGTGTATATATCCTTCTCTCACCCATGAGGCCTCCGTGTAAGGTGCACGCTAACCTTCAATCGGTGCCAATGCAGCACCAGTGCCACGCGGAGATCCAGGAGGCGACGTGAGAACAGGATGCACAAGAAAGACACATATTCACACATGTTATGAAGTAGACAATGTGTGTGTTTTGCAAGCATTCAATACGTAACTAATGTTCTTTTTTATATGTATTAGGTAGAGCAAAACTTGCCAAAAGATGACCCATATTTGTGGGCGTGTGTTAGTGTCCTTAGAACTAGCAAAATGGCGTTTGACACACGTGTTTTCGTTTGCCAGCTAATTGCCTCGGCGCTTTAGCTTTCAAAGTTTTTTTTTTTTTTTTTTTTTTTTTTTTTGCGAAAAATAGCTTTCAAACTTTTTTCCCACGCCAAGTTGGCAAGGCTAGCCTTTGCGAGCGAGGTGAGCTGGATAGGCAAAATAACCAAATGCACCATATGCGGAGACATGCCTTGTCTCCACATACTTATATTTTAGTTGAAGAAAGTGTACAAACAATCCTTATATTTGTTCAACCATGTCGTATGAATCTCCATACTCTCAAACAATCCTCATAGGTGTGTTCGGATGGCTTCTTTCAGCGAGCAGCAGCTACTGCAGCATCTTACCACTAGTAGTGTTACGGTACCTACAGGCTAGGAAAGCGCAGCGGTAGGCTACCGTCAGAACGCATCTGGAATGATACTTACTCCGTATTTAAATATAAATGACTTGATTTTTGTCAAAACTTCAATAGTTCGTTTTATTAAAAAAATTGATGAATTACCATTGATTTTGTTGTGATTTATTCTATTAAAGTATAGAGTTTGAGGATGACTTGTTTCCTCTTATGTTAACATTTCTTTAATAAGACAAGCGATTGATTTTTTTTTAAATCAAACGCGACTTATATTTAAATAAGAAAAGAAGTATATGCAAACTTTGTTCCGATCTATGTGGTCCCATTGGATCTCAATATTTGCAGCGGGCCATTATTGGCACTTTATCACCATACTGTCCATGATAGTCCTACATGGTCAATCCTAGTTGTAGTTGGCAAACAAATATGCAATTACCCCCTCACTGTTATCTTGGGTTCACACTTGCACTCGATGAATCGAGCCAAGGCCAAACTCCATCTACTTAGCACCCTGTCGTAACCATCAACCATGGGATTGGGATGGCTATGACCACACAAGATTAGAAACCGACCATACACTTTATACTCTTCTTAGTACTGTACACCTTAGTCTTTGTAGTCAACACATACTCGTGGCCATGATTACAAGTGTTTTGGAGTTTGAGTGACAACACTGTCATTAGGACTAACAAGTTTGTTAAGCATGTGATTTGTAAGACTTCAAGGTCGAATAATGCAATAGAAGTCACGCAAGTAGGATAAAAAAAAGTCCATGAGAAGATTGCACTGACTTGAACAATTGGTACGGTTTGAATTGAAAGGAGTTTTTGTCGGTCAAATTGATCATGGCGACATGAGTCGCCATTGCTTGCGGTCGGCACTCGGCAAGATAGCAAGGTCGGGAATGGTCGGCACAGGGAGCGACGGAATGGCACCGAGCACAGTGAAGAAACTGCCGATGGGAGTCCAGGTTTCAATGGACAATAATTTGATTTCTAGAGTCTGGACTCTGGAGCCATCTGAAGTCATACTAGATGCTAAGCTGCTATATATCTGCCATCAAAGGATCACCTGGAAGCCAATATAATGCACAAGATGTCGCGTTGCAAAATGTTACATGCCATACTGGACCTCCACAGGCACAGTTCAGTTAGAGCGAGTTCATTGCATTTCAACACATCATAAAAGCTACTGAAACGGAACGGTTACTCGGTGACACAGGTTAGCCTTGGACAGCATCTTAGAGGCAGGAAAACATGGTTTTGCCAGGGCTTTGTGGATGATGGTGGCTACCAGTCATCACCAGCCGCATTCCTCACTGTGAACTCTCCTAGAAGACCAGCGTTTGTGGCATGTTGAAAAGAGCACGGATAGTCTCACTGGCAACATCCAAAAGCTGCAGATACTCATCTGCCCCATCAACCAAGCACTGCAAATTCATCCAAAAGGGGAAAGATGAGCAATGTAACATAGTCAGGTTCAAGTAATTTGGAGGTACCAGTATGGAATGCATGTGTGATGCAATTTTGGAGGCTGGCTGCATGATAAAGTAAATGTAAATCTAGAATGGAAAGCTTCAACATCATGGTATTGCTAAACTAGTCGTGTGGAAGAAAAAGTTCTAGGTTTCTCTTTAGAAGATATACAAATCACGGTCAACAAGAAAAGGACAAAAATGGTATTACTCTGGTACTGTAATCTTAGTCAGACAAACCTTATCAGTTTCCCCAAGCTTTTTACATATCCTTGCCTTTTGATCATCTGGAATATCATCCGAGCTAACAATCACATCTAGAAACTGCAGAAGTACGGAGTACTTCAGTTAGTGGAAGCATTAAATGAAATCATCAGTAATCATAATCAACTAGAGTATGACATCTAGAAACAAAATAAATAAATGACCTGTGCCATCAGCTGTGAGACTGGATATCCATCTGCAATGATGTTGCTAACTTCCTTGTTTGCCACGTCAAATTCACCAGATCTGCAGGCTGCAAGCAGTGACTTGACAACATCTTCAGGGATAACCTGACACAAGGATGCCAAAAAAGATGAATGGAAGAGTTTGATTTTCCTTTGTTCAGCAGTTCAGGTCACCAATTACTTGCATGGTAAAATTTGTCATGATGTAAGATATTTTTCCAAGCAAAAGCAAAATAAAATTTCCTTTGAGACTAAATTTGTCCTGGGTTTGTACGAACCCCTTTACAAAATTAGCAAATAACTATGAAGTGTAAGACTATCTAGAAATTCACTTCCAGACCCCATCTTGTGTGGGAGCTTTCAGCACTGGGTATGCCCTTTTGTGTGTAAAATCTCACTGAAGGCTAGGGCCTCACTAAGTTCTGGGAAGAACATCAAGGCATCAAACATGAATGAACATTTTGTAACCTCGAGCACCAGGCAAAAAATAAAATTACTATCCAAAATAGAAATCATCCATTCAATATCACATTAAACAGGAACTAGTAATTTCATATTCTTTTGATAAATTAGCCTCTTAGCAAATAAAAGATAAGAAAAGTGAATGGTGGTGTACCCCAGAAACACTGATCAAGTCACTTGAAGAGATAGAAGATCCAAACAAGCGGGCTGCGCTCTGCAACAAACCGAAAGTTTATGGAACTAAGATCAACTACTAAACAAAGCTTCGTGTGAAAGCAGATTCAGAGAACCATCAGACCTGAAGATAGGTTATAGCACGACGAAGATCTCCTTGAGAAATGGCACTCAGTGTGGACAGAGCCTGATTTGAAAATTCAAAGCATATCAATTTAAGTAATTATTAAACTAAAGAATACTTGAAATAATTGGTCTGATATTATCATAATAACACATGATACAAATAAACATCATCCAATGATCACAAATGAGCCTAATTCAAATAGGCAAGTTTACCTGAGCATCAAGATTGAGACCTTCTTCACTGCATATATGCATAATGCGGTTGCTCATAACTTCTTCTGAAAGAGGCTTGAACCTAAACTTTGCACATCTTGATGCAAGTGGTTCTATTATTCTGTAACATTGACGATCGGGAGTTACAAAAACTCAATATTCATAGCACAGAAGAAAAATAAAATCGAGTTGACAAAACACCTGCTGATATAGTTGCATATAAAAAAGAATCTGGTCACTTTGGAGTAAGTCTCCATGGTACGCCTCAAAGCATTCTACAGAAGGATGCAAAGCATCATCAACATTCAACACACCATAAGCATTAGCTCTGAAGCATTATAGACAGAAGAATTCTGTGTGGCAATATACCTGGGCATCTTCTGTCATTGAGTCGGCTTCATCAAGTATGATAATCTTGTAAGGCGGGCAGGGATAACCACTGAAGTCCATCACAAGTTCACAACAAGAAAACTTGTCAGGAATATAATAATCAGATGAGAGTTGAAAAGTTTTCTTATTTTGATGAGCTTACGCTTTCCGTGTAGTACCAACAGCAACAGCAGCAAAGTCCTTGATTTTCGTCCTCACTACATTAATTCCACGATCATCACTAGCATTGAGCTCCAGAACTCTTGACTTGTACAACTCTGGACTGCATTATTACCCAAAGACAGTTTCTAATGTCACTAGCATGATCGCACAAATTTCAAGAATAAATATGGCAATTAACCATTGCATGAATACAATAAATAAAAGAGGTGACACTAAACTGCCTCAAAGTCATTCTCAATAAGTTCAAGAGTTTTTTGTGAGTTGAAGAGGAAATGGAACTCTGATATTTTTGCACTCCGTGTTAGCAGAGTTCCTCCTAAATGGCTGTTTTAAGCACATATAGTTTTATTTTGTTGCTGTTCTGTTGCATATATAAAAAAAGGTTTGAATTGCAACCTGAGTAGTATCATTCAACCCACACCAACATATATATATGAGCTAATGACTGCTGGCATACCTAGCAATAAACAATGACCTCAAAGTTATGGTTTGCACTCTCAGGAGTCAGGATGTTCGTTCAGTTCCTAAGATTGTACAAACGTACATGCCAATCTTTGCCAAAATGCCAAATAACTCAACATTATAAGTTTCTAACACATTGATGGTCCAGCCTTAATGGAAAGACCAACCTTCCAAAAAAAACAATTCCCATACGCATATATAGTCTCTTACAGAACATTGACAAAATTTTCTAACCGTTCGGACTTGAACTAGAAAGGAACCTTAGAACGGGCACAAAGTGCCAGTAAATTAGGATCTCCACGTCCATTGCTGTTGTTTTGGTCATCATAAAAAGGTTGTGTTCTGTTTGACGTTGAAGGGCATAATCATCAGAGCTGAAGTCAGTAAAAACCAAAGGATCGACCACACCAAAATGCACCATACCCATCAATTACATACTCCTAAAAAAATGCACCACACAAGAGCGAAGATGAAACAAAAGGTCCAGCAGCAGGGCATACCCGTAGAGCTGGTAGGCGATGGCGAGTGCGGTGGTGGTCTTCCCCGTGCCCGGCGGGCCGTAGAACAGCATGTGCGGCAGCTGCAAGCGACCAAACAGCAAATAAGAAAAATCCCCAAGGGGCTTCCGCGAAATAAAAAGAGGGGTTAGGGTTTAGCGCTCCCTCACGTCGGCGGTCTGGAGTGTGTTGGTGAGCACCCGGACCACCTCCTCCTGGTGCGCCACATCCTTCACCTGCCTCGGCCGGCTGCAACCAACCCCAGGCGCGGTTAGAGCGAGACCCTCGCGGCTCTCCGCCCCCAAACTCCGGCGGAAACAGATTGCGGGGGGAAGGGGGCAGATTGGGGAGGAGAGGGTAGGGCGCGGGCTTACTATTTCTCCACCCACGGCTGCGACATCGGCACGAGCGGCGCCATCCGCTAACTCCTCCGCCGCCGCAGCGCTCGCCGCCGGCGGTGGACTGGTGGTTGCCGTGCGCGCGGGCGGTGGTGGCGCCTGGGCGGGCTGCTCCTGCGTTTTCGCGCGCTGCGATTTTTTGGGGCTCTCGGGTCGGTCGGTCCACAGGGTTTTGGGGCCCCTAGAGGGTATGGCCCAGATAGCACTCCTAGTCGCTGCCACGTGGGCCCAGCTTTAGCCATTTGTGAGCTATGCGCCTCCCACCCACCAGCATCCACCATTCTCATTCCCCATTCCGCTCCTCTTCTCCTGATCGAACGCATCCGGCTCCGGCGGCTGGGGCACGCCGGCGAGCCGGCGAGGGGTCTGCGTCGCGGCGGGATTTATTCCTGTTCCAAGCCGCGCATGAGGTGAGCATAGGATCGGCTACCAATCTCCCCAAACCCCAGCGGAAATAACCGCAGTGAATAGTGATTGCGCTCGGGTCTCAACCAGGGGACGGTGCCGCATCGCAGGTTCCGCCCGGCCTCGCCCGTCGCCGTCGGGATGGAGGAAGGGATCCGGCGCCGGGTGGCGGCGGCCGTTCTCCCGGACGAGCTCGTCGTTGAGATCCTCGCGCGGCTTCCGGCCAAGTCAATCTGCCGCTGCAAGTGCGTCTCGCGGGCCTGGCGCGCGCTCATCTCCGACCCGGCCAACCGCCGCAGGCTCGCGCAGACGCTGTCGGGCGTCTTCTTCTCCCGTCCCGAGGGCAGCAGCCCGTCGTGGAGCTTCGCCGGCCTGCCCGCGCACCCGCCTCCCGGCGTCGATACGGCTCTCTCCTTCCTGCCCCCCACCTGTGGGGAGATGGAGGTGCTGGATTCTTGCAACGGGCTGCTGCTCCTGCGCTGCAACGGCGCCACCCGTGGGTCCGGGTCGCCTGCTTCACCGCCCTTCTACGTCGTGTGCAATCCCGCCACCAGGGAGTGGGTTGCGTTGCCCCCGCCGAGCCGCGCCCCGGGGCTCTATTCATACTCTACCGAATTCGGCGCGACATTGAACACCTGCGTAGCAGCGCTGGGTTTTGATCCGGCAGTCTCCTCGCATTTCCATGTGTTTCAGCTGGTGCAGGAGCTATACTACCATGATTTCTTTCTCAGGGCCGTGGAGATTTACTCGTCCGAAACTGGCAGATGGGTTTTCAAGGAAACCATATGGAGTGAGGGCGATGACATCCGCATCAACGGCCAAATGACCTATTTCAATGGCTTCCTGCATTTCTGCATCGTGCCCAATGCAGTAGTGTCGGTGGACACACAGGGCCAGACTTGGAGGCTCTCCCGTGTGATGCAAGATGCGATTTATAGCTCTTATTCTGTAATATTCCATTCCCAGGGGCGTTTGGTTTATTTGTATGACAATGGCCTGTATCGTACCAGCATGTCAATCTATGTTCTTGAGGATCATGACAGTGAGGAGTGGATGTGGATATTCAAGCAAAGCATCAACAAAATGGATCTATTTGGACCAGAGGGGTGGGGCTACTACACGGCTGCATTTCATCCAGACAGAGATTTGATTTTCTTCTATGACCAGCCTCAGAAAAGACTGATGTCCTATGATATGAAAAACAAGGATGTGCAAATTATCTGTTCCATTGGAGAAGTGCTCGAACTTTTGTTTCAAGAACAGTTCGATGAGCGCCGCCTGTTTTTTCCTTATGTTCCGTTGTACGCAGGGGCACTAGCATCACCTGGCGTCAGCTATAAATTCTGAGGAACCTTCTGCCCAAAGCTCAAGTTTGGCATTTATTTCAATAGAAGGAGCTGGTAAACTAAGTTGAATCCCCATACAACTTTGTGCCAATTAGTAGATAAATGCCATATAATTTTATATTCAGACCATATTGCTCTTACATATGAAGATCGTTTAAGTTGACATCCCAATTAGTTGCTAGCTTTCTTGATTAAGTTTCGCATTGGAGGGAGCAACCTTAGGTGATTGTGATGGGCTTTGCTTGCCAATCCAGGGAAGTCTTGTGCTGTTGAGATGGAGCTGTGTTTGTGTAAATCCTCCATCCGCGATCCTTATGACTTATGAGGCGCTAACAATGTTTTGATCCATTAGCTGGCCACATCATGCTATATCAATGATGCATGCATTAATTCTGTAGGAGCATTACCATGTGTAGACATGTAATTCTGAAGCTTTTTGGGAAGAGCAGACCGAATATCAAGCACTGCTTTGAGCAGCATGAATGTGGAGGCCTTCATGCCTTTGAACTTTTTGGCAGTATATGTTTATCTGATATTTGCTATGTTAGAAGGTACAAGTTTGAAACAATACTAGTTATTCTGGATGTAATAAATTTAAAAAAGCAGGCTGCCTGTGAACAAGTCTTAAGTTTTCTTGTTTATCCACCTTTGGACGTTGATCTATGCAGTGCTGATTGCTGAATAATGCCAATTTTAGTGCTATTCTGTGTGCATTTGGAAAAACCGAATGACTAAGACTAACCTTGGAACTGTATTTGTGCCATTATTTTTTTTGTCATGATGTACATGCATTCCTGGCTGCTAACCAGAAAGCTTGATCAAATTATTCAGCCATTTGAAATGACATTGATGGATTTAGATGCGTCTGGTTGTGATACCATGGTTTCAATCAGTGAGGGTCTATTTGGTAGCAAAGTATTTTTGGAGTTTTGAACCAATACCACAGAATGTTACAATACCATGGTATTTTAACCAAATAGGTGTTTGGTTGGCAACTGTAAAACTTTGTTTCAAATACCATGGTATAGTCAAAACCATAGTATTTTTAGAGTTTTGGATACTGAGGTCTGGAGTGGAGTTTTCTCTTTGCGCGTCCCTTTTCCCGATTCTTGAAGTCACAAAAAACTAAATATTCTACCAAGTATATATCTATCTGCAACACAATAATTTTACAAACATTGTTTGATTTCATAAGAAAAACTCAAAAACTAATTTCAGAGAAAAAAAACCAACGAACTGAAAACATTTCGCTGGCCCTGATAACACCAACTCTTGTACTGGCCTGCTCCTCTACCCCCTTCCCGCATCATCTCTTTCCCCATTCCGTTCCTCTTGTTCGCCGCTCTCTTCTCCACGTCCATTGGCTGGGCTCCTGCTACTGGTGCACGACGGAACCACACATCTGCCATCTGCGGCGCGGGTCGATTGCATACGCCGGCGAGGGGGTCTGCGGCGGCGGGATGTGAGCTCGAAATCGAGGCTCAATCCCCCGAAATCCCAGCGCAAGAAACTGCATTGAATCCATTCGGGCCCCAACCTAACCAGGTGACGGCTCCTCATGTACCGCAGGTTCGGCTAGGCCTCCCTCGCCAGGATGGAGGAAGGGAGCCGCCGGGTGGCAGCGGCGGCGGCGGCCGTTCTCCCGGAAGAGCTCGTCGTTGAGATCCTCGCGCGGCTGCCGGCCAAGTCAATCTGCCGCTTCAAGTGCGTCTCCCGTGCCTGGCGCGCCCTTATCTCCGACCCGGCCAACCGCCGCAGGCTCGCGCAGCCGCTGTCGGGGATCTTCTTCTCCCGTTCCGCCGGCAGCCGCCCGCCGTGGGGCTTCGCCGGCCTGCCCACGCCTCCGCCGCCCGGGGTCGACACGGCTCTCTCTTTCCTGCCCGCCACCTGTGGGGAGATGGAGCTGCTGGACTCCTGCAACGGGCTGCTGCTCCTGCGCTGCAGTGACGCCCGGGGGTCGCCTGCTCCGCCGCCCTTCTACGCCGTGTGCAACCCTGCCACTGCGGAGTGGGTTGCATTGCCCCCACCGAGCCGCACCCCGGGGCGCTCTGAATATTTTGCAGAATTCGATGCAAGATTGAACACCTGTGTAGCAGCGCTGGGCTTTGATCCGGCAGTCTCCTCGCATTTCCATGTGTTTCAGGTGGTGCAGGAGTTGCATTACTATGACTTCATCTTCAAGGCGGTGGAGATTTACTCGTCTGAAACTGGCAGATGGGTTTTCAGGGTAGGCATATGGGATGAGAACGATGACATCCGCATCACCGGCCAAATGACCTATTTCAATGGCTTCCTGCATCTCTGCACTGTGTCCAATGCAGTGGTCTCAGTGGACACGGAGGGCCAGGCATGGAGGCTCTCCCGTGTGATGCAAAATGCAACTTATAGATCGTACTCTTTAATATGCCATTCCCAGGGGCGCTTGGTTTATGTATATGACAATATGCTGTATGATACCAGCGTGTCAATCTATGTTCTTGAGGATCATGACAGTGAGAAGTGGATGTGGATATTCAAGGAAAGCATCAACAAACTGGATCTGTTTGGACCATGGACAGAGGGATGGAGCTACTACACAGCTGCATTTCATCCAGACAGCGATTTGGTTTTCTTCTATGACCGGCCTCAGAAAAGACTGATGTCCTGTGATATGAGAAACAAGGATGTGCAAATTGTCTGTAACATTGGAGAAGTGCATGGGGAATACTTCAATCAGCGTCAACCATTTTTACCTTATGTTCCATTGTACTCAGGGGTATTAGCATCACCTAATGTCAACTAGAAATGCTGAACAACTTTCAGCACAAGGCTGTGAGGCGCTGACTGCATCAGGAAATATTTCTGAAGCTTTTTGGGAAGAAAAGACTGAAATATCAAGCACTGCATTGAGCAGCGTGGCAGCCGAGGCCTTCATGCCTTTGAACCTTGCAGGCAGTATGCATTGCAGGCAGTATGCAGTTATCTGATATTTACTATGTTAGAATGGCACGAGTCCGAAACATTACTAGCTATTCTGGATGTAATAAATATGGAAAGCGGGCTACCTGTAAACAAGTCTTAAGTTTTCTAGTTTATCCACCTTTCTATGTTGATCTGTTCAGTGCTGAATAATTCCTATTTTAGTGCTACCCTATGACCTGTGTGCACTTGGAATAACTAGTAGGACTAACCTTGTAACTGTATCTGTGTTATTAAAATGATATTTTCATGATTTACATGCATTTATGGTTTTTAACCACAAAGCTTGGTCAAATCACTTACTATTTGAAACAACGTAGATGGATTTATATGTGTTTGGTTGTGATACCAAGTTTTCTATCATTGAATCAGCTGATTGTTTTTTATGAGTGAGCCATGTTATCATAGTTCTGTCCTATGTGATAATCGGCAGATTCATGCCTTCATTTTGGCTTTAGGAAACAAAACTGGCCAAGTGTGGATGGCTGGCGTTTGAAAGTACAGTTATTTAGGAGAATCTTGTTGAAGAAACCTACTGTACTTAACCACTTGTTTTCTTCTATGATTGGCTCGGAAAAGACTAATGTCCTGTGTTATGAAACACTGGGATGTGCAAGTTATCTGTACTCTTGGAGAAGTGCAAGTTATATGTTCTTGAGGATCATGACAGTGAGGAGTGGATGTGGAGATGTGGATATTCAAGCTAAACATCAGCAAGCTGGATCTATTTGGACCCAGGACAGAGGGATGGGGCTATTACACAGCTGCATCATCCTGACAGCAATTTGGTTTTCTTCTATGCCCGGCCTCAGAAAAGACTGATGTCCTATGATTTAAAAAACATGGATGTGCAAATTGTATGTACTGTAGAAGTGCTTGAACTTTTGTTTGCAGAACAAATCGATGGAGTCACCTGTTTTTTCCTTATGTTCCATTGTACTCAGGGGCATTAGCATCACCTGTTGTCAGCTAGAAATTCTGAGCATCAGCACAAGGCTCAAATTTGGCATTTATTTCAACAAAAGGAGGTGGTAAACTAATTTGAATCTACATCTTTGTGCCAATTAGTAAATCAATGCCACATAATTTTATCTTTAGACTATATTGCTCTTACATATGAAGCTGACATTCCAATCTCCACGGCACGCGCAGTGGGCTGCTGCCCCCGACCCCCGCCGTGACCTCCACGGCCTGTGCCTCCACCACTCCCGCCCCCGCGCCGCTGCCGCGACGTCCACGGCCCGCGCAGGCGTCCGCCGCCGCGACTTCCAGGGCCTGCGCAGCCGGCCGCCGCCCCCGACTGCCGCCGCAATCATCAAGGAAGGTGGATCCACATATGCCAGGACCGCCGCCGCCTCCCTCCATGGCTCGCGCAACCGGAATAATCAAGATTTGCATCGCAGAGTGACAAATAGAATCTCATCATGACATAGTGTTTTACATGACTATCTGCATAACAACACATTAACTCAGGAGGCTCTTCCTCTTAGAGCACTTCCCCCATCCTGTACTTACTTTGAATCAACAATCACGCAGCTGGCTACGTAGCTGTAATATGGTGGCAAGTGTGATCTCAACAGACAACCTCAAATTTCCCATTTGGGGTAATTCTTCTAGACATGATGTCTTCAAAAGTTTTTTTGGGAACTACTTGGAATTGGGTTTCTCTGCACATTTCTTCTAACACATGCAAGAATCCTGCTCCAGTAGTGTGTGCTAACATTAGCTCTTAGAATGACAGCGCGTTCTTTGAATTTGCAAAAGAACTAGTGAAATTTCCAAGTGAATCATTATGGCAATAATACTCCTCAAATATATCCATTGCTGTCTATGCCAGCTTAGGTTGGTCTTCAGCATATGTGCTTCCAAACAAAAGCACCTTGAAAAAGCTTGTGTCATTCCAAAGTCCGTTATCTTCTCTGATATACTCGTGACTATAATTCTACTTCTACTAGGAAGGAAATTTCGAGAGGTGGGGAACATCCTTCTCCATGCTCTCTCTTCAACATCCCCATCGTCTAGCTCAACTATAACCAGCATTTCTCCACCATTCTGTCTGTTATTTTTATGCTTGACTAAGCCTCCATCCTTCAGGCTGCCTAGCTTTTCTTCTGTGATCTTATTTCCACTAAAAGAGACAACCTGAGAAAAACGTCCATGCACCTTTATGTCATTGCAAACATGATCAACAAGTGTGCTCTTTCCAACTTTTCCTTGCTCAATGATTGGCAAGACACCCAAATCGATTTCACCAGGAGGTTTCCCTTTTTCAGCAAGAAAGAGATGGTTCGCTCCATTTCTGCCTGGCCACCACATACATTTTTCAAAACACAGATACAAACTCATAACTACATGCTATATGGTTGACTACACATTGGCAGGTTGTTCTTCAGAAAATCTACAAACTCATACTTTTCAGTGACCACATGTTCTGTACACTATCAAGCGTCAGTCTTATCTTGTCGTCTTGTCTACTACTAGACAAGGAAGGAAAACACTCCCCTGGATTGGATATAGACTGGGCTAAGGAACATTCACATTTACTTCTTCATAATCAAGGTACCTGACTTTGTCAAGCACATAGTAGCCTTTGTGCTTCTGTTCTCGTAGCATCTTCAGTTGTTGAAGCATTCCCTTGTTTGTGATGAGCCTCCCCTCGGCGGCCTCCTTGACGGTGATTGCAGCCGGAACAGAGGCCGTTCTAGTCTTGCAGGCTCTCCACCTTGGAAAGCGATAGCATGGTTGGATAGTTGTTTTTTTTATTTTATGAATGGATATTTGTTGATCGGGAATGATAGGCACCTGCTAACAAGTTCACCAACAGCAGCAGAAAACAGGGCCTCCATTTTTTAGCCCTGGCTGCAGGGGATCGGAACATTGGTCAGAATGCTAGTTCTTTGTCATAGAATACTGTTTGCCATACCGTAGGCTATATAACTACATGGGAAAAGTTTATTTCACATCAAAATATCCAACTGTTTGCCATACTGTAGGAGAGCATATAGATTGTAGACAAGGACGCATGGCCTTACAATTATCAGTATTAAATAAAGGAAAAGAAACCAAATGAAATAATGTGGCAATAACTAGCTATAGGCAATGAATGGAGCGACTGTGCTGGTGGTAACTGGTAATGAGTGACGACCTAATGAGGTTTCATAATTCGGCTCAGCTTTTAATCATTTTAGGTTATAAATCTATGCAAATTCAGTTTGGCCCTCTAATTAAGCGCCAGCTGATTCTAAATTCTGTAGTCTAAAATTTTGGACCTTAATTTGTTGTCACCCCAATGAGCGCCCATGCCATTTTGAAATAGACCCTGTCAATGCCATAACAGCGATTGCTGTGAGCAAATGAAAATGTGAAGTCCAAGGCTTCATGGATACTGGATACACAAGGGAGATAGTCACAAGTCACAGCTTAAAGTGCAAAGTCACAATTGTGCAGAAATCCACAAGAGTCAACAAAAGAAAGTCCACTATTCTTTTTTTTGTCATTCTGTCAGCTATAAATTATGCAGAGATAAGAGGGGCAGCAAAGTTTGACCAGGACCCCTATAATTATTAGTCTGAAATAAAGGAAAAGAAACCAGACAAAATATATATGATAACATTGATATGGTATGGCGACTAGAGAATGATCGGGGCAGCTGACCCTGAGTCTCATGATATCATTCACTGAAGGAGTTGCAGAAGCTTCGTGTTCACTTGGATCTTCATGTATAAGCTGGTTGACAAATTTTGCTTGTCTGTTTATGTTAGGACAAGCATCGTGTTCACTTGGATTAGTATAAGTCGGAATGGGTGACAACAAGGCTTGCGCCTGTTTTGACAACGTGAATTCTAAACTCTAACGCTGATGCTGCGGAGGTGAAACAGAAATAATCAAGATTTAACGAATGTAAAAAGTAATGGTAATCACATAATTCAAAATGACGAACTCCACATTCCACGAGATATAAGAGAGGAATTAAATCAATATAATCACTATTAGATTTCAATAATTAATTTGTGACCCTTCTCTAATTAGTTAGGGGCCCTTTGGCAGGGCTCATTTTGTAGCTTTGGCTCCGGCTCCTGTTGGAGTCCTGGCTCCGGCTCCTGTTGGAGTCCTGCCAAACGGCTCAAAAAAAAAAAAAAAAAAACGGCTCCTCGCGTGAAGCTATTGGAGAGCCGGAGCCTTTTTTTCCAACTGGGAGCCGGAGCCCCGGTAGAGTGGCTTCTTGCGGCTCGCTTACCCCCACCGGTTGAACTTGAGCAAAATTACGACATCTGCCATAGCCTTTTCTCCCGAACTCCCTTCTTCTCGCGCAAAGAACACATGCGACAGCGGCTAGGGTTCATGAATCACCTCCGGCGGCAACCCTCCGGCGGGCACCCTCCGGCCAGACAACGGTCCGCGACAGCCGGATCTGGAGGTTCGCCGTTCATGGGCGCCGTTCCAGGCGCGTCCGCTGAGGGAATCGCGTCGGAGATCCTTGCCGCGGCGCTGGGGGCCGGCCACGCCGCCGCGCTGGCTGCCGCCCAGGACGGCGGGCAAGGCGCCGCGCCGCACTGGCGTCCTAGCGCCGCGCCGACCCGCCGTCCAGGCGCCGCACATGCTAGGCTGCCGCCGCGCTCCGGGTCTGGGTGCCGCGCCGGGTGCCGCGTAGGCCGGCGGGAGGGGGCTGGCGGGTGTGTGTGTGTGAGAGAGAGAGAGAGAGAGAAGAGTGGGAGCCGGTGGGGTTCCCGCCGGGCGCTGGGCCGCGCTGGCGCCGCGCAGGCCAGCAGGCCACGCCTCCGTGCCGGGTTGCCGTGAGGGAGGAAGGGAGCCGGCGGCCGGAGGGTGAGAGAGAGGGGAGAAGATGGAGCCGGCGGGTGAGAGAGCATAGAGGATGAGGGAGCTAAATGGATAAGGACGAGGGTATTATGGACATTGCACTCCTTCAACTGTTTTAAAAATAAAAAGAGCCATTTTGCCAAACGATTGTTAAAATGGCTCCAGCTCCTTCGGAGAAGCCAAAAAAAAACAAAAGAGCCTGAGCTAGAGCTGTTTTTTAGAAGCCGGGGCCTTGCCAAACAAAATTGATGGCCTCACCCACAACTGATAAAATCAATATAATTTTAAATTCAACCTTTTTCTCTTTATTGGTATAAATTCGTTGGTCTGCAACCACAATGCATTAGTTTCTAATGAATTAAATAAAATAAAAGCGAGGGATTTGAAACTAAATTAGTCTGTTTCTAATGCACCGACGAACTTATACGGATTAAATTCATTAGTCTTTATTTGAGCCGTTATACCTAGAGCAAGGGCCCTGCTCTACCATAGGGGTGGTTTGCCTTGGTGCAGCGTTGGAGACCGAGCAAATCTCTACCACTGTATAAAACTCTATGGTTCCAACCATGGGGAGTTTTCCCACTCCGTTGCCCCCATGCCCCGCCCGCATTACCCCATCCTTCGACCGTCGACCGCCTCCCGCGCCTGACCCCGCCTCTCGCTGCCAGCCTGCCACTGTCGCTCTCGCACCGTTCTCCTCGCCCGAGCAGAGGCCGCGCCATCGGATTCCCACACCCCAGCAGAGGTGCCAGTGGAGGAGAGATGGAGCTGGCAGGGTGGAGGAGAGGCGGCGCCCGTGGAAGAGAGACGGGGCTGGCAATGCGGAGGACGACGAGACGGGGTCGAGGAGGTAGAGGGAGCGGCGGATCCGGTGGAGGGGGAGCAGAGGCGGACAGCGCAGGGCCGGATTTGGCGGGGGAGAGGAGGGCCAGCAGAGGTGGAGCGGGAGCAGACACAGTGGCATGGAGGCGCTACGGTGGTTCCGGGTTGAAGCCGGGGAACCGCGTACGGGTCGAAGCCGGGGAACCGCGTACCTAGGTCGTCATCCCGGGTCACGGTTCGGGGTCGAGATGGGTCGTCGTCCCAAATCATAGGGATCCAGTCACATGGATGCACCTAGGCGTGGGGCCGGCGGCGTCGCGGCGCGTGGGTCCGACGCGGTCCGAGGATGGCTGACGAGGAGGTGAGGAGCGCCGGGTGCGGGGATGGCTGACGAAGAAAGGATGAGGGGGCAGGCGCCCTGCATACAACGCCACCGGCTATCGACCGAGGAGCGGTCGAGAGAGAGTAAGGTGGGGAGCCGAGGTCCGGGCAGGAGAGGAGAGGGCGCCACCGCGCTAGCCACGCTGGTGTCGCGGGGGCGGGGGTGCCCTGGCACTGGCAGAGTGGCGGGCGACTAGGGATGGCAGTCGGACCCGTGGATATGGATACCCGCGGGTCTCGTACTAGGTGGGTGTGGATACGGGTATAAAAACTCACCCGCGGGTACAGGCGGGTCGGGTACCCGTAAAGTCGCGGGTAGGGTGCGGGTTTGATATTTTACCCGCAGGTAATCCGTGGATACCCGCAATTAGGTATAGACTTTAACATTCTGTGTATATGGCCCATGTAAACCTAAAGCCCAACAACATAGCCCACCCAAAACCCTAAAACCCTCGAGTCTCTTGGCCCCCCAGTCCCCATCCTTCATCCTCACTCTTCCTCATCTCTTCCCTGCCCTAACCGCCGCCGCCAGGCGCCCCCGACTGGGCGACTGGCCGACCCCGCTACGCTGCGCCGCCGACCCAGCGACGCCGACGCCGACGCCGCGCCGCTGACTCGTCGACCCCGCGACGCCGACGCCGACGCTGCGCCGCTGACCCGTTGACCCCGCGACGCCGCGACACCGACCCCGCTCCACCGCGACCCGTCCCTCTCTGACTGTCCCTCGCAGCGCCACCGGCCGCCGCCACCTCTCTCGGCCGTCGCCCGCCTTCCGCCCTTCCTGCCGCATCCCTTCTCCACGCCGTGCACCCACCAGGCTCCTCCTCGCGGCCTCACCTCGCTCCAAGAATCCAGGTCGAAGGTATGTTTTCGAAGATGTACAAGGACATGTGATTTGTGAATTTGTAAGTTGTAACTGTGATTGTTAAGAGCTTAAGGCTTGCTGAAAATGTGGACATATTATGTGATATGTGGGTTAGATGCAAACTGAAACATCATATTGTTATTGCACTTAGTATTATAGTGTCAATGATATGTTATTTGCGTTGTATGGATCATGCCCGACGGGTATCCGAAACCCGACGGGCACGGGTGCGGGTATAGGTTTTTACCCGCAACAGTTGGCGGGTACGGGTATATTCCGCGGGCGCGGGTATGAAGTCGGGGCGGGTATTGCTCTACCCGATCAATATCCGACCCGCTGCCATCCCTATGGGCGACGGCGGATTGGGAGAGAGAGGAATCACGGGAATCGGAATAGACTAGGGTTCGAGTCTGAGGAGATGGGATTGGGCCGAGAGTCACACACACATATATAGCACAGGGCTATTCGGAGTCTAGGGCTTCCAATTGTTACGGGAAGCCCGAGCCAGCCAGCAGCCAGCCAGCCCGCGCGCCAGCCAGCCAGTCCGAGGTCATAGAAACCTATGCTATAGACATAGATTGTGTCGAGAGTGTCATATAATCTTCACACACAGAAAAGTGCCACCTGACACATCCCTACCACCTGACGCAAGCATGCATACACCCACCCATTTAGATTGCATTCAGTTTTTTCGCGATAATTTCTCGCTCGAACATCCAATTCACAAACGGTTATCACCACAAGATTGCTGATGTTTTTGTACACAATTTGACATCAAATTTGAATATTTTTATTTTTTTAAAAAAATATTTGAACCACCTAAGATCATATAAAAAAATTGTGAACATATAAAGCAATGAGTACAAGCATACTGTCGTTTGATTTCTGAGCATAGAAACATATGCTTAACATTCAATTCAAAATTTAAACCCAGACTTCTTTTCCCATGAGCATATATTTGGGTGAGCAATCATATATAACTCGCTTGTATCATGTATGTATCATATAAAGCCCGTGGATGGAAAATTGCAAGAGACGGATTGACACGTCCTATCACATGAGGTCGGAATGTAGTTCAAAAATATATTGCGTTCGTTTTTTCTGCGTAGAAACATGTATGCGCAAGCATATGAAACCGCAGGAGTATAATCATTCACCGCAAATTATAGAATCCTACTACTAGTGTCATAGAATAAGTATAGAAATCTGATTGCGAGCGTAGAAACTTGTGTGCACAAGCATAGTTTGATTTGCTAGGATGCATAGAAACCAGTATGCGCAAGCATAGAAACATCTGTTTGAAATTTGAATTTACTGGAATTTATGTGACTTTATTTGATAGAGTTGTGATCATAAATATTAGGTTGTCGAAGCATATAAACGTTCAGTGACTTTTATTTTGTTTTTCAAATTCAAAATTTGAACCCAATCAAATCACGTGACTTTAGGCTCACAGCATGGTGATTTCATTCGATGCTCAATGAGGCTGTCATAGAAACATGCAACCGCGTGAGTATAATCCTTCTTCAGAAATAATAAAATCCAACTGTTGATGTCATAGAAGCAAAGTTCGTTATTTTCATGTCAAAGTGACAGTAATGTGCACCATAAACGATCATATATTTTTTTAAAAAGTCATAGAAACATGCAACTGTGGGATCATATAATTTTTTAAAAAAGGCCATAGAAACATGCAACTGGGGAGAGTATAATCCTTCTCCCGAAATCATAGAATCCTATTTCCATTGTCATATAATCCTATTTCATAATATTAAAGTGATAGCAGTCTGCTATGTAAGGATCGTATATTTCTTTTAAGAAATGTCATAGAAACAAACAAATCATATTTTTCCGTCAAGCATAAAATCCTATGACAGTGACATAGATCACTTCATTGCAAATAGCATTGGCCTCCGAGCACGTGGATAGCCCGCTGAGTATATAAACTTCGGGGTGAGTGTAGCTTCTTTCCCAACAAATCATAGAAAACCGAAAAGATCATCATAGGAAGGAACAAGTGATACTTTCACATAAAGAATAGAATCATGTGGTAGTAGCAAATTGACAGCATTCTGCACCATAAAGATCGTATAAATATTAAAACGGCGTACAAGCGTAGAAACTAGGTTATAAGCATATAAAACTATGAGCTAACTTTATATGCCACACATGAATAAATATATGCTTCAACATTCAGTTTCTATGCTCACATGAAGAAAATAAAAGGACGCGCTGGTTCAAATTTTAAATTTGAAAAAAAACAAATGCTAGCACATCAACATTTCTATGCTGGTTTTCAAGTATCTGTATACTCTGGACAACAACCACAGTGACAATAGAGTAGTGATATGGCATATAAAGCTGTGAGGGAAATCATAGAAACCTAACTTGTACAATAGAGTAGTGATATGTCATAGAAAATATACGTTCTTATAGACGGTCATAGATACATGCAACCGCAGAGAGTATAATCTTTTTTCACAAATCATAGAATCATATTGCCGATATTATATATAACTTTATTTGTATCATATAAAAGCTCGCGGATGGAAATCAACGAATGAGTCATAGAATAAAATAGCAGCAGCCATTAATGCCATGCACCAGTGGTGTGGAACTCACGAACAAGAAAATGCATTTATTTTATGCAAAAACATACGTAATGCAAGCATAGAAATTATGATAACTACTCATGCACAAGTTAATAAATCATTGCATGCTTTCTAGACATACAATCAGCACCTTTTGATCATACAAACAGTTTTCATCAAAACATAGAACTTCATCATGTGTTATTTATTGTGCACCGAAGCGAACGCTCGCGGAGATTGGAAGGCGAGTGGTGAGGGAAGGAGTAGCGAGCACCGGATCTGCCAGCCGGGCATTGCAACCTGTGTGGGAAGTAGCTCACCGGTAGGGGCTGCAGCTGCGAGGACCCCAAAATCACGCACAACCATCATCAATCGCGAACCAAGAACTCAGCACAAGCACGAATCAAGAACCAACCCAGGGAGGGACGGATCAAGAACTCAGCACAAGCAGGCCGGTGAAGAAGCCGCCGAGGTAGCGCTCGGCGTCGCCCCACGCTAGGGATCCAAAGCTGGGTCACGTCGCCGGGTTTCAACACCTGCTTCTACACCTAGATTTGCACATGTTTTATGCAAAGCTGTGATTTTTATGCAAAAAAACATTGGTTTCTATGCCAAAGCTAATACACAAAACACGCGTACCTCCACTCGATCTGGGGTGCAACAAGATCGATCTATGGCCGAGTTCAAGAACCGGGGCAGCGTCCTGGTCCCTGGACTGGCTGCATGGTCACTCAAATCGATCTAAGTCAAATCAAGAACAACACCGATTAAGTGCAAATCGAAACAAATATCAATCGATCGGTGGTGGAATGGAAGCGTTTGACGAGAGGAAGCACCTGAACCAGTGCGGATCTCGGCCGCCGCCGCGCCCAGTGCTGCTGCGGCGGCTTCCGCCGTTCCAGCCCTTCTCCTGCAGCGCCGCCGGCAGCAGCAGGGCCCACGAGCTCACGACGAACTCGCGACGAGCCTCGCCTCTAGCGCGTTGGCTGCCGGCCAGAGCGGCGGCGCATCTTGATCCGCCACCACGCCGAGCCTCCGTGCGGCGGCCGCCCTCCTGCCGCGCCCCTCGCCGTGTCGAGCAGCTGGGGGAGATTGGCCGTGCCCGCCACCGTCGGAGGTTGGCCGTGCCCGTCGCCGCGTCGCGCCGTGGAGGGAAGGCCGGCCGAGCCTGCCGCCGCGTCGCCTCGCCAAGGGAAGGCCGGATCTGAGGAACGAGCGCGGGCCGGGGGAGGAGCCGCGCCGCGCTCCCTCGCCGGGGGAGCAGCACCGGAGCGCCTCGCCGCCGCGTCGCTCCTCCGGCTTGCTCCACCCCCGGCTTGCTCCTGCTCGCCCATGGCGGCGCCCCCTCCGGCTTGCTCTTGGTGGCGAATACATCGATGAGAAAATGAGATTTTGCGAATAAAAGACAGCATTCAAGAAGGCTCGAATGGAGAAAGTTGATGGAATCAAAGTAGTCGGGTGGCCAACTTACCGTCTTGTCCGTGCCGGCCGCGATCTGAGCTACTCGTCGACCACACCATGCGCTGCCAGATCTAGGATTCGAGATGCGAGGTCAGGAGAGAGAAAATGAGATTTGAAAATGGCCTGGAGAGAGATGATGGAGATGGGGTTTCTATTTACCAAATCTCTCACGTGAATTTATATGATTGCAGTCCTAGTTTTTACGCTGGCGAAGAATTGCACGTGGACTGGCTAGGAAGCTGGTTGCGTGGAACCAACTGAGGGTAGGTTAGGTCCGGGCTTCCCATTTTTATTGGAAGCCCAGGGCTCCTAATATACTATATAGGGTCAATTCCTTACCTTTGGCGTTTTCTTTTTTGTTTTCCTTTTTTTCCTTCTACATTGAATATTTGAATATCTAAAATCACATTGAATATTTGAGTTTGTCTAACACCACTACAACAACAACCTTTTGGGATCCGATCCTCAACCCAAACCTTCGTACCAGGGCTATCGATTCACATTCTATTGGGTCGTTTACCAATTCTTGGATTATCGTCCTAAAGGGATATGCCCTGCTCGTACCATGTTTTTTTTTTTCAAGTGTTGATCCTCGGCCCGCGACCCCGTACCTCGACTCCGTTGACTTGGTACCTTCGTGACTATTAACCGGTCAATACAAGAACAATAGTCCAAATCAATGGAGAATATATTAAAACAAATAAAACCCAAATGATTTATAGCAAAGTACGATTTGCTGTGGCATCCGTTGTTGTCCGTTGAAGAGGACGAGCACGACAGTGATGCGCCGCCAGCCATGTCCTATACTACGGCGGAAGCACGCTAAGGAGTTCTTCTGCTCGTCCATTAGGCCACTGTTCAAACATCTCCGAGTGTTCGTGAGATCGATATAATAAAAAATACAAGAACCCTATTTTCTCCACAAATCAATAAAAAGATATTACACTTTTTCTTATAATTCTTTAATATAATTGGAATAAATTCGATATCTATACACTCAATCAAATATAAGTTTATATCATACCATTGCAACATAAGGGCATTTTTGCTATAAGTATAATTTAGTTTTACGTTCTATATTTTCTTCTAAAAAAACTATGTCGCTATATTTACATTTTGTTTTTTTTAAATAATATTTGTCCCCGTTGCAACGCACGGGTCAACTGCTAGTAAGTTGAAAAAGAGAGACATGTTATCATGAATTTCGCTTGATTCTATAGGAGTCTACAACTATTCAGAAACAAACAAGATATGCATCGTAGATGTTACAAACAGGATCTCATCGTGACACAGTGTTTTTATAAGGCTATCTCTAGCGGTGACTGCATATGGTGACTGCAAAATTAAATGCGGTACTGTTACGCACTGTAGCTGTGAGTGTGGGTAGTTGGAATAGTGAAGAGAGAGAAGATGGAGGATGAGGATGGAGGCCACCGTTGGAGTCAGCCTAAGACTACCTGCATAACAATATAGATCACATTAACCCAGGCTCTTCCTCTTCTTAGAGCAATTTCCTGCCTCCTGCACACACTCCGAATCAACAATCTCGCAGCTGGCTATGTAGCTGTAATGTGGCGGCAAGTGTGATCTCCACCAGACAACCTCAAATTTCCCTTTTGGTGTAACTCTCCCATACATGACTTCATCAATAGTCATTTTGGGAACCTTTTCTTGATCAAGTGCTATACGGTGGTGTCTGTCAACTTGGACATACTGAGAAAGATTTGATATTCTATTCAAATAATACTGCCCATTCTCCACGCTATTACATGGAAGTGGGTTTTTCTGCCAATTTTTTCTAATACATGCAAGAATCCTGCGCCAGTGTTGTGTGCTAATATTAGCCCTGAGAAGGGCAGCAATGTTTTTCGCATTTGCGAAAGAACCGGTGAAATCCCCAAACAAAATATTTTGGCAATAATACTCTTCAAATATCTCCATTGCTATTGATACCAGCTTAGGTTGGTCTTCAGCATATGTGCTTCCAAACAAAAGCACCTTGAAAAAGTACCAAGATGCTTCTCGAGGCAAAAAATCTAGCGTTAGAGCTTGTGTCGTTCCAAAGTTTGTAATCTTCTCTGATCTACTTGTGATGATAACCTTACTTCCACTCGGAAGCCAACTTCGAGAGGCGGCGAACAGCCTTCTCCATGTCCCCTCATCAACATCCCCATCTAGCTCGATTATAATCAGTATTTCTCCATCACTCTGGCTGTCATTTTCATGCTTGATTATGCCTCCATCTTTCAGGCTGCCTATTAGTTTTTCTTCTATGAACTTAGTTCCACTGAAGAAGACAATCTGAGAAAAGTGATCACGCACCCTTCTGTCATTGCAAACATGCTCAACTAGTGTGCTCTTTCCAACTCTTCCTTTACCAATGATTGGCAAGACACCCAAATTGAATTCACCAGGAGCTTGCCTCTGCAGCAAGAAATTGATGCTTCGTTCTATCTCTGCCTGACGACCGTACATGCATGTTTCAAAATACAGATACATGCTATATGGTTGACGACACATTGGTGGGTAGTTCTTCAGAAAAGCTACAAACTCACACATATTGGTAACCATGCTCTGTACACTATCAAGCGCCAGTTCCAACTCCTTTTTGCCTTGTCTACTACTAGCAGGGGGAGGAAAACACTTGCCTGGATTGGACAGGGAGCGGCTTTGATGAACATTCACCTTTGCTTCCTCATGATCAAGGTACCTGAATTTGTCAAGCACGTAGTAGCCTTTATGCAGATCTTCTCGCAACATCTTCAGTTGTTGAAGCATTGCCCTATTTGTGATGAGCCTCCCGTCGGCCTCCTCGATGGCGATTGCTATCCGGAGCAGCGCCTGTTCTAGTTTCTGCAGGCTCTCCACCTTGGACAGTCCTGGCGTCGTCGGATACTTGTTGATCAGAAAAGATAGGCATCTGCTAACAAGTTCACCAACTGCAGCAGAAAATAGGGCGTCCATTTTTTGGAGCCCTGGCTGCAGGATGGGGATATTGGAATGGACGGAGAAGGGAGGAAGTGTTTTTTTCAGAGAATACCAAAGTCTGAAGTCCTCATTGTCCATACTGCCGGCTATATAGCAAGCTGGACAACAAGGACACATGGCCTTACAATTATCAGCATGAAAGCAAGGAACAGAACCAAACAGTAGTGCAACTATAGCTTGACATGAATGGAGCCAATTGTATGTCTGTGCCATGTAGAAACAGTGACAGAACCAGGTCCTGTCAATGCGGTGATCAAGATTTAACGGATGTAAAAGTAATTGATAATCATATAATTCAAAATGACACACCAAACCTCGTGCTCACCTTGTCATGGACCTCTAGAAAGTGGACTCCAGCTTTGTTTGCAGTACCCTTTCGCCCAAGAAGTCTGTAATCAGATCCTCAAGTGGGAAGGTTTGGCTCCACAGCAAGCAAATCCATCAAACTTCGATAGCATTACTGAGTGGTGGGAATTGACGGCCTCTCTCATCACGAAAGACCGCAGAAGATAATTCAATGGAATTGTGATCTATGTGGAATATCTAGAAAGAGCGCAACCGAAGGATCTTTGAGCACAGCTCGCTGTCGGCGATGCAGGTGGTGGGGAAAATTAAAGAGAGCCTTTCACTCTTGAGGAGAGCTGCTATTCATTAACAGCTTGGCCTAGAATTTAGTCTTCCGTTGTTTCTAGTCTCATGTTATTAAGCGTATTGTCTAATTCTCTATATCTTCTTCCCTCTTTAATGAAAGACAGAGCTCTTGCCATTTTTTCAAAAAAAAAAAAAATCAAAATGACATGAATTAGACATTGCATGAGATATATAGAGGAATTAAACCAATGGTCACTATCAACTATTGATTTCACATTTAATTTGCACTAGCACAGTAGGCATGGGACTATTTTCACTGAAAATATGTATTTTCAAACGAGCCGTCTCTAAAAATCGATCTTCAAGGGCGGCTCATAACTTCAATATGAAAATAATTACCTAATAATTGACTACTAATCACTAAACAAACGTTTCACATAAAAATGAATATCTAATTTGATAACTATAATCACTCGCTAAACAATTAATTAACATACGTTATCTAACAATATATATAGAAGGGTAGGCAAAATTAACTTGCGATGAAATTACCTTTTCTTTTTTGTGAAACATAGTACACACTTAGACACGCATGTACACTCACTTCTATGAATACAAGTCCGCACACCCTATCCATGTGAGTACCTTCATAAGATTGTACTGGACTAAGAATGTCGCGTACCACTAAACGAACAAAACCATTAAATTCAAAAGTAAATTTAGAAAAATCAGAGCACTCGTGCCAAATTGAGAACTTAAACTCTGGCGAAATATTCCATCACAAAGAATCTAACAAGCTAAACTACAGTCAATTAGCTGCGACGAAATTACCTAGTAGCACAAAATTAACTAACACCAAGCACAATTAACTATCTTAATCATCAGCCCAATCAAAAATATTACTAATATCGTTGGGCAGTTAAGGCCTAAGTCATTTTGTACAAATGGCCGATGAATTTAGCCCTAAACCGTTATATATCTTCTCAGAGTTTTTCAAAGAACAAGTCTACAGTCATTGTCTTCTTAGTATTTTGTTGAAGAATACCAAGTCTAAAGTCCTGTTTGCCGTACTGGCGGCTATATAGGTATGCGGTGGAGTAGCAAGTTGGACAAGGACTCCCTACAATTATATTAGTATGAAGAAATGAATCCCTCAATTAATGTGGATATGTATGGCAACTAGCTATAGTCAAATTAAATGATTGTCAAAGGCGAGTCAAAGCTATTTTAGGAGAAGCCAGCCTTGCCAAACAATGAAGTCTTATTTGCATCCTTAGGCTAAACCTAGCAGTTCATCTATATTGGAACCCCAATATTAAATGCGGCATTGTTACGAAACTGTAGAGAGAAGGGTAATTAAAATAGTGATAGAGGATGGAGAATGGGGAGCTGCTGGATTCAGCCTTGCTATGCACCGAGTTCATGTCTTCCCCCCTAAACTCGTAAACTTGGTAACTTGGCGGTTCTGAGTGGTTTTGGCTAACGTGGATCCAAATCAGCTATCCCATGTGGATGGATCTACATGTCGTGGCGTTGACCTAGCCCTGGACCCACATGTTAGATCTATTTAGGTGGCCTAGAACAATTTTCTTTGAGCCTCCAAAAAATATTTAAACCTAGAATATTTTTTAATTTGAATCCAAGCAATTTTGTTGTCAAGCCGGGATATTTTTACTTAAGATGGAACATTTTTTTCCCCAGATCATTTTTACTAGAAACAATTCTTACGAATAAAAATGGTTGAACACTTCATTATAAAAATATTCCATGTGAAAATCTTCTAAATATATATTGCAAGAAATACAATGGTGCAATTGAAATCTCATATATACGCATCACTAAGAAATTATTATTGATTTTATTAAGCTCAGCCTTTTTTGTAAGAGTGTTTACTTGAGTACTTATGTGGGTCGTGTGCTCCTCTTTTCTTAAACTCATGAAACTTGAACAGTGTCTTGTTTTCCATAAATTGCTAAGGTTTTTAACAGAAAATAATTCAATTTCACACATAAAAATGCAGGATTCGGAAGGGGGAAATCCCAAGATACATGTATGTCATGCTGTGCACGCACATCGCCTTATGCTTGTTTTTGCTGTGTTGGGTCCTGCCGTTGATCTGTTGGATTTTACATCTCGCCTCCACGTACGCGCCACGGTGTGAAGTTGGGCTGGAAAAGAAGCTCGAAGCTCGTGGCTCGGCTCGGGCTCGGAACAGCTCGGCTCGGCTTGGAGCGGCTCGCGAACCTTCAACGAACCGAGTCGAGCCTAATTTTTTGGCTCGTTTACTCACGAGCTCGGTCCAACACAGTTCAAGAATAAATACATGATGATCGATGAATTAATTTTTTATTATTAGTGATAATTAATATTTATATAAATAACATAGTAATTTGTATATACATAAAAAATATGTGTCACATAATTATTGTTATCATACAAAAATATATAAATTAATTTATTTTTTAGTGTTGTTCATGAGCCTCCACCGAACAGAGCCAAACCTTATTTTCTAGCTCGCAAAAATAGCAAACCGAGCTTGACACCGAGCCACGCTGAGCCGAGCCATGGTTTCCAGCTCTAGTGTGAAGGTGTGTATCGCAGACGTGGCCAGCCATTGCTGCGTGGCGCGGCAAAGAGAGCTTGATCCAATTTCTCCGTGGTCTGAAACGTCACGTATTGTTGACCAGGGAGTAACTTGTGTACTATAATTCGCTAGGTTCTCTGTAGGACAGGGAAACGTCATCCATACGCACTCCGGATGTTCTTCCTCAATTTCTGATCGTATATATATTATGCACCCGCAACAGGAGAAAAAAAAAGGATTGGGGTGGGATATGTGTTGGGCCCATAACAATTATCAAACCCATGATTAATAGTCTAATTTATCGGCAGAAGGATAACCAAAACCGAAAAGTCGAACCTGCTTGGTTGGCGTCAACATTTAAGCATACCGATTGTTTGATAAAATGTTATCATTGTATTAAGTGGCGGAGCCAGGAATGGATTAAAAGGGGAGCTAATTTAAAAAAATAATTAATTGATATTTGGTAGTATATGAGACATTTTTTTGACACAAGTAAGGGACACAATTCATATAAAACTTAGTCTGCTGGGCTACTCTTCGTTTGTTTGGAAAAAAATACATAGAATAATTTAAACTATTGGGCTATTTTTCGTTTGTCAGACAAAAAAAAAATACATAGAGTATCCTAGATTTATTGGGCCCCGGCAGCCCACCTCTGATTGTATTGTTGGATCACATTGTTTTGACTTTAGATACAAGCGTAATTATACCAAGTTTATGCCAAAAAGTGACTGCTAGTCTCCAACATGAAGCCCCTGAAACATATGTAGAAGATCGCCTGAGATGATTCCTTAGGCCTTGTTCGGTTGCAAATTTTACAAGGGAGGAATTTATTCCCGTTCCTTCCCCTCTAATACTCGTACAACCGAATAAGGCCTTAAAGATTTTGGTTAAATCCAGCCAGAAAATTTTCTGGATTGGGTGATTGGGTTCCTTGTTATCTTTCATTTTCTTCGTGAGGACTAGGGGGCTGCAGAACAGAGTGGTACATATATTTTAGATTAGCCTGACCCTCGATCCTACCATCCACATGGTCTAATGAAAAGATATTTTTCCTATGTTTTCCATTATTAGCAATTATATGGAAGTATCTAGTATTACTATATTCCAAAAGGAGATCTTTCACCTTCGCCTTCTGATAGTATTTAATTTGTTCTTCACTGAGAAGATTGGCTAGTTGATCCCAAATCAAATCAAGAGGTTCTCGCTCAAGGTAGTTAAAACCCTAGCCTCTGTTTCAATCTCCAACTCATTATTTGTTGATTGGAGTTCTGCGTTGGGAAGCTTTTTTATCACCGAGTGCGAATCACGCGCCCTGATCAGGGGCGCTAATCCCTCCCTGGGTTGTGGGCCCCTGGCCACACACGCAACATAAAAGGGAGGAGAGGGGCCAGAACGCGAACCAACGTTCAACGTGCTCACCTTCGTCAACAGAAACACCCACCAATTAGGGTTTGCGCAGAGTGGCTGGAAGAACCCTCACTGTCGCCATCGCCGCCACCATGACCGGGACTCCGTTGCCCTCGCCGTCGCCCCGTACCGACGACAACACCAACAACGGCAATGGATCGGGAGACGCCACCAACGGCGGCACACCGCATCAGCACCTCAACGTCGGCCACCAGCCGCCGCCGCCGCCGCCCCTGCAAGCGGCCCAGATCCTTGGACCCGAAGGTCTGGACACCTCCTCCCTCTCTCTAGTCAAGAACATCATGATATTGTTCAAGGTCGATCTAGATCCTAGTAATCTAACATTCTGTTCTTTTGTTTGTAAATGCTTTTCTATGTGATGCCAAGCCATGTAGGAACCTCCTAAGATCTCCCACTTGCGATTCCATTTTTGGACTGAAAGTTTGCTCTTCGCTATTTTCCTCGGAATTTTTGTGGCTCTGTCATAAAAATTCTCATCGGCAAACCAACTAAGTTTGAATCTCAAGTATTTAGATATCCTAGATTAAGCCAGTGTCCCCTTGTCTAGGAGTAAGGGGGTGTGATCTTGAATGTCTCTGTACAAAGCCTTGACTGAGACAAATGGAAATTTAAACAACCCTATTGAGTTTCTAGCTTGTATGTGGGGATGGGTAAGTTTAGATCAAGTAAATTGTCTAGCAATGGGGCTTAATCTCTCTCTCAAATCCAAACTATCAATAAAAACGTTGAATAAGAAAGGCCATTGGTCACCGAAATGCTGGTTTAAAGCCATCCTGATGAGCAGGACCAGAGACAAGCCATCAATTTAAAATCACCCAATTTATTGCTAAGATAGAATTTGACAAAAAAAAAAAAAAATTCTCCTTCAGCAATTAGTGATAAACTGAGAATGATTGTGTTGATCCTTAGGAGAGATCGCCACCAGATAATCTACCTCTAGGGATACCTGCATCTTGTGGGGGTGCATGAAGGAGCATATCAATCATGACAGCGATCAAATTGGATGCCATGCAGATGGGCCACCTGGGCATATGCATGGAAAACAGGGCAGCGGGATGAGGTTGTTGATAGAATGAAGGGAGACCTTGTATATGGATGCAAGAGGAGAAATAAAGTGAATGGAATCCTTATCTATTTAAATTTGACTAATAAAGAATTGAATCCCCTCTGATATTCTTTGTATCCAAATAAATCCTCAATGTGTAGGAAATATGAAAAATATCTGAATAGCTGTGCATATAAAACATATGTATTGTACATCACTATATAGATGTCCAAATAGGCATGGCGGCCTGGTCCGGAATGAGCCCACTAAGACAACGGGGATGTGCCATATCAGCTCGTCGTGCCTATAAATCTATAATGGTGTGTTTGGATGCTGACATGTTGTTTGCCGCGCTGTCCTGCGTCATCCTGCGTCGTGCCTATAAATCTATAGTTGGAATAGTGATAGGTAAAGATGGATATACAATCCGCTAGAGATGGTAAAGGCCCTAAAATCTAGCGGCATATGTACATAAAATTCAAAGATCGGACCTAGTAAGGTTTGTTGGGATAGCAGTAAGAATGTGGTGAAACATCGTTAGGGTTGTGGCTCGTTACCATCGGCACAATGTCCATTCATTGTGTAGAGCCAGTTGCCATAAAATATCCACATTATTTGATTCGACTTTTTTTTTTCTTCCGTATGTTAGTACTTTGTAGGGCCATGTCCTCGACAAACTTGCTACCCCTTGGCGTAGTGATATAGCCAACAGTATGTATATGGCAAACTATAATGGTAGACTTTCTTTTGCTGTGTATTTGCGACCAATTTTGACTTTGCACTCTAGTAGTAGTCCTAGTAGGTCTGTTTGGTTGAGAATCAAGGTACGGTGGGATGATTAGATCTATAGTAATAGCTTTGACCTTATATTTGGTTGGTGGGATGGAATGGTTTTATCTTTTATTTGGTTTAATTTTTTTCTCTTTCCCTTTTCCATTGGTGCCTCTCGTCGTTGCCACAGCAACCGGAATACCGCCCCGCGCCACCGTCTGCCTATGCCAGCGCCACCACAGCGGCTCCCTGCACCCCCGCCTGTGTCCGAGTCGCCGCCACCGCAGAGCTGTCCCGCACCCCTACCTGTCTGCGCCTAAGCGTCTCCGCGCCACGGCCGCTCCAGTGCTGCCTCACGCCTCAGCATGTTGTAAGAAATGTGCCGGGGTATCCAACCTAAGAGGGAGAGAGGGTGAATTGGGTCGCTAATCGCTCAACTAAAACCTAAAGCTTTCTAGTGCATAAAGATAAACCTACCACGTCCTACACATACTAGTTAAGTCTAAGGTTTATTTATGCGCTCTCTAATTTACCTAAAAGACTTGCAACCTAGAGCCAAACCTAATCAAATTAACTAGAAAAGCTAAAGGCACACTAGCAAGAACATGCGGAAACGTAAATGCGTTAAATAAAGAGACAAGGGCAAGGGGATGCAAACTCCCGGGGAGACGCGGAGATTTAACGTAGTTCACCACAAAGGGCTACGTCCACGGGCTCGCCACCAAAGGCAATATCCGAGCCAAGTATCAAGACTCTTTCGATTACCGTCTTGTGCTCGCCACCAAATGGCTCACGGCAAGTAAAGGTTAAGTACCACCAAACCACCAAGACTTAGCCACTGCCACCGTCTCTCTCGTTCACAAAGTTTGTAGGGTCTCCTCGTCCCCGCACAAGTTGTCACCGCCACTCCACACCAAGGAAGGAGGGTCTAGCAACGAGTACAAGTGGCTTGACCGCAGCCAAGGCTCCTCTAATTACTCTTGCAGGAGCAACACACAAGAAGAGCTCGCAAGTTCACTCTCTCTAAGCTCTAACCTAGCTTGGTGCACTAAGCTCTCATATGGTGGTTGGAGTGGTAGATATGCTTAGAATACTCTCTCACACATGCTCTGATCTTCAGTGGCTCTAACTCACTTCAAATGACCGGGTAGGGTGGATTATATAGCATCCAAACTCAAACTAGCCGTTGCTCTAACGGGCTGTTGACGCAGTGAAGACCGTACTATTCGGTATGCCCATTTTCCGTAGATCGGACCATCTGGTCTGTGTGTACTTTTCCAACGGTTATTGAAATTCTATGTCACTGTACACTTTAGTCCGTAACATGGTACACTCTACGGAGACCGTACCATCCGGTCCGTTGAATCCTGATTTCCTTTCCAAGTGCACGCTCTCGAGTTATTTAGGACGGTCTTTGTACGGTCTTCACAGACCGTACTATCTTACTGCTTGTCCGAGGGTTTGGTATTCACAGGTTATTTGGTACGCTCCTTAGATGGTCTTCTAGACCGTACCTTCCACTCTGTATATCTTCCAAAGCCTTCACTTCTCAGCCTCCTCGAGAAACATGGTCCGGTCTTCATAGACTGTACCATCTGGTCTTTGTAACTCGCTAGGCTTCTATTCCTTCACCCCTTCAGGAAATTTGGTACGGAAGTTAGTCCGGTCTTCACATACCGTACCATCCGGTGTAGGGTTACGGGGTACGCTACCATAGCATGAAGACGTTTTTCTACTACCGCGTAACATGCAGGAACTCGTACGAGCAGGAGATCATAGGTCGTTACCACTAGACGCGCAGTGCAGCGGAAAACGAGTCGAAGCAGCCGGGTGCCGAGTGAACGCAGCCAAGTGCCGAGTCAAGCGCGCCGAGTGGTTGTCGATGGAGAAAAGCCGATGCCGAGTCGTCCAGCCGATCTCGATCAGGATCAGTCGGCGATGAGTCGGCAACCCCTGCCACCAGTCGGCTGATGTGTGAAGCAGTCGTAGCAACGCCTCTACGGTATCCACACGTGCGGGAAGGTGACGCCGAGTGCTGGCGTGCTAGCACCACGAACTTGGCGGCGGATCTTGAGAGATTGGACTAGGGCACGGCTAGGGTTTCGCAGAAACCTTTTCTGCTATGGCTTATGCACACAACCGGTACACTGAGCCGTGCCCTCTCATGCATATATATAGTCTCCACTAATGGGTTTTAGCCACGTAAAAGCCCATTAGGATTCTATTGCTTGCGGATCAAGTATCCGAGTCCCAATGGCGGTCCAACTGCGCGTACCATACGCGAGCGTCCGAATCAGAACCGTGGGTCGAGTCGCACTCGAACTCAACATCGGCTCTTGCCAGAGCTGACATGACTCGGAGTTGGTCTTGAAAATTGCCACGCCGGGCACATCTCCATCATCCGGTCCTTCGGGAATTCCCGTGAGGCGGCCTTTCGAGCCTTTCCTCTGGCTTTTCTTTTTCTTCATCCCTTGGACCTAAATACCTACGAATGTGACAAATTCATTAGTCCAAGTGTTGATTGTCAATTAATCACCAAAACACAACCATAGAAATATGGCACATGAGGCCATTTTCATTACACCTGCCCACACCACTGCTGTCGCGATGGTGGCTGCTGGTCCAATGCCGCCCCGTGCCCTTTCATGTCCAGGCTGATGCCGCCGCAGCGCTGCCCCGCACCCCCGCTTCACTGGGTCACCGCCACTGCAGAGTTGCCCGCGTCGGTGTGGCCGCCGTGCCTCGGCCCACACCACTGTAGCGGCTATCACCGCTGGTCCAGTGCCACCCAACGACTTGCCTCTGCCGAGCTATGGCGGCCGCCGCTGCCCACAATGCGGCGAGAGAAATGGTGTGAAAAAGGATTAACTGCATTCGGTCTTTTTCCAGGAGTAGGCTCGTCCTGAATAATGAAGGAATATTTTCCATTCTAGGATCGCTATGCTCTTGTCCATTCTCAAGTTCTTGAACCAAATAAGGAAGCGGTTCCATCCTAATCGTTACCTGAACCAAACAAACCCTGCTAACCCATGAAGTGTATTTGAATCAGCGTTTTCTCCGCTCACAGCAATCCTACCGTTATGGCACTGACAGGCTCCGGTGCTGTCGCTGTTTCCACATTCAATGTCTAGCTAGCTAGTTGCTACACAATATCCACATTATTTCTTTTGAAGTTTTTTTTTTGCTTTCATTCATGCTGATAGTTGTAGGGCTATGTCTCCTTGTCAAACTTTGCTGCCTTTCTTCATATATGTAGTTATATAGCCTACAGTATGGCAAAAAAACTTCCTTGTCAAACTTGCTATATAGCTCCTCCCTATGTCCTTCTCCATCCATCCATTCTAATACTACCCCCATCCTGCAGCAGCCACCAGGGCTCCAAAAATGGAGACGCTATTTTCTGCTGCTATGGGTGAACTTGTTGGCAGATGCCTATCATTCATAATCAATAAATTTCCAACGACGCCAGGGCTGTCCAAGCCTCCAAGGTGGAGAGCTTGCAGAAAGTGGAACGGGCGTTGCTCCGGATAGCAATCACCGTGGAGGAGGCCGAGGGGAGGCTCATCACAAACAAGGCAATGCTTCAACAACTGAAGATGCTCCGAGAAGAGCTTCACAAAGGCCACTACGTGCTCGACAAATTCAGGTACCTTGATGATCGTGAAGAAGTAAAGGTGGATGTTCATCATCAGAGCCGTTCCATAGCCAGGTTTATATCCAATCCAGGCAAGCATTTTCCTCCTCCCACTGCTAGAAGTAGACAAGGCAAAAGGGAGTTAAAACTGGCGCTTGATTGCGTGCAGAGCATGGCTACTGATATGTATGAGCTTGTAGCTTTTCTGAAGAACTACCCGCTAATGTGTCGTCAACCATACAGCATTTATCTATATTTTGAAACATGCATGTTTGGCCGCCAAGTAGAAATGGAACAAACCATCTCTTTCTTGCTGCAGAGGCAACTTCCTGGTGGTGAATTTGACCTGGATGTCTTGCCAATCGTTGGCAAAGGAAAAGTGGGGAAGAGCACACTTGTTGAGCATGTCTGCCATGACATAAGGGTGCGTGATCGCTTTTCTCAGATCCTGTTTTTCAGAGGAAATAAGTTCATAGAGAAAACATTAGGCACCCTGAAGGATGGAGACGCAATCAAGCATAAAAATAAGAGCCAGAACGATAGGGAAATGCTGGTTATACTCGAGCTTGATGGGGGATGTTGAAGAGGGAGAATGGCGAAGTCTGTTGCCCGCCTCTCGAAGTTTCCTTCCTAGTGGAAGTAAAATCATAGTCACAAGTAGATCAGAGAAAATAACAAACTTTGGAACGACACAAGATCTATGGTTAAACTTTCTGCCTCGAGAGGCATGTTGGTACTTTTTCAAGGTGCTTTCGTTCGGAAGCACGCACGCTGAAGACCAGCCTAAACTAGCATCAATAGCAATGGAGATTTTTGAGGAGTATTATTCTCATAATGATTTACTTAGGGATTTCACGGGTTCCTTTGCAAACTCAAAAAACATCTCATCCATCTTAAGAGCTAATGTTAGCACACAGCACTGGTACAGGATCCTTGCATGTGTTAGAAGAAATGGGCAGAGAAATCCACTTCCATGTGGTGGTGTGCAAATAATATTGGGGTGGGAAATGGACACTATTATATGAGTAGGATATCAGATATTTCTCAGTATCTCCAAGCTGAAAGGCACCAAAGAGTAGCACTTGATCATGAATATGTTCCCAAAATAACTATTGGAGAAGTCATGTCTGGAAGAATTACACCAAAAGGGAAATTTGAGGTTGTTTGTTGGAGATCACACTTGCCACCATATTACAGCTACATAGCCAGCTGCGAGATTGTTGATTCCAAGTGTGCGCAGGAGGGAGGAAAGTGCTCTAAGAAGAGGAAGAGCCTGAGCAAATGTGGTCATTGTAATGCAGGTAGTCTTCTAAAAAAGACTGACATGATGAGATTATGTTTGTTGCATCTACAATGTATCTTGATTGTTTCTGAATAACTGTAGTACTTTGAAAGACCAGTGCACTTACACGGAATCAAACGAAATGGATGATGGCATACCTTTTATTTTTAACTTATTTGCTTGTTACCCAATGCTACAGCGAGACAAATCGACCCTCGCTCTTTCTGGACTAGAGAACAAAAAAAAATACTCCCACCGGTCATCGGAAATGTGTGTCGTTCTGAAAGAGGGGCATAGAGTAGGGAGTTTGGGCCGAGTAATCCGAGCTGGTTCAAGCACGGCACGAAAATATAACTCAGGATGTGGCACAACACGGAGCCAAATAAACAGTGCCATGCCGTGTTTGATAACTAGACGCGTTGGACGGCATGGCTTGATATGCTCTCATGCACCGTGTTTGGACCAGCATGGCACGAAGTGAGGCACATATTAGAAAATCAACGTTTTAGTGATCTTTATATGTATAGATTAAACCTATATGGATCATAAAAGTTATACAAAACATGAATATGCATATTTTTATATAGATGATATTTTATTTAAGCATTATATAATTTAAAAAATACTTTTCACATATGCAGAATAAGTGTTTCTAGGTATAATAATCTTCGTGTTGGACTTGCACGGCACGATAGCAACCCACCGTTTGGGTAGTGCCGAGTCTAGATTTTTTATGTTGGGACCGGTACGGCATAAAATTAATCTGTGTCGTATTAACTGTAAGGCCAAAATAATTTGAAGCAAAGCATGATGGGTCCGAACCATGCCGGCTCAATACGGCCCAATTCCCGGGTAGAAATGGAGCACCTACATCTCATGGCGTAGGCTTACCATAGTTTGAAAAATATTTAGGGTTTATTAATAAAATATCATTTAATAAAGAGGAAAATGCAATTCTTTTTACAACAATTAGAAATAGCCAAGTAATCATAGTGAAATATAACAAATAGCCTACATTGAAATATGACATTTCAAAGATACGTAGTACTTGCATCACAAAGTTAGTTTCAGAAAATTTAAAAAACTCAATTAGTAATTTATTGAGATGGTGAAAGCTTAAAATTTATAGGCACCTCTTGTACCGCTGCAAATGGATTGATGGTACAGAGTGAATCCACGTCAGCAAGTTGAGCTAGCGTGACTAGGATTCACCGTTCCGTTTTAATGTAGCCAAAATCCCATTTTGACAAAAAAAAACTTTCATATTTTTAAATTTAAAAACCGATTTTTTTTTCAAACCGGAATCCGGTCAATACCGAAAACGAAAAATGGAATCGGATTTCTGTTTCTTAGGATTCACCGTTCCGTTTTACTAATCCTATTTTAACAAAAAAAAAACCTTTCATATCTTTGAATTAGAAAACAATTTTTTTTTCAAACCGGAATCCGGATCACGGTCAATACCGGAAACAAAAATGGGACCGGATTTCTGCTCCTTTCCGACGGGAAAAATATTTCACTAGCTTGTTGCGACAATGCATGCGTCAGTGTTGTCCAGTCTCCACTCTCCAGTCACGCTGCCGCGACGGCGCGGCCAAAAAAAAAGTTAGATCCACGTTTTTTAATAGGTTATTCTAAACATCAATTTAAAAGCTAAAATTTTAAAAATATATTTCATATTTAATGGGTCAGCCCGATTAATCATACAACTTAGACTTCCTGTTTTGTGTTTTTATGTATGGAAATTGTTGAAGGCAGCATATATATACTCCATCCGTCCATATAATACACTTGTATATCCATATTTTGTGTTATTTGCACATGAAAATTGCTGAGGGCAACATACTGCATCGGTCTAATCTATGCCTAATCTATATCTATACCTAATATTAAAACAAACGAGATTTTCCGGTCCGTCGTGACAAGTGGACCCGGCTGGTAAGGCCCCCTCCATCCGGTATCTGATAACGGACGCCCAAGTCACATACGGAGTCCGTTTTTGATATTCTATATATCGATGGAAAGCTAAAATAATAATATAACATCCTAATTTTTGCTATATAAAAATCCCTTCATAAACTAATTTAATTTTTGCTCATAACTTGATTTATCTAGTCATAGCATCATAATGTTTTATCTATATCTAATATTAATCCAGTAAAATAAATCTTAGGTCCAACTTGTTTGAGCATATATGCAGTTGCATATTTTTCTTGTTTGATTTACATCGCTTTGATTTGAATTTTGACTCCATTTAAACTCATCCAAACTTCTCAAATTCTAAAACAAATCTGAAAAAGTTCCATTTTCCCCCTTCTCTCCTTTTACTCACTTTCGGCCCACCTCCCCTTTCCTTCCTGGGCCACGTCGCGGCCCAGCCTGCCTAGCCCAGCAAGCCGCCGCCCCCTCCCTCCTCCTCAGCTGCTGACATGCAGGGCCCACCTGTCAGCGCCTCCCTTCACAGCCGCGCCTCTCCTCTTTCTCTGACCCGCCGGGCCTGCCCGTCAGTCACCTCTTCTACCTCTCGCTGCCGCCGCTCTGCCCGGGGGACGAGCTCGAGCCCGAGCCCCGGCCTCGCCCCGGTCCCATGCCACGCGCCCGCGTTCCTGGCCTAGCCCCGAGGATCACGCGCCCGCGCTTCCGCCCTTCCTCCCCACGCCTTTCCCTTTCCTTTCCCTGCTCACGCGCGCACCGAGCGACGCGGACTCCAAGTCCGATTCGCGCCGGACTCCACCACGCGCCGCACTTTCCTTGCCCCCTCTGCAAGCCTCGGCCTCCGGGCTATAAAAGGTGCTGACCCCCAACGCCTAGAGCACTAAACCCGAGCCCTAATCCACCATCGTGCACCCTAGCTTGCGCCGCTCGCCATGAGTTCACGGCGAGTTCACCTTCGGGTTTCGCCTCTACACGCCCTCACCGCCGACGACGTCTAGCTCGCGACTATCGCCTCGAGGTATAGCCACTAAACGCTTAAGCTAGGCCCTTCTTTCGTCTTGTGTCATCGATTTGAGCTCACCGCGCCGCCGCCCGTTCACGCAGGGACGCCATCGGTCGCCGCCGTCGTCGCCGTACGCCGCCGCTGCCCCTCCGACGTCCACATCTACACCACTAGCTTCGTCTTGATGTGAGGATCCTCCCTAGCTAGCTCTCGTCCCCAATCACGCTCTACACCGGCGGGAATTTCTCATCGGAGTTGTTACTCCGAACCGCTCCGCTGCCCGCCGCCTCCGGCCAATGCGCCGCCGCCTAGACCCCCCCTATCCGCTTCGCCGTAGCCCCTACTCGCTCACGCACCCCGCCTCGCTAGCCCTAGGGCCCGGGACCTCGGAGTTCGTGTGTCTCCGGCGATCCTCCGCCGCGCCCGTGACGCCGCCGGCCAAAAGCCGCCGCCGGACTCCCTTTCCCACCGCCCGATCTATTCCAGACCGTCCGATCAAGATCTAACGGCCGTAAGCCGCGCGACCCGGAGTCAATACCGGTCAGCGCCGCGGTTTTGCAAAAGAGCCCCTAAGTTTCCGCTATTCAACCCGCAGTCCAGATCTATTAGGTTTAGGTCTCTTGTTTTCTCGGTTAGGCCCTGTAGATTCAAATCTCTTTTATTTTAAGCCTTCTATCTTATTTTATCTATAACTTTTGCGTTTTAACCCCGATTTGAGGGATTTTTGAACCTACGGAACCGTGATAATGTGTAGATTAGTTTTAAATCCTTTTCAATCTCTGTTCATGATGTTTCGTGTATTATTTTAGTTATTATGTGCTTATTGCTTGTATGTGTGCAACGTGTAGGAGACGAACCGGTCGTGTTTGTCGAAAATCAAACTTGGGAAGTTCCTAAGCAAGTTTTTGCTGAGGAAGGCAAGTATTCTTTGACCTATGTTCTATTTACTTTAATGACATTATCTAGAGCCTAAATTTGCATGCTCCTATTAAGGATGACTAGCTTGATATTTCGTTACAAGTTTGTTAACCTGGGAGAGCTGTGATGTTGTAAAGCTAATTGCTACCGCTCAACTCATTTTATTTATGTTGCTAATATTGATTAACTAAATGATGAACCTGATGATAAAAGTATGGTTTTAGCAACATGGGGATTTGAGCATGTTTTGGTGGGTTTGCTCGATGGCCTCACCCTAAGGATTGGTTCGCCGAGCGACCACCCAGGAAAACAGTACAACCACAAGACTCACATGGGCACTGGGCTTGACTGATTAATTAGATGAAGTAGAGTTTTGGCTTACTTTCCTGAAACATGGTGTATGAGGGGTCTGGGGGATATGGGACTTTGCCTTTTGCCAATGTGGTGCAGTTTGATTTATTTGTCACCCGTTGGAACAGAACTCTTATATCTTTAGTTGACTGGAGTAACCTGTAACGAGTGGACTATAACTCTAGAAATTCTTTGTAAAGGTCTCGTAGTGAAACCCTACCGACTCACCAAAGGTCAGTGTTTGAGGGCCCGTACAGCCCAAGGCAAATGGGAATCACGACTTGTGGGTAAAGTTATACAACCTCTCGAGAGTGTTTAAAACTGATATATCAGCCGTGCTCACGGTTAAGAGCGGCCTAGACCCTCATAGATTAGAGTTTCATGTTCAAGGTAAATGGCTCATGGTGATCATGGTAATGATGATGGTAACAACAACGTTATGGTTATGGTTCATGCTTATTTATTCAATATGATTTACTGTCTTTATAATAACGGGATAGGTTATGCTAATCATTGCTAGTAATAAAACTTGACCAACTAAAAGCAATTGCTATGCCTGTCCATTATAAAGCCAGTCCACTTTTACCCTAAACAGAATACTTGCTGAGTGCGTCATGTATTCATTCTTGCTTATTTTATACCCGTTGCATCCATTGCAACCGCTGCTCAGATCCAGAAGGGAATGGTGATGAACCCTAATCAGGAGTTCCAAGACTACGACGAGTTCTAGGCTGGTGTGCCAACCGTCAGTTGACTGTGGAGCATTGGTTATCTTCCGCTGTCGTTTAGTTAATTTGTTTTCGTTAAGTTACTCGGTTTTGTTAAAGATACTTATGGTCTGTAATATTGGTTATTACTCTTAAGTTAAAGTACTGATTGTGTTATTACTTTTGTTCATGCTGTGTATGTGGTTAGACTGATCCTGGCACATACATGGTTAGCACTTGGTTTTATTTCTAAAAGTGGGTGTGACAAAAGTGGTATCAGAGCCGTGCTAACCGTAGGACGCAAGCCTAGAATAGAATTGGTCATTTTTAAGGATTTTGCTTACTTTTTCTTGCCTTCTCCATTCAAATACTTGCAATATATGCTATTTTGATATCTGTACTTGTCTATTTCAATTACGACTTTCTATATCTGCTCATCTATCCGATAATAGAGCTGTTTCTTATGTTTGCTTTTGTTGAGGGCCTTGTCTATTTCAATTACGACTTTCTATATCTGCTCATCTATCCGATAATAGAGCTGTTTCTTATGTTTGCTTTTGTTGAGGGCCTGTAGATGTCGAGCTTTAAGCGTGGTGCCCGCATGCGTGTTGGCGGACGCATTGGTAGACTTGATAAGACCAGGCTGCCAACACCAACCCCACCATCCCCACCACCACAAGAGTGGGAAGATCTGAACGACACTGATGAGGAGGACCCCGAAGAGCTAGTACTAGATTCGTTTGACGAGGAGCAGTCATAAGAGCCTGAAGTACAGCCTGAAGTGCCACCTACTGTTCCAAAAGACCAAGCCGCAGCTCAAGGTCAAGACGGAAGACAAGCCTAACAACAGTAGAATAAGGATGAAGATCGCTGGAATGAGAGCGTCCATCGTTGGTTCGACTACCCCCTGCCGTTTCCTCGGATGTTGCGGGAGGCGTTAGTGAGGCTCTAACTTGGCCACGCGTGTGTCACGTATGTGGGAACTTGCTATCGTCACCGTATCTGTCAAGAAGAGTGGGCCATGGACGTACAGATCAGCGTTTTGGACGAGTATGGAGCGCGACGGGACATCGCCCTCAGCTATGCCCCTGCCTTTCGCCACAACTATGAAGCCGCCATCAGTGATGCAGCTCAGGAAGCCTTGGCGACCCTATGCTACTCTTGCCACAGCCTGTTAGCCGATGGTACGCTGCATTACCTTTCCCGCCGTCAGCCTGGAGGACTCGACACGTGGATCGTTACTCCTGCCGCGGAGAAGAACCCGCGCCTTGAAGCCACCATCGACTACCTTGTCGCGCTCAACACCGATTACAATGCCCTTGCTGAGGAGTTGCGCACGACAAAGCTGGAAATTTCAAGATTGCGCGCTCAAATTACACCAAGCATGCCATTGTTCAACCCTGTCTACTACCCACCAAGGAAGCGGGTCCGCTACAATGACCCAGCAGTAAGGACCTACATTCGGCATCTTTAGGAGAGTTACCATTGTAATAGGGTTCATTAGCATCGTCTAGTTTAGTTAGATCGGATAGACTTAGATCGTTTAAAAGTGTGCACGTTTGCTTGTAATGGTGTCATATGGATGATTTGGTTCTTTGTAATGAGTGCTTAAGTTGTGGGGTGATGTCCACAATTTAGTCTTTTGGTTGGATGCTTAAAAAAGTTCAATAAAGATAGCTAGTTTGGGAAAAGCCTTGCTCTATCTATATCTATGATTAGGTCTTTACCTTACCTATCTTGGTTACCAATGTTGAATGAGATCTATGACTTAGGATAAGTGCTAATGATATATTTGGCCAAATCAGATGAGTACGGGATGTGGTCGTGGTCGTGGAGGCAGAGGAGGTTGTGGAGACAGAGGGCTCCCGAATCCACCGCCGCCGATGACTATGGAGCAGCTGATCATGAACTAGACCCAAGTGATACAAGCTCTCGGTCAAGCAGTGGCGGCCATGCACCAGGCGCAACAGCAACCATCCCCGCCACCGTCGCCGCAACCACGTGACAGACGCGCGGATTTTCTGAAAGGACACCTACCTGTATTTACTCACTCTGCCGACCACATGGATGTAGAAGACTGGCTCCGCGCCGTAGAACGAGAGTTGGATGTCGCTCAATGCAACGATCAAGAGAAGGTTCTCTACGGTCCTCACCAATTGCGTGGTGCCGCCCAACAATGTTGGGAGTCGTACCGCTTGGCTCATAACAACCCTAACACAATCACCTGGCAAGAGTTTACAGAGAGATTCAGAGAGCACCACGTTCCAGCTGGTGTGATGTCATTGAAGAAAGAGGAGTTTCTAGCACTCACTCAGGGTGCTATGTCTGTCAGTGAGTATCGGGATAAATTCCTACAGTTGTCCCGTTACTGTCCAGAGGAAGTTAATACCTATCCCAAGAAGCAGTACCACTTTCTCAAAGGCTTGGTTGATCCACTCAGGTATCAGCTCAGGAACCACACTTTCCCTAGCTGCTAGCACCTAATCGACCGAGCTATCGTGACGGAAAATACTCGTCGCGAGATGAAGGAGAAGAAACGTAAGAAACAGGCACAACAGTCTAGCAGCAACACCCGACCTAAGTACTTTGGATCAACCTATTACCAGAACCACCTTACACAGAGCACCAGGCAACAAGGCAATGGTCAATTACAGCACTCCAACAATCAAGCTCAGCATCATCAGACCCCTGTTAGCACTGCCGTGAAGACCGGCACGCAAGTACAGTCGTGGGGCAATAATTGCTTCAAGTGTGGTGGAACCGGTAATTAATCCGAGCAGTGCCCGTAGAAAAATACACCGCAGCAAACCCCAAGAGGAGGCTCCACCACTCCGGCTTCTGGCCAGCAGCGCAGTACAAATGGACAAGTGAATTATGTGTCAGCCGAGGCTATGCAAGGAGCTCCCAACATAATGCTAGGTACATTCTTCGTACCCTGCCTCGATCCTTTTTGATCCCGGTGCTTCGCATTCATTTATTACTGCCTAATATGGGAACCATCATAAAATACCAGTAACCCCTATGGAATGTCCCATGTTAGTAAGTCCACCAGGAAGAGGAATGAGGGTAGACAATATGTGTCCGAGTACCAACATTAATTTAAGGGGGGTAGAATTCCCTGCCGACCTTATTGTTTTGGAAACAAGTGGAGTAGATGTCATTTTTGGGAATGAATTGGTTGCAAAATTTCAACGGAATAATAGTATGTGCTGAGAGGAAGGTGACATTGGCCTAGCCGTCCGGGGAACACCTGAAAGTGTTGATGGACATACTCCAGTCGAGGAGAATTTAAGGGTACCAGAGAAGCAGTTACCGAAAGATGACTTTATAGTAGATTCTCTAAAACTCTTTGCTAGCCAATCCTAAAATCTTGGGACGAGATTTCTTTAAAGGGGGTAGGTTTGTAACACCTTAATTTTTGCTATATAAAAATCCCTTCAAAAACTAATTTAATTTTTGCTCATAACTTGATTTATCTGGTCATAGCATCATAATGTTTTATCTATTTCTAATATTAATCCAGTAAAATAAATCATAGGTCCAATTTGTTTGAGCATACATGCAGTTGTATATTTTTCTTGTTTGATTTGCATCGCTTTGATTTGAATTTTGACTCCATTTAAACTCATTCAAACTTCTTAAATTCTAAAACAAATCTGGAAAAGTTTCCTTTTCCCCCTTCTCTCCTTTTCCTCACTTTCGGCCCATCTCCCCTTTCCTTCCTGGGCCACGTCGCGGCTCAGCTGTCACACCCAGTTTTAGAAATAAAACTAAATGCTAACCATGTACTTTAACTTAAAAGTAATAACCAATATTATAGACCATAAGTGTCTTTAACGAAACCGAGTAACTTAACGAAAATAAATTAACTAAACGACAGCAGAAGATGACCAATGCTGCACAGGCAACTGACGGTTTGCACACCAGCCTAGAACTCCTCGTAGTCTTAGAACTCCTGATTAGGGTTCATCACCATTCCCTTCCGGATCTGAGCAGCGGTTGCAATGGATGCAACGGGTATCAAATAAACAAGAACGAGTACATGACGCACTCAGCAAGTATTCAATTTAGGGTAAAAGTGGACTGGCTTTATAGTGGACGGGCATAGCAATTGCTTTTAATTGGTCAAGTTTTATTACTAGCAATGATTAGCATAACCCATCCTATTATTATAAAGACAATAAATCATATTGAATAAATAAGCCTGAACTATAACCATAACCGTTGTTGTTACCATCATCATTACCATGATCACCATGAGCCATTTACCTTGAACATGAAACTCTAATCTGTGAGGGTCCAGGCCGCTCTTAACCATGAGCACGGCTGATATATCAGTTTTAAACACTCTCGAGAGGTTGTACAACTTTACCCACAAGTCGTGATTCCCATTTGCCTCAGACTGTATGGGCCCTCAAACACTGACCTTTGGTGAGTCGGCAGGGTTTCACTACGAGACCTTTACAAATAATTCCTAGAGTTATGGCCCGCTCGTTACAGATTACTCCAGTCAACTAAAGATATGAGAGTTCCGTTCCAACGGGTGACAAAGAAATCAAACTGCACCACATTACCAAAGGGCAAAGTCCCATATCCCCCAGGCCCCTCATACACCATGTTTCAGGAAAGTAAGCCAAAACTCTAGTTCATCTAATAAATCAGTCAAGTCCAGTGTCCATGTGAGCCTTGTGGTTGTACTGTTTTCCTGGGTGGTCACTCGGCGAACCGATCCTTAGGGTGAGGCAATCGAGCAAACCCACCAAAACATGCTCAAATTCCCATGTTGCCAAAACCATACTTTTATCATCAGGTTCATCATTTAGTTAATCAATATTAGCAACATAAATAAAATGAGTTAAGCGGTAGCAATTAGTTTTACAACATCACAGCCCTCCCAAGTTAACAAACTTGTAACGGAATATCAAGCAAGTCATCCTTAATAGGAGAATGCAAATTTAGGCTCTAGACCATGTGATTAAAGTAAATAGGACATAAGTGAAAGAATACTTGCCTTCCTCAGCAAAAACTTGCTCAGGAACTTCCCAAATTTGATTTTCGGCAAACACGAACGGTTCATCTCCTACACGTTGCACACATACAAGCAATAAGCACATAATAACTAAAACAGTACACCAAACAATATGAACAGAGATTGAAAAGGATTTAAAACTAATCTACACATTATCACGATTCCGTAGGTTCGAAAATCGCTCAAATCGGAGTTAAAACGCAAAAGTTATGGATAAAATAAGATAGAAGGCTTAAAATAAAAGAGATTTGAATCTACAGGGGACTAACCGAGAAAACAAGGGACCTAAACCTAATAGATCTGGACTGCAGGTTGAATAGCGGAAACTCCAGGGGCTCTTTTGCAAAAATGCGGCGCTGACCGGTATTGACTCCGGATCGCGCGGCTTACGACCGTTAGATCTTGATCGGACAGTCTAGAATAGATCGGGCGGTGGGAGAGGGAGTCCGGCGGCGGGTTTTGGCCGGCGGCGTCACGGGCACGGTGGAGGATCGCTGGAGACACGCGAACTCCGCGGTCCCGGGGCCCAGGGGTAGCGAGGCGGGGTGTGTGAGCGAGTAGGGGCTACGGCGAAGCAGGTAGGGGGTCTAGGCGGCGGCGCATTGGCCGGAGGCGGCGGGCGGAGGAGCGGTTCGGAGTAACAACTCCGACGAGAAATTCCCACCGGTGTAGAGCGCGGTTGGGGACGAGAGCTAGTTAGGGAGGATCCTCACCTCAAGACGAAGCTAGTGGTGTAGATGTGGACGTCGGAGGGGCAGCGGCGGCGTACGGCGACGACGGCGGCTACCGGTGGCGTCCCTGCGTGAACGGGCGGCGGCGCGGTGAGCTCAAATCGATGACACAAGACGAAAGAAGGGCCTAGCTTAAGCGTTTAGAGGCTATACCTCGAGGCGATGGTCACGAGCTTGACGTCGTCGGCGGTGAGGGCGTGTAGAAGCGAAACCCGAAGGTGAACTCGCCGTGAACTCATGGCGAGCGGCGCAAGCTAGGGTGCACGATGGCGGATTAGGGCTCGGGTTTAGTGCTCTGGGCGTTGGGGGTTGGCACCTTTTATAGCCCGGAGGCCGAGGCTTGCGGAGGGGCAAGGAAAGTACGGCGCGTGGTGGAGTCCGGCGCGAATCGGACTTGGAGTCCGCGTCGCTCGGTGCGCGCGTGAGCAGGGAAAGGAAAGGGAAAGGCGTGGGGAGGAAGGGCGGAAGCGCGGGCGCGTGATCCTCGTGGCGAGACCGGGAACGCGGGCGCGTGGCGTGGGACCGGGGCGAGGCCAGGGCTCGGGCTCGAGCTCGTCCCCCGGGCGGAGCGGCGGCAGCGAGAGGTAGAAGAGGTAAGAAGCGCGGCTGTGAAGGGAGGCGCCGACAGGTGGGCCTTGCATGTCAGCGGCCGAGGAGGAGGGAGGGGGCGGCGGCTTGCTGGGCCAGGCAGGCTGGGCCGCGACGTGGCCCAGGAAGGAAAGGGGAGGTGGGCCGAAAGTGAGGAAAAGGAGAGAAGGGAAAAAAGAAAACTTTTTCAGATTTGTTTTAGAATTTGAGAAGCTTGGATGAGTTTAAATGGAGTCAAAATTCAGATCAAAGCAATGCAAATCAAACAAGAATAATATGCAACTGCATGTATGCTCAAACAAATTGGACCTATGATTTATTTTACTAGATTAATATTAGAAATAGATAAAACATTACGATGCTATAACTAGATAAATCAAGTTATGAGCAAAAATTAAATTAGTTTATGAATGGATTTTTATATAGCAAAAATTAGGTGTTACAGATAACCTTCCCAACCCAACTGAAACAACTTTAAAATTCGATCCCATTCAACAGAAATTTTTGAAACAATATGACATGGAATTTATTCACGAGCACAGAGTGCAGGAGCAGCCTACGCGAAAACATACGCCCAGATCGGATATAGACTGCATTTTTTACGTTCTATGTATCGATGAAAAGCTAAAATAACAACCTTTGCGACTCAAATGACATCACTCTAAAATTCTTTTGCAATTAACGGAAATCGTTAAGACAATATGGCCTACAATTTATTCGAAAACCCGATTCAAATGGCAGGAGCAGATTACGTGAAAACAGATACCATGTCGTACATAGACCCATTTTCGATGCTCTATATATTGCCGGAAAAAAAATATTTTTTACCAAACTGAAACCATCAAAATTTTGGTCACATGAAAACAAAATTCGAAACAATAGGATATGGAATTTATTTGTGAGTCTATTCTTATATGTGTTCATATAGAGGTGTTTAAGGATATTTTTCTCCCGTTACAACGCACAGGCATTTTGCTAGTATATACTTAATATTAAAGCAAATAATGTTTTTTGCTTTCTCGGTTTTCCGGTCCGTCGTGACATGTGGATCCGGCTGGTCAGCCCCTCCCTATACTGTATCCGATAATCCAAATCACAGTTACAATATGAACCAGATTCGGACCGCAGAATGAGTCCACACGAAAACGAATACCCAAATCGCATACGAACTCCGTTTTCGATGTTTTATGTATCGATAGAAAGTTAAAATAATAATATTTCCAACTAAACTGAAACCACTTTAAAATTAAGTTTCACTCAATATAAATCTTTGAAACAATATGACGTGAAATTTATTCGCGAACCAGAGTGCAGAATCCGCCCACGCGAAAACGGATGCCCAAATCGTATACGGACTCCGTTTATTACGTTTTATATATCAATGGAAAGGTAAAATAACAACATTTCTAACCCAATTGACACCATTCTAAAATTTGTTTGCAATTAACGAAAATCGTAAGACAATATGCCCTACAATTTATTCGAAAACCCCATTCGGACGGCAGGAGCAGTCTACGTGAAAACGGATGTCCATATCGTATATTGACTCCGTTTTTAATGTTCTATATATTGCAGAAAAATAAAAAATATTTCTTACCAAACTGACACCACCTAAATTTCGGTCACGTGTAAAGAAAAATTCGAAACAATATAATATGTAATTTATTTGTGACACTATTCTTATATGTATTGATCTAGAGGTGCTTAAAGATCTTTTTCTCCCATTGCAACGCACGGACATTTTGCTAGTAATATTAAAACAAATAAGGTTTTTCGATCCGTCGTGACGAATGGAGCCCACCTGTCAGCCTCCCACCAACCGCGCAACGTCTCTCCGCGTCTGCGCGTCGCCAGGTGCAGTAGTTTATGGCGAGCCTACACCGATACAGGCCAGGAATCCAAATACAACAGGGAACAACAAATAAGAATATGATTCGAAATCAACAAGGCTAAGAATCAACCAAATATAATCCATGGCCGCCGTAATATGTGTAGCTCGCCAGATCGAGCTCATGAATCGAGCTCCAGTGCAACAAAATTGAGCACCACAGTTGCGAATCAAGCTCTACGCCTCTACCTGCCGTTCGGACAACGCTAGATCAGAAGGATGCAAAGGCCAAGAAGCTTCATGCTGCCCAGCCCAATGCTGGGCGCCGGGCAGCTCGCCGCGGGAGTTTACGAGTCGCCGACGTGGATGGAGTCGCACGCGCATGAGCAGGATGACCTCGTGGGCGTGCACGGCTGCATGTCGTACTTGGTCCGACTCCCCAGGTGGACCCTGACATCGCCGCCGTCGGGGCCCTTGAGGCAGAGCAGGGGTTGGCGTAGAACACTGACTGCGTAGCCAAATGGGCTGCAAAATGTACTGTAGACCGTCTACAATACGCCTTGCTGCTGCATTATTGTCGATCGCGAGCATGGCCTCGATCCCAGCACGACTGGCGCAATCGATGCCGGCGCTGAGCGTAGGTACGACAAGCATGCCAAGGAGCGCCTCGAGCGTGTCACGCTTGAGGGGGATCGAGGAGGAGAGGTGGAGGAGCAGAGGCTGGAGAGGATATCCGCGACAGGGAAGACCAGCCCGACAGCAGATCGGGGAGGAAAAGGAACAGCGAATGGATCGAGTCATCGAGAAGGCTCCAAGGGAGAGTGCGGTCAAAGAAAAGTAAAAACAGATGAATTATCGGATCAAATATTAATATTAATTAATTAGATATGATACCTGCATCATCTGTGTCCATAAATACATTTAATTTTACCGGATCATATATCCATAAATACATGTAATTTACCGGTCAAATATTAATTAATTATACACTTGTTGAATTTATTATATTATGTAAATTTTTATTGTTCCTAATCAAATATTAATTAATTAAATGCCTTGCCTAGCTTTGCTTTTGTGGACATGTTTATGCGTTTGCTCTTTCTTTCAAGAGCGAGCCAAACCCGTAATGTCCGTTCCACGATCGCTCGTGCGATTAGCGCCGAGCGAGCGATGCGGCCGCGCGATTAGAAGGTCCGAAAGCGCTCCTCTTTTTTCCACGCGGACGATTCGCATGTGATGGGTCCATGTATGGCTAGCCGGGTTAGCTTCTGGCCTTTCTATCATATCTGGACATGGTTCCTGTACCGCACTTCCTTCTTGTTAGTCCTTCCCCGCACTTTTTTTTTCTTTTTTCCTTTTTCTTTTTTTTATTTTTTTTCATAATATAATTTTAATTAATTATGACAAAACAGCTATAGTGTAATAAATTTATGATGTAAGTTTTTTATGATCTTTATTTTATAGTGGAATAAATTATGTCAGCATAACTTTATCGCGACTATTTTATGCAACCATAACTTACCACGATAACTATGTAAGCATAATTTTATCACAAATATTTTATGCAATCATAACTTATTACGATAATTTTATGTAAGCAAAATTTTATCACGATAATTTTATGTAAACAAAATTTTATCACAAATATTTTATGTAACCATAACTTTTCGCGATAACTTTATGTAAGCATAAATTTATCACGAATATTTTATGTAACCATAACTTTATGTAAGCATAACTTTATCGCGAATATTTTATGCAACCATAATTTATGACGATAACTTTATATAAACATAATTTTATCATAAATAATTTATGCAGCCATAACTTATTACGATAATTTGACGCAAGCTTAATTTTATCACGAATATTTTTATACAACCATAACTTATCATAGTAAAAAAATAAAAATAAAAAAACAAAAAATAAAAATCTGGACCCACGTGGGGGCTGTGGGGGAGTCGCTCGCTGGCCACGAATCCAGCGAGCGCTCGTCAATTAGCAGCCTCCCAGCCAAACCACCTGCACAAGTCCCTATACATTCCAGCAAGGAGCTAAATGCAAATGCTTGCTCCATAGTCTAGCTAGGCAAGACAACAGCACTAACCTCCGTTCACGTTTCCTTGGCAATTTTGACCATGGTATAAAACCCAAGGCAACCTTTCATCATAGGTGAAATGACAAGTATGCCTTTCAATAAAAAAAATAGGACTATGCTTATAAAATAGTGAATATTCTATAAACATGTAGAGATTGCTCTAGGTGTAAGATTCTTTTTTGTCTTGACTATTTCTTTATTACAATATGACGATTGGCCCTTACTAGAGGCAAAACTGAAAATAAATTCTTAGGAACCGTGCAGTGCCAATTATTTGTGAAAAAAAAAATAAAGTGGTCAAAATTGCCAAATATTTATGAACGGAGATGGGTACCGTATATATGTATACAACAATTATCCGTTGCAAAGCACGAGCATGTTTCCTAGTAATAACAATATACAGATAGTAGCTGGTCCCAATAGGTCTAGGTATCATAGTGTAAAGAATTTTTTAAGAAGTGAAACTAGAAACACATGCGAGCACTAGGGTGATAATGGGTCATTATCAATCTAATTGTTTTTTCACAATCCAAACAAACTTTTTGATGTTTTTAGCTCAAAAAGAATAAAATATTATTTGATCCCTTTTAAGCATGATTTGAGGTTCTTTGCCGCATTTTTTCTCAAAAAAATTGCTTAATACGGCACTGGAAATACATCTTGATAACACTATAAAACTGGACGTTTCTTTTGACGCGAAAACGCGTGGAGTATCTTGCCTTTCCTGAAATGCTGCTATGCTATTCTATAAGAATCTACTAATAAAGCAAAGCTTTAAAAGCAAAAGTCTGAAAAAAAACAAAAAATTGCTTTGCTGTTGTATAAGAATCTAATAAAACAAGTTCTGGGAAAAAAAAATCAATAAAACTGGACGTTTCTTTTGACGTGAAAACGCGTGGAGTATCTTGCCTTTCCTGAAATGTTGCTATGCTATTCTATAAGAATCTACTAGTAAAGCAAAGCTTTAAAAAGCAAAAGTATGAAAAAAAAAACAAAAAATTGCTTTGCTGTTGTATAAGAATCTAATAAAACAAGTTCTGGAAAAAAAAAAATCAAAATTTGATACACGCCTGGTGGGACTCGAACCCACAATCGTCTGATTAGAAGTCAGACGCCTTATCCATTAGGCCACAGGCGCTTTTTGCCCTTTTTCGTGATCAACTTTGTATCCCCTGAAAATTGGTCACCGCGCAGAAACTACAAACCCCCGGCCCACCCTACGAGGCGAGGAGAGCCACCGCCGCCGCCGCCCGATCTCACCCGCACCACGTCGCCGGAGCCAAAGAGGAAGGGGAAGAGGCCCGCACCGCAGAGCAGGAGCAAGATGGACGCGGCGAAGAAGGCCAGCGCCGGAGCGGCGACGGGGAAGAGGCGCCACGGCTCGACGGCGCTGTTCGTGGCGGTGGACTACGCCTTCCTGCTCGCCTTCGCCGGCTTCCTCGCCTACCTCGTCGCCTCGCGGATCCTCCCCACCCCCGCCGCCTAGATCGGGCCCCGTTTGCGGATCTCTATTCTTTCTCCCGATCTTTTGTTTCGTTCGCGTCGGATGCGAGTGGGAGCGCCGAGATCTCCCGCTTCCGCCGGGGGCGGCGCTTCCCATCTCGATCCGACGCCGCTGTTGCAGCGATGTAATATAATCCGACCCTGCTTTGATGCTTTGATGGGGAAGGGAACTCTCACTAGCAATGTTTCTTGGCGATTCGAATGGTAATGTCAAATGTGAGGAATCTTTGCTTGTTCAATTGCTGCATATCTGTCATGTCCACTTGCTGCTGATGCCAACTGAAAGTAGATCCATCAGCTTTGGTCTCGTGCTTCCTTATCAATTGGTGGTGGATTGTGATTCGAGACCTAAGCATTCTGCTGCCATTGCTCATCCTCTCACTTGTGTAGTAGCACATTAGTCGAATAACCACGGTTGTTCTACTTATGTTTACAAAGTTGGATCGAAAAAAAATGAACGTCAAGATCAACTGGCATTTCAGCAAATTTTGGTAGCTAGAGTTGTGTACAAAACTTCATGTTTTGGCGTCCACCTCAAATGAACCATGAAAACTCCTCTGATGGAATGGTACGGCGTCAGTTGTCCTTTGCAGTGGAAATACAGATTCTCCTTGGTCTTACAGTGTTCCCACCATTACTTCTCTGTTCATGATGTCAAATTAGACACTTATTTAGCATTCAACACATAAACCAGCTAGGAAATTTTGTCCAACTTCAGTGCGATTTCAGTTTCACATAGTTTGGCCTACCAATAGCATAGGGTATCTGTTTGCATAGAGAAACGTATAGCACACAAGATCTCCTAGTTTCAGCTTTGCTTCGCATCAGAAAGGCAGGGTGAGGGCTTGATTTCAATCAAAACACACCTCTTCAAGTTTCTTTGCAAGGCTATAGACACCCGCACCATACATACGGCAAGTCAAGTTGAATCAAAACTCAAAAGCAGCATGTCTCTGCCTGACTAGTGAATGCCAACATGAGGAACACTTCAGGAGGCTACTGCTTGACAGCAATGATCAGGTAGCACATTTACATCCTATTCCTTGATAGCTGATGTAGCTGTGCTCGTTTAGGAGCTCACATACAGATGACCCAAAAATTACAATGATACACGGATGGCTGCAATGGATGGGATCTTCTCGCGGAGTCTCTGAGTTAGCGCCGCTCGAAGAGTCTTCACACCTGCAGCACGGCCTGTGAGCCTAACTTTTACAATGTGGCCAATGATCTTGATGAACTCAAGCTCGCCACCTCCTGAGCCAGCAAGGTAGGGCCTGATCTCAGCAAGTACCTGAAATTTGGTTTGAAGGAGTCACCAATACTTTTAGCTATCCATCTTAACGTTTTATATTCTGTATAAGAAGGTGAATGGGTGAATCATCTAATGTCGTAAATTGTGTATAATCATGACAGGGGAAAATGTACGATGGTGAAATGATTATTGGCTGGATGGTAATAGAGATAAAAGAAAAGAAGATGTTATCAATTCAGAGTTTCAGACCCTCCTCTTTCTTACAAAGTAGACTGGCAAATTTCAGTGTTTCAACATATGTAAGCTGGACCTGGAATACACCTGAAACAATGTAGTTTCAATGTGAACAGAGCACAAGTCCAAGATTGCTACACGTGCAAGATATGCATACTAAAGTCTCTAATTTCAGAGGATATATTTGTATTTCTGGTTCTACAAGTGCAAGATTGCTAGTGCTGCCACAGTGCCACATTACCACATTGTGGACTCAAATAAGATGGATCTTATATATGTTATGTATGTTTGTTTAGACTTTCTCTTGAGACTGGCAGTGCATCAAATTTCAGTACCAACGTCCCTTCAAGAAAAATTCATCGCCAAGTAGTCCTGGACCTATGGACCATTTACAACTCAATCACCTGCAGGTTTAAAGTGATCACACGATTCACCTAATAAACTCTGTTTATTCCTACAAACCATCTAGAAAATGTACACTATTCAGAATAATAAACAGGATAACTCTACACGTTGGCAAACGATACCTTTTGAACATTTGCTTCATTTAGCATAAGCCCCATCTCCTTCTCCGTGACACGCTCAACCGCGCTGATCTCCGGTATGTTCTCCATCAAGCGCCGCTGGATGCTCATCTTCATAGTTGTCATTGAGCTTGGACACGACCTGCATGCTCCCTGCAGCTTCAGCCTCACCACATTCCCGTCGATCTCGTGCAAGGCGACATCGCCTCCATCGGCTATTAGATACGGGCGCACTTCATCCAGAATGGACTCGACGTTTTCAGTGGTCAATGGCAACTGGACCACTGTATTCAGGCCGGCGGCAGCTCTTACAACTGCTTCATCATAATAGAACGTTTATACATGCCGCAGGAGTTTCAGTTCGCCTCATAAAAAGGGCAAGTACTGAATTGCTCAGATAGTTCAGATGAATTTGCTCGATTAGATTCAGCGCAGGAATTCAACAAAATAGACTGCTAGATTCATGCAACTATGAATTAACCGTTTGTGTCATCCAAAACCACATTATGAGGAGCCTGGAACATTGTAATCAATCGGGGAACACGAACAATGGCAAAGAAAGCTTTGCAAATGGAGATTGAAGTGCCGATGGCGACGAGACTCACCTTGCCTACGCCGGCCAGTGGAGAACGATGCGGCAACCAATCTTGGCGCCAGACTCCCACGTGGCCACGACGCAACCCCGACCTTGAACTGGGACGACGACGACGACGGCAAGGAAGCGGCCGGCGCGCACGGCGCCGCGGCGGCCGCCGACGTCGCCATCGCCATCTCCGGTGGCCCGACTGGAACGATCGACGACCCCTCACGCCTCAGGGTGGTGGAGCATTCCAATCGGCAATCGGCCGGCGTGGGGATCGAGACGCTCCCGCCGGCCGCCACCACCGCTGTTGGTGGTGGTGGCTGGCGGTCGATTTGTATGCTGCGCCCGCCGGCTTTCTCTCTCGCACGGCCGGGCGCTTGTTTCGCTGGCATCTCGCCATGTCGCACGCACGCACACCCGTGCCATGCCACCTGCTTCTCGATCGAGTGGATTGGAATTGGAGTTTGGCATCCCGAAATAGGGAGCTCGCTGGTTCTCGCACGAGTACATTCACATAAGCGCGCGCTTTTGAGTTTTGCCTTTCGACCTCATGCGTATCTACTATTCTATATATTGTGCCATGACGGAAGTTTCAATGCGGCTTATCTCCAGCAACAAAGCCAGCAATCCTTTATCCTCCTCTATATCACCTATTTACATATTTCTCTACAGGATTCTCTCTTCCGTGTCCCATTTATCTCTAACAACATTTTCCATATATCAATCTTTACACATTATAGACACTCGTATTATTGATGTATTTTGTATCGAATGTTTTACATATATGTATTTCTCGTACCCCCTAAGCATCTTGTACATGTTTAACGAGTGCTTAGCTAACTTTTTGAAACATATAGAATGGATAGAGGACGGGAGAGTGATAAGACTTGAAATCCCATAGATCTACTAACCTAGAACACATGAACACCTAAACCGAGATCATTACTACTTAATTGCACTTAGGGCCTGTTTGGATCCACCGTAGATTTTCATTATCTAGCTAATAGGTAGTAGCCAATATTAGCTGGATAATGGTTGTCTTCGTAGATAATAGGTGGTAGTGTTTAGATCCACGACTAATAGATTAGATAATAGGTGGAGTAAGGAAAGAAAAGTCTGATTATCTCATGTTAGCTAATATTATCTAGCATTGAGTAATCATTATCTCTCAATTACGTGGAACCGTTTGAATCCAAAGTGCTAAAGTTTAGCAGATTTTCATTATCTGCATTAGTCTATCAACCCGTACTTTCATACGGGTTAGAGTCTTAAATGTATCATGTGTTAGAATACAACATATATATATAGTTTTTTATAATAGCATATCATGCTACTTTATATGCATGTTTAATTGATTTAGGTAATCTTTGATACGATTACAAAAGTAGGTAATTTTAATATAAATTTGAGGGGTTACTTTCATTATACTATCAGTCATAATAACTAAGGTGAACAATTTAGATATAAATTAGAAGGGTTATTTGGTATTAACCATCGTAATAGCAAATGTGAGCAATTAGGTATAAATTTAGTGTGTTATTTCATATTTTCTTTCGTAATGACAGGGTGGGTAATTAATATGTAGTTTAAGAGTTTATTTAATATTGTTTTAATAATGGCAAAGGTGGGTAATTACTTAGAAAACAGATCTAATGGCTATTAAGATTGTAACCTGTCAATTGGTGATCTGATTATTGTGAGAATTTCTATGATTTTATTTTTTTATAGTGCATTTTGTGAGGATTGACGTAAAAACTTAAAAAAAATCTACAATTAGTAATATTAAGATTAGGCACAAAATATCTATTTCATAGAGAGGTTTATAGCATCTTTAATGAGAAACAATGAACAAAAATTGATGTTATATTTGGAAATGGGAAAAATCTGAAAAAAAATATTTGCTTTCGTTGAGAGTTAAACTCAAGGCCTTTCATAAAGTAAATTTGAAAATAAGAAAAATATGCAAAAAAGAAGATATTTATTTTCGTTGAGAGTTGAACTCATGACCTTTCATAATGACAGAGGTGGGTAATTATTTAGAAAACAGATCTAATAGCTATCAATATTCCAATCTGCCAATTGATGGTCGGATGTTTTTGATTATTGTGAGAATTTCTAGGATTTATCTTTTTTTTTTCTAGCGTGATTTAAAAGTGGGGCTTGTTTTAGAACCTTTAATTAGTAATAATAACATAAGATGAGATGGATCCAAACAGGCCCTTGAAGAGGCTATGGTACCACATGGGCTGATGTAGACCCATGGTTGAGAACCTCTATGTATACAGAGGACCTCTCTCCAGCGATTTCCTCTAAATCCGGACCACCAAAGTATAATTCTAGCTCTCATACGGTTCGACGATGAAATAAAATTCAATTATCGATGAATTAATTGTTTAATATTTGACCAGTGCAAAAGGATTATTCGCTACGAGAGATTTGCCATACAATGACGATTTATTTACGTCACAAAAACTAGAAATTACGTCACAATTCAGCAGTTATGACGATAGCGTGACAAAAAATTATTCGTCATTGATCCGCTGTCTTTGTTTAGAACAGTGATGAAAGCAAACATTTTTGTCATTAACATTGTGACGATTATTCTTTCGTCATAGATTTTATGACGTTTATTTATGTCATAAAATAGTCCATAAAACGTCACAAATTGATAAGCCTAGATGGCAAGGTTAGCGCCACGTAGGACGAATTCATCATAAAATTTCAGATTGAAGTAATGACGTGGCAGCTTTGTTGTGACGATTTTTGCCAAATCATATTTTTCCGATAATAGCCCCCACACAGTATAGCTTCTCAGCTAACATCCAATATACCTCAGTAAACATTCAATACAACCCAAAAGATTATGGTCCAATCAACCATTTCATATATTCACATAATCAACCAAATCCAATTGATCACTGAAAAATACAAAAAAAAAAAAATCTGTCCAACCAGTCATACATGTGGTTCTACCACTTCAAAGCTCTACTTGATTGTCCAACCAAACAGGCTTCCGGAGATTGACCCTAACATGTCAAAGCATTATATTAGATTCGACTCGAAACAAAGACCAAATATTTTTCATAGATGAGTAAAAATTTAGCCATAAAAAATAGATAGACTATTTTTACAGAAAGTGCAAATCCATTGTCTCAATATAATGTGTGTTCACAGCAACCAATATAAATTATCTAAGTGCAAATCTGTTGTCTTAATGATTGGCTACTGTTGCTAGATAGTGACCTTTTTGAAACCAAAGAGATCAAATCAACTAAGGTGATGCAGTAATTCACCCAAACAAGCATCATTTTATATTTCACTTTAACCCCCTTCCATTTTTTATAAATATTTTTTGGATAAAACCTGACATTGTCTCCACACCACCACCAGCTCACTCTATTCTCTCTTCAATGTGCATTCCTTGTCTCTCCTCATGCTGGCTCTTGCTCGGCTACCACCCCTTCTTCTTCTGCATCCTGCCGGCCCTTCTCTCTCCTTGCACCGCCGCAGCCTTCCTCACCCCACACACACATATCCATCATCACGCATCCTCCCATCGTTGCTGAGGCTGCCTATCCAGTGCTCATCCAATGTTGCTCGTCCTCCTACCATCACCGTGGATGCCTGCCCCGTGCGCATCCGCCAGCGAACCTCTTCCTGAGATGGCATCCCATCGGCAAAACACTTCATTCTAGCACACTTTCTCCTCTACTCGCCATTGTGATTGTAATAGAATAGAATTAATGTCCTGATAGCATACGACTAAGAGTCTTTTCAGGACTAGAGCACGGAATCCTAATTGGGTTCTGATTGTACACGTTCCAACTCCTCATGCAATCTTCCTATATAATGAAACATAGGCTAACCATGTTGGTTAAGCCACCTCCTCGTCCTACCGGCGCCACCTCATGCTGCATTGACGAGTTGTTAAACCCCACCGCCGCGCCGATGGCCGCCAGCCCACGTCTATTGGTCCCTCCGCCTGCAGCCTCATCCTCCACCGGCCGTAGGGCCTGTGGGTGTGATGGAGGAGCACACGTACTCCTCCACCTTTGGATGTTTTCTCTCTTTACACCATTTTTGGAGGATCCTTTCAGGGACATCGCTAAGGCTCTGTCTAGCCGTTCCCCATATCCCATCCCCATCACCGTTACAACGCTATTTTGCACTGTAGACAGAGAGGGGTAGTTGGAATAGTGATAGAGAATGAAGGATGGAGGAGCTGTTGGAGACAGCCTAAGAGAGCATACAGGACCTGCCCTTGTCCATATACATGGGAGATGGGGCTTTAGAGTGTGCTATTGAAGACAGCTTTTGGAGAGTCCCACTAGAGGATAAATTGCTCCTCTCAATTTAGGGTAGAGCCAGAGTGGTGGAAGTGGTTTAGAGGACTCCATTGGAGATAGCCCAATTATTCCAGTGCGTTATATCTTGTCAATTTCTCCAAAGTTATCATGTCATATACATACATATACGATACACCTTACACAATGCATAATATATTGGTGTGATTTTTTTAGGGACATAAAATGAATTAATTGTTGCATATTTTTGTATCTATGACAGTGGTCCAAAGGTTGTATTTGGTTTTTTTTTAATGAAAGGTGATTGCTCGGTTTTATTAGATAGCTTAATATTGCTAGGGTTACCGGCTTATAATGTAGCATGAGATGACATGAGTGACACTGTGCAGCAGCATAAAAAAGTCTCTCGCATCATCTGCGGCAATGAAAAATTAAAACTTAAAAAGGCCATAATTTCCAAACTATCCTTGCGTTAGTTATAACTAGCAAGTTGGCCCGCGCAAATAGCGCGGGTGGCTAGTTTTTCCTTAACCTATTGATTTTGTTTGTATTATTTAATTTAGTTCTTTCCGTTTTTCTCTCTCTATGTATCTTGAATAATAAATATTGTTTTCGTGGATTTTAGTGTACTACCATTACAATATGTTTTCATGAGTTAATCTATAAGTTTCGTAGACATATTCCGCTAATAAAATTATTTATGAAATATTTATATATTTGTGTCTGGGATTTAAGAAATATTGAAAATTTTAATTTAAATATAGGATTTTAGCTTCTATATATCTAAACTAAATTCTGTAACCATTAAAGCATTGCCATTTTGTACTTGAAAACTTTTTATAATTTATATACTTATTTTGTTTTTCAAATATAATTTCTATGACTATGTCTAAACTTTTTGTGGTTAGGGTACCGACATCTACGATATCAAATTAGTTATATTGATTTTTTAACATATTACTTATTATTGTGTCAAAATTATATATTTATTCTTATCGGACAAAGTGTGAACGAATTATAATTTGTATTTGTGGTAATTTTGGTCTCCTTATTTGAGTTGAATTGAAAACTCATGATTGCTTACCTACTTCTATCAGAATATTGTGAGGTACTATGGCTTTACCTATGGTATATGGAAAAATCTATGTAGCGCAGGTCCGATTTAATTTAGACCCTAGGATGTTTAAGATAATCTGATAGTTTGGATCTTCTATTTTTATATGATGACATTGTAATTTTTAAGTCATCTCGGTAATGTGGTTGTTTTTTCCCATAAATTTGGTTCCTATTTAGTTCGTTAATAAGGGTCTTCGCCCAGAGAGTCAAAAAATTCACATTTTATTTTAGAAAAGAAAACACCTCTACCGTTGGATTTTATAAATATATAACGGGTTGTTGCACCAGAAAACCGACGAGCAGTACCCTTGGTGAGTCGACACAATGCGAGCCAGTAGGTGTATGTGGACGTAAGGATCGCTCCTCCTTACTGCGGCTCACGATCGGCTAAGCAGTTAGCCGATCGTCTGGCGATAGTGGTTGGGTGTGCCACCAGCTTGACCATCCAGCCGGGGAGGTTTGCGTGCATGTGTATGATCAGAGGATCGCCCTGCAGATACACAAACAAGCAAACGGGCGTAAAATCCTAGCCGACCGCGGAGATTGGCTTAATTCCTCCGAGTAGATCGGCTCATACGGGCCGATCGTCTCCTTACTTCCTATCAGGTTAATTCAACGACAAAGCACGAACAAGGAGACAAAATATATATGAAAATCCTATCTAAAGGCATGATATAACAGATCTGTATAATAAAATTGGCTTCTAACCAAGATCTCCAAAGAAGTCCATCTAACTAAACAGATACGTATTACAACATGTGTAAATAGGGTGCTCGATGTACATTGATCTATCGGCAAGTCGTGTGTATACGCTGTGGCGACATGTCGTGGATTGTAACCAGCGATTAGACAGCGTATAACGAGATACATGTGAACCGATCTATAACGTGAAGTACATATACATAAACGGATCGATAAACATGCAAAGGTAAAGACAGATCTCGCGGCAAGCTAGGCTTGGCGCGAGGTTCATCTGGATAAACGATGGATCTCGTGCCGAGCTAGGCTCGACCATGAGATCCATCGGGATAACTAATAGATCTCGCGCCGAGCTAGGCTCGACACGAGATTTATCATGGTAACTAGCAAACCGAGCCATCAAAAACGCTTCAGTACACGATTCGCCAGGCGACTAACGCCCTAATGCCCTAATGAAGTAAATCATTAGAGCAGCATGACGATTACCTGAAACTCTAGTAACTAGAGGTGGCGATGCGCCGAAAGAGAGGTTGGAGACATGTAGCTGCTTGGAGCGTAATGCCGTCGATTTATTACGAAGTATATGGATACATATTTATAGTCTGGAGACTTGGCCCTTAAAGCAAAATCTTTCCTATAGATAGACTCAAACTCTTTCCTAACTAATAAATTACAACTCAACTAGGACTCTATGACTTGATAACGTGATCTGGACTCCTCCTCTTATCGATCTAGATCCTCGTGGAGCTTCAAATATCAGCCGAAACATGCCGTATAATTGTGGCGGATTTTGGTCATCATATTGATTCGGCTATTCCCGTCGATTCCGAACGTATCTTGATGTGATTCCAGTGGCGTTGGAAAGGTTATTTCCTCAGCTTTTCATCCATACGTAGAACGTCCAAATCGGAGTCCGTATGTGGCCTGAACGCCCGTTTTTGTGTGACCTACTCCACTAGTCCGAACCAGCCTCGCGAATAAAGTGCGCTTCAACGTAGATTAGGCTTGTAACTCCATCTTGGCGTGGGCCTTGAGCGCACAATTATCATCATAACCATAGCCAAACTTATGATGTAAGCCTGGCCAAGTGGATTCCTTCACGATAGGCTCCTTCTGACATTTTGATCTACTAGTCTTGATCAAATTTTGGTGCTAACATGGGTTCAAGATGGTCTATCTAGAAGGTGGTCCGCGCAAATAGCGCAGATACCTAGTGGTTTACAATCACTTTATTTTACGTCTTTACAACACACTTTTGTGTAATTATGGTGACGTAGATAATATCATCGCACGACAATGTAGAAAATATTTACAACTTCAATTACTCTTTTTTTCCATAGCCATGTTTGCCGCATCAAACACCAACATTATCTTCTATTATGCAGCCTTGGGCTCTAGGTCGCTCCTTTGTGTCAAAGGCTCAAAGAGATCACAACTCTTATGATATGTTTATTGACATCTCTAACTTGGGTGTCCTAGTTCTCAACACAATATTTAAGACTTTACTCGCCACCTACTGGATAATTAAGTAAATATACTCCACATGTATGTCGATCTACCCAATGAGGTCATAGTGATTAGCTTTTAGTACATCACAATCTCTTTTTATAGTATTCTTCTTTTTATACCGCTTGTATTGCATGTCCTTCCTATATACATCAAGCGATCATCACCAGGACACAAGATATTGTATGTGGGATCACATTGACGAGGTATTTGTTGGTGGAGTAACATCATTAGGAACGATGATGATGATGCAATTGTTGTGTTGTTGTGGAGAGACATCAACAATGATGTGTTGGATGTGTGTTTTTGCAGCCTCACCAGTCACCATCTTGAATCTTATGTTGAATTGGCATGAAGTAGTTTTGATATAGGTTTATAAATTTGGGAAGTCATTTATGTGGATAGTGATGACGCTAGTCTCTAGGGAGGAGGGCGTTTTATTCTTGTTGTTCTTTTCCTTCTTTATATAGTGTTTGTATTTCTTTTTCTCATAAGCTATAAGTTCATAATACAAACTTGTTTTTTGAAATAACTTTTTTGGATTACATAGTACTGTATAGAAAATAAATAAACAAATAAAATGTTTAGATTTTGCTATATATATGTTATCTTTCTTTGTCTTTTATGTGAATTATATTTATTATTGTTTGTATTTGACAAAAATGTTTGAATTAATTCAAACGATATAACCAAAGGTGGAGATCTTTCTTATAATAGTATTTGGTAGATGATTTTATAGACACTATTGGTGAACACAATTTTTTAGTAATCTTCTATATTAAGATAATAGATAAATGGCGAGGAGTTTTATTTCTATCTTTTTTTCAAAACAAATCTTGATTAATTTAAACATTGACTGATGATGATGACAAATGGCGTATATGTTTCTCCATTTTATTAGTACTATTTGATATAAAATCTTTGAATTTAACATGAATGGTTAGATATTCCTTAAATTTGATGGCATTTTGTTAATGTAATAATTTCTATGCTTTATTGATGAACATTATGATTTCTTTTCAACATCCTTATTATGATAACTACTCATTCATTCCCACAAAATACGCATCTCAATTTTTTAGGACATATTGGTAGTAATAAGGCATAACCTACATGCTCCTAATTAAAGTAATTGATCAAGCCAAATCTTAATAGAACAGACCACGAAAAAAAATCTAGATAACTGATCGTGCATTGCACAACAAAAGAAAATAAAAATACAACCTAGAAAGGGGGAACAAATTGTCAATGAAGTGTGTGAGTATTTGTGAATTCCTAGTATATCGAAAGGAAAGGTGTGTATTGAGGAATGAGAGTGTGGTTGTGTTGACAATCATGTGTTTTTAATTGAAGCACTGCCCGAAGATGTAGCTCCATTACTCTCAAGACCTCACACAATTAAAACACGTCCTTAAAACAAAAAGCGGCACTCGATAACTTTTCCTCTCAATCTTGTTATGAGAGTTAGAGTGCAACTACTAACCAACATCACGTAGGAGAGTGTATTTGTTGTAAGCCTGTGGTAGGAAATATGCGGATTGGTATATATTAGGCTATTTATAGAAGAGTATGATCATCTTTTATATAGTCCAACTGACTAGTATGACTTTTACGTTGTTGTAAAGTGTATGCTTCTAAGAGTTTGGTCCAAGTATTTTATGTTCTAAACGTCAATCTATAAGGTTGTAGGTTGCGCTGGACCTACACCTTGTATTATCACATTAGTTTCCAAAAGAGGATTGATTGAGCTACCTTTATTCTTTTTATTATCGTATCTTTTGAGGAACGCATGTTGATCATGGAGTCTCTTGTCAATGTGGTAATTATAGGTTCTCTTGGTGAATGTAGTGGCTTTTTTAATGCTTTCAATCCATTATACTATAACAATGAGAACAACATAATTTATTCCTACATATATATTCTTTTCCTTTGCTAGCAATTTATAATAAAATAAATCTCCCTAGCTATTACTTAGATCCTCCGTATAATCCATTGTTCATCCTTCTCTTCTTTTCATGGATTAACATGGCAAATTTGAAGCTTTGAATAGAACACAACTTTTTTTAGTTCGTGGTGGAGATAGTGTCTTTATGCAAAATTCATCCTCTATTACATGAATGACATAAAATATTTAGGTTTATTTAGAACCGTAGATTGTCATAACAACTAATTGCATAAATATTTTTATTTTGTTAAGTCTATAATCTATACTGTTACATCATAACAGTTGGTTGCATAATTTTTTATTCTGTTAACTCTATAATTTACACTATTAGACGATCCTAATGATTAATTCTGTAAATATTTTTATTTCTCTAATTATGTATATATAATTTTTTTGGGTTATGTAATCCGTAGATACTTAGATGTTCATAAGATCCAAAGTTTTATGTTCCCTTTTTTTTCCGATTGATGTCGTAATTTCTAGGTGCATGCAGTGAACGTGCTTGAAGTTCATATGTCTAATATAATTAAGGCATGCTTTCGCTCAACCATATAGGTTAAGTGTATGTCGTTTAATATAATATTTACAAATATGATGTCCTTCCTCTGTTTCAAATTGTAATATTCTAGCTCTCTTTTTATCGTTTCACGTTTATATGGATGTCGATAAATCTAAACATATATTGAATGTATATGCATTGAGTAATAAATGGATCTAGCAGAGGTGTAAAGCCTTTTACAATTTGAGACAGGGGGAGTAATATATTAAATACAAATGGCAAATATGCAGTACTAACCTCATGTTCTATTCCAGAGGCAATCTGGCTAGTTTCATCATGATGATCGATAGAGTATCGACTCACTTAGCAGTCTTTGGACTTTTATCACAACTTGGGAACTCACACAATTAGTGCTAATTAAGCAAGGGGGTCCAGGCACTATGTGCGAACAATCTATTATCATATTTGCATGTTTATTTGTTTCATGAATCCTTTCTACCGAATTATCTGGATGATTTTTAAAATTAATGCAGTACTAATTGTTAGAAGTAATAGATAGAGTCCTAAAGACAGAATAGATCTAGATTCAGTAGAACTTGACTTGTACTCCAAATCTACCCATATGTACCCATATATATACGGTCTAAAGGCTATTGTAATAAATTGATAGAAACACAGAAATAAAATAGATTCAATATTTTCTACATGGTAATCAGAGCCATAGACTAGTGTCGTTCGATCCTATTTTCCGCTCGTGCTACCCTGGGGAGATTCAATCTCATAATCTCCATAGGGCGCCGCATCAATTAGCAATTAATCTCTATATTTTATAGATTAGATATGTTCTTGTATTAGATTAGATTTTTTTTAGCCACCAAATACATGTCGACCTGTGGCATCAGAAGGGCATCTACGCGTTCAGCCGACTTGAAGCACCACAAGGGCACCTACGCGTGCGCATCAAGCAGGCGTGTGCAGTGGTGGCATCCTTCATCGACGACACAACAGCCAGATGCAAACAACGAGGAGCAAACATGCACGTACATGCATCCATCACCATTCGTGCTGCGGCAACATCTACGGCAAGGGGGCAAGGGACGAGGAGCAGGCATGCACGCAGCATCTATATGCGTGCGTGCGGCAACATCTACGGCAAGAGATTGGCTACAACAACAACAACATGCATGCAGTAGATCGGATTGTTGTCGCCGAATATGCAACGTAGTAGACCAGTTGATGCCTTGATGGTAAACTAATAGATGGCGTCGGCGCCTCGGCTGTAGGTGCAGTCACCAAATTAGCCTCTATCGATTTGGGTATCAATCCACACCGAATCTTTTTACTTTGTTTGTATGAGATTTAATATAGACCAGATATTCATAAAATCTAACGGTGGAGGACTTTTCTAGATAGATTATTTTAGACCGTTAGATGTTTATAAAATCCACAGTAGAGGAATTTTCTTTTTTCCGATTAATACGGGGCAGCTTCCCTTTGCAGCCGCCACCATGGTCGCTCGCTCCGCGGCCCCACAGAGCGGCGGCGTCGGCCTACGACGGTGTGCCCGCCAAGCGCGGCCCCTGTCGACGGCAAGCGCGGGGGTGGCGCAGCCCACCGGCATGGCGCGACGGGCGGCGCGGTCGCAAGGTCGGCGGCGTGAGGGGCGCGGCGGCCCAGCTCGGCAGCGCGAGGGGCGGTGCGGCCCAGGTCAGCGGCACGAGGGGTAGCGCGGCCCAGGTCGGTGGTGCACCAGGGCGAGACGGCACACGTCGGCGTCACGTCCTACAGCACCCGCCGGACGGCGACCCACGGGCCTGCGAGGAGGCGCTCGGTGCGGTATCCGGGTGGCGCCGCTCCCGTCCCGCGGCTCCTTCCCCGGCCAGCGCCCAGCAGCCTCCCACGCTTCCATCCCTGGGTGCAGCGGCCAGGAAGAGGAGGAGGAGGAGGTGACGGAGGACGACACTGGAGTGCCGGGAGGGCGAGAGGGGTGGTCGCGGCGGGGACGGGCTTCGGGGGCGGCGGCTGGCTGCCAGGGCGGGGCGCGGAGTTCCTGGCAGCACGGTGGCGGATGGGCGGAGGTGGGCGCGTGGAGTTCCCCGCGGTGGCGGTGGTGTTGGCGAGACCGTGGAGGTGCCGGCAGGGGCAACGGCGGGCAGGCGGAGCGCCCGGCGGCGGCGCTCGGGTGCGGAATGGGGAGGCGGCCGCGGGAAGGATATTAGGAGGACAGGAACTGTGCACACGACGAACTGTGGATCTATACGGGATTGTGAGTCTTGTTGGCGGGTGTGGCTCTGTTGATCAACAGGGATGGAGAAAAGATCCTCTACAAGGTTTCTATTCTAAGATATGTTAACAGTATTTTCTCAAGCAATTTCAGAAAAATACTTTCAAGACATGAATCCACAAAGATACCTTTTCATCTTTATTTATTACATAAAAAACTACATAAAATAAAAATGTTTGTGCTATATTAAAATATTTTTTCACCTTTGCAAACTTTCGAATTAAGTTTAAAGTTTATTTCAGCAGACTAAGGTTGGAGCATTTATGGATATCTATAAGCAAAGTGTTATTAATTCAGCAGACGACAACTACCATATAGCACTGAAAGGTATAGGTAAAATCCTAGATGATTCGATGCCGAATCTATAGTATCTGACCCCGATGATTTTCTAAAAATCCCTTGTACCTGTGTTAATTTGCCGTGGTAGACTCCGGTGAAATTTTCTTTTTGACCCCCGCAGCTCGGCCGCATCGGCCAGTTCCTCTCGTGCAGTCCAGTCAGTCCAACGTGACCCGCCAGCAGCCGGGCTTTAATGCTTGATGGTATTATTTCTATTGTCCTGCCAGCAGCCCATGCAGGTTTAAAAGTCGGAAAGCCCAATATCCATTGTTGTACCGCCAATATAGTATGGTATTTTCATGATTTCTAGAGAACATCATGGTTTACATGAATACCATAGTATTTTGGACCACGAGGTATTTGGTTGCATTCTGAAAAATTGTGTTTTCAAAACCTGGTTTTGTACATACTATGGTATTTTTGGAGTATTGGAAACTCCACTTCAACCCAAAGTTTTTATTGTTAATACCATGGTTTATGATGTTGCATCCAAACACCTGGTAGTTTCAATGGATCTAGATAAAACCATGGTAATGTGATGACAATTAGAAACCATCGTATCCTAAAAATATGGTTTTAAAAAACAACGTTTCCAAACAGACCCCAAACTACCATGGTGCAGTGAAATTATGGCACGGCATAGTGAAATTGATTTCAGGGTTTTAAAATTTTACTTTTCCTCAGCATCGACAATCTAATTTCTAATTCTTAAGTCTGAATATTAAGATTTAATTCTAACATATACTTATATTTTTTCTGTACCAACCAGGAGGCAACTTTGAACAAGTTTAGTTGGGCAAGGTTAGGAAGCATAGTGCTTTTGACCAGTCATAGTTATGGCACTTTGCATATTGTAAATTACCTCCATATCATGAGGAGTGTCAATGTAATTTTTTTAGAAAAAGATTAGTGCTAATATTAATCGACACATATTCCTCTCAATTTTTAATGGTTATGCAAAAATATCTATCCAAAATAGTTAGATCGACACACTTTATAAGAAAATTTTGTAGATGCTACGTACTCTTTATGGGGCACAACCGCACAAATAGAATTCTCTAGTGATTTAATTTAGGGAACATATCCGGTGCAACCGAGGAAACGGTGCAACCACCGTACAACCCTACTAGAAAAAATTTCAAAAAATTCTAAAAAAAATCATGAATGTACATTTCAGCCTACCCCATCTATATATAAAATTTTATGATTAAATTCATTCTACTCTAGCAGTTACAAAAAAGATAAATTTTCTGACAAGAAGTAAAGTTCAAATGCACCCTAAATTTGTCTTTTTTGTAATTGTTAAAGTAGGACGAATTTGATCATGAAATTTTATATATAGATGGGGTAAGCTAAATTGTATATTCATGATTTTTTTAGAATTTTTTGAAACTTTTTCTAGTAGGGTTGCACGGTGGTTGCACCGGGTATGTTCCCTTTAATTTAATATGCAGTTGCCCACCCCCTCCTGTCTTGCTTGTTGTCGGCCTGAGCAAGGGCCACCGCCGTCGGCCTCCAATGACCTTCATCGCTCAGCGGTGCCGTCATGCCACGAAAGCCGCTCACAACCGAGTCTTCATGAGGTCCATCGAGGTGCCGCTTCCTCCCCTCCACGACTCGAGGATGGTGTGTTGTCAACGCAGCACACGGCGGGGACAGCGCGAGACAGGGCAAGGCGGTTGCGGCGTCCAATGCGGGTGAGGGAGCGGCGGCGTGGGGACGTGGGCGAGCGGCGATGGCTTGGGACAGCAGGCGGCGCTGAGGAGGCGCGGACAGCGGTGACTGGCAAGGATGCACTGGCGAGCGGCGGCAGCTGGCTCTGTGCAGGCTAGGACACAGGGGGTGGGCGGAGGGAGGCGATGGGACGAGGGACGTGGATGAGCAGGGCTAGCGCGGAAGGGCGACGTACGACGTCGGGAGGCTGGCAGGGCGGGTGATGAGGACATGACCAATACGCATACGACCAAGGCCCAAGCGAAGATGGAGTTTAAAGCCCAATCCACATTTAAGTCCAATTTATTTGCGAGTCCAGTTCGAACTGCTATAGTGGGCCTCACGAAAACGTATGCCCAGACCACATACGAGCTCTGTTTTGAGCGTTCTACGTATCGTTGGAAAGCTAAGGAGATAAACTTTCCAACCCAATTGGTTTCATGTCATTTGGACTTCGGAGTCGACGGAAAATCGCATCGCAAGGTGACAGACAGAATCTGCCATGGTGTTGCAACGCCGGTTTTTGGGCCCGCGGCCTTGTACGCCCTATGGTTGCTCAGCCACCCCCTTGACTGCCTCCTAACCCTCTCTTTTGTATATATTCTGTAGCCGTCATTAGAATAGATGTGTTTTGCTTAGATTATTCTGTAGTTATGAACAGTTTCGTCGTGTGAGAATACTCCGGTTTGTGAAACCCCAACTTGTGAGCTTAATCCTTTCTATTCGCAATTTTAGTTTGCATCTACTGTGTTCTTGCTTGTGTTCTTCGATTCGCAGGCAGGGATAAGCCTTCGTGGCGAGATCAATCATGTGTGCACGGTTGATAACCAGAGGAGATGTGGTGCTGCGATTGCAGGGTTCGAATCGTATTGATTGGAAGTCGAATCGTGTGTGTCGTACCTCCGCCAAATCGATAGTTATCGCCACTTGACGAAACATCAAATTCAATATAACCCAAAGTAATTTGATAGCTATAAATATGTACTCGTCGATATGGAGGCTGGACTTTATCCATTATCTAAAAAAACAATTGACTTTTAGTTATAGTATTTTTATTTAAAATTTTTATGTAAACATTGAAAGGTATAAGTCGTGTATAAAGCATCAGTGGAAATGTGGAGGCGGCGACTTGGGTGCAATCAGCCCATTTGTGCAAGCGTGCAAGCGGCTGTTGTGGTGCGTCCCATGGCCATCCAACGGAGACATGCGTTTTTACACATAAACCCCACCACCACACCATCTGATAGGCAAAACAAATACTCCCTCTATCCCATAAAATAAGGCGTGGATGTTTTTGAAAAAGTCAACTCTTTAAATCTTTGACTAATAATTCAGTCAAAAATATATATGTTTAGTGGATGTATGTTATATATTTGGATTTGTATTCAAAAGCACTTTAATATGATGCTAATTTTGTATTTGTAGATCACATATTTTAAAAGTAATAAATGGTCAAAATTCCGCTTTAAAAACCGTGCTAAGAACATGCACGCCTTATATTATGGGATAGAGGGAGTATAGCACAACCCCCATGGAAAGATTAATCCCATCCATTCCCGCATGATCACTGAATCATCAGGTTGAATATCCGGACCCGTTTTCGCTCGACGAGCCGCCGTCCTCCGAACTTATGGCAGAGGCCGGCGTGGCCACTACCATCTCACCGACGGAAATCATCGATATTCAACGCCGCAACGCATACGAGTAGATGACCGCGATGCAGACGACGTGGATCTCATCCCAGGCACGTGCTAGACCGGATCTTATGAGCTTCTTCCTTGTTCTTGCTGGGCACGTGCTAGACCGGATCTTAGGCTACCCGCACCGGTGAATTGGATACCTCACCCTAAAATTTTAGGGTCGACCCGAGCGGTGCAACGGGCGATTGGAACGCCTCCCCTACGATAGGGAGAGCTCCCTCTCACCCGATACCCAGCATCGTACGGAGGCCAGCCCTATCTCTTCTCTCTCCTCCGCGAGCTCCGACGCCCGTCTTTGCGCACGCGCACGGACATGGACGGGGTAGGTGGCCATGGTGGGCCCGGTCCGCACGGGAGGAGGCGACCGGGCCAGGCGTCGGCGATGCGGCGATTTGGGGGAGGAGGAGGAAGTGCGGCGGTGGGGAGAAGTCCGACCGGGAGAGGGCCGCCGGAGGTGAAGGAGGCGACGATGCTCCATCATGGAGACGAGGAGCCGTCGACGGATCTGGGGGCCAGCAGGGAGGAGGTGCCGCCGTGGCCGGGAGGACGACGCGAGGAGAGGAGGGCTGATGTCGAGAAGGCCGGCGGGCGGCCAGCGAGCAGGGTGGGTGGAGGACGCCGAGCGGGGTAGGCGGGGCCGGCAGCCCACGCCGGAGGGAGAGGAGACGAAGCCGGGCGCGCGCGGAGGAGGAGGCGTGCTAGGCCGGCGGCGCTAGGAGGTCGAGCGCGAGGTTGACGGCCCGCTCTGCTCCTCCTCGGGCACCTCTTCGGCAAGCCCGCGCTCGGGCTGGAGCAGGTGGTCGGCGCATGGCGCATGGGGGCCAGGTCGGGCGGCGGCTCCATGGTGCGGTGTCGGAGCCGGGAGAGGGGGTGGTGGGAAGGAGACGGCCTCTAGGAGAGCGGTGCGGGCGAGGGAGGCGGGGAGAGCGGGAGGCCGCGGGATTGGCGGAGGTGGCGGCCATAGCGAGGCCGGCCGGGAGGAGGAGGTGGAGCCGGGACTGCGGGGGTGGATTGGTGGAGGCGGCGGCCATAGCGAGGCTGGGCAAGTGGGACTGCGGGGGGAGGGGGACGGGCGGCAGCTGCGAGGAAGGAGATGAGGAAAGGAAGTGGATGGTGGGGCCCGCGGTGGGTGGTTTGATGTATTGATAAAAAATGCGGTAGTTGTTATAGTGTGAAGATATAGGGTAAAGCTGACTGCGGGAGATTGTAGTATAGGGTGAAGAATATTGCTGACTGGGACAGAATATTCCTTTTAGGGTGAAGAAATAGGGTAGAACGAGTGCGGATAGCTTTATTAACTTCTTCCTGTTCTTGCTGTTCGGCATGGTTGCACATGCACACGGTGGCCATGACTCATCCCAATCCCAACGAATGGAAGCCAAGTGGAGGCCGGCGGTGGTGACCGACGAATGGAAGCGGCGGCGGCTGGAGACCGAGTAGATGCGGAAACGGATTGGATTTCTCTTCCTATGGGGGTTTTCATTTTTTTTCCTTTCAAGTGATGTGGTGGAAGGGTTTATGTGTAAAAAGACACATCACCGTTCGATGGACATTGGATGTACCACAACAACCGCTTGCATAAATGAGCTGATTGCACCCAAGTCGCCGCCAAATGTGGAATTCCCTGCCAAAAACTAAATAGTGTCATATAGCGCAAGTAGCATTTCTCTAAAAAGTCCCCTGTGTGGTACATGTAAGGTTTAGTTAGATATATACCATTACAAATATCACGGTTCTAAAATATGTCGTTGCTATTCACGATATTGTATACATGCCATTACAATACAACTCTTTGTTATATGCCACTACCTACCCATTTGAACCAATTTTGGACAAAACTAGTAATAGGCCCGTGCGTTGCAACGGGAGATAACAAAATTTCCAAACGATATATGCATTGCCATGTAACAACATTTGAAATAGCAATTCTCTTGCATAACCATAAGCATGTGTTTGAAGGTGCACGTTGAATATATTAAATTCATTACAAATCCCAAAAAATCACAAATTTGGATGACACAAATAAACACAATGTCGAGCCCAATTGCCGATCGATGCAATACTATCTGCACAAATAAAATAATATTATCATGTGATGGTATATGCGCAAATAACATAAAAAAAAGATAACATCTGGTATATTGATTTGATACCTTAGTCATAGTGTTAGAACCTCCTTATAAATGATGTTCTTAGTATACGTCCCACTCTGCTTATGGTTCTTTTTTGCCTTGTCTTGCTTTGATTTTTTGTTTTTCTTATCATTACCATTAGGTGCAGCTAAAACCTTGATGTTACTCCTAGCGGTGGCTCTAGACAATGCCACATAAAGCTGGCCATGGGAGAACACAGGCTTAGGCTAGTACACACCGGCATGTGGAATTGTCTGTTCTTGTGCCTTATTTATAGTCATAGCAAAGCTGAGCCTGATAGGAAACTGCTTCCTCTTAAACCTAAAAGGGAACATCTCATCGTATGAGCCTTAACACGATCTCTGCATCGATAGCATTTTTGTGGAAACCCCGGACGATGAGCCTTGTCCCGTTGCAGAGCCCATTAGCAGGATCAATGTTTCTTAGCAGTATGACCGGACAATTTATCTTGAGCCTTAGAACATGGGGAGGCAACCCGTTAGGAGTCAAAGAGTTCAGGAACTCTGGCGGATAGTAGTTGTGGGGGTCATCATCCGCCCGATCAAAGCTATGGTACACCATCTCCTCCCCTCGGAAACGATGGATCATCCGCATATTTATTCTGTCCACATAGTCATTCCGCGTGGACAAGATGGCTCTTGATGTAATATAGTCTGGATCCGTCATGTTATCATTAAGCATTGGAAACACATTCTCTATTAGTCTGTGTAGGTCTGTATCCTCTCCTGTGTAAGGCACACATATTTCATCAGGCAAATGTATGCACCCATCACCATCGCTCTCCTCGGTCCCATTACCAACTCGCAATAGGTATTCTGCGAACCATGGGTCACTCTGCGCCCTCATGTTGCGTACCAACTTTAGGTGACGCATGCACCCCCAAAGGTATGACCTACGTAGGGATGCGTCGACTATCTGAGCCCTCGACCCCTTTCTGATAACTGGGAGGACTTGCCTAAAATCTCCTCCAAACACAACTGTCTTCCCGCCGAAGGGCCGATCTGGCGCGTTCATTATGTCCCTCATACTATTGTCCAGTGCCTCCACCGCCTGTCTCCTTGTCATAGTGGCTTCATCCCATATGATCAAGGATGCTTCCTTTAGAAGCTAGCTGTCCCGCTCTGTTTTGTGAAACTACATGACAACCCATCATAGATAGTCAAAGGTATCTTGAACCGTGAGTGTGCAGTTCTTCCTCCGGGCATTATGGAAGCAGCAACACCGGATGTAGCTGTCGCCACGGCAATGTTACCTAAGCCTCGGACCGTGGCCAATAACGCCTTGTATAGGAAAGTCTTGCCTGTGCCTCCGGGGCCATCAACGAAGAACACGCCTCCTTCGCCGCTATCCACAACAGCTAGAATCTCATTGTAGGCAGACCTCTGCTCAGCATTGAGCGAGGCCGCTAGTGTTTCATGGTTAGGGTCCACCTCAATAATCGATTCTTCATATATTTCTCTGTCCACACCGTGAGATGAGTCATGTTCCTCATCGATCTCAGGAAGAGGGTAAGATTTAATGTCCTTGCCCATTGATTGTAGCATGTTCCTTATATCTGTCAACACCATATTCTGGACCACTTGCATGGACAACCTTGTGCGGCAGTAATCCTCCGACATTGCCTCTCGATGTTTGTTCCAGAGGCCTTGCACATCGGAAGCCTCACAATACACAAGTATTGTCGCAAACAACCTTCTGAGTGCCGATGGCATTTGGAATGTCTCAGCCTCGGTGAGGCAGTCATCCAGAGTGGTGTCCGCCTCAATTAGACCCCTTCTTTCTGCGGCTTCACGGAAGGACGGCATGATCTCACCATCAACAGTCCTAAGGTCCTCGTACGAGGTAGCGCCCGCCACATGGTTTAGAAGAACCCTGAGGAAGTAGCATTCCCCCTCGGCTGGATGTGCAGATATGATTCTACCAATTTGTTTCACACCCTCCCGTTTCCTCTTTTGCCAAAATTTTGCCTTCTTGCACTTCTGCCAAGTGAAGAACTCTGGAAAATCACGGTAGAGGATACTTCGCGTTTCAGGATATTTCTTGTTTGCCTCGAAGTACTCTGTTAGCATTGACTTTTCTGCTCCTTCCCGATCAAGTATTTCCTGGATATCTTGACCCTCTTCATATGTAACCATGTGCATACCAGGGAGATGCAGTTGCAGTTGCATCACGGGTGGACTGTTCTTGCTTAGGTCAAAGCCGTATATCCTCCACAATGCTTCCGAAGGAGTCACCCACCTAGCTTCCCTATACATCTTGATCTCATCCACGTTCCCCTGACCATCCGCCTCATTCACCGATACAGACGCACGGTCGTGGCCCTTGTATAGGTATTTGTAGAGGTATTTGACAGCCTTGATGCTTGAGCAAACCTCGACGTTAATGTGGCAATTGAAATACCTCAAAAGAAAAGGGTTGTAAGGAACAACCCATCTATTGTCTAGTTCATGCCCTCGAACCTTTTGTTTATGGCCATCTTCACGTCTCCTATACACCGGATAAGAGTCCTTTCCTTGTAAAGTGGCCATGTTGAAAGGACGTGGATAATGGTTCCTGCATTTGCCAGATGCCTTTGTGCAAGGGCACTGAGGATTCAACGTACCGCAAGGGCCATGCATCATATGCTTGACAACCATTTTGTATAGCTCTGGGTACTTGCATTTGTTTGGGAGTTCGGCAGAGATTATAGAGTCGTACTGCTCCGGGCACGTGAGTTTGTACTTTCCCTGCATGATCAATAGGAAGTGGGCATGTGGTAGGCCCCTTTTTTGGAACTCCACCACATAAACATATGCCTGAACCTTGCCAAGAATTCCTTCCTCTAGCAGTAATCTCTTCATTTCCTCTAGCTTTGCTCTGAAAACACGCACGGCAAGGTCCGGACGATCTTGGGGTATCTGACCAACCTCAAGCTCACGTTTGATCTCCTCCCAGTTAGGATTACATGTCATTGTCAGGAAAATATCAGGCTTTCCATATTTTCTCACTAAAGCCATGGCATCGAGGTACCTCCGTCTCATGTCTCGAGGCCCCCCAATGAATGACCCTGGTAGAACGGTCCGCCTACCAATTGCATCAGCTCGTGTTTCCCCCATATGAAGGCAATCCATTAAGCCTTGGTATAAATCTGCTCGTATCTCTTTTTGATGAAACCATATGTAGTCTAATCGTGAGCTCTCAATCTTTATGTATGTATCGACCACGAATTGTTGAAAAAGACGCTTGCCAAATAGGATTGGGTTGAATATCCCTGGTCGCATTTGGAACTTGTAGCAGTAGTAGTCCCTCACGGATACACATAGACGGTTAGTACTATCTGAGTAGTATATGACATCAAAGTCAGGGCACACTCTAAGTGAGAGAAGCATTGAAAATCATACTTCCATATAGACTTCGACAATTATTCAAGGATATTACCTAGGTTTCCTTGACTATCGGCACGTCCAGCACGAGCAGCATTGACCGCATTGATGGACACATCATGTCTAGGTATACCAGTATGCCAGCCGCTTTCACCTCTCGGGAAAAATAGAGGGTATGCCAATGGATCATAGGATGCATGGTAGGACCGAATTCCATACTCTTGCTTGTTATTCCCATACAGTACGACGCCACAGTCAAATCTCCTACGTTGCTCTGTCCCCTCAATCCACACTGCAGCCACCTCTGAAGTGAGAGGTAGATTATGCGTCCTCTGGTCCATGTGATGATCAAGGTTGAACGTGATACGATAGTCCGCTAGGTCCTCAATCTGTCCCATACGTTTGAGCTGCTGAGAGTATGGGTTGTCTTTTAGTATATCAACGAGTTGCCGAATGACTTGTTGATCCTTTTGGTTCTTGTTTTGGCGGCAGTGGCGATACCGACGTTCTAGGTTGGGATCATCATCATAAAAGTACATCTCTAGAGGATTTCCGTTCTTGCGACTCGCAGCAAGATCAGCTATGGTATGGTACATTTGTCCATGCGCTCGAAATGTGTACACTCCACTTTTCCTAACATCTATGGTGTCCCCATCAAGCATGCAGTGGAGGGATGTGAATGCGAAATGGCCATTGAAAAACCTAATATTGTCACGAAAGTGCCGAGCGTCAGAATCTGTGCTTGTCCATAGCCGCATGAGCTCAGGTGGTGTTTCAATGTTTGAAAGTGTAATTTTGCCATCTCGACAACAGAAACCCTTAGGCTCTTTGTGGAACCTCTTCGCACCACAATGCCTACAATTTGGCACATCTTCTAACACATGTGTGTCTTCAGGTACGTTACTATATACATGGTCATGTGGGTCTTCAACGCTAGAGCTCATGGTAGAGGCATCATCATTTACATTAATTGCAATTTCCTCATCATTCTCGTCATCTGGTAAGCTTAGGTTTAGACTACCAAGCCATATATGAAAGGGTAGATGAAGTGCCCCTGATTTCTCAGAAGCTAAATGTGATACAAATGCTAGTCCCAGGAGGCTAGCCACACATTTATTCAAAGCAGTAAAGAGTCTGTCTTAGCGATTACAACACAACATTACATAAATAAGCGGAAGCGGTAAATAAAACGAGCATCTTTTATTCGACCCAACTCCACAGGCGGTTGGGGATAAGAGCACGACCTAGCCGAAGAACGCTTCAGCGAACGCGTCGAAGTCCTCTGAAAAACAAAGCAAGGTGAGTACTTCGTACTCCGCAAGCCCACCTCACTCCTCGCGGAGGGACGGGTAAAGACCTATTAGTACATGCAAGGGAATATCTGTAGCTTAGGGTGTTTGCCATGATAAGAGTTGCGCATGCATGGGATAACTAGTTGGAATGTTTTAGTTTAGGAAGACGGTTTTAGTCCCCGAGAACAAATACTTGCCGTCGGACTTGCCGGTCCGGGCGGCTCGTGGCTCACCGGCCACCACATTTTTCACACACTCCTCCTCGGCAACCGCAGCTGCCTCAAAACCATTCTTTTTAACCCTTTCCATCCCACATTTTGTAAGAAGCTAGTTTCCGAGACCAAACCGTAACCCCGTCCATAACAATGGACACTGGACTATCCGGATAGATTTTAAACTCTGATCAGAGATGTGCACTTTACCCACAAGTTCGGATATCATGATAGGAGCGACCATATCATATCAATCCTATCAAGGCCATTCCCGTGCAAGGCTTCCCCAGACTTCGACCATGAGAGACGCGGGACCACCTGTCGCTCAGACCCGCAGCCACGCGACTGTTGACCCCTGACCGCAGCCATGCAACCGCGCCCATTTCCCAATCTCTCATGCATCCCAGCACACCGGTCTACGTCCGGTTGGTCCTTGCGGGGTCCGACCACGGGTTGCCGCATACAACCTCGAGTGGTTGCACAAGCGGGTTAGGTGAGATGAGACGTAAACTCGGTCCTTAAGGATAGAGCTCCCACATTCGCTCATCAACTGAGCTATCACCTGCCCGACCCTCGCAACAAGGGCCGGACTCCGGGGCTTCCGTGATCACGTCACCCCAGGGTCTCTACCCCCAAATGTGGCTTCAACAACCGAAGTCGTCTGCCGGGGTCTTTCCCCATGTTTTACACCAAAACACTTTCCTTTTCTTTTCCGCCCATCCATAGTTCATTTTCCAAGTGAGGGATTATAAATGGTATAGTATATGAGCGAACCCACCTATGCGCGCTACTTCTATTATGGCTTAGGAGGCTACTTTATTGGGGTAGTCCTTAGCTAGCAAAACATGCAGGGTTTTTGTGTTATGAACCTAGGCCGGGGTTGTATTGACGAAATTAGGTATTTTTATGCATCAAGCACGGGGAATTCAGTGGACTTGCCGTCATCAAGCTCTTCGTCACAGCGAAGCTCGGGAGTTGCTTCCTCGGGCTCGGTGTCGACAGCAGTCACTTCCGGTTCCGGCGGGTTCTCGGGCGTTTCGTCTACCGCAAAAACAAACACACAAGTAAACATACGTGCATACAGACCAAAAGCAAGGTGAAGCCTATTATTACAGATAGAGGATGACTTTAGATGAATTTAGGTGAAAGAATCACTTGATTTGGAGTTAAAATGACCAAGATATACACATTTCAATTTTTGGAATATCTATAAATCAAAATAGAAAAAGAGAAAGACCACACGGGCCGAAACGGCGCATGCGGCCCACCCCTTTCCTCCGGTGCGGCTCGGCCCAGCCCACTCGGCGCGCGCGCGGGCCTTAACAGGCCGGCCCACGGCCGCGCGGAGGGGAGGGACGGCGGGCGAACGGCGTCCACCCGGCCCCACCTGTCAGCCTTACGGCGACAGGGGGCGACGGTGACGGCCGTCCGGCCCGAGCCGGTCCAGGTCTTGATTGAGCCGGTCGCCGGGGGCGGAGCGGTTCACCGGCGGCTTGCCGCCGGTGATCCGGTTCCGTCGCCGGGGACCGACCCAAGAGCGAGGCGGATCCAAGCTGAGAAGGTTGATGTAGACGTGGACGTGGATGGCGCGGTGTGGGAGCTCAACGGCGAGCGCAGAGGTGGAGGGTCAAGGCGCGGCGGCGCTCCGGCGAGGCCGGCGCGGGGCCGGGCCAATTGATGGAGGGGAAAGAGGCGCGCCCTTACCAGGGACGCGGTGCTCACCTATTGGAGCTTCGGGGTAGCTCGGAGCTCCGGAATCGAAGAAGGGGGGGTTGGCAATGGCGGGCACTGGGACGGGGTGGACGGGGCGTTCGCGCCGAGGCGCTTGCCGAGGGTGGAGGTGGTGGGTGCGTGCGTCGGGGTGAGCGGGAGGAAGAGCCGGCGCGGGGGCTTGCCCCTTTTATAGGTGGCGACGCGGCGGCGTCGAGGCGGGGCCGATGTCGTCCGGCGGGTCCGGAGCAGGGGAGGGGAGGCGTGGCGCGCTCGGGTGAAGTGGGCGCGTCCGCGTGCGTGAGTGTGGCAGTGTGCGCGTGCGAGTGGGAGGAGGAGGGCCGACGCGGCGCCGTGGCGCGCCGGCATGGCGTGCCGAGCCGGCAGGGACCGGACACTCCCGTGGGAGGGGTAGCGGCTTGCGTGCCGCGGCCGGGCTAGGGCGGTGACTAGGGGCGCTCGAGTGCCTGGCCGAGGTGCTGCGGCGGCGCAGAAAGGTGGGGGACGGCGCGGCGACGACGGCGTCGCGCGCGTGCACGCGTCGTCGCTGGCGCGTGCTGGAGGTAGGGGACGGGTGGGGGCGAGTGGGCCGTTGGGCCAAGGAAGGAGAGAGGGAGCGGGAGCTGGGAGGCTGGCTGGGCTCGGCCCATGCGGGAGGGGAGGAAGAGGAAGAGAGAGATGGGGCGCTGGGCCGGGCTGAAAGAGAGGGGAAAGGGGGAAGGAGAAGGAAATTTCGGCCCGGGAAGGTAGAAAAGGTTTTTCATATTTGTGAATTTGATTTTGGAGATCGAACTGTGGAGATTTGAGGGAGAGTTTTGCAAACAATTTGAAAACCGGGTGCATTTAGAGGTGCATTTTGAGGTGGATAAAACCCGGGGTATTACAAACCTACCCCTCTTAGAAGAGATCTCGTCCTCGAGATCGGGTTGGTTTTCGAACAGATGGGGGTGTTCTTTCCTGAGAGCATCTTCTCTTTCCCAGGTTGCCTCCTCTTCGCCGTGACGGCTCCAAAGAACTCTGCATATCTTGGTTGTTGTAGTCCGTGTTTTCCGGGCGACTGTATCCAAAATTTTGATTGGTCTCTCTTGATAAACTAGATCTGGTTGTAACTCTTCGGCAGTCAGGTTTATTTGTTGGTCCGGTACTTTCAGGCACTTTCTTAGTTGGGATACGTGAAACACGTCGTGTATGTCACGCATCGATTCTGGCAGCTCCAACTTATAGGCGACCTTTCCTATTCGCCGAACAACCTTGTAGGGTCCGATGTAGCGAGGTGCGAGTTTTCCTTTGATCTGGAATCTCTTTGTCCCTCGAATAGGTGACACCTTTAGGTACACTGAGTCTCCCTCTTCAAAACTAAGTTCCCGTCTTCTGCCATCGGCATAACTCTTCTGTCGGGATTGAGCTTCCTTCAGTCTTGCTCTGACTTCTGCCACCTTTTCTTCTGCTTCTTTAATTAAGGCAGGTCCTACTAAGGATCGTTCTCCCACTTCATGCCACATCAGAGGGGTTCTACATTTTCTTCCATATAGAGCTTCAAATGGCGCCATACCTAAACTGGCTTGGCGTCCATTGTTGTACGAGAACTCTGCAAACGGAAGGCTGGCTTCCCAGTTGGTGCCGTAGGTGAGAGCGCACGCTCTCAACATATCTTCCATGACTTGATTTATCCTTTCTGTCTGACCATCTGTCTGTGGGTGGTATGCGGTGCTGAAGTCTAACTTTGTGCCCATTGCTTCTTGAAGACTTTTCCAGAACTTGGAGGTGAACTGTGTCCCTCTATCTGACACTATTCTGCTGGGTATCCCATGCAACTTTACCACATTCTCGATGTAGAGCTGGGCTAACTTTGCTCCATTATAGGTGGTTCGCACAAGCAGGAAATGAGCAGTTTTTGTGAGTCTATCAATAATGACCCATATGGCATCATTCCCTTTTGGTGTTCTTGGTAACCCTGTCACGAAGTCCATACCTATCTCATCCCATTTCCACATAGGGATGGGTAGGGGTTGCAATAGTCCTGCTGGCTTCTGATGTTCTGCTTTTACTCTCTGGCAAACGTCACATCGTGCCACATATCTTGCGATATCTGCCTTCATGCCCTTCCACCAGTAATCTGTTTTTAGGTCCAGGTACATCTTGGTAGACCCTGGGTGAATGGAGTAGGCTGAGTTATGGGCTTCTTCCATCACAATTTTCCTGGTTACTCCTGTTTTCGGCACACAGATTCTGTTTTTAAACCATAGGGTGCCTTTCTCATCAACCCGAAGTCCGGTGACTGGCCCGGTACCGATGCGCTGAATTGCCTTCTGAATTTCTCCGTCTGCCTTCTGGTCTTGCCTTATTTGTTCTACCAAGGTTGGTTGAACTGCCAACAGGCCTTGTTTGGGTTCTTGTACAATGTGCATGTTGAGTTTCAACAGGTCCTCTTTTAAGTGTTTATTCCTTGGGATCCACTCCTTGCCATATGCTTTTCTGCTCAATGCATCTGCTACCACATTTGCCTTGCCTGGATGGTACTGAATGCTCATATCAAAATCTTTGATTAGTTCTAGCCATCTGCGTTGCCTCAGATTCAGGTCAGGCTGGGTGAAAATGTACTTGAGGCTCTTGTGGTCAGTATACACCTCACACTTGTTGCCAATCAGATAGTGTCTCCATACTTTCAGTGCATGTACCACCGCAGCTAACTCAAGGTCGTGCGTGGGGTAATTTTGCTCATGATCCTTGAGTTGCCGGGAGGCATAAGCTATCACCTTGTCGTCCTGCATGAGGACGCAACCCAACCCTTGCCGAGACGCGTCACAGTATATGACAAAGTTCCGGTGAATGTCAGGCAGTACTAAGACTGGGGCTGAGGTTAGTTTGGCTTTCAGCTCTTGAAAGCTTTTCTCGCAGGCCTCGGTCCATTCGAACCGGGCACCCTTTTTCTGGAGCGCTGTCATGGGCTTGGCAATTTTCGCAAAGCCCCCAATGAACCGGCGGTAAAATCCCGCCAATCCAATGAAACTGCGGACTTCGCTCACATTAGTCGGCTGTGGCCATTCCATTACTGCCTCTACCTTTTCAGGGTCCACTGTTACCCCTTCTGCTGTGATGATATGCCCCAGGTATGAAATCCTTTCTAACCAGAACTCGCATTTACTGAATTTAGCATACAACTGGTGGCTTCTTAATTTCTCCAGTACTTTCCGGAGGTGTTCTTCATGCTCCTCGATTGTCTTGGAATAGACAAGTATATCATCAATGAAAACTATGACGTGCTTGTCTAATCCGTCCATAAATATCTTATTCATGAGGTTCATGAAGTAAGCCGGGGCATTGGTGAGTCCAAAAGGCATCACTGTGAATTCATACTGGCCATATCTGGTAACGAAAGCAGTCTTGTGTATATCTTCCTCTCTGATCTTGAGCTGATGGTAACCTGACCTCAAGTCTATCTTGGAGAAATACTTTGCTCCCTTCAGCTGGTCGAATAGATCATCGATCCGTGGAAGAGGGTACTTGTTTTTGATGGTCATCTCGTTCAGGGATCGGTAATCTATACACATTCTCATACTTCCATCTTTCTTGGATACAAAGAGCACAGGGGCTCCCCATGGGGAAGAACTGGGTCTGACAAAGCCCTTCTCCTGCAGGTCTCTGAGCTGTTCTTTCAGTTCCACTAGTTCCTTTGATGACATTCTGTATGGTCTCTTGGCAATGGGTGGAGTTCCGGGGTAAAGATCAATTATAAATTCTATATCTCTGTCTGGAGGCATCCCGGGTAGCTCATCAGGGAAGACATCTGGGTACTCTCGGGTTATAGGTACATCATGGATGGTCTGGATTTGTACGTGGAAGTTCATGGGGTCGCGGGTAGGTTTATCGATGTGGAAGAATACTCTGGTTCCATCAGGGTGGACTAGGTGCACAGTTTTGTTTTTGCAGGTTATGACGCCCTGGTGAGAGCTCAACCAGTTCATGCCCAGAATGACGTCAATGTCCTGGGACTTGATCACTATGAGGTTTGCGGTGAACACTACCCCTCTTAGAAGGATTTGGACCCCGACACACCCGAGTTGACACGGGATGTCAGCCCCGGGTGTTCGGGTTAGGAGTGGCTTTTTGAGTGGTATGGTGGGGATGTTGTGTTTCTCGACGAAGGATGAGGATATAAATGAATGTGATGCACCAGAATCAAATAGAACAGTTGCTTTAACTGAGTTTACCAGGAACTCACCGAGAGCCACACCAGTAGCCTGCTGTGCTTCCTGCGCTTCGACATGGTTGATGCGGGCCCTGTTAGCTGGTGGCAGGGGTGGCTTGCCGGACTGAGTACTCGTCGTAGGACGGTTCCCGGTAGCACTGGTCTGTTTTGGCCCATTTACTGAGTTGGAGAAGGTGGATGCTGCTGGTCGCATCGGTTGAGGACAGTTGAACTGAAAATGCCCAGGCTTGCCACACTTGAAGCAAGTACGAGGGTCATACTGCTGAGTCTGATAGCTGCTTTGAGTTGGAGCAAAGCGTGACGGGTTCGAAATAGTGTTTCTGGGGGCACACCATACGAGCCCCGTGACACTTGCCCACCAAAGCTCTTCTGACGGAAACGGCGTTCCTAGCGCTGGGACTTGATCTCCATAAACTTCCTTTTGAGCTGACTTTTCTCTCCGCGCTTATCTTCTTCTATCTGGATGACTCGGTTGATCAGTGTTGCAAAGCTTGGTGCTTCATTTGAGTGAACTATGGACTTGATTTCAGGGTTCAGTCCCCGAATGAAACACTTGCACTTCTTAGGATCAGTGTTGACTTCTTCCGGTGCATAACGGGACAGAGTGGTGAACTTCTCAATGTACTCTTGCATGGTCATGGTGTTCTGCTTCAGCTTCCTGAATTCTTCTGCCTTGAGATCTCTCGCAGCTTCTGGAACATGATATTTGCGGAAGTCTTCCAGGAATCCTTCCCAGGTAACTTGCCCTCTGTGAGCTTCACGGTAACTTTCCCACCAGGCCAGTGCTGCCCCAGTGAGTTGATGAGTGGCCAGGGCTACCTTGGTTGGCTCATCACAGTTAATAATTTCCAACTTTCTTTCAATGGTCCTGATCCAGTCATGAGCTTCAAGGGGATCATGGGATCCAGCAAAAGGTGTTGGTCTTAGTTTCATGAACTCACCCATCAGATTCTGAGCTCTGCCTTGCTGGGGTGGCGGTGCCTTCTGGGCTATTCCTTCTATGCAACGGACCAAGTTCTGAGTCAGTTCCACGATCGGATTGGGTGGTGGAGGTGGAGTACGGGCCCGTTGAGACGGATGAGTGTGACTTTCTGCTCCACTGTTTCCACTTTGTTCACCTGTTGCTGTTGGGTTCTGAACAGCCGCTGCTGCTGCTGCTGCTGGCTGGCCATTGTCACCCTGCCCTTCTGCCACTGCTTCTGGCACCACATTGTCGGCGTTGCCCGAGTTGTGAGATGCCATCTGAAAGACAAGGGTGGTGTTTAAGATAGAGATTAAGTGTTCTTCGTTGGTAGACAATATCACGAGGTTTTCAAAATTTTATTTTATTCAAACAACCGTTCTAGCGATACAAGGGGGCAAAGCATGCCTTAGGACACCATGGTTGACTCTATTCGAGGAGGTCTATCAATTCCTCCAAAGGAGTTGGGGTACCCTCTCGGGGAAGCATCTCGAAAGCAGAGAGGTCGATATCAATATCGTCGTCAGGGAAAGCCTCACTAGCTGGAGGAAAAAGACTCCAATCTAACTCTAGACTGGCTAAGTCAGCATCCTGGCGTTCCTCTGTCTCCTTGTTTTGTTCGGGTTCCTCAGGCTCCGTCCTGGCCTTCTTTGTGGTGTGTTCTTCCGTTGCTGGCTCTTCAGGCTCGATTCTGGTCCTTTTTGCCATGCGTTCCATCTTTGCCTTGTACTTGTTGCGCGTGCTCCTCACCATCTCCCAAGCTGCCCTTTCCTTGTCCTCAGTAGCCGCTAATCTAGTACGTAGGGAAGCATTTTGGATTCTCAGCTCTCTGGCCTCCATTTCACTGGCTAGCACTCGACGGTGGGTTTTGAACAGTTGCTTGTCTAGCCTTTGGAAATGGGTGTCTAAGGCGTAAAGGTAGTTGGTCAAGCTGGATATGGTGGGGTTTTTGTTGGATACCCTAGCTTCTACTACTGGGGTTAGGCGTCTCTTCCATAAGGGAGTGGTTCGGTCTTCCGCTGGGAAGAACCGTACGCTGGTGTGCTCGATTTCTTTTTCATAGATGTTGCAGAGGCGGCGAAGGGTGTTGAGAGCTGCGGTGTGCTTGGTAAGGTTTGGGTCATGGCCAGGGGTGGTTACTGCAAAGCCGGGGTGTTTCTTGCTGGCTTCTATGTATACGGTTATGGCACACCCTATGGTGTCAGGCTTGTGGAATTCTACAATTTTGTAGTAGGGCTCTTTGGGAATGTCGAGTAGCCGAGTGCAATGGAGCAGGAGTGTGACGAAGTCAGTCTCTCCGTGCTCGCTGGTCGCGAGAGCTGGAATCGCCGGGGCCATCTGGAGAAGGAACAAGCAGGAGTAAATAGATGGATAAGCACCAAGAAAGTTTTATAAAAGAATTTGGACTCAGAAACGTTATTTGACTTAGGGTCGCGTCTTACGGCCAACCTACGGCTCTGATACCACCTGAAGTGCCCCTGATTTCTCAGAAGCTAAATGTGATACAAATGCTAGTCCCAGGAGGCTAGCCACACATTTATTCAAAGCAGTAAAGAGTCTGTCTTAGCGATTACAACACAACATTACATAAATAAGCGGAAGCGGTAAATAAAACGAGCATCTTTTATTCGACCCAACTCCACAGGCGGTTGGGGATAAGAGCACGACCTAGCCGAAGAACGCTTCAGCGAACGCGTCGAAGTCCTCTGAAAAACAAAGCAAGGGTGAGTACTTCGTACTCCGCAAGCCCACCTCACTCCTCGCGGAGGGACGGGTAAAGACCTATTAGTACATGCAAGGGAATATCTGTAGCTTAGGGTGTTTGCCATGATAAGAGTTGCGCATGCATGGGATAACTAGTTGGAATGTTTTAGTTTAGGAAGACGGTTTTAGTCCCCGAGAACAAATACTTGCCGTCGGACTTGCCGGTCCGGGCGGCTCGTGGCTCACCGGCCACCACATTTTTCACACACTCCTCGGCAACCGCAGCTGCCTCAAAACCATTCTTTTTAACCCTTTCCATCCCACATTTTGTAAGAAGCTAGTTTCCGAGACCAAACCGTAACCCCGTCCATAACAATGGACACTGGACTATCCGGATAGATTTTAAACTCTGATCAGAGATGTGCACTTTACCCACAAGTTCGGATATCATGATAGGAGCGACCATATCATATCAATCCTATCTAGGCCATTCCCGTGCAAGGCTTCCCCAGACTTCGACCATGAGAGACGCGGGACCACCTGTCGCTCAGACCCGCAGCCACGCGACTGTTGACCCCTGACCGCAGCCATGCAACCGCGCCCATTTCCCAATCTCTCATGCATCCCAGCACACCGGTCTACGTTCGGTTGGTCCTTGCGGGGTCCGACCACGGGTTGCCGCATACAACCTCGAGTGGTTGCACAAGCGGGTTAGGTGAGATGAGACGTAAACTCGGTCCTTAAGGATAGAGCTCCCACATTCGCTCATCAACTGAGCTATCACCTGCCCGACCCTCGCAACAAGGGCCGGGCTCCGGGGCTTCCGTGATCACGTCACCCCAGGGTATCTACCCCCAAATGTGGCTTCAACAACCGAAGTCGTCTGCCGGGGTCTTTCCCCATGTTTTACACCAAAACACTTTCCTTTTCTTTTCCGCCCATCCATAATTCATTTTCCAAGTGAGGGATTATAAATGGTATAGTATATGAGCGAACCCACCTATGCGCGCTACTTCTATTATGGCTTAGGAGGCTACTTTATTGGGGTAGTCCTTAGCTAGCAAAACATGCAGGGTTTTTGTGTTATGAACCTAGGCCGGGGTTGTATTGACGAAATTAGGTATTTTTATGCATCAAGCACGGGGAATTCAGTGGACTTGCCGTCGTCAAGCTCTTCGTCACAGCGAAGCTCGGGAGTTGCTTCCTCGGGCTCGGTGTCGACAGCAGTCACTTCCGGTTCCGGCAGGTTCTCGGGCGTTTCGTCTACCGCAAAAACAAACACACAAGTAAACATACGTGCATACAGACCAAAAGCAAGGTGAAGCCTATTATTACAGATAGAGGATGACTTTAGATGAATTTAGGTGAAAGAATCACTTGATTTGGAGTTAAAATGACCAAGATATACACATTTCAATTTTTGGAATATCTATAAATCAAAATAGAAAAAGAGAAAGACCACACGGGCCGAAACGGCGCATGCGGCCCACCCCTTTCCTCCGGTGCGGCTCGGCCCAGCCCACTCGGCGCGCGCGCGGGCCTTAACAGGCCGGCCCACGGCCGCGCGGAGGGGAGGGACGGCGGGCGAACGGCGTCCACCCGGCCCCACCTGTCAGCCTTACGGCGACAGGGGGCGACGGTGACGGCCGTCCGGCCCGAGCCGGTCCGGGTCTTGATTGAGCCGGTCGCCGGGGGCGTGCCGCCGGTGATCCGGTTCCGTCGCCGGGGACCGACCCAAGAGCGAGGCGGATCCAAGCTGAGAAGGTTGATGTAGACGTGGACGTGGATGGCGCGGTGTGGGAGCTCAACGGCGAGCGCAGAGGTGGAGGGTCAAGGCGCGGCGGCGCTCCGGCGAGGCCGGGGCGGGGCCGGGCCAATTGATGGAGGGGAAAGAGGCGCGCCCTTACCAGGGACGCGGTGCTCACCTATTGGAGCTTCGGGGTAGCTCGGAGCTCCGGAATCGAAGAAGGGGGGGTTGGCAATGGCGGGCACTGGGACGGGGTGGATGGGGCGTTCGCGCCGAGGCGCTTGCCGAGGGTGGAGGTGGTGGGTGCGTGCGTCGGGGTGAGCGGGAGGAAGAGCCGGCGCGGGGGCTTGCCCCTTTTATAGGTGGCGACGCGGCGGCGTCGAGGCGGGGCCGATGTCGTCCGGCGGGTCCCGGAGCAGGGGAGGGGAGGCGTGGCGCGCTCGGGTGAAGTGGGCGCGTCCGCGTGCGTGAGTGTGGCAGTGTGCGCGTGCGAGTGGGAGGAGGAGGGCCGACGCGGCGCCGTGGCGCGCCGGCATGGCGTGCCGAGCCGGCGGGGACCGGACACTCCCGTGGGAGGGGTAGCGGCTTGCGTGCCGCGGCCGGGCTAGGGCGGTGACTAGGGGCGCTCGAGTGCCTGGCCGAGGTGCTGCGGTGGCGCTCGAGTGCCTGGCCGAGGTGCTGCGGCGGCGCAGAAAGGTGGGGGACGGCGCGGCGACGACGGCGTCGCGCGCGTGCACGCGTCGTCGCTGGCGCGTGCTGGAGGTAGGGGACGGGTGGGGGCGAGTGGGCCGTTGGGCCAAGGAAGGAGAGAGGGAGCGGGAGCTGGGAGGCTGGCTGGGCTCGGCCCATGCGGGAGGGGAGGAAGAGGAAGAGAGAGATGGGGCGCTGGGCCGGGCTGAAAGAGAGGGGAAAGGGGGAAGGAGAAGGAAATTTCGGCCCGGGAAGGTAGAAAAGGTTTTTCATATTTGTGAATTTGATTTTGGAGATCGAACTGTGGAGATTTGAGGGAGAGTTTTGCAAACAATTTGAAAACCGGGTGCATTTAGAGGTGCATTTTGAGGTAGATAAAACCCGGGGTATTACAGTAGAGGTAAGCGAGACAATGGCATGGTTAATGTACCTTGGCCTGCAAACAAGTAGCCCTCCTCACTTTGGTCTTCTTCAAGTATGATTCCATCGCCACACTCATCATGAACATGTGACTGCGTTGGAGACATCGTATCATTATCAACTTGTACATCTAGAGTAGAATTACTGAGTTGTATTATATGTTCCTCTGATGCACTTGTATCTTGTGAGATTGATGTAGGATCCCCTGATGCACTTTTACATCTCTGAGCAATCGTCTTGGCAAATGTCTCGTTGCGGCGAGCTATAAGCGTAGCCCTTTGCCCCGCTGGTATATTATTTATTCGCTTCCTTTTAAGAGTTTTTCCAACGCCAATATCAAAATCTGTTAAGTATTAAAAATATTTTTTTCAATATTTGATTAGTGCTAAGCATAATTTGAAATGAATACACCTGTTAGTTATGGCACTAACCTCTGTCATTATTAGTGGAAGCTAAAAAATCAACTGTGATCGCAGACCCAATCGGGATAGATGAGCTGGAAGGAAATATCATGTCTGGTGTGTTATACATAGGGTTTTCCTTGGCTATTGAGTGTTTTCCTAGACTGTTTCGTCACAAACGGCAAGAAATCTTTTTTGCCTCCTTTTGCTGAGGCGTCATATTTGAATAATATGACTTCGCACTTGAACGGCTATTTTCAGTTTGATCTGATGGAATACATGATAAAAAGATCCAAGGTGTGCTAATTAAGTTAAACAAACAAAGGGCAGTAAGGTGATTGTTACAGTAGAGTACCTTTCAATCGTTGTGCAGCTTCAATGGTCAATGCGGTTACTTGTTGCTCTGGAGTAACAAGAGAAGCTGCAACTGCTTTCTTCTTTCGTGTTTCTCGTAATCTTTTCGCTTGTTCAGCTTTCTTATTAGGATCCATCCGTGCATACCGTTCTCTATCCCGCTGCCTTTTACGTACTTTGGAATCTAACGCTATTGATGGTTGCAAGTTCGACAGCGCAATCCCGCCATCAATTGCAAAGTTCGTGAAATCAGAACATGGAAATTATTATAAATACAAGGTTTTATGGTGTGAATTTGCACCTTCCCCTACTTGTTGCTCTTGAGTGGATGACAAAGAAGTTGTAGCTGCTTTCTTCTTTCTATTTTCTTGTATTCTTTTCACCCGTTCGGCTTTCTTATCCGGATCCATCCGTGCATACAATTCTCTATCCCGTCTCCTTTTGCGTTCTTTGGAATCTACTACTACCAGTGGTTGCAGGTTTGACAGCACAATCCCATCATCATTTGCAATATTAGAAGCTTCTAAAGATTGTATATCTATAGATTAACTATGAACAAGGTGATCATCCAAAGTAAAAGTTTAATTTCTATATTACCAATGTCAGCAGAATTGGTTAGGTCTTTGAACGGAGAGTGAATCGTGTTACTTTTCCCTAGTGGCATCTATATTACACACCGATAGATATGTCGGCATCAGCGATTTAATCCACAAGAAGGAACTCAAGCGAATCATGTTACATTACATGCAGGCTATCAGCATCACATTAGTAAAGAACAATAAGGAGTGATACTCAGTTAACTTTCCACATAATGAGCATGAAAACAATACTCATTTCCCACTGGCCAACTCATAACGTGATTAGGACTGGAATGCACTAAAAAATTACATAATTGTTCAGCTATCTTATCTAGTTTCATGGTTGCAACAATGGTAGAATTACATATAACTTGCTTCTAGCACTTCATGGCTACATGGTTGCAGCAATAGTACAGTTACATAATTGTCCAGCTATCTTATCCGGTTACAATTTTTAAAGAACAAATCCAAATAGCTTATGTACTTTCATCACTTATCACAAGACCCTTTATGTGTCTATATATTTTGAACAAATCCAAATGCTGAACTGAAGGAATATAATGCTATCTGAAATGCTAAGATGAAGAAATAAAACATAGATCATGATCAGGAAAAAATGCTATCCTATGAAGCATGATCTGTCCTAACAGCTGAAGAAAGATCATGCTAAATGATCGAAATATATATAGTCACAGTTCTTTGATAGATATTCATGTCAAAATAGCACCTTTCTGTATCTGGGACCTTCTCACTTCCTCCTGGCCCTGCATTAGCTGAACAACATAAGAAACAATGAATCATGCAAACTATAAAGCTCCATCGAAATATATGAATATGAATCTAACAAGTAGTATTATTCCTGGTTTTAATTCCTCTCCGATGTGTTCTTTTTAGCACATTGTTCTAAAGCATTGCTTGTTAACATCCTACAGAATGAAGTCATGCAATGAGTATAAGTATTCACGATGATAAATACTTATAGTGTTGTGTGGCTTATAGCAGGAGCTTGATGCACATGCATACAGTAGAGTAACATGAGCTTGATTTTTTCTATGTCCGATAGAAGCAACATTATTAACATTTTGAGTTGTCTTAAGCTTACTTTATTCCTGGGAGATCTGTAGTTGAATTCTTGAACCACATGCATGGATGTTGGCATTGTTATAGCTAAGCTTTTCCCATTACGACTGAGTCTTCTAAGCATTTCAGTATTAGTTCTTCAGACCTAGAGGGTCACTAACATTTCATTTTGGGTGATCTAATTCTGCCTTTTTTTTCTTAAAGTTAGCTTGCATCTTGGTTAGTTTATTACTGCCTAGATAATCATGTTTTCTTTGCTAATAATGATGCACAGTTGTAATCGTATTTTCTTTGCTAATAATGATGCATTGTTTCCCCTCTCCAGTATCATGCAGTGTGTACTATTAGTCACATTAAATTAAGCTGGTCATCAGCAATAATACCTAGTCCAGATAACATAAACAACTCTAATGATATATTAATTTTAGTAGTAAAAGGACAATCACCATGGGGATTCAGGCCGGATAACAGGCAAGAACTCTAAATATATACATGAACAATGGGAACAATAGCATAGATCAATCTTTTTGAGAAGGTTCAAACTGAATTTCTCAATGACACTTGAATCCGCAGCTTGTGATATTTTTGCAACTTATTGATAACAGGCAAGAGATGAAAACTTATGGAAACTGACAGTGATTTTCAGGTTAATCCTACCTGGCTAATAACCGTATGGAAACTGACTACAGTAAAAATTGAGGGCCTTCAGGAAGCATGCCTTTGCATTCAGCTCTAATAAGCATATACTACTCAGACCTCGGCTCCGGCTGTTACTGCTGTCCCTTGCATCTTATATACTCAGTATTACTGAACTCTGTTTATTAGTCTCAGACTTCATTCTGCCTACTGACATAGTGTTATGTTCCATATTTATCATTCTTCACTGTCTTTGAGTACTTCACATTGTCCATATTTTAGTGATATTACAGGTACGTGCTAAGGCCGTTCTTATCTCGTGACATCCAAAATTAAGAATGATTGCTGATCATCCTTTGGATATAATAGAATGATTGCTGATCATCCTTTGGATATAATATTTGCATGGAGTCTAGACTTGAACTAAATATTTTCCTTCCATGCAGAGGACGCTTGTGAGTTTGCTAACTGGATGGTTGAACATGTGCAGTAATGATCACTTTGTTAAAACTGAGTGATTAGAACGGTTGCTCGTAGCTATTCATGCAAACAGTACCTAGCTAGGTATGGAAAAATTTGAACAGCAGTCTAATTTTTTTCGCGAACGTGCATAGCACGTAACAGCAGTCTAATGAAATGGCTTTGATGGTTGAAATGGTAGAGGGAAGTAGACAAAAGCTGCTAATGAAGGTGCTTGATGCTGTCTTACTTTCTTTTGAATTATGCAACTCTCATAAATAGTGACATTTTTACTAAGTTGGACAGACACAGATTGACTCTCAATCATTAGAAATTGAAAAACTGTTTAGGAGAATTTATAGCATGTTGAAAGTAAGCAGTAACGCTGCCCAATCAGATGGGGAAAACAAAATCAGCATCTCAAATCAGCGGAGGAACTGACCCTGCAGGACTGGGGGAGAAAGACGGGAGCCGGTCGCTGCTCCGGCCGGCCGCCTACGCTCTGATGCGACGGACGAGGAGGACTTGCGGGTCTCCTCCGCTCTGCCCAGCGAGGAAGAGATGGCCGCCGCAGATCCGACTGGCGACGGTGGAGAAGCTCGGCGGAGGCTCCAACTGTGGTGGATCCGCCCGGCGGCGGCGGATCGGGACCTGGAGCCTGTAGACCTCCCTCCTGCCGCCGGGGCTCTGCCACCCTCGTCGCGGGCGCCCGCCGCCGCGCGTACTTCCCGGGGCGCCGCCGCGCTCGCCTGCTACCCTTTCTCCCGGCCCTGGTGCGTCACAGAGGCGGCAGGGTAAGCGGAGGAACGGAGAGGAGGGGCTTGGCTCGGGCAGCAGCCGGCGGCGGCGTCGGGTCCAGCACTCGTGCGAGTTGCAGCGGGTGCGGCGCAGAGAGAGGTCGGCGGGGACAACGGTCGGCGGCGGGGGCGATGGCGGCGGGGGGTCCGGGGCCAAGGGAGCGGGCGAACTGGATTTGGAGTCTGATTTGAGCCCGGGAGGCGGGAGGATGTGTATTTGGAGACTGCGTGAGTCGGTTGAGGGGTGGGTACGGGCGGGGGAGCGGAAACACCTTGGAGCGGACACACGGAGCGTTGGAACCGTAGGAACTTTTGTAGGGGTAGAGATAGAGATTGCCCTTATCTTCTTCCTCCCATCTCCCTCTTTTGTCGCCTCTGTCACACCTTGTCGGCCACCGACAAAGGGGCCTTATCCTCTTCGATGACTGCCCCACCCCCTCTCCGGCGAGCTTGGCCTCCACTGGCTCCCCACAGCGACGTCCTCCCCCTACACGGCTATACCACCATCGCTGCCATCCTCCCCAAGATTGGGCGGCAGCGGGAGCTCAAAGGCGCCTAGCGGTGGGAGCTCAGAGGCGACCAGCGTCGGGCCGTGCTAGGAGCTCGGAGGCGCCCAGCGTCGGGCCGCGCTAGGAGCTCGGAGGCGCCCAGCGTCGGCCATCCCTCCCGTGGCTGCCTAACCCCTCACCGGCAAGCGCAGTTGGAGGGAGGGAGGACGAGGGGCTGTGCGGAGCGAGAGGAGGAAGGGACACAGACGAGGGCGAGGGGCTGTGCGGAGGAGGGGGCAAGGCGTCACCACACGAGCACAGCTGGAGGCAGGGAGCGTGAACATACCTCCATTAAGGACAACGACGGCGCAATGCCGTTTCCCGCAGCGAGGATGACATCAACGGGCTTGGCGCTGTGCGAAGAAAAAAGGAAAGGGAAGAAAGAGAATGAGGTAGAAGGAGGGTATTTTGGTCCAAAGTTGATTCGAATGGTTAGGTAGTAGCATATATCAAAGAGTTATAAAATTGCAATGGCATGTATACAATATCATGAGTAGTAATGGTATATTTCAAAACCGCGATATTTATAATAGAATCTATCTAATTAAACTTACATGTAACAGTGTAACACTAGCGCCAAATATCATTGGGCCTCTTTGGATGTAGTCAAATCGAACGTTACCTAGTTTAAATTCCATTTGCATTGCAGCGGATGTTACTTTGTTCTAACGTTCTAGGGTGTTGAAATCATATTTCAAGAAACACATGCAAGAAGACTACTTGATGGGGGCAAAGAAGTGCATTTTAAAAGTAGAGAGTGGTTTTTTTTGCGAGGAATCAACTTCCATTAAGCCAAACGTGAGGCTAAATCGCCATCAACAAGACCCTCCAGGTTTGGTGGAGGACCATTCCACCCCAATACAGTTCCCGGCGGGACATTACACCCTAGAGCAGCTACAGCATGAGCTAGCTTATTACATTCTCGAGGACAATGAAAAATAGCACAGGAGGCAAAATTAGCTACTATTGTGGTCTTGATCTCGTGAATAAGCCCGCCTGTGGGTGCTAGCCTGTATGCGCTGCCCTTAACCGCTTCGACCAGCATCATAGAGTCAGTCTCCACCACAACATTATTCAGCCCCCATTCTGCAGCCTCTCTAACACCCATTAGGCATGCCACCACCTTGGCGTGGAAGGGATCCATAGCTTGGGGCATATTTCCAGCAGCTGCAGCAATCACTTCGCCTTCAAAGTCTCGGAACATGAAACCCCAGCTGCCAGTTTTTCTTCTCGGGCAGAAAGCACCATCGATATTCAGTTTTATCATGTTTCTTTCCGGTGGCGTCCACCTTCCAGCTCGATGCCTGGTCGCAGGTTCAGAATGTGACATTCTAGCATTCACCGATGCGAATCCATGCACTTGTGAGGTAGTGATGAAAGCGAGCTCTGCTACAGATCTTCCTTTTTCTCCTTCCCTTCTCCTGTTTCGCTCATTCCACCAATTCCATAAGAGTGTGATGATCACGAGCTTCTTATGTTCCTCCATGTGCATGCACTCGCTTACCATCTCTGCTGCTGATCTAGTACCACACAAAATCTCCCGCTCCTTCTCAATACCAAGGGCCAGCCAGACCTCCCGGATTTGCTTGCAATGCAGGAAAAGATGGCTACCATCCTCCACCTGGTAACTGCACACCACACATCTCGTATCAATGTCCATTCCTCTTCCCTGCAGGTTTAATCTCAGAGCCAGACTATTGTGTGCCAACCTCCAGCAAAAGTGCTTGATTTTTCCCGGGCATTTCAAATTCCAGAGTGATTTCCATTCTCTTTCTCCCATTATTGCACCTCTTGAGCTGGTCGCTATGCCAGAACTGCTATTTCTTCGCTGAACCTCAAGCTGCACCCTGTAGGCCGATTTAACTGAAAACAGGCCTCTCTTATCTTCGTTCCAAGCCGGAACATCATCCATGCCAACATGGACCGGAATGGCCATTATTGCCTTCACATCTTCTTCACAAAAGGTCTGCTTCAGTAACTCTTGGTCCCGCGAGCCTGTATACGGAGTCACTAGCTCATCCACACGAGACAGCAGCGTGCGGCCTCTCGCATTGATCGGTCGTCTTGTTAATCTGTTTGGGATCCAAGGATCCTCCCAGATCTTTATGTTTTCGCCCCCTCCCACTCTCCAAATCAGCCCATTTTTCAGTGTATTAAACCCATTTAGAATGCTTCGCCATGTGTATGACATACCCTGTTTAGCTTTGGCTTGGAGAACTGTGGTATTGGGGAAATATTTAGCTTGCAACACCATCGAGCAAAGAGACTGGGGCTCATGCAACAGCCTCCAGGCCTGTTTCGCCAACATCGCGAGATTGAAGACATGGATATCTCTGAACCCCAAACCACCTTCGCTTTTTGGCCTGCATAATTTCTCCCGGCTTAACCAGTGTATTTTCCTGTCTTTGTCCTGACTGCTCCACCAGAACTTACAGATCATCTAACTAATCTGATCACAGATACCTTTAGTAATGTCAAAACACCCCATAGCGAACGTTGGAATTGCTTGGGCAACTGCTTTTATCAAAACTTCTTTCCCCGCCTTGGACAGTAGCTTCTCCTTCCACCCCTTAATTCGCTGCCAAATTCTATCCTTCAGGTACAAAAACGTTTTTGATCTTTCCCACCCAATGTACACTGGGAGGCCCAAGTATCTCTCATTCATGGTCTCTTTTTGAACTTGCAGCTCCTGCATCACTTCCTCCCTCACATGGCTCTGTGTATTTCGGCTAAACATTATTGCAGACTTCTCTTTGTTGATTTTTTGCCCAGAGCAAACCTCATAAGAGTGCAAAATACGTTGTAGTTTCTGTACTTCCCCTCTTTCCGCTCGACATAGTATCAAAGAATCATCGGCGAAAAGCAAATGAGAAATACTTGGCGCTCTCTGACAGATTTTAATGCCTCTGATCTGCCCCCTTTCTTCTGCATCTCGAAGCAATTCCGAGAAACCTGCTGCACATAACAAGAACAAGTATGGTGATAATGGATCCCCTTGCCTCAACCCTCTCTCCGGTACAATCTGCTCTGTAAATTCACCGTTCACTTTAACCCGATATGTCACCGTTGTCGCACATTTCATAATGAGAGCAATCCATTGATCACAGAAACCCATTTTTTGCATCATCGCTTCCAAGAAATTCCACTCCACTCTGTCATATGCTTTGCTCATATCGAGCTTTATTGCTGCATTCCCAACTTCTCCCTTCTTATTGTTCCGCAAATAATGTGTCATCTCATAGGCTATCAAGATATTATCTGAAATCAGCCTACCAGGAACAAAAGCACTTTGGGTGTTTGATATTACCTCATTCAGTATGCCCCTCAACCTGTTGGCTAGAACCTTTGACACCAGCTTGTACACCACATTACACAAACTGATCGGTCGCAGATCCTTCACAGCTTCAGGCTTTGGTACCTTTGGGATCAAGGTAATGTTTGTGCAGTTCCAACCCGTCGGAATCTCGCCTCCCTGCAGGACTCCCATCACTTCTTGCAACACCTTCTCACCGACCACATCCCAATACTCCTTGTAAAATAAGGCCGGCATACCATCCGGCCCAGGTGCTTTTGTATCTCCAATGTGGTTGAGAGCAGCTTTGATTTCTTCCACTGTGAACGGCTTGACCAAATCATTACTCATGTCATGTGTGACCCTCCTTCGCACCACATTCAAGACTTCGTGGAAGTCTGAACCTCCATTTGATTTGAAGAGCTGCAAAAAATAGTTAGCAATAAAATTTCTCTTCTCCTCTTCGCTCTCCACCCATCCATCCCCCTCCTCCTTCTTTAACCTCCCTACCCTATTCATCTTCCTCCTCTCCTTACAGACAGCATGAAAAAAGCCAGAGTTTCGATCACCCTCTCGAAGCCACTTGACGTGGGCTCTTTGTCTCCAAAAGGTGTCTACTTGATCCTCCAACTTCTCCAACCTATACCTCAACATCTCCTCTCTCACGACCTGGTCACAGCCACTACCACCCCTTCTACACTTCTCTAAATCCTTTTTTGTTTGCTTAATCCTCCTTTCTAAATCCCCCAACACATTTGTACTCCAAGATTTGAGGCTCTCCGCCACCACCCTACACGCTTCCCCCACCGACGAAAATCCCACCCCATCGTCTGCTGCCAAGCGTCTGTGACCACCTTCTTACACTCCGGCTCTTGTATCCAGCAAGCTTCAAACTGTAAACTTCCATTGTTACCCCGTCTCCTCCCCGACTGATCGTCTCGATCGGTGGATATGATCACTGGTCTATGATCCGACAAGCGGGGGTCACCATTTATCACCTTCACTCCCGGGAATTTTAATCTCCATTCATCATTTGCCACTGCTCTATCTAATCTCTCCTTTATGTAATGCTCCGCCGAGTGGCTGTGATTTCTCTAAGTAAACATATCTCCACACCAGCCTAGGTCAGATAGACCGCATACTTCTAACGCATCCTGGAATTTCTCCATGGCCCCTTGACTCCGAGGAACTCCCCCCACCTTCTCTTCATTCACCAAAACTTCGTTAAAATCACCTGCACACAACCACGGCTTAGTGGGCGCCGTACCAAGATTGTGCAGAATGTCCCAAGATTTGTCCTTCAGTTCAGCCCTCGGTTCACCATAGAAGCCTATAAATCTCCATTCCCTCCCATTGGCCTCCTCTACATCCATGTCAATATGGTACTTCGATAAGGATCTAAGATTCAGCCTCAACCCCGACCTCCAAAACATTGCAACTCCTCCCTCCTGCCCTTCTCCGTCGCACGACATCATGTTTGTTAACCCCAACAACCACCTAAACCTCTCCACCTTTCTCTTCTTCATCTTTGTTTCGGACACGAAGAGAATGTCTGCCTTCTCCACCTTCTGCAGCTCCAGAAGGCTGCGAACTGCCGGGCGATTGCCCAACCCCCAGCAGTTCCACGCTATTATCTTCATTGTGTCTCGCAGGACTGGTCCGCCGGTCCCGCGTCATTTGTGGCAGGTTTGCCCGTCCTCCTTCTCTTCGCTTCATCCACCTCCATCTCCAGCGCCTCGCTGGATCTTTTCTTTTGCCCATCTCCTGCTTTTTCTCCCTCTACCATAGGCAACTCCGATGTTTTCCTTGGGAGACGCTTGAACTTCCTCGGCTTCTCGCCTCCTGCTTCTTTCTCCCCTCCCACCTCCTCCTCACGACGACTTTTAACGTTCACGTGCATGGCACTATTTTCCTCTCCCCCGGATGGAGGCTGCTCCACAACTCCTACCCCCATCTCTCTACTGTGGCGGAACCGCCAATTTAATCCGAGCTAAGTACACCTGCCACCTTTGGCTCGCAGTGCACTTAGACCGAACCAAACCCGGTAGTCCATCGAGTTACCCAAAAGGACACTCGATGTAACCATAACACAGGGATTCCGACATCACACACGTTAAGCTCTCGAAAGAGGCACAACAATTACAACAACCCGTCACTTCATACAAACAAAGTTTGATCAATTTCAAGTACTTTGCTCAAAATAATATACAAATGTAGTGAAGTAAAGCTTCAAAATAATCATGCAGCGGAAAACATATGATATATAGATACATCGCAACGGAAGAATAGAATCGTCAAGTCATGACACCGAGCCCACTGTGGTCATCCTTGCTCACAAACTGACATGTACCTAAAGAAAAATATCAACAACAAACGATGAGTACGTGGGGTACTCGTAGGACTTACCCGAAGGCGATATCAGCCCGACACATTTGAGAGTATGCAAGGCTTTTTGTGGACTTGACTTCTAACCCGCATAAGCTTAATAAAAGTGAGTCCTTACTTTCATGTTTCATTCAATGTTCAACCATAATCCTCAATTTATTCATTTTATCATCATGATCCATCCTTCATATATCTCATCATTTCAACATATATAGCATCATAAAGTAACTCGCAGAAATGTAAACATACAAGTACAAGCATGTAATATGAAAAGCATGATTAAATAAATAACATATTAAAGTTATTACTACGTTGCCCGTCAGTGATATTGGCATTCTCACACCTGGTGAGCATCAGCGATTCGAATCGATTTTTAATTCCCGAGAATAACTATCATGCCAGGGGTATATGCTTACTAGCCATCGCGTTCCCACATATAGCCCTCATCTCCACTTGTCCCATCCCAAGTTCGATTCCAACCCGCCATTCACTAGGTTTAGCCCCCACAAAGCGATACCACGACGGGTCAGCCCCCCGTAAGAGTGAGCACCCCTAGGGTCCTATAAGTCTTTGTTCTTCGGATGGTACAAGTATGACTTTCACTAGGCCCATTTCCTGGATAAGCACTCTAGCAATGTTATGCCGATTAGCAGGCGAACAGCGGACGAGGTCTTAAACGACTCGGGCGGAGTCCACCAAACCATCCACATCATTTTTTAACATAATATACCCATATCTCCGCCCGGTCTCGATTTTTCCATCACAGCATATCATATTGCTTTTGAATTAAATTTTTGTAAAACATTTTGAGCCCTATCATCTCGTGAATGTATACCTTCACTCGACTTCTACCGCCTAAGTATGGCTAAGCATAGACTTCGATCTATTCATACTACATAGGATATCAGGGATTTATGCACGTGGGGTTTCATTCAACTCCTAAACGTAATGCACAAATAAATATAGGGTGGTGAAACTCCCTAAATAGGTGTAGATGCCTAACGGGCCTACCTTTGTTGTTGAAAACTTGAACAAACTAATCTAAAGTTAGTTTGCCGGGTGGTGAGGCTTTGCCCCAAGCAACCCCTTGATCACTTGGACAGCTCCTCCTTCCAAACACGACTGATGGGCTCTCCAGGTTGTGAGTGGGTCTTAGTTGGTCTTTTGGACCACCATTGCTTGACATAGCTCCACGCACTTGCTTTCTTGATCACGTATCTGCAATAAGCATCGCTACATGAAGGATATGCATGATGCAGTGAATGGATGCATGAGGGTGACTTACGTACATGAACAATTATCTTAGAATTAGGCAGAGAAGTGATTGATGAATTATGTTAACAAGAAGTGGTTTCATGCATCCAGAACAAGCATACATTTACTCATGAAATAAACAGTTAATAAGATCACCCTAGTACTAGTGACCTAGCGGTACTTTTATGAGCCTATAATAAGCATACATCCCGAACAAGCATATAAACACCTAGCAAGTCGTTTACCATAAAGAGAACAAGTCACGTGCAGCAACATGTAGATGAAAGACACACAAGGACAACGCAAAGATCAAAGAAACAATATTAGTTGTTTTACTGAAAGGAGTCATTTAACATTAAAGGAGACACTTCACTTATGGTAAGAGCATAGCACCAAATGACTTCAAATATTTATGACATGTAGAAACTAAGTACGCCATGTTACTGGCAAAATTTCAGCTACATTGAAGTTATAATTAATTTACTAAAATTCTAGCAAGTTATCAGCTCTTTATATTTCCAGATTTTTCTTAATTTATGAAAATGGTTTCTGGCCATGAAATTCACCCAGTGAACACTATTTATCATAACCAACATGTACATAAATTAGCAAATGAAATATCCCTAGTTTGATAGGACATCTATTTCCCATATAGTTATCTAGGTTTCTTTTAAAGGTACATTAAAACAGTGCTTACAAGCTTCATAAAAATACTTTTTTGGAACCTATATATCATTAGCAAGCTACCAAATTTTCTATAGAATTATTTATGCACCCTATAACCACTTTCTCATTTTATTTGGTTAAGCATGTGATATTTTGTCATTTTCAAATCACTATTCAAACTCAACAAGCAAAGCCTCAAACTTTACCAGCAAACTATACATAGCATAAGGTGTGTCTCAAAAATCTAGTACAACCTTTGGAGCAAGTTTCATATGGTAGGTACTTCCCATGCATTTTTATTGTAAAAACTTAAGCCTAGGGGTAGATTAGTCACTTAACAGCACACCAAAGCTACTCTCCAAGTTTCACATCATTTGGAGTCCATCTACATCACTTTTGGTATTTATCTTACTTAATCATGCATGCAACCAAACCAAGGGCAAAACAGTCATTTTACCCATCCACATCATATCCATTTAATAGATCTATCTAAGAGGAGTCTAATGCAACTGAGTTTGCCTTTTTAAGATTTTTATTTGATTTGTTATGATTTTTTTAAAGTTCCCAGCTGAAATAAATACATCTAAATAGGAAAAACATTAGACCGGGGACTAGATCGTGAATAACCATAGCTTTCGGGGTTTAGCAATCAATTTTCCCAAGACTCAGCCACTAGCGCACCAATTCAGCATATATCCAAGGTAATATCTGCAAAAGTCCAGAGGCTTGGATTAAAACGTGAGATTTTCGTAGATCCAGGGGGTTACGCGTAAGATTCATAAGACACAATAAACAGTGGCAAAAATAGAAGAGTGACGGAGGGCTTTTCTGCAAAACACCCTTTCTTCTTCCTCCGACCAAGGCCGAGGGCGCGCGGCGGTTGGCATCGCGGCACTTGCGCCGGCGTCGTGGAGCCTGGACTTGAAGCCGAGCGGGGCTCTGGAGGTCGGCTCGGCCTCGGGGATTGCTTCCCCAAGATCTGGGCGCGCGGGGTGGACAGGAGAGGCGGTGCGGCGGCGTTGAATCGGGACGGCCACGGCACGGCGGTGCGCTGTGGCTTCCGCTCGAATTGGCGGTGTAGGAGGCGGTAGGGGCTACGGTCGGGCTCGTGAGCTGCGCGGGGACGAGTAAAGGCCGACGGTGGTGGAGTGGGGGTGCGGGGAGGGCCCGAATGTGGTCCTCCACGGCGATGCCGAGCTCGGCATGGTGGCCATGGCGGCGCCGTGGTTGGGGAGGGAGGAGGAGGCGCTGGAGGGGCTGAGGCGCAGCGGGGATGGTGGAGGAGAGCCGCGCGGACACGGTGAAGGGGAAGGAGTGGAGGGAGAGGGCCGAAGGCGGCCGGGACGTGAGCTTGCGCTCTCTTAGCCATGACGGCGTTCATGGCGTTCACCCGTGGAAGATGGCGGTTGAGGTGGTACACGACTCTGATTTCTTGGGGAAAACGGAGTACATGGCATGGCGGTTGCGGTGCAAGTGTGGAATCGAAGGGAAACGGCCGGAGAAGCGGGGTGCACGAGCTTTGTCGAGCTCGGTCGCCGCGGCAGCCACGGCGGACGGGCTCTGGCGCATGGACAGGGAAGGGGAGTGCAAGGCTGAGCGAGTGAGGGAGCTAGTGGCGAGAGTCGCGAACGCGTCCAGGTTCAAGACGAGGCAAGGCAGCGGGGCGGGGCGACCGTGCGGGGTGCGCTGGCGGCCATGGCGCGGCTCGGGCAGGCGCCACGCGCCGCGTGCGCGTGAGGGAGAGGAGGAGATGGGTGGCGGTGGGTGCGCGGACGTGTCACTGATGAGGAGGGCCCGGTGAGGAATGGAGAGGGAGCGATCTATGGACCCGGTTCGCAGAACGGAACGGACATGGGACCCACAACTGCTCTCCACCGGCAGGAATCCGAAATGGCTGACGCGCGGGGCCCGCGTGTCATAGACACAGAGAGGATTGGAAATTCCGAAAATGGAGGCAAAAAGGAAAACACCAGTTTGACTGCTAGGACCCTTATTTGTATTTCACGTTTTTGAACATTCTAAGGGCTGAATTGGACCAAACTCAGAATACAAGAAGTGTTCTAAATTTGTTGATCTACAACTTTTTTATAATCCTTAATACTAAGTTCTGTTGAAGTTTTTGGTTTAACTTTGAATTGAACTGACTGACCCAGGTTTGACCAACTAAACTCATCCGGATAAAAATTCTTAAAGTCCACTTTAGGGCCACTTTCTTTAAAAGAGTTTCATATAAATGTTGTTAAGAATTTTATGTGCTGCATATTTATTAATATAACCATTTCAAGATTATGGCAGTAAGACCAAGGAAATTTGAATTTACTACACATGTCAGGTTTGGACAGAAACCCCAGGTTTGCATAAAAAGACCCAAAACACCATCCAAACCACAGTGCATGTCAACACTCCAATTACCAAAGTTGTTCATAATATAATTACCTACAAGTTTGGTATATAAAGTATGACTTGGATCACCACATATTTTGAATTACAAGCACAAACATTATTGAAGGTTTGGTAAAACTGCAGCTTCAACTTAAGTAGTCTTTCTTGTTTCAAACTTTTGACTATACAAATGAAGTCCAAACACTTCCACTCTAGGTGAATTTAAAAGGTGATAAGTTTAATTTCACTTCATAGAAAATAATATTTTGAAGTTGCATAGTGAAATCAAAAGTAATTTTAGATTCAAATTTGGGATGAGCTGAAATTCAGACTTGAGAATTTTTCTAAGTGTAGACTAGCTTGGGGCTGATTTCATGAGGTATTTGGGGTCAGAATTTAAAATAGTTTAAGACAGTTTTAAACCATGCTCAGGGTAACAAAAGCGAAGTTCACGGTATGTACGACAACTTTGATAATGGGGCTAAGCTTAGTTGCTTAATGATTCTAAAAGTTTTATTAGGGTCCAAATTTGTTCACGATCACAATTGGCACCTTCCAAAGAACTGGTTTGATTTGGTCTCGACTTTTAAACCTCATAACATATGATTTTAAATATGGTCATAATATCAAAGTTGAAGATATCATCCCGAACTACGACTTTTGTATTTGGTGTTTTGCCTAAAAGATTGTGGGTGGCGATTTAAACAACCAAACCACGTGAAGTTTCATATTCTCCTAGAAAATTTTGACTTAGTGATTTCTCTAGCTAGTCATCATTGCTCTCTAAGCATAATCAAGTCTTAATTCATTATTAGTTTGTCTCTAACTGTGGGTTAAGGCTTTTGAGATACCAGGGGCATCACATCTACCTCCCTTCACGTGCACCTCCAAATCCATGCACTCTAACCCCTTGCCCGAGGCAACCTGGTCTATCTTCTTCTTCTCCTCTGACAAAACCAGTTTTCTACCCGTTTCAGCTCGCTTAGGATCTGCACTCTCCCTTCTCGTCAGTTTCAGAGGGCCAGAGACTTCCTTCCCCCTTTCCTCACCCCCACTCCCTCGAGTGTCCTCCTTTCTCCACGACAGATCATTGCCCCTCCTTTCCTCCCCACTCCAGCGGCCACTGACCCTCTGGTTATTCCATGAACGAGAACCACTACTTCTCCAGCCACCTCCTCCTTTCCCAAAGGACTCCGAATCACTCTTCTCTGGAATGAATCTTAAGGCCTTGCTATACTATTGATGGCCACCTGGCTCCACCGACTTTGAACAAAGTTTGTCGGTGTGACCAATCAAGCCACAAGAATAGCAAAACTCAGGTAGGAATTCATAGACTATAGGGCACCAAACATTTCTTTCCGTCCCCTTCTTACCCTCCAGGAGAGTTACACCTCGCACCAGAGGTTTCCTGATATCAAAGCGTACCTTGATCCTCATGAATTTGCCCACTGCCAGATCATCCTCGTCTCCTTCCACCTCCAAACATTTTCCAACCTTCTCCCCAATCGCCCGACCCACCTTCTTGTTCATCATACCTAGAGGCATCTGTGAAACTCTGATCCAAATTGGGATCCAGTGAAATTCCACCTCATCAATTCTCTTTGACCCATCAAAATCAACGACCACCACCAGATCCTTCTTGTTTGGCATCATCCATGGCCCCTCCTCCAACGCCCTCCTCTTCCCCGATTCCTGTAGAAATGTGAACAGGAAGCGATTTTTTCCCAACTCCTTGCACTTGATCCCCCGCAGTGGACACCAGATCTTTCCCAAGACTTGAGCTACCACATCCGCCCTAACCGCCTTCTCCGATAGGACTTTCCCGATCGCCCTCGCCATGCCCTTCTCTTGGATAACCGGATCAATCCCATCAACCCTAATCCCATTCGACTCCACCTCCGACAGCTTCATCTTCCTCAACATCCCTTCCAACCCCTCCATGATTCTCGTCGAGCCCGAAGATCGCGCACCTTTGCACCTTCCCGATCACCGCCTAGGGTTTCCCCACACGCAGCTCCCGAGGACTGCACCAAGAGAAACACTGAGGACTCTTCACCTGAAGATGAACGCAACCTCAATCTAGGGAGATGTAGATCGAGACACTAGGAGGAGAGAGGCGCCCTACTGAGGGAGCCCCTCGTGATATCCACATAGAACTCGAGTCGCCTAGGGAAACCCTAGAAGCCGAGTACTTGCCTGACACTAAAACCCAATGCGTCGAGCCGATCTACAAACGAGGTAAAGTAGAGAGTGGTTGATGGTACTAGAATAGGTTCCAGAGCGGACCACACATAGTAAGTTAAGTTAAGCTCACTATGTGGTGGGGCCCAACTACTTACAAAAACGGAAAGCCCAGGCAAACAATAGCTACTGATGGAACACAAGGCTAGGAATAAAATTGAGGACCTTTTTTGAAGGTCTCAATCAGTAATTTTTGAAGGTTTTTTCCTTTTTTGTTTGTTTTGAGAACCCCTTGAGCATCTTTTCAAAACAACAACAACAACAACAAGCCTTTTAATCCCAAGCAAGTTGGGGTAGGCTAGAGTCAAAACCCAAACCAAACCGCTAGAAACGAGAAAAGTTTTTTTTTTTTTGAAAGGTCACTTTCAACAAGAAAACAAGGGTTTTAAAAGATTTTTTTTGAGAAGCACATAGAAGAGCCTAGTCAAGGCTCGGGTACGTGGATAGCTGCTTTCCAAGCAGCTCTATCCAAGGCTAACTCTCTCACTATATTCCAATCTCTTAGGTCTCTCTTAACTGCCTCCTCCCATGTCAAATTTGGCCTGCCCCTGCCTCTCTTCACATCATTGTTTCGCCTTATGATGCCGCTATGCACTGGTGCCTCTGGAGGTCTTCGTTGCACGTGCCCAAACCATCTTAGTCGGTGTTGCACAAGCTTTTCTTCAATTGGAGCTACCCCAAGACGATCCCGTATCTCGTCGTTTCGAACTCGATCCATCCTTGTATGCCCACACATCCAACGCAACATACGCATCTCCGCAACACTTAATTGTTGAATATGTCTTCTTTTAGTGGGCCAACATTCTGCACCATACAACATCGCAGGTCTAATAGCCGTCCTATAGAATTTGCCTTTTAACTTTTGTGGTACCCTTTTGTCACATAGAACACCGGATGCTTGACGCCATTTCATCCATCCCGCTTTGATTCTATGGCTAACATCTTCATCGACATCCCCGTCTCTTTGTAGCATCGATCCCAAGTAACGAAAAGTATCCTTCTTGGGCACTATCTGACCTTCCAAACTCACATCTCCTGCCTCCTGTCTAGCGGAACCGAAGTCACATCTCATATATTCAGTTTTAGTCCTGCTAATTCTAAAGCCTTTCGACTCTAGAGTCTGCCGCCACAACTCTAGTTTCCTATTTACCCCCGCTTGGCTTTCATCCACTAGTACTACATCATCAGCAAACAGCATACACCACGGGATATCTCCTTGTATATTCCTAGTGACCTCATCCATCACCAAAGCGAAAAGATAAGGGCTCAAAGCTGATCCTTGATGTAATCCTATGTTAATTGGAAAGTCACTTGTGTCACCGTCAGTTGTTCGAACACTAGTCACAACCTTGTTGTACATGTCCTTAATGAGGGTCACATACTTTGTTGGGACTTTATGCTTCTCCAAAGCCCACCACATAACATTCCTTGGTATCTTATCATAAGCCTTCTCCAAGTCTATGAAAACCATGTGTAGGTCCTTCCTCTACTCCCTGTACCGCTCCATAACTTGTCTTAAAAGGAAAATTGCTTCTATGGTCGATCTCCCCGGCATGAACCCAAATTGGTTCATGGAAATACACGTCAAACTTCTCAAGCGATGCTCTAAAACTCTCTCCCACAGCTTCATCGTGTGGCTCATCAGCTTGATCCCTCTGTAGTTAGTGCAACTTTGAATATCTCCCTTGTTCTTGTAGATTGGCACTAATGTACTTCTCCTCCACTCTTCGGGCATCTTGTTCGAACGTAAAATTTGGTTGAAAAGCTTTGTCAGCCAAACAATAGCTATATCTCCTATGCATCTCCACACCTCGATTGGGATTGCATCAAGGCCCACTGCCTTGCCCCCTTTCATCCGTTTTATGGCTTCTCTAACCTCGGTCTCTTGGATCCTACGCACAAAGGGTTCTCAAAAATTCGAGATAGATCTAATTAGACCTTTTTACTTTTTTCTTTTCTGAATTTTTTTCCACTATGGAATATAGCGCGGACTAGTTAAAAAAAATCCTATTTAGTATAATAATTGGATAATAGTCTCTACCCTGTCAACGGATAGCGAGAGAACAAAATCTGGATAAATACAAATTCCTATTACTGGTAAAAAGATACGGATTAAAAGAAAGAGTTAACGTGGTCTAGAATCCACAAAATTTTCGTTTGGAACATGAAATAGCTTGTAATTGAGAGAAGTATCGGCCTTAGCATCCCCTCCGAAATCGGCTTGTAATTGAGAGAAGTATCGGCCTTAGCATCCCCTCCGAAATCGGCTAGCCCGTTTTATCTGCCTTTCTTAACGGCCCAACAGTCAGCAGACCTTCTCTCGCAATTTGCCTCCCACCTCGTTTATGCATCACGCTGCTTACAAAGATTTCACTAGTCGATGCAGTATTGTTTTCAAGAGAGATTAAAGCCCCCTTTGGCAGCGGGAGCTCCGGCTCCGGCTCCAGGGCGACAACCAAGGAGACATTCTCTGCACAAGTACTGTAGATGAAGCCATTTTTCTCTCTCATCACTCTTATGGAGATGGTAGCGCGGTTAGGAGCCGGCGGAGCCGAAAAATTGTAGCTTCTTCAGGCTGTAGCGCTACAGCTGCGGACCATCGTTGAGAAAGCTGCGGACCATCGTTGAGAAAGCAGAGAGAAGGCGCTACAGTTCATCTACAATCGAGAAAGCTACGGTTCAGCTACGGTCTTCCTCAGAGCCGGAGCCGGAGCCCGAGCTCCCACTGCCAAAGGGGGCCTAAGATTCAAAGAAATGAAACAAACATATCCAGGGGCCTCAGTTTTATGCATTTTTGGAAACAGGGAACCCAAAGACCACGTACTCAGTTTAGTGAAAATGCTCAAAACTTAACATAGCTCACGTCCACTGCCAATCCCCGAGTACCGGTTACCTAAGCAACAACTTTGGCATCAAAACTATGGTTTTTTGAAGTACATAGGTAGCACACTAGTTGAGACCCCAACAAAAGATCAAGGTTCAAAGAAATAGACATATCCAGGGGCATCGATTTTATGCATTTTCAGCAACAGGGTACTCAAACACAACATCTTTCCCACACAGCCTGCGGTAGACAGCGGTGAAGGTTTCCAGCTTGTATTCAGTGTTGTTCCTCTCCTTTGGGTCCAAGAAGATCTGAATGGGCACCACAAAGCTCAGTACATTAAACAAGCATGCCCAAAATTAAACTCTATCCAGAACAATGGCACAGGTGATCTCAAAATTGAAGTAATCAAGATAGTAGCAAATATATACCTTGATGACCTTAGCACCATCCAGATGGTATCTGACACGCTTCCCGACAATCTCAGCTGGGTAGACAACATCCTCCAAAATTCCATCGTGTACAGCAGTCAGAGTCCTGGTGCGAGGGCGCTGAACAGCTGAACCCTTCTTAGGCGGCCTCACAATCCTCCTCGTCGCAACAACTACCACATCCTGCGTCAAGTGAAAAGCATGATCAGTTCTAGTGTTCTGGCAAACTTGTCTCCAATATCACAGAGGCATATCAAAAAGTAGTGATGAGCCAAAAGTTTTACAAGTATATGCTATGAGCCAAAAGGTTTGCAAGTATATGCACATTACTAAGGTTCAACTACAAAACGGCACAGCAGAGCATAAGCTCCTGCTCATTTCAAGCAGCGAAATTCAAACATTGCAATTAACCAAGGACTATTAACTAAATATAATACTTAACGATGATTCATCAACTGTCAAAGTTTCATTTTTTTCACGAGTAATTCAAATGAATAGACCACACCTGGACAGTGCAAGACTGGAGGTGATCATGCCAACCAGCTTTACAAGACAGTAGCCAAATATGTAATTAGGGGTGGTAAAGGGTCCACAAATTTTGCCTCAAATTTTTAAGGTTCAGTCTGAAAAAGGACCGGATAATATTCATATTCATTTTTAAACTAAAAATGACCAAGGGCCCATTTGGATTGTGAAGAGACATTTGTATCATGGGTGTTCATGACAAATTACCACCCTATATGTAATAGCACAACTGACACTTCATTTAATACTACTAATGCATCAATACCACAAACCTCATATACATATGGAGCGACATGTACGAAATTTAAATACACATTACTTTCATTAGAGGTTGATAATTAGCACATAAGCAAAGAACAGAAGAAGCATATATGGCACGAGAAATTCACCTTGCCACTGAACTTCTTCTCCAGCTCCCTGACGAGCTTGACGTGAATCTTCCTGAAGGCCTTGCGCAGGCGGTAGGGGACGTGGATCACAACAGCCTTCCTGCTCCCGGCAACATCCATCTGGCTGCAACGACACGCATTAACACCGAGGTCACAACCATGAACCATAGTTCTGTGCATCTGCATAATCGGTACTCGGCGGGGGGGGGGGGGGGGGGGGGGGGGGGGGGGGGGGGAATGGGCGGCTCACATAGCATTGTTGATGTAGAGGTCCTTGAGGTCGCTCTTGAGCTCCTGGTTGCCGTTCTCCAGGTCAAAGAAAGCCTGCGGGGCACAGCCAGCAAGAAACGCATCACACGAGGGACACATCGACAACCACAAAAAGCAGCAAGAAGAGCAGAGAGGGAACGGCGCTGTGCACACCTGGGCGACGGAGTCCTCGAACTCGGAAGGCTCAAGGCCCTTCTCCTTCTGGATCTTCTTCCTCGCGGTGTACATCTTCGCCGCAACCTGCAGCGACGACAAGATTCGAACCGGCGACCACAGATGAGCAACCAGCTCCACGATGGAGATGCTAATAGCGGTGGATTAGCGGAGACGGCGATGAGTGAGAGATTGACGGAAGGGAGTGATACCTGCGCAGCTGCGTTCGAGTCCGAGGAGTAGAGGGGACGGAGGCGCCGGCGCTAGGGTTTGGATGATGCTGGGTGGCGGCGCTGGGAGATCTTATACGCTCAAACCCTGGACCGAGTGGACCGGCCAGGCTGGGGGCAGTATGGGCCGGATACTGGATACAATGAAGCCTGTTCTGTAGCCCAATTATACACGGACAGAGAGAGGGACAGAGAGAGATGCATCGTAAGCCTCTCTCCAGCGGCTCCTCCGTTTCTCATCCTCGGTTAGGATTCCAACTGTTTTTTTCTCTGTCAACGGTGCAAGATTTGATTTTGCAGAACCAATATGGAAAACCGTTGGGTTCAGCCTAAGACGATGATATTACGGCCCAAGCATTGCGGATGTCTTTTAAAATTAATTTTGACATGTTCGTTTTATTGAAAAATTTTACTGTTATCATTTATTTTTACTATAATTTAGTTTAACCTATAATATATTTTAGCTGTGAATTGAATTTTTTTTTACTTTTTCACAAATGTTTTGAATAAGACGAGGAGACGGTCAAATTTGAGCTAAAAAGTCAAACGAACTGTAAATTGGGATCGAGGGAGTAGATTATAATATATTTGTTACACCATATATGTGTGCTTAATATATGTCTAGATTCATCAATATTTACATAATGCGAACGGGTAAAAAGATTAGAACCCAAACAATTTGGGAGGAATGGAGTATCTTGTTTTTTGATTGTTTGAGATGGCTCCGATCGGTTGAGCTAAAACGATGGGCTGTAACTGCTCCTTGTATAGTGTTTACTGTCAAAAAAAACTGCAGCACGATCGGTTCGATATGTGCGAGCACGAGGAAGTGAGGGTGTGTTCAGTAGGAGAACTAAAGAACAAAATTCTACACTGTAGCCTGTACACAAATTAGAGTTTGAATTGGTCCAGATCCTTCTGCTGCAATCGGACTGATGACAAAGAGACGAAAGGGAGAACCTTCGGCATGCCCGTGTTGGCATGTGGGGTGGAGCTGGCCACATGTCAGCGTATGGTTGAGCATGGCGGTTGAAAGGTGGTTGGAGAGATTTCTTTTTTATTTCAAACTTTGATTATATTTTCTTTGAAACCATAAATGCATTTTAGATACCATTTGAACCATGGTGATAGTTAGAATTTATGCAAAAAAACAAGATAAAATGCGAACGTATTTTCATTTATCTATTGTTTTTTTATAAATCAATAATGCATGACTTCAGCGTTCTAAATATGCATGTGCAACGTTCTGAATATATTGTTTCAACATTTCTATGCACAAATGTTGTTCTTTTTTATTTGTAATGTTGATTTGGGTTTCACGAATTGTTGAATGATGTTTAACTAAATGTTGAAGATGAAATATGAAAATGAGACAAACTAGTTGAAGAGAAAAAGCTAGTTAAAGTTGAATGTGTTTTTTAACAATAGTTTAGTTAATCTAGTTTTATTAGCTTGTGTGGGGAAATTTTGCCAACAAAAGCAACATAACTGGAAAGTTAAGGATCACAACACAACCGAAAAGCATGGAGCAAACTATGGGTTGAGTGTAGATGGAAAAAGTTTCAAAGGTTTGTCTAGGCTTGTAAATATGCAAACTAAATGGAGTTTAAAATATAGATTTGATGGATTTTAAAATGTAGACCGGATGGAATTTAAAATTTAGATACTGCCACATTACACAAAACCGCCTCCACATACACCAGCCGTATTTAATCTTGTTTATCACTTATTTAGCCCCTTTAATCAAGCTCCAAACGAAGGGTGTCGACAATTTAATGTTTATTACCCTCTATTCTAACATTATTATTTCCTGTAAATATTTAAAAATTTAACTATATATGCAAAAAGAGATCAATTACATCATCATTACGAATTGTACTGAGAAATTATTGCTCCACAAGGTAGATGACATGATCATTCATAAATTCATCACTGATACGGTATCTCACGAGACGGTCTTTAGATTTCATTGCGGAAAATATCTCTTCAATAATGGAGTGACGATGCTAAGAACTAGCATAAGTTTGGCTTACTTTCAAATTAATGGAAAATTGGGCACTATATATTAAATTAAAATACTAGAGAATTCTATTTGTGCGGTTGAGCCCCATAAAGAGTATCGACCTAGCATCTACAAAATTTTCCTATAAAGTGTGTCGATCTAACTATTTTGGATAGATATTTTTGCATAACCATTAAAAATTGAGAGGAATATGTGTCGATTAATATTAGCACTAATCTTTTTCTAAAAAATTACATTGACACTCCTCATGAGATGGTGGTAATTTACAATATGCAAAGTGCCACCCTAAACCCTGACCGATGCGATTAAAGTGGCAGAAATTTGGCTCTTTAAATTTGGAGGCCTCTTCTGGCCTTTTAGGCTTAGGGAGCTCAATGAGGTTTAACTCTCTTAAACCCATAAAGAGATATTCTACCTCTTTTGCGGGCAAAGAATATTTCTAATTTTGGCGCTCACTCAGAGATAGCCTCCTAGGAGCTGATGTATCCCCTTTGTTTTGATTTCTCTCAGCGGCGCCCCCAGTTTGGAATTTTCAGGAACCGCGGTGGCCTCCATGGCTTGCATTTGCTTCAGCTTGGTAGGAGCTTTATCACGCTGAGTACCCCTATCTATCGGTTTGTTGAAAGACCTAGATGAAGCGCCCCAGTTTCCATAGTGGGACTAAAATGTGCTTTATTACCATCACAGGGTTTGGTAATCACATTCTTACATCAGAGTGATACAGATCCGCCCTAACGGGTCGGACAGCAAAGGGGCGCAGCCCTTGAAAACTAAGCAGCAGAATGTAAAACGTAGGCCCAAGCTTCCCCACGTCGTGGTTGGGAAGTAGGTCGTAGCCCTTAATCGCTATCGTATATGGTGCACTCATTGCTTCTACTGGAAAAACATCAGCAAAGCAGGGTGAGTACAAACGTACTACGCAAGCCCACCTTCCTCCATAAGGAGTAGGGGTATAGCTATATCTACATGCATGATATATCTGGAGCTTGGGGAAAGTATTTGCATAAAAACATTTTGTATGCAGGGTTTGAGCTAGTTTAACAAATTTTATCCATTCAGAAAGCAGGGTTTTTCTCAAAAAAATGGTGCCATTGGACTTCCGGTCCTCATGGCAAAAGGTCACACTTTTCCACACTTCTACAGGGTGTTACCCCCGTAGCTTAGCATCCACCCAAAAACCAATTTCTCGACCAAAAGCCAACTCATTGCCAAAATTTTTAGTTTATGAAAGTGCTAATTGAAGAACCAAGCCGTAACTCATCCATACCAGTGGACTCGAACTATTTAAATAGGTTTTACTCTGATCAGAAGTTGTATTAATTCTCACAAGTTGAACTCAGCGACACTTACCTCTAAATAAGCGTTCGAATTCCAGTACCTTTAGAGGTTTGGGAAACCGAGTCACTCCAGTACCCCGCGGTACTCCCGTGACACCCACCCCTTCCCTAGCCCCTTGTGCGCCAACACAGAAGCTACTAGGCTATCCATTCCGGCTCGGGCCTAGCCAATGCCTCGTACAGAGTGAGTGGTTGTACTAAAAGAGTTAGGCAAGATGTTAATCAATGCGGTCCTTTAGAGCTCAGGTACAACCATTCCCACTTTCCATTGCTCGACACCGCGAGCATCCACCTACCCGGTCATCTCCACGAATCCCAGGACTTTAGGGTAACCGCGTGTTGCTAAGTTACCGTTCATACCCTACCCTTTAATGGCTGTTTCGGCGCGAAGCCGTATTCCGACAAGGTCGGTTGCCGGGGTTCTTCCCCATTTTATTTTAAAACATGCACACTTATCCTCGTCCCAATCCCATCAAGTTCCATAACCATAATCCCAACTTAACATCAAGATTATGATAGATATGATTAGTGAGCGTTCCCACCTATGCGCACTACATCTAAAATAGGCTTAGGTGGCTGTATATTTGTGGAGTTACCTTAGCAAGCAAAACATGCAAGTTTTATGGTGATTATTAGGCCAAGGGTTGTGGTTGTAAAACATAGAAAATTTATGCATCAAGTGGGGATTCCATTGGACTTGCCGTGGTCCTCCCATTCGCAGGATAATACGTTGGCGTAATGCCCAATATTGGGCATCCTCGTGCTCCTGCTGTCGATGCCGATGACACACTAGCCGCTGGTGGCGGAGGTACGCCATCTACCGAATGCGTCGGTATTCCACCTAGAAACTAACCTACCAAGCTAGTCTAGGAATGTAAGCACATAATTGCAAGAAAGTAAATGCGGAAACTAAAGAGATGGATAGAGAATGCAAACTCCCGATGACGATGATGGTAGCACACGGTGAAGACACGGAGATTTTTCCCTAGGTTCGGGGAGACTCACGGTCTCTACCCCCTACGTCCTCGTTGGCACTCCACTAAGGGCTTTGCTCTCGCGTAGTCCTTAAAGGAATACGGCCTCGCCCTTTGCAAGGGTGGAGGTTGGCAAAGTGACTTCCGCGGAAGTCAAGCAACCACGGTCGGGTCTCCGGATATCGTCGGTACACACCCACCCGAACCTATCTCTCGCGTGGTCCTCCCGTACCACGGCCTCGCCCACGCAAGGGTAGAGGATGGATAGGTCGTTGGGGTCTTTCGAGTCCTTCTCGCGGAGCTACCCCGCCGTATCCACTATGGGAAGCTTCGGCCAATTAGCTGAGGGCCTTCCTCCCTTTCACAAGATGGTGGCGGCCACTCCACACTCCGGAGGGTCTCGCAAGACTTATAGCCGCACTTGATACAAGGTCGTGCACGCAGGCACGGATACTAGACAAATAGGCCTAAGCCAAGATGCTAACAAGCTCTCGCTATGCCGGGATGTGTCTATTTGCTCATATGGCTCACAAATGTGGTTGCTACACTTCAAATGGGCATGGAAATGTGTCTCAACACTTGTGCTAGGCTCAGGTTGCTCCAACCACAAGTGGGAAGCCGTCTAAGGGGGTATATATAGCCTCCTCCCCAAAAACTAGCCGTTGGGGCCAAGTTTTACTTTTCTGCGTCACCACCGGACAACCAGACTGTCCGGTGGGTGAGATCGTCACTGCCTCCATTCGACCGTTCCACTGGAAAATATAGCCGTTGGAGCCACCGGACTGTCCGGTGGCACCACCGGACTGTCCGATAGTGAGCCACTGGACTGTCCGGTGCGTTGTAGCGTCGGGTCTTCACTTGTGATGCTCCTCGGTCTATAACGTCCGGTAGCACCACCGGACTGTCCGGCGGTGGATCCAGCGCCGAACTCCTCTTCATTCTTCTCAGCTTATATCGTCCGGTGGTGAACCACCCGACTGTCCGGTGGTGAGCCACCGGACTGTTCGGTACATAAAATTTTGCACCGGTTCTTCAGCTCTGGGCTTGGCTCCTTGTATGCACCAGACTGTCCGGCGCTGCACCACCGGACTGTCCGGTGCATGCATTTTCTTCTGTTCTTGAACCACCGGACCGCCGAGTTAGGACCCTCGCTTGAAACTTGATGGCGGCTTGGGTCTTCTTTTGTGCCTTTTAGAACCTCATTTGAGGTGTTTGTACCCCAGGTCCACCATTTACACCCTGGGATTTTGACAAAAACACTTGTACACAATATATTAGTCCCATGGCACGTGTTGTCAATTCAACCACCAAAACCACATATGGGAACTAAGCACAAGGCTTAGGGCCCATTTTCCTTACACACTGAGCATGCCGAGCACGTTGCTGTGCGCGGTGGTGCGCCATCCATTGCATGTGCTCAGCTAGCATCTGCTGTAATCGCCGGGCGCAGGCCTCGAGTCTCATGGAAATCCTTGCGAGAGGCATACCGGCTATGATACTCGGTATAACCAGCGGTGGTGGTTCCGATAAGGTGCGAGGGGCAGTTGGTTGGGCTACGAACTGCTGGTCCAGCTGTCGGGCATGGTGGCGGTTATGGGGGTATTGCCGGGTAGCGAGGGTGGGCGGTTAGGGCGAGGACGAGAGCGGAAACGGCAGCAAGGTGGCCGCATGGTGGCGTTGGGGAGGAAAAGATCCTTGGTGGAGTGTATGGATGGGTAGAGCTTGATTTTAGATGAATTTAGGCACAAGAATCACCTAAATCGGAGTTCAAATGGAGAAGATGTGAGGTTTGTAGTGGTGAGGGGGGTAGAAACACTGTTCGCCTAAACGGTGGTTTAGCCCGTTTAAACACCGTTTAAACACTAAACAATGGCTCACCGTTTCCGTTTAATTGTCCATTTACACCGTTTAAACCCGTTTAAACTGCCGTTTAGCACCGAATAATGGCTAAACAGTAGTGACCGACTATTTACCGTTTAGCGTTTAGGCTAATACTGGGTAGAAATAACCTTTCTGAGGAGTTCGGGGGGCAGGAATGGACTTTTTGGATGCTAAACTCTGGAATTTAGCCCGCGGGGAGCAAACCTAGGCCGGGGGTAAATTCGGCCCGAGGCTTGGCCCACCCGCGGCGCGCGCGGTGCGCGGCCCCTGGGCCGGCCCACGGGGGGGCGCGGCGGCGTGGGACCCATGTGACAGTAGCAGGAAGTAGGTGACGGCGTCGGAGGAAGGGTGACGGAGACCGAGCCGGTTGGGGTGGACCGGACGGCGGCAGTCCGAGGGGCTCACCGCCGGTTCTCGTCACCGGTGGCGGTTCCGGCGAGGAGGGCTGGTGTGCGAACACCAGGGCGGAGGGGCGAAACTGGTGACGGTATCGTGGAGGTGGTTAGGCGACGGGAAGGGGGGTCTCCATGGTGCGGCGGCGTGGGTGCGCGTCGGCTGCACAGAGCGCTCACGAGGCGGCGGCGCTGTGGTGCGGGAGAGGGGACGACGAGGCGTCGAGAAGGTGGAGGGGGTGAGGCGGAGCTTGGGCTCTCCGAAATTTGGGAGGAGAGGCGGTGGGGGGTGGCAGCTTTTGACTGCGGAAGGAGCTCGTCGGGGCGGAGAGCGATGGCGGCGTCGAGGGGCTTCTTATAGCCGGTGGCGGGCGCGGGGTGGTAGGGGCCGGGTATTGGCGCATCAGGCGCGGCTACGTCGGGACGGTCGGGCGCGGCAGGCCCGGGGACGGCGCGGGGAGACGGGGCTTGGGCGGTGGTGCGGCGGGGACCGGGCGCTGGGCGCGTCGCGCCGAGGTGGGAGACGGAGGCGGCTGGGGAGGGTAGGGGCCAGGTATTAGCGCGGCGTGGACGGGTACGGCGAGGCGCGGCGATGCGCGACGCGTGGGCGCGGCGAGCGGGGACCAGGCGCGGTGGGTACGGGGAGGACGAGCGATACATGCGCAGCGGGGGAGGAGGAGGCGGGGGAAGAGGCTGGCAGGCGGGGCCCATGTGTCGGCGTGAGAGGGAGAGGGGCAGCTGGGCTGGGGTGGTGAGTTGGGCCGTGGCGGTGATGGGCCTGCTCGCCCGGGGTGGCAGGCCGAGGGGAAGAGGGGGAAAGGAGGAGATGGGCCGCGTGGATGGCTGGCAGCCCGGGATGAAGAGAAAAGCTTTCCTTTTTCTTTTTCTGATTTTGTATCTGGAGTTTGGATTTTTGAAAAAGGAATTGGGAGGGGATATTTTGTGTGGAATTTGGTAGAGGTATTTGCAAGATATTTGGGAGAGGAACATTTTGGAATTTTTGTTGAGCCCACATCATCACACAAGACAAACAAACAATCGTGGTTTTTTGAAAATTGATTTTGAATTAGAGGGAGATTAGAAGAAAATTTCTGGGGTTAAATTCCAGGGTGTTACACTAGACTGGCGGGACACATGTTGCATGTAATTCTCAATGTCAGTGGCTTTCGAAGACAGCTCTTCAAAAGTAACTGGCCTTACACCCTGCAAATATATGGCTATATCTGGCTCAAATTATTCAAACACATGTGAACCACTTTTGGTTCTGTGATTGGCTATGGGCAGTGAAGACTCAGATTCCTCCACCTGTTGATGAAGTCTGCAGCTTTCTCATGATATCCCTGCAGAGTTTGTGTCAGTTCTGTTATTCCCGCTGTCCTCTGAGTGTTATAGAACCGCTCAATGAAAGCATCTTGCATTTGCTCCCAAGTTCGGATGGAACCTGGTGCCAATTTGCTATACCAAGTGAAAGCAGGTCCTGACAATGTTTGTACAAATTGCCGGAGGAGAAGAGCTCCATCATGTGAAGTACTTGACAAGCAGCTAGGAAGTGAGCCACATGTTCATGGGGTGACCGAGTTCCGTTAAACTTGTTGAACTGTGGTTGCATATACTGGGCTCTGACACGTTCCGAGATCATCCTTTGTATAGCTTTGAGGGTGATCTGGGATTCAGGTCGCTGACCGTGTTGGTTATTTGAAGAGTCACATGTCTCCTTTTTACGGTTTGAGTTGTTAGCCATTTGTTCATGAAGAGCGTCTAACTCATCATCTCTTTGTTGGAGTATAGCTATGAGTTGGTTGATTTGCTCCTCCACCGAGCGGCCTTCATTTGTTGCTAGGACTTGCTCGACGTAGGTCAATCTACCCTCTCTATTTAGGGGAGGGTTTGGATGATCACCATTTTGGGTGTCACGATCACTCGAACTTGCAGTGTCTAGGAGCTCATTTTCAGTACATGGAATTTTATTATACAGGGGATTATAAGACCCTACATAAATTTGATGATTTTTTGTGTTACCATCACTTGATATGCTTCGAGTCACCAGGCGATGGACCAGTACCACTTGTTTGTGTGGTTTCTTCCTCTTGAAGTGGATCGATGCAGAGCATTGACTAGTACTGCTAGTCATCTCAGAGATCCCCACCGACATCACGGAGAGTACCTCAAATGGATTGGTTGATGCTCTTTTGGATGGAGTTGACGACTTTCTTTGCGCATTGCCTCCACGGCTTGATGAAGCGAGGTTTGTGTGCTCCACCTTACTTTGCATCGACTCAGCTGGCAACGCTAACTCCCTTCTTTTGTTAGCGGTGTAAGGAAAATGGGTCCTAAGCCTTGTGCTTAGTTCCTAATATGATTTTGGTGGTTGAATTGACAACACAAGCCATGGGACTAATATATGTGTACAAGTGTTTTATCTAAAGTCCCAGGGTGCAAAAAGTGGACTTGGGGTACAAACACCTCAAAGAAGGACTTAAAAGGTACAAGAGAAGTCCCAAGCCACCATCAAGGTGCAAGCAAGGGTCCTGACTCGGCGGTCCGATTTTTTGGAGCATTAAGAGATGGAAAAAAAGCCCGAAATCATGAAGAAAAGGGACCATCAGACGGTCGGATGGTCTCACCATCGGACGGTCTGATGGTCCATCGGACGAGCTGAGCAGCAGAGGAGAAAAAGACCAAGTCCTAGTGTTTCAAGCATCAGACGGTCTGATGGTTGCACCATCGGACGGTCTGATGGTCCATCAGACGAGTTGGACAGAACGAGCAACAAAACGAAGACCACGGCGTTCCATGCATCAGACGGACTGATGGTTTCAACGGACGGCTAAGTTTCAATGGTCGACTGCAACGACTAGTTGGGAGTACCATCGAAAGGTGCTGACCATCAGACGGTCCGATGGTCACGCAGAGAAGAGAAAAAGGCTCCCAACGGCTAGTTTTGAGGCTTGGCCTATATATACCCCCATGGCCGGCCTTCACAATGTTGTTAGAGTATCCTGAGCTAACACTAGTATTGAAGCACCCATTTGATTCATCCCAAGAGCTTCATATACACATTTGAGAGCCCAACCACCACAAGAGCAAAACTAGACATATCCGGCATAGCTAGTGCTTAGTGCATCCTCGCTTAGGCCACTTTGTCTATTACCCGTGCATGTGTGCACATTTACCATTGTGTGTGTGCGGTTGTAAGTCTTGTGAAACCCTCAAGAGTGTGGAGTGGCCGCCACCCTTGGGCGGAAGTCACTTTGCTATCCTCCACCCTTACGAGGGCAAGGCTGTGTTCCTTTTTAAGGACCACGCGTGAGCAAAGCCCTTTGTGGAGCGAGGGGTAGAGATCGCGAGTCTCCCCGAACCTCAGGAAAAATCTGTGTGTCTTCACCGTGTGGCACCATCGTCATCTGGAGTTTGCATATCTCTTCTCATCTCTTTAGCTTCCGCATTTACATTCTTGCAATTGTGTGCTTACATTCCTAGACTAGCTTGATAGGTTAGTTTCTAGGTGAAACTAGGTTGCAAGACTTGACCACGGTAGTAGTAGCAACACTTAGCAAAACCTTAGGGCACATAGTTAGATTTAATTGTATAGGTTTTGCTTAGTAGTTATAGTTTTTAGTGAGCCTTAGTTTTTAGAAATCTTAATTCACCCCCCCCCCCTCTTAGACGTCGGTCCTACCTTCAAGCGGCGCGACCTGCATGCACATTAGCAGCTTGTTTTGCAATCTTTTGGTGTTGTGGGTTTTATTCACCCACTCTTGATACTCTGGCCGTTGTGCAAAAATTTCAGCACATCACATAATTTCACCATTAACATCATCTACGGACGCGGATACTCCAGGGAGTAGCTTATTTAGGTCCTGGCATATGGTTCTCTCCATGGCGGAATGAATAGCTTGTCTTGTCGCGTCTTGAATTCTACGGCGACTTCTTTGGTGTTGAACCAAGATGGTATCCATGAAAGCACATTGTGTATTTGTCAAAGCGGAATCATCAGCCACTGAGAAATTCGCCCATGCTTGACGGTTGTTTCTGCGCCATCGGCGGTTTCTCTTTGGAGACATGGAACCTTGCACAGAAAGTTGTGATGGTGTAACCGCTGACGATATGGGATCAGAGATAGTTGCGGTTGGGTCAACATGACCTTTCCAGATATCACCGGTGGTAAGGTGAACCCCGTTCCAACGTAGTTCACAGTTTGTTTCAGCCATACCAGAGTTATAGACCGGAGATGGGATGAACTCGGGAGCCTCAACGCAAAGCTGGTGTAACGCCCCAAAAATCGCTAATGAAAAATCACCAGCCAAATCACGCGGTTTTCAAAACAATTTCAAAAATTGCATCATTATCCTATCCACCGCTCCACCCTAAGTCCTTTTGCGGTTTTATCCCTCCCGTTTTCCTTCCAAAATTCCAAACTCAAAAGCCCAATCTTCAAAACTAGAAAAAGAAAAGGGCAGCAACCAGTTGGGCCACCTCCTTCTCCCCTCCTTTTTTTCCTCGGCCCACACGGCCTCCCCTTCCCTCCTCCCTCGCTCGGCCCAATCACCGGCTGGCCCAGCAGCATCGCCTCTCTCTCTCTGCCAGCCGGTGCCCGCGCGCCGGTCTCCCCTTCCTCTCCTTCCTTCCCTCCCTCGTCGGCAGGACGGCGAGCCGCCGCGCCGCCCACGCCGAGCCGGGCGGGCGTTGACGCCGTACACCGCACCCTCCCGCGCGTTGCGCTCCCGGAGATACCGCCGTCACTCACCGCCACCGGGATTCCCGCCGACTCGGCTCCACGGTGCCACGGCGTCATGGCGAGAGCATAGCCCGTCGCGCACGGCGGGCAAGCCACCAGAGTCGCCGCCGCATTCATTTCCCCCCCCCCCCAGGCCGCGCCTACGCCATCACCGGTCACCCTGCGCCGGCCACGGTTGCCCTGTCCTTGATGCCACGCCGCACGGACCCGTGCCGCACACCCGGCCGAGACGCGACGCGCCGGCCACCTCTCGCCGTTGCCTATAAAGGGGGCACCCACCTCGGCCATCTTCGCGCCACTCTCACCCGCACACCCCAAACACACGTATCCACCCCCCTTTCCCCCACTCCAAATTCACCCTGCCTCCGGCCATCTCTAACCAATTTGAGGTGAGCTCGAGCTCCTCCACCCTTGCACGCACCTCCTCCATTCTTTTCCGGATCGGAGCCACACCGGAGTGAGCTCGGAGCATCGCCGCGCCGAGGCCATGCTTCGCCGGCGCTCTGGGCACACGCCTCCAGAGCCACCGGCCGCACCTTCCACTCCCACACCACCACCAACCCACTCGCCCTGACCCCCTCCACCTCCCTGACCTACTCTCATCACCGGAACCGGCACACCGGCGGAGAACCGCCGGTGAACCCGTGGATGCGGGCGCTGTTCGGTCCGGCCAAGCCGACCGCGACGCCGTCCCCTCCATCGTCTCCTCTCCGTGTGACTGACGTGTGGGGTCCGCGCCCCACCGTCACCACACCGTCGCCGCGCCGTCACAGCCGGTGGGCCGGCCCAATAAGGCCCACGGCGCCACCGCGGGCGAAGCAGGCCGAGCGGGCGGGGAGGAGGATGGGCTGCGCGTGACGTTTCGGCCCGCGAAGCCTTTTTCCTTTTCCATTTCGATTTATGAGTTTTTTTCTTAGGAAATTCATATCTCGGCCGTATGAACTCGGAATTCGGCGATTCTTCCACCAAAATTGTTCTAAAACTATCCTCTATCTAACCATACCTTTTGCATAGCCTTTTGAGCATATTTTATTGTCATTTTATGTGTGTTTTGTGTGTTTGTGTACGCGTAGGCACCGTCCCGGAGGAAACCCACGAACCTGACGTGACCGCGCCGTACCAGGAGCTCGAGGAACCAAACTTTGACCTCCGCTGTAATGAGAACGTCGACGACGGCAAGTCCACTGAAATCCTTTGATGCATAAACTTCCTAGTTTTTGCAAAAACCACCCTTGCCCTGATAAACATAAAAACTTGCATTGTTTTTGCCAGCTAAGGTCAAACATGGTAGGATAGCCACAGAACCAATCTTAGACTTAGCACGCGTAGGAGGGACCGCTCACTTCATACTATATGCAATAATCTTGTTGGAACTTGAGTTGGAATCTGGTTGGTGGGTGCGTTTTCGAAAACATGGGGAAAGACCCCGGCCGCCGACTTCGGTCGACTATGCCAGATGTTAAAGGGTGGAATGCCTGGGTACCGTTATCACGGCTTACTTAGGGTCCGGCCTCGTAGAGAGGTTTGGATGGTGTATGAGGAAGTTTCTGCCCTAAAGGACCGAGTTGGAAGTCTCATCTCGCCTAACTCTTTATAGTGCAACCACTCGATGTTGTATACGGCAACACTTGGCCGGAACCCGCAAGGAATAACCGGCCGATACCCGTAGGCTGGGAGCACCGGAGGACTGGGAATGGTGGAAGCCGTGTGTCTGCTGGCACTGAAGCGGCGTCGCGTGTCTGCTGGTACTGAAGCGACAGGGACCCCATGTCTTTCTCTTGGTTGAGGTCGGAAAAATACTTGCGGGGGTAGAACCTTGAGCGGAAAGGGCCTCATGGCAATGAGCGTCCAGACCAAACTTGTGGGTAAAGTGTGCACCTCTGGCCAGAGTATAAATCTATCCGGATAGTCCGTTGTCCACTGGTATGGATGAGTTACAGCTTGGTTTCTACCACTAGTAATTTACAAAATTTGGGTGTGAGCTTGGTTAGGTAAAAATGGTGTTTTGGAAGCTACGGGCCTAGCCCGGGAGCGTTGGAGAAAAATGTTGGCCTGCGAGCCATGAGCCACGTTGGACCGGCAAGTCCAGTTGCACCCCTTTTGGAAAAAGTGTTTTCTTAAAATAAAAGAAATGGTGGACTACTTAACCTTGCATCTGCTATTGCTTTCCGCAAAACAACACAAGCTCCAGATAATCCCTGCATATAGAGATAGGCCTTTACCCCTTCCGATGGAGGAAGGTGGGCTTGCGGAGTACGATTGTGTACTCACCCTTGCTATATCTATGTTTTTCAAACGACGAAGAAACCCTGATTGAAGCTCTCTTCAGTTAGGTCAAGGTCCTATCCCCAACTAGCATGTGGCTTTGGGCAATAAAGACGCTTCCGTTGTACCTCGTTTTATCTCTATTTATGAAATCTGGTTTGTAATCGCTAAGTCAGACTTTGTACTATTTGAATAAATGTGTTGCTAGCCTCTTGGGACTAGCATTTGTATCACATTTGAGTTTCCATGAAAGTGAGGGCGCTTTAGCTGGGTTTTTGGTTATGTACCACTTTTAGGCCCTGTTTGGAACGCAGGAATTTTACAGAAATTGTGCAGAAATTTCACAGTAATCAGTTCAATTTCACAGAAAAAGCGCAGGAATGAGAAAAAAACCCCGCATTCCAAACGGGGCCTTAGAACGACGTACTATATTCCATCATCATTGCCTTTCCTTTATTCATAGGCCGCAGGTGATTTATTTCTCTCACCATCGCAGCCTTCCCTTTATCGCTGAGCTGTGAACATTGAGCTTGTTCAAACAGCGCCACCTTCTCATTTGGAGCGAATGTAACCTTTTTAGTTGGGGGTGCCCCCCATGCTTGAAGCAGGTTTGGAGGAACATTCCCCCCAGCGATTTGAGTGACGTCAAGGATGCAGCCACCTTTGTGGAATTTGGAGTTGGTGAAGCAGGCGTTATTTGACGAGGGGACTTGGTTGATGACATCCACTTAGCACGGATGGGCAACTCCCCCAGTGTCGTCCGGCGCAGCCCAACCTCCTCCCTGTGGTTGGAGGAATTGTTGCTCCTTTTCTTGGAGACTAGCATAGATGTACGTGCAAGACGCGCGCGATGTCAGATGATCGATCATGCAATAGGAAGGAGAAAAAGAAAAATAGAATTAAAGGAGGGAGATCTGATTGATTGGCTCATTCTTTTCTCATTAAAATTAAGAGAAGGAAAGTAACACGTGGGTGTGGGTATAAAATGAGGTAAGAAATAAAGAGAGAAAGTGGATGAAACATTTTGTATATATGAGTTTTGGGCCTTTCCACCCCTTTCCAATCTTTTCTAAAGTGCACAGTGAGACCAGCGTGAGATGTATACCTATGCCTTTCTAGATAAAATTTTTGTTTTACAAAACTCACTCTTTTACAGTATAAATATGAGGATGCACAGAGTTGGAGGGTGCAGCCCTGTGCACTTTGTTGGAGTGCTCCCTCGAGACTAACATCCTTCCCTTCGCAGCCACTCTCTCCTTGCCCTCCGCTTCACAGCTTTGGACGTGACAGGAGTGAAGCCATCTTGGGTTATGGAGTTCACTTCTTGCCCACGCTCGGCCACGTTTGTTGACGCAGCAGTGGTGCGCAGAGAACCGACACTGTCGTTTGCTTGAAGAGGTCCCAGTGGCACATCTAGCCAAAGGGAACTAATGCAGAGCGTGATGAAGTCTTGAATGCGTCCAACCATACCTTCATATAAGAAAACCATATGAGTTTTCTTTTGCCCATGTATGTTGGGAAATATATTTGGTGCATATACTTGAGAAATATCATTAATCTTTTCTGACAATTTAGATCAAAAGCCATATGATGTAACTTTATTGGAACTCAAAGATGAGGGGAGAAGTAGGTCCCACTGGCCGTACTAGAATCTGATGCCGGAAAAACGAACGGCCGAAGGCCCCGCGTCACATAGACAAATTTAATTTGACATAATTTAAATGAGACAAAATAAAGAGATACAGGTATTGCGGGTTCATACTTCCATAATTCTTATATTTATATAAAAATTATGTTAATTGCATCTCCGTAGAGAAAATCCTTGATTAAGAGTTCCAACGTAGAAAGAAAATTACATCATATGACTAATACATGACTACAAAACAAAAGAAAAATATCTTCAGTCTTGGTGTCGTCGACGAATGGTTGTCGCATGCTTGAATTTGGTAATAGGGCATGAATTTATTCCTTCGAGGAATTCATGCATATGCAGTCCCTTTGCTTTATGCTTTGATTATACATAGAAGGACCTTACACATAAATGTGGCAGCGCTAGCTTGTTTTAATAGCTTTGCTGACCAAGATGCAAGGTAATGAGCTTTTTTTATATTGTCCTATTATTTATCTAGGACGCAATATGATGTATATTTGGGGGAATTATGAGGATGACATAGCGAGAAACTTTGTTTGATTTCTATACGTTTATTCAATTTATCGCAACCTTGTTACTACCAGTGTCGTGTGGGTGCACAGTGTAACCAGAGCAAATGTATTTATTTCACATGTTTATTTTTACATGAGAGTTGATATTTATTTTGTCTTTATTTATTTTAGTTAAATCAGGCAAGCTATATGATGCAATGCCGAGCTGGCTCATGGAGCATTAAGTCTTTTATTTGGTCACATCAATATGATAATTGATAGCATTGCACTTTAATTATACATTGTGCAAGTCACCATTTAATTTATTTTATAATTTAGATGAACATGGCCTCTCGTGGATATATTTGCATGACCAAGTGTTGGCCACGTATATAGGGATGCTCGGGACTTGGTTTTATTGCCCATTTAGTTGAAATAAATGGACGCTCATGACAAAGTAGATGATGACTTGACTTACGGACCGACAGTTTTCCAGTAATGTGATTACTAGTGGAATGTCATTTGATACCACTTTGTTTTATATTATGGCGTAGCCATAGTCCATAGAAGATAGCTATTCATGGATGCGACATGACCAAGATGCATAAGCCTGCGGCATGTCTATCCTATGTCTATCTCTGAGCCAGGCATGAATACATGGATGCATGCACATTTATTTCAGATTAATGGACTGATCCTTCTTTATGTTAGGACGGTAGTTTGGAAAAGCATGCCGTGGATTATGGGCTATTTAACCTTGAAGCATGATTTGTGATTTATTTAACTTGACTCAATACACCATGAGAGATGTGAACCTTTGTAACTTTCCCACGACATGCACGGTTATGTGCCAGACATCGACGCAGGACAGACGATAAATATGTCTATGTAATTTCTTTTAGACCATGTATTGCCGTATCTACATAGACGATGCAATTAGTTTATTTAATTTGAACTTTACCTACCATGCAAAAAGCAGTGCTTGAAATAGCTAGACTGCGCTTATAACTAGACTTTAACTCTGGGCATGAATGACCAATGACAGGAATATATAATGGTCACCATCATATTGGAGCTTAATTTTAGGTTGATCATTTGCATGCCTGATCTTGTGTGGCACGACATGCAAAGTTAATTTTACCATACTTATGCAGGATGTGTAGCACGCGTATGGGGTTAACCTTATTGTGTGTAACTGCATGCATGATATTGACTGCCATCAGCACCAACTATTTATGAATGCATTTGAAGAAGGTAAATTGACCCTCAGGACCAGACCAACGGTGGCGCATATAAATATGATTAGCCGGGGGATTTTGATCATTTTGACATGATGCATGCAGCATGTTTATTCATAGATGCAGCCTAGGCTAAGCAGGTTCTAGCGCCAAAGGTACGGTGCCGAACAGGAAAAGAAAAAACACTGCTAGGCTAAGTATATATGCAAGGCACAAGCATCTCTTTAAATACTATGCTACATGCATGCATGCATTCGTCGATGAAAACAACATCCATGGCAAGCATTTTGATGGCACGACTTGGTTTAACTGCACAGAGAGGCGGATGTTTGAGCAGCCCCCTGCGTAAAAGCTAGCATACCTTGCGTTTTAGGCAGAGTGAGAAACTTCCAGCTTTGCTAATGACGCCTGGAACGGTGGGCAACATGCCGAGGAAGATCAAGGACATGGTTTCTCGAGCATTCTCACCTTGAGCAAACTTAACCGGCAGCGGCGTATTGTCGTCGAGCGGCGTGATCTTCCTCAAGGGTATGCCCTTGAGGATCTAGGACTGGTTTCTTTCCGAGGTGTGCCTCAGAGATCAGTGATGGAACCTGGTGCAGCAGCAGTTCCTCCCCGACACGGGACTTCAGCAGCTCGGCACCTCTTCCGGCCAAAGTTCCTCAAGGGTGTGCCCTTGAGGTTTAGCCTGTGCTTGGTGAAGATTTCCTTGCCGGCGATGTCCAGCGGCAGCAGCTTCAGAGGGACAGCGGCAGCAGTTCGGCGATGCTCCTCCGGCGACGATGCGGCAGCAGACTGACGGCGTATGTGCGTCGGCGCTTGGCTTTGCAGTAACAGGAGTCCTCGTATTTATAGGCCGGGAGGACGTGCAGTTGCTGCATGATTTGATAATTTGATTTTCATCGCTAATGATGCCGGCGCGTGATTTGAATCACTGCGCGCGGACAAACGTGGGAACGTGGACGACTGGTCATGCCATGGACTGGTCGTCATGCTTGACACGCGGCCGATCACCTCTCATTTCAAAATCGTGTGCGCGGAGGTCTCCTTCCAGATATTGTTTTTTTTTTACTTCTAACTCCCCAAAATGCCCGTGCGTTGTAATGGGAGAAAAAAATCCTTAAGCACATCTAGATCAATACATATAAGAATAGGCTCGGCCAATAAATTCCATATTCTATTATTTTCAATTTTTTCTTGCATGTGACCGAAATTTAGGTGGTGTCAGTTTGGTAAGAAATATTAATTTTTTGCTTTCCGAACATCGAAAACGGAGTCTATATACGATATGGGTATCCGTTTTCACGTAGACTGCTCCTGCCGTCTGAATCAGATTTGAATTTTCGAATAAATTGTAGACCATATTGTCTTGAGGATTTATGTTAATTGCAAATGAATTTTAGAGTGATGTCAATTGGGTTGGAAAGGTTGTTATTTTAGTTTTCCATCGGTACATAGAACGTCAAAAACGGATTTCGTATGCGATCTGCGCGTCCGTTTTCGCGTGGACTACTCCTGCTCGTGAATAAATTTCACGTCATATTGTTTCAAAGATTTTCATTCACTTAGACCGAATTTCAACGTGGCTTCAGTTGGGTTAGAAAGGTTATTATTTTAACTTTCCATCGATATATAGAACATCGAAACGGAGTCCGTATGCGACTTGGGTGTCCTCTTAGTGTGAGCTCCTTCTGCAGTCCGAATCTGGTTCGTATTGTAACTGTGATTCGGATTATCGGATATAGAAGGGGAAGAGGCTGACCAGTCGGGTCCACCTGTCACGACGGATCGGGAATTCTTATTTGTTTTAATATTAAGTATATAGAAGTATATAGATATAGATATAGATTATAATGATTAAAGAAATATTTAATACCCTCAGGATAACACGCACGTATGTGTACGCTGGGAGTATCGTACGAGGCTGTGAGCTGTGATACGATACATACTCAGCCGTATATCACGCTCCATATTTATTTACTCTTCTTTAGTAAATCAACTTTAGCACTCTTTACAAATCACACGTCGTTTATACGGTAGAATATGACATCGACAATACATTTTGTTATATTGTCCCTATATATATTCACGCAAACTCAACCTATATACTTGCACATATGAGCATGCATGGCTATATTTGTTGCGTCTATGTTTACTTATTTATTCCTTTGCCAACTCGCTTTTTAGAGTAAAAGTATTCCTTGGTATTTATTTATTTAACATTTAGATAGAATTTAGCTACCTACAATAATTATTTTATATATTTATGAGACATATATCATATATCTTTTGGACGAGCCAAATTCTGTGTCAACACATACAGACTCCATTTTTATGTTCTTTATGTCAATAGAAGCTAAAAAGATAATTGGTCTAGTGCAACTAAAATCATCTCAAACTTATTTCGAAGTCGGCAAGAATCTGCGGATAAGATGGCGTTCAATAATCTATAACATTAGGACATACGGAAACGGGTGCCTAAATTCAAATTAAAACAACATATTGAGAATTATACCTGTTGGAACACATGGATATTTTTCTAGTATGGATAAAATTATAGGGGTGGCCCGCCTGCATCCCTAAATAAAAATCAGGTGACAAATGCCAGGAATATGGAAATTTACCTGAAAAAATGCCAGCCAGTGGTTACACTCTCAGACAGTCAAGCTCATCGGTGCACGGAGGAAAAACATCACAAGCCACACGGTCGCCACGAGCCCACTGGCGGCCCAAGAAAAAAGGGTACAGCGCCATTCCCCGCTGGGCTCGCGAGTCTCGCTGTCCCGGGCCAACCCGAACCCCCAAGGCTCGCGGCCGCGGCACTCCTGTCTCCTCCTCAGATCTCTCACCGCCGGCGGCATGCTCCCCTCCTCCCGCGGCCGCCGGGGCCGCGGCCGCCTCCTCCTCCTCCTCGCCCTCGCGGCCCTGCTCGGGCTCGCCTCCGCCTCCGAGGCCGACCACAAGGTGCGTGCCCGTATATGTCTCCCTGCCCCGGATCCAAGGCTCTGCCCGCCCGTGGGTTGGACTCGGATCGCCCGAGTCGCGCCGGATCTGCACCGCCCCATCTGCCCGATCTCGCGTAGCGGCAGCCCGTGTTCTAGTCCCTTGTGCGGTTCGGTTGTGCGGAGGGAGCTGAGGTGACGAGAGCGTTTTCGGTGGTCCATGGTGGGGCGAGGTCGGAAGTGTGTGCCGTCTGTTTAGAGGATGGTTTGCGGCGTGGGAGGTTTGCTTGAGAAGTAAGGTTCGATGTGGGAGCGCAGGTGAATAGGCACGCTCCGACTTTGTGGGGTGAGCTTAATAGCTCATGGGTTTTGACTTTTGAGTAGTGAATGGATTCGGTGGTTCATCATGCTCCGAGTTATAATGCATAGAGATATAGAGCTTTAGTGTTGCTAGGGAAAATATCTTGTGCATTCAGGGTGTTTAGTACACTTGTACTGTGTCTTGCGTGCGCATCTGTTATTGTGTTAAGGAGAAATGTATGACTTAGCTTGTCGACTTCCTCGATTGTATTTTGTAGTTTTGCTATTAGGTATGGTCTCTGTCGTCAAGAATTCACCGAACATGTTATTTGGTTCCCGAAACTGTGGATCTATAGAAAATTAGAAAAATATAATCATTGCTTATGTTCGACTAGTCACGACTCACGACTAGTGTGGAAGTGTCAGTACCCGCATGACTTGATTTCTTGACTTGAAAACATTGTTTTTAGCATCGCACAGTTTTACTTCATCTGGCTGCTGTGATGTATATAAGCTTGAATGTTGTTTCCTTTTTATGGGAAAAAAACTTCCTGCATGCGGTACAATTATGTTCCAGGCTTAAAAGTTCTCATCCATTTTTATGCTTCATCCATGCAGTACAAAGCAGAAGAGCCAGTTAGGCTCTGGGTGAACAAAGTTGGACCTTACAATAACCCTCAAGAAACTTACAACTACTACAGCCTACCATTTTGCCAACCTTCTGAGAACCCTACACATAAATGGGGTGGGCTTGGAGAGGTCCTGGGTGGAAATGAGCTGATTGATAGTCAGCTTGAGATAAAGTTCTTAAGTATGTTGATACTGTCCCCATTTTATCCTTGTCTTTTTATTTATTATGTATTAGAGTCCATATATAAGTGCTTTTCCTGTAAGTATGCCTTTTCTGTCTTACTGATTGTATAAATGCTACCTTCGTTCTAGAAAATGTGGACAAGGGCTTCATTTGTACACTTGAGCTAGATGCTAAAAAGGTCCAGCAGTTCGCTGATGCGATTGAAAGTTCATATTGGTTTGAATTCTTCATAGGTATGTAAATCCACTTTTGATCCATTATGCTCTATAGTGTTATGATGATATGGAATGTATTTCTTTCTTATTTCTGACATTGTTTTCCATCTTTGTGGGTATCAACTGTTTTCTTTGGCTTGCTGCCATATTCTTGAAGATGATCTGCCACTTTGGGGTAGGTTCTTCTCAACTCTTTATTTTATTTTCGCAGTTTTTGTGTCTGCTTGTTTTGCCTGACATGGTAGTGGTCATCTACTCATCTGTTTCGAACAGGTTTTGTGGGGGAGACTGACAAGAACAATGAAAACAAGCATTATCTTTATACACACAAGAACATCCTGGTTAAATACAATGAGAACAGGGTATGTTACCTCGTGTTGGTTCAGAACATTAACGCCTTAATTTGGACACAGCTGAATAACTTGATCTGATGTGATTTTGTTCTAGATAATTCATGTAAATCTCACTCAAGAGTCTCCTAAGCTTCTTGAAGCTGGTAAGAAATTGGAAATGACATATTCAGTGAAGTGGGTAGCAACAAATGTGTCATTTGCACGGCGTTTTGAAGTGTACCTGGACTATCCTTTCTTTGAACATCAGGTAATACTTTATTTGTCGACAACCAAAGACTTTCTATTGAGTGGCGTCTTCCTAACTATCAGAAGGTTCTAAATTGTGTTCATATTTCTCTTCTTCAGATTCACTGGTTCTCCATTTTCAACTCTTTCATGATGGTTATTTTCCTAACTGGTTTGGTTTCAATGATATTGATGAGGACTTTGAGAAATGATTATGCCAAATATGCTCGTGAAGACGATGATCTAGAGTCCTTGGTGAGCATCTGAATTCTGGTGCACATACTGTTTAACTGTACACTTGATAGCTGCAGAATCATTTTTCACTAGCTTTTGCCTGCTTCCCCACCCAATTTTTTGTTAAGTTATATTGTTACCTTGGTAGGAGAGAGATGTTAATGAGGAATCAGGATGGAAGCTTGTCCATGGTGATGTATTTCGGCCTCCCCGAAACTTGATGTTTCTTTCTGCACTTGTTGGCATCGGCACCCAGCTGGCAGCTCTTATCCTACTTGTGATTGTGTTGGCCATCGTTGGCATGTTATACATTGGGTACGCTTAACACAACCCCTCTCCCCCCTCCCCCTCTGGCCCACCCCCCTATAGCTTGCAATATCTGGCAGTGCCTACAAAGATCATTTGATAGGGCCTGGTTTTTTTGTAGTATCAGAACCATTTGTGTTTCCTATCCACAATGCACCACAGGCTTGTTGGAAACTTCCTGTGAATCATGAAATAAATGTTAAGTAAATCAACTTTAACCAGTTTACAAATGCCTGGGTTTAAAGTTGACTCAGGCTGTTTGGCTGAAGACTGCATGTTTTTTGGCAGTTTTCTGAACCACTGCATTGTCAGCATAACTTTATGGTATGGCTGGTAGTTCTCTGACATCACATTACGAAAAGATCATGGCAACTAAATGTTATGCCCATTTAAGTTTTAGATCTAGATCTTATCTATTACTCCGTTCCAAATTATAGTTCACTTTGGTTTTATCCTAAGTAAAACTTCTCTAATTTTGACCAAGGTTTTAGAAAAGATATATTAACATCTACAATACCAAATAAATGCACTATCAAAACATATTTCATGTGGGTGTAACAGAACTAATTTGATGTTATTCATGGTGGTGTTTTTTTTTTTCTAAAAAGTTGGTCAAAGTTGGAGAAGCTTGACTTAGGACAGCCAAAGTGAAATATAATTTGGTACCTTGGGACTAAATGTTAATGTATTAAAAACTTAGTCTGTTATTTCACTCCGTTTCTTCTGGACGCACTAGAATTATACGGAGTAACTTGTAAGGAAAAGAAAGCAAATCCTTTTTTTTTTTTGTCAATTGTCAAGAAGTTATGTTATTTACATCATTTGCATTATGTTTTACTCCTTGAAGCAATGGTCTGCCCTTTTGTACCAATGCGACGTAACCTTAAAGATATAAATTGTTTCCTTGACAAAGTTGAACAATTTAAGCAGGAGTGTGATCCTTTGCATGCATTTCTTTTTCTAATTTCACTTGGATGGTGTTTGTCAGGCGAGGGGCTATCATCACAACATTCATTGTGTGCTACGCTCTTACATCGTTCATTTCTGGATATGTTAGTGGTGGTCTTTACTCAAGGAATGGTGGTATGGTTCTGCACAAACTAGTAGTTCTACTGTTTGTTTGCACAATTAAGATTTCTTTGCATCCTTCTTTTTCCATGCTATTCTTCCCATCTAAAATGGTTCTAGAGTTTAAATTATCATGAATGCAATCCTCACCTGTGTTGTTGTTGTTGTTGTTGTTGCAATCCTCACCTGACAATTTATGTCTGATAAAATGCATTTCTTGAATCCATGGCAGGCAAAAACTGGATTAAAGCTATGGTTCTTACAGCATCCCTCTTTCCATTCCTGTGTTTTTCAATTGGTTTTGCACTGAATACAATTGCTATCTTCTACCGCTCATTAGCTGCAATACCATTTGGCACAATGGTTGTCATGTTTGTACTTTGGGCTTTCATCTCCTTTCCCTTGGTGCTTTTGGGAACTGTTGTTGGTAGGAACTGGAGTGGTGCTCCTAACAACCCCTGCCGAGTAAAGTCTATTCCACGGCCTATTCCTGAGAAGAAGTGGTATCTTACACCTTCTGTCATCTCATTGATGGGTGGACTGCTTCCCTTTGGGAGCATCTTCATTGAGATGTACTTCGTGTTCACATCATTCTGGAACTATAAGGTAAACAAGCAAGTGGGCATGATTGCCTATATTTCGTTTCATTTTGTGTATGAGCTTGTCTGAAGCATGCCATGGTTTCAATTTTTATTTGACCAAGTGTGCAATCGTGACACAATTTTGGCAGGTGTATTATGTGTATGGTTTCATGTTGTTGGTCTTCGTCATCCTTTTGATTGTCACCATCTGTGTCACCATTGTGGGTACTTATTTCTTGCTGAACGCCGAGAATTATCATTGGCAATGGACGTCATTTTTCTCTGCAGCATCGACTGCTTTGTACGTGTATCTATACTCCATCTACTACTACCATGTGAAAACAAAGATGTCAGGCTTCTTCCAGACAAGTTTCTACTTTGGCTACACAATGATGTTTTGCCTCGGTTTAGGCATACTTTGTGGTGAGCTATCTTTTTAACTGAAGATTGTACTTTTGCATATATGGAACTGTTTGCAGTTTCTAACGTTCCTCGCCTTTGTTGGTGTTTTAGGTGCTATTGGGTATCTAGGGTCAACCCTTTTTGTAAGGAGAATCTACAGAAATATCAAATGTGATTAAATTCCTGCTACTTACTAGCAGCAGAGATTATATATAAATTGTCAGTGGAAGCAAGGCCTCGAAATGGATTAATGGTAGACCCTGGGTAGGTTTTTGAAACTGGAGGGATGCTCCCTTTGTTCACTATTGTACACTTTTTTTGTTTATCTGCTTATTGCTGTGGGATCGTGTCATAATGCTTATATAAGGCAGTGTTCGTTTTCCACGGCGCTGTGGCCACAGACCACAGCCAAGAAGGCTCCTGGCATTTGCCCTGCAGGCTGCGGTGGCCCTGTGCCGTGCACGGAGCCCAAGTTAGTTGAGGATTAGTCTGACGCAACTGTTTCTATCCTTTTATTTTGTGTTTTCACTTTATTTGGTAGGATGTAATCAGTGAATGTTGATGAGGTGTGAGCCCAATTGGGGAATTTTCCCTGCTATGAATTGTGGCATCCAGTTCAAAGTTTAGAATCTAAAATGTTAGACGAGTATGGGGTTGCTGGATATATATATGTATGTACATGAGTTTCAGTGTTTGCGAAGTTTAGTGGCCACACCTTTTAAGTGTTTGCTCGCTTGTAACCGTACGTTCTATCAAGCTTGTTTTCTCGTTCTTGTTTGAATTTGGAGAAGTTACACGCTGAACTTATTTCACATTTATGTTATTCATGTTATTTGAACAAAACTAGGCCACGCCTGTTTCATTATTAGAATTTAAAATATATTTATTTTTGATTTAAAGTATGTGTTGCCAACCAAACAAAAATCCGTAGTCCGCATTTAACCTAGTCCAGACAATATGGGCTGTGTTCTTGTTTGCTAGCTGGGCTTGCGTTCCACCTCTAGCCCACTGCCGGAGGCAAAAAATGAGATATTTTATGATTGTTGACTGTAAACCAAAATTTATTGACGCTTAGCTATGGACACAGATTCCATACAGTGGCTATTCATACTGTAACTTAAGCAGTGAAGTCATCCCAGCCACTCCAACAGAAAGCAACGGCCAGATACGCCTCCCCTCTCTTCTCCTGCCTCCCATGCCGCCTCCCCTCGGTTCTCTGCCCTGCTGCCGGCCGAGCACCGCACGCCCTCCTCCACTGGCCTGCCACCCGCACTCCTCCTCCACCTCGCTGGCCCCCTACTCTGCGCCCGCGTTGCCCCAACCCCGCGCCGTGACCGCGCCCGCGCCGCCCACCTTCGGCGGTACCCGCAACAGCGGCGCCGTCGCCGCCGCGGGCATCCTGCAGGTCGTTTGGTCCGACGATCGCGCCCACCCTGTTGGGGAGGGAACCACCGCCGAGCTCACGGCCGTGGGGACCTTGTCCTCACGGGGCGCCCGACGGCGCCGTCGTCTGGTCCGCAGGCACTGTTGTCCGGGCTGTCGCCGGGGAAACCTTCCGCGCTGACGGCAACCTCGTGCTCGTCGACGCCGCCAACCAGATCGTCTGGCAGTCATTCGACCACCCCACTGACGCGCATGCACTGCTCGTCGGCCAGTCGCTGCGGCCGGGCGCACGACTCACCGCCAACGCCTCCACCGCGTGACTGCTCCCTGAGCCTCCTCTACCTCGTCGTCGGCGTAGTCGCCGACGACGGCCTCGCGCCTATACGTTGACACCGGGGCAGGCGCGGGGTGGGACGCTGGGGAGTGGGGCGGCCAAGTTCTGCTAGCGGTGGGCGGCGCGTTGCCTGTGAAGGACGGGCGTCATGGCGTGGGCGCACCGCGCGTGGCTAGCAGCTGAAGCCTGAAGGTAGCAAGGCAAAGGAAGAGTAGGAAATGCAGCGTTATCATCTGGCCGTCCCTTGCTGTTGGAGCGGTTGAGATGTTGTACTGCTTAACTTGCAGTATGAATAGCCACTGCATGGGATCTGTGTCCCTTAGCTATAGCGGTGAGCTGATAATGGTGATATTAACGAATTTTATTTATAATTTTAAAAGCAAGCGATCAAGGCTCAAAAGGCTATCGCAGTGACCCGTGTTACCTTCGTAAACACGATAGCTTTCTACATCTAAATGATGGCCGTGCAAGTCAACTTTTTATCTTTTTCTATTTCAAATCCGACTCAAGGGTACATTTGCATCGCGTTTCCAGTGTATTCTGATGCATGTTTTCTAATTGGATGATGTTAACACGTGACAGGTCGCGCAGTCACCACGCGCGCGACCTGTCATCCTTGCTGCCGGCGCCTTCCGCAACTTCAGTAGCTCTCGCCGTCTCCGTTGCTACCCGCCACCGCTTCTCACCGCTACCCCTGCTCCTCGCCTCCACGCCCCCTACCCACCGCCACGGCCACCGTTAACCTCGCTGTTGCCTTCACCATCCACCGGCCTCCTTAACCCCACCATCTCCCCCATGCACCGACCATCGTCCACAACCCTGCAGCGACTCCCGCCACCTCCGCTGGCCGTTTGCCTCCAATGCCGATCTACAGCCTCCCTTTGACTCCTTCCTCTAGGTCCGCCGGACATGAAGCCTCCTGCAATCCCAACCCTAACCCTCACTCTAGGCTCGGTGGCGCGCGACTGAGGGGGAGAGATGGTGCCGGTGGCGGAGACGACGAGGTGCGTGACCTGTTGTGCCTTCGTGTTTTTCTTTTTCTATCAGTGGAGTTTCTCTCGAGTTCATTTTGCTACACGGAATGAAACACAAGAGTTTACCAACCATACCATATATGATATATATACAGACAAAACAAGAAGAAAAACAAGTGACACATGGCCAGAAATACGGAACAGTTACCTAGAAATACCGGCCATTGTACACACTCTCAAAGTCAACGGTCCACGGATCCCCGAGCGGGATCATCATACACCGACCAGCCGCGGAGGAAAAAGCACCATCACTCGCCTCGAAGTCGAACCCGGTGGCGTTCGGCCCAACAAAAACGCCGCCACCCGCCGCGCAACCCCGGAGGCCGCCGCCGCCGGGCTCACGAGTCCCTGCCGTCCCGGGCCACCCCGAGCCCCCCCGAAGGCTCGCGACCGCTGCACCCCCTCCCCCCCCCCCCCCCCCCCCTCCTCAGATCTCTCACCGCCGGCGGCATGCTCCCTTCCTCCGGCGGTGGCCGGCGCCTCCTCCTCGGCGTCGCCCTCGCAGCCCTGCTCGCGCTCGCCTCCGCCTCCGAGTCTGACCACAAGGTGCGTGCCCGCCTCTCCTTGCCCCCGGATCCAAGCCTCTGCTACCCCACACGTAGCCGTAGGTTCGGTCGCCCCGGATCTGGACCGCCGCCTCGCCCGGATCTCGCGCCGCTGGGCTTCTAGCGACGGTGGTCCTCAGTATCCAACGTGCCTTTGTGCGGTTCGGTTGTTCGGAGGGAGCTGACGCGACTAGAGCGCTTTCGGTGTTGGGTGGTTCACGAAGTTAAAAGTGTGCCGTGCGTGTTTAGAGGATGGCCATACTCGGACTTCATGAGGGAAGCTTGGTAGCTCATAGGTTTTTGAATTTTGAGTTGTGGATGGATGGAGTGCCCCGTTCTGCTCCCAGCTGTGATGCATGCGTGTGTATACTGTATAACTTTGTGTTGCCAAGGAAAAAGTTCCTGTACATCTGAGGGTTTATTACAGAGTCCTGCCTGGAATTCCTTGACTGGATTTTGTAGCTTGGTTATAGGTTATGCTCCCTGTCATTGAGAAGTCACCAATAGCTTGTTACGCTGTGTCCTGAAGCTGTGGGTCCATTTGATTTGACCAGTATTCTAGACTACTGTGTTCACTCAGCTTTTGCCTTTGATCGACCAGAATGCCACACACTACGGTGTCCACTCACCTTTACCTTTGTTTGGTCAAGCTAAATATTGAGGTATCTTGGAGTTTTTTTATCGCAGTCAGAAAAACAACTTCCTGTTAACCATTCTTTTGAACTCAGCTCCATCAAATTATACTCTGTGTCACGCTGGTGCCAACACCCTTCACATTTTTATGTTTCAGTGCAAATGTTGTTTTAGTAACTTAGGCAAGCTGTGATGGCAGCTGTTATCAGGGATAGTGACTAATAATCCCATGGTTCCTCTGTCTTATAGATAAACTTACCTTGCAAATAGATTTGTTGATCCGTCTACCCCTGAGAATTAAGACAATACAGAAATTCCAAGTATAAATCACTTATAGCATCTAACGGGTTTACTTCATGTGGCTGCTGTGCTGTATACGAGGTTGAACATTGTTTCATTTACGAAATAAATTATCCTTCCTACGTGCAGTGCAGTTATGTTCCAAACCCAAAAGTTCTCATTCCTTTTTATGCTTCTTCCATGCAGTACAAAGCTGAAGAGCCAGTTAAGCTCTGGGTGAACAAAGTTGGCCCTTACAATAATCCTCAAGAAACTTACAACTATTACAGCCTTCCATTTTGCCAACCTTCTGAGAACCCTACGCATAAATGGGGTGGGCTTGGAGAAGTACTGGGCGGAAATGAGCTGATTGATAGCCAGCTTGAGATAAAGTTCTTAAGTATGCCGATATTGTTCCCATTTTATCCTTGTTTTGTAGTTACTATGTATTAACTAGAGTTGATATATATGTGCTTTTCCTGTACATATGCCTTTTTCTGTCTTACTGACTGTATAAATGTTACCTTTGGTCTAGAAAATGAGGACAAGGGCTTCATTTGTACACTTGAGCTAGATTCTAAAAAGGTCCAGCAGTTTGCTGATGCCATTGAAAGCTCATATTGGTTTGAATTCTTCATAGGTATGTGAATCCCCTTTTGATCCGTTATGCTCTATGGTATTCTGATGGTTTGTCTTATTTATGACATCGTTTTTCATCTTTGTGGGCACTGGTTGTTTGCTTTGCTTGCCGCCGTATTCTCCTAGATGATCTGCCTCTTTGGGGTAGGTTCTTCTCAACTTAGTATTTTACTTGCTCAATTTATGTGTCTGCTTGTTTTGCCGGAAATGATAGTGTTCATTTGTTTTGAACAGGTTTCGTTGGGGAGACTGACAAGAACAGCGAAAACAAGCATTATCTTTACACACACAAGAACATCCTTGTTAAATACAATGAGAACAGGGTATGTTATCTTGTGTTGGTTCATAACATCACCGCCTTAATTTAGATGCAGCTAAATAACTCGATCTGTTGTGATTCTTTTTTTAGATAATTCATGTAAATCTCACTCAAGAGTCTCCTAAGCTTCTCGAAGCTGGTAAGAAATTGGATATGACATATTCAGTGAAATGGGTTGTGACAGATGTGTCATTTGCTCGCCGTTTTGAGGTGTACCTGGACTATCCTTTCTTTGAACACCAGGTAATACTTTATTTGTAGACAACCAGCAACTTAATATTCAACAGTATGTTCCCTTTTAACTTACTATTTGAAGGTTATAAGTTCTGTTCAATTGTTTTTTCTTCAGATTCACTGGTTCTCCATTTTCAACTCTTTCATGATGGTTATTTTCCTAACTGGTTTGGTTTCAATGATATTGATGCGGACTTTGAGAAATGATTATGCTAAATATGCTCGTGAAGATGATGATCTGGAGTCGCTGGTGAGCATCTGATTTCTGGTGCACATACTGTTTAACCGTATACCTTACACCCACCCAGTTGTTGCTTAAGTTGTGATATTACCTTGGTAGGAAAGAGATGTTAATGAGGAATCAGGATGGAAGCTTGTCCATGGTGATGTATTTCGGCCTCCTCAAAGTTTGATGTTTCTTTCTGCATTTGTTGGTATCGGCACCCAGCTGGCAGCTCTTATTTTACTTGTGATTGTGTTGGCCATCGTTGGCATGTTATATGTCGGGTATGCTCAACCGAGACCCCCCCCCCCCCCCCACCCACCCCCCCAGTCATGCATAACATGTAGCTTGGAATATCTGGGAACACCTACAAAGCCATGTTCATTGGGAGGAAAACACATACATGCACAGTACATGAAATATTTGAACTTTTTGTATGGGACTGGTGGTTTTAAAGTATCAGAACCTTTTGTAGTTCCTATCCATAATCCACCACACGCTTGTTTGAAACTGCCTGGGAACCATGAAATAACTCTCAAGTAAATCAACTTTAAGCAGTGCCCAAATGGCTGGGTTTAACGTTGCCTCTGTCTGTTTTAGCTGAAGACTATTTTTGGGGCAGCTCTCTGAGCCACAGCAGGAATTTGGCACCGCTCGCATATATTTATGTTATGACTGGTTGTTCTCTGGCATCACATTTTGGAAATATAATGAGAAGTAAATGTCATGCCCATTTTACTTTTAGATATTGTCTCTTAAATTTTTTAAATACCAACGGCTTAAAAACTAGGATAATGCATTGGTTCATTGTTTCTTTTTTCTTCTGGATGCACTAGAACTACAAGCAAAAAAAAAAAAAAAAATGCACATGCTTCTTTTCTTTGTCAAGAAGTTGTGTTATTGATATAATTTTGCAACTCCTTCAGCCGTTGTCAAGAAGATATGTTATTGATATCATTTTGCATTATATTTTTACTGTAGGAAGATAGGATTGCGTATAATGATTGGATTGCATTACATTGAGCCCTTGGGGCGAATATATATGAGTACAAGACTTGGTGGGCAACGCACCACCCCGGATACATATGGCAGTCGTAGACGGATAAGACTCCTAGATAGATAGATAAGACTAAGACTCCTAAGACTCCTAAACATACACGACATCAAATACTGCCAATTGTACTCTCTAATATTACTCCTTCAAGCGTTGATATAACCTTATAAAGATATAAAATGTTTCTTTGAAAAAATTGAACAATTTAAGCATGAGTGTGATCCATTCCATGCATTTCTTTTTCTAACCTCACTTGGATGGTGTTTATCAGGCGAGGAGCTATCATCACAACCTTCATTGTGTGCTACGCTCTTACGTCATTCATATCTGGATACGTTAGTGGTGGTCTTTACTCAAGAAATGGTGGTATGGTTCTGCACACTTTCCTATTAGTTCTACCGTTTGCTTGCACAATTAAGTTTTCTTTGCAATATCTGGTTTCCATCATGGCCTGTCATGCTACTTCTCATTGAAAATGATTCTACACTTTAAATTATTACAAATGCAATCCTCACCTAACAATTTATGTCTGATAGAATGCATTTCTTGAATCCATGGCAGGCAAAAACTGGATTAAAGCTTTGGTTCTCACGGCATCCCTCTTTCCATTCCTGTGTTTTTCAATTGGATTTGCGCTGAATACAATTGCTATCTTCTACCGCTCATTAGCTGCAATACCATTTGGCACAATGGTTGTCATGTTTGTACTTTGGGCTTTCATCTCCTTTCCCTTGGTGCTTCTGGGAACTGTTGTTGGTAGGAACTGGAGTGGTGCTCCAAACAACCCCTGCCGCGTAAAGACTATTCCACGGCCAATTCCTGAGAAGAAGTGGTACCTTACACCTTCTGTCATCTCATTGATGGGTGGGCTACTTCCCTTTGGGAGCATCTTCATTGAGATGTACTTCGTGTTCACATCATTCTGGAACTACAAGGTACACAAGCAAGTCTCAATTAACATGCTTCACATTTTTTTTTCTATTACCATTGTGATCTTAAACAGTTTCATCTGTGGATTCAAAATGATGTCCATGCCTCCATGCTTCATATTGCATTTTGTGTTTGAGTTTGTCCGAAGCCAGAGTTTCAATGTTTTTTTGACCAAGTGTTCAATCATGACACAATTTCGGCAGGTGTATTATGTGTATGGCTTCATGTTGTTGGTCTTTATCATCCTTCTAATAGTCACAATCTGTGTCACCATTGTGGGTACTTATTTCTTGCTGAACGCCGAGAACTATCATTGGCAATGGACATCGTTTTTCTCTGCAGCATCAACCGCTTTGTACGTGTATCTATACTCCATCTACTACTACCATGTGAAAACAAAGATGTCAGGCTTCTTCCAGACCAGTTTCTACTTTGGCTACACGCTGATGTTCTGCCTTGGTTTAGGCATACTCTGCGGTGAGCTCCCCTTTTAACTGGCGATTGTACTTTCACAATATATGGGAATGCTTGCAGTTTCTGAGGTCTCTCGCTTTTTTTGATGATTCAGGTGCTATTGGATATCTAGGGTCAACCCTTTTTGTAAGGAGAATCTACAGAAATATTAAATGTGATTGAATTCCTGCTGCTTGCTATCAGCAGAGTGATTAAATGTATTGTCAGTGGAAGCAAGGCCTCGAAAATGGTTTGGTAGACCCTGAATAGGTTTTTGATACTTCAGAGGACGTGCTCCCTTTGTTCACTGTTATACACATTTTTGTCTGCCTGCTTAATGCTGTGGAAATCTTCATCATAATGTATACCTAAGTTGAGGATTAGTCTGGAGAACCTGTTTTTTATGCCTTTTCTTTTTGTGTTTTTACTTTATTAGTAGGATGTAATCAATGGATTTTGATGCGGCTCGAGCTGAATTATTGGGAATTTCCCCTAATGTGGATTGTAGCATGCATTTCAAGGTTTATAACCTAAATTGTTTACATGCATCGCATCCCTAATGGCGGACTGAGTAGTTTGTGAAGTTGTGGACTGGTGACCTCTCCAGGTTTGTGAAGTTACTTGTAAGCTTACTTTCCCGTTACTTGTTTGAATTGGAGAAGTTGCGAGAAGTTCTATTATAGGAAAATTGCTTATGGCTAGTTTGGCAAGGGAAATGGGGTTGCCAAACTAGCCCTTAGAATTTTTTGTAGGGGAAGGAAAATTGCTTACATGATGAGGCATTATGGCCCGTTGGAGCCTTAGACCATGGTCACCGGAGGGTAGAAAAGAGTGTGAAAAACACTGTTTGCGTACTGTACAGAGAGTGAAAAAATAATGATTGCGCACTGTAGGTATAAATGCATTTTTTGATGACCATAGCCCTGCAGTATAGGTAGCAGCAGCCCTTCACGGCCCACCAGGCCAGTTTTCTTAACTTTCCCACAGCAGGACGCGAAGGAGAGGAACAACACCGAATACCGCAGGCTGCGAGGGAAAGATGTGTTACCCTGTTGCTGAAAATGCATAAAATTGATGCCCCTGGATATGTTTGTTTCATTTCTTTGAACTTTGATGTTTTGTTGGGGTCTCAACTAGTTTGCTGCCTATGTACTTCAAAAAACCATAGTTTTGATGCCAAAGTTGTTGCTTAGGTAACCGGTACTCTGGGATTGGCAATGGACGTGAGCTATGTTTAGGTTTTGAGCATTTTAATTAAACCTTTTCACTGCCAAGTTGTTGCGATCTGTTAATTTCTTAACGTATGTCTTGGTTGTTAAAAGGAAATCTATCCTATACCTGTCGCTAACCCCCAGCATTAAAGTCCTAATCTCAAAAATAATCTTCTTGTCGAAATCTTCGGTTATTCGAGTTCCACCCAAAGTTGTCATCAGAAATAGAGTTGTGGTCTCGTTGCCACGATGTTGACCGAGAAATACATCAAACATGTTTGCGATTATCTAATGTTGTATCGGTTTTTATATTGCTTATCAAATATTTGAGCTTCGGTTTTGATGCGGTATTTACTAAGGTGTGATGGCGATAACTTTTCAGGCTGTGGCTCCTACTGGTGTGTTGTGGGTACCTTTCTCATGGCTTTACAGCCGCCATCTATATTTTGAATTCCATCCGGTCTACATTTTAAAATCCAATCAAATCTATATTTTAAACTCCATTTAGCTTGCATATTTACAAGCCTAGACAAACCTTTGAAACTTTTTCCATCTACACGCAACCCATAGTTTGCTCCATGGTTTTCGGTTGTGTCGTGACCCTTAATTTTTCAGTTATGTTGCCTTTGTTGGCAAGATTTCCGCACACAAGCTAGTAAAACTAGATTAACTAAACTATTGTTAAAGAACACATTCAACTTTGACTAGCTTTTTTTCTTCAACTAGTTTGTCTCATTTTCATATTTCGTCTTCAACATTTAGTTAAACATGATTCAACAATCCGTGAAACCCAAATCAACATTACAAATAAAAAAGAACAACATTTGTTCCTAGAAATGTTAAACAATATATTCAGAACGTTGCACATGTATATTTAGAACGCTGAAGTCGTGCATTATTGATTTATAAAAAAACAATAGATAAATCAAAATACGTTCGCACTTTATCTTGTTATCTTGCATAAATTCTAACTATCACCATGGCTCAAATGGTATCCAAAATGCATTTATGGTTTGAAAGAAAATATAATCAAAGTTTGAAATAAAAAGAAAATCTCTCCAACTACTTTTCAACCGCCATGCTCAACCATAAGCTGACATGTGGCCAGCTCCACCCCACATGCCAACGTGGCATATCGAAGGTTCTCCCTTTCGTCTCATTGTCATCTGTCCGATTGCAGTAGAAGGATCAAAGTTTAGGACCAATTCAAACTCTAATTGTGTACAATATTGCTATAGTGTAGAATTCTGCTCTTTAGTTCTACTGAACACACCCTCACTTCCTTGTGCTCGCACATATCGAACCGATCCTGCTGCAGTTTTTTTTGACAGTAAACAATATACAAGGAGCAGCTGCAGCCCATCATTTTAGCTCAACCGATCGGAGCCATCTCAAACAATCAAAAAACATGGAGAACCCAAATTGTTTGGGTTCTAATCTTTTTATCCGTTCGCATTTATATAAATATTGATGAATCTAGACGTATATTTAGTACACATATATGGAGTAACGAATCTATTATAATCTACTCCCTCCATCCCAATTTTTTAGCTCCAAGTTTGACTATCTCATTTTATTCAAAATATTTGTAAAAAAGTAAAAAAATTCAATTCACAACTAAAATATATTATATGTTAAACTAAATTATAATGAAAATAAATGATAATGATGAATTTTTTCAATAAAACGAACCGATCAAAATTGATGTAAAAAAAATCAAACGACATCCGTAATGCTTGGGCCGTAATACTGTGGTCTTACGATGCATAAGTCTGACACCTCTCTCTGTCCGTGTATAATTGGGCTACAGAACATGGTTCATTGTATGAAAAAGTCCATCGACCCCCTTGACTTTGGCCGTTGTTCGATTTTGCACCTCAAACCACAAAACCATAAATCTTTTCCCCCGCAACTATTGAAACCGGGCATTTTTACACCTTGGGCAGCACATGGAGGTGGTTTCGTGTCACGTGGTAGTGGGCCCTACCTGTCAAATGACACGTTGCTGTGGGGCCCACATGGCAGTGGGAAAGCGCAGGGGCGGAGAAGCATGCGGCGGAACCGTCCTGCTTAATCCAGACTAAGCACACCTGCCACCTCTGGCTCGCAATGCACTTAGGCTAGACTAAACCCGGTAGTCTGTCTAGCTACCCAAAAGGGCACTCGATGAAACCATCGCCCGAGGATACCGACATCACACACATTCAGCCCTCGAAAGAGCCACAACAGATTACATCATCACAGTCAGTTGAAGTAGAGAATAAGTAGACTTAGTTTACAAACCGAAGATAATAGTCAAATACATGTTCAAAGATAGCGGAAGCGATTTAAACATATACATGTACAGCGGAAGCGTTTCAAAACATCTCACAGCGGAATGAAACTCAACAAATCTTCATGTAGAGATAAACAAGGCGAGTAGCACCGAGCCCACCGGTACTACCACCTCCAATATAGTTGTCCAGTATCGCCAGTACCTGTAATCCAAAAGTGGGGGCAAACCCTGAGTACTAATTACTCAGTAGGACTTAATGGAATTGGCTTACGGCTGACGCAAAGCTTGCTTACTAAGAATTTGATCCTTAGCTGTTGATTTTTAAACAGGATCAAATTAACAGGTGGAAGCAGGATTGACAGTTGCTTGATTTATCATGGTAGAAGTAGGATTTGACAGCTACTTAGTTCATCCTATCCGTAATACTAATCATGAGTACAATAATAAGTTGTCTGAAAGTAAAGCATATATATTCAAGCATGTAGTATTCAAATCTATAAATTCATAATACAACATCTTCAAGTGGATTACTACTTTGCCCGTCAGTGGTATTGGCATTCTCACACCTGGTGAGCATCAGCGATTCGAATCGATTTTTATATTCTCAGGAATAACTAGAAGCACCAGGATGGCATATGCTTACTAACTCCCAGCGTTCCACATATGCTTCCCCTATCTCCACCTGTCCCGTCTAAAGTTCAATGACCACTCCCGTCTGACTCCCGGAGCGCGTTGTCGGAGGAGCGGTACCTCGGTTACGTCAGGTTCTGCCCTTCTTTGACACCCGCCTCCGCGGCCACCTTCCTCTCAACCAGTGGGTAGGAACATGCCCCTTGCTTGAGACGTCACAAGTAAGACTTTCACCGGCCCATAGATTCCAGATAAGCACCCTAGCAATGTTATGCCGACCAATAGGCGAACAACGACCGGCCTTATGCGACTCGGGCGGAGTCCACCATACCATCCATACCATCATCATCATTTTTCTCATATAACCATATCTCCGCCCGGTCTCGAGTTAAAACCATGAGCATCCTCATAGCTTTCATCATAGTAATAGTTCCTGTGACTTTTGAAAAATCACCTACGCGACGAGTGACTCCATTCACTCGTGTCTACTCGTACCTAGCATTACTAGGCATACTCGTCCTACGTACTCTATTGTAGGTGCTAGGGCCAGGGCGGCCAATGAGTCTAATGCAAATGGTTTCCAAACAACTCCTAATGCAGATGCGTAAGCATTCAACAAAATCATTTGCTAGGTAAAGCATGGTCCTGCCTACCTTTGATTCACTTTAATAAAGCCAACAAACTAAGCTACTGTTAGTTTGCCGGGTTGTGAGGCTTTGCCCCAGTCAACCCCTTGATCCCTTGGACAACTCCTCTGTCCAAACACGATTGATGGGCTCTCCAGGTTGTGAGTGGGTCTTAGTTGGTCTTTTGGATCACCATTGGTTGAAGTAGTTCCACACGCTCATTTCTCGATCACGTATCTGAAATAAGCGTCACTATATGAATGCCATGCATGATGCAGTGGATGAGATGTACGAATATCAAGCACACACGTTGAACAGTCATTGCATGGTTAGATAGAAAGTTGATTGACAACCATTCAAACAAGATCAACCTTGTGGACATAAAGCTAACATAACCCATATAATTAGAGACACGCAATACAACACTCGAACTAATGCATGAGCAAGATATCAATTTAGATTGTTTGTTATCAATCCATGTGCAAGCAAAACAGCAGCGAAGTATACATGCACACACATATGGACTGCTAGGTCGAAACACGGTATTTTTGACATAGCGATTGCAGTGCCTTCATAACCCGGAGCAAGCATATACTCAGACAATCCTATATATATACATCTATCAGTTCACTGATCGGAAGGAAACATGATAATACTGTGACTCAGTAAAAATAAACACTAGCTATTTGGGTTACTAGGGTACTTACATGGAGTATGTCGTTGATTAATCTATCTCAGAAGTAAAGTATACAAGCTAAGCATACGGATCAGAGTACATGATAGACTTCTACTTTCAAGTAAATTTTTATCCCATTCACTATACATCAAGCATATAAGTAAATAAGTTATATATCTTGACTTAATCGAGTTATTGATATCCACATACTAATAGTGCAACACTTTTTATAATTAAAGATCTACAACCTAGTCATAGGAGGATCAAACATACATGTGGAGTATATAGAATTAACTATCTTACAAGGTTCTTTTTGACTCCGCAAAATAAATTTTATTAAATGAAGTTTATAAGAGTAATCTCTGGTGCATATGAGTACGTTGCTTTCCATTCCCATTACCTTCACTTTTGGCCCTATTTAAGTGACTACCTATGAATCTTTCATGAAACAGTATCCACAAAGCATGAATAACCCACATAAGTATACCTACACAGTAATATAGCTATAGGAATTCCGGTGGAGTGTTTAGGGTACAGTAAATAGCACTTTTTTCATTTTATTGATTTAATCACCTTAGCACTTGTCATTTTCAAAATAGCAATCAAACCTAACATGCAAGAGCTCACACTTATACAGTGAGTTACATTTATTATAAGGAGTGCCCAGAAATTATAGTTCATCCATTTGAGCATATTTCATGTAGCGTCCAATTTCTAAGTTAAATAAATGCACATAACACATGTATAATGGTAAAAGGGTAATTAAATAGCAAGTGCTAAGGCTACAAAAATTCACATAGTGTTATAACGCTACAAAAAAGCTACTGTCCAAGTTTCATGCCATTTGGAGTTCATTTAGTCCACTTTTGACCTTTATCCTAATTAATCATGCATGCTACAACCTAAGGGCAAAACAGATATTTCACACTTCCACATCATACCAATCATGTAGATCTACTCAGGAGGAGTCTAACGCAACTAAGTTTGTCCATTTTAGATTTTTCTGTGATTTGTTATGATTTTCCAAAACTCACATCCGATTTAAACACATTTAAATAGAAAAACATTGGATTAGGGGGTAGATCGTGAATAACCATAGCTTCCAGGGGCCTGTACAAAAGATTTGAGTGACTCAGTAAATAGTAAATAAATTAGAGTGCGTAAAAACAGAATAAGGCAGGGGGTTCGGGTAAAATGGCCACCTCATCTTTTACCTTCGACCGGGGAGACGACGGCGCGCGTCGGCTGTGACGCCCTAGCATCTCAAGAGCCTTAACACGCAGCTAGGGACAAGCTAATTATGGATTAAAACTTAATCATGATTAGAGAGTAACAAGAGATAGGTGGAGAAATCACTAAGTCAAAGATTTCCTATACAAGATGCAAGACCATACATTTCGTGGTTGGATAAATCAACACCCACATGCTTTTGAGCGAAACATCAAATACAAAACCTCGGATAAGAAAGTAACCCTAGACCTTTCTGTTTGACCATGTTCAAAAATCTAAAGACAAGAGGTTTAAAAGATCAAATCAAATCCAACTAACGTTTCTTCCGAGGATAGCAAGTGTGATCGAGACCAAACTTGGGCCCTAGTAAGACTTTCAAATTCATTAAGCACCCTCGCTTAAGCTTTATATCAAACTTGTGGTGCAGGTCTACGCTTTTGTTACCCTGAATATAGGTTGAAAATGTCATTAACCAATTATAAATGACACCACAATTCTCTTGGAAATAACCAAAATCAGCCCACACAGAAATTTCCCAAGTCTGGATTTTCAGCTTTTTCCAAACTTGAATCTGAAATTACTTTTGATTTCACTACACAACTTCAGAACCTTCCTTTCTATGAAATGAAATTGAACTTATCACCTTTCAAATGCACCTATTGTCGAAGTGATTGGACTTCATTTGAGTATTCAAAAGTTTGAAACAAGAAAGATTCTATTTAAACTAAAGCTGCAATTTTACCAAACCCTCCACAGTGTTTGTGCTTGTAATTTAAAAATCTGTGGTGATCCAAGCCAAACTTTATATACCAAATTTGTAGAAAATTATATTAGGAACAACTTTGGTAATTGTAATGTTGACATGCACAGTGATTTGGATAGTGTTTTGGGACTTTTTCTGTCAGCATGTGATTTCTGTCCAAACTGGAATTGTTTAGTAATTTCAAATTTAAATTGGACTACAGCCATAATCTTGCAAAACTACAATTGAATGAATTGTAGATCATGAAATTCTAAACAACATTGGTATAAAACTCCTTTTGTGAAAGTTTCTAGAAAATAGGTTTTTAGAATTTCCAAACTGGACGGTTTTGTTGGTCAAACCTTGGTCAGCAGTTTAAATTCAAATTTAAACCGTATTTTTTTAATATAACATGGTATGCAAGTTTATATGACAAATGTAGAGAAACAAATTTAGAACATTGCATCCAATGGGGTCATCTTCAAATTCGGTCTCTAACCTATTCAAAAATGGAGATTTAAATCGGTGGTCTCTTCGGTCAAACTGGCCTTTTCAATTTTCGGGTTTTTATTTCCTTCTGTCTCTATGACCAGCGGGCCCCACCCGCCAGACCGCCGCCGGTTTCCCGCCTGCGGGATTGGAACGCGGGGTCCAGTGGGTCCCACCCTCACTTGCCTCCATACACCTGGTCCATGGACCGTCTCCTCCTTCCCCGCCTCGGCCCCACTGGTCAGCCTCTGCCAGTCTACAGACTGTCTCCACCGCCCGACCACCGCTCCTCTCTCCCCTCTCGGCTCCCACCACGCGGCGGCCATGGCCTGCCCGCGCCGCGCCGATGCCGGCCGAAGCAGAGGCCGCGCCCAGGGCTTTAACCTGGACGCCAAACCGGCGAAATGCATCGCCTCCCACTCCACTTGCCCCGCGCCTCGCGCTCGTTCCCTCTCGCTCTCTCCTCACTCTCCGCCTCTCCTCCGAAGCGCAGCGCGCCGCCCGCCACTCCCGAGCTCGGAGGCGAGCTCACGCCAGCCGCTCCGCTACTCCCCGCATCCCCAGATCACCGCCATTTCGTTCGCCTCCATCTCCCGCGTCCAATGCCCTAGCCCTCATCGCCACTCTGCCTCTCCAACGCCGCACCAAGCGCGTGTCCGCCATGGGGGTCCGCCATGGCCGCGAGCTCTGAGCTCACGCCCTAGTCGCCTCGAGCCGCCTTTCACCCCGCCGAAGCACGCCTCGGCCTCGCCTCGCCATCCTCCACCTTCCCCCCAAACCCTCGTCCACCGCTGGTGCCTCTAGCACCCTTCTCCACATGCGCGCTCACCCCGGCCGCCATTGCCGCCGCCCCTCGCCGTGGACAGCCACTTCGGGCCATCCCCGCACCTCCACTCCGCCTTCGTCGGACTCGCCGCCCCGCCGCGCACCTTCCGCGCTAGGCCTCGACGTCACCGCCTCGCTCCCTCGCTGGATCCGCGCCGCGCCACCGCCGGTGTTCGCGCCGTGGTCTCGCCAGTTCACCACCGTCGACCCGCCTCCACAGACCGTCCCCGGCGACGAGACCTTAGGGGAAAGCTTCCCCGTCGCCGGCGACACCGACCACCACCCCGTCGGCGTCAAGTCCCCGCCCCCACGCGTCGGCACACGCGCGGGAACGCACGCCGCCGCGCGGCCTTTTCCCGAGCCGAAGGTAGAAGAAGGCCATCTTGCGATCTGGCCCCTGGGTTTCCCTGTTTTCGCGTTTTCATTTTCTGCGCTGTGCACTTAGTCTGGTACATATCACGAATTAGTCCCTGGTAGCTATAGCTAATTATGCCTGGGTCCCGGATCTAGGGTTAATACGCTAATTTTAGGCTGAAACTTCCAAAAATCATAATAAATCAAATAAAAATCCAAAATGGACAAACTCAGTGGCTATGGACTCCTCTTGAGTAGATCTATAGGATAGGTATGATGTGGAAATGTGAAAAGACTTTTTTGTCCTTGTTTAACTTGCATGCATGTGAGGGTTAATAAATGGTAAAAGTGGACCAAATAAACTTCAAAAATTATGAAACTTGGACAGTAACTTTGTTATGGCATCTAGGTACTGTGTGATTTTTGGTAGCCCTAACATTAGTTGGTAAATGACTGTTTTGCCCTTATACATGTATTTTAGGCATTTCTTTAACTTGTAAAATAAGGGCTACATAAAATATGCTCAAATATGACATCTGGTATTTTTCATATACTTTATATAGTATGAGTAGTTTACTAGTAAATATGAGATTGTGCATGCATGTTTTAGCTGCTGTTATGAAAATGACAAGTGTTACGATGATTTAATCAAAAATAGAAAAGTGCTATTTACCATGCTCTAAGAATTCCATCAAAAATTCATGTAGCTATGTCACCCTACAAGTATGCTTATGTGAATTGTTCATGTATTATCGTTGTTGTTTCATGAAGGGTAAATGTGATCATTTAAATGGGATTGAAGGTGAAGTAAATAAGAATGGAATGTTAATATACTCATGTGTGCTCGTGATATTCTCATGTAAATTCCACTTAGTATAATTAATTTTGCTATGTCAAAATGGAATCTTGGAAGATGGATGGCTCTGTATATTACGCATGCATGTGTCGTTTCCATATGACTAGGTTGCAAATCATTAATAACCATAAAAGTATTGCATTACTGAAAAATAGATAACGGTAACTCAAAATAAGTCAAATCATATAACTTGTTCACTTATATGCATGTGTACATGTGGTATGATAAGAGCATGTTGGAATTAGAGATCTATCATGTAATTCTCTCATGTACTCTATGTGATATGTTTGATTTGTTGAGAGGGATTAAACATCACCATACTCCATGCATGAATCTTAATGATCCAAATTGCTATTGTATATTGTTATCGAGTCGTAGCATTTACATGTTAACAATATGAGTATGATCAGTAACTTGTTTATGTGTGATTGAATGATTGTGTACTTGCTTTGCGTCCATAAGAATACTCTCTATTTAAATAGCTTATCAATCACCCTCCAACCTGCGCGTGAAGTGCTTGCTTATGTATGTGCTCAACCTCATGCATGACATTCATATCTTACATTGCATCATGCATGACATTCATATAGAGACGCTTATTACAGATACGTGATCGAGAAATGCGCGCGTGGAACTATTTCAACCAATGGTGATCCAAAAGACCAACTAAGACCCACTCACGACCTGGAGAGCCCATCAGTCGTGTTTGGACGGAGGAGTTGTCTAAGGGATCAAGGACTTGCCTGGGGCAAAGCCTCACAACCCGGCAAACTAACAGTAGCTTAGTTTGTTGGCTTTATTAAAGTGAATAGGTAGGCAGGACCATGCTTTACCTAGCAAATGATTTTGTTGAATGCTTATGCATCCGCATTAGGAGTTGTTTGGAACCCATTTGCATTAGACTCCTTGGCCGCCCTGGCCCTAGCACCTACAATAGAGTGCGTAGGACGAGTATGCCTAGTAATGCTAGGTACGAGTAGACACGAGTGAATGGAGTCACTCGTCGCGTAGGTGATTTTTCAAAAGTCACAAGAACTATTACTATGATGAAAGCTATGAGGATGCTCATGGTTTTAACTCGAGACCGGGCGGAGATATGGTTATATGAGAAAAATGATGATGATGATGATATGGATGGTACGGTGGACTCCGCCCGAGTCGCATAAGGCCGGTCGTTGTTCGCTTGGGATCGGCATAACATTGCTAGAGTGCTTATCCGGAATCTATGGGCCGGTGAAAGTCTTACTTGTGACGTCTTAAGCAAGGGGCACGTTCCTACCCACTGGTTGAGAGGAAGGTGGCCGCGGAGGCGGGTGTCAAAGGAGGGCAGAACCCGACGTAACCGAGGTACCGCTCCTGCGACAACGCGCTCCGGGAATCAAGCGGGAGTGGTCATCGAACTTGAGACGGGACAGGTGGAGATGGGGAAAGCATATGTGGAATGCTGGGAGTTAGTAAGCATATACCATCCTGGTGCTTCTAGTTATTCCCGAGAATATAAAAATCGATTCGAATCGCTGATGCTCACCAGGTGTGAGAATGCCAATATCACTGCCGGACAAAGTAGTAATCCACTTGAATATGTTGTATTATGAATTCATGGTTTTGAATACTACATGCTTGAATATACATGCTTTACTCTCAAACAACTTATTATTGTACTCATGATTAGTATTACGGATAGGATGAACTAAGTAGCTGTCAAATCCTACTTCTACCATGATAAATCAAGCAACTGTCAATCCTGCTTCCACCTGTTAATTTGATCCTATTTAAAAATCAACCGCTAAGGATCAAATTCTTAGTAAGCAAGCTTTGCGTCAGCCGTAAACCAATTTCCATTAAGTCCTACTGAGTAATTAGTACTCAGGGTTTGCCCCCACTTTTGGATTACAGGTACTGGCGACACTGGACAACTATATTAGAGGTGGTAGTACCGGTGGGCTTGGTGCTACTCGCCTTGTTTATCTTTACATGAAGATTTGTTGAGTTTCATTTCCGCTGTGAGATGTTTTGAAACGCTTCCGCTATATATGTATATTTTTATATCGCTTCTGCTATCTTTGAACATGTATTTGACTATTATCTTCGGTTTGTAAACTAAGTCTACTTATTCTCTACTTCAACTGCCTGTGATGATGTAATCTGTTGTGGCTCTTTCGAGGGCTGAATGTGTGTGATATCGGTATCCTCGGGCGATGGTTTCATCGAGTGCCCTTTTGGGTAGCTCGACGGACTACCGGGTTTAGTCTGGCCTAAGTGCACTGCGAGCCAGAGGTGGCAGGTGTGCTTAGTCTGGATTAAGCAGGACGGTTCCGCCACATCGGCGCGCGTCCCCGGCGTGCGGTGCGGCGCGTGGAGGCCCGGGCTTGAGGCCGACGGGGTTGGGGAAGGCATTCCTGGTCACGGCGAACCCGTCCCCCATGATCTCGTCGCTCAGGGTGGAGGGAGCAGACGAGGTGAGGCCGATGAACCGGAGGGCCGCGGCGCGGCGGTGCGCGGCGGCGCCGGCTCGGCTTGGAGGCTGCAGCGGTGGAGGAAGGCCACGGCCGGGCCCGTGAGCTGCGCGGGGATGAGGCGAACCCGGCGGATGTGAAGTGGAGGTGCGGGGATGGCCGGAGGGAGGCTCTCCATGACGAGCCCGTGGGTGGCCCGGGTGCACGCGGGCGGCGCTCGTGGGGAGAGGTGGAGGAGGCAATGGAGGGGGACGAGAGCTTGGGGATTTGGTAGAGGGAGGTGTGGCGATGACGGGGCGCGCGTTGGACAAAGGGGAGGCGGCCCGAGATGACCGGCGTAGCGAGCTCGCCGCGGGCTAGGCCATGGCGTGGCTACGGCGTGCGCGCATGCGGAACGGCTAGAGTGGGCGGGGCGAGGCCGAGGAGTAGCGGGGGCGGTGGAGGAGCTCGAGGCGACCGCAGTGGGGGTGGTGGCTGGGCTAGCGAAGGTTCACAGGGGCGGCGGCGCGAGATTCACCCGGCTCCGGCCATGGCGGCTCGGTGCTCCGCGTGAGCGAGAACAGAGGGGGTAAGGGAGATGGCGAGTGGGAACGAGGCCGGGATAGCGTCCAGGTTAAGCCGAGGGTGCGGGTGCGGTTCGGGGCTCGATCCACGGCGTCGCCGCGTCGGCCGTACACCGGCGTCCGCGTGGCGGACGTCGGCTAGGGAGCCGCGGCGGCGCTGACGGGTGGGGCCCACCCGGCAGTGGCTCAGGGAAAGGAAAAAGGGAATTGTGTTTTCTCCTTCACTGTAATTCACGTTTTTGACCTACTTAGGAGCCGAATTTGGAAAAGTGCCAATTGAAGGAAATGTTCTACCCTTCAAACTCTACAAGTTTGTCAAAAGGCCAAATGCCAGATTCTAAGTAGAAATATGATTTACACATGAATTTATATAGCAGCCTTCACCTAGGACATGGAACCTTTATTACTTGAGAAATTCAAAACTCATACTTCTGGGCTTTATCTCCCAAGGTGCCTCTTGACAACATTGCTTAGAATTTCATAACCTACAACTAATTCAATTTAATCTTTGCATGAAAGTGGCTTTAGGTCATAGAAACATTGAGATCACTAAACAGGTCAGATTTAGACTGGTTTTCTGTGTTGGTACAAAATGAACCTAAACTCCATTTAAACCTCAATATGTGACCAAGCTATAATTAACAAAGTTGTTCCCTAGTACTTTATCTACAAGTTTGGTAATATGACTTTGGTCTAAAACCCAACAGATTTTGAATTATAGACACCATCATGTTCCAAGGTTTATTAAAACAGAAATTTCACTTTGTGTAGAGACTTTCTTGTTTCCAACTTTGGGAGTATCAAATGAAGTCCAATCACTTTCACAATAGGGGCATTTGGAAGGTGATAAGTTCAATTTCATTTCATAGAAAGTAAGGTTCTGAAGTTGTGTAGTGAAATCAAAAGTAATTTCAGATTCAAGTTTAGAAAAAGCTGAAAATCCCGACTTGGGAAATTTCTGTGTGGGCTGATTTTGGTTATTTCCAAGAGAATTGTGGTGGGGTTTAAAATAGGTTGAAGATATTTTTAAACCTTGTTCAGTGCAACGAAAGGGTAGTTCATAACATATACCACAACTTTGACAATGGAGTTAAGCTTAGGTGCTTAATGAATTAGAAAGTTTTATTAGGGCTCAAGTTTGGTCTCGCTCACACTTGCTATCCTCGGAAGAAACGTTAGTTGGATTTGGTTTGATCCTTTAAACCTCTTGTCTTTAGATTTTTGAACATGGTCAAACAGAAAGGTCTAGGGTTACTTTCTTTTTCGAGGTTTTGTATTTGATGTTGAGCTCAAAAGCATGTGAGTGTTGACTTATCCAACCACGAAATGTGTGGTCTTGCATCTTGTATGGAAAATCTTTGACTTAGTGATTTCTCCATCTATCTCTTGTTACTCTGTAATCATGATTAAGTCTTAATCCATCATTAGCTTGTCTCTAGCTGCGTGTTCAGGCTCTTGAGATGCCAGGGGCATCACAAAGCACGAGGGCGTCGACTGCCGTGGAGCGCGGGCCGAGGAGCACGGGCAGAAAAGAAGGGAGAGGGCAACGAGGCGGTGTAGGAAGGGCCAAGGATGGAGTGGGAGCGCCGCTAGCGCCGCCGTCGCGCGCGAGGCCAGTGTGGGCGGGGCTGGCTCATGCAAGAGCGGCCGTCACCGCTGGTGGGGCCGCTCGGGCACGAGCGGCCATCGCGGCAGGAGCGCCGGGTTGCGGTCGTCGCGGGTGCATCTAGGCCCTAAGGTGAGTTTCGGTGATTGATTGACAAGATTATCTGTTATCTAATGAATTCATGAGTGCAGGTTTAGTAATAAAATTAAAAGTGGTTGCTCATTGGATATTGTGAAGGGTCCATAACTCTAATGGTTCTTTTCATGGAAGCGGACGTGGTTTTCATCCGTATCTCGAAGGCTAAGGAATCTTCTAGAGTGAAGGATCAAAGGAGATGAGGGATCCTTGCTTAGATAGGGTTTTCTAGCTTATTAGTGTCCGCACTATTAAGGGGAGGGTCAATGGCCAGTAGCTTGATCTAGTGAACCACCAAGTTAATGATGCACACGCAAGCCTAAAGTCACAATTACATCAAAGATGCAAGCTACAAAGGTACATCGTCCAAAGGTACTCAAGGGAACATCAAAGGACTTGAAGAAAATCAAATCCAGCAGGAAATGCATGGAAGCTACAAAGGTACATCGTCCAAAGGTACTCAAGGGAACATCAAAGGACTTGAAGAAAATCAAATCCAGCAGGAAATGCATGGACCGGATGGTCCGGTATGAAGAAAATGGGCAGAGCGTACCAAGTTATTGCAAGAGATTTTCATACACGTTTGAACTCCATGCAAATCAGTTCAACAGGATGGCCGGTCTAGTGATTACGTACCATTCCACGGACAAAGAAACTCAGCACAAGCAGTTAAAGAAAAGAAATGAAAATGCTGGACCGGATAGTATGGTTTGAGTAAACCGTACACAGACCGTACCAAATAACCCGAGGAACGCAAACCTCCAGATGGATCAAAAGATAGGACGGTCTAAATAGACCGTACTTGGAGCGTACTATAAAACCCGTGGGTGCTAAACCCTTGGACCAGAGCAAAGATAGGACAATCTGTGAAACCGTACCTGGACCGTACAAAAAAACTCAGTGGCATTGGATTTGGAAGAATTTGATCTACAATGGACTGTATAGTCCGGTCCCTTAAGAGCGGACTATAGACCGGACTATAGTACAGTGACGCAATGCATAAATGACCGTTGGTAAAGTACATGGACCGTATGGTCCGGTCCATACTTTTTGGCCAGAGCGGACCATCCGGTCTTCACTGCGTCAGCCCCTTTTTCTCCAACGGCTCTATTAACTTGGGGAGGCTATAAATATGGGTTCCTTCGGTTCATTTGGTGCTCTTTGACACTCCAGCTACTACTTACACTCAGAGAGCCATTATACTTCAACTCATTACATCAACCACTCACAAATTCATTTTAAGAGCAAGATCAAGGTCTAGGCTTGTGTGCATCTATCTTGGTGAGGATTAAGATCAAGTGAAGACTGGCGGCTTGTTACTCTTGATGATTGGTGGCAGCTAGGCGGATTTGGTGACCGGGGTTCTCGGAGCTTGCCAAGGAGATTGTGGAAGCCCGAAGAACAAGGGTGTACAAGGCTTGAGCTCCACCTTGTCGGGATAGCGAACGGAGACTCTTAGTGAGCGCCCACAAGCATGGGAGGCAGCAATACACTTTAGGGTGTGCTGCAACGTGGACTAAGGGAGGGTGCCAAACCTCCGACACCATGGGAAAAAAAATCTGGTTGTCTCTTTCCCTTATTCCTTTACTTGATGCTCTTGCCTCTTTGCGTATTTTCATGGATTATTTCTCATGCTTAGTCTTCTTTTTGGCTAGTATCTGTATTGTTCTTATGGTCATTGGTGTTGCTAGTGGTAGAGTCCATTGTCGTTTTCTTTTCAACTAGCATGTGTAGGCTTTCTTTTCGTTTTTGAGTAGTTTAGCTACGTGTTGAGGGTGAAGTAGGCTAATTTGTAGTGTCGCTAGGTTAAGGACTTTCGATTAGAGTTTGAAATTAGCCCAATTCACCTCCTTTTGGACATCCGATCCTTACACGTGGACGCTGCCGACGAGCGCGAGGATGGAGTAGGCGCCATCCTCTGCGGGATCATGCTGCCACTGCTGCCCCACTACCACCCGCCTCCTACGCGGTGCGCTCACCCCGCCACTGCTGCTCCCCACCGCGTAGCCCGCAGCGATGGAGAGGTCGTCGACGCCGAGCAAAGCGGAGCAGAGCAAGAGGAAGAGGTGGAGCGGCGGCGAGGGAGGGCGGAGGGGCAGAGGCGGAGAGCAAGGAGGATAAGAAATGGTTGTGCCACTACCATGTGGGACCCACGACCACATGTTATCTGACAGGTGAGGCCCCCTGTCACGTTACACAAAACCGCCTCCACATACTGCCCAAGGTGTAAAAATGCCCGGTTTCAATAGTTGTGGGGGCAAAGATTCGTGGTTTTGTGGTTCGAGGTGCAAAATCGAACAACGGCCAAAGTTGCGGGGGTCAAAAGGCCTTAGGATGCATGTCTGACAACTCTCTCTGTCCGTGTATAATCGGGCTACAGAACAGGCTTCATTGTATCCAGTATCCGGCCCATATTGCCCCCAGCCTGGCCGGTCCAGTCGGTCCAGGGTTTGAGCGTATAAGATCTCCCAGCGCCGCCACCCAGCATCCTCCAAACCCTAGCGCCGCCGCCTCCGTCCCCTCTACTCCTCGGACTCGACCGCAGCTGCGCAGGTATCATTCCCTTCCGTCAATCTCTCACTCATCGCCGACTCCACTAATCCACCGCTATTAGCATCTCCATCGTGGAGCTGGTTGCTCATCTGTGGTCGCCGGTTCGAATCTTGTCGTCGCTGCAGGTTGCCTCGAAGATGTACACCGCGAGGAAGAAGATCCAGAAGGAGAAGGGCCTTGAGCCTTCCGAGTTCGAGGACTCCGTCGCCCAGGTGTGCACAGCGCCGTTCCCTCTCTGCTCTTCTTGCTGCTTTTTGTGGTTGTCGATGTGTCCCTCGTGTGATGCGTTTCTTGCTGGCTGTGCCCCGCAGGCTTTCTTTGACCTGGAGAACGGCAACCAGGAGCTCAAGAGCGACCTCAAGGACCTCTACATCAACAATGCTATGTGAGCCGCCCATTTTTCCCCCCCGCCGAGTACCGATTATGCAGATGCACAGAACTATGGTTCATGGTTGTGACCTCGGTGTTAATGTGTGTCGTTGCAGCCAGATGGATGTTGCCGGGAGCAGGAAGGCTGTTGTGATCCACGTCCCCTACCGCCTGCGCAAGGCCTTCAGGAAGATTCACGTCAAGCTCGTCAGGGAGCTGGAGAAGAAGTTCAGTGGCAAGGTGAATTTCTCGTGCTATATATGCTTCTTCTGTTCTTTGCTTATGTGCTAATTGTACAATTACTTATCAACCTCTAATGAAAGTAATGTGTATTTAAATTTCATACATGGCGCTCCATATGTATATGAGGTTTGTGGTATTGATGCATTAGTAGTATTAAATGAAGTGTCAGTTGTGCTATTACATATAGGGGTGGTAATTTGTCATGAACCCATGATACAAATGTCTCTTCACAATCCAAATGGGCCCTTGGTGATTTTTAGTTTAAAAATGAATATGAATATGATCCGGCCCTTTTTCAGCCCGAACCTTAAAAATTCGAGGCAAAATTTGAGAACCCTTTACCACCCCTAATTACATATTGGGCTACTTCGTGTAAAGCTGGTTGGCATGATCACCTCCAGTTTTGCACTGTCCAGGTGTGGTCTCATTTGAATTACTCGTGAAAAAAATGAAACTTTTACAGTTGATGAATCATCAGTAAGTATTATATTTAGTTAATAGTCCTTGGTTAATTGCAATGTTTGAATTTTGCTGCTTGAAATGAGCAGGAGCCTCTGCTCTGCTGTGCTGTTTTGTAGTTGAACCTTAGTAATGTTTTAACATAACTTGAACTACACACACAACATCCGTTATTTAATTACTTGTACCTTTTGACACCTGTTTCAGCGGAAACTGATTCTGCTTGGTGACATGCTTTTATGGTCATTCAGTTCTTATTTTGATTGTTACTCTCTGGCCCATAATAACTGCGGCTGTGGGATTCAAAATGTCCCATGATAACTGATGTTATAGCTGTTTGCCTATTTATCAACTAAGGGTATTTAATCCCTGCATGTACATATACCTGGTAAAGAAAGATGGATCTGATAACTAAGGCCATTCTCACTTGGAGTTTGATTCTAGCGAATATGGTGACATGGCAGTGTATTTATGAGATGATCTGAAATGAGTTTTCATTGGGATGGAACTATCTGTACACTTTTTCCAAAGAGTATGAAATACATCGAAACTACTATTGAGAGTTTAATAGTTTCATTTTGTCCAATTATGCCCAATCCTATGCATCGGTTTTAAATGTCATGTCTAACTCTGAAAATGTAAATAAAACTGTGCATTGAGAGACCTTGTTTCATTCATCAACTTTAAACTAGTTTTGATGATGCAGCCTCTTGGAAACTACGAATTGAAATCCACCATTAAGAATGGCCTAAAGACCTGTGTCCTTTGCCTATTAAATTTTCTGAAATTTTGGCTCATAGCATATACTTGTAAAACTTTTGGCTCATCACCACTTTTTGATATGCCTCTCATATTGGAGACAAGTTTGCCAGAACACTAGAACTGATCAATGTTTTCACTTGACGCAGGATGTGGTAGTTGTTGCGACGAGGAGGATTGTGAGGCCGCCTAAGAAGGGTTCAGCTGTTCAGCGCCCTCGCACCAGAACTCTGACTGCTGTACACGATGGAATTTTGGAGGATGTTGTCTACCCAGCTGAGATTGTTGGGAAGCGTGTCAGATACCATCTCGATGGTGCTAAGGTCATCAAGGTATATATTTGCTACTATCTTGATTACTTCAATTTGGAGATCACCTGTGCCATTGTTCTGGATAGAGTTTAATTTTGGGCATGCTTGTTTAATGTACTGAGCTTTGTGGTGCCCATTCAGATCTTCTTGGACCCAAAGGAGAGGAACAACACTGAATACAAGCTGGAAACCTTCACCGCCGTCTACCGCAGGCTGTGTGGGAAAGATGTTGTGTTTGAGTACCCTGTTGCTGAAAATGCATAAAATTGATGCCCCTGGATATGTCCGTTTCATTTCTTTGAACTTAGATGTTTTGTTGGGGTCTCAACTAGTTTGCTGCCTATGTACTTCAAAAAAACTGGTTTTGATGCCAAAGTTGTTGGGGTACTCGGGGATTGGCAGTGGACGTGAGCTATGTCTGAAAACAATACTGCATCGACTTCTGAAATCTTTGTAAGCAGCGTGATGCATAAATTAGGTGGGAGAGGCAAATTGCGAGAGAAGGTTTGCTGGATGTTGGGCCGTTAAGAAAGGCCGATAAAACGGTCTAGCCAATTTGGCAGGGGATGCTAAGGCCGGGCATCTTTGATACATCATTCAATTATGGTCTTCAATTTTATTCCTAGCCTTGTGTTCCATCAGTAGCTATCGCGTGCCTGGGCCCTAGCCTTGTGTTCCATCAGTAGCTATCGCGTGCCTGGCCTTTCCGTTTTTGTAAGTAGTTGGGCCCCACCACATAGTGAGCTTAATTATTGTTAGTCTAATCTGACCTTTTTTTTTTATAATTATCTTTTACTACTAGCAATTGGGGCGTGCGTTGATACGCGCATCTTATATTTGATAAAATGATAATTATTCCAAAGCATATTGTTAGAAGAACAAAGTCGCAGTGTGTGGGCAACCATTCGACTGGAAGAGCGTACAAAAGCAATTGACGGTAGGCAATAACAGAAACTTAGTTCTCAAACTTTATATTTACAGGCATATCTACAAGTAACCGTGAATAAAGAGCAATGATAAGTTTGAGTTCTCCCAACAAATTGAAGTCATATCCATAAGTAGTTAGTACATACTAATCTATTGTTATTCGATTTTAATCTATCTCCATACAGAATGCAAACCAACAATTTTGCAGCAATTCGACCTCAGTACCTCACAAAGTAAGAACATAAACAAAGAGAAGCGAACTTTATTAGTTTGCACTGAATAAATTTATTAGCATTATGTAAAACACATAAACATAGTTGTAATTACAAATAAATTAGAAATTTATTGAAAATATATTTTCTTTGTTCTTTCATCCTTTGTTTGTCGGATCCCTTGGTATGGAAAAGAAAAAGAAAAAAAAAATCCCCTGGTCCAATCCCTTGCTATGGGAAAAAAATAGGAAAATCCCACAAACAGAGAAAACGTGTTGGCCTCTCTTCCCCTTCGAGACTCTTCCGAGCTCCTTTAGGATACGTTTGGTTGGGAGGACACGGTGGGATGGAGCCGTTCCATCCTACTTTGCAGGTCGTTTGGTTCCCTGGACATGAGAATGGAGCCATCCTAAGGTGAGAATATTTGTAACACCCTAGTTTTCGGTACCTGAAAATTCCGCACTAAAGTAATTTAATTCACTAGGATTTATGTGTTTATGCATGACACCCTGTTTATCTATTTTGTTTTCTAATTAATCAAGTAAAATAAAACCTAGGAATAACATGTGGGTTCATTCATGCCACTTTGCATGGTGTTTTGGTTGCAAAATAAATGATTTAAATGATATAAGAAATACGGCTAGATTACGCTTGGGGCATAATGGTTTCGCTAAATTTAAATTTCTCAATATCTTGTCTTTCAAAATTCTTTGAATCTCCTGCTCGACCGGACCTTTTCGTCTGGTCAACATTAGACCTAACCGACCAATATCATTCTCTTTTTCAATTTTTTTTTGTTAATTTCACCATGGAGATAATCCGTGCCCATGTGATTTATCCCCAGGCATATTGTCATCTATTCACGTATCATACAGGCAACACAATAACCAGATATAATTCTATGTCTCGTTTCCTTTACTTCTCACTTTTTCAAGGCCTAATTAAGCCTTCTCTCATAAACACGACCAGGCCACCAGCAGTCACGTACTGTGTACTCCTTTTGGTCCCCTGTTGGAAGCAATATGCTAATTGAACTGCTTATGGACTGTTGTCAGCCCGACTAATCCCATTACAATTCATATAAAAAGAACCAGATGGATCACTTTGGCCGGCCCAAGGCGCCAGCAAAGGACTCTCCAGACCCTTTACGCGCCGTCTTACCCTGCCATGGCCCGCACTCCAAGGTTGGTCGCCCTATAAAACCTGAAGCCCTCGGTCTATATGCCCTAGCTGCCGCACGCCTCTCGCCGCCAATGTCGCCACCAGCTGCGCATCTATCTGCACGCGCTGCTTGACCCCAGGTCGCGCGATCCATCCCAAGCCGCCGGTGCCGCTCGTCGCCGCTGCACCGGGGTGGCTTCCCCAATGAGCCGGAGACAAGTCCAACCGACGTTGCCGACGTTCCCTGGCCCGCATGGCATATGCACGCAGGGTGTCCAAGCTACGATGGGGCTGTTTAATGCGTCGCCCGTCGGCCGGCTGATCAGACCACGGCGCCCTGCCCTCCCAGGTGCACCTCGTCGCCCTGCAGCAACGTGGGTGAGGCTGCCCTTGCATGCCGACCCTGGTGCCCTGCCTGGCCAGTCGAGGGTCCTCTTTTCCCTAGCGAGCAGCAGCCCAGGATGGTCACAGACGAGTCACAGGGAAGATACATACGTGAGGAAAAATGCCAATATGCCCAGACACCGTAGGCAGACATGGTAATTTTTCCTGTATATTCTCTTGTGTTTCAGATCCTTTATAGATCATCCCCTCATAGAGTCTAATCCTTTCAATTCCGACCTAAGCCGTATACTCCTTTGCATATCTAAATCCTAACCTTTGGCTAATTCACAACGCTGTTCGCTAATTGTTATGATGAGTCTTCTCAGCTAATCCTAGGAGTCTAAGGATTAGCCGTGACCGAACCTCTGGTTTGTTCCCAATCACCTATCTTTTACGGTTTAGATCTGTTATCCTGTTCCTATCTCGCTAGACTCATGACAATAGGAAGACTACGCTTTAGTATTGAGATTGATGTTTACCATTATTTCCAAGTTTCAAATTAAATATTAATCTGACTAATGTTATCTTAATTAGTTTTCTAAAAATAAAAGCAATATAGAGTTTAACTTCGGTTTTTCATAAGCTCATGTCAAGTAGATTAATCATACCCTAACAATTTATATATTTAAATTAAATCAAATTAGGTTTAAACCATGGTTTTATTAAACACGTGTTAACTTACCAATGGTTATGCATTTGTAAAATATATAGGTTTACACTTCGGCTTTTCATAATTAATTATATTAACTAGATTAATGTCAACTACAATGTGTTTTCAATTATAACTGGTTTGGTTCAAATATAAGACGTGTAAAACTTTGAGTAGGTGATCCAATATAATTTGTCTTTCTTAAATTAATTATTTAAATGGCCTAACGTATACGAAATCTTTATAAATAAAATATGATTGGTTTCGACTACGGTTTTCAAATCAAATATAAGTTGAATTAATTCTAACTTAGTGATTTCTCTAAGATAATCCATTTACCTGTTTTATTATTTAAATGATGTCCATTATTCCTTCTTTAATGATCAATAATGAAAGCTTTCCGTTAGATGTATTTATTCAACCGTAGCTCCGTTTTCAGCGTTTCTTACGCCCTCGTGACCGTAGCGACGAGCTCTCTCTTAAGCACGTGTTTTATAAAGTTTTTCCTTTGATTGGTGTATTGTTTCTTATACATGTGTGTTTGTCTACTTGTATGTTGTTTGTGTTGGATGCTTGTCGTATATAGAATGAGTATTATACGTGAGAATGAAGAGCAAGCTTTTCAAGATCTACAGTTAAAGATTTTTTGAGCAGCTATATATTTAGGAATAAAGGCAAGTATTCTTTGACCTATGTCCTATTTACATTAACTACACAATCTAGAGCCCAATTTAATTGCTCCTAATAAAGATGACTAGCTTCATATACCATTACATGTCTATGAAACTTGGGATGGGCTGTGATGTGTAGATTAATGCTACCGCTCAACATATCTTTATGTTGCTAATCTTGATTAATTAATGATGCAATGATGATGAAAGTTTGGCTATTTTAGCAACATGGAGACTTGAGCATGTTTTTATTGGTTTTGCTCAAGTACTTTGCCCTAAGGATCGGTTCGCCGAGCGACCACCCAGGAAAACAGTGCAACCACAATTGATGGAATGGGACATCCTTGACTGATTAATTAGATGAAGTAGAGTTTTGGCCTGCTTCTCTGAAACATGGCGTATGAGGGGTCTGGGGGATATGGGACTTTGCCCTTTGCCATCGTGGTTAATCACCCATTGGAACGGAACTCCCATATCTTTAGTTAACTGGAGTAACCTGTAACGGGCATGCCATGACTCTAGGAATTCTTTGTAAAGGTCTCGTAATGAAACCCTGCCGATTCATAAAAGGATAGTGAATATATGGGGCTTGGCCACCTCTTGGCATATGGGAATCATGACTTGTGGGTAAAGATGTACAACCTCTCGAGAGTGTTTAAAACTGATATATCAACCGTGCTCACGGTTAAGAGCGGCCTGGACCCTCACAGATTAGAGTTTTTAAAGAAAATGGCTCATGATGATAATGGTGATGACAGTGATGATGACAGTGGTGATGATGGTAATGGTGGCAGTTACGACAATGGTTGATACTCAATTATTTTATTTACTTATAATATTTCAGTTATGGGATGGGTTATGCTAATCATTGCTAGTAATAAAACTTGACCAATTAAAAGCAACCGCTATGCCTGTCCACTATAAAGCTAGTCCACTTTTATCCTAAACGGAATACTTGCTGAGTGCGCCATGTACTCACCCTTGCTATCCCAAACCCTATAGTTCTTCCCTATACAAGTTGATGATGATATGAAGACGGAGTGGATCCAGAAGTTTACAAGGTGTTTAGGCGTATGTGCCCCAGTCAACCTTCCTGTGAAGATGGAGTTCCGTTACGAGATAGAAGTTCCGCTATACTCTGATATATTGACTTTTGTGTCAAATGTAAGTTTTATACGCTTATATAATGCACTGTCTATTGATATTCACTGATGAAGTCGGCTGTATGTGTGGAAAATAGATCCTGGGCACACATATGGTGTCATCTGGTTTTGTTTCTAAAACCGGGTGTGACAATATTCCACCTAGATTCGGGACGAGCATGTCCCGAAAAATCGGCCGGACACGCTCGTCCCACTGGGACGCCGTCTCCTCTCCCGTGTCTCTCTGCACGCGCTTCCCCGTCGTCGGTCTCCACTCAGCCTAGCTCCCTCGATCCGCCGGTGGCCGCACACCGCTCTGCCTACGCCCGTCGCCCGGCCCCACGCTGAGGGAGGACGAGGCGGCGCCACCCGCGCGGAGGAGGAGGACGAGGCGGTGCCGCCCGCGCGGAGGAGGAGATGGAGCCATTCCATTCCTAAAAACCAGAATGGAGCCGCTCCATCCTACTATGTCCACCAACCAAACGCTACCTTACTCTCCGATGTCGCTTTCCCCTGCGTCCGAGGCCTCGCGTCCTTCTCCGGCTCCGATGAGACAGCAACAACTATTCCGCGCATCCCTCTTCCGGAGGCTCCGCTGTCTGCAGCTCATCTATCCTCCATGCCTCTCTTCTTCCTCCGCATGTCTCTCTTCTCTATCACCTCACAGCTAAATCTGCAGTAATGGCAATGGAGTACAAATCCACCGTCCTAGAGCCCAGAGCACCGGTCACCACCTAGGCCGTCACGTTCGCCGGCTTCTTCCTCATCTGCATTGACGGTGGATTGCAGCTGCTGGGGGACAGATTGTACCAGCTATGCCTGCGCTTCCTCCAATTCTACAATCACCTACAATCCGAGGAGGTGAACGGCTGCGAGGATGGAGTCCTTGCGGGCGAGGCTTCGCGCGAGCGGGTCGGATGCCTTGGGCTTCGCGGCCGGCCATCGCCCGTGTGGCCGCACGTTCTCGGCTTCCGGCACAGAGGAGACACTCTTTCGACGCTCCGGCGTGGGTCGGGAGGACGGCGACGAGGTCCGCGGTGCGCAACGTCTCATTGAAGGACTCCTCCCGGACAAGGAGAGGCTCCACATCGCGGCGGCGGCCGCTGCCGCTGCCCACACGGCGGCGATGGTGGCGGGTGACTTGGAGTGCTGCGGCGGCGGAGTGGACGCCCCGGTGCGCTGCGCGGACAGTGAGCGGCGGGTGGAGGCTGAGGAAGACGATGAAGGACGAAGTGGAGGAGGCCGGGGATGCGATGGTGGAGAGGTACCTTGAGGAGACGACTTGTTGAAGTTGGAGCGCGAGTTCCTCCGCGCAGCGGAAGAATTGAGCTTGTCGAGGCCAGTGTGAGCGGCAGGCGCGCGGGGTGGGTAGGATTTGGCGCAGTGGCCGCCCCGCCGTGGCTGCCGTGGCAGGGGTCAGGGGCCGGGCGGGGGTGAGGAGAGAGCCGGCTGGGAGATGCGGTCTGGGACCGGGAGGCGGGCATCGGCAGGTCACATGCGGTGGGCCCAGGGCAGGGTCGAGCGGGGGCGTGGGGGCGGAGCAGCCAAACGGGAGGCGGAACGTGAGATGGGAGAGCGGGGAAACATGGGGTGTTTGGTTTTTCGGGTCACATCGGATGTTTGACGCTAGTTAGTAGTATTAAATATAGTCTAAATATAAAACTAATTACAAAGATGAGACTAAATAACGAGACAAATTTATTAAGCCTAATTAATCCATGATTAGCAAATGTGATGCTACAATAACTAGTTGTTAATTATGCATTAATTAGGTTTAATAATTTGTCTCGCCATTTAGTCCTCATCTATGTAATTAGTTTTTTTTAATTAAACCATGTTTAATACTTCTAACTAGCGTCCGAACATCTGATGTGACACAGACTGAGTTTAGTCTCTGGATCCAAACACCCCCTAAAGGGGTAGAAATGTGTGGTCTGCTCTCTAACCTATTCTAGTACCATCAACCATTCTCTACTTTTAAAATGCACTTCCTTGCCCCCACCAAGTAGTCTTCTTGCATGTGTTTCTTGAAATAGGATTTCAACACGCTAGAACGTTGGAACAAAGTAACATTCGCTCCAATGCAAATGGAAGTTAAACTAGGTAACGTTCTATTTGACTACATCCAAAGAGGCCCAATGACATTTGGCGCTAGTGTGTGTTACACTGTTACACGTAGGGTTAATTAGATAGGTGCCATTATAAATATCGTGGTTTTGAAATATATCATTACTATTCATGATATTGTATACATACCATTGCAATTTTACAACTCTTTGATATATGCCACTACCTAACCATTTGAACCAACTTTGGACCAAAATACCCATATCTTCTACCTCGTTCTCTTTCTTCCATTTCCTTTTCTTCTTCCCAACCTGGCACAACGCTGAGCCCACTGCTGTCATCCTCGCTGCGGGAAACGGCACTGCGCTGTCGCCGTCCTTAATGGAGGCATTCTCGCGCTCCCTGCCTCCAGTCGTGCTCGCGTGGTGGCGCCTTGCCCCTTCCTCCGCATAGCCCCTCTCCCTCCCTCCCTCCAACTGCGCTCGCCGGTGAGGGGTTGGGCAGCCATGGGAGGGATGGCCGACGCTAGGCGCCTCCGAGCTCCCGGTGCGGGCCGACGCTGGGCGTCTCTGAGCTCCCGCCGCTAGGTGCCTTCGAGCTTCCTCCACCGCCCAATCTTGGGGAGGGGCTGCGGCTCTTGGCTGCGAGGGAGAATGGCAGCGATGGTGGTATAGCCGCATAGGGGGAGGACGTCGCCGTGGGGAGCCCGTGGAGGCCAAGCTCGCCGGAGGGGGGGTGTGGTAGTCACCGAAAAGGATAAGGCCGCTTCGTCGGTGGCCGACAAGGTGTGACAGAGGCGATAGGAGAGGGAGAGGGGAGGAAGAAGATAAGGGCAATTTTGTCCAAAAATGATTCAAATAGGTAGGTAGTGGCATATATCAAAGACTTGTATTATAATGGCATGTATACAATATCATAAATAGTAATGGCATATTTTAGAACCACGATATTTATAATGGTATATATCTAATTAACCCTTACATGTACCACGCAGGGGAATTTAGGAGCCGTTTGGTGGAGCTTTGCTCCTGGATTCCGTGGAGTGAATCTAGAATGTCCAGCTAAACAGCAAAAAGGAGACCAGATTCTCAGGCGAATCCAGAAGAATCACTCCCCTATTTTACACTATGGCCATGGAGTAAAAAAAGATGCTCCCACCTACTCCCCACTCTCCAGCCCTTAGGAATCACTTCACAGACAGTTTGCCATACGTTTTTCAACAGACAGATTCACTCATACATAGAATCATGGAATCACTCCACCAGTGAATCAGTTCCCGGAGCCAAAGAATCTGGCAGCAGAGCTCTACCAAACAGGCCCTTAGAGAAATGCTACTTGCGTTATATGACACTATTTAGTTTTTGGCAGGGCATTCCACATTTGGTGGTGACTTGGGTGCAATCAGCCCATTTGTGCAAGCGTGCAGTGGCTGTTGTGGTGCGTCCAATGGCCATCAAATGGTGATGTGTCTTTTTACACATAAACCCTTCCACCACATCACTTGAAAGGAAAAAAAAATACGAAAACCCCCATAGGAAGAGAAATCCCATCTGTTTCCACGTCAATTTGGTCTCCAGCCGCCGCCGGCCTCCACTCGGCTTCCATTTGTTGGGATTGGGATGAGGCATGGCCACCGTGTGCATGTGCAACCATGCCGAACAGCATGAACAGGAAGAAGCTAATAAGATCCAGTCTAGCACGTGCCCAGCAAGAACAAGGAAGAAGCTAATAAGATCTAGTCTAGCACGTGCCTGGGATGAGATCCACGTCGTCTGCATCACGGTCATCTACTCGTGTGCATTGCGGCGTTGAATATCGATGATTTCCATCAGCGAGATGGTAGTGGCCGCGCCGGCCTCTGCCACGAGTTCGGAGGACAGCGGCTCGTCGAGCGGAAACGGGTCCAGTTATTCAACCCGATTATTCAGTGATCATGCGGGAATGGATGGGATTAATCTTTCCAAGGGGGTTGTGCTATATTTGTTTTGCCTATTAGATGGTGTGGTGGTGGGGAAAAATGCATGTCTCCGTTGGATGGCCATTGGACGCACCACAATAGCCGCTTGCACAAATGGGCTGATTGTACCCAATTCGTCGCCTCCACATTTCACTGATGCTTTATACACGACTTATACCTTTCAATGTTTACATAGAATTTTTAAATAAAAATACCATAACTAAAATTTGTTTTTTTAGATAATGGATAAAGTCCAGCCTCCATATTGACGAGTACATATTAATAGCTATCAAATTACAAGGGCACTTTGCCCCTAAATCTCAAAACTAAGAAACATGAAGAAATGAGATAAAAAACAAGACTATGGAAACTAAAAGACTATGCTTTAATCTTTTTTAGGTCTTTGCATCAAAATCGAGTCTTAACACATTGACATTCTTCGCCTTGAAAACCCTTCCGTCATCGTCCTGGAGGGTGACGACGCCGTGATCGGCGGCTTCAAGGACCATAAAAGGTCCTTCCCACTCTTACCATGACCAAATAAACGAACATGAGAGTTAAAGAGTAGTACCTTTCTCTCGATTTGAATGTTTTGATCTTGATCCGCTTATCGTGCCATCTTTTTGTGCGCTCCTTGTATAGCTTAGCACTGTGGTATGCCTTCTTCCTCCATTTAGCTTGGCCAGTTGAATTTGCCTTCTCACGCCTGCTGACTGGAGATCCATGTTCCACCTCTTCACCGCCCAGTGAGATTTGAATTCAAGTTCCACTGGAAGATGACAAGTCTTACCGTACACCATTTGGTATGGTGTCATGCCAATGGGAGTCTTATATCTAGTTCGGTATGCCCAGAGAGTATCGGGTAGCTTGGATACCCATTCTTTTCCCATAGCCTTGACTGTCTTTTACAATATGTTCTTGATTTGTTTGTTTGATGTCTCGGCTTGGCCACTTGTCTGCGGATGATAAGGGGTGGCAACACGATGGTCCACACTGAGGTCAGCGAGACACTTCCTGAAGCGCTTTTCAATGAAGTGTGCGCCTCTATCACTGATGATGATCCGTGGTACTCCAACGCGATGAAAGATGGTCTCCCAAAACATCTTTATGGAGTGTCTTGAGTCCGCTGTGGGACATGGCAGTGCTTCTACCCATTTCGCATTCTTGGGAAAAGGTCCCATGAAATCTATGCCCCACACGTCGAATACGTCAATTTGAAGATTGCTTGTGAGTGGCATAGCATCTTTTGTATTTATATTTCCTTGGCGCTAGCACCTTGGACACCATCGCACGAACTCTTTTGCATCTTCATACATAGTGAGCCAATAGAACCCACTCTGCCAGATTTTTGCATGAGTCCGATAAGTCCCGTAGTGTTCTCCATAGGAGGATGCATGTCATCTATCTAGGACTTGCGGTGCTTCACAAGTTGGAATGCAGCGACGCAGGAGTCCGTCTGCGCAGAGTTTGTACAAGTAGGGGTCATCCTAGGGATAGGATCGGCTGTCGTGGGCCAATTTCCCCTTATTTGTTCCTTCAGGGATATAGCCGGCAACAATGTAATTCACCAAATTGGCATACCAAGGTTGGGCTATTGTCACCTTTAAGAGCTGATCATCTCTCATGTAATCATCGATCGGCAAGGATGATGTTTCCTCAAATTTCATTCGTGAGAGATGATCTGCAACTGAATTTTCTACTCTCTTTTTGTCTCTGATCTCAATATCGAATTCTTGGAGTAACAGGACCCACCGAATCAAGTGTGGTTTTGCATCTTTCTTGGTAAGGAGATATTTGAGAGCAACATGATCTGTATATATGATAACCTTTGATCCTACCAAGTATGACCTGAACTTGTCAATAGCAAAAACCACTTCTAGTAGTTCTTTTTCGGTGGTGGAGTAGTTCAGCTGCGGGCCAGTAAGAGTTTTGCTTGCATAAGATATAGCATGATGCTTCTTGTCATTTGTTTGGCCCAGTACTGCTCCAACAGCGTAGTCGCTTGCATCACACATGATCTCTAATGGCTTGTTCCAATTGGGCAGTTGGATGATGGGTGTTGTGGCCAATGCTTCCTTGAGCTTGTGGAAAGTTTCGAGACATTCCTCGTCAAACACAAAGGGAGCATCTTTGGCTAGTAGGTTGGTCAGAGGCCGGGCTATATGGGAGAAGTTTTTGATAAATCTCCTATAGAACCCAGCATGGCCTAAGAAGCTTCGGATGGCCTTGATGTTTGTAGGCAGAGGTAGTTGTTCAATGACCTCGACCTTTGCACGATCTACCTCTATGCCTCTTTTGAGATTTTGTGGCCTAGCTGTAAGGAAAATGGGCCCAAAGCCGTGTGCTTAGTTCCTTAATGTGATTTTGGTGATTGAATTGACAACACGTGACATGGGACTAATATATGTATACAAGTGTTTTTGTCTAAAGTCCCAACTGCAAAAGGTGGACTTGGGGTACAAACACATCAAAGAAGGACTTAAAAGGTACAAGAGAAGTCCCAAGCCGCCATCAAGGTGCAAGCTAGGGTGCCGATTTTTTGGGACACCAAGAGGTCAAGAGAAGCCCCATCGAGTGAACCGGCGAGAAGAAGCCCGAAGCTGAATACTCAAGACCCCGTGCGGATTACACTCACCGGACAATATAGACAGAGGGTGTTGGAAACGGATGAAAGCTGGCACTTGAACTCACCGGACGGTCTGGTGAGAGAGGAAGCGCTGGATATGCCAGTGGTTAAACGCACCGGACGATATAATATCGTCCGGTGAAAACGTCCGGTGATTCCAACGGTCAAAATTCCAGTTCAACAGTCGACTCAGCGGCTAGTTGGGAGTGCACACCGGACGGTCACCGGACGGTCCGGTGATCACGCAGAAATGAGCAGAAAGCTCTCAACGGCTAGTTTTGGAGGTATGGCCTATATACCCCTTGGCCGGCCTCCACATAGTGGTTGGAGTATCTTGAGCTAGCACAAGAGTTGATACACATTCTCCATGCCCATTTGAAGTGTAGCAACACAATTTGAGAGCCAAACCACCACAAGAGCAAAACTAGACACATCCGACAAAGCTAGTGCTTAGTGCATCCTTGCTTAGGCCACCTTGTCTATTCTCCATGCCTGCGTGCACGACCTTGGTGTATCAAGTGCGATTGTAAGTCTTGCGAAACCCTTTGGCATGTGGAGTGGCCGTCACCATCTTGTGAGAGGGAGGAAGGCCCTCGGGACATTGCCCAAAAGCTTCTCATAGCGGAGATGGCGGGGTAGCTCCGCAAGAAGGACTCGGAAGACCCCAATGGCCACATCCATCCTCTACCCTTGCGTGGGCGAGGCCGTAGCCTGTGGAGGACTACGCGAGAGATAGGCTCGAGTGGGTGTGTACCGAGGATATCCGGAGACCCGACCGCGGTTGCTTGACTTCCGCGGAAGTCACTTTGCCATCCTCCACCCTTGCATAGGCGAGGCCGCACTCCTTTGAGGATTGCACGAGAGCAAAGCCCTTTATGGAGTGCCAACAAGGATGTAGGGGGTAGAGGCACGTTGGCCTCCCCAAACCTTGAGAAAAATATAGTCGTGTCTTGTGTGCCATCGCCAACATCGTCATTGGAAGTTTGCATTCTCTACCTATCCTTTAGCTTTCGCATTTACATTCTTGCAATTGTGTGCTTACATTCCTAGACTAGCTTGATAGGTTAGTTTTTAGGTGGAATTAGGCTGCAAGACTTGGCCACGGTAGAAGTAGCAACACTTAGCAAAACTTTAGTGCACATAGCTAGATTTACTTTGCATAGGTTTTGCTTAGTAGTTATAGTTTTTAGTGAGTTTTAGTTTTTAGAAATCCTAATTCACTCCTCTTAGGCGTCGGTCCAACCTTCTCTGACCATGAAATGACATTTTTCCCAGTTCAGAACAAGGTCGACCTCTTTGCATCTCTGCAGAACTTTTTCAAGGTTTTCTAGACATTGATCAAAGCTCTTGCCATACACTGAGAAGTCTGGGTGCATTGCCTGCAAATATGCACTTTTTTATTGGAGTGAGTTCATCATCAGGGCTCTGCTCCCTCTGCTCTGCTGCTGAAAAAGGCTATATAGAGTGGTTAGGTTTTCTTCTTCCGTCGGCAATCGCGCCAAAAACACGAGTTCCTTTTGGATTTCCTTTTTGATCAATGATAACAGCCCTCCTGACTACCTCCCCCCAAACCCCCATAATATTTTCAATGAAGTTAGGGAAGATTGCCATCATGCACCGCTGGATGATGCTGGAGCATTGCACAACCCAAATGACATTCACCGGTAGGCGAAAGTTTCATAAGGGCATGTGAAGGTGGTCTTACTCTGGTCCTCCGGGTGAATCGAAATCTGGTGGTAGCTAGAGTAACCATCGAGGTAGTAGAAGAAAGAGTGATTTGCTAGCCTCTCTAGCATTTCGTCAATGAAAGGGAGAGGAAAATGATCTTTTCTGGTGGCGGCATTAAGTTTCTTGTAATTAATGCATATTCGCCAACCGGTGACAGTTCTCTGAGGGATTAGCTCATTGTTCTGGTTCTAGACAACTGTCATTCCTCATTTCTTAGGCACAACTTATACGGGGCTAACCCATTCACTATCTTGTACGGGGTAGATGATACCCGCGTGTAGCAATTTGAACACTTCCTTCTTTACTACCTCCCTCGTCGCATTGTTCAATCATCTCTGAGGCTCCCGTGTAGGTTTGTGATCAACCTCCATAAGGCGATGGGTGCACAGGTTGGGACTGAAGGCCCTTCAGATCTTGGAGCGTGTATCCAAGCACAGTTCTGTACTTCTCCAGAACTGAAAGCAATCGTTGGCTCTCACTCTCTGTCAGCTTGTCGCTGATGATTACCGATGCATCCTCTTTCCCATGGAGGAAGGCGTACTTCAGGCCAGGCGGTAGTTGTTTCAGCTCTATCTTCAGAGCTTCGGGCCGTAATGATTCACCAAGTTCTTCGAACTCGAGCGGCTCCTCTTCCACACTGAAGTTGCTAATAGCCTCTTACTCTAGGCTTTTGTATTGACCCATTTCCTCAAGTGAAAGGCTCATCACTTCTTCCATGGGGTCAATCTCTGGCTTTGCTTCTGTTTTGGCATTGAGTGATCTGTCAATATTCACATTGATTTCTTCATTGCCCAACTGAAGCTGCAGCCTCCCTCTGTATATATCTGAGCTGGTGAGGGCGACGATTAGGATCCCGACCGCAATCAGTGGTGTGGATCCTTTGGGGACGTCGAAGACGTGGAAGTATAAGAACATCTAGGTATCCCACAAGGTTGTAGGAACTACCTGGAGCACACTGTTGCATTGCAAGTACCTGCTGTCTGCCCATTTCAAACGAATGGCTGATCTCGATAGTGGCTCTATGGGGAAGTAACTGTCCATCACATACTTAGGAATTATGTTCACTCCTATCCGTGAGTCATATATGATGTCTTGCGGCTGTAGCCTTGATACTTGGCCAGGGATGACGCTCGGGTCTAGATAGAATTTGATTGCTTTTGTGTCCAGGCGTCTTTCCTCTAGCCAATCCCGATTAATTGCTGCTGAAAGCCAGAGCAGGTCCTCCTTCATATGTGCTTTGAAATCTGGGAGTGTACGATGGTTTGAAGGTTCTGGTGAAGCGTCGGTCTTGTTTAGGCAATCGAGAGGTGTTGCCAAACTCCATGAATATTTCATTCGAAAGAGAACGGAGGTGCCGATGGAGGTATCGTCAAAGCCAAACTAACCCCCAAACTGACCCTCTTAGTTTGCCATGATGATGGTTCTGGGATTTCTTCGATTCGAGGAGATGGTGGTGGTGGAGTTGGATAGTATATGATTTGTCGCTCTTCATTGGAGTTTTGGTTGGGTGGCTTCTATGGAGGTTGCTCTTCTAATGTGCCGAGGTCAGAAGCCTTCTCGAGAATTTTGTCAAAAATTTTTCTTCATTCACATGGCTTTAGGTGCGAGAACGATCCCCTAGAGGCTAAGTTGAGGCAAAGATCAGCACCAGGTGAGAGGCCTCGGACAAAGTGCTGTAATAACATGTGGCGGAACCACCAACTTAATCCGGCTCAAAACACGTCTGCCATCCATTGGTTCGCAACATGCTTGAAACGGACCAAATCCGGTCGTCCATCGAGTGCCCCGAGGGACCCTCGATAAACCATATTTCTCATTTGACCGACAATATACACGTAAAACTCTCGATGGAGTCACAACGATTACAACAACTCAGGCAGTTTACGAAATAAGTAGAGTTATTTTACAATGCGGTAGTTCAAATAATTATACAACCATGGTCGGAGGTATTCCGAAAGCAAGTTTCAAGTTCTCTTGCAGCGGAAATTTAAAGTCTTACTACATTACTTGCAATAGCAAAATATCGCAAAAGACATAACACCGTGCCCACCGGTGTCATTCTTAGCCATTCATCATGTCATGTCATTACTCATCAGGTGCCACAAAGAAGGCACCACATCTATAGCAAAGGTCATTAGGATCACTGAAAAGAATTTAAGCAACAACGGTGAGTACGTGGGATACTCAGTAGGACTTACCCATAGGTCTTATATGCCCGACTCATAGGGTATGCATGGCTTTATATGGACTGGCTGACCCTCCCGCACTAAGCAGCTTACTATTTATTTGATCCTTAGCTTTTCAGATTTAAGTATCAAATGATGATCATCTTGAATCAACTACACATGATTCATATGATTCAAAAATAAGTAGTACTTGATAAATAAACATGTCATATATAAACAATATAAATAAAAGCATGAATAATAGAGCATCATTTTAATTCATCAAGTTTCCCGAATACTTCTGCGTTGAACGTCAGCGGTACAGCATGCTCGACATCTGGTGAGCCACAGTGATTCGAATCGTTTTTAATTTCCGGAAATATTCCAAACCACACGGTATATGCTTACTTGCCGTAGCTTTCATACATATACCTACCCCGAAACAATTACAAACAAAGTCCGATTTGCACTTGTCAAACCCCCGAGTTATTGCCCCCACGGGGAGTTCACGGCCATCACCGGCCCGTGAGTACGAAGCTCCCCAAGGTACCACTACCTCCATCAAGCTGGCAGGTAACAATTCAACTCTTTGGTGCACTCAAGAAGGGCTTCGAGAACTATGCGTTCTGGTAAGAGTGAATGCTGACCTCAGCGCGAACAACGGACGTGCAACAAAATCACAATAACATAAACATCGTATCATCATATGCCCCGCCCGGTCTCATATGAACAATTTGTCATACTCTCATCATGTTCATTTTAATTGTTGGCAAAATTTTACTTAATCGATGAGTGACTCCATTTACTCGTATCTAGTCGATCCTACAGCTAAGCATAAGACCGCCCTATTCGTTCCAGCAAGGATCCTAAACAAGGTATACTAAGGATTATTTATGCACGTGGATTTCCATATAACTCCTGAACCTAATGCATTTTAAAAATAGTGATAGGACTCTCTACATAGGAGTACGCTTAGGAGCCTACCTTTGCGTTATATTTAAGAAAACCAACAAACTAATCTAAGTTAGTTTGCCGGGTTGTGGAGCATTGCCCCAGGCAACCCTTTGAAACAAGAACGGATTTAATCAGCGACACACCGTCTTCGTCTTGGTAGAAAAGCCAGACTCCTGCTCGAGATATTATCGTAGTTAGTAATCCTATTGCATGATATGAATGCAAATGCGTGAACACGAACATGAACAGGATCGATATTAAAAATGATGAAGGGTTTACGTTAAATAATTATTAGCAATGGCATGTTTAAACTACATCTTTATATTTCATTCTTATGTAAGCAAATGATTATCAAACACCTCAACATACCCGTGTGTATACTATCAGCTTTAGAACAGTACCAAAACACTTAAAACACGGTCACTTAAGTATAAATTGAGCACACCCATATTAGTACTTCATTTAACCATTTAAGTGAGATCTTACACTTATCTTTTTAATTCTGGGAATCACACAGATCTAATGGCCACAAAGTTTTATGACATGCGCATAAGCTGATACTAAGTCTACCATAATTATTTCAGGATTTTTAGAGCTACGTGACAGGAAGTAAAATTCAAACATTTAATTAAATAGACAAGTATCATCTTTTAGTTCCAATAGGTATAGAATAGTTATAGGACCCAAAGTTTTCCACAAGTACCATGCAACAATATAAACATACTGCAATTTTTTTCCCAAGATTTATAGACACGTATACCTACCCATATAAATTCATCATGCATTAATGCTGGCACTTAAAATGCAAGGGCAAAGCTGTCTTCTCTGCTTAAGGTGTACTTATTTTTTAAAGAAACTATAGAGACTATCACACACAAGTTCAAGTGATCACACATGCCAACTACCAAAGCTTTGTTTCAACGGAGAAGATGTAAGTATAAAAGAGACCTATAACGGCTATGTTTTAAACAGCAATGTTCTGGTGCAGAAGGGCATTTTTCCTATTTAAGAAAGAACCTCGGGTAACACAAAGAAATAGCACAAAACATGAAGGTTGGGTATTATGGTTTTATTTAGTAACTAGCCTTCAAAATACAATTACACATTCCCGAGCGACCTATTTCAACAAGCAGGCACGAAATTAGAAAGACAGTGCACTGTGGTCTGTCATTCGGATCTAGAGTCTATCATGTGGGAAAATAAAAAGACACACTCAACCAGCTAGTGTTTGCCTTTCGAAAACAGAGTATGAAAACTAGGAGTTTCAAGCATGAAATCGTTTCATCTTGCAGATCAACATGTATGCAGAGAATTATTTTTACTATTTATAATTGGAAAGGTACTGTGGTGCCGTTGCATTAAACAAAAATCATAGCATAACTGTCTAGGAACAAACACTATAGGAACAAGGCATACATATAATTACTTTTGAACACAGCACAGGGCTTAGAAAATTAAACAAAGCCGAGATTACAACTTATGAGGGCTCTATTGTTTGTCTAAAGACTCTCACTCAAAACGTGTACCAAAACAAGCATGAATGGATTTATCAGGACAGATAAATTAAAATGATGTTCTGGTTAAACAAAGATACACTAGAGAAATGCAACATATGGCCAATGCAATGTTACTAGTGATAACATATGAATATCTCTAAACTTTTGACCATAAAAGCAACAAATTAAATTGGAGAAAACAACCTAAGATTTGTAGTCCAGGTAGGTTAAACTACACTGAACTAGATAGAAACTTGGTCACCTAGTGTTTTCATGTGCAGTTTGCATAATACCACAACTATACCGCAAGTATACGTGTATTTAGGTTTTATCCAAATCCCCTTTCCCTTTCAGCATTTAGATCACACAAGTATATTTATGCATACAAGAATAGGAATCTTGCATTCCAGAATTTGTTGTTGGTATGACTTTCACAGGGAGGAAAGAGTTCAAGGATGCTTTGGTCAAGTATGGTCTGCAAACTAGGAGGCACTTGATATTTCCTAAAGATGAGAAATGTAGGATCAAAGCCAAATGCTCATGGAAGGGTTGCCCTTGGGTGATATTTGCCTCAAACAAGATAAATAGTGACAGGTTTCAGATCAAGACATTTCATGATGTGCACATTTGTCCTAAGAGGAAGGACAATAGACTTGTGACAGGACCTAGGATAGCTGACAAGTACGAGCACATTATCAAGGCAAATCCTTCATGGAAGCTTCAAAACATCAAAGAGACAGTTCTGCTAGAGATGGGTGTAGATGTGTCAATGTCCAAGATTAAGAGAGCAAAAGCTATAGTGATGAGAAGGATATATGAATCATGTAAAGGGGAGTATGCCAAGATTTTTGAGTACCAGGCAGAAATACTTAGAAGCAACCCAGGTAGCACAGTTGCAATATGTTTGGACCCTGAGTACACTGAACCTGTGTTTCAGAGAATATATGTTTGCTTTGAAGCTTGCAAAAGAGGCTTCCAAGCTGGCTGTAGGAGAGTAATTGGAGTAGATGGGTGTTTTTTCAAGGGTGCTTGCAATGGTGAGCTGATATGTGCTCTTGGTAGAGATGCAAACAACCAAATTTACCCTATAGCTTGGGCTGTGGTCGAGAAAGAAAATGAAGATTCTTGGACATGGTTTTTGGGACTTGTACAAAAGGATCTACATATTCCAGTAGGTGGCAGCGGATGGGTTATCATATCTGACCAACAAAAGGTATTGGTTTTTGCCTTTTTTATATGTACTTGTAAATGAATCAGTAAGCTACCGTGACTAATTTTCATTCCATTGTGACTTCTATTGTTGTAGGGTATTCTAAATTCAGTTGCAGCCCTGTTCCCTAACATTGAACATAGGATGTGCACAAGACACATCTATGCGAACTGGAGAAAGAATTACAGGGCCCAAGACTATCAGAAGCCATTTTGGAAATGTGCAAAGGCATCAAGTGTGCCATTCTTTAACTATTGTAGAGCTCAGTTGGCCCAATTAACTCCTGGAGGTGCAAAGGCCATGATGAACACCAACCCTAAGCACTGGAGCAGGGCATGGTTCAACATTGGATCCAATTGTGATAGTGTGGACAATAACATGTGTGAAAGCTTCAACAATTGGATAGTAGATATCAGGGCACATCCCATTATTTCCATGCTTGAGGGAATCAGGACTAAAGTGTATGTTAGGATACAACAAAATAGAACCAAGTCAAACACTTGGGGTACAAGGATCTGTCCAAATATACTCAAGAAGATGAACAAGTACATTAACTTGGCACAGAGATGCTCTGCCATATGGAATGGTAAAGATTGCTTTGAGGTGAAAGAGTTTGACAAGAGGTATAAAGTTGACATTGGGAAAAGGACTTGTTCTTGCAGGTACTGGCAGCTAGCAGGTATCCCTTGTGCCCATGCCATCACTTCACTATTTCTGAGCTCCAAGGCTCCTGAAGATTACATAGCAGACTGTTATTCAGTTGATCACTACAACAGCATCTATGACCATTGCATGCTGCCAATGGAAGGTATTCACCAGTGGCCCCTAGATCAGCGCAAACCAAAACCTCCTGCATATGTCAAAATGCCTGGTAGGCCAAAAAAAGAGAGAAGAAGAGAAGTTGGTGAATTGAAAAAGGCCAAGAAACTCTCTAAGGTGGGCATGAAAGTCACATGCAGCAAGTGTCACAAAACAGGTCACAACAGTAGAACATGTAACAAGTCTAAATCGAAGAAGAGAAGCATTTTGGAGAAAGGGAAAGAGGCAAGTAACTATATTATTTTGGACTGAACCATTGTTCTTGGGTCATGAATTAAAACTTGATTTTGCCTTTTTGCAGGTATTGGAGGGAACTATGCCACATAAGAAGTCAAGGACCGGAGGGCCTCAAAGTAGTAGTCAAGGAAGTGCAGGTGATCTACCTTCCGAGGGAAACCTGATGACAACTCCTATCAAGAACAACAAGAAAATAGCAGGACCATCCAGGCCTAGGCAGGCTCCAAGGCTCAAAGCTGATGCCAAGAAGAAAAAAATCTACCATCCAGTGACTCCTGTGTCTAGCTTTTAGAATGTAAAAAATTTGGTGGGTGCTGCTGCCCTATAACAGTAACCTTAGGTGCTTCTTATTTTGGTATGATAGTTATGGTGCTACACTGAACTCAGGAGTTAGAATTTCTGTTATATCTGTGTAACAATGAATTATGTTATGTCCAAATCCTGGCGCTATGTTTCTCCATGTTATATGCACACGTTCAATGCTTACATTGCCCACTGAAGTAACAAAAACAAGAACTTTAGCACCTCATCAGTAGTCATCAGTTGATTACAATTTCACTTTCCTAAAAAAATCAGCTCATTATGCTGTCATTTCTGTGTCTCCAACTCCTGTAGCATCAGCATTAGTGCATCACGTTCTCCACATTGCCCCCACAGCAGGCCATCGGATTTGTCAAGGGTCCTGTAGCAGCGCCTATGCCAGCCCCTGTGGCGGCGGGAAGGCCTCTGGCCGTGACCTCATCATGGGCCCTGAAGCTGCGCCGACGCAAACCACCGCGGCGGCGAGGAGATTGATGGATGTCGTGACCGGCCTCCTCACGGCCTTGTAGCACCGCCGGTGCCGACCTCTGGGTGGCTTGGATGAATCGATGGTGACTGCCAGATGAGAGATGGATATGATGAATAGGTCTGGACCCAATAGAAACATGGATAAATGGGGTTATGTGTGCCAAAACAGTTCTATCCACGTCAAGTTGTCCACGTGTCACCGAGAGTTAGCAAAACCACCTTCAGGTCAGCTAATCCTGTTTTGATTCCAGGCAAAAGGTGAATAGTGAACTGGTTTAGCAAACCGGTGGGGGAAAATAAACACAAATATTGATTAAGGGGTTATCTGGACAACGCGCATAGGTGAGGGGAGTAATTTGGACTTTTTCCTTTCTAAAACCCCTTTGGGCTGCTAAACATCCAAGATCTAAAAGAAAACGAAATCAACCTTGGATTGCTGCTGCTAGTATCTGTTGAGGCAATGCATCAATCACCTTTGGGGGAAAACAGGGAGATTAGGGTTGTTGTTATTTCTGGACACCAATGGAGAAAGGAAAGGTTACTGCTGTTGCTACTGAATGTGCGCAGGAGAAATAAAAGCAGGAGGCAAACCTACTGCAGTTCTTGCTCACATGGGGAAAAGATGAACATCCAGCTGCTGTCCTGGGCCATGGCGCTGGTGGGGAAAAGAAGAACGGAAAGGCACCAATCAAAATCGTTGCCGCCAGGGATGGGAATCAAACAGCAATCTGCAGGAAATGGAAGCTGGTGGCATTGCTGCTGTACGCCTACTGCTGCTCGGTGTGGGAGGCGCCAGGGAGGGTGGAGCAGCAGGGTGTCGATCTGATGCAGGGAGGCGGAGGAGATGGCGTGGGGCTGGTGGAGCTCGATGGGATAAGCAGCAGGGAGAAGGAGCAGGGCGTCGATCTGCTGCTGCGAGGTGGAGGCAGTGGACAAGGGCGAAGACGACGACAGAGGCGAAAGAGAGACGAGGAGCTCCCGTTCTCGGCTTTAAGCCGGTCGGGCGGCAATGGCGAGGAGCAGCTCGGGCCCCCGGGCAGAAGGGCTCGGGCGCGTGTCGCGTGTCGCGTGCGGCTCCAGCGCGCGCGGCGCGTGGCTTGGGAGGTGGCGGCAGGTCGGCAGCGGGCTCGTGCCGCAGGCAAGACGTTGGAGCTGGTTCTAGTCACAAACATACACGCGTATAGGAGATTTCGTCGACCGTTTTCCCGTGTTTTAGTGCAGGGAATCCTTAAATACGAAAGTTGTAGATGGTTCAAAGATCTAAAGTTCTTCTACAAACATTTAAATCCAAAGCGTAGTAGTTTGCAAAATATAACAAGCAAAAGTTTGGTCGAATTGATCAAATCCCGAAATTCAGAAATTTAGCGAACCTAGAGCTCGGCTTGGTGCACGTTTTTCTCCCAAATTCTGGTAGAACGGATCCAAAATGTTTATACAAAAATTAAAGGTGGTTCATAGGGCTTCAACTTTGTTATAAATATTCAGGTCAAAATATCTAAAGTTTGGGAGATACAAGCAGCCAAAGGTGGGTCGATTCAACGTGTTAAGCTGACAAATTTCAGACTTGTAGTTTTTTTCAGGTTGAGCTAGACTTTCAGAATCGACACATATAAACCCGCTTGTAGTTCGAAATATAAAGAGCTATAAGCTCATATCAAAATATAAAAGTTTTAGACCATAAGATTCTATAAAACTTTGATGTTGAGTTTTCACTGATAAGATTTATAGCACAATGAAAATGTCATATCTTGAGGAAGGGTTCAAATTACCTAGATTTTGATCCTAAACTTATTTCAGTTGTAGTTCAAAAACTAAGCACATTCAGAGGAAACATTATATAGCAAAGTTGTCACACACTTCATGATCTACAAGTTATGTATATAAAGTTTTGCCCAGTTCCTTTTGGCTTTTGCGTTATGCACCACAACAGGTTTATATTACTGAGTTTTACAAGAAGATTTCAATTCCATTGCATTCAATTTGCATTTAGACACTCAAAACAAATTTACATGCGCATGGTTTGGCACGTTGAAAATGAAAAGAAAGTGGATTTGACTTAGAGATACCGGAGGTATCACATAACATTGCTTCCGAAATAGCCAGGTCCGGTCCTGACGATGTCAGGCGGTTGAAGCGTGCCCCATGCTGCTCCCAAGGATTCTCTCTCTCGCTGTCGAAATGAAAGTACTTCGCAACGAAGATCGACAACCTTGTTTGGCAGAAAGAAGCGCAGACAAAAACTTGATTTCAGCTCTTCCCAACTCCCTTCTACTTTGCTGACCGTCTGATTGCACCAGATTTTTGCTTCCCCCGTTAGTGAAAACGGAAAAAGTAGCCATCATAAAGTCTCACTCGACATCCCCGAGATGACCAAACAGCTGTATAACTGCTCGAACTTCCGGAGGTGTGAGTAGGGGCATTCAGATTCCAATCCTTCGAGCGATTGATCCCGAACCATGGCTATTAAGCCGGGACGTAGCTGATAGCCATCTGCTGTGATAGGTGTGGATGATGGTGGGGGCTCCAAATAATCGCTCTTTGGAGCGGTGAGTTGATAGATTGCCGTGGAATCCATATGGTAGATGGTATGTGGTATTTGGTGGGGATATATATGGTGGTTGTGTATGGTGTGAGTATGGACGATCCTAAGGTTCTAGTTGAATTAGCTACCGTTTCCCGGCAACGGCGCCAGAAAAGGTTGTTGGCGTTTCTTAGCCTATTGAATTAATCTGCAAGTGCAAGGAAACACATTGTAGTTTTTCACTCAAGAGTATTCCAGGGTATCGAAATTCAAGAGGAACGAGAAGTAACTCAACGTAGAATAGGTAGAACCAAACAGTAAAACCAGCAATTGCAGAGATAGAAGACAGAGCAGAGCAGGTTCACTACTTCAATTAAAACAACTTAACCTTACTAAACAAACTAGTATTATACTCAACAGGTTTACTTAGACACTGAGGCTATAGAACCACCTCTGAGCACCAGAGTGCTGATAACCCAAACGAGAAAGGTGGGCACTACAGAACTCAGCTATGTGTCGATGACAACTTATCTGGACGATGGGGTTGGACTACATAGGACACACCCGCTGTCACCAGGTGGGACTACCAACCAAAACTGCGTGCGACGAGATATCTTCTAAGGCAAACTCTAGTCTAGACACCACGTCTACACAACCGAGTTTACTGCTATACTGGTTCGAAGCCAGAGAGCAAGAACAACTGTATAGCTAAACTACACAGAGCACACTTGGCACCCGTAAACTACTGAGCAAAGTACTGAAAATGTAAATAAAGTAAGTATGAAGTAAATAAAGGAGGGAGCAACGAACTTTACTGAATCCTGGAAATAGAGTAATAATTCCTCTGAGAATAAGAGCTCAGGAATAGAATACCAAAGAGAGATCCGACTCCTTCACTCTACAACTTGGCTCTCTTTACAATGCCAAGGGTGGCTTCACTATTATACTCTACACTCAACTACACAACCACACTTGTCTTCTATTGATCCACCACACCTTGCAAGTGACCTCCCGGGGGGTATTTATAGTTTGGAGACCGATGGGGTACTTGTAGGTGCTCCAGGTCGGTTGTGAGTGTAAGTCGGTGGCATGCCGACCATAGGGGGTGGTCGGGCGGCTACCCATCTTGCCGCCTTTGAGCATCCAACGATTGAAATGCATTCATTTAGTCGGTTGACAGTTGGTGGAGTCGGTGCACGTGGAAAATGGGACGGAGGGGTGGTCGGCCGACCACTCCTATTGGTCGCCCGACCATCCCCTGGATTGCTGACGTCACTGATCCTTTGCATGATGGCCCTCCGATCCTTGAATGCATTGGATTTTTGATCCAACGGTTGCATTTAACTTGGCTTGTGTTTCTTTGTATGCATGTCGAAAGATGGGATTGGTGACGTGGCCGGGCAGCCACCAATCTTGGGCTAAGTTGGGTTGGAAACTGCTTGGGCTTCCCTGGTGGACGGGCGACCGAAGGGGGTGGCCGGCCGGTCATGGTAAGTGGCGGGGCGGCCATGGGAGATAGCCGGCCAGCCATGCTCCTTTGTCCAAAAACTCCCTTCTTGCTTTTTTGCCCACATTTTGTACATTCTTTCGTTATTTTGGACGTGACATGCTCCTGCATCAAATTATTGTACACAACTCGTGGAACCGATTAATAATACATGAAACTTTGATAAATTATGCTCTCAATCATGAAATATTGGTGGTCGAAATGGATTTTATCGACCGCCAACTTTGTGATCCTTAACTTTTCAGTTATGTTGCCTTTGTTGGCAAAATTTCCCCACACAAGCTAATAAAACTAGATTAACTAAACTATTGTTAAAGAACACATTCAACTTTGACTAGTTTTTTTCTTCAACTAGTTTGTCTCATTTTCATATTTCATCTTCAACATTTAGTTAAACATGATTCATCAATCCGTGAAACCCAAATCAACATTACAAATGAAAAAGAACAACATTTGTGCGTAGAAATGTTGAAACAATATATCCAAAACGTTTCACATGTGTATTTAGAACGCTGAAGTCGTGCGTTATTGATTTATAAAAAAATAGATAAATCAAAATACGTTCCCATTTTATCTTGTTATCTTGCATAAATTCTAACTATCACCATGGTTCAAAATGGTATCCAAAATGCATTTATGGTTTGAAAGAAAATATAATCAAAGTTTGAAATAAAAAAAAAATCTCTCCAACCACTTTTCAACCGTCATGCTCAACCATACGGTGACATGTGGCCAGCTCCACCCCACATGCCAACATGGCATGCCGAAGGTTTTCCCTTTCGTCTCATTGTCATCAGTCCGATTGCAGCAGAAGGATCAAAGTTTAAGACTAATTCAAACTCTAATTTGTGTACAGTATTGCTACAGTGTAGAATTCTATTCTTTTGTTCTCCTATTGAACACACCCTCACTTCCTCGTGCTCGCACATTTCGAACCGATCGTGCTGCAGTTTCTTTTTTGACGGTAAACACTATGCAAGGAGCAGCTGCAGCCCATCATTTTAGCTCAACCGATCGGAGCCATCTCAAACAATCAAAAAACATGGAGATACTCTATTCCTCCCAAATTGTTTGGGTTCTAATCTTTTTATCCGTTCGCATTTATATAAACAATGATGAATCTAGACATATATTAAGTACGCATATATGGTGTAACGAATCTATTATAATCTACTCCCTCCATCCCAATTTACACTTCGTTTGACTTTTTAGCTCCAAGTTTGACCGTCTCGTCTTATTCAAAATATTTGTGAAAAAAGTAGAAAAATTCAATTCACAGCTAAAATATATATTATATGTTAAACTAAATTATAATAAAAATAAATGATAATGGTGAATTTTTTAATAAAACGAAACGGTCAAAATTGATGTAAAAAAAAAAAAATCAAACGACATCCATAATGCTTGGGCTGTAATATTGTGGTCTTAGGATGCATAAGTCTGAAACCTCTCCGTGTATGATTGGGCTACAGAACAGGCTTCATTGTATCCAGTATCCGGCCCATATTGCCCCCAGCCTGGCCGGTCCAGTCGGTCCAGGGTTTGAGCGTATAAGATCTCCCAGCGCCGCCACCCAGCATCCTCCAAACCCTAGCGCCGCCTCCGTCCCCTCTACTCCTAGAACTCGACCGCAGCTGCGCAGGTATCACTCCCTTCCGTCAATCTCTCACTCATCGCCGACTCCACTAATCCACCGCTATTAGCATCTCCATCGTGGAGCTGGTTGCTCATCTGTGGTCGCCGGTTCGAATCTTGTCGTCGCTGCAGGTTGCGGCGAAGATGTACACCGCGAGGAAGAAGATCCAGAAGGAGAAGGGCCTTGAGCCTTCCGAGTTCGAGGACTCCGTCGCCCAGGTGTGCACAGCGCCGTTCCCTCTCTGCTCTTCTTGCTGCTTTTTGTGGTTGTCGATGTGTCCCTCGTGTGATGCGTTTCTTGCTGGCTGTGCCCCGCAGGCTTTCTTTGACCTGGAGAACGGCAACCAGGAGCTCAAGAGCGACCTCAAGGACCTCTACATCAACAATGCTATGTGAGCCGCCCATCCCCCCCCCCCCCCCCCCCCCCCCCCCGCCGAGTACCGATTATGCAGGTTCATGGTTGTGACCTCGGTGTTAATGTGTGTCGTTGCAGCCAGATGGATGTTGCCGGGAGCAGGAAGGCTGTTGTGATCCACGTCCCCTACCGCCTGCGCAAGGCCTTCAGGAAGATTCACGTCAAGCTCGTCAGGGAGCTGGAGAAGAAGTTCAGTGGCAAGGTGAATTTCTCGTGCTATGCATGCTTCTTCTGTTCTTTGCTTATGTGCTAATTGTACAATTACTTATCAACCTCTAATGAAAGTAATGTGTATTTAAATTTCATACATGGCGCTCCATATGTATATGAGATTTGTGGTATCGATTCATTAGTAGTATTAAATGAAGTGTCAGTTGTGCTATTACATATAGGGTGGTAATTTGTTATGAACCCATGATACAAATGTCTCTTCACAATCCAAATGGGCCCTTGGTGATTTTTAGTTTAAAAATGAATATGAATATGATCCGGCCCTTTTTCAGCCCGAACCTTAAAAATTCGAGGCAAAATTTGAGGACCCTTTACCACCCCTAATTACATATTGGGCTACTGTCGTGTAAAGCTGGTTGGCATGATCACCTCCAGTTTTGCACTGTCCAGGTGTGGTCTATTCATTTGAATTACTCGTGAAAAAATGAAACTTTGACAGTTGATGAATCATCGGTAAGTATTATATTTAGTTAATAGTCCTTGGTTAATTGCAATGTTTGAATTTTGCTGCTTGAAATGAGCAGGAGCCTCTGCTCTGCTGTGCTGTTTTGTAGTTGAACCTTAGTAATGTTTTAACATAACTTGAACTACACACACAACATCCGTTATTTAATTACTTGTACCTTTTGACACCTGTTTGAGCGGAAACTGATTCTGCTTGGTGACATGCTTTTATGGTCATTCAGTTCTTATTTTGATTGTTACTCTCTGGCCCATAATAACTGCGGCTTTGGGATTCAAAATGTCCCATGATAACTGATGTTATAGCTGTTTGCCTATTTATCAACTAAGGGTATTTAATCCCTGCATGTACATATACCTGGTAAAGAAAGATGGATCTGATAACTAAGGCCATTCTCACTTGGAGTTTCATTCTAGCGAATATGGTGACATGGCAGTGTATTTACGAGATGATCTGAAATGAGTTTTCATTGGGATAGAACTAGGTGTACACTTTTTCCAAAGAGTATGAAATACATCGAAACTACTAAGAGTTAAATAGTTTCATTTTGTCCAATTATGCCCAATCCTATGCATCGGTTTTAAATGCCATGTCTAACTCTGAAAATGTAAATAAAACTGTGCATTGAGAGACCTTGTTTCATTCGTCAACTTTAAACTAGTTTTATGATGCAGCCTCTTGGAAACTATGAATTGAAATCCACCATTAAGAATGGCCTAAAGACATGTGTCCTTTGCCTATTAAATTGTCTGAAATTTTGGCTCATAGCATATACTTGTAAAACTTTTGGCTCATCACCACTTTTTGATATGCCGTGATATTGGAGACAAGTTTGCCAGAACACTAGAACTGATCATGCTTTTCACTTGACAGGATGTGGTAGTTGTTGCGACGAGGAGGATTGTGAGGCCGCCTAAGAAGGGCTCAGCTGTTCAGCGCCCTCGCACCAGGACTCTGACTGCTGTGCACGATGGAATTTTGGAGGATGTTGTCTACCCAGCTGAGATTGTCGGGAAGCGTGTCAGATACCATCTGGATGGTGCTAAGGTCATCAAGGTATATATATATATATATATTTGCTACTATCTTGATTACTTCAATTTTTAATCACCTGTGCCATTGTTCTGGATAAAGTTTGATTTTGGGCATGCTTGTTTATTGTACTGAGCTTTGTGGTGCCCATTCAGATCTTCTTGGACCCAAAGGAGAGGAATAACACTGAATACAAGCTGGAAACCTTCACCGCCGTCTACCGCAGGCTGTGCGGGAAAGATGTTGTGTTTGAGTACCCTGTTGCTGAAAATGCATAAAATCGATGCCCCTGGATATGTTTCATTTCTTTGAACTTTGATGTTTTGTTGGGGGGTCTTAACTAGTTTGCTGCCTATGTACTTCAGAAAAACCATAGTTTTGATGCCAAAGTTGTTGCTTAGGTAACCGGTACTCGGGGATTGGCAATGGACGTGCACTATGTTAAGTTTTTGAGCATTTTAATTAAACTGAGTACGTTGTCTTTTGAGTACCCTGTTTCTGAAAGTGCATAATACTGAGGCCCCTGGATATGTCTTTTATTTCGTAGAATCTTAATCTGTCTTGGAAACAATACTGCATTGTCGACTTTTGAAATCTTTGTAAGCACCGTGATGCATAAATGAGGTGGGAGAGGCAAATTGCGAGAGAAGGTTTGCTCAGTGTTGGGCCGTTAAGAAAGTCCGATAAAACGGGCTAGCCGACTTGGGAGGGGATGCTAAGGCCGGGCATCTTTGATACTAAGATCATTTATGGTCTTCAATTCTATTTCTAGCCTTGTGTTCCATCAGTAGCTATCTCTTGCCTGGGCTTTCCATTTTTGTAAGTAGTTGGGCCCCACCACATAGTTGAGTTTAATCTGACCTTCTTTTGAAACTTAACTTACTATGTGTGGTCCGCTCTGGAGCCTATTCTAGTACCATCAACCATTCTCTACTTTTAAAATGCACTTCCTTGCCCCCACCAAGTAGTCTTCTTGCATGTCGGGATGTATCTCTTATGCTCTAGTGATGGTTGGGCTCCAAAATATGTCTAAGGGATGTAGAAAAAAGTATCATAGCACTAGAATGAGTGCAGGAGTCATCAACCATAGAATGGAGGCCATTCAAGGGGTTATAAATAGCCCTAGCCTCAAAACTAGCCGTTGGGTGTGAGCTGCACTACGCAAGCTGCACCACTGGACCGTCCGGTGCGTACAACCTAACTAGCCGTTGGAGTCAACCGTTGGAATCTTCACTTGACCGTTGTGAGCATCGAACCGTCCGGATGACCATTGGACCGTCTGGTGCGTACAAAATGCTCACGGTCTTGAATTGATGAAACTCCTGTCCAGAATATCCAGTGGTTCATCGGATCGTCCAGTGATGGACCACCGGACCGTCCGGTGCGTTAAAGCACTTGAACGAGGTCACTCCTTTCTTCCACTGCCTAGAACGTTCTCCGGTGCATGCAATCCGCACTAGGTCCAAAATTTTCAACTTCAAGCTTCTTCTTCTCGCCTGACTGTCTGGTGTGTGTGAAAATCCGGCCTGTTGACCGGCCAGTGGGACCGCTGTGTCGTGGACAGGTTTCTAACTTTGGGGAAGTCTTGGGTCTTCTCTTATGATCTTTTAGACCTTCTTTGAGGTGTTTGTTCTCCAAGTTCTCTACTTGCACCCTAGGACTTAAACCAAAAAACACCTGCACACAAATTAGTCCCAATGATATGGGTTGTCACCTCAACCACCAAAATCACACTAGGAAACTTAGCGCAACATTTAGGGCCCATTTTCCTTACATAGGTAACTATGTGAATAGTCATGGCTCTCTCCGCACATAAGGGGAATTCCCATGGACCTCTCCTAGATGCTTCCTAAGCTATCTCCACTATGGTGGTGTTTCGGCTTCCCCCCTCACAACTAAGTGGGCAACCAATCCACACTCCACAAAATCTCACAAGACCTACGACAAGCTTTGCACTTACAAAGATGGTGTGGACACGCATTGGCAATTAGAGGTGCACAAACATCACAAAAAATTATGGTTGCAATCAAGAGCAATGTGCAAATCGTCCTAATCAAGCACTCGCAAGCACTAAGCTATGTCTAGATTTGCACATAGGCATTTTGTGAAGCTAGATATCTCAAAATGTGTCTGAACAGTAGAGTGAAGTTTCTCAACACCAATTTTCATTCAAATGACCAAGTAGGGTGGATTATATAGCCTCCAAGAGCCAAGCAGCCATTTAGAAAAAGGTTGTTAGAACTTCTAAGGAGCAGACTGTCCGGTCCTAGCATCATGGCACACATCGGTTAGTTCAATCCGTTGTACTTTTCAAACTAGTTAGCCACTAAATTAGCCATTAGCATTGTGCACCGAAGGGGGTGGCTCTCCTAGACCCTCATTAGCTAACTAGCTAGCAAAATTTTCATTGTTGTGTGGTCCTTCTGACCTTGTTTTGCTTGATGTCTTGAGTGTTATAATTGATCATCATGGTTCTCTATTGTGCTCCTTGATCAATCCTTTGAGGTGTTTGTACTCCAAATCCATTGCATCCTTGGGACTAAAATGAATATTCTTGCAAACACTTTAGTCTCAAAAGGTAAATGTTGTCATTAAATTACCACCAAAATCTCACTATGAAGAAGGCTTTGTCTATTTTCCTTAGAGATTCATCACCACCTCTGCACCTCATCCTTGAGAAACATATTATGATTACTATAAGCATGTAAGACAAACATATCTCAGAAAACCTCAATAAGATGGAATTATTATATGACAAAAACTCATTTATTATAAAGTGATTTCTCAAATCAAATACCTCATGTGAGTCAATCAATCTAATTATATCGATTGTGAAATTTAATTGGCAACCTAGTCAAACAAAGGTTGCCAGTATCATAGGGTGCTAGCAGGATGTGGTGATTGCCATGTACGCATGACATACATGAATACGTGTATATATCACCATAATATATACAGGTGAAAACGAAAGCATCTTACAACAAAATAATTATTTCTCAACCAATTTAACAACGCCACTGTGACATATAAAAAAAAACATTATGATAGGTGCATTTAAATTTTGATCTTGACATGCCAATGTAATGATTTGTACACCTAATGTGGACAAATAGATTCTGATAGGGACAAAACATTTTAGTAACAATCAATTTTTGTGCGTTTTCCCCTAGTTGAAAGGATGACCTATGAATAGGATCGGCGTGAAAAAAAGAAGCTCAGCGACAGGATGACTACCTGTTTCTCCCTGAATTTTCTTGTAATTTTTGCCAAAGAGGCCAAGCACAAAGTTGAAGTCCCATCAGTATGCATAGCATGTGTGACACCCCGAAATTTAGCCCCAGAAAATTTCTTCTAATCTCTCGCTAATTCAAAATCAATTTTCGAACCCCGATTGGTTGTTTGAGTGTGGTAATATGGGCTCAACTAAAATCTCCAAATACTCTCAAACACTCTACCAAAATTTTCTCCACAAAAATCTCTACCGGGTTTCCTCTCAAATTTCCCTCCCAAAAATCAAACCCAAAATCAGAAATAGAAAAGGGAAAACCCATTCCTCCCTTGGGCCACCAAACCCACCATCCGGCCCACCTCCCCTCCCTTCCCACCTCGGCCTGCCCCCCGGCCGAACTTGGCCCATCCCGCGGCCCAGCTCCCTCCGCGTCCCTCTCTCTCTGACAACCGGGCCCTGCCCGTCAGCCCCCCTCTTCCTCCTCCTCTGTCCGGCCGCGCCGCCATGGCCTCGCGCCGGTCCCCGCCACGCGCCACCGGCCCCGCACGCCGCGCTTCGCGACGTCACCACGCGGGCCGCGCAGTGACGCGCCCACCAGCTATAAAAGCCCTCGCCACCGCCGCCGCTCCCCGCCTCATCTCACCGCACCACCACCGCTGCCGCTCGCTCGTGCTCCGGCGCGCCACTACCGCCGCGAGCTCAAAATCCCCCCCCCACCACTAGAGCCCAATTGCTCCCTCCCCGAGCTCCGCTCCACCTCCATCTGCCACCCCCGGCACCTCGCCGCTCCCTTGCCCGCACCACAAAACCACCACCGCGCGCGCTCCCCTCGCCGCCGTGTGTACCCGCGTCGTGGACACCCCACCTTCGGCCCCCAACCCACGCCCACGATACCCCAGCGAGACTCGCCCCCTTCCCCTGGTGATCGCGACGGAACCCTCGTCGCCGGAACCGTCACCGGCGGTGAGAACCGCCGGTGGACCGCGCCAGACCGCCGCCGCCCCGGTTCGGCCCCGAACAGAGCCGCCGCCGTTTCCCTGATCGACGCCGTCGCCCTCCTGCTACCGCTGAAATGCGGGCCCGCGGCAACGCCGTCGGCCGCGCCGTCCGCGCCGCGCGGGCCGGCCCACCAGGCCGCGCGCGCCGCGAGCGGGCCGCCTCGGGCCGAAACCCCCCCGGCCCAAGTTCAGTTTTCCCGGGCCAAATTCGGTGAAAAGTCCATTTTCTACTCCCTGAACTTTCTAAGAAAGTCTATATCTACCCCATAGACACTACATAGCCCATATCTTCTCCGTTTGAACTCAGATTTGGGCGATTCTTGCGCCTAAATTCATCTAAAATCAAGACCTATCCCTTCATACACTCCACCAAAGATCTTCTCCCCTCCAACACCACCATGCGACCGCCATGTCGCCATTCCCGTCCTCGCTCTAATCGCCCCAACCCGCTACCGTGGCAATACATCCATAACCGCCACCTTGCCCGGCAGCCAAGCCAACAACCCGAACCACCACGAGCTCCCCTCCACCATTTTCCAGAACGCCCCAACACTTTTATCCTTCCATTTGAACATCTCTAGCTCGCTATTGGGTGCTTCAGAGGCGGTATGGTACCGCATCGAAGGCGCATTCACCTTATGTTTGTCCGCAAAATACATGCTTGAGAAGTTGCTTATCTCTTTAATTGCAAATGACTCTGCGATGCAAGCCTCTACCCTTGCCTTGTTGCGTACCATTGCCCTAAGCTTTTTCAATTCTCTTTCTACAGGATACATCCACCTGAATTGGACAGGCCCTGCAACCAACGCCTCCCGTGGCAAATGCACTAGCAGATGCTGCATCACATTGAAGAAACCGGGTGGGAAAACTTTTTCCATTTTGCATACAAGAACCGAAATTCCCTTCTCTAATTCACGCATCAACTTCTTTGATATCACCTTTGCACATAACTGCCTGTAGAAGTAACTAAGTTCTGCGAACAGTTTCCACAACTCATCATCAAAATAACCACGGAACATTACTAGTAAAAGCCTCTCCATGAGAATATGATAATCATGGCTTTTTAACCCATTGAGCTTACCAGTGCTTACATTTACTGCCCGTTTTATGTTGGCTACATATCGATCAGAAAACTTCAAGGTTTGCAACCACTTCAATATCTGTTTCCTATCTTCCGGCTTGAGACAATATGGAGCTTGTGGTCTACTCTCCTTTCCATTTGAATTAATTTGGATCTCTAGCCAAGACCTATCACATATCTCAGCTAAGTCTTTTCTAGCCTTCACATTGTCTTTTGTTTTATCGGTGTCAAAACATATACTTATGATGCTTTCTGCAACATTACGCTCCAGGTGCATCACATCGATGTTGTAAGGTAGCATCAATGCCTTTGCATAAGGAAGCTCCCAAAGGCAAGACTTATGAGTCCAGTTGTGCTCTTCACCGTAACCCAAGAACCCGCCCTGATCGTCATCTACGAGCTCATCAAGCCATTCCACTATCTGTTCTCCTTTCAATCGCTTTGAAGGTCGTTGTTTCGTAATGGCCATGCCCTTTTGAAAAGAAACTATATCATATCTATACTCATGCCGAGATAGCATCTCACGTCGATGGCAATCATAGAAAGATACTTTGCCACCGTGTTTTAGATTGAATGCATCAGTGTCTCCCATACATATGGGACAACACAAGCGGCCATGGACACACCATCCAGCCCAAATGCCATATGCCAGCAAATCATGGAATGAAAACAGATATGCGGCACGTAACGTAAATTTTTCGTTAGCAACGACATCATATGCCTCCACCCCTATCCATAACTCCTGCAGTTCTTCGATCAACGGTTCCAGGAAGACATTGAGATTCTTCCCTGGATGTTTAGGACCTGGAATAACCATGGCAAGGAGCAGAAACCCCTCTTTCATGCACAAATGAGAAGGCAGATTGTATGGCACGATGAAAACGGGCCAACACGAGTATGGAGCAGCACCGATACTAAAAGGAGTGAAACCGTCCGTCGCCAACCCAAAGCGAATACTCCTAGGGTCACTTGCAAATTTTGGATCAAAGCGGTCCAAGGCATGCCACGCCTCGCCATCTCTAGGGTGCGACATGATATCATCATCACCCTCACGTGGTGCCTCCTTCGCCCACCTCATAGGTTGTGCTGACTCTTGAGACAGGTACAGCCGTTTGAACCTTTTACCAACGGGCATGCGACGGAATTGTTTAACCGGAACCGTTGTAGTCACCGATTCTCCCTCCTCATTTAACACCTCGACATATCTCGACTTACCACAACGTTTGCAATGACTCAACTTTTCATCACCATTCTTCCTGAACAACATGCAGTTATTCTCACACGCGTCGGTCCTGTCGTAGCTCATTCCAAGACCCTTCAACATCTTTTTGGCCTGGTACATGTCCTTTGGCATCTTATGGTTTGGCGAAAGAATATCATCTATCAGCTTGACTATGAAGTTGTAGCATTCATTCGAAAAGTTGAACTTGGCCTTCCCAGACATAAGACGTGTCACCGCCTCCAACACGGTAACTTTAGTCGATTCATGCAGCACCTCTTCAGCTGCGACGAGCAGCCTATAGAATTCTTCCACCTCCTTCGGTAGAGTTCTCGCATCAGCGTCAGGACCAGGACCAACATCAAATTGCCTACCAAGGTCATTCAGCATCTCATGCATCCTGTCATGATTGTTGTTGCTGCTGTTGTTGTTGTTATCTCTCTCAAGGGGCCGCTCTTTGCCTTCTCCATGCTTGCTCCACACCATATAGTCTGGCATGAACCCATGGTTACAAAGGTGTTCTTGTACTTGATCCTTACGATGGTAATCACGGTTTTCACAGGAACTACATGGACACAACACTACACGAGCTGGCCCCACGAATGCATGATTCAAGAAAGCATTTGCTATTTGAGCCCATTCCTTTGAGTGTGCACCATCACTTCTCCATCCGTCATACATCGCCCTTCGATCGTCACCCATTATGCAAAGCTAAAAAAGTAACCGTTGTCAACGAACGCGGCTTAGGTGACTGTTGAGACCCTAGTAGGAAAGGTGTGTCCTAAACCCACCCAATAATGTAAGTTGTTGCATACGACCTATAACGTGAGATATGGTTGGAGTGGAAATTTCGGCAGCATAACCCCGCTGTTCTCCAAACGCACGCCTGATCATGGTGCGTTGGAGAACAACTGGGGTTATGCAACCAAAATCTCCATTCCAACCATATCTCACGCCATATATAGGTCATATGCAACAACTTACATTATTGGGCTGTCCCAAAATATACGCGGGAACAATTCCGGAACCGCGCATGTCACAACCAAATGTGACATGCGTTGTTTCGGAACGGGTGACGCCTAGGCTCGCTACTGTTTGACGTACGAATAAGACATAAAACGAATCACTGATATGATGAAGAAACAAAAAGACAGTAAATATACTTATTCATACTCATTATATAAACAATTGGCAGTAAATAAATGCACATAACATTATCCATACTCATTATACAAACAATTGCTTAACAAAAACTGCCAAACCAAATTAAAACATGTCTTGCAACTATAAGCATAATTAAGCCCTAAGCATGCAATAATTTCATCATTAAGCCCTAATCATGCAATAATTTCATCATTAAGTCCTAAGCATGCAACAATTTCATCGGTTCTCCAAGTGACCCACGAACTTATCCCTAAATAACCCACGAAATTATTGAGTAACATGCATCAAACCGACGAATTTAAGCCAGTACTATATATATCACCTTCGCGCACCGTCGGAGAAGTCGAGGGGCGAGGCAGCAATGTAGCCGGGGACCAGGGCCGTGGGGCTCCGGTGTATGGGGGCGACGCCGGCCTCCCGGGGAGCAAGGCGTGGAGGCGTCGGGGACTGTGGCCGCCCGTGGAGCCTTCCTGAGGCCGGGACGGTGGCCGGCGGCGTCGGGGACGGGGGCGCGGACTGCGGCGCCCGGACGGTACTGCGGACCGGACTGCGGACGGCGGCGCCCGGATGGCGGACTGCGGCGGCCTGGACGACGGACTGCGCCGGCGAGGGATGGGGGCTCAGGGACGGAGGAGCGGGGGACGGTGGCAGCTGGACGGCGGCGCGGGGGATGTGGGCGCCTGGGACGGGGTGCCCGGACAGCGGCGGCGCCCGGACGGCGGACTGCGGCGGCGAGGGACGGGGACGCAGGGACGGGGGAGCGGGAGAAGGTGGCGGCCGGACGGCGGTGCGGGGGACGGCGCCGGCCAGCAAGGCGGTGCGGGGGACGGGAGCGCAGGGGACGGCGGCGCGCGGTGGGCGGCGGCGCGGGAGGGGCCGAGGACGGGCGGCGCGGGAGGACGGCACGGCGGGGAGCGGGCGCCGCGGGAGGACGGTGCGGGGTCGATGAGGGGCGGCGGCGCGGGGAGCGGCCGGCGGCGTGAGGATGAGCGGAGCGGGCGGCGGCGCAGGAGGACGGCGGCGGCGCGGGAGGACGGCGGCGACGCGGTGGAGAGCGGGCGGCGGCGCGGTGGAGAGCGGTCGAAGGGATGCGGTGGAGAGTGGGATTGGGAGAGAGGCCGGCCTGATTCAAACCTAGGGACAATTAAGATCGTCGGCCGCCATCCCGGCCGACGAACCCCGTGTGGGACCCACCACTTAAGTTCGTCGGCTCTTAGCTAGGCCCACTAGGAGCCGACGAACTTAAGTCGGTGGGCCCGGGCACGCTCGGACTCGACCGTTGACCGGTGGCGCATAAGTTCGTCGGCCTCCATTTGTGGCCGACGAACTTATATTTAAGTTCGTCGGCTTGGCTGTACTGGCTCGGTTCAGAAATAACCGACGGACTTAAGCCCTATAAGTTCGTGGGTCTCTCTTAGGCCGACGAATTTATATAAACCCACGAACTTTCTCTGCTTTCCTGTAGTGGGTAAGATCCAACCATCCAAATAAACACCAAACTCCTACATACCCAAGATTAATGTTGAGCTCATGTTTATACCTCGATGTGTGTTTTTCCTGTTTGTGCGCGTAGGTTACACCGAGTATCCTGATCGGTACACCCCTCGCAAGATCCTTTGTGATGCTCGAGGAAAGTAACCGACACTTGCAAAGGATGTTGTATGAACATGCACTGTGGATGGCACACCACCATGCCCAGCAGCTAGTACGTGAACGTGCTCAAGAGAGAGTGGTGCGACAGCGTATTTGACAGATGCTAAACCCTCAACCTCTGCCGCTGATGCATCAACGCAAAACTCCATGGCAAGTTCACTGGAATCCCCACTTGATGCATAAAATTCCTATGTTTTGCAACCACAACCCTTGGTCTGATAATCACTATAAAACTTGCATGTTTTGCTGGCTAAGGATACCCCACCAAATATAGCCACCCAAGCTTATTTTACATGTAATGCGCATAGGTGGGATCGCTCACTTAATTATATCTATCATAATCTTGATGCTAAGTTGGGATTATGGTTGTGGAACTTGATGGGTTTGGATTAAGGATAGGTGTGTGTTTTAAAATAAAATGGGGAAGAACCCCGGCAAACGACCCATGGGTCGGGATACGCCATTTAAAGGGCAAGGTATGAACGGTAACTTAGCAACCCGCGGTTACCCGAGTCCTGGGAGTCGTGGAGACAAACGGGTAGGTGGATGCTCGCGGTGCCGAGCAGTGGAAAGTTGGAATGGTTCTACCTGCGCTCTGTAAGGACCGCGTTGATTTTCATCTTGCCTAACTCTTTTAGTACAACCACTCGCTCTGTATGAGGCACTGACTAGGCCTGAGCCAGAGTGGATAGCCTAGTAGCTTCTGTGTTGGCGCACAAGGGGCAAGGGAAGGGGTGGTGTGCCGAGGGGGTGTCGAGGGACACCAAGGTGCGGCTCGGAGGCCCAAACCCCTAAGGTACTGCTAGGCGATGAAACAAAGGCAATGGTTTGGTTTGGAATTCGAATGCTTATTTGGCCGTAAGTGTCGCTGAGTCCAACTTGTGGGAATTAGTACAACCTCTGATCAGAGTAAAACCTATTCGAATAGTCCGAGTCCACTGGTAGGGATGAGTTACGGCTTGGTTCTTCAATTAACACTTTTCATAAACTAAAACTGTGGGAAAAGTTTGGTTTTGGTCTGGAATGGTCTTTTGGGTGAAAGCTAAGCTACAGGGGTAGAACCCTGTAGCGGTGTGGAAAGTGTGATGGCTAAAAGGTCATTGGCCATGCGGACCGGCAAGTACAGTGGCACCCCTTTTTGAGAAAAAACCTGTTTCTGAATGACTAAAACTTGTTAGACTATCTCGAACCTTGCATACAAAGTGTTTTTATGCAAAACCTCCCTAAGCTCCAGATATATCCTGCATGTAGAGGTAGCTATACCCCCCACTCCTTACGGAGGAAGGTGGGCTTGCGGAGTACGATTGTACTCACCCTTGCTTTATTGATGTTTTTCCAGTGGAAGCAATGAGTGCACCATATACGACAGCGATTAAGGGCTACGACCTACCTCCCAACCGCGACGTGGGAAAACTTGGGTCTACGTTTTATATTCCGCTGCTTAGATTTTTAAGGGCTGCAACCATTTATTGTCCGACCCGTTACGGCAGATCTGTATCATTCTGATGTAAGAATGTGATTACCAAACCCTGGGATGATAATAAAGCACATTTTAGTCCCATTATGGAAACTGGGGCGCTTCAGCATGCATGCATAAATTTCCACATATTTATAGCATAAATATTCTATGATATACTCCCTCCTGGAACATGAGATTCTAAGTCAAACTTTTCCAAGCTTGACTAAAACTATAAAGAAAAATATTTACATATACCACACTAATGAATTAAATCACTATGTATAATGTATCTAATAGTGCTCATGTGATATCATAAATATTGTTATTCTTTTCTACTTCCTCCATTCCAAATCATACGTGGTTCTAACCCTTATTTTTTCTGTATATGTTTATATGAACAATGATGAATCTAAACATGTAAGTGTTGTTTTAGAATTCAAAAATTATCCCACACTAAGTGTTGTTATATATAGGATATCAGTAGCCTCTAAAAGGAAATTGGTATGCATGCATAAACCAAAAAGAGGAAAGACTAATATGTTAATTAAAGGCACATGCGTTATATCCCACTCTTTCTAGCAACATTATTATGGGACGGAGGGAGATAATACATACCCATGGAAAATTTGACTCAGGACAAACTGAGGGTCCTATATATTTCAGGACAAAGGGGTGAATTCGTAAGGTAAGGTCTATAGAACAAGGATGATTAGACTTGGATTGCACACATTTAATTTGTGGCCATATAAGAAAGAGGCATGTTTGGAAATGTGATATGTTCATATGTATCCTTGAATAGGAACACGTTGAAATAAGCTATTCACATGCTTGTATCACCAAACGAGCTTCCATCACTCAAAATTATTTTAATAGATGACTTGTATTAGGATTCATTCCTAGCCTATCCAATCTTGCTGTGGACTAACTAAAAGGCATTAATATTTCTTTGTACTAATAATCACAATTTTAGAGCACTGTAATAATCCCCATGACTAAGGAAAAAGAACATAAACTCTTACAATGATTAATTGGCGCACAAATTAGAAAACTGAAATCTTAATATAGCCATTAAATCTGTTTGAGGCCAAAAGAATCCAATCTATTGACAGACAACCATGAGGCCTCTTCTGTTAACGCGAACAAATTTTACGCAAAAATGTAAGCAAACAGTTTTGACTAACTCAAATCGTGTTACTTTGTAACACACCAAGAATATTGTTTTTTCCACATTAAAAACCATTATAACAAAAAATATGTTAAATCTCACCCCAAATGATGTTAGGTATTTTCACATGAAAATGTTACAGGAGGTAGGAAAATTAGATCTAACAGGGACACATTTTCCCTATTTATCTTATTTTGTTGAATAAAATTACCCATATTTCCATTTCATTAACTACCTTTCTAGGAGGTAATAAGTCATCATGTCTACCAATATCTAATTAAAGGATATGGTCTATAGATATTTCAGAGTACTATAAAAATACCTATGAAGAAATTAGATAAAAAGGCCTATATATATATTTCAAAAGTTATCAACTTCTATCACTACTAAATTTATCAATCAACTTTTGACATATTTGTCTCCGAAGACTTTAGATACATGAACATGGCTTGATAGACTAGCTTATTAACAATTTAAACTGAAACTGAAAAAGGAAACGCTCTATGAAGAAGTCGTTGCTAAATGTCATCAATCGTGTTGGAACTCCACTTACATGAACACATGATGTGTTGGGCTAGTAGACAAAGCAAAGACTTTCTCCCCTCTCAGAAATAGAGTCGTCATTGATAATTTTCGATTCCTATCATATTAGGTTTGTTAAAACTCCGTCACCTTATCTAGGTTTGACAAACTCAAACCTTCCTGGAGAAGAGATGCAATGCGTGGTTTAAATGTGTCCAGAAAAATTCAGACAGTTAAAGTGAAACTTTTCCAATTTTACTCACCTCTTGATCACACGATGAAGACTGGAGGCAGCCATCTGAAAAATATCACCTTGATTACCCTTCAACAACGTGGATTCATGTATATACCACATTTTTCAGTACGCATATTTTTTTGGAGAGAAATTTCAGTAGGTATATATTGTTTGAATATCAACAAATAAAACTTGTACCTGTCTTGGATATCACTAAAATCCAGTGATTAATTTGACTGCCACATTACTCAAATCAGCAAAAAATAACATCCAGTTCAACATATTAATATATTCCGATTGTTTTGAAATTTTCATTTTCATTTATTATTTTCTCAAATGAAAGAGGGTTTTATAGCCTATTTTTGGATGACCGCCAAGGTTGAAAGAAAATTAGCAACTAAGAAACCCAACCAATATTTCTGAACGAAAAACTAGCAGACACTTTACAAATAAATGTTGACTATAGAAAACCCATGGATATTCGAAAATTTTTTAATTTAAAGAGATCAGTGTATATATATAATCATTAATTGTCGCCCATATACCGTGCTATAGAATTTAGCGTTAGCCTTCCAAAAATGCTATTAGCGCGCTATAGCGCACAATAGCACGCTATTTTGTACTGCTATAGTGTTAGCGTAAGTCTATATAAACGCTATAGCGCGCTATTAGCACACTATTTCGTATAGTGCGCCCATCCGATAAAACACTTGGAGAACATTGACTTGCACTAGTGGTTGGATTTAATGTAATAATTAAGCCTAGTGAAAAATTGAGGGACTAGTTTCAAGTGATTTTTGGCACGAAGTAAACACAAAAAGGTTACTAATAAGTAGTAGTGTTTCTACATGGTCCATATATATATAGATATATGTCCAACTCCAACTCTGGTGGTGCTTGTTTATTTACTTAGTGTTCTAATAATCTACACATGGGTGTAGTGGATGTATAGTTCTAAGCTCTCAATGATGGTATATGATTTGTGTTTACACCCTTGAAATCCTACTGTGTGGTGTACATTACTAACGCTATTACTGCCTTGACACCTCTTGCTTTCAACACTTTAAAAAAGCTCTTAACATCATTATCTTATATAAGATGGAGCAAAACTAAAATCGTTTCGTAGAAAAACTAACCTTGTGCCTATATGTATTGGCAACGTATCGAGTGCAATCAAAGTTTTGGTACAATCACCGTGTAACCCTACTAAAGAAGTGTCAAAAATTTCTAAAAAAAATCATGAATGTACATCTCAGGTTACCTCATCTATACATAAAATTTTATGATCAAATTCATCCTATTCTAGCAGTTACAAAAAAAGACAAATTTAGGGTGCATTTGAACTATTACTGTTTGTCAGAAAATTTAGGGTGCATTTAAACTATTACTGTTTGTCAGAAAATACAAGAATGTACATCTCAGGTTACCTCATCTAAGTTTGGGTTACAAAAAAGGGAACATGTTGTGTAGGAAAACGGGTCCAAGAATACCAATCTCTTTGATAATGTGAACCAATCTTCAAGCTGATTGTTTCTCGAGTCAACTCGAAGCTCAGGCGCTCGTAGGGGATAGATATCCTCTGAATCCTCATGAAGCGTATTCTCTACATGGACCGACTGGCCTAGGCCCGGAGGTGGCGAGAATAACTTGACGCACAAGACAAAGACTTGACATGTACAAGGAAGATCTAAGAAAAATCCTACTAGGAGATGTAACCAATCTTAATAGGACTAGAACTTCTTGTAACCCAAGCCACGCCGGACTATATAAGGCGAGCTAGAAATCTCTCCCAATCATCTCATCTCAACTCAACTCAACTCATAGCAAATCTTTTCCAACTCATAGCCCTCATATGTACTCAAAGCAATACAATCCAGCCACAAACAGGACGTAGGGTATTACGCACATCGCGGCCCGAACCTGTATAAATCGTGTGTTTTTGTTCTTCGCCGCGTTACATGCGAACCATGGAGCTACGTTCGGACTCGCCTGCCCCCAAAAGCATCACGTGAGGCATCCCGTGGTGCACTGCCGGACTAAAAATCCCGACAGTTGGCGCGCCAGGTAGGGGGAGGCGACATCGACATCAGGCTAGCTCCATAGCTGTCATATTCAACAACAAGTTCAAGTTTAAGATGGAGCAGATAGGGGCTGGTTCGCGAGATCACGAGATCGCGATAGGAGAAGTTCATCGTCAATGATTCAAGATCAATCTCAAGTTCAACGGCCTATGCGATGAATTTTTAGTTCTCGTTCATCCTGCATGCTGCCGTTCTACTCCTAAGCAGACGCCGTCATCGATTGGATCTGTTTCTGCTGTTGGATTTCTCGCATGCAGTCCGAGTAGAAAGTCAAAGCAATTATGGAGTCTAATCATCGTCGGGCAGGCACAAGCAAATTTAAGATCTAATCTCAGTCAGGCCGAGTCGTCTTTGCCTCAAAGCCCGTGATCTGTTCAGAAACCATATGAACCAGCATGGGGCGTGAGGTGTCTGTTATTGATCATCGCACTTTCCATCAGGATCCAAGACTACTGCTACTACGGGAGAATTTCCAGACCTGTTGATTGGTCATCGCAAAGTCCTCACGTTGATCAGCCTTAAACCTAAGTCCGATCAGTCTGATCTGTGCTGTGTGTTTATCATCATCCATGTACCAGAAGCAGAGTCCGAGACGAGTTCGAATTCGTGGGTGTTCCGTCGTCGCTCCTGCCCACGGGATGGAAATCTGGCTACCCCTGCATTAATCTACCGCACGTCAGAAGTGGTAAAGGAAGATACTGCTACATGTGCAAATGAACCAGAATTTGACTACTATCATATCAACTACTAGCCTCTACTCAGGCTCGTTACAATCCCAGTTGGCTTTCAACATCCTCGACATCCACTCAGATCATGCCAAAAATCTATTCGCGACACTGAACAGCTAAGTTATTTTATATTATGCATTTAATTATGCTAATTATTTTCTATCCATCGGACCATCTCGTTTGTTCACTCCGTCCAATATTATTTATATTCAAGTATTCTCTCTACAAACGATACTACTCAGATTATTTCTTGATTATTGCTTTCGGAAAATTATCTTGGTCGCCCGTACGCTTACGACTTATGCTCAAGACTGCCGATTTCTAGTTGGATTATTTTCAGACCAGTCAAGTTCTTTCCAGATCACTCAGTTTATTTTTGGACCAGTCATATTATCTATGGATTATTCGTATTATCTCTGGATCATCTCTGGATTATCTATACTAGCTCTAGTCACTCGTCCTCTATCACTTTGGATCACTCGGATTATTTCTAGATCACTCGGATTATTTTTGGATCACTAGTGGCATTAAATCACTCACATTATCTCAGATCATCCGGCTACAGAAATATCCATATTACTTTAGGATTATTCATATTATTCTTGGATCACTCGGGCTATAGATTATTCGTATTACTTCTGGATCACCCAAGCATTGGATCTCTCAAATTATTTCTGGTCACTCAAACCGTGCTTTACACACCTCACTTTCGCCCAATCAATTCTTTTCAGTTGCATCTTGTGTTTCGCTAAGTCGAATATTTTTTGTTGCATCTCGTGTTTCTCCGAGTTGAATATTTTCTGTTGTTTCTCGTGTTTCGCCAAGTCAAATCTTTTCTGTTGCATCTCGTCCTTTGACAGGTCTAAGTGTTCTCTGTCAAAATCTGTGCATACAATGAACAGGGTAATTCTAGACCCTCTGTACGGGCAGTCGATCTGGCCCGCTGGCGCTACATGCCTGACGCTTACTCATAACAGGGTGTACTCTATCCCTCAGTATGGGGCAATCAGCCTAGGTCAAAGACTGACGGCTGGTGTTACATGCGTGTCGCTTACTCATAACAGGATGTCCTCTGTCCCTCTGCACGGAGCAATCAGCCTAGGTCGTAGACTGACTGACGGCCCGACCGACAGCTGGTGTTACATGTCTGTCACTTACTCATAACAGGGTAACTCTAAACCCTTCATACGGGACAGTCGGTCTGGCCTACCGCCACTCTATGCCTTCGCTATACTCGGATTTTAGATGGGGAGTTCACTTTACGCTGACTACTTTGCCGACTCGGAGGGCTGGGTTGTCGTCCACCTCGCCGACTACTTCGCCGACTCAGGGGACTGGGCCGTCGTTCGCCTCGGCGACTACTTCATCGACTTGGGGGCTGGGCTACTGCCCACCTTGCCGCCTCACTCCTTAGTCAGCTCGGGGGCTGCGCCGCCGCATGCCTCGCCGACTTGCCACTTCGTCAACTTGGGGGTTGGGCTATTGCGCGCCTCGCCGACTCACTACTTTGACAGCTCGGGGACTACGCCGCGCACCTCGCTGACTCGCTACTTTGTCGACTCAGGAGGCTACGCCACCGACTCGCCGACTCGGGAGGCTACGCCACCGACCCGCTGACTCAGGGAGGCTACACCACAGACTCGCCGACTCAGGGAGGCTTCGCCACCGACTCGCCGACTCACCACTTCGTCGACTTAGGGGGCTGCGCCACCGCGTGCCTCGCTGACCACTTCGTCTACTCGGTGCTGCGCAATTGTTGCGCGTCTCGCCAACTAACTACTTCGTCTGCGCCACCGCGTGCCTCGCCGACCACTTCGTCTACTCGGTGCTGCGCAATTGCTGCGTGTCTCGCCAACTAACTACTTCGTCTAAAGACTATTCAGGTGGACAAGCTTATTGACCCTCAACCTAATTATGCTAATCAGCTTGAGGCTCGGGGGCTGCATGGAGGATACCCCCTCCATGAAGGCATATGCTAATCAGATTTTTTTTTTTTGAAAATTACAAGGGCAAGACATTCAGAAAGCAAATGTGGATCTTCAAGCTTATTATTTCTCAAGTGAACTTGAAACTCAGGGGCTTGTGGGGATAGATATCTCCTAGGTCCTAATGAAGCGTATTCTCTACATGGGCCGACCGACCTAGGCCCGGAGGTGGTGAGAATAACTTGACGCACAAGACAAGGACTTTGACGTGTACAAGGAAAATCTAAGAAGAATCCTAGCAGGAGATGTAACTAATCCTAGTAGGAGTAGAACTTCTTGTAACCCAAGCCACACCGGACTATATAAGACGGGCTAGGGATCCCTCCCAAGCATCTCATCTCAACTCAACTCAACACATTGCAAATCTTTTCCAACTCATAGCCCTATATGTACTCAAAGCAATACAATCCAGCCACAAACAGCCCGAACCTTTATAAATCGTGTGTTTTTGTTCTTCGTCGCGTTACACGCGAACCATGGAGCTAAGGTCAGACTCGCCTGCCCCAAAAAGCATCACGTGAGGCATCCTGTGGTGCATTGCCGGACTAAAACCCGACAACCGCGTCACTATCCTCGGAGGAGGAGTAGTCGGTGGTGTACTTGCTGTCGCTCGACCAGGGACCCATGGGGCGAATGGGGCTGGCGTCGCGGGCCCGGCCGGGAGGCGGCGCGGTGGCGCCGGACCGGGGATGGGAGGCGGCAGGTCGGGGATGGCGAGGCGGCAGGGTAGGCGGTCTGAGTGTGCATGCGTGCCTGCGTGGGGATGTACAGGAATGCGGGGTAGGTTACATCTAGGGGCGGCACAATTTCGTGGGCAAGCCATGGGCCGACGAAATTGAAGCCTTATTTTCGTGGGCCTTTGCTGTGGCCGACGAAATTATATTAATTTTGTGGGCTAGTACCAGCCGACGAATAAGCACATAATTTCGTGGGCCAGCCTACGAAATTAGTCTACGGTGAAGACGACGACGACAGCGACGGCGGCGACGACTACGGTGAAGACGGTGAAGAGGACCCTCATCGTCCTCATGACGACGACGACAGCGACGGCGGCGACGACTACGGTGAAGACGACGACGAGCCTCCGGCGAAGCGCAGGTGGGTGTAGGCAGAGCCTCCCTAGCTCTTCTTTTATTTTGTAACAGAGCAGGTGATCAAACAAACCTATTTGTTTAATCGTATAAATTTTTTAATTGCAAAAACCAATAGTATTTTTAATTCCTGATGTAAATAATCATCCAAACTTTTTAATTGGGAGAACCTCGCCCACGATCAATGATCATCATCAATGGAACGCCTTCCATTGAAGAGCAGAGAATTGGCAGGAAGGCGAATGAGTACGTGAGTTTCCAGCAGAAGCTCTGACACTAATTTAGTACCCGATTGACTAAAGTGACCATGCTATTGTTTAGTTCATTGGTATCGGGTTGTTGTACCACCTGGTTCCAATAGTATTAGCACCGGATGGTGTAACGACCCCTCTCCTAATGTAAAAACATAAGCACTGTTTCTTTGAATAACTCGATACTAAAGGGCTGGCACCCGGGGGCTCCCTAGCGTTGTACTCGGTGCTAATGCTAGTTTTAGTACTGGGTGCAGTTTTGCCTGTTTTTTTTTTTTTTTTTTTTTTTTTTTTTTTTTTTTTGTAAAATGACAACTCCATCCGAAAATCTGTTCTCTAATGGTATGCATTGTCACTGCCCGCGCGCTAGTCTGTGTGCTACTTCATTCGATCTCTTGCTACCAAATTCAACGGCTGGCTGCTAGGTTAGAATGATTCTCTTGGCTATATATATGTATTATAGTTTTTGCTATCAATAGCACAACTTTGCTCGTATGTATGCAGGCTTATGTACAGCACATAAAGCAGCATATCGTTTTGAGTCACATGCAGCTGATCTATAAAAACTTCATCTTATCAGTGCTGGACAAGGAAAAAAATATGCTGAAATGGTCTGCTAGATTATCCAAGTGGGTGATGACCACTTGCACTGTCACTATATTATAATTATATAATTAAGCACGAGGTAGCTTGGGGGGTAGGTAAGCTTTCTAGAACACCCAACATGCACAAAACATAGGACCACGCATACACAGGAGTGCAAACGGGGAGCCTTCATGGAAATGATGGCTGTCCCTTTCTTCTTGAAACTTGCGTATCTTCATGAGTGTATATATCTAAGGTGATTCGAAATGATATTATTTTCGATTATGTTTAGCAGCGAGTCTTGGTGGAGCAGGCAAGGAGTAGCTCCACGATTTGCGTTTTTGGCAGATCAGCTCCACCATGGCTTTTGAGAAGAGCAGCACCAAACATATGCCCATATATATTTGGCCATATAAAGATAGTGAAATGGTACTTTTTTTTTTGTTAAGGACGACGATGCACACTTACATACCACGCCCTAAGCAGACAAACACTACACTTGCACATCGCGAGAGCACCAGCTTGTGACCACAAACATCCGAATAAATAGCTAAAAGCACTCTGTGTGCAAATCCTACGTGTTAGGTCGACCGGAACATGCAGACCTTATACGGTTAACAGTAGCTTGGAACCAGTTGCCATACGTGGTGGATGAAATCATACACTCTCGCCTCTCCACACAGTGGCAGATTTAAGATCAATACTTAGTAGGGCCGGCTGACTATATATTTTAGTTTCTTTCTTCTACCTCTATTTGCTCTTTTTTTCTTCATCCATGTCTAGAAATTTAAGAGGGCTTTAGGTAGGGTTCCATTAATTATTGTCTGCGCTGGGATAACTGGTGCTCGAGCCGGACCGCCGCCGGCTGTAGATCTTCCGATCCCCTGCCTCCACACCAACTTCAATTAACTTTTATGTTTAAATTGAAATGTATCATTGGCATAAAAAATTATACTAGAAGTTATGTACCTACTACAAAGCTACTAAACTAGTCCCAGTTACAGGCGAACTAAGCTAGTCGCATCAGTAAAATACCTGTTTTGATGAGCAAATGTATAATCTACCGGTCGATCGAGAGGGGGTGATGTTGGAAGCAAATTAAAGTGTCACTGCGTGCAGCAGTTGAGCTGAGCGACGTATACTTTTCTAGAAGACTGTGCGCACCTGCGAGAGCCCCCCTCTCCTCAAACGTTGCTCCCATACTCGTTGGTCGTTGTTACCGCTAGTGGATTTTATTTGGTTGTGTGGTAGCTTGCGCATGCAATATGCACGCACACACGTAAGCTCAACGCCAGTACGACGCCACCAAACGCAGCATGCTGCAATTTCCAATGCATGTATCTTGAAGTCCTGCACTACTCGGTCATTGACATTCAGTGCTGCAGCTTGCCACGAATGTATGGACGTCCAGCTGTACGTACCTCCACTGAACAAACTGGTTCTTGTTGCACCTTGAACAAGTTGGCCTAAAGGGAACGTTGGGCACTTGTATTCGTTTGATCAAAGGAAAAAAAAAGAAGGAATCCTGTACGTAATTGTGAAGTGAGACATGAGTACTAGACGATATATGATGTGTTTCTTAAATATATATGTATCAAAGAAACGACGACGTACACATGCCAACTCCGGCAGGTATAGTCTACCTTGTTTTTTTTTCGTAGCTTTGTCGTCCTACAAAGTCGCTGCGTCAATTTGGCAAGTCTGTACGTTCTCTGCCCTGCATATACAAATAGCATGCAAAAAGATAAAGGAGATGGGCAGGTAAAGGGCTACCATGCAACCAAACATCCTGGTAAATTTAATCCGAAAAATACTTGTGAACAATATACTATCTGGAGTGTGAATTCCAATGCCAGCGAATCTTCTTCCCCGGGGCTGCGACCAGAGCGGACGAGCATATGCTGAGAAAAGTAGTCGACACTAGTTAACAAAAGGGACCCCAGCTAAAAAAAGGGCAATGGTAGTTATTAGTTGATCAAACAACTAAACTAATTTCAGTTCTTAATTAATTCGCTTGTCGCTGATCTCATCCTTGCACAAAAAGAGATCGGTTAGAAGCAGGGTGATGACTTGATGAGCATTTTAGATTAGAGTGGGACAATGTATCATGGAAGGTGCCAAACTTGTCCTCCCTGTGCACAAGCTCTGGAATATTTAATGTTGGCAATAAGATGAGTATATGCAGGGACGAAGCCAGGATTTCTTTTCATTAGGGGTGCCAAGTGAAATCTTCACAAAAGGATCTCATGTTATCGAATGTTATGGTTTCTTGAAAACACAAATGACAAGTGAAAATAACTAAGACAATAAAAGATGCTTATCATATTCACTTCCAATTCACATGTCGATGTTTTTTACACGCTTGCCCTCTCGGGTGTGAGAGAAACCAACATAACGAAGAAGTGTGATAGTTTTGAGAACATAAAGCCTCTACCCTAATGCTTTGTGCACACGTATATGCATCCAGTCTAATTCAAATGAAGCATTTGGGTTCTGGGCCATAAACTTGGTCATAAGAAATAATCCTACATGAGATTAGAGGGGTTTGAAAATTTTTCTCATTCATAGGGGGAGCCATGGCCCCTGCTGGTCCCCATACTATCCCTGTCCCTGAGTATATATGCATGTTTTACCAAACCAGTAGGAGCAACAAAAATGTACAAAGTGAAATTATATATACAAGACAATGCATAATGAATAATACTAATTTAGATACTGGATAATTTTATAATAAATTTAGATATTAATCATCTTGCATAGTGGTAAAGTGGATAACTTAAATGAAAATTTAGGGTTTATTTTAAATCATCTTGCAAAGTTGATAAGTTAAATGCCAATTTATGATGTTATTTTACAAAATTTCATATTGGCATGGTTGGAGGTTTTAGACTACAAATAAATCAAAAGGCTATTAGCGTTAGAGCATGAATATAGATATCAAGATGTTTCTAAACTTTATGAATAATTTTACAGCATCTATTTATTCTTTGTCATCTCATGAAGTTTAATACGGAGGCTCCGTTTCTCGCTCTGTTAGATATGAACACAAGGTTTTATTATAATTAAAATGGAAAATCACCCTTCAATGTCGCTTTCAACAATGTCAAGGGGGGGGGGGGGGTGGTGTTTCATCTGGTTTGGATAGTTCAAGGGCCCTCACGGTGCCCGGTTTCGTAATTTGGGGTTAAAAATCGAACGATTGTGACAATTCAATGTTGTAAAATGGACTTGTCCCATTTAAAATAAATCTAGGGGTTAGTTTAAATGATCTTGCATACTAGTAAAATGGATAATTAAATACTAATTTATTCTGTTATTTTAAATCATCTTTCACATAGGAATGGTGGGTAGTTTTTTAGACTACAAGATAATAAACCAAATGGCTATTAGGGTTCTGAGAGTATGACATATATACAAATATCATGATATTTCTAATTTTTATGTAGGTCTTCAGAACATTTACTCCGTCAGTCCCAATTTATAAGCCGTTTAACTTTTTGACACTAAATTTGGCTTATTCATTTTATTCAAAAAAATTTCACAATTATTATTTCTTATTATGATTTAATTTAACATATAATATACTGTACGTTAACTATGAGTGGGATTTTTCTATATATTTTTAAATATTTTGAATAAGACGGTCACACTTGAGGCAAAAAAAGTCAAACGAACTATAAATTGGATGGAGGAAGTATTTTTTTGCTAGCACCTGTCTGTGAAGTAGGTAATCAAACACTTGCTAATTACTCCAACCGAAAAAGAACAACTAATAAATGAAACATGAATATGTAATAAAAAAAAAGAGGCTGGAATAATGCAGCAGACAAGAAAGGAAGGAGGCACCGAAGCAGAAGCACCACATACCTACCACCACCTTATCAAATCTCCTCTCTCACCCCTCGCACCTACCTACCCGGTCAATGCAAATGTCTCCGAGCCATCCCGGCCGATGTGGAATCCAAACACCCCCTCATCTCTTCTCTCTCCACTCTCTCTCATCATATAACCCACACACTGTTGTCTCCCTCTCCTCTCTCCTCCACATCTCTGCTCAAAGTATCCTGCAACACACACCCAGTCTGCGTCGTAGCTGAGGGAGGTAGGTAGCAGCAGCTAGCACATGGGGAGGTCGCCGTGCTGCGAGAAGGCGCACACGAACAAGGGCGCCTGGACCAAGGAGGAGGACCAGCGGCTCGCCGCCTACATCAACGCCCACGGCGAAGGGAGCTGGCGGTCGCTGCCCAAGGCGGCGGGGCTGCAGCGCTGCGGCAAGAGCTGCCGCCTGCGCTGGATCAACTACCTGCGCCCCGACCTCAAGCGCGGCAACTTCACGAACGAGGAAGACGAGCTCATCATCAACCTCCACCAGCTGCTCGGAAACAAGTATATATATATATATGTCTCTTCCGGATTGTATATATATTATACTAGAGAGATTAGAGTTGAATTAGGTTCTATTTTGAATCTTACGGTACGTGAAATGGAACGAACATAGGTGGTCGCTGATCGCCGGGAAGCTGCCGGGGCGGACGGACAACGAGATCAAGAACTACTGGAACACTCACATCAAGCGCAAGCTCATCGCTCGCGGCATCGACCCACAGACGCACCGCCCGCTGGCCGTCGCCGCTGCTCATCAGGCAAGCAGCAGCCATGACAATGAGCAGCAGACGGCGGTGCAGTCGAGCTGCTCGCCGGAGGGAAGCGGCGCTGCCCACAGCAGCGACGATGACAGTGCACTGGTGCCGCCCGGCTGCCCCGGCATCGACCTCAACCTGTCATTAAACCAGCCGAGCCAGCAACCGTCGTCTCCGCCTCCGTCATCGCCGACGACTATTAATTAGCTAGGCATAGTGGGGGCTTGAAGTGGCGCAACTAACCTTATGAGACTACGAGAGCCGGAGCTCAATCTTAGACGGAGATGAGGATATAGGAAATTGGAATGCAAGGCAGCGAGGGGTACACGGTGCAATTCATCGTTCTCACATGGTTATTTACCTCATCTTCTTCCTCCATGCTGTCTGTTTGAGAGCAGCAAGAGTAGTCAAGATGTACACCAGAGAGAGAGAGAGAGAGAGAGAGAGAGACCACGGGACTCGTGTATCGATCAGAGCGCTGTATGATTTGACAATGAGGAGTCCTGCATCATGTTAGAATTCTCTGAAGTTTTGTGACTAAATATTTATTAAGACGGCGCGTCTTTACGTTGCAGCTTCACCAGATCTTTGGCCTTTCTTCCCTTTTGATGCATGCTTCTACGGTTTGCTAGTACGTGTAGCAGGAGTGCAGGACCGTTCTTGGCTTCTTCCATATCCTTTTCCCTACTTTAATCTTCGGTTAGCGTGACGTTCTTTATTTTGTTCTTCTATACTTCAATTCCAGACACAGTTCTGCAGTGTTTGAAAGTTACAAAGTAGTACACTGACCTGTAGAATGTAAAGCAGCGATTTAAGCTTGAGAAAAAAAAAAGAACATGTAGATAAACGATGAATTTTATCTTAGCTTCCTGTCACACGCGAAGCAAGCTAGCAAAAAATTTGGCGAAATGCATGTAGTTGATGTCAATGGAGTTGTCGTGCAGCTTGATGCAGTGCGCACTGCACATATTAGTAAGTAGTACATGTACTGCGCATATTATTAGCGCGCACTTCAGGATGGCTTTTGGTCACAAATTAATGAGTGCTCTACTGTTTGAAACACTGCAGCTGCCTTGTTTTTTCTTTAAGTTTCATTGTTTTCTTCAATATCAAAACCATGAAGAATAAACTCAGATTTTATTATACATTAATATGGAGTCTTAAGTCAACATTAATGGCCTTTAGGATTGTAGTGGGCATAATGTCTGTACCCAACCTACATGCAGTAGTATGGGGTTGGGACAACCCTATAGCAATCTTTGTCTTCATCACAACAATTTATCAAGCAAGGTTGAGTCTAACCCTACATAAAATGATACTGGAGAATGGAGCATCGGTTGAGTTCCAATTTGAGAAAACATTCGGCCAATATCTACACCCAGTATAGATTTTGTCTTTGATACCGGGTGGAAAGATGCTGGTCCCTGGAGAGACATTAGTACTGGTTCGCAATACAAACCCATACTAAAAGATATCTTTTAATGCCGGGTGAAAAGGTACTGGTCCTGTAGAGACATTAGTATCGGTTGGCAATACAAATCCATACAAAAAAGTAACTTTAGTACCGAGTGGAAAGGTACACATAAATTAATGCTTGCAAAGACTTTGAATATCGATTGGAGTTACCAACCGGTACTAAAAGGTACCCTTTAGCACCGGTTATTAACATCAATCCATACTAAAGCCTTACCAACCGGTACTAAAGCCTTCTAGATACTTACAATAAAAGAAAAGCATTCCCTATGTAGTCAGATATGATTGTACAGTGGTTGGTTGGTTGGTTCACGCACAATGCTATCAGTCTTGAGTTCAACCTCCAATGAAACATATTTTTTAGCTTTTTACGAACTTTGCTATCGGTCTTGAGTTTGAGCTCCAATGGAAACATATTTTTAAGCTTTTTACGAACTTTGGTACCGGTTTCTACCGTGGTTTCTACAACCGGAGGCATTAGTGTCACTTTCGTAGTGTCGGTAGCGAATTCAGTACTAAAAGGGCTTCTCAACCGGTGCTGAAGGCCTTCTGTGTAGTAGTGCGATTAAGTGCATTTGGCTTGTAATATAGTAAGGATAATGTTAAACTGACTTGGACACGCTCAACATGCAATTGTATTTGGAGGTAATTAAAGCAATTACACCCATTTAGTGGGCCTTCATCCCATCATATTTCTAAAACTCACATATTTTCTGGAAAAAGTTCCTTCACCACATACAAAGCAGAAGGCTTATGGCTCATTTTCCTTACCTCCTTGTAAATTTGTTGGCTCAAACACACAAGCCAATGAATTTCATGTTAATTTGTCGGTAGTTCATCTTGGTGGACGGAACTAGTTACAAATTCATCTTTTTTTTTGCTCCTGATGACCTTATGCATCTACATTCATCAGTTTTTTTGCCAACAAATTTCTTCTATTATTCTTGTAGTGTTTAAGCATGCTTATCTATATATCTGTGCAAAAATAGTTGAACAAGATGTCACACACCATGTCAAAATTCAATGATATTAATATACTATCTACCTGGATGTTAACTCTATGCCATGGGCAATCTTGTGACATATGGCGTGGACAATAGGATGGTTTATTAGCATATGAAAGTATCCACAACTATATAACTAATTACATTCGGTAATCTTTCTCAATTTGGGTCTGTTTGGAAGCCATTCTTGTATTTCCATGGTTCCAATATAATATAATATTTTAGTTCAAAGGGTGCTATTTAGTTGCTCTTGAGAAAACTTTGTTTTTAATACCATAGTATTTTTTTGAATATTGTAAACTCCATCCTATGCTAAAGTTTTTTTATCCAAGTGAATAAGAGGCTAACGAAACCATATTATATATGACTATGAAACTAAATAAGTGCTAAAAATACTATGATTTTTTAGAGAGAAAAATACCATGGTTATGTCAAGACAAATATAGACTAAGTATTTTAGTATCATAGTATCGAAAAACTTTACTTCCTAACAACCTCTAACAAATAACACAGCAGAGAGATGGGAACACATGGCAAGGAAGAAACAAAGCTTGGGTACCTTCACGTTGAAATTTTACCAGTTGTGTCGGAATCTGATGGTAACATATGTAGTCAGTAGTCTACTGCATGAGACTGAACAGAGCTGTATCTCTTGGTCTTCGAACCTTAAGATCTTAGTTTTGGAAAACCTTGGATTGAATTGGATTAAATGAATTAATCCATGATAGATGAACCTTTTTTTTTCAAATCTTTTTCCAATCCACTCCAACTCCCTTCAAGTTATCAAGCTAGGTCTAAGCAGGCCCAGCACGTGTCTTATTTTGGTGGTCATCGTTCTAATGACTGTAATCTTGTGATCTTGTCACGTTTCGTTTTGACAGACTTTATTCTCGTCGTTCCAACAGACGAGGAGACTGGTGGGAAGCAATAATAAAACCAGTCAAAGTTTCTAAGCAATTTTCTACTCTCTGCCGATCGAATGACGTGAAGACCATCTCAAGGTCCTAAGAAATGAATGGCCTGCTACGGCAGCCGGCTGCTGTTGTGCCTGATCCCTCACCCGGCATAGTAGCAGCCGAGATGCAGCCGAGAGAATGCTGAAAAGCTTTCCGATAATAATCTAATATTTCGGTTGGTAGTGTATCTGTATCGAGTATCGACCCATGCATATGTTGCTAACACGTAGTATGAAAGGCATCAATTCAATGCACGTCATATATCTTGGTAATACTCTACTGGAAGCCTGCAAGTACTGGAAAACAGCTTATCAGTCCCGGTTATATTTCGTAAAAAAAGCTGAAAAAATATGTTTTTATTGGGTGAAAAAGAGAGCAATTGGAATTATTTCTCAACACATTAGAAACTACTAAAGTAAGGCTGAATCCAATGGGACTCTCTATCCTCACTCCCTAAACACTATTCCAACTACCTCTCTCTCAGCATTTATGATAAACAGTGCAAAACAGTGTATAGGAAACCATATAGGGAGTTCCATTGGACTCAGCCTAATGCCAGTGCATCAATAAATCCGTGGCTTATTTTTGACACTTCATATTTTAGGTATATAGTACACTTAGCCTTATGCATATCAAAAAATAAAATATTTACACCATATATACATCATATATGTGTAGTTTCGTGAAATTTAATTAAAGTCCTAATTACTAAATTAGTTAGAAGTTATAAACTAGGTAACTGATGTTTGACGCCAGCTCACCTATCATGACCGAGTTATGGCAGGATGGCAGTCTTGTCGGGCCATGTGGACCGTCATCATAACCAAAAAGATTACTTTATATCTGAGAAAAATCTTCTCGAGTCTGTTTTAAAATATTTTTTTTTAAAAAAAATCGCACCCCCTGGGCAGGAGTACATTTGATCAATTCATCAATCCTACCGGAGCACGATGTAACACACATGTAGGTTTTATTTGTACGTCCTGGCCACAATACCAAATTATCTTTGCCACGACGTCTTCAAACTTCAAACCTTCTACAGCAGCGAAATGGGTATCTAGAAGAAGTTTAGAAAACACAGTCAAAGTTTACAACCACTGTCTACTGATCTCCCAGCTGGAGGTCAAGACAGGATCGAGACAATGATTTGGAAATCTCATGGCCCATATTCCAGCATGCATGAGACGGGAGAGTTAAAATATCAATTATTCCCTTATCAAGGTACGCACGGCACTGAAAATAATAAGGTGGCACAATTTACCAACGCATTGTGCAACGAGCTACCTACATTCTAGTACATATATTTTTAAATATTTATCACCGGACAATTCATTTCTAAACTAAGAAACATCGAATAAAGAAAGCTAGAGGGAGTACGTCTGAAAAGCATCGACCGTTTCCGTTGTGTATAAATGTATCTACCCATTTGATTATTAACTACCAAAATGCCCGTGCGTTGCAACGGGACCAAAATAAATCCTTAAGTACCTCTAGATCAATATATATAAGAATAGTCTTGCAAATAAATTCCATATCCTATTCTTTTAAATTTTTTCTTCCATGTAACTGAAATTTAGGTGGTGTTAGTTTGATAAGAAATTTTATTTTTTTTGTTTTCTGGCAATATATAGAACATCGAAAACGGAGTCTATATACGACATGGGTATCCGTTTTCACGTAGACTACTTCTTCTGTCTGAATCGGGTTTCCGAATAAATTGTACATCATATTTTCTTGATGATTTCTGTTAATTGCAAGCGAATTTTAGAGTGATGTCAATTGTGTTGTAAAGATTGTTGTTTTAGCTTTCCATCGATATATAGAACGTAAAAAACGGAATCCGTATGCGATTTGGACGTCCGTTTGCACGTGGGCTGCTCCTGCACTCCGAGCTCATGAATAAATTCTACGTCATATTGTTTCAAAGATTTCCGTTGACTGGGACCGAATTTTAAGTGGTTTCAGTTGGATTGGAAAGGTTATAATTTTAGCTTTCCATCGATATACAGAACATCGAAAACGGAGTCCGTATGCGACTGGGGCGTCCGTTTTCGCGTGGGTTCTGTCTGTGGTCCGAATCTGATTCGTATTGTAGCTGCGATTCGGATTATCGGATACAGAACGTGGAGGGGCTGACCAGTCGGATCCACCTGTCACGACGGACCGGGAAACCAGGGACCAGAAAACCTTATTTGATTTAATATTAGGTATAGATATGTGTGCATATACCCCGAAACAAGAGTTGTATGTGGCCGTGCGGGCCAGAAGGCTAACCAGTCCCTGTAGTCTAGTGATTGCAACATCTTTATTAGCATTGAGTTTTAGGTTTGACTCCGCTATCAGAAGCAAAGTGTATATTGAAAAATTTAACGGTGTGCTGCTTTCATCAATATTGAGATTTGCTGGCCAAACCTACATTCGTAGGGGTGATTGTGTGTGCATGCATTATGAGTGTCGGCAGTATAAATCTATGTTATGTTTAATATGGGATAATGGCTATATATTTGGCTGTACATATACTTGATACCAATGCAACGCCTGAAACAAGGTACACTACTAGCATTCGGTCAAATAAAAAAAGAAGAGCAGTGTTAGGAACGTGCATCTGATGGCGAGCATACACACGTTGGACGTCCGCGGCCATATATACCTACCGCGATGTTCTTGGATTATTTAGCCCGTGCGCGCGGTCTCGGTCGGAGATCAGGTAGTAGGTGGCGACTGCTAGCCACACATCATCGATCAACACCATCATGCACCTACCTCGCTTCATCTCATGCATGATGACCATACCACCAACTAGCATAGCACCTAATGCATGGCAATTGGCATCACCCTTCTCCCTTTGTTCTATGTATATGGCGTACGTAATTAAATCTTGTAAGCCACCAGAGTTTCTTCCTAGCTAAATACCCAATTTATCTTTCAGGTTAATGTTAGTGCCTATGCATAATAAAGGTAAAAATGGTTTTTTTTCACGTCCCAAAACCGGCGGGTGCAAAATACACCAAGAATTGATTCATGTGTGGTTTTGACTGATCTGTCGTGTGTATCATTTATATTTTAGCCATGTACTAGCCACACATCTTATCCATGTTCATCTCTCTCACATTCCCATTCCGATCCTCTGGTTAGGTTTTCATTAAAATCACATCTATTTTATGGAGTGATAGTGGGCATCATAACCTATGCTAGAAATAAAACACATTATCAATTTTTCATCATCATTTTGATAGGATAGACATCTAATAATAAATTAACCCTGCTGACACAAAATTTGACAAAAAAGCAATTGAAAATAATAGTAATGTATTTTTTCCTAACATAAGGTATATAATGGCTGCAATCATCAAAATTTTTATACTTAGAATTAAAACTCAACTTCATGAAACAAAAAAAAAAAGAAGAGAAACCTTATTAAGAGAATAAACTGAACACAATTATTTTAGAGGGTTATCCAAACACATAGCGTCCATATGTAGGAGGGAAGTAACTTGAACTTTTTGCTTTTGAACTAGTGATGATGCGCATGTATTGATAGTCAAACCCAGCTGCCATCAAAAAACATTGGTGTTAATTTGTACTGGTTCATCCAGTTGGACTATACTAGTTATTAATAGTTATCTATTTCCTGTAATAATAACTGACTGAATTGATCTGAATTTAAATTTAACTTTATATAATACATTGTTTCTTATATATACGTTTATAGTTTTTTGTTATCTAGGTAGTTTATATAGGCTAGTAGTTGGACCACTAACTAAGGTATCTGGGTGCATTAGGAACAATGACATTTGCGGAATAATACGAGAACGGCAGTGACAACGAAGGAGATCGAGTAGTGTGTGGGAAAAAGTAAGAGCAGGAATTGGATCGTAGTAGAGGGAGCATTTGGAGGACTAAGTTGATTTTGCTATAGGCAGTGTTTTAAATAGTGGCGCTATAGCGGTTCTAAATACTTTTCGCTAATGTGCTAATAGTGTTTTTTAAAGGCTTGCTCTGAATCCTATAACTAGCTATTTAAAATATTGGTTGCCGGTGCCGAGGGTAGGTGGTGGCCGTGTGCGCTACACGCGAAAACATAGATGGATGACACATGCAGCAAGGATAAGAGGGTGAACTCTCTTATGTTTTATTATTAGGGGTGAGGAGGTTGGTTTTAGAAGACATTCTAGAAGGTATATATAGGTATATATATATGAAATCTATTGTAGCAGTTCCATCTCCTAAAATGGTTGCTTAGCTAGGGGTGTATAAGAAGGTCCATGACGAGATGCTCTGAATTAAGCACGGATGGGTTGGGGGTAGGGTGTTAGGTAGGCCTTCTAGAACACCGAACAAATGATGCGTATCCATCATTGGACCGTGCATGCACGAGGGCTGCAACTGTGCAAGCGACATGCATTATTATCCCTGCTGGACCAGGGTCATCACGAAGTGCAAATGTATCGTCTACAGTGCGCAATGATTGTTTTATCACTCTGTGTACAGTGCACAAACAGTGTTTTTTACATCCATTTTCATTTTTTGGTGACCCTAGTCTTGAGTTTTGGTACGCGAAAATTCGTGAAGTGACGTCCACCATCGCTAATTCAAGATTTCCTTGACTAAAAGTTGGAATACTACTAAATATTCACTCGACCATAGTACGTACTGCTCGTTTTAGTAGATTAGTTTTTACCATATTTTTAAATTAAATATTTAATTTTGTAAAACTAGCTAGTAGCAATCTAATTTTATACATTATCCAATTTATATTAGTACGGCTTAAAACGGGCCATGAGACATTAGGACATTTAAAGACACGGATTGTATGGCATGGTATTATTACTAATTGGAAGACTCTTTTTAGCCTACGTGTTAATCATCGCTAGACATGCTGAAAAAACCAAAATAAGTTCTAAATTCTCACAAAAATTAGAAACATATAGCCGTCCATTAAGTAATAACTCTAATAATAGTAGCTATTAGATCTATTATATGTTTAAAAAATTACCCACCACCGTATTATGAAAAATAAATAAAAAATAACCATCTAAATTTGCATATAATTATGCACCATACCAGTATAAAAAATGAATTAAAATAACCACCTCTGATACTTCTATACCCCTATATAAATCTCTATGGTTCCAACAGGGGAGTTTCCCCACTCCGTCGTCCCAGCGCTCCGCCCGCACCGCCTTTTCCCCCGCACCACCTTCCCCCATCCCCCGCCCACGCGCTCACTCAGCCCCACGCACAAGCTCGGCCGCCGCGGCCTTCCCCGCCTGCGTGCCTGCTCCATCCCCGACGCCCTCCCAGCCACACCCCCTCCCGCACTCCTAGCGGCCACCGCTAGTGCCCTTTAGCCCGCTAAGTGCCACCGGCCATCAAGGAGGGAGGAGGCAGCCTGGATCCAGCCGGAAGACGGAGGAGGCGGCCTTGATCCGGCTAGGAAGCAAGGAGAAGGCGGCGGGAGGCGGTTGCCGCCCCGGTCGGTCGTCTCCCCCGGCCGACGCCCGCCTCCCCTGCCTGCCGCCCGCTCTGCTGCCACAGGCTGCCGCCGCACCTGGTCGCGGCCCTTTTCCGGCGCAGGCCCGCTGCCACCGGACTGGAGAAGAAGTCGGCGGCGCAGGGGAAGTGGGCGGTCGACAGCTGTAGATCGAATAAGGTGCTGCAGCTCCCTGAGTACCCAAAGCAGGAGGAGGTTGACTCCGTGCTCAAGACGATCGAGACGTTCCCACCTGTAGTGTTGCCGAAGAGACGTGCCACCTCGAGGAGTGCCTCGCCGATGCCGCCATGGGCCGGGCCTTCGTCCTCCAAGGCAGAGACTGCGCCGAGAGCTTCAAGGAGTTCCACGCCAACAACATCAGTGTCACCTTCCACATCCTGCTCCAGATGGGCATTGTCCTCATGTTTGGCGGTCAGGTGCCGGTAGTCAGGGTACCAACCAACCCATCAAATCCACCACATAATTTGGTCATCAGGGATGCTGATTTGCGAGATCTAATCCGATTCGTTCCAATTTTTTTGTGCATTGTAGGTGGGGAGGATGGCTGCCCAGTTTGTCGAGCCAAGGTCCAAGCCATTCGAGGAGACGCTGAAGAGGCCGGCCTGAAGAGGACGCTGTGGCAATCTCCCCCGTGCCACTCTCTCCCGCAGACGGCCGTCAGCCAGCCGCGGCGCCCGGGCCCCGGATCTGCTGCCCGACGAGGCCACCATGGCCGTCGCCCCCGTGCCCCCTGTCCGGAAGACGCCGTGTCACCGATTCTTCCTGACCGGCCTGCGACAAGGCCGACCCCGTTAGCTAGCCACGGCGCCCGGCTATTGAGATAATATCCCGGCTGTCAGCATTAGTAAGTCTAATGCTTAAACCCTTATTGATGAAAACTGTCTAGGATGAGCAAGTTTAAGGTATGATATTCATTCTCCAACAGAATTGGGGTATTTACATTACCAATTTTGATTTTTTTCCCCCGTACATTTGGCTTTAGCATGTAGTTGAAGAGAAGCTATTCTGTTCAGGTAATTTCAGCTGAAACTTGACAGCGGATTCATTTGAAGCTAACTTGTGATTTTAATGTGAAACAAAAATTGCACCTTCAGCATGCCAATGTTCACTCAACTAACTAGCAAGAAAAGTATTGACCACATGCTGGCTAGGAAAATTGTTTTGAAAACTTTTCTATGCCATGGAACTTGACAAAAAGTCTAACAGAAGAAAGCAAGCCCTTCACTGATATTTTCCCACGAATAATTGGTTCTCGTATAGTCATATATGCATGCATCCATCCCTGTACAATATGGGGGCATGGTGCAGTTACTGTGATTAAGGTTCAAATTAATACTCCTAACATGTTTAGTTCATTGTATGCTCGTCCAGAATTTGTGTACAAAAAATTAATATTGGAGTAGATCAGTAGACATTTCAGGAGAAAAAAGTTTTGGTTTACAGCTACAGTAGAAATTACTGTTGCAAGCACGAGGATTTCACCCCCGCTGTCTCTGCATTGCAGTAAAGAGCTTCCCTCGCTAAGTATATGCTTATCACATTCCCCTGCCTTTTAGCTTCTGCCTATGCGTGTGTGCTAATGTTCTTTGGTTCTAGATTGTTAAATTTGTTCACTTCGTGCTGACATTGTTTCATGCTAATCCTACGAGGACAAGATCATTAACACATTTACTTTTCTTAAAGGGTGTGGCATGTGCCAATTTTTTGGTTTCTTGATGAGATCCTTTGTTTTCATGCTATCGTTTACTATTGTGTCCCAGCAGAGAGGCAAACAGCAGGAAGCTGGTGCTAAGAGATCTTAGTTCTGTCACACTTACTGAAACTGAAGGTTTAGTTCAGTTTAACTTCCATTTATGTACTAGAGTTTTTGTTTTGGATAGTATATATTCTGAATTTGAAGAGACCCTATTATTTCAAGTCTTGTATTATTATTATTTTTTGTCTATCTAACACCAAATTTATTTCTGAGCTCTGTGATTTTTCCAAAAACCCAGTTGCACTATAACCCTTGGCTTTGTCAACATATATGTCAAAGCAAGGATTGATGCTTTTGTGCATAATGCATGTCTGCTTTCGTGTGAAAAGAGTCTTGCATTTTTTTTGCTGTGATGGAGTGATCGATTGAGTAGAGAATAAAAACACACTAACATTGGTTTTTGATTGATCGATGAGCTTGTACATGCAAAATATGGAACCCGTAGCAACGCACGGGCAATTAACTAGTAAAGATGAAATAAAATAACATCTTATATATATATTGTGTGTGTGTGTATATATATATATATATATATATATATATATATAGGGGTCGGTACAAAGGAAGCCCTTCCATTAGTTGCAGGAAGCCCCGGCCTCCCCCCAAGCCAGGGGGACCAGACCAGGGGGGCTCGGCCCGCGAGGGGTCGAACCGAGCTGCGAGGCGTGGGTGGGGCCCTCTTGACGGGATTTCCGGTCGAGTCAGCCTGAGGGACGCAAACGGGCTACGAAACAGTGTAAATTCTCATTCACAACTGCGTAAACAAGATAATGGATCTGCGTAAAATTCAGGTTTTTATGCCATTTGGACAATTTCGCGTAATCACGCGTGATTGGCGGGCGGTTTCCGTGAGTGCCGCTTTCCCTTAGTTGTGGACGTGGGGCGCGATGCTCATCTGTAAGGGATTTACGTTATTTTCTACCAAAAAACTCTCGTGAAACCGTGCTGCCATGGCAACGCCGCCGGTGGCCGGGCGATCGACGCCAAACCCTGCGGCTGCCATTTATGCAACTCCTCTGGCGCGGGCATCGCCAACAAGGGAGTTGACTACGCCGCTAGCTGATCTGCGTGCTCCTGCACAACAGGAAAGCAGCTAAAAGGCCAGAACCGACGAACTTATTCGTCGTTTTTAACTCCACGAATTTATCCGATTAAAAACGACGGCCCTGACGAATTTAAGTTAAATTCGTCGGTTTGCATGGGGCCGACGAACTTAACAGGGTGCCGTAGATAAGTTCGTCGTGAGAGAGCAAGAGCGAGAAGACAGAGACGGTCAAGGATCCAGATCTAAAAGTGGACAAGTTCGTCGGTCCGGATGCGCTGGCCAACGAACTCATCGGTCAGGAAGCGCCGACCGTCGGCCTAGGTGGTAGCCGACGAATTTAACCATCGGCCTAGGTGGTGGCCGACGAATTTAACAGCACTAAATTCGTCGGCCGTCCTCTAGCCGACAAACTTAAACTGACCCACGAACTTTGTCCAGTTTCCTGTAGTGCTGGTTGTGATGAGATCGACTCCGAGGAAACAGGCAGGGTGGCCCAACGTGTGTGCCCATGAGGACCATTGGTTCAGCTGAGATAGACACGCCGTATATTCAGCAAAGCTATGTAGGTGTGCGAGACTTGATTTATGCATAATTGAACGTTGTAGTTGCATAATTGGGTCCATGGATTTGTGTTTTCATGCAGCCCGATACTATTGATCCAAGGCTAGTTCCTGCAATGGGCATGGTATTCAGTAGTGTCGACGAGGCGCACAAATTTTATCTGAGATATGCATATGAAGTCGGTTTTTCACAGAAAAGGTACAGGGGGAGGAAAAACTGCAAGTGGTTGAACTGTTCGATGGAGGGCAAATGTGCGCAGAGGGCGGTGGATAATCCAAAGGTGCGTAAAACATCGTCCAAGCGGACGGGGTGCAAAGCTGGGATGAAGCTGAAATTTATATTTGATGATGCCAGAGCAAACGTTGTCTCAGTGCGTATAGATCTCTTGCACCTAGAGCATAATCATGTCTTCGTAACGGATAAAGCAGAGAAGGACCGGCTTTTTTGCAATAAGTCGCATGATCCAACATACATGGAGTTCATAGGAGCAATGCAAGATAGCAGGGTGTCTCAGCACTGCATTATGGACCTTGTTACGGAAATGCATGGAGGATCTGAGTTTGTTCCAGTTACATCACAAGACCTAAATAACATGTGAGTTTCACAATGTTTACGCTCTTTTCGTCATACACAATGATTGCTAATTGATTGCTCACAGCGGTGCGGCGGGGCGAAGAGAGAAAAACACCAATGACGTGGCCAAGCTTCTAGCTTTCTTTACGGAATGTAGAAAGCAAAATCCACAATTCTTCTGTGACTTTCAGCTGGACGACGATAGTAAGATAAAAAGCATATTCTGGTCTCATGCTAGCCAGCAGGGCGAATATGTTGATTTTGGAGATGTGGTGACGTTTGATACCACACATAAGACTAATCTATATGAGAAACCTCTTGAGATGTTTGTCGGTGCGAATAACCACCTACAGTGCACTACATTTTGGTTCGTGTTGTTGCGAGATGAGATCATCGAGACATTCGAATGGGCGTTCAATGCGTTCAAGACGTGTATGGGGGGTGACGGGCCGAGGGTGATGCTGACAGGTATAATTTATGCAGAATAGTAATAAAGAATATGCTGCTTTGCTTTCACGTTTATGTGATTTGGATGGTGTCATTAGCCATGTGGTATGCATTTATAATTGCGAGCAAAACTTGTGATATAATCAACGTTCGCTGTACTTCACATACCGGTGTAAAAATTTGCTTTGTATTGCATAAACATTTGTTTTAACATGCATGAAATTGCTGATGAGGGGAGAATAAAAATGTAAAAAATGCCCGTTCTAAGGAGTCCTTCAGCTTCACTTTTCTGGTGGTTACTTTTTGGGAATGTTTGGCAGGGACGGCCGGGGCTTCTTGGCTGGGGGCATGAAATCTCCTTCGTCGTCGCCAGTGTCCTCGTTCCCCGCAGTCCGAACATCCTTTTTCATTGCTGGCCTAGCAAAAATACAGGTGGTGGATACAATAGTTACCTCCAGTGTTTATGCACTGAAATGGAAAAAATGGTACTGCGGTAAATTGATATACTGATAATATCATAAAAACATATCTCCAATCTGCGTAGACATCAACATAAGCAGGCATAAAAACTGATAATAGTACACTGATCCATTGATGCTGACATAAAAACTTATTTGTGTATGCATAAATCAAATAACATGATGATTTCAAGCATGTTATGGTTCCAACAGTATGCATAAATATCTATGCAATTGCGAATAAAACTTTAACCAATATATAATAAAAATCGTATAATCTGCCAAAAATCAACTAATAGTGGTCCCTTTTATCACCGCCGGCGATGGTTTTGGATAGAATGCATAATCATCTATAAATTAGTGCATAAAACTCTTAACAATATGTAGTATAAATCATAGAATGTGTCAAAAATCAGCTAATGGTCATCCCTTTTATCACTGCCATCATCCACTACTACATAACAAGGTTTTAGTAACACCAACTTGTGATACTGTAACACATATTGTTTGTGTTACCATTGCCTATATTACTATTGAACTAATGTTCTAGAATACAAGACATGTGTTTCTTTATATCCAAAAAGTGTTACCACATTGTGTTACTGCTTCGTACACATTTTTATTGAAAATGAAAAAATTACATGCCTTTACTAGGAATTGAACTCATGACCTCATGTTTGTTCTAAGACTTCCACTCATCACACTACAAAAGTGCTTGTGTATAAAGAAAGTTTGTTTTCTTTTTCTATACATTATTATACATTATGATGAATTTTATATTGTATATTTGAACCCTTAAATAATATTAGACGAAAAAACTCTCAACTACAAAGTTTTAAATCTCGTCAAATACTACATTTTTGGTTTAGCTACGTATCCATACAAGGTTATTCGATGAATTATATGGAAAATACATTGGAATTTATAGGGCCAATAAATGATCTCAAATAATGGAAAATTTATCAATTATGAAATTGTTGATCTCATCGGATACTATAACATTGGTATTGTATCTTGATGTAATTTTATATAAATACTTATGATTTTTTTATTATAAAAAAATTATTTCTACATGCAGACAGTAATACGGTCTGCCTCTAAAAACCATTTTCATAGGTCTATGTTATAGATCACCTCTAGAGCATTTTTAGATGTGCTCCATAGTATGTTCAGCGTATAGAAATGAGTATTTAGAGTGACGATGTATGTTATAGATCATGTTTGTAAACAAGGGCTATTTCTAGTGGTGGCCTGTAGTATGGACGACATCCAAAAACTAATTCGAAGAAAAGTATTTTAGGTGGAGCCCTTGCTAGTAAGAGCATATTTGGCTCTTTTTTAGTTGTCACTAAAAAAATAAAAAAAGGATGTGTGCACAAAAACCAATTTTATAGTACTGAATTGTATCATATATGTTTTTTTAGAACACTTTGTAGGTAACATTAACTTATGTTACCGTATGGTATGTTTTTGCATCATATTATACGTGTTCCATCTATTTGTTGCAATATCTACAATCTTTGTAAAACTTTTGGAGTAACATAACCTTTTTGTGCTACTAAATTCATTATTTGTAACACATTTTTGCAGAATAAATACTATGTGTTACTGACTTCCATTGTAACATATAGTTTGTGTTACTATAAAAGGCTTTCGTAACACATTGCTATATGTGTTATAGAAGTGTGTTACAATAGCTATGTTTTATAGCAGTGATCATCCACGCATTAGCTTTAGAGTTGAGATGCATAAATAGCTACGTGGAAGTGGATAAAATCCTTTCTACAATTGTGATTGTTGTGAATGTTGTCCAAAATCAACAAATACCGTATGCAGCAAATGTCGATTCATAACAGAAAGAGGTCAAACCAATAAATGCAACTACTGAGGTAGATCACGAGAGATTAAACTATCAAATCATCGAAGGGTAGATTGATTAATAAATACAAGTTACGTTCAGAGATTGATCTTACTTTTTTGGGTGGCGCTGCTTTTGTCACAGATCTGGCGGGGCTTCTCTTCGACGGAGACGGCGGTGCTGCAGGCGTGGAGAGGGATCGCTGCGTCGAGGTGGAGCTGAAGGCGTCGCCAGAGAAATGCGGAGAGGGGTAGGAGAGGAGGCGAAGGGGGTCGACGGAGGCGGCAGCAGCGCTCGTCGGCCGTGGGTTGGGGACGAACAGGGCGGCGGCAGCAGCGCGCATCGGTCGCGGGTTGGGGACGAACAGGGCGGCGGAAGCAGCGTGGGTCGGCCGCGGGTTGGGGACGAACAGGGCGGCTGCACGCGTCGGCCTCGGGGTGTGGAGCGGCGGCGTGCGACGGCGTAGGGAGGAGCAAATGGCGACGGCGATGGATGCGGCGAGTGGGAGCGGGGGAGTGGAGAGAGAGACGGCGGTTTATGCGAATGGATATGGAATGGAAGATTTGGTGGGGTCGGTTGCTCTATCCGACGGGGGATGTCCGAGAATCTCGGACCAGGTGGGATACGAAAAGGCGCCGGGTCGCGGCGAGTCACGGTGTGGGGACCGGATGTTGTCCGGTCAACGGGTTGGTCCCCCGACCAGGTGTGGTCCGGTCGGATGGCTAGGGTTTCCAATAGCTAAAGAGAGCCCAAGGCTCCAAATATACATACTAATATATATATATATAGGAAAATTCCTTTCTACATGTGCATGTAGCTACACTCGCTTATGTATCTTATGATTGAGGGTGTATCTGGTGAAACGGAAGGTATATACACGGAGTATGCAATGATAGTTGACCATCCGAGGTGGTATGTGCACGAGGTATGCGAGTATACCTGAGGTATGTAGACATACCTCGTTATATATACTAATATGAACATATTATCAAAATAAAATAAAAACAAGGGCTGTTTTGTAATTTTTTCGGGTGGTGATATTTGAGGTATCTTAAAATAAATATGCGAACATATTCAAATTGATAAATAAGTATACGAACATACCTTTATTGGTTTATTGAAGGTGAGTGTAGCTACATGCGCATGTAGATAAAACTCTTTCTATATATATATATTATAGAATATAATATATACATACATACATATATAATCAACTGGTGCTATCAACTTTAACATCGATACATAGAACTCAAACCTGTGTGAGACTGCAGGTTGATGGATAGTTGGGATTATCTTGTCACCTAGCATACCTAGTAGTCCTCGCTGAAATTCATTTAAGCCATGTATTGTATTTCGAAACCGTAGTTGATAAATGCCATGGTATATAATTGCGATGACAATACTGTGGTACTACCTCCATTCTCAAATATTTGTCGCCGTTTAGTTTTTTTTTTAAATTAGAAAGCGACAAATAAAAAACAATGGAGGGAGTTTAATGAAACTAAGATATAACAACAACTGTTTACTTTCATTGAACTTTGTGTTGGTGGAGACCAAAATTTCCAATACTCTAAAATGTTGTAGGTTGTCAAAACCATAGTATTACCTGAACACCATTTTACCTAAATACTCTATTATTCTTCAATATCATTAATTGTATTAAGGCAATTGCTACGGTACACCGAAATAACTGTGAGCCGTTCATTCTGTTGGATCTAAATGATTTAAATGACGTATTACCTTATATGAAGTAATACTTAAAAATAATTAAAAAATTATTTATTAAATTTTAATATGAAAATGGCAAGGATAATTATTAGTAATTAACCACAACTGCCGGATGAGTGGCCGGCATGCACGGAGACGGGGCATCGATCACTTCCGATGGATACCATGGAGACGTGACCAATCTGTACGTGATCCATTATTTGTTATTGTCAAAACCGCTCATCCATAAACCTTGTACCGTGATTTTTCTTGTACGTTTTTTCTTCTGATCGTGACAACAACTCGTATATTAGCCCTTGTGTACCATTTTGTTTGAACTTTTTTTAACATGACAACCACCCTTAGATATCGTGTTTTCTGTGAACGTTTTTTTATCTTTTGAACATGAGATACAACTCCTACGTGAGATCTTATACTACCACAATATTCTTTGAATATTATATATTTTCTTAGAATATTACGTAACCTAACATACCATGTTTTTATTTGTACGTGTGACAGATATGATCTGATTTCTTCTAATTAGATCTAGCATTCTAATGCAGTCTCTTGTAACGTGTTTTATATTTTTAACGTGAGCTCAACTAATACAGTACTACCAGATGATAATATTCTGAACGGAATGGATATCAACGACAGGCAACGATAAAACACATATTTATTTATTTCGAAAATAAAGGAAATATTGTAACTAATTTTTTTCTTAGCACAATCGGAATTTATCTTGATTGAACAATACGATCTGCTGTAACGTCAGAATTTTTTCTCATCGTGATTGGAACAATGGAACAGGGACGCGGTTTTAACTATGTTCTTTTGCTCATCACGTGAGAATAGCTAACGTGATTATAGGAAGAAGAATCGATAGGCTGTTGCGTCGTCAAGCGGACCGGCTGTTGCGGGTCACCTTTCTTTAATTTAATTGATTTTTCACTCAATAATATATTTCTATTAATAGTTTTATCCTCTTTAAATTTAATGGCTCAGATCTGTTTGAAGTCTTACCTCCTAAGAGGTAATTTGTGTACCGTAGCATTGCCCTTGTATTAACTAGAATTACAAATACATTATGCTTTCAATCAGGCAAATAGTACCTGCCTACCGTACCTCATCATGTCGCAGCTGAGCTCATCTTCTTCTACATACCATATAAATTATTGGGGAAAAAATTATACATGGATGTAATAATACTGCCTCCTTCCATTAATATTTAACATTTTAAGTTCAAAATGGAATAAAAAAGTCTTACATTTTTGAACTGGAGGGAATAATGCTGTCTGTATTCTGGAAAGGATGTCGCTTTCGACAGCAGACACTGAAGAATTTGCACACCTCTTACCGGTCAGAACATCTTTTTCTGACCGAAGGGGAAGTATTCTTTGAGCATGCATCTGACCAGCATGCAGGATGTGGAAAATACATTGATGATCAAATGAGAAATCACCATATAAAGCAGCTACTACCAACATTCATCAGCAACTCATCATTTTCCTGGAAGACTCCTGGTCAGCTTAATATTCAGAGGAGCTAGACTCGTACTTGGTGGGCTTGCTTGGCCTTGGCGTGGTATGACTTGTGCATGCAATAACATGATGCATGCCTGGACGCGAGCTCCACGTCATCATGACGCCACGTACGCGTGCATGCGGTAATTTATCGTAGCCATGGACGTTTCAATTCTGTTACCCTGCACACCGCTCTATGGCATCATGCATACGGCATGCAGCGGCGCATCGTTACATATGTGTCGACCAGGTCAACAGCCAGCAGGATGAACTGCTAGTAGAGCTTCCCGAAAAAGGCCGATGGCTCTTTATTTCGGTCTCCACCACTCTAGGCACAGTGCTGCAGTCGTTTTATTGCTCCGATCCAGTCGATGCTGCTACAGATATATATGGTTAATTAAATTATAGGTTTATTATTAGGGGCTGGTTTAGGTTATTTGTATATTCATATATATAACATATATAAATTTAGCGATTACTTTGGGGGGTATTTTTATAATGGCCAGGATGGGTAATGTTTAATAATTATATAGATTTGGGGGTTAATTTAAACTTTCAAAGTGGCAGAGGTGGCCTTTTTTTTGGAGAAGTACAATAGGTATAAGGCTATTATCATGGGTGATGATTAGATTCTAGTATGTATCAATGTCTAGATGCTTCTGATTTTAATTGAAATTTCTAAGGTTTATCTTATTTTCTAATTTCTAGTATGTGTCATGTAGATTAATAAGCAGATTTCCAATGGATAATCTAGTTAGAAATAGTAAGATGTGACCTCTTGCAAATCAAGGTACCAATAATGTTCAAAGGTTGAATGGGAGCCTAAACTTTTTGGCCAAAAGAGTCAACACACATACTTCTCCATTTGACCAATAAACCTCATCTCTTCTAGGTATTTCAAAGGTCGTGTGGTCGGAACATACCAACCAACCTTGAGAATGATGCTATGAAATAAGTAGAAATGAAGCAAATAGGTAGAAATAAACACATGAAGAAACTCCATGAAACAACTTCACTGTGAACAAATATTCATGGATTGTGCTGTGATGAGCACCACACAACAGATAGAAATATATAGGAGTAGATTCCATTTCACTTACTAGATCGATGATCTAGTGGATTGTATATATCCAAACACTGGGCACATATTCTATTTGTGCAACACTAGACAATCAGGTAGAATGAACATCAACGAACATCTGAAGTGAGAATATAGCTACTATAGTCAGTAGTCACGTAGAAACGTCACGCGCGTAGAAGATTTATTTGCGTGCATGCTTGCATATGCTAAGGGGTTGATGTGTTGCATACGCGAGTACGTACGAGCGCACCTACCGAGCTCCTTGGATTTAGCCGGTGGTAGGTGGCGATATACACTTCATATATACAGTACTACCGATCGCGCCACCATCCTTACCTACCTCCTGTGTGCATGCAATGTATTGAAGTAATCGTTGGCTTAGATTTGTGTATGGTGAATTCGATTAATTAAATATAATTAAGTTTAATACTTATATATCATTGCGTGACAGATTTGAATAGGAGCCTTGCAGAGATATCAATGTAGACCAATAGGGATGTCAATGGTCTCGCGGGTATTTAGCTATGTCGCAAAGCCCGCGGACTTCCATTGACATCCCTATAGACCAACCTAGATTTGAGCAGGAGCCTTGCATAGATATCAATGTAATTAAGTTTAACACCATACCATTGCTGCATTGCAGCTGCATGCTGAGGCAGCTAGCAGACCATTCAGGGAACGGCACCATTCACTCCAGGTGCAGCCAGGGCAGCAGATCCTCCATGTTTATTTGTGTGGCTTGGTCTCTCCAGATCTGGTTTAGCGACGATCTCCATCCACTCCAATAAACCGTGTCTCCAGCATTTGTGTGGCTACTGTTGTGGCACATGAAACATGCTGCATTGCTGCGTGGTGGTTGTATTGATGGGTGCATGCATTCTCTGCTCAGCAAGCTGCAGCTACGAACCTACCAGATGGTCTCATCTGAGAAATTAGGCTGAGCTTAGATATATAATATACTGGGTATGCGGGTCTGGAAGAGCAGGAAGGGTTGTTATATTCAGTACTTCATCCATCTTACAGTATAAAGCCGATCTTTTAAGTTTATCTTAAATCAAACTAATATAGGGTAGAAAAAATATATTACCTTTATCACAAGTATAGCTACTTATATTATATCGCAAATATTATTGTTTTATATATAATTTTATTGAAAGATATATTATTACAATAGCTTGGCATATAGCAAACTCATAAATCCTTATATTTGAGAACAGAGCTGGCTAGAGAGTGGTGACTCTCAACAAACCATATATAGCTAGGTATCACGGGCTCACGGCTAGTTCAGAACCATGTACCACTATCATAACAATAACATAGCATTGATGACCTTGTTTATTACTGTCAGCCCCCTAACCGTCAGTAATAGAGGCCATCACTTCCAATTTATCTCGACCCTTCAGTCATTCAGTGATAGACTCTCCAGCCAAAAGCGGCAAAAAACACGACTAGAGAATAAGGCTTCGGATGAGTTCCAATTTAACATAAAAAACAGCAGACATCTGCACCCGGTATAGATGTTGTCTTTAGTACCGGGTGGAAAGGTGCTGACCCTAAGAGAGTCATTAGTATTATTATTGGTTGGCATATCGGGTGGAAATGTGCTGGCCCTGCAAAGTCATTAGTAGGTTGGCAAATGACAATACAAACTCATACTAAAAGATATCATTTAATATTTGGTGGAAAGTTACACATATATTAATGCTCGGGAAGACTTTTAATGTCGGGTGCTGTTAGCAACCAATACTAGAAGGTACCTTTTAGTATTGGTTCTTAACACCAACCCATACTAAAGTCTTACCAACCGATAGTAAAGCCTGCCAAATACTTACAATAAAAGAATAACATTCCCTATGTAGTCAGATATGACTGTGTGGTGTAGTGGTTGGTTGGTTCACGCATAATATTATTGGTCTTGAGTTCGAGCTCCACCGAACTCAGCTTTTTATGAACTTTCCGTACCGGTTTCTGCCATGGTTTGTACAACGGCTTTTTATGAACTTTCCGTACCGGTTTCTGCCATGGTTTGTACAACGGATACGTAGTAAAAAAAAACTACACACAAAGGGTCACCACACACGTGATTTTTCATGCATGCGCAGGTAGCGAATTCAAAACTAAAGGGGGTTTCCAACTGATGCTGAAGCCCTCTCTGACCGATGTTGAAGGCCCTCTCTGATTTTTCGTGCATGTGCGGTTTCTAGGAATAACGCCTAGAACGCTAGTATAACGTGACCAATCCTTTCTCACCACCACACCATATAGACACTTGTGACTAGAAATGATGTTGTTTGTTTTATTTTAAGTGTTTCTATTCTTGCAATAGATATTTTGTCTAAATTGTCTCACATAAAAGTATTGTTAACTAAAAGTAATAAATCTCATTAAGAACTCAGCTTTGGTACATTATGTATCTCTATTCAAAGTCGTGAGACATTGACAAATTACATTTTTATTAAAAAAATAAATATTTGACCATATAAGAAAACTCAATTGAAAAACTTATCATCTAGAAAGTTGTACTTCCTCCGTCCTAAAATATAGGACGTGATCAAACATGGCATAGTCTCCAATACAGATAATTGGCTCTTATTAATTTCTCACATACTATAATGCTTATAGCAACAAAACTATATACATGTAAAAGTACTTTTAAACACAAATCCGAAGATATAATTTTCACAAGATAAAAAATTCATTATACAAGATTAATTATATATGTAAAAAAAATTCCAACTTTGGTTAATCTTGAATTACGTGCACATCTTAATTATATTATGGGACGGAGAGAGTAGAGCTCAACTAGATCCCGCTGAGATCTAACAATTTTATATAAAATTTATCTTCATTCAATATATAAAAAAGCTACATTATGAATTTATATATTTGGGCAGTAACTATTTTCATATATGGTTATAATCATGAGCAGGCGGTGAAAACTTTCTACCACTGCTCTTCGCGTGGCTTGAAGGGCGGTGATGAGTAGTGATACATCACTACCGGTTGGTAACACAAATCTACAGAAATATGCTCCCATATTGCAGACGATTTGTTGTTCAACCGGCAATAATAATATATCGAGAGGTCATCACTGTCGGTTCATACCATAAACAGGCAACAAAACATATATAGTATCACTGCGGTTTTTGGTACGGCCGGCAGTGATACAGTACCTTTATTTATTACTGTTGCTGTTAGCTATTTCCTTCTCATATTAATGGAGAACAAATGAAATTCTAATTCTAGAGACCCAAACGAAACCTTACGACAATGGAATTTTTGGTCAAAGACCATGTTTCTCGAAAGTGCATAAGAAAACTATATTGTCGTCAGATTCTTCGTAGAAAGAAGTTGGATGGCGCGCATTATTTTCTGCGTATGCCATCCGTTCCAAGGCTCGGTCATGAGGACTTGGAACCACCGGCTGCGCTCATTGTTTCCCGGCTTTCCATCCTCCTACAAGATTGCCACGGTTTCGGCAAGTTTGTTGTATAAAAAGAACACAACGACAAGGACTACCAACCCACGAGACCGTACTGGCAAAATATATTGAATCTTTTAAATTAAGTGATGAGAATTCCGACGCCATATGGAATCTTCGATCGCCCCTCCTGCTGCTGCAACGGGGGTACAGTACACGACAACATATAATATGCTGAGAAGAGTAGCTATTAGTTGGTTAATTAGTGGAAGCATAAACAAAAAGGGTTCCAACAAATTAAACAAAAACGTACACAGTACAGTAATCGATAATGAGTACTCGTTAAAGGGAAAGGTAGTTGACCAACCAACGAATTTTTAGTTTTTTATTAATGGATCCCTGGCTTGTTAATTTCCTATCTTCAGCCATACAAGGATTGTTAGGCAGGTAGGTACGTGATTGGGCTTCTAGAAGCTCAGAAAGGAGTGTATGTGTTCGGTTAAAAGCGCAGTGGGCCGGGGGAATATAATGACAGCACTTTACATTGACAATGATTTAATGCAATTAAATTTGAGAAATGAAGATGTGAACTTACTAGGAAAAAAATGATATTATCTACCCCCGCCGGCCTGCAAACAATACGCACCCCTGAAGTTTTATCTGTTTCTAGGAAAGGAGGTTTGGCATATCAGATCATTACGTCGACCCAAAACTCATCTAATTATTGACCTTATTAATATTTCAAATCCATAAAAAGGAGATGGGATTTAAATGACCTAATCCAATTCACTCAACGCATGTTCGTTACATGTCTATATTTTAAACTTCACTGTGTCTAATACAATTATACAATGTTTTACACATCTATATGCATGTAACCTCAAGCAATGTGAGAGGGTTTAGCAAAGAGAGAAAAAAATTAATAAAGAAAGATCTTGAACAGTAGCAGCAGGAGTAGTAGAGCGGGCAGCAGCACACCTACCCACCACACTCATCACTTGATCGAGCTTGGCAATTACTCACCCCTTTCATTCCCTCGTCCCTGATCTCTCCCCTCCAACCTACCTACCTACCCGGTCAAATGACTGAGCAATCGTGCCCTTCTCTCTCCCTCTCTTAAAAACGCACCCTATCCCCTCTCCTCCACAACCTGACCTTGCACCGGTAGTTGCTGAGAGATCGACCACGAGCAGCATGGGGAGGTCGCCGTGCTGCGAGAAGGCGCACACGAACAAGGGCGCCTGGACCAAGGAGGAGGACCAGCGGCTCGCCGCCTACATCAACGACCACGGCGAAGGGTGCTGGCGGTCGCTGCCAAAGGCGGCGGGGCTGCAGCGCTGCGGCAAGAGCTGCCGGCTGCGCTGGATCAACTACCTGCGCCCCAACCTCAAGCGCGGCAACTTCACCGGCGAGGAAGACGAGCTCATCATCAAGCTCCATCAGATCCTCGGGAACAAGTACGATCATCAGAAGCATTGAACTCATTCGTTAGGTTCTTGTGTTGTAGTGGGGATTACAATTTCGGATTGAAATTTCTGAAATTAAAACAGGTGGTCGCTAATCGCCGCCCGGCTGCCGGGGAGGACGGACAACGAGATCAAGAACTACTGGAACACGCACATCAAGCGCAAGCTCATCGCCCGAGGCCTCGATCCGCAGACGCACCGACCGCTCACCGCCGCCGCCGTCGCGCCAAGCTGCCACCGCCACCATGACCAGCAGGCGGTGCTGTCAGGCAGCTCGCGAGATAGTAGCAGCGGCGCCGGCCACAGCAGCAACGACGACGACAGCAAGTCCGTGTCGCACCTCGGCAGCATCGACCTCAACCTGTCCTTGAGCCCTCCAAGCTAACCTTCCGCCAAGTAGCTAGCTAGGCGGCATAGAGTGGGCAAGAAGCGGCGCAACTGCCACTGCCGAGAGTCTGAGGCTCTGAGCTAATCTTGCAAGGATTAGAGGGGCCATGCGCCTCTACGTCTGTGCACGGTTCCCACCTCTTTTCTTCCACTTCCATACTGGCCGATGACACAGGTCGCCCGGGAGAAGGAAGACGACGAGACAGATCTCTAGAGAGAGTACTAGCTCAATAAGTTTAGAGAGAGTACTAGCTCAACAAGTTTCTTCATGCATCGACGCGAAGATTTGACTATGATTTGTTTTCTTAGTCTTTGTGACTAAATAGTATTATTTACTAGTATAAAGATGACTCGTCTTTGCGTTGCATCTTCACCAAAATCTATGCTCGTCACTTTGTTCTTTATTCCCTTTTGATGCATATGCAGCCAGGCAGACACTAGTGTATAGCAGTTCTGTACTCGCGCCTGGCTGTTGATGGCATTCTCTTGGCCTCTCTTCCATCACTTTCCTTCTTTTCGGCTAGTGTGGCGTTCTTTTTATCCAACACTAGTGTGAAGCATCTTCTGAGGAAATGGCAAAAGTGGTGATGTCGCACACGCCAAATTGATCATAAAAAACAAATGCATTGTTTACTTTAGACTTCTTTTCTAAAATGTTTTCTCACTCGTTTTCTACTTACTAATCCGAATATACATAAGCTATTTGGATCCCATTGCATTTATAACCATTTATTGCCACTCTTAGATGCTTAACATGTGTCATGTGTCACCGACAAAAGGAATTTTGTTGTCACTCACCTCATATGAGTGGTAAAGCATTATTCTTTAGATCTCGAAGTGAAAGTTTGCCTACTACTACTAGTATAGTTTCTAAGAAACAAATTAAATCACATTTAAAGAATCGCAAACATATTTATGTGACATAACTGGTAAAGATCATCGTTAGTTGTCAGATGTATGATTGATGAAAGAGGCTTAATTTGAAGCAACTATGCATGGTATTTCATCAAATTTAAGTAGGAATAGAATTTTAACCCACGAACTTTCAAGCGAGGCTCATTTTCATCTTATAACTACTAAATATTAATTTCGGTCCTTAAAACTTCTCCTAGCGGATCAATTTTGTCCTTTGTCTTATGTGTCAAGCCACGCAGACACACCTCGTTAGTATCCAATCAAATAGAGTTTTCATACGAACCTTGGGTGCTACATGGTAGGAATTGACTATCAAATTAACCTTTATACTAATAGATATGAAATTTCCCCCATCTCATAATAAGTGTTGTTTTAGGATTTTTAGGGTAGATTAGAGAGTGTGATATATGATGTGTACCTGGTTAATAGATTAATTGTATTTTTTTTGTGGAGCATGCATGCATGCATGCAAGTCAATTTCCTTTTAAAGGTTATTAATATAATAGCATTTATTGTGAGGCAAATTTTGAATCCTAAACATCACTTATTATGGGACAAAGAGAATGTGTTAGAATGAGCTATACACCTTCGTCCTCACATAGCATAGAAAATATTTAGATTCAAGATTTTAGCATATAATATATATTGTAAACCTAGAATATATATGAAGTAAATAAACTAAAATTATTCAGAAATTTATCTCATGCTCAACTCCAGTTATACTATGCAAACTATCAATAGTAATGTGGTCTTAGTTATTGTGTAACTTATGGTACATGATCTTATCTATGACTAGATGGTGATGAGGCGAACCACCGTGGCGTAACACATAGGATGAAAAATTGAGCCACTGCTAGAAATGTGAGGACCTCTAATCAACAATTTTGATAGTTTGCAGATGGAATTGAGCCTTGTTCGAACGTAAAAGGATGAAAATGGCTATTCTGTCCAAAATTATTACAAACCACTTTAGATCATTTGTTGCTCAACCTTATTCATGATAAACTTTTAATGGTCCTTAAAACCGAGGAAGTACCTTGCAGCATGATCCATTCAAGCTAAGCCTTTTTCACTACCACATCATCATAGGTCTAATTTAGAATGAAGTTTGTGGGGAAATATCACTAGTCCCTCCAATTTAAAATAATGGATGTTTTGGTTTACATGCAGTCAATGTATCTTAGTTTTGATCACTACTATCTCTTGAAATATTTCATTTCACATTTCAAAATTAGTATGGCTAGAATCATCTTCAATAGTTGTTTCTAGATATTACACACTTGGTATATATTGAACCTGTGCATTATTCACTACTACAAAACTCTGCTATAGGAACTTCCCCCAAATTACAACAGGAACGGCACCAATAACGAGGCGCTCCTGTTGTGCACAGGATGGGTCCCACCAGGTGCACCGCTCCTGCTGCAACCGAACCAACCGTTCCTGCTATTTGTAAGATCGGCTGGAGCGGTGCACCGTTCCAGCAGAGGTCCTATAGCAGGAGCAGTGCACCTCTCCAACCGCTCCTGCAAGCCTCCCTTCAGTACGAGCGGCTCATGGCATACACCGCTCCTGCAAACACAACAGTAGGAGCGGTTATTGCCTTCCACCGTTTCTACTGCCAGAACTAGCAGAAGCGGTGGAATCCATCCACTGCTCCTGCTGTTTACCTACCCAGCGCTTTGCAGTGACGAACGAAATGGCGCGGACTTCAAAATATTCGTTGTCTATCTCTCTCAACTCTCTCTTCTCCACGAGTTCAAAATATCCATCCACTGCTATTCAAAGTTCCATCCGGTGCTCCAAATCTCCCCCAGTCTCTCCACCAACCAGCCACCAGTGGGAGGCGGCCCACGTGCAGCGCACCAGCAGCCCGTGGCGGTGCCCAGCAGGAGGTGGGAGGCGGCGGCAAGCTCGGCCTGCGGTGGCGCCCAGCGGGAGGCGGGAGGCGACAGCAAGCTCCGCCAGTGGCGGCGCCTAGCGGGAGGCGGCGGCGCCCAGGGGGAGGCAGGAGGCGGCGGCAAGCTCGGCCCGCGGCGTCGCCTAACGGGAGGCGGCGGCGCCCAGCGGGAGGCAGGAGATGATGACAAGCTCGGCCCGCGGCGGAGCCTAACGGGAGGCGGCGGCGCCCAGCGGGAGGTGGGAGGCGACGGCAAGCTCGGCACCAGCGGGAGGAGGCCGCGCCTAGCCTTCCTCGACACTGACGCCGCGCTGCCGGCCCTGCTCACCGCCATCACACCGGATCTGCCTTTGCTCGCCTTCCTCGACGCCTCAGCCCCGCCGCCGTCACCGGATCTGCCTCCGTTCGCCGCAGCCGTGCAGCACAGCTCCGCCTCCATTTGTCGATGTCGAGCTAGATGGCGCCGGAGACGAGGCGCGCCAGCGCCGGTGATGAGGCGCTGTCGGGCGGCGATGAGTCATGGCCACACAGCTCTTCCAACACGCCGCCGTGGCGGCCCCACCGCTCCTCCCGCGTACAACCATCGGCTCCGCGGCCGCCACCGGGTAGGAGCTAGAGTGGCCACCGCCGTCGAGGACAGTTGGAACGTCGGCGGCGTGGTGCAGGAGCGGGGCCAGCTGGAATGGGGGCGCTGCCCAGGATGCTTTGTTTTTTTTTTCCACACAGCAGGAGCGGGGGATGATTTGCTCCGCTCCTGATGAGCAATACTACAGGAACGGTTCAAAATATTTCCCGTTCCTGCTGAGCATACTGCAGGAGCGATTCAAAACATGGCCTGCTCCTGCTGAGAATACTGCAGGAGCGGTTTATGAACCGTTCCTACAGCGGGCTTCACTACAGAAACCCACGAGTAGGAACACTTCGCAAAACCGCTCCGGTAGGGGGTTCTTACACCGTTCCTGTTGCAGTTTATTGTAGTAGTGATTATTAAATGATGGTCAATGTGGTGCTTTGGTGTCGATCTCTAAAATATAATGTCCATTATTTTGGCACTACTAGAGGAAGTAGTTGGTGAGGACTCTCTGACTTGGTGTGAAGTGGTGGTGACACTTTGTGTCGGGACGAGGAGACTCCTCATTGGTGACAAATCTCCATAGTGAAGGTGTAATGTGGTGGCTTCGAGAGATGATGGTGGTGATATTACCTTTGCACCTTGGTAGCACTTACTTTTTTTGCCAAAATGTCTTGGCTATGCAATAGGGTAATTAATGAGATCACATGTTCCTCTGTACTTTCCAACATTTCCCATCTTTATTATTGAAAGCAAATATTGGCATATTCTATGAAAATGAACAAATTCTATAGACTTGTTGAGCTTCTACTCCTACCTGTTACACAAGAACTAAAGTAATTTCAGAAGAAAAAATAAACCTATACTTATGGCCAAGGTTGAGCAATGTAATTGATTTGTTCTTCATCTAGATTGAGACCACCACATCTGACCAAGGAAAACGTCTTGATAGCAGTATTTTGCAATATTTCATTTAAAATTTTTACAACTTCAATTTATAGTTTTTATGTTGAATGAAAAAACCACAAGTTCAGACTGGTAAAATTAAACTCAAATTAATTCTCCCTTCAAAATCTATACTACAGTACATTTCTAGGATTGATGCTTCTGATTAAGTTTTCAGCTCAAACTACAACCATTGCTTCTGTGTTTAGGCTGAGCAATGAATAAGAATTGTGTGCAACATGTAGAAAAATTCACTTGTACATAAAATTATGTTAATTAGCAAAGCTGAATTTTTATAAGCCTAAACCATATGAAAATCACAAGGCTGTTCATATTGGTGGTGTCAGTCATAGTATTTGTACTCAATATGAGTGCTTGCATAGTAAATAATAGAATCTTGATGGTGATTGCAAATGGCTGGCTTACATTTGGCGGTAGTAGTTGGTGTTTGGTAACACAATGACATACACCACTGCGGCGCTTATGAACAACCACCAATAGTGCATAGCCGCTAGCTCCTTTACATGAGCACCCTTGCTTGTTGCACTACCTTTCTGGATGTCAGCTGTCTCTATACAGTTCTCTTTCTAAAAAAATTCTGTAGTGTCATTTCAGTAGGTTGGGGTAAAAACTTCCGCACTCTTTAAGTGCTCTACCCTGTGGGCCTCCGCCTTCTAGAAGCCAAGGTGACCCAACCCTAGTGACTTCCCAACCAATGTTAAGATAGACCCCATGATTCGTTCCCTAGCTTACTGATACATCAGAATATCAGATGCTAATGGATCCAGTAATTAGTCTAAAAGCCAACTTTGCTCAGAGATAGTTCTCAAGAGTACCTTATCTCTAGTGCTTTGGTAAAAAATTTCGAAGTGATACAATTAGCCAGCCATTCACAAGCTTATTATGAATGCCTTTGAAATATGACTTTGACCAATAGTTTTGTTTAGAAATTACTCCATTTCAAATTATAGATTGTTTGACATTTTGTCACCAAATTTGACCCTCTCATCTTATTCAAAAAATTTGTGTAAAAATTCAATTCATGCTTAGAGTATATTATATGGTAAACTAAGTAATAGTGAAAATAAATGATAATTATGAAATTTTTTTAATAAGATGAGTGAGTCAAAGTTGATTTCCAAAAAAAAAAATCAAATGACCCATAATTTGGAATGGATGAAGCATTTACTAAAATATTAATTCATATTTCTATAAAACTATGTTCCGAGACACATCTACCATTTTTAATTATCCAACCCAACGCAAAAATAATACCTAGCTTTAAGAAAATGCGCAAAAAAGTTTCAATCTTGGTTTGGGAGCATCCAATCGTAGCTTATTTCCTAAGTCCTGTGAGCTCGACATCAACTCATTGGATGCATGGCCCAAAGAAAAGGCAACTATAGCAGACAAATAGGGGCATCCAAAGTCATATTACCACGCTCTCATCTAGTTTATCTCATTTTTGCTAGTAGGATGAAGATAATTATATCCAATCAAAAGTGGAAATAGTAGACTTAAGGCAACTCCAATACGTCACCAAATTGTGACTGGAAGGGACAGTGACAGCATATATATTATACATATACTGCATCGTCAAAATGTAGTGGGCCAGGTGTTTTTAAAGATAAATGAAACTAATTTTATTAATAAGCATGGTAATTCCATGCATCATGGCTATATTTTGACGATGAAAAGGATATATTCTTCGTTCATTGAGTGGCATATACAACCATAATTAAAACTTGATTTTGATCCCAACCCAAAATTCATGTCTCACCTATCTGATAAAATAAAAAAAAGAAACTAGTTTACAGTTTACTGATATCTAGAACATGTGGGATTACTATTTCTTGAGGAGATCAGTAAGGTGACTAGGAAAAATTGATCAACAAAGGCCTAAGATTGATTATGGTATTTTTAGAGAACAGGAGGGGCAGCAAAGCCCAGACTAAATTTTATTAGCAAAAGATCTCAAAGAGAAACAGAATTACAGCTAGTTATAAATATAGATTACAACTTTTGCATTGAGTGAAGAGAGGCTTTCAGATGATGATGACGTAAACTAAGTTAAGCATGCACTATTTTTCAAAAAAAAAGTTAGGCATGCATTACATCACTTTTTTATGCTTACTTGAGATCATGGACATACGTTTAGCTGATCAACAGCACAGTATAAAGCAGAGAATCCCACTGCATATGACATCAAACATGGAGGAAGCACTACAAACCGGCCACTAATGCTTCTAGAAGCCGGGTAGCCCGCTAGGGTTGGTTGATCAGGTACTTTCAAGAAAAGCTCATCAAGCACATCTTTGTCATGGCATCACAACTGCACCTAACTGAAAAAACGAGAGCACCTGTTGAACCGATAGTTTAACGAATAAACCGTCATATGTTTTTTTAAGTATGCAATAATTCAATTTTTGCATATTATACAAGGATAAAGGACTATATGGAAGGTTCTATTGGTCATTGTCATTCTCACATCATATCATAGTGGATATTGGATTTGTCATATCATTGATTAATAGCACACAACATTATCGTGTTAGGTACTGTTTCAGGGTATATTAGTCAAGCAACAGCAGGGATATATATTACAACATGGTAAATTATTTTGCATTTATATTTGTTCTTTCTTGAAGCAATAGCAACATCTACAGTGGTATGTGACGTCCCCTTGATCATGATACCTCAAATGATGAATTAACAGGTTAATTAGGCATTTACCAGAATTAACCTAAAAGACAGCCACCGATATATGACTAACGATTAATCTTGACTAATCATCATGTGGCAGTCATATACCCATGGGTGCCCTATGATAACGGATTGTAACCACTAGGCCAGGTGGGCCGAGTGGTCTGCCTTGAAGCCCACGGCCCAAGACGGCATGGGCTCCTAATTGTAATCCAACTAGAACTCTTTTATTTGTACCTTAAGCTCCTCGACCTATATAAGTGCAGCTGGAAACCCTAGTTCGGCTGATCCATCATATCTCGCTCATACGAGACGAGACGGCCTGGCCCTAGGTCACAATGACCTAGGTCAGGCTCATACTCTCCAACAATACAAATCCACACACCACCATACATGACGTAGGGTATTACGCGATTTAGCAGCCCGAATCTGTCTAAATCGTCGTGTTCTTCGTTCTGTATACCATCGTGATCTCCTTGCGTGCCAACCTCTACCGATCTCAAAACCTCCGCAGGACCAACCCTGTGGTGGGCTGCCGGAACTAAACTCCGACACATCATATAATCGGTCTAGTCGTGACTAATTAGACATCCATATCTAGGCGCTAAACTAGGCCTCCAACTAACACCTAGGCATAGCATCTACTCCCCATGGGGAAATTGAAAAGCGTGAATTTTGTTGCACTGGTGAAGACATAAGTTCCACGATCAAGCAATCTTTGTATTGAATAATTAACATGACATATGATTTTTGTTATGAAACTGCTAGGTCAACATATTAATTAGCCCTAGTCATATATTTGTGAATGGAAGTACCTCTAAACATAAATAAAAGTGACTGCGAGTTTATATATACCGAATGGGAAAGGAAGTAGTATGTACCTTTCAACCATGCATGGCTAGAATTTAGTATGGTTTTTGATGACATAGAGTTTATGAAAACATGGCTAAGGCTTAATAAATAGTTTATTAGATTTATAAGTGATCTTAAAAAGTCAACCTTTTCACTTGCACTGAGAATTGCTTCATGTGTCCTAAAATAATCAACTATCAAGTTTCAGACCAAATAGCATATTAGACAAAAAGCTGCTATCATGAGTGCTAAATCTACTTCTATTTATTGCTCTTCACCCTAGAGAATTTGCATAAGTTGAATGAGGATTAATTGCTAGATGTAGAGTCCGTAAGTTTGAGGATGAGTTCGTAAATACAATGCAGTAGTAGTTAAAGATGGACACAGCAATAAATAGAATTATTTTGGGTCAACATTTTTTGGCTAGAAGTCTATTTATTCTGTGTCCAAGGGAGCAGCTACTAGCTACTACTTAAATGTATTAGTATATTTGAATGAAATGTAAAGTAAATAAAAAATGCTCTATTAACTCCCTCTTTTTCTAATATAAACTAGTAAAAATATGTGTGCTCTATATTTGACGATAAAAAATATGTTGTGTAATTTTTTATAATTATATAAATATTTAATATTTAATTTGAAACAAAACAAGTGTTGTTTATGATTCTATAATGTTCAAGTGCAGGATTTAAGATCATCTTTAAGTTTATTAACTATTTATTAAGCCTTGATCATGTTTTTGTTAACTCTATATCATCAAAAACCATCCTAAATTCTAGCTATGGTTGAAAAGCGAATGGTTTAATAGTTGATGGTTGAGAAGAATGATTCCTTAGTTGAAAAAAATAAAAACTAAACTCCACATGTGCCCTTTGTCCATGGATGTAAGATTGTAGGGTTGATATTTTGCTAGCATATACAAGTTAATTTTGTGTATATTAGGATACCACACAAGAACGTTGACCAATTATCACACGTGGTTAGTCCAATGGGGGTCCGGCCCTTTAAATTCCACTAATCACATAGGCTAGACCAAGCTTTAATAAAAGATACGTGGTACTCCCTTTTCCTTTCGTCATATATAGACTGGCCTAAAATTAAATTCTCGCAATTACTTTTATTATAGTCGGAGATATATAGTAGTTTGTATATTACTGAATTGTGTGATAGCGAGAACTACAGATTCATATACTTGCTTGTTTTTCATATCAACTTATCCTTTCTTCCATATAATATATATAACGTGTATTAAGATAAATCTGGCTCGATTTTTATGTCGGACATGACAAGTGTTTTTTGTTGCTTTTATTTCCCAAAAGCCGATCTAGAAGATGCTGCCGAAGTGCCTGAGTTAACTTTCATGTAATGGACAGAAAGACCAGCATCAGAACGGTAGGATTGATCAAATCAAATAATTAGAATATATACTGATTTTAGTGAAGAACGAAACCAAGGATGTCTATCAAGGATATGTTACAGCTACACAGCTTAAAAGGAACACCGATTAGGAAGATCACATGGATGGACTCCCACACGACGATCATCAAATCATACAGCTAGCTCTGTGGCAAACACACATATCTCATCATCATGAGCCCTAAACCAGTTGTAAGTGTGAGTTGACCTTGATCTCCCGTCCTGCAGGCATGGAATTGAAGAAGAAAAAGAAGAAGATCGAGAAGCTAACCATCGCCGCAGGTGCATCCCTCCCCGCCATGCAAGCCCAGGAGATTCAAGCACGAGCAGATCTTCTTCCTCTCAGAGGACGAGGTGCCCGTACTCTGTTGCTCTCTATTAGGCGAAGGCTTCTCACTGGACGCATCGGCCACAACCTCTCCGCTCGTCGTGTCTGGAGCTTGCTGCCTCATCGGCGACGGGGAAGGAGGTTGTCTCGGCGGGCTTATGGATAGGTTGAGGTCGATGCCGCCGTCGTGCAGCGTGGGCGCGGAAGCCTCATCGTCACTCCTATAGCAACAAGCGGCGCCGCTGCTGGTCTCCGGCGAGCAGCTGGACCGCGCTGCCGTCATCAGTTGATCCTGGCGGTGGCTGCTTGACGCCGCAGCCGCGGCGGTGGCCGGGAAGACACTGAGCGGTCGGTGCGTCTTCGGGTCGATGCCGCGGGCCAGGAGCTTGCGCTTGATGTGCGTGTTCCAGTAGTTCTTGATCTCGTTGTCCGTCCGCCCCGGCAGCCGGCCGGCGATCATAGACCACCTGTTTGTAATTTGTATCATCAGGAACAGCAGAATAGAAGATCACAAATCAGAGAGAATTGCTTCAAATAGGGTTCGTCCAGGTGAAGCGATGATCGATCCACAAGACAATCTATATTCTACAGTGATCGATCGATGAGATTCATCAGATCAGCGACGACATAGGCTTGTAGTACTTGTTCCCAAGGAGACCGTGGAGGTTGATGATGAGCTCGTCTTCCTCGCCGGTGAAGTTGCCACGCTTGAGGTCGGGGCGCAGGTAGTTGATCCAGCGGAGGCGGCAGCTCTTGCCGCAGCGCTGCAGCCCCGCTGCCTTGGGCAGCGACCGCCAGCACCCCTCGCCGTGGGCGTTGATGTAGGCGACGAGCCGCTGGTCCTCCTCCTTGGTCCAGGCGCCCTTGTTGGTGTGCGCCTTCTCGCAGCACGGCGACCTCCCCATGTCTGAAACTCTGCGAGCTCTGAATGAATCGACACAATCTCTCCTTCGATCGTCGATGGCAACACCGGCCGATCGAGTGATCTGCTGACCTGCAGGTGTCTGGTGGTGAGTGCTGTTGTGTGAGTAGAGAGAGAGAGTGAGGATCATGATTATATGAGGAGGAGAGAGAAAGGGGGCCCACTGAGCCGGATCGCTCTGAGACATTTGACCGGGTAGGTAAGAGACAGAGAGGGTCGGAGCAGCCCTAGCTGCTAGGGCGGATGAATTTGGTGGCCGGGTAGGTGTGCTTCTGCCTTCTGTTCTGTTCTGCTGCTCCCGTGGCCGTGCCTCCTCTGTCCAAGATTTGTTCTTCTTGTTCTCTTTTTACCAGCAGGCTTTGGTAGTGTTTATATATTTTGTGGTAGGTATCCATAGTTGTTAGTCAGGCGTCAGTCATATATAGTTGCGTGGACATACTATTTAGACTTTCAGTCAGGACTTGACACCGAGTATTCTAGTACTTAGTATATATATGCATCCTTTAATTTCTCCGAGTTTAATTTCGACCTGTCAACCGATGGGCGGCTAACGTATATATGTGAACCTGCTCAAGATGCTGTTACAGGACTTCGCCATCACTTGCCAATCGAAACCCATCAAAATATAAGGAAATGTTGCAATAGGAGTACTAGAGCGTAACACCTGGCATTAGATTAATGACTCATCCAACCCTGATGACAGAGATATGAATGTGCTTCCTATACTGCCATTCGTTTTCGGACGAGTCGCTGAGTGGGAAGTTTATTTCATCAGTAGTTTGCGATGTCAAAAATACGATGTCATCAGACACATACTATATTAGCCAGAAACAAAAGTGTGCATGCAACACTTGACCATTATTAATCATTATATTATTAACATCAAAGGAAGTAAACATAATAATTTGACCTAGAATTTATAATTATATATAGCTGCAATTAATTAAATCTTAACAAATTAACCTATAATTTCTCATCACATTATCTGAATCATAATTCCTAATATCATTATGAGATCACATGATCGTTTGTTAGATGACACCGCAGCCAAGATAAAATTGTTTTCTAACATTTTAGGAGAAGATAAAATTGTTTTCTAACATTTTAGGAGAGAAGAGTTGGGAGAAAATGAACATTTAATTTTTGTCATTGTCTCTTCATGGATCCCCTTCTCATGGGCTATGGCACAGCTCCGCCTACCACGCGCGACACTTGAAACTAGAGCAGTCGCACATGCTGGAGTTGCTCTAATCTAGGCCAAGCCCCTCAAACCCCGGACCCCAGCCCATCAGTTGCCCGTTGTGTGTGTGCTCCAATGCTACGCACTGTCGTGCGAGACGCCCATTCATTCCTGAGTGCAGCGACAGAGGTAGTGAAGGGGCACAAATGCAGAGAAGAAGAGGGGCGAGGAGGGGGAGGCCAATGTAAGAGAGGACCCCACTTCAATGAACGCCAAAGATGAGTTTTTCTACCCTTCACTCCCCTCAAATCAAATGGAACATTATGCGTGGTGTGTTATGACAAAAAACCATATGATTTCATAGTGGTATATAAGGCAAATTTACTTTTTGTGGTATGAGATAATAACCAATACAATGCAAGTACAGTATCTCGAATCAAAATTTGCCGAAAAAAACATAAGGTACTAAAATTGAAGGACTTATATCCCTCTCCCATAAAAAGGCTTAAATCTGTGCAGATGGATTTAACCGCGGTTACTAGATCCTTTCTACACTAAGCAAGCCAACCAGGCTATACCGTACCCTATTTGCAAAAAAAAAAAAGTGCGGAGCCCTTTTTTTATTGTTTTGTAGTTGTAGTGTCAAAATCGACTACTTTTCTCAGCATATGACCATGTGCCTATCTCAGCAGGGTGGTAAAGATTCTTTAGCAATGGGAATTCCCACTAGCAGCATATGTTTCTTATATCAGACGTTTTACAGTGGTTGGAATGGAACCAGGCGGAACCAGACATTTTTTAATTTTTATGGCCGAATTATGTATTGAAAATTATAAAATTAAAATAATTATTTGTATCAGGCCCACTGTTTTTGGTTTCGGGCCTACCTATTTTGTACCGTCTGGTTCCGGTTCCGTGGTTCCGTTTATTTATAAGCCATTAGATCTCACTTGATGAACGGCTCTTATTTTTTCCAACTACCGTAAAAATTGTATTCTTATATACACAGTAACATTCTAAGACTATACAAGGCTCTTTGGTAGGTAAGCCCTTACCTGCCCAGCCGGAGTGTGATTAAACGCAATAACATTTGTCCCATGCTTGCCTATGCATGGCCATATTTTGAGGACTACTCCAGCGTCAAAGAACAAATTAAGAAACAGGCTATCTCTGATACTATAACTTGCAAATAAATATCTTAAAAAAGATTGACATTTGATTTTAGTTAGGGATAGTACGACCTCATGTGCTAAAAAAACTCATAATTCCTTATTTGTCATCGACTGTATATGACCTGTCATGGACAAAACCTATGGTTAATATGAGGTTTATTATGATTTGTTCCAGGTGATGTGGGAGGAATTGAACAATAAATTTATGGATAATCCAACTCATCCTAGCTCTTCTAATTGATATACAATTGGTCATCCTTCATTTAGCATTTAGGCAGTTTAGACAACAAATTAAATGGTTTAAAAGGTTTGCACCATATCAATAAATAGGCATAGAAATACCATAGTTTCATCATTTTTTATTTGATTTGTGAATGCGTATAGACTTAGAAAATTAAACATAGAGAATTAAATTAGATATACTAACAACTAATATGCACAGAACACATAGTTCGTTCTTGTATTCTCAAACAAGTACAAGCCATCACACAATATATTACACAGTTTGTTCTAACAACAAGCTTAAATATCAAATATATTCACAAATTAGAAAAATGCAAGAATAGTTGTTTAAACATGTGTGCCTCATGTTTACAGCATGATTTAAACTGTTTTTAAATTGTTAAATGGTGATACATCTGAGTCATAATTTAAGGCCTAAACTACATGTATACCCAACGTACGTGTACATACTGTAGCACGTGTAAACGAACAGTTTAAACGTTTAGGGAAAAAGGCTTAAACCTATATTATTGAATCTACACTTCCTTGTGGCTAGGTAAGCCTTCCTAACTATTGTGGCAACTATTTGCATGCAGCAAATCAATCTAGGGCAAAATCATTGTAACTGCAGAATAAATTGGGTATATCATTTAACCTCTCAAACTAATATGTTTGTTTGTTTTCCTCTAAATATGGCTCTTTATATTATTATGGGTTGAAGTAAAATTAATGTGGCTTTCCCATTGGCATTTGAATATTCCTCAAAATGAGGTCAACTTTCCATACACGAATATAATTTGACATCTTGCTTACACTAGTGCAAGTGTACAGGGGGTTGGACAGACAATTCTAGAGATGGATCTTGGAGCTGCTGCTTCTCTAAGGGCATTGTAAATCATTACTTTTAGCTTAGCAACGGGCGCTGAGCCGCATCTACAAACAAATTTCTACAAGCAAGTCACCCCGATATCGTCCATCCCTAAAAATCACATTTCTAGGAGTGGTTCCAAGGCATGCATTGCCTAACTCAAAATCCAGTCTGCCCCGTATTGCAGCAGGCTGCTGTGTCAATTCAGCCACTCGCCACGAAGGGATGCAAGCAGGCAACCCACAAATATATATCATCCCTTCATCGTCCCTAGCCGCGCACTGCTGTAGACACAAGCTGTGCACCACTTCTCATGTAGCTGCTGGCCATGTGCAGGATGTTGAGGGAAAGGAAAGTTGACTGGGCCGGGAAGAAGATAAAAGGGAGAGAAGAGATACGGGGAACGAAATGATCCATGGGGCCCACCGCCACACGTTGTTGCGCCTTTTGAATTCAATGGGCAGAGTCCATGAAATTTTTTATGACTGATTTTGTCAGTGGTCTATTATGAACCACCTCCAAAAACTAAACTTTTAGGTTTTACTCTAAATAATCTGTACCTAAAAATCTTCTGATTTCCAGAGATGGTCAGTAATGTAGTCCGCCTATAAAAGTGGACTTTTAAGGATGGATCATTTTCCTCAGTGCCCCCAACTCAATAGCAGGGGTGGCTCAACTTTTAGTCCTTCTGAAAAAATAATGGAGGTGTGGTTAAACAAATTATCCTAAAGTAGTTTTTTGTGTTGTTTTACTTACGTAGTGACATAGGGTCAACATGTTAGCACCGATGAGGTGGGCCACCCTTCTCCACTCATCGGTGTTGACATGTGGGCCATATGTCGCAGTAAACAAAAGCACCCAAAAAACTGCCCAGGGTGTTTTTTTTTCACTGTTTTGTATAGTTAGAGGTTGTCACATGTAGTTTTGTGGTTATAGGTTGTAAATCAGACAACCATGACAAGTACAATGTTGTAAAATGGACTATATGTACCCTTATTCGTCCATACATGTTCATAGTACTTCCTCATTTTGCATGGATATTAAGAAACCTCATTATGTCACGCATTAGCATTCATGAATGGCTCTTAAGCGGTGATCACAGTATATCATATGCACGCATGGTTATTAGTGCAAGCTAACTATATGCTCATGCATTCCTAGTATTTTAATGTGTTGATTATATCTCTATAACACACAATTATTTAGCAATTGCGTCGGATCACCATGCATTCACGTAAACCATATTCAGTTCAGTCTACGTAAACCATATTCAGTTCAGTCTACGTATTCAGTAGGTAATACACATGTACAGTGATTCTTTCGTTAGGGAGAAGTAAGAGATATGATCGATTTTCTAACCGGCCTCTCTAGCTGGATATATATATTCTTATCGTTTTAGTCTAGCGCGCAACCGTACCATATCTGTCAGTGTAAGAATTATTTTCTCTAGCTAGTTACATACATATATGGGAGCTAAAATTTTAAAATAATTTAGCATCGCTAGTGTTAGCAGGGCACCTCGATGGTAGGTATGGTGAGGTGGTGTGCCAAGCTAGCAATATAATGATGAGGCCGATCGATTGCCAACTACCACCTCCTCTCTGCCGGCTGATGAGGACGAACGGCGTGGTAGGTGCATGCGTGCGTGCGTACGTAGGAACGCGCCAACTGCATGCAGGGGCTCCAAAAAAATGCTGCCCACACAACCTGCACTTTAATTTCTCTCTGCGACTTTCGTTGCCATGACGACAATTCTCACGACTACTGCTCTTCGATGATATCTTCTTGCGTCAGGTCATGCATAGGACGATACACATATATATATATAGTCAGATTTATGTCGTCGTTGTGAGCGAGACCTGGCAAATTCCGCTGTCGACATGTTTAATTGTCGAGATCAATCAGCAGATGCCGTTCAGACGTGATGCATATGAAAGTTTCCAGACATGTCAACACATGTAGTACTTGGAAATAAATGAAGTGTGAGCGCTCCAAGGATTCGGAGAAAGTTCGATCAATTGAGGTAGATTTTATGTGATGAGTATATCTCCTGTCATGATCACGTAATTCAAGAAACTATATCGGAAAATTCAAGAAACTATATCGGAAACATTGACGGATCGATCCATCCTCTGTATTTTCTGGGCACAGCGAGTGCAGCATGCCACCTAGCCTTACGCACTTCATCGATCATCGATTTCAAAGGCTTTGAGTTTGTCAAACACTGGCGTCTGAAGAAGACACGGCGGAGCCATTTGGAGTTCACTGTGTGGACACGCATACATGACTCGCTTCTTCCGTCCAGCGATCGATCCACAAGTAAGTGCTCCCTTGGAAGACTGGCTGGCTGGACGCTGCTGTACAGTGGATGGGGGTTATTGTCTATCGGTAGCCAACTTGTGTTACATCAAATTCAGAGAGATTTGATAGAGAAGTTTTGACTATATCAAAATATATACCTTTAATTTTGTCACGTGTCTTTGCCCCTCTTTCTTCCTCACATCATTTTTTTTTACAATTTCTAAGTTACCCACCTTTACTGTTAATTGTAACATATATTTTAAAACAACATCTTAATTAAATTCACTTCTAAGTTTCCCAACATTGCTATGTATTATGTCAGAGAATCTAAAATAACCATTTATATTTGTTTCTGAATCAACCACCTACTAAGCCATTACTAAATAAAAATAAACTAAAATACCAAATCTACGAGTAAACTACCAATGTATGCGACAGCAAAAAATAAATAACAAAAAATAGACCTATACATTGTTTCTAAAATATCAACTTCTATCACCACTATCAAATTTATCTACCAACTTATAAAAACATGTCTCCTAAAAAGACCTCTGCATGGGTGTGAGCTGACGTGGAACAGTGTGTTCTCTAAATTTGCAGAACATGAAGTTGAGTGCACAAAATTAAAATGTCTAAGTCTAGGTCTCCTTTAGGGTTTCTAATTAAGAGAATATTCAGAGGCCAAGTAGCCAACTAGAAATGTCACTGCATGACCATATAATTTTACACTACTAAAATAATATTTCTAAGTGCTTACCATTGTAAGTAATGCGCCGCCATTTCTACAAATTATGATAATTAAGGGATGCTATATTATTATTTTAAATCAACAAGTCGCATGATTTTTCGCACGTGTGCATTTTTTAGGATTTGATCTGTGACCTCAAGCCTGACACATTGTTTCCTTATTACCATCTTTCCTACAAGACACTAAATAGTCACTAAGCAAGGAATGCTATGTTAAGTTCACCTCTCTAAATCTTATATTGCACATTAATAACTCTAAACGGTCTGAAATGGAAAACTTGTCAGCTATAAAGTCACATATCTTATCGAGTACAACAACTTATATATATATATATATATATATATATATATATATATATATATATATATATATATATATATATTGAACATGCATATCTACATCCAACATCCAAGTTTTTTTAAAAATTTAAAATTTTGTATTCAAAATTTAGGCTCCTGAATAATCCCAAGTCATGAAAATACATTGTCAACTACAAAGTTTTAGATCTTGTAGAGCTACATAATTTCCATGTAAAGTTTTTCTTCATCTGATTTTATATGAGAAAGCTACTAATTCATCATTTGTGTCACGTATATATTTCCAGATGTGTGTTAGGATGACTACCTCTAGAAATTGATTTCCAAAGGCAGTCAGCTTAAGATGACTGCATGTCCTATTTTTTGAGTTAGGTATCTGTTGACACTACAGAAATCGATTTCAAATGTGAGTAAATAATATTAATTAGCCCCCTTTGTAATTATATATAGGAGCAAACTAGGACCGTTGTTAAGTTACGCTTGGCGGATCGTTTTTATTACTATTGTTACTTTGTTAGTCATCTGTGATTGATGTCACATAAAGACTTCTCCAAACAAATCAATTAATGATGGCACGTATGTATGGTTGGTATGGTGTCATCAAGCCTATAGGGAGTATAGCTAGCTAGTGTGAGCTGGTAGCTACTTTATGCATGCAATGCAGGGACAAGCATGAGATTAATTAACCCATGCCATGAACATAATTAACTATAAATATACTATTTTTGCATATAGTTCTCGCACATAAGGATTCAACTTAGGGTTATCAATTTAGTAACTTTAATAAGGTGCCCGTAGGTCGTCTATGTGCCATTTTTGGTTATGTGGAAGGGGACAGACATGTAAATATGAGATGAGTGGGCTCTCACATAACAATTTTCTTCTGCACATGCTCAAGACAAATAGATAAAGAAATAGATAAGATGATTAACCAACACTATAAACCACCACATTAAAAGATTACTACTAGTGATGACGCTATACGATATGGCAGTATCATTAAACGGCAGTTGACTATCTTATTAGAGTAATTAATTAGATGACATTTCCATTAGACAATGACTGTTTATGATTTCACAGCCTTGTGTTCAAGGCCGATTTGGGGAAGACACTGATATGTCACCTAACGACAGGAACTTGCCAAAAATCCTAGCTAATATACTATGCCCTTGTTTAGGAAAATATGCATTCCAACACATGAATTCATTGTGTGTGGTCCTATATGTGTTTGATCAATTGCTAGCTAGGTGTCCTAGTTAGAGCGACGGGGCTACCTAACAAGCTACTACACTCGTGCATATCATAGTTTAGGTAGGTAATCGCTGGACCTAATAATCCGCTGTAATCTAGCTACGACCATTTGGGCACTAGCCCACTTATTAACATGTATTGCTATGTACTGTGAACCCACAAAGAGATATTTTACAGTACTTGCATGTGTCAAAAATATTTCTAATTAATAATTTATATATGTTTTTTCTGTGTGATTTCGATACGCTAATAAGCACATATCAAACTACATTGGGGTTCAATATAGTTCCTTGATTTTAATACCATCAGGGTGTGCTAAACACTTAACATGGACATGCATGGACAGAGATATATGTGTATATATTTTAACACATATATAAAATGACAATGTGATTATGAGTTGTTCATGGATTACGACATTGGCCATTGCATGAACAATTTAGTTATGATTAATTTGGTTTTAGAATTTATTCATTGCAGCCTTCCTAGCTGTAGTAGATGATTATTATCATATGCATGTATGCCACGCGTATGCAACAAAACTGCATCAGAAACAAAAAATTAAACAAGTAGGTGTGACTTTTTGGGCCTTTTTTTATTGATCGACTTCTCTATCTATGACGCCTTGGGTGAAAGTTAGACCATTTGTAACGATGATTTACGAATGGAACACCAAGTAGCTGCAAAGTATCATCAGTAGGAGTACATGGATTGTAGGCTAGAGGGATTATACATACACTCACTGCTACACAAAGTCGCAGCAGGAGCGGTGGACAAAGTCCCTACAGGAGCGGTTTTAGAAAGGGCTCCTACTCGTGGGGCTCCTGCAGTGGAGACCACTGTAAGGTCTTCAGCAGGAGCGGCTCATGTGCTGCGGTCTTTACAGAAGCGGTGCACAAAATGCACCGCTCCTAATGGTGATGAGGTCCTCAGCAGGAGCGGTTTTAGTTTGCACCGCTCTTACTACATTTTGAGCCCCCCGTTTCATTCCCGCCATAATTTAAAAATGGCCATTGTTTTCTTATTTCCGCCATATTTCAAAAGTGATTTGTTTTCCCGCTATATACGTAGATATATATATATATAATATACATTTTCGAGCCACATTTACATAATATTCAAGTGTGTCAAACCTTGCCGTGCGTGCTAGCACGTTACAAAATACATCGCCCAAGGATCATTAACTGTTTACATCAAACACAACAATTATAACGGAAAGTACTCCCACTCGATCAATGGACGGTATTTTTCATCGTCTAGTAAAAATGACTCGCGATCGAAGAATTGCCCTCACCGGTTGATTACCTCGTGCATTGTGAAACGGCATAGGTCGGCAATATTTTCCAGGATATTAGCCTCGGTGAGTGGTCTATCGTTCAAAGGGATTGGGGGGAGCTGGACCAAAAAAAAAGATGATATGATGTCAACAAGTGCAAAAGTGGTCTTAATTATGGGCACACATGCGATACTTGCAATGAAACGAGATATTGTTTTTCAGTACTTACATCTTCAGAATTAGTTCTGTATCTCCCTTTGACCTTTAGAAACTCAAAAACATAGTATCCACAATATCTGGTTCCCCTTGGTTGCTTGTGGCACTATGTTTTACAAGCAAGTTCAATTAGTTTTAGATTTACAATACATTGTTTGAACATATGCATATGTATGTGTCTTTTTTTACATACCAGGAATTCGTGTCGGACATGGATGTCATGCTTGCGCATAGGATGAAACGGCAGATTATACTTTTCGATGCCGATTTGGAAGGCCCTGTTATAATTAGAAGACATATAGAAACTCATATATAAGTAGGACGACTTGTCATATATATATAAGAACCAATATGGCATGCATGGTATATATCTTACCACCGTATTATATTCAAAATGGTCGAATATCTCTTGATTGGAACATCCAATGAGTCCAACACCAATACCTTGCTCTCCTTAGGCATGATGTATAGACAGATCCAGTGTCCGCTTCAAAAAACAAAGCGAATGTATAGTTAGATATGATCGTGTGCGTATAATTTTCGCGTAGCATGAAAGGCAAGGGTTTTGACATACTCAAAGTTGTATGGAGCTAATATTTGGTCACGCCCTTCTTCGTGGAGGAACTTTAGGGCAGTGACAATGTATAAGGCAACTTTTCTCTTACACTTGGCATGTAACTGCGTTCAGATTGCTTTCCTCTCATCTTTTGTTTTTGCTTCCCGCAGTTCTTTGCTATCATCTTTTAGCTTGACTGGATAGTCATGTCGACTCTGGTTAATTAGTGACGGGTCCAAGAACCCGATTCTTCGATCATCAATCTTTTGAGCTATTTGATACTGCATTCTGAAATGTATATTGTAAAGCGAATGGATATTACATACGAGAGCATTATTATGACAATTATACCACATAATTAATGGGATTGGGAGGAGACTTACAGGCACCAAAGGGTCATCGCAGTAATATCCACCTGTCCTAGGCGGAACATGTTTTGGAACTCTAAAAAATCGGCGATTGTAGCCTTGCTTAGGGTGGTGAAACATTGGCTTGGAATGTGAGCGGTTACAAAATGAACCCCAAGTCGACATGCCCTTAGATACCAACCGTGAAATTTTTTCATCTCCCCTGGCAAATTTTTCTCATTAAGAGCCTAATCTAGCAGAAATGGTTTGCCATGTTCGTATCTTAGGGGACAATTTGGAAGATCACCTATGTCATCGAGGCCAATCACGGATTTGTAGAATGCCTGGTCTGGAATAAGATCAATTTTCTTTGCTGGCCTCTCCCTTTTTGCGGCTCTTTTTCTTTTGGTTTCTGCATTTCTTTTTCTGCCACTGTTTTCGTGAACCACTTCTGCACCTCCTCTGTCGTGCCCTTTTCCTCTGTCGTGCCCTTTTCATAAGGAGAAAATTCTCTACGGGCCATCAAAAAACTGCAAATTTCTCTCCATACCATTGGAAAACTCATGGAGCCGTAGAAATCATCAACTTAGTTTTTCAGCTCTCTGTATACCACTCCGTTAGCTTCCGTCAGCTTTCGAAGGCAAGCAGAGCTAATGTATTTTCGTATATTCCCATCTTGCTCCTGCAAGGCGAAGCGAAGAGAGGTTCTGGTTGTCGTGTGGCCTCGGGCACGGCGACGACGGCGTGGGGAGGCAGGCGCGCGGGCTGCCCCGCTGACGTGCTGCAGGAACGCGATGAGTGCAGCATCGTGGGAGGCCGCAGCAGCGCGCTCCTTGGTGAGCTGCTCGCGCTCGCGGTTCCTGGCGGGCCAAGTCAACTTGTCGCCTGAGAGGAAGCTTGCTCGTACGTCGTCCGACGCCGCAGTCGCTGCGCCACCGCCAGGCCGCGCCCACCCTCCACGCTGGCCAAGAACCGCGCCTCGGTCGACTGGCTTGCTGACAACGACCCTGCCGGCGAAGATTTCGTTGAGGTCGGCGGCGTACTTGACGGTGCAGGTAGGCGTCGGAGGCGGAGACAGCCCGCGTGCGCAGCCACAGCAGGATGCGGCACCTGATGTTGCACGGCCGGAATGTGGTGCGCACATACATGACTGTCCTGGGCGCCAGCCGCCGTGCCGGGTGCACGGTCTGGACGCCGCACGGTGCCATGAACGCCTTCCTCGATGGCGGAGGCCACGTGCGGGGGCAAGGAGGAGCGTGCGGAGCGAGACGTAGGCGATCGACGCGGGCACGCGGCTAGGGTCAGTGAGACTTGGACCCTGCGCGTCGAAAAGGGGTCCTCGTCGTCGGCGAGGAGGCTGACGGCGGTGGGCACGGTGACGGCGAGGACGAGGAAGGCCGCTCGTGTTAGAGCAGAACGCACAGGCAGTGGGGAAGGCAGCAGCGCCTGGATAGAACGCACAGGCAGTGGGGAAGGCAGCAGCGCCTGGATCTGAGTGCGGCAGGGCGATGAGGATGTCCTTGACGGAGGGTGAGAAGGAGGATAGATGCGAGAAGGCAGTGGCCGGGGACGAGGAGGTGGGTCTTGCCTGCATTCTAGATGGGAAAGGATGAAGGAAGGGGACAACGTGTGGGGCCCATGTGTCGGTGAAAGAAGGGAAGGAGAGGTAGTAGGGCTGCAGGGGCATCATTGTCTTTTTACCCTACATTTAACTGGCGTTATTGGCACACTTGACGGGAGTGGTGCACCGAGAACTGAAAAACAAGATCGATGGTTTGCACAGCTTCACGAGTTTTCCAATGGTACGGAGAGAAATCCGTTGTTTCCCGATGGTCCGTAGAGAATTTTCTCTTTCATAAGCACGTACCATTTTTGGCAACACGCTATTTTCGCATGTCTGTGCTACCGCTTGCTCCTCGGGCTCTGGAGGTTGTTTTGATGGAGTCGGGTTCTCGACGGCTTCTAGATGAGGTGCCGGCGGCTTGTCGGGGACATCAAGAGGTGTCGCCGGCTTCTCCACGACTTTTGGAGGTGCAGTCGGGTTCTCAACGACTTCTGGAGGTGTAGCCACCTTCTCAGCGACATCTGGAGGAGTTGCTGGCACGAATTCCTGTATCGGATGATTTGAATATGCATGTTCGAGTGCTAGCTGCCTTTGTTCGATTGGTCGTTGTTGGTCTAGTGGCGCCAGATTCAGCATGTATAGCTTATTCCACAAGATGAACTGGTTGACACACTCACCGAGGAACTCTATCCCCTCTGGCGTGGGGATGTCTATCCTTTCTTCTGCATGTTTGGGTTCAACGCTAACGACCTCTACCCTCGCATAGTTCGGCGGGATCTCGTTGCCATGGAAAAGTGTGCTCCCTGAAATCACCAATGCCCTTGCTACCTTCTCTGTCCTTCCATGAATTCCTAGAGGGATGTGCAGCTCACAAGAAGTCGGAGACGTGACGGCATCAACTGCACTACGGCGCCCCTCTGCATTGGCGGGGTTATGTATTCCCGCGCCAACAACTAGTACAACTGCCATATGTTTCATTGATTTTTTAGCTAGAATTTTGAATTCTTGAATAAACACCTCCCGAGCCGCTTCTATCATAGTTTCCTTGTAGCGATCGTGCTTCTTGTACATGGCCCTGTCCTCGGAGAACCCATACTTCCAGTTGACCTTGGACGAGATGCCTCTGACTCGGCCTCCATGGTCTTTTGTCCCTATTGCTTCGGTCAACACGTCGTTCTCCCTATCAGGTACAAATCTGCCCACCTTCTGCTCCTCCGCAAGCTTCGTGATTTTGCTCACCACCTCTTTGGTCTCAGGCTTTGTGTAATCTTTTTGTCCCCCTGGCACCTTGCCCTCTCGGGCTTTGACCCACCGGAACGTCCGGTCGTTCAAGCCTTCGTACGGGTCCTGTTGACCTTTAGCTATTATTTCTTGCCTTTCTCTCTTGCCTTTCTCTATTCCATATGTCTATTTTTTCCGCGTACCCACCGGGGCCAAGATTTGTCTTGTGCACGTCTCTCTTTGCTAGAATTGTGTTTGCTTCGCTGAGCGTTTTGGCTTCTTCACTCGTCTTTTGCCTCACGAACTCATCCCACTGTGCTGGGGTGATCTTACCGTACTCCTCAAACGGAATACGGTTGGTCTTCACATATTTTCTCGTGAGCTCCACTTTCCATCGACGGTAGGCTTCTCCTAGCTGTTTCAGTGCATATGCCTTAGCCTCCTTCGAGCTTTCATGTGGGAACTGAAACACTTTCTGCAACTCAGCTCCTTCCTTGGATTGGGAACCTTCCTCCAATCAGGCCACGTAGGCTCCATCCACTCCCTCGCTACGATCCCCACGGCGTTGCGGAACTTTGCCTGTACCTCAAAAGGTTCCAGTGGTTCCCCTGTAGCGCTAACCTCACGCACTACTAAAGTTGTATCAGGTAATTTGTTCTACGCTCGCTTTCCGCCGCCTCTCCTCTTGCTCGATCCAACTGCCTCAATGAGGTTTTCTTCGGCCTGATTGTCCTGAGGTGTGGTGGGTTCTTCTGCCATTTCTTGTTCCTGCTTGGTGCGACATTGTTAGGAAAACTGGAAAGCGAGGGATCCTTACAAGTAAACAAGATTAGTGTTCGGCTCACACCTCGGCAGAGGGCACATAGTTCGGATCCCTTGCAAGTTCTTGAGCGTGTTTGGCGGCAAGTACGTCCTCGGCATATAGATCTTCTGGCTCGAGGTAGTCACATGCCGCCAAATTAAAATCGACTTCGTCGGGTTCATCGTTAAGAATATCTTTGAGCCATGTATTGTCTTCGGCGAATGGCTCTGATGGTGACCTACGATCCATTGTGTCTAGAAAAGACCGCGTAATCTAGCGATAGTAAAATTCAAACACATGAACAATCAAAATACATGAACATAGAGTTACATGACAAGTTAATATACAGAAATTGAAAAATGGTTATACATGAAAAATGAATTTTGTATATACAGGAAAGATGAAAAATACATGAAAAATGGTTATACATGAAAGATGAAAATACGTATACATGAAAGATGAAAATACGTGAAAGTTGATAATACATGAAAATACATGAAAGATAAAAATACATGAAAGTTAATAAATACATGAAAATACATGAAAGATAAAAATACATGAAAATAAAAATACTTGTCCTTGGACCTCTTAGAACCTTGATCTCATATTTGTGTTCACCAATAGCATTAATTATTCATATATTTATTTGTTTTTTAAAACCACTATCTGTCATAGTGGTTCTATAGCGGTACATTTCAAAATAGAGATAACATATAGATCCTCAATGCAGTACAACTGCTTGACACACATTGTGGTGTCCATTTCATATGAATCATATCCGGTATTTGAAGATACACCAAATAACAGAATCAATATAATGAATAACTAAGCACACACCAAATTAACTAACTAAACTAAATTATCTAACTAAATTTACTAATTAAACTAACTAAATCAGTAAATTTACTAACTAACTAAAATAACTAAACTAACTAAATTAACTAAAATAACTAAACTAAACTAACAAAAATAACTAAAATAACTAAACTAAAGCTACTAAATTAACTAAAATAACTAAACTAAAACAACTAAATTACCGGAGGACGCGGCGAAGGAGGAGCACACGGCGGAGAGGAAGACGAGGCCCGGCGGCGCGGCGGAGGAGGATCGGAGGCGGCGGAGAGGAAGACGAGGCCCGGCGGCGTGGTGGAGGAGGAGGCGGCGGCGGAGAGGACGACGACAAGGCCCGGCCGACGCGGCAGAGGAGGAGGCCGCGCGGGGACGACGAGGCCGGGGCGGAGGCGGCGCCGACGAGGCCGCGGCGGAGGAGGAGGCGGAGCTTCGACGGGGGCGGGCGTCGGTCGCGGCAGGAGCTTGGACGGCGGCTCGGATGGCGCGGCGCAGCGGCGGCTCTGAGGGCGCGGGGCGGCGGCGGAGGGAGGCGAAGATTGGACAGCTTGACGGCGCGAAGAAGAAATGGAAACGCCGAGGAACTTAGAAAATTTCGGCCTCCCGCGTGCCTATTTATGTGAGGGGCTCTCAGCCGGAGCGGTGGAAAACATCCACCGCTCCTTCTGATAACAGCAGGAGCGGTGCACATTATCCACCGCTCCTGCAGAGTTCACAGCAGGAGCGGTGGAAAATGTCAACCGCTCCTGCTGCGCCGTCTGCAGGAGCGGTGGAAACCTGCTGCTCCCTCTGCAAGAGCGGGAGTGGTGACCTAATGGGCCGCGGGCCCTAAGTGGGCAAGGCCGGGTTGTTTTCCTTTTCATTTTAATTTCTATACGTTCATTTCTTAATTTCTTTTCATATATTGTTTTCCAATTTGATTTTTATTTGTATTCTTTATATTATTTTCAGTATATTCAATTGTGGCATATATATTCTTGCCAAATATTGTTGGTTCTTTTGATTTTTATGTATTCGTTTGAGGCAGTATAAGTAGGAAACTTTTGCTCCACAAATCCACAGTTCAGTTCCTCAATTACATACAAGCCATTACAAAATATAGAAAATCGAAGCCTATATTAGGCGGTTACAATTCTTGACTATCCATCCGTGCGTACCCAAGGCTTCACCCCCTTAATTGTGGCTTACAGTTCTTTCATCTTGGTTGGTAGGTCTGTAAAAAGCTCCATATTGTCATAGTCATTGAATGACTTGACATCATCCACACCATCAACTCCGACAATACTCTGTTTTCTCGAGACAACTATGTGCTTCTGATTCTTAAGACGTGGGTCGAGGATACAAAGAACTTGTCCAACGCGTTTGGCTAGCACCCAAGGGTCATCTTTGTATCCAACCTTTGCAAGGTCCACGACTGTGAGTCCATAATTGTCAACCTGCACACCTTGTGGGTGTTTCACCCATTGGCACCGAAAGACAGGAATTTGTATGTTCGATCCGTAGTCCAACTCCCATATGTCTTCTATGAAGCCAAAATATGTGACATTTACGCCCGACGTGTCATCGATGGCGTCAATCTGAACCCCACTGTTTTGGCACATGCTTTTTTTGTCCTTGGCAACTGTATAGAATGTTTGGCCATTAATATCATACGCCTGCCATGTAGTGACCCGTAACGATGGGCCAGAAGCTAGCCTTTTCAACGTTACTTCCTCGGCAGTTGTTCCTTTAGGTACGTTTAGGTCAATGAGCTAGCTGGTAAAGCGATGTTTGTGCTCTTTCATGATCCACGATTCTGAGCGGTCAGAGTTTTCCGCGCGGAGAATACCAATGTGCTGCTCGATGAAAGGGGTCATCATCTCAGGCTGATGCAAGACACTGAAGTGAGCTTTTGACACTTCTTCATATGCACTATCAATGAATATTTTCCTCCCCCTCGTGTCTTTCCTTGCTAACCTTCCAGTATGACGAGAAGCAGCTAAACCGATAGGCTTTTTATCAACCAAGTAATCCTTACAGCACTCTACAACATCTTTGGTGCAATAGGCCTTGATCATAGATCCCTCGGGATATGCACGGTTGAGAACGTAACGGTTTAGGGTCAACATGAATCGCTCATATGCCCACATCTCATGTAAGTAACTTGGACCAAGTGCACGGATCTGATCAACCATGTGTACCATAAGGTGTGGCATTATATCAAAAAAAGAAGAAAGGAAGCACATCTCAAGCTGAGCCATAGTCTCCGTGCAAAATTCTTGCAGCGAGTCCAATTCATCTTTACGAATCTCCTTCTGTGAGATCTTGCTGAAGAAATAAACCATCCGAGTGACCACCATCCGCACGAATACTGAATTGATAGCTCTGATAGCAACGGCAAGGAAGACCGTCAGCATCATATGGCAGTCATGAGCATTGTACCCACTTATAGACAAATCTTTCATGGATACTAGACTCCTGATATTAGACGATAACCCAGTGGGCATTTTTAGACCACGTAGACACATGCACAATTCTCTTTTCTCATCTGATGTCATGTTGTAGCTCGCGGCGGGGAGCTTAAATTTGCCATTGCCTTATTCCACAGGGTGGAGCTCACTTTTGATCTTCATATTGACTAGATCTCGACGTGACTTCAGACCTCCTTTGTCTTCCCTTTGACATCCATCAATGTACAAATAGTGCTATCAAACACATTCTTCTTTAAGTGCATACAATTGATGGCGTGTGGAACCTCCAAGTCCTTCCAATATGGCAAGTACTTAAAGAAGATTGACTGCTTTTTGAAAGGCACGCATTCAATGGGGGTTTAGTTCTCTTGATCTTCTTCCCATAGCAAATGTTGATCTTCCTGACCATATCGAATACATGTTTGCTATCATGTCTTCTTTTTGGTGTTGAAGCTTTCTCGTCCTTGCCATCAAAGTGGTTGTTGAACTGTTTTCTGCGGTACCGATGTCTTTGAACTAGGAAGCAACGGTACTTCATGTACACAACCTTCCTAGATCCATCGAGAAACTCAGATGTCGTTGCATCCAAGCAGGAGACATCCTGACTTGCCTTCGATCTGTCCGGACAGCGAGAAGTTTGCAAGGTAATCGTTGATCGTAGTGAGTATCATTCCTCTGAGTGTAAAATCCTTCTTTATTAATGAATTGGTCATTTTGACCCCATCGTTCCAAAGCTTCGCCATATCTTCCATCAAGAGCTCAAGGAAGACATCTATATCAATTCTCGGTTGTTTAGGCCCTTGTATCAGACCGCATAACATTGTATACTTCCTCTTCTGACAAAGCCATGTAGGTAGATTGTATATGGTCAATATCACCGGCCATGTGTTGTGTGTGCTGTTCCTTTCTCCAAAAGGATTCATTCCATCTGTACTAAGTGCAAACCTCACATTTCTTGGATCCTTTACAACCTCAGGATACAATTCATCAAATCTTTACCACTGTGTGGCGTCAGCTGGGTGTGAAAGCTTTTCCTCATCCTTTGTTCGCTCATAATACCACCAACGTATCAGCTTTGCAAAGGCAGGGTTTGCAAATATACGCCTTAAGCAATCGATTAATTGAAATACTACATGACTAGGGCTGGGATTTTTCTCTTCTTCTCGTCAATGCCTAAGCATGAATCTTCTTCGGAAGGATCGGGTGCAACCTTGTTCTTCCTCTTCTTGCCATTAGAGGGACCTTCGTCATCACCGTTGAATATGTCATTGCGCTTGTAACGGCTGGCACCACAAGTTGGGCATTTTTTCAGTTCCTTATATTTCCCTTAGTATAAGATGCAGTAGTTCGGACATGCATGTATTCTTTCAACTCCCATTGTCAAGGGGCTAATAACCTTCTTCGCTTGATATATGTTGGCAGGAACGAAGTTAGGTTTCGGAAGCAACCAAGCTAACAGTTTTAACAGATCGTTGAAGCTAGAGTCAGACCACCCGTACGTGGCCTTCAAAATCAAGAGCTCAAATACAAAACGCAGCAAAGACCAATGAGCCGGACATCCCTTTGACTTCTCATACACACTCTTCTTTGCAGCATCCTTTACCGCTTTGAAATTCTCTGCCCCTTTTGCACCGGCAAGAAGGATATCCTACTTGAAGTGTTTCAGCATTTCTTCAAGGTCGTCTTGATCTGAATCGTCATCGAGTCCCAAGTCTTCTAAACTCTCTGAAGGCACAAAACCAGATGTTCCGCCACCACTGTCTTCGTTGTCATCGCCACCACAATCCATCATATTCAAATCCGCATCGAAGAATGTGTCGTTGTTATCATCCACATCACCCCCAATGAGTTCATCGGAGACCTGGTCCGTATTGTTGCTTTGGGATGTGTTTCTTTCTCGCCATGATGGATCCAAACAGAGTAGTCTTTCACAAATCCATCAATAATCAAATGCGATCTAATTATCCATAGATCTGTCCAAACCTTTAGATTTTTACATTTTTTGCAAGGACAACATATGCCGGCAACCTTCTTCGTTTTCGCATACTTATTCGCAACTTCAATAAATTTATCCACTTCATCATGGTAAGGCCGCTCCATCCTTGGCCAGTCAAACATCCAAACACGTGGCATCTATAAAATGCTCTTATATTAATGAAGTGTATTAATGAGTGTAATAATAGACCATGCCACCCTATGAAAATTAATAGGCATAATCATTAATACAACAAATAATATCTTGTATAATTTATTCATACACCATGCATGGACACCCTAGTTAGGTTTCATACTAGATCTAGATCTAAAAAGAAGATAACCACTAATAATAAAGAGTAATACAATACTATAAGTTAATATATAATGGCATACAAGTTGAGGCAACCTAAGCTTCTAAATTACCGTAACAAAATCAATGCTACAAGGTAATAAATCCTCATAGATGAGAGGAGAGAGAATGTCATTTAATCCTACCTAATTTATCAATTAATGTTTTGAACATACTTAAATTGAATGCATAGAGAGTGGAGACTTACCTTTAAGAAGCTTGTAACTTCCAAGAAATAAAAAATGAAAAGCTCCTCCCTCCTCCTATTTTTTTAGTTCTTAGACGCCATGAGGGTCCAAGAACAGTTTCTGTTCTTAGCGGTGCACCTGCTAGCTTTACAGCACCGCTCATGTAAAGCTAATAGCAGGAGCGGTCCTGATGTAAGCATTACAGCACCTCACAGCATGAGCGGTGGATATCACCAACCGCTCTTGATGTTAGCGGGGGCGGTTTGTGAATTGAACCGCTCCTGCTGAGTGAACAGCAGGAGCGGTACGAATCGTGGGGTCCGCCCTGAGAACAACAGGAGCGGCTTCAATATAAAGCCGCTCCTGTAGTGTTTTGAGGGGTGCTACTGCTACGACTTTGTGTAGCAGTGACTGTCGTCGTGCATACATTGACGTTCCAATTTACGCATTCCTTTTACTACGCTACTCTTCTTACTTTAGTTACGGTTGAATAATGTAGCTGCGCTAAAACAAACTCTAATAAGTATATTGACTCAATTAGAAATTTCTATGCCACACGACGTACGTCGACATGTTGACATTGGAATTGACTATATATATTTTTGATGTTACCTTTGCCACTGCCGGACCTTTGTGTTCTTGGCATATTTGTGTTCACATATGCATGCGCGCATGTGTATGATTGAATCAGGCTGTGTTCAGCAGGAGGAACAAATGGCGGAATATGTAGCAACATTGTATAGAGAAGTAAAGTTTACATTTAAAAAGTGGAATCAGCCTCAGAGTACAGATGCCAAACGCAAATAATCATACATAAGATGAGTATCGAGATATGCGTACCTCTTGATCGACCAATATATAGGCCCTTTGCTGCGCAGGTCCAAACTAGTTAGCATCCTTTATTACTTGATTATTACTTGATTTCGTTTCCCTTGCAAGTCCTTGCTGACGTTGATTATGAAGCTGAATTTCCGCGAACGGAATCAGATGCTCGAGACAGTGCGGCAACTTCGACATCGGACGGACGGGACAAGCAGGATCGGACGTGGTCCACACGAAGACACGACCCGGCCCATCGCTCGTCATGTCATCATCATGCAGTCATGCAATTGTTTGTTTTCTCCTATTTTTGAACCATTTCCTACCTCAGCCCAGTATGGGCCCATTAGGCAAGCCGTGGCTAGAGCTGGCCTCATCCAACTCCTCGTAGGTCATTGACCTTGGTCCATAAGCAAGCATGGCACGTTTTCTTAGCCAGGACTAGGCGGTACGTGCCCGGCCAGGCCCAAGCTATGCGATGGTTTTTGGTGAATTTTGGGAGGAGGTTAAGATTAGATTTCAAGTTTGAATATTTTCAATTTGATGCATAATTTGGTGAAGGGGTCAGGAGAAGTTTTTTTTTTATATAATGAAATTGATTTTGTAGGGCTTGAGACTTCTCAAGCAAGATTTGATGGTGGAATCTCAAGAAGAAGAATTTCAAGTTTAGAATTGGCCTCGACTCCTTTGGAAGCCTGCCATGCTGAGTCTGATGTTCATTCTTATTTGATCTGATTCAAAGGACAATGAAAAGGAACTTGGAAAGTTATAATGCAACAATCATGTGATGTTTTATATATTCACTTTTACACTGTAAAAAGAGTTAAATGCATCGATGGTCTATGAACTTGCATTGTTATGATGTGTCACTTAGTTCATTTCCTTTCTAGCCATTGTTTTATTAAAGAAAACTGGGCACCAAAACCTTACAATGGTTATCGATTTCATCGCAGGTGTCCCTAAAGCCAATAACCATGGTTTTATTCAGTGTGTTCCACTCTTGCCTAAACTAGTGTTTTCATAGTGCCGGTGCAGAAGTGTCCATGTTCAGGATGCCAAGTCATTGCAGGTTTGTTGCCAAACTAAATGTTTTCCAACTAATCTTTTCATTTCTCTCCTATTATGTGCTCGCTTTCCACCCAAAGAAAATGTCTACGATTACGTTCTAAGTATGCTTGAGATCATGCCTAGGTACTCGTAATTAGGACTTAGGATGTAAAGTGGTTGAGGGCACGCTATCTAATACAAATGTTGCCTTGGTTTATCCCATGTTTTTAGCTCTACGGCTAGCAAGCTGGCCTACTACTTCATTAGCAAGTGGTTGGAAGTGTACTCACCTAAGTCTTGTCACTAATAAGGCAGTCCTAAATATTTTAGGCTCTATTCATGGGGCATCCTCCAAAATGTTACTAAGGTCCATGTTCACGCAATGTATAGAAACAACTTGAGACTTCCAAATGTTTGTTCTCAACATGTAGCCTAGCCAAAGAGACTCAACATCTAGGAGTTGAGGTATATGAAGACTGGCATCACCGGCATACAGAGAAGTTCACATTTCTAGGTATCCTTCATGCCTTGTTTGGATAAACACAATCCATGTGGATTGGAGAGGTTTGGAGTGAAAATTAGTTCAAATTTCCCCTCAATCCCCATCAATCCATGTGGATTGGAGGGTTTTAGCTAGTATCCAAACAAACCCTCAATATAGTTTGGTGAGTAGGTCGTGTTTTGTTGCTTTTAAAAGTAAATGTTGAAGGAGGGTCTATTGTGAGGACAAAGAGAATAAACTAGGAGGATTTAGGTGCTAGAGTCCTAGAGATACTCACTCCCCTAGGTAGCATACTATCTTCAAACATCTTTCAAAAACCATCACTCTTACATCTTATAAATGTACATTTCATATTGTTTATATAGATCAACTAAATAAGTAAATATACAAATTTTATATTCATATATTTTATTTGAATAAATTCTGATGCTAAATTCATCAATACAAATATTTGGATCTATAAATAGATCTAAACACTATATTGATTATTTATTTAGTTATCAAGATGGCTTCAAATAAAAATACGATGAAGTACAGAGTTGCTCGATCGCATCGAGATCCATTATTTTCATACAAAGTTTAATTTCACCATTCATGTGGCGATATTAAGTTACCTCCATTTCAAATGGTGTCAGTAGTATAGTTTTTGCATTTTTTTTGTACAGGCAATTGTTTTTGTTCCGCAGAAAAAAACCGAAATAAAATATAGAAAAATAAAAATCCAGTGTTTGGAATGAGCGTTGGGCCGGCCGCGGCCCACAGGCCATCAATTAAGCCTAGCAACGAAAACAATTTCGCCAAGCGCCCCCTTAATTTCTGCTTATTTGTACCCACGTCCAGATCGCCACACCACGCCCCACGGCGACGCCGCCGATCCGACGAGCCACCGCGTCCCTCTGCAACCGCTGCCGCTGACTTGCCTCCGGAGCCGCCACGGGGAACGCGGTGGCTTCCCGCGGCGGCAGCGCTGCTGGTGGTGGCGGCGGCAGCGCTGCTGGTGGTGGCGGCGGCAGAGGCCTCCGTGAAAAGGTCAGGGCCGCCGCCACGGCCTCTCGCCGGTCGCCCTCGCCGGAGGAGGGGTCCTCCTCCCGAGCCCCTGCGTTCGACCCTTTCGACGCCGCTGCTGACCCGCCGCCGCGGCCGGAGCTGACGGCCGAGCAGGTCGAGCTCTGCAGAGACGCGCTCGCGCACTTCGAGCAGAAGAGGAAGCGCCGGGATGAGTTGTCCCACGAGTACAGAAGGCTCTTGGTATGGATGAGTGTGTATATTGTTCTATTCTGACTGATTTTGCCTGCGTCGCTGTCCTGAGTTTCGTGCCGATATGGGAACTCCCAGATGCCCATGAGCTAATGTAGCGTACGCATCGGATATGACTTAATGAATGTTTAGGTTGAATCGCGGAAGTTTCGTCTTTACTCGTTGCGAGTGCTCTGACTATAATATGGAGCTGTTTGTCCATGATTTGGGTGGTTATTTTGTGCAAATCAATGTAATTGTGCTGTTTTATTGAGTTATTAGTCCTTCTCTACTTAATGGTTCTGTTACTGAGCTACTGAATTCTGATCGAAGTAACAACGGCACAGTTAAAAAATATATATTTTCAGTTCAGTCTTTTTCCTCGCATGATTTAGGTATTCTTTTCTTAGTGATCCATTGCTTTGAAGCAAAGCACCACTGTTAGGTTGCTTTGAAGTGAAGCATACTGGATCCAAGTTGATGGTATGGATTGCTGCGAATGGGATACTACGATAAGTTAGATGTCTTGGCTAAACTCAAATTTACAAGATTTTTATTATGGAGTATTTTTTAAAAAAAAAATATAATATCACTACTATGAGGCTCGAACTTGATTTGCAGAAGAAAAGCTGCCAAAGTTTCTTGACTCTATGGTGAATTTTTTTACTCTAGGGGCTTTATTATTTTTTAGGGGAAGGTCATCAAAAGTGCAGTGTACTTTTAGTTTCTCTTGCTGCAAAATCAACATTATCTTGAAAAAATGTATATAAATCTATTGATAACTTTTTTTTTTATTCTAAACACATAAATTTTGATTAGCTGTCACATTTTTGGTGGAAAGTTGCAAATTTTGACTTTTATTCAGAGACACTTTACATTGATGAACGAAGGCAGGACAATTTATCGATTTAAGTGCCTGAATAGTTTCCTCCCAGTCATCGATGAGACTATGACGACAGATATATTTGTTGGTTGTCGTATAATTGATTGGGGATAAGCTTGAAAGCGATGTTTTCTTAATTCTGTGATATGGCCAATTCAACATATAGTTTTTTCTTCGAGTGATGCAGCAGAGCTGCGTTTCATTTCATTAAGAAAGGAAGAAACACATACAAAGGAGAGACAAGACTGTCATCTCCAAGAACAAGGGAGGGGCGAAAGCCAAACTCCTGACAACCAAACAACTAAGATCTCAGTCACATAGAAACACCACTGCCAAGCCTAACCCTCCCTGGGTTAGCTCCTGGAGGAGCAGCTGTTCAAGAGCAGAGGCCCCCGCCGCACACCACAAGGCACACTCATTAGCCACTTCAATCAAAATCACCTCAATACGATTTGCTCCCTTGAATACATAAGAGTTGCGGTGCTTCCAAATATCCCACGCAACCTGAATGATCAAGGAATTCAGACTTTCCCCTTTCCTCATTTTTCATAGGAATACTCTTGACAACATGGCACCGCATTCATCATATCATTGAGTTGATGATTTGTTCTGTGATCATCTGTTCTTAAGAGATCTCTTTGATTTCTTATACAAATGCATGAAGATCTATTGAAGTTGTATTGATATACAATATAACTTACTCATTTTAACTTTTAGATTTAGAAGCTGTCTTGCAGAACATTACAGTTCATAATTCATTATAAAACATGCCATTCAATATTTTTTAACAGATTGTTGGATGGCTTTAGTCATGATGAAAGCTATATGTTCCAAGTATTTAATGTTTCATGGCCACTTTTGCAGGATATTGGACTGATGAAAAAGATCAGTGTGGCTCATAATCCGGTTAATAGGGCAAAGAATCGCTATATCGATGTCTTACCATGTGAGGTTCTCCACTGCATTTGTTATTGTAGTGATTATTATTCATGGGCAACTAGCAAGATTTCCTTCAACTTAAAGAATTACAAATTTGAATTTGATTCCTTTCTCATGTTTAGTTGATGATACAAGGGTAGAGCTTAAATCCTCAGCACGAACTTCAAATAATGATTACATTAATGCAAGCTTTATAAAGGTAAAATTTTTGTATCCTTCATTCATGCATCTCAGTTCTTAGTGCATTACCAAATTATGCTTGGGATTTACATAAAAGAACCATGTTTGGGATAATGCATGAGTAGCTTAAGTTGTGGTGCATGAAACTTGCAGGCTACTGAGGACAAAAGAGTTGGAAGATTTATTTCTACTCAAGGCCCCCTAGTGAAGACATTTGAGGATTTTTGGGAAATGATATATGAATATCAGTGCCCTGCAATTGTCATGCTCACTCAATTCGACTGTGTTAAGGTAAGTGCTTGCATCGAATGACCTGTTTCACATCTTCCATTAATCGAGGTATTGAACAAATAAAATCTGTCATGCTGGCATCAACAAATGTAAACAATATGGTCATGCCTAGCGATATGTGTGATAGAATAACTATTGCAAATTGGAAATCGTAAATTTGACCATTAGATGATGTAAGATAAGCTAATCATATTCCAGTTGGTTTATGGACTTCTCATCCTACTCCACCTCATTGGTCGGCTGTCTCTATCCTGTGTGTGCGGGACCAGCAATGTCATGCTCCTCTGCTTTCTGGCACAAAGGTGTTGGAGTCGAGTGTTGGGCCGGCTGTCTTCTCAGGCCATTTTTCAGTTTCCTATGACGTGCACATGCAATAGCATGGATTGTTCTATTGTATGTGCTAGAGTAAACAATTATTTGAATATTGTTACTGTGACATGTCTCATTACTTCATTAGTCATTATGGTTCAACTTACCCGTTTTTTAATTGGATGCACATACTGCAAATATAATCATTTGCAATTGCAAATAGAGTTGGTATTGAATGAACATCAAGGAATTTACAGAATACAAATTAAATAATGGTCATAGTTGATTATTTAAATTTCATGACCCCTCTATTTCATTGATAACGTGGTTATTCTTTCAGCTTGTTTGTGACCTCATGAGTCTCATGACATCACTGGCCTGCAGTGGCCAGAAAATAAGAGGTGCTAATGTAGCCTTGTAATAAATTACAATTTTGTACATTGGAGGGTGATCGGTTTTGGTAGAAAACATATGGTGCTAATCTCTTAGCAAATTGTGCCTCGTCTGCTCCAATTGACATGTGAGCTTAAGGCATAATTTATAGTATTGAATATATATCTCATGGTGTATATTCGACACCATGAATCATGTCTCATTGATGGAGAGTTCCCAAATCATTGGGAGTGGACTAACATAGTCTGTGACGAGCTTAGCACCATATGTTTCCCACCAATACCTCACACTTTTCTGTGGACGAAGAAACTGCAATTGTATTTACATAGAAAAGGGGCAGCCTAGTGCATGAGCTCCCACTTGCGTGGGGTCTGGGGAACGGTGGGACCCACTTTGGGGTCTATTGTACGCAGCCTTTCCTTGAATGTCTGCAGGAGGCTAGTGATGCCCATGATTCTAGGGAGGTTACAAGCAAGCTGAGAATATAACTACGGTAGCGACTGAGTAGTGGGGTCATGAAATTCAGATAACCCAACAAGATTGTTATTCAATTTGTATTCTGCAAACAACTGGATGTTCATTCAATACCAACTCTATTTGCAAATTATTATAGTTGCAGAATCAAGTGCATCCAGACCTCCATAATAAGAAAATAATTGATCAGCTGAAGCATAAAGACATGTCATAATAACACCTTTTAAATAATTCTTTACTCCTATGGGCATGTCATCCAACTCTTACAACAACCCATGCTACCGTGCGCCCACATCAAAGGAAGCTAAAATAAATTGATGTGCATAAGGAGCAGGGAGCTGGGAACAGCCATATATTGTTCAGTACTTCAGTTTAATCCTAAAGACTCAAAAATCATGGACGAAATCCAATTGGATCTCTGCCAGGTCAACTCTGTGCTACTGCGCACTATATAAGTTTATTATGGTTCCATTTCATTATACTGCACATAATATAACTTAATGTTTTCTAAGGAAAACCATGCTACAATGAACATGCTTTGAAACACGTATCACGTATGTTGTCTGATAAATGCCTTTTAGTGAAACTATGTTTAAATAATCACAGTGTGATGAGTATCTTCCACTACGCAATAGACAAGGAAGATATGGAAAATATGACGTCAAAATTATGGAGGAAAAAACAGATAGCCATCATTTACTGTTGCGTGATGTCAAGGTTCAAAGCAATGAGGTAAAGAAATTCGCAAGACATTCATGTTTACACTGTGTCATTGTTCCTCATATTTTTTTTCTAGCCAAGTACTTATTTCTATTAAGGAAAATGCACATGGACAACAGTTTACTTGCATAGGTTTGTCAAATCTGTTATAATCTTCTCAGCAATAGATAAAATTTATTCCTTATCGCTCCTAGGGGGCTGATCATATTAAGGTCTGTTGTATTGGATCATTTCTTTATTTTTGAATTAATTGTTCTACTGCTCGAATATAGTTTGTATTCCTAATCCTGTGTACTTATAAATATTAGTTATTCATGAATTTGATGTAACATTGTTTAGTGATTTATATGATTAAAATTTTGTGATAATAATGAAGATCACAGTTGGGTCACACATGACCAATTGGATGTGGCCATCATCTTTAGATGTTATATACTTATTTTATTTTTCTAGTGGTCAAATAATGAAGTCTGTATTGTTTAATAGCGCTGTACATGAATACATCTATTGGCATTTCATGATTAAAGCTGTCCTGAGTGCTAATTTTCATAATGTAGTCAGGCAAGATTCATTCTGTACTCCACATAGAGTATGCTGATTGGCCTGACCATGGAGTGCCAACCGATACCAATGATGTACGACAAATCTGGAAATGGCTGCATCACATTCCAAAGGAACATCCTATAGTTGTACATTGCAGGTTTGCTTCAGTCTGTTGCCGTTTCATCCTATGCAGCCGTAATTTATCTGGCTTGGTAGGATCCCATATTGACCAACGCCTGCGAGAGAAGGTGTAACCCCCTTTTAGTAAGCAGCGTATAACATGGCTAACCTCACTATATGTAGTATTTGAATGAATAGATGAATGCCTCCAGTTTTGGAGTAGATATAGGCACAATTTAGCAAGTAACATGGTTGCTGTCACAATTCCTTAATCTTCTCGGCTGGAATCTACAATGGGCTACGTGCGTTCCATTCTCTTAACATTGTTATTATATCTTTCTGCAGTGCAGGGATTGGAAGAACTGGTACTTACATCACAATCCATACTACACTTGAGAGAATTCTCCTTGGAGATAAAGCCTCTTATAATCTTGTTGAATCTGTAAAGAATTTCAGATCCCAACGACCTGGAATGGTCCAAACTGAGGTGCACTCTGCTTTATTTTAATTGTATTTTTAGTCGTGTAACCTGTTTGTTGGTGACTCTTGTCGGGTTCCATCTCCGGCCTCCCCTAGCCCCCAACTGCTTTGGGACTAAAAGTCTTTGTTATTGTTTGTTGATTTCGAATGGCCTGATTCAGCTAAAAGATATCCTTGGGCCCAGCAATGATTTATTTGATTTGTGCACATGAAAACTTGGCCTTGCTAACAAGTGTCAAGTTATTATAGTATTTTCAAGAGAACCTTTTCTTTTTGATGTGCAATTGATGTTCTACAGTTTCAGGGTAAACGTGTGCATGGGATGTAGTTTTAGCCACATCACTGTCTTACAATTGGAGTTGTTTGGCATTGTGAATTAAAGTGAAGGCATTTTAAAGTTTATATTGGTAAATTTATGTCACCCTTCAGTTAGGTGACATGACAACTGTTATTGTCTGGAATGTAACATGGTGTTTTGCTGAGCTGGTTTGTCACATGGTGTTTCATCAACCTTTTTGTTCACTATCTACGAACTCATTGCAAGAATGACACTGTATTTTTTTTCTACGAAATTCATATTTCAACTTTTCAGGAACAATACAAGTTCTGCTATCGGGCGATTGCTGATGAGCTGAAAGACCTGGTGGACTCAGATAATTGAGGTGGGTACCCTGACACGTACAGCAATATCACTGTGTGCACACCTACTTTGTTTTTTTAGACATTTACATGCATGGTTAAGCAACTCACAGGTCTCATGTTATGTTTCATCTGTAGGAAGATCTGCAGTGCTGTTGGCTGGTTATTCTCTGGCCTCGATTGGACCGAATGCTTGTTTGTGTTCAAGTGTGCATGCGCCATTTTCTTTGTGGTGCATGGCCTTGATGGTCGGTTGCATTAAGATCACGATGGCACCTCTATTTCAATATGAACTCCCACTGTATCGTTATTACCACAGCTAGAGTGTGAAGAACCAGGGGAAAGTTCAAAACTTTTGGCGGCTCGGCATCTATAATTTCAGTGCGTTCAGTCGTTCTTCCACATGCCTGGAGTAAACGGAACCAGTCTATAGTTGGGCCTAACTACTTGAACTAGCTTACAGTGAATCGAACAATTCGTCACGAGCTGGTTGGACTAGTTTTAAATCTTCCACTACGTTTTAAATCTTCCATGATGACTTGACTCGGAGTTCGGCGTGACAAAGTTAGCGGTCGTTGAGGGGTAAATGAAGGCGTGCGACTTCTGTGTGGTGCTGTCCCCTGAGACCGTGGTGTACGGTACGGAGATGATGCACAGGCTTGATCACGCCAGAGCACGACTCCGAAGTCCGAAAGGCCAGGTCTTCGTCCTTGTTTACTCCAGTTTTGGAGCCACCAGTCGCGGTCGGTCGGTCTCCAAAGCTCGTGTTGTTTACACCTTGATGTGGAGAAGCATCCGTTTTGATGTCCATCGAGTAGTCGCATTTAGCAAACTTATATTATCAGAAGCCTTTAAGACATGATCAACAACGTACCATAGACGAATTGACAGAAGAACATGTGCGAGGCGTGAGGCTGGGGCAAAAGGGAGCGGACCCAACCTTACCCTGCAAGTGTCTGTCGCTGTGTTGTGGAATGGAATCACTCGCTTTATTCCTGTCATGAACCTAAGCACCCAACTAGGGCCTTGGCATGATTTCACCAATCAGTCAATCTAAACGACAGGTTTTTTTTTTTTTTTTTTTTTTTTTTTTTTTTTTTTTTTTTGAGGAATAAACGACAGGGTTAAAGTGAATGGGAAGGAATTGAGCAGATTTAGTTTAGATTTCCAATCCGGGAGTCGCCAAACTTATCTAGGTGGACTACCCCACCCATATCTCTAGGCATTTATTTATAACTTTTTTTTCCAATTTAGCCCACATTAGCCCAATGACTAGATAATTTTTTCTGTATTTTCCCTCTTTCCCTACCATTGTTTGCTTCTTTTCGTGCGCTGGCTGTGTGCATTTTTTTTTCAGATTCATTTTTTCAAGCCCGGAGGTCCTTCATTCCAATTAGCTCTTTCTTTTTTTTTATTCCTTTATTATTTTTATTCAATTTTGCTTTATGAAATCTGTTATTTATTTATTTGTATTTGTTATTTATTTATTTTCAATGTATGAACATTGTGATTGTAAACCTAGAATCCTAGAAATTTACTTATGATGCTTGAATATTTTTTAAGATAAGAATGCCATTCATCCACCAATAATATTTTCTCATGAATTGAGGACAATCTTGTTCCGAAACTAAAACATTTCATTTGTGGAGCTAAAGTATCTTGTTTGTGAAGCAGGAATGTTACGGTTCTAAATTTAAAATAGAGTAAAATACACCATTGGTCGTTAAAGTTATAGCATTGTATCACCCCAATCTCTAAACTTCTAAAGTGCATATTTAAGTCCCTAAACTTGTAGAGTTATATCATTCATTCATTCCGGACCCTAAACTCCAAGCATGCACATCTTAGTGCCTAAACTTTTATGGTTGTATCATCTAGGTCCATAAACATGTTTCTTGGTGTCACCATAGGTCCAATTGACTTTAACCCACTCCACGTGCTGACCATGTTGATTTGGAGCTGACATGTGTCTACATTCTTCTTCTTCCCTCCCCCTCGCTTCTCTCCCTCCACCACATACCTGCTGTTACACAACCCTTCCTTGCACGAAATAGTTGCTGGCAGCTCTACCTCTTCCCCAACATGCGCACCATCACCTTAGGAGTTATTAGGTTTGAAACAGTTGCTGGAATTATTAGGTTTGCATCAGCGCACAAGTCAACATACTACATAGATGAATTGAGAGCCATTTGGACTATGGTGGGACCCAAACAAGTTTAGAGACCGAAATGTGCACCTTAGGAGTTTTATGGACCAGGATGACATAGCCCTACAAGTTTAGATCGAGACCCAAAGTGCACTTTAGGGACCGCTAGTGGATTATACACTTTAAAACATTTTCATGAGATGATAAAAATATTCTCCCAGTGAAGCTTAAACATTTTGCTAGTGAAGCTAAAATATTTTTTTCCATATGCACAGAATACACCGTTCTTCTAAACACAAATTCTTTTTGTAATTTTGAAACATTATTCTTGTGAGCAAATAAACATGAATTTAGGCCTAAGAAACAAAATTTGCTAAAAGCAATCCATATGAATTTAGGCCTAAGCTCTAAACATACTTTTTGTAGAAATTTGCCTGCTATGCCCAAGAAACTTCTTAACTCTTTCAGACAAGTAGGCTGGGGTCAATCTTGCACAATGTGAACTAAGTTGACACCCAATTTTTACTTATGTGTCCCAAATACTCCAATTGATATTTTGCAAGCGAGCGATATTGGGGATATCCACATCATGCACCCAGTGTTATCTCCCTCACACGATACTATTAGCAATATGAGTATATGGTAGTAATACAACTTGATGCCTAGAACGCCGTGCCATCACCGCCAAGAATCCGCGCGTCGCTACCGAGGTAGCCAAAAATTCCAATTTGTCTCTTCGCCGTCTACTGAAAAAATATAGTGAATAACGCTTGTCCTATTACATGGCCCATCTTCATGAAACCCCATATTCGTGGGAAAAAGTCTATATAACGACACCCTGGATACATAGCACCCCTAACTAAAAAACCAGATTTTTAACCCCCAAACTTTGAAAAACCAGACAAAACACCCCTGGACGGTTTTTGTAGGTGGTTTGATGACGTGGCGTGCAAGCGTGGCTGTAGGCCCCACCTGTCATTTGTTTTATCTTTTTTATCCTCTCTCGTCTCCCCCTCCCTCTCTAGGCAGGCAGGCACGCGCTCGGTGAAGCTACCGCCATGGCCCCCACACCTGTGCCTAGCCCCCGTCCCACATTCAAGTGCTCTGCACTTGCCGACCCGCCATCGTGGCCACTACGCGTCGGCACATGCTCGCCCCTTCCTCAAAGCCACTCTCCATCGCTTGCCCCATCCCCGACGCCGCTCCCGTCCTTTTCACGGCCACTCCCCAAGTCGCGCGTGGTGGGGTTGACGACGAACCCATCGCAGATGAAGCGGACGAGGAGGTGGTCTTCAATTTACGCCTTTTTCTTCTCACTGGACTGTCTGGTGTGCACCACCAGACTGTCTGGTACATGCAAAATTTTAGACTTCATGGCTTTGATTGTTGATGTCTTGGTTCTTCTCTTATGTTCTTTAAGACCTCTTTTGAGGTGTTTATTTCCAAAATCCATCACTTGTCAAACTTAAAACAAATATATTTGCACACACATTAGTCCTAAATGATCCATGTTATCAGCTTAACAACCAAAATCACATTAGGAAGCTAAGCACGAGGCTTAGGCCCCATTTTCCATACAATGAGTACTTTGGATTGGGCCGAAGCTCCCTTTAATGCCTTCACCGTCAACCATATTTCTTGCTTCTGCGCCTTTCATTGGTGGAGTTAAGGCTTTGTTTGGTAGCAATGATACTATGGATTCCAAATACAGCAAGACCTCAGTATTTCTTAGGACTAGAAATCACATGGAAACCATGTTCGGCATAGGTGAATTAGGTTTTCTAAAGCTAGGGCTCACCTAAACAGTTTAACGCGTAACCTATATAGGACCATAGTCATAGGGAATATATAGTGTTAGGCGGGCATGTGCTATTTTTGGGTTGGGGCATTGAATGACTCTAGCCCAGTTTTGCGGTTACAGCTCACTACAATCTAATATAAGCATACACCTACTAAGTGTACAACGCACCTTCAGCTTTTGTCACCCTCCTTATTCCCCATGCGCCGCTGCCCACCCCCACTCCACTCTCCATCGTGGGTCTCGCCCCATGCGCCTTCACGGCTCCACGGCCTCCTGCCCCGCACACCGCCATCACTGTAGTAGTTGAAGGCCAGCGGCTCCCACCACCTCACTGCATTGCCCCATGTCCTCTGCTACCACCACCCTCCACTAACCTAGTGACGCTGCTTGCCTCCACCACCTGCCCTTCCCATGCCCTTCCACTCCTGCCTGATAGGTGGCACCATCGCCTCATCGTCCCTGCCACCCATCGACCTCCAACCCCACCGGACCTACTACCACCCATGGGCCTCCCCTCTAAGGATGGAGATGGAGTTGGAGATGGAGTGATTGCCTCGGCAACCCAAACCCCGAAACCCCACCACTAATCGGCGGTGTCAACGTCAAGATAACAACAATTTAAGGAGTGGAGAAGGGTTGCGGGAGGAAGGGAGGAGAGGATGGGCCATTGGGCTCTATTGGGCCGAATTGAGGTAGGAAAATATAGAGGAAAGAGATGAAAGGAAGGATGGGTGGACGACCGGAGATCGCCGGCTGTGCTTGCCTGATCGGAACACAAAATTCGTGTTCCTAATCACAGCCAACTCTTCCTTGCTGGTGCAGATATATGTGCCTTGTGCGTGGCTGATGATCTTGGAGGAGTTGAAGGCTAGAGCCCTCGGTGAGCTTGTCGTCGATCACCATCAAGACACCGAAGAAAGTCTTGGAGGTGTTGGTGGCAACGACATGTGCTACTCGCATCGTCGTGGGGTCGTACTGCTTGGCAAGTCATGCCAGTGCAGCTTGATGTGTGTGTCCTCATTGCATGCCGGAGCCAAAGTGGCAAGGATGAGGATGAGAATCACGGCGGCCACGATAGCCGCCTTGGTGCGCTCTTGACTGGCTAGGACGCGATATTGGTATATCGATCGTCTCTACATAGCTATGGTGGGCCAATGGCGTTTGCGCTAGAACACGTGTACACTGATGCAACCGAAGCAACCGTTTTAGAAATATACAATGATGCAATAATATGTAACCACCATTGGAATTGTACACTGCTGCATATAATGTGATCACAAATGTATAGATCATGACCTAGAAAAGGCCAGGAACATGAAGGCTTTGCTTTGCATGTTCGAAAAAATATCAGGTTTGAAAATAAACTTCCATAAAAGTGAAATTTTCTGTTTTGGCCAAGCCAAGGAGTGTGAGAGCACTTACTCCCGTTTGTTTGGCTGTAGATCGGGGTCCTTTCCATTTAGATATTTAGGGATACCGATGCATCACAAAAAACTGAGGAATAGCGACTGGGCTCATATAGAAGAGAGGTTTCAAAAATGTCTTATTGGTTGGAAGGGAAAGCTGTTATCAGTAGGAGGTAGGCTAGTGCTAATAAACTCGGTGCTCTCTAGCCTACCGATGTTTATGCTTTCATTCTTTAGGATTCCGAAAGGAGTTCTAAGGAAACTTGAGTACTTCAGATCTCGCTTCTTCTGGCAAAATGACCAGCATAAGAAGAAATATCATCTTATTAAATGGGACCAGATTCGACAACCTAAAGAACAAGGGGGGTTAAGGGTCATAGATCTGGAAGTACAGAATAAATGTCTCCTGAGCAAATGGTTGTTCAAATTAGCTAAAGAGGACGGTATTTGGCAAAATCTGCACAGAAACAAGTACCTTAGATCTAAACCTATTGGGCTTGGTTCTAATAGGCCCGGGGTTTCACATTTTTGGGCTGGCCTCATGGACATGAAAGACGAGTTCCTAGGTCTAGGCTCTTTTTCTATTTGCGATGGCACCCAGGTTCGGTTTTGGGAAGATACCTGGTGCGGCAACTGGCCTTTGAAAAGGCTGTATCCTTCGTTGTTCAATATAGTTAGGAAGAAGAGAGCGATAGTGGCGGAGGTGATGGGCTCCATTCCTCTGAATATCTCCTTTAGAAGAGGTTTGTATGGAGATAGATGATTACAGGCCTGGAATGAGTTGGTAAGGCGAGTTATGAGCATGGTTCTGAGCGAGGGGAGGGATAGGTTTAAATGGGGCCTTAACAAGTCAGGTTTTTTCACTGTTAAATCTATGTATAAATACCTGATCAACAGTGGAATAAAAGTGTCCCAGAAAATCTGAAAACTAAAATACCATTAAAAACTAAGATTTTTATGTGGTATGTAAAGAGGGGAGTTCTTTTGACAAAGGACAACCTAGCCAGGAGGAACTGGAATGGCCATCTCGGGTGCTGTTTCTGTAACGCAAATGAAAGTATACAACACCTTTTCTTTGATTACCGACTAGCTAAGTTTTTGTGGCGTGTCGTTTTTATGTCTTTAGGTATCTCTCCGCCTCGCAACACGCAGCAATTTTTAGATCAGTGGTCCAGTCAGGGGGGTAGAGAACACAAATCATTTCTATTGGCAGGAGCTGCAGCTGTGCTTTGGGCAATTTGGCTGCAGAGGAATGACTCAATTTTTGACAGGAAATAACCTAAAAATTTTTTGCAGGTACTCTTCAGGGGGAACCTTTTGGCTCCATCACTAGGCCAAGTTGTAGCAAAATGAGGACCACGTCCGATGGTTGACCCAGGGCGCTCACAATCTTGAAGTGGTGGCTCTGCGAATTTTAACTTCGTTTGGTTGGCAAGCCCCGGCTAGGATTTCTTTTGTCTGGCCTTTGAGTTTTCTGTTGCACGTTGTGTTTCTATTCTGAGTCTTGGGAGGTGAACTGAAGTCTAGTTGCTCTGGTTTAAATTTGTTGCGGAGTCGTGTGGTTTGTAATAAGTTTGGTCAGATTCTCCTCCCATGGAGATGAAGCCGGGAACACTTGTTTCCATCATCTAAAAAAAATGTATACACAACAAACACGCTAGTTGATGTGGCTGAACATAGACAAATCGATGGCAGCCGTGATGAACAAAATAATGTGGGTCTAAATAAAGCTAATTCTGAAACATCATGAGTAGGTATTTTGATATGTGGGTGGTGGGTGATCCATAACTTTTAGAAGACATGCATCTTGATTTAGCTAGTAAAATTCTATTATTTTGTAATCAAGCAGTGGCAAAGATTTGAGAACTAACCATGGATTTGATGAGTGGAGGAGCATGTGTAGAAGCGATCGCCCAGATGCTAGCGGCGGAGCAGGCAAAGATTGGCGGATGGCCATGCATGGCCTAGATACTAGCAGAGGAGCAGTAGGACACTAGGACGAAGAGAATCTGTCACTAGAGTGGCCGGAGTGGACGAATCGGTTCGATTCTTTGTCCTTGCCGCGGCAGTGGTGCATGTTTTCGTCCCATCGATGGCGCCACCAGGCCTCTCCGTCCAGCATCTTCGTATGCGTTGAGGGTTCAGCTTCAGCATCTTGTACACAGAGACGCTGCTCGTGGCAGGGGATGGCGAGCAGGTTTGAGACGGCGCCGCCGCGGGGCCGTATCTCATCGCCGTTACCGATCGACTCACCGTACCAGTGCAGCATATGTCCTTGGCCTCTAGACGTGCCGCCTGCGGTGCGTCTCACTCACACCGCTGATGCAGTGCTTACAGAGGGAATAGAGAAGGAGTGGATGGGGGTGAACGGAGGGTGGAGAGTCTCCAAAATCCAAAAGATATCAGAAAGAGAAGGACGACGATGCTGCAGGAATGGCACAGCCGGAGATGGCCTCTGGTGTAGTGCAGACGCAATCACGAGGAAGGAATGCGCAGACGTGATCGGCGTAGGGACTCACGCAAACTACGGTTTGAGGCAAAGCTAACCTCCGTTGACACGCGGCAACCGAGGAGACCGTGTGGGGCGCTGGATGATATGATTCACGCGCAGGCTCTCCCAGCAACATGAAGAAAAGGATAGCTAGATTAGTTTATCTGCACCCCGTGTTGCTGGGGTTGGTGGCGATTGTGGGTATTATTTACCTCTTTGCATTGGCTGGTCCAACAACATGGTGGTCTGAAAACACGGGGAAAGGGCGGGAAATTACTCCTATATATAGATCGTGGATGAACGGCACTGGTAAACCGGCCAGGCCTGGGTGGTCCCTTGATCCCTTGAACTTGCCTTTCTACACTCTACACAGATCCATCAAAATTATAGGTAGCAATGTATCCCATGTTTTAAAGAGCGTATTATGATTTGAGGAATTTTTTTTGTCAAGATACGTTTTGACCATTAATTTCTCATACTGTATGACTCAATCAATCTCTATGGACCTTCTATTGATTTTTTTATATGAAATATAAGGCTTGAATTCTCAGTGAAAATCAGGATGTGCACTAAACTTATTTCACTAATAAGAAAGCCTTTCAAGTTTTGTAATTTTGGCCGGCCGACTATTATTGCGTTATGTTGTCAGATCTTTTCTGTGGCTTGATCTCTATGACTTTCAATCTCTATGGCTCGATCTTTTCTGTTCCTCCTTCTGGTTGAATAACTCCGATATATTTCGTTATGTTGTCAGAACGGCTGCAGCCGTGAGACGTGGTCGCTTACAGAAAGCAAAAACAGATGCTTCTTTAAAACTGAAACACTGTACATCAGAGTTGTTCAACACCGTACTGTAGTTTAATTTGACGGAACAACGAATATGTATGGAAGGCGTGAGACGTGGGCAATGGAGGCAGGCCGAACCTTCCCCTCAAAGTAAAGCAAGTGCTAGCTCTCCATTTCCAGCTTGTTTGCCAGCACGTTCTGGAACCAGAACCACTCACTTTATCAGCTACCTGTGCATGGTTTCAGCATGCAATCACCAGTCAATCTCAACGACAACCACGACCGACCACTTCTTGATTATACATTGTTACCAAATTGATCAACTTTTACATGATCTCGTGAGCATACATTGTTGGTTTAGAATTAGTTACCAACGCACGTACTGTAGATCGTGCCAACAACCACCACCACCATAGGAAAATAGAAAACATTATACACGAGATCGCGAGATCATGCTAGTCCCATTTTTATTTGTTCCTGCAATCAATTTTTTTTTTTTCTCGAACACGCAGGAGAGCTGCGTATCATTATATTAAGAAAAGTAAAAAGGAGTCTGAAGACTCATACAACCCCCAAAGGGGGGCAAGGAAACTACAACAGATAACTCACTGCTCAACACTAAAACACGACCAACTACCAGGAGGAGACTGCAATCAATTTCAATGTCTTCAGAATCAAGATAATCAATTTCAATGTTGCCGGTGCGGCAATCAAGTTCGGTTATACCAACTTTCTACTCTCGACCATGAGCTCTATCTTGCCTAATCTCTTGACCAAAAGCAACGAACGTAAATAATTAAAACAAAAATGCTATAACTCTAGTTCTCAAATTAATTTTGATTGTATTCCTCTCCAAGAATATAATTCATCCTCGTGCTGCATACATCAAATCCGACAGAAGTTGCTACCGCATGCATATATACCGTCGATTGAGATGGATTGGTTGGAGCACTCGATCATGCATTCCTAGCTCAGTGCTTGATGAAGAGGTTGTACTCGACGGTGGCGTCGCCGGTCTTCATGTCCAAGGTGTGCGTCCGGGCCTGTGCGTACCCGCGCGCCAACCGGAACACGCCGGTGCCACCGACGATGGACATCTCTCGGACGGCGCTGAACACCTTGTTCCTGCCCAAGATGGCGACGGTGCTGCCGTTGTACTTGCCGGCCTGGAACACGAAGTTCATGTTCATCATCAGCGACACCTCGTCCTTGCCGGCGGCGATGTAGGTGCCCTGCGCGCGGCCGAGGAGCTTGGAGGAGTTAAGGTCGGGGCCCTCGGTGAGAGCGTCGTCGATCACCACCACGGCGCCGAATAAACTCTTGGAGGTGTTGGTCACGGCGGCGCGCGCCACCTGCACCGCTGTCGGGCTCGGCCCGCTCACCACGTCGTGCCAGTACAGCTTGATGTGCGTGGTCGTTTCCCCGGTAGCAGGCGGCGCGGCCACGGCGGCCAGGACGAGGACGAGGAGCACGGCGACGGCAGCCATGGCCTGCGCGCTTATGGGACGTACGGTGGCTGCTCTGTCGATGTGGTATATCGATATCGTGTCAAGCTAATTGTGCTGTGCCAATGGTTGCGGGAGAGCGTATTTATGAGCACGTGGCGTTAGGTTTGTGACCGTGAGTAGGTGACCAATTATAAATTTAACTATATATATGTATGCAGCATCAGCATGGCGTGATGGGGTGGTTTGCTTTGGCTGAAATATTTGGTCAGATGTCCCACCACCATGCGTCCATGCCACCACACCAGGCGCCGGTAAAGCAGATTCTAGGAGGTGGACAAGTAGGGAGCACATCAACAGTAATTGTGAGCATCTATTTTCCATAGGCATGCGAAGATGCGGAATGATAAAAGAGCGAATTGCATCGTAAGTCCTAAATTTATCCCACAATACTGTTCGATCAACAAACTTCTAAAGCGATCATTGGAGATTTTTTGACTTTTCAATGTAATTATATAGGTTGATCAACCTTTTCATTCTTAATTCACTCAAGATCTAATTGTGGACCTAGATTTACGCTACTTAAATGAATTACTTCAAAAGTAAAGACCCATATAAGACCACTTTGGAAGTTTCTGAACATAGATTGTACTGCATGATAAGTTTAAGTACATGACATGCAATTCATTGAGAGATTAGATTAAGAGTCCAATCCATTGGTGGTTGATCGATTAAATTGTATAGAAATTTCACAGAAATCAATTCAATTTCACAGCAAAAATGCAGGAATAGGAAAATTTTCTTCCATTCCAAAGAAGACTTAAAGATGTGCAAAGGTTTTACTAAAGTCCATCAACTTTGAAAGTAGACATATGGGTCTATAGACTTTCTAAGTTATGCCACCTAGGCCCAACCATCGGTCGTTCGATTTGAGATTGGTGAGCGGTCATCAAACGGACATTGCGCTCATCAACTTCCGGCAGTGATGTACTAGTAGTTTTTTATTTTTTTCGCCACAAATTGACTCAGCTGCAGCGTCCATTTTGAACGCCTCAAATGCGGCAAGTTCTGAAGATTTGGCATGGCACGGGTTGCCGCACCATCCAAATAGACACTAAAAACCTTTGGCTGAATACCCATAAATCGTTGTAGGCCGGTAGAAAAAAATGGAGTTAGTAAAGAACAAGCTAAAAATTTAAATGCAAAGACTTCATTACAGCCGGCTGTACCGTAGTCCATACACATGCACACCTCCATTTCATTCCCTTCTCACCTCACCCGCTCCCTGCCTCTCTCTAGTCCACGCCGCCGCTGCTCGCTTTCTCTCCTCTCCGCCCCGTTTCACACCATCGCCCGCCCTCTCCTATTATTTCCTCTTCCTCCGTCACATCCGTCTCCTCCATGGTCCTCTCCTCCATTCTTCTCCATTCCCCGCCTTCTTCGCCGGCCATGGAGGCGGCCCCCGGCGGCCAAATCCGGTCGGAAGGCACCACGGTATGTCCGGATCCGGTGGGGACACGGCCCGTGGCGGGCGGATCTGGCAAGGAGGAGGCACTTTGGCGGCCTCTTTCGCCTCCTCTGCCTCGTCCTCCCCCGTTGGCCATGACGCTGTTCGGTTGGCCGTCGTTGCCGTGCAAGCTCGTCCTTCCCCGCCTGTAGCGGTCGGACCGGCGGCGAGGCAGGTGGATCCACACGAGGAGGCCCATGCGACGGTCTCGTCCTCCCTGCTGGCATGGTGCTGCCCATCCGTCCCTCGTCACCGTGCACACTCCTCTTTCCGCGCTCTTCCTCGCCAGCGAGTGGTGGCCACCTGCCTCGTGGTGGTCATATTCAAGGGCTGCGGCGTTTGGAGGCGGCGTCGCCGACCGTGGCGGTTGGATCTGGTCGCCGCCACCGAGTGTGACCCTGCACCTCCCACCACCGCCGGCGGCCACACCCACCGACCCTGTCTTCTCCTCCAACCACGAGGAAGAAGGCGATCCTCGTTACCCACCTTGTCCAATAGGCAATTGTTTAGTTTTTCATTAGGCAAAATATTGATTTTCATTATACAAAAATGCTTTTTCCATTTGGCAAAATACCTTTTTCATTTTTACCTAATGACACTAATATTTTTCTTAACAAAAGCATTATAATTGCCTGTTCATGATTTATCCGTGTACATTTTTTTGCTTTCTTATTTGTGCGGATTGGAAAACACTTTATTGATCTTGAGCAGAAATCGCATGGGGGAGAAAATCTTGGTCTGAAGAAAAATTACTAAAATAGAAAAAAAGTTCCCGATTTAGACTGTGCGGTGGAGGAATCTTTTCTGATTTGGAATGTGCGTGCGAAAAGGCATTTTTACGGCCGTGCGTACAATAATTCCTTCCAAATTTAATTCGGCTCGTCCATAAATCAAGGACCGGCAATCACATCACCTTCTTAACAGCTATAGGCCTACAGCAGCCCCGAGCTTCCGAGCCTGGTCCAAGAGCCATGGGCACTGCGGCTCACAAAAAAACTGAACTACGATCATATGGAAGAAACGATGAAGACCTTTGTGAATCTGGTGAGTCTGTTTGGGTAACCAGAGTACCCAAACGTAAAGAACCCAAATTATTACACCAATCACAAGTTGGTTGGGAAAAAAAAATTATATAATCGCGCTCGCTGGCATATGCATGGGCACGTAGGCATCCATCTATAGGGATAAAAATATTCTCCACCCACTTTGCAAAAAGGACGTCTAATCTGCCACCGTGGTCGATGAAGACTCGGAGGAAATTTATTTGCATATGCAGTTGCACAGTTCGCACCGTCGAAGACCTTATACATCACCTTCAATGATGATGGCGGGGCAACCAAGAAGTACTAGGATCTAGCTACCCTACGTATACAATTGAGTGTAGGGCCGCTAGGTTCGTTGTGGTCGAACCTATACATCGTCAAATAAGTTTAAGTACTCGAATTTAGTTGCATCTGTGTTTAAAAAAAAATCACATGTCAGAGTTTGGATCGTCCATCTTCCGAGTTCAGTGAGCTAGTACTGGAACGATCAGATACGAGGGTTCCAATGGAAATCGTTGGCGAAATGTGATTCGCCTGCCGTTTGACTCCAGACTCCTCTAAACTGAAAGAAGGGGAAGCTCTCGAAAGGCTACAAAGCCATTTCCATGGATGAATGAAGATCAACTATATGCCACCACATAGCAAATTAAGTAGTTTTTGCAAATAAGAATATATGGTGGAGCTTCTTAAGAGGTGAGTATATACATGTGCGTGTATAGTGTTGCATTACATCTATGATGTGTTTTGATTACAGTTTATTTAATTTCTTTCCAATCCCAATTATCCAAGCAATCGAAGTGAATTACTACATCTACGCATATGTAATCTCTTGCCTCTTCTTTTTCAACGAAACCAATGCAAAAAAAAAAAAAAAAAACACAAGCTTTAGATAATAAAGGGGAAAACAAATTAACAAGCAGATTACATGATATAAACCGTGCTCCATCAGGCCGATCTATCAGTGCTTGATGTAGATGTTGTACTCGACGGTGGCGTCGCCTGTCTTGACGTCGAGGGTGTGCGTCGTGGCCTGCGCGTACCCACGTGCCCCCCTGAACACGCCGGTGCCGCCCACGACGGCCATCTCCCGGACGGTGTCAAACACCGCGTTCCGGCCTATGATGGCAATGGTGCTGCCGTTGTACTCGCCGTCCTCGAACACAAAGTTCATGTTCACCATGAGAGACACCTCGTCCCTGCCGGCGCCAATGTAGGTGCCCTGCGCGCGGCCGATGATCTTGGAGGAGTTGAGGTCGGGGCCCTCGGTGAGAGCGTCGTCGATCACCATCACGCCGCCGAAGAAAGTCTTCGAGGTGTTGGTGCCGGCGGCCTGCGCCACCTGCACCGCCGTGGGGTTCGGACCGCTCAGAATGTCTTGCCAATACAGCTTGATGTGCGTGTCCTCGTTGTCGCCGGCCGCCGCAGAAGCTGATGATGATGCCACGATGGCAAGGATGAGGATGAGGAGCTCGGCGGCGGCGGCCATGGCGAGCGCACGGGTGAGACGTATCACGTACAGGCTGTTGGTATATGGATCGTGCCCGGCTAGCTCACAGCTGTGCGGTGTGTCAAACGGCGTTTGCGCGCGAGAGCGTATTTATGAGCGTGTGTGACAGATGCAAGATGACGAGAGTGACCAATTATGCACCATGGCGTGTTTTGGAGGGTTTGCTTTGGCTGAAAATATTTGGTCATGCCGCTGCGTGTGGAAAGCAAATTCTAGAACAATGTGATGGGTGGGGAGCTCATCAACCCTGGTGGAATAGCTATTTTCTATAAGCACGTACGTGGAGCTGTAGGCCGTAGCAAGATTAATTTACTCCTAAATTATTTAGGCTAGCTAGCTAGTACTCTCTATCTCTGTCTCTACGCTCTCTTTAAGACTATCCGCAGTGGCCAGCTGCAAACTCCACCCTAAAAATATGCAGCTGACTCGATGGGTGTAGCGGCCGACTAGAAACGCTCCCCTACCTTACAGTGAGCCTTCTCTCACCTCACGAATGCAGTCGTTGCCGTCGTCCCCCTACCGCTTACGTGGGAGCGGCCACTGCACGGTGAGGTGGGGGAAGCAGGAGGCGCGCGGCGAGGTGGGCGGCAGCGGGCATGGCGGAGCCAGCCCGAGGAAGGTGGAGGCGGCGCGAGCAGGAGGATGCCCGCAGGGAGGAAGGGCCTGCATCCGCGCCGCCGCTGCCCCTAGCCGCCGGAGCTTGACGTCGCTCCTAGCCACCGGATCCGCATGCCGCTCCCTTCCCGCGCCGGATCTGCGGAGGAGGCGACGATGAGGCGGCGCGCGTCGAGGAGTCCGGGCTCGGCGGGGGAGGAGGAAGGGGAGGCCCGACCGGAGGAGGAGGAAGGGGAGACGCGGCATCGGCGGGAAGGGGGATGCGACGCCACGGAGGGATGTGGGGCCTTGTCGCCGTTGCCTCACCTCGCCAGAAGAGAAGGCGGGGCCGGCGGGCTCAGCCGGCACGGAGGCGAGGACGCGGGCTCGGCGGCGGCATGCGGCGAGGACGTGGGCCCTGCAGCGGCGAGCGTCGAGGAGTCCGGGCGCGGGCGGAGGAGAGGTGATGGGGGCGTCGTCTTCTCCGGCGGAGGGCAGCAACGGGAGAGGAGGAGGCGGCGGTAGGAGCGAGGCAGAGGAGGAGAAGACCACGGTGAGGAGGAGAAAATCGGCGGGGAGGCGGCGGTGGCGAGGTGCGACGCCCATGGAAGAGGCGGGGGCGCTTACAGAGGCGGGCGGCGCGGCGGATTGGAGGCGGCGGCGGCGATGGAGCGCAGCCGGAGGGGGAGACGCGGGTGGGATGGGGAAGCAGAGCGGTGGACACAGGAGAGAGTGGGAGGGGAGGGTAGGGTAGGAGAGGGGAGAAAAAAATAATAAAAAATATGGTAGTTGGTATAGGGTAAAAATATAGGGTTGATATGGATGCGGAAGATTGTAGAATAGAGTTGAGTATTCTGCTGACCAGAACAGAATATTATTTTTAGGGTAAAGAAATAGAGTTGAACGAGTGCGGCTAGCCTAATCCTGCAACGGAGATTGAGGCGTCCACGCAGAGCCGGCACCTGCCACCTACGATGATGGGTTTTCCGAACCGGTCGCTACATGGAGATGGAGGCGTCCACACAGCGCCTGCACCTGCCACCTACGATGATGGGTTTTCCGAACCGGTCGCTACTATATATCAGTTTTTCACCTTTTCTCCTCCGTAACCGGGGATGAAACTGAGACGGATATTTTCCGATTATCCGTCCGTGCGAAGGGTTAAAACAGTGATCGGATAGTGAATTTGGAAATTCGGATATCTTACGATACGGATAACGGATACTACGTCGGATACCGAATACGAATACGGAATGGACGGTATCCGTCGGATATCGGATATCCGATCGGATATTTCCCAGATATCCGAAGTACTATCCGAAGCGGAGGGAGGCTCGTGGAAGCGGCACCACGGGTCGAGGGCTGTGGCTGGTGGTGGCGTGCCGGCGTGCGTCGAGGGGCGAGGGGGCCGGCGTCGCGCGTCGAGGGCGAGGTGGCCGGAGGGCGCGACGGGGGCCAGCGTGGGCTAACCGCATCGGGGGCTCGCCGGCGCACGCCACCGGCGCCGCCCACGCCGCGGCGTCGGAGACGGCAGGAGGCTCTGCGGTCGGCGGCGGCGGCGGCGGCTGCGCGGGCTCCGGGGCCGGATCCATGGCGTTGAAGCGGCCGCACGGGCGAGGGAGGCGGCGCCGGCGTGCGCGTCGGAGGAGCCGTGCTGGCGAGGGAGTCGGCGTCGGCGTGCGCATCGGGGGCGGCCGCGCGGGCGAGGGAGGCGACGCCGGCGCTGAGGCGGATAGGGGCCGGCCAGAGACTGGCCGAGCAGTGCAGGCGCGCGCTGTGCGAAGCCGGCAGGCTTGGCGGAGCTTGGACCGCCGTCGGGCGGGGAAAGGAGCGTGCTGTGCCGACCGGTGGCCACGCTGCGCTGGCTTTCGGACGGAGGCGATGTGTGGACGGGGATTGGATGAGCCGATGGCCTTTTGCCTCCTCCGATCACAATTCGATTTTTTTTTCATTTTTATTTTGCCTTATCCATCCATGGCACTGGGAGTTCTCGGTGGAGGTGCGGTAGTGAGCGGAGGTCCAGAGCCGGAGTGCGGGGCCGAGCGCAGCTGGAGGAGGGGTGCCACGAAGGAAGTAGATGCACATATCGCTGGGACAGGGGCTGCCGCCGGGGATGAGCTCAGGGCAGACAGATGCACGGAACCACACGGAGAGGATGGGAAAAAAAAAAGGACGGGAGAGTCATGGAATTAATTTCTGTTGTATATGGTCTGTCGCCTCTCACATGCACCCACTAATCCAGTTCTCTCTATTTTTTCATTTTATTTTTCCATTTTCTCTGTATTCTAATATGATGTTGGAAATTATTTTTTCAATAATAATTTAATGTATGAAACTGTTGATGTCCGATTGCTCTAGACTATTTACACGAGATAATCTTTTAACATCTCAAGGATAATTGTTCAAAATATAATTTGGTTTATATTTTGTTCTTGCATGGAAAGAGCTGGAGTATTCTAGTTTAGCTTTCATTTCGTGGTGCACCTGTTGCATCGTCCATCTTTTGTCGTTGAAGCGGAAGCTATGTGAAAGAAACACCGGCATCCTATGCAGTTTTCTATTCAAACTTTTTTGAGGATGCTATGTGAACATATTCTGCCTCTCCGCCAAATATCATGAATTTCTGAGGTTATTGGTGTATTATTAATTTCTTTCTGCATTAAGTCATGAAAATGCAATTAAATGCATAAAATATTGTAGTGTCATCTGAAAATTGCAAATAGTTTACTTACACAAATAAACATGTTGTACAAAGGTAACCTCAAGTCCCCACATAAAAATTACAAAGTAAAGTATTGATCACGTTGAAACTAAGATGATCACGGGGTCTCTACATGTAACCTAAGCTATGAGCGGAAGCCACGTAAAAGGAACACCGGCACCCTATGGAGTTTCCTATCCAAAATTTTTTGAGGATGCTGCATGGATATATTTTGCCCCTCGGCCAAATATCATGAATTTCTGAAGCTATTTGTGTATTATTAATTTCTTTTTGCATTAAATCATGAAAAATACAATTAAATGCATAAAATATTGTAGTGTTATCCGAAAATTTCAAAAAAGTTACCTACACCAATAAATGTGCTATACGGAGGTAACCTTGAGTTGCTATATGAAAAATATAAAGTTAATTGCATGTTGAAACTTAGATGATCATGGGGTCTTCACAGGTAACCTAAAGCATTAGCGGAAGCCATGTGAAAGAAACACCAGTACCCTATAGATAGTTTTCTATCCAAACTTTTTTGAGTATTCTATGTGGACATTTTTTGCCCTTTCGCCAAATATCATGAATTTCTGAGGCTATTTGTGTATTATTAATTTATTTCTGCACTAAATCATGAAAAAAGCAATTAAATGCATAAAATACTGCAGTGTTATCCAAAAATTGCAAATAAGTTACCTAAACCAATAAACGTGCTATACGAAGGTAACCTTAGGTCGCTATATGAAAAATATAAAGTTATCTGTTGATCACGTTGATACTCAGATGATCACGGGATCTTCACATATAACATAAACTATGAGGAGAAGCCATGTGAAAGAAACACCGACACCCTATATAGTTTTTTGTTCAAACTTTTTTGAGGATGCTATGCGGACATATTTTGCCCTTTCGCCAAATATAATGAATTTATGAGGTTATTTGTGTATTATTAATTTATTTCTGCATTAAATCATAAAAATGCAATTAAATGCATAAAATATTATAGTATTGCTTGAAAACTGCAAATAATTTACCTAGACCAATAAAAATGCAATACAAAGCTAACCTCAAGCCGCCATATAGAAATAATAAATAAAACTATGAGTCATGTTGAAACTTGAATAGCTAAGGTGACTTCACGTGTGACCTAAACTACGAGTGGAAGCTATATGAAAGAAACACCAACACCCTTTAGAGTTTCTTCTCCAAATTTTTTTGAGCATACTATGTGGACATAAGTTGCCCCTCCGCCAAATATCATGAATTTCTGAGTCTATTTGTGTATTATTAATTTCTTTCTACAGTAAATCATGAAAATGCAATTAAATTCATAAAATATTACATTATTGTCTGAAAATTGCAAATAATTTACCTAGACCAATAAAAATGCAATACAAAGCTAACCTCAAGCCCCCACATAGAAATAATAAATTGAACTATGGGTCATGTTGAAACTTGAATGGCTAGGGTGACTTCACGTGTAACCTGAACTACGAGTTGAAGCTATATGAAAGAAACACCGACACCTTTTAGAGTTTTTTGTCCAAACTTTTTTGAGGATACTATGTGGACATAAGTTACCCCTCCTCCAAATATCATGAATTTCTGAGTCTATTTGTGTATTATTAATTTCTTTCCGCAGTAAATCATGAAAATACAATTAAATTCATAAAAATACTACACGATTTAGCACAATTTGGTAGTATTTTCGACTTAACAAACATTTAAATGATCATAACATACACGATATATGTGGATGTTGTTTTTACTTGATATCCGAAAGAATATTCGTATTCGAGACTATTTGTATCCGGCTCATTACATATCCGATCCGCAACAATCCGCGCCCATTAACCGACGTATCTGCACCCGTATCTGTATCTGATAAAATTTTGTCCGAATCCGTATCCAGAAAATAAATATGAGATCGAATACGTGATCCCCGATATCCGTTTGTATCCGATCCGGTTTCATGGCTATCCGTAACCGTAATCACCCCACGATCAAAAACAAACCGCCCACCCTACTGCGCACGCACGCACGAGCCCTTCTCGGTTCTCGCCCCGGGCCGCCTGCAAGTCTTTTGAGGAGTCTGTCTATACATCAACTGAGTGTTGGAAAGTCTCCCAACACCTAAATTTTTGACCATAAAATCTTAGATAGATGGCTAGGATTACACTGTAATTACAGCGTAACTATCTTCTCCATCCCCATCCTCCCACCCCACGAGCTCGCTCCCGGCCGCCAGATCTGCCGCCGCGCCCCCTCCCGCCGTGGCTCCGTCGCCGCCGGCGCCTCCGGCCCGCCGCCGCGCGAATCTGCCTCCAGCCCCACCGGCACGGGCCTCGTCCTCGCCTCCGCGGCCGGCCGCCTCCTCCTCTCTGGCGGTGGGTGAGGGCGGGCGTGGGGGCGGCGCCCTCCCCGACGGCGGGCGCGGGGGCGGCCGGCAGGGGATCGGAGGAGGCGCGGATGGCCGTCGGGGGAGGCACAGCCGACAAAGGAGCGCGGCGCGGCGCGTCGGCGGCGGGGGATGCGGAGGAGAGGCGAGAGGTGGCGGCCGCCGCCGACGGGGAAAGAGGCAGCTTGCTTCCATCACCCGGTTGTGCTCTAGCTTTTCTTCTTTTGAGCCACCGATCGCTCAACGCGGACGGCGGTTGCACAGGTGGCATGGCATGGAGACTGGAGGGGCCTACCAGATGTGACGTGTCGCAGTAGTTTTTGGATTTTTGGAGTCACGTGTGAGGCTTTGAGCTGAGCGTGGTTGCCTCGTTATTTTTTTATTTCATTTTTCATTATTAACGGAGCAAGTTTTGCAGCTTGTAAAACGTCATTGCTCTCAGTGATCGGTATGGCTGATGAATATTTTCCCATCATCGTGCTAAGTTTTCGTCCCCAACTAAAGGACAAGTTTGATGCACAGGCCGGGGCAAAGCTAAGTAGTGTTGGATGGTTCTGCCCAGGGTTTTTTTATTCGGTAGGAAAAAAATTCGGACATTGCCAAAAAAACACGAATATTCAGAATATTCAGAAAATTTAGATCAAATTTAAACAAATTCAAATTTTTTTCAAAAAGCTCTTTTTGGGCAAATGATGTGCTGACGCTAGAGAAAGTGGGAGAGGTTGAGATGGTGAGACCTGGACTCCATAACGGTGCGAAGCGAGATAGTGGTCTGTGGCCGAGGTGCTGCTGCGCCACTGCCAACCAGCCTCAAAAGAGGAGATGGGAAGAGATTCTAGCCTTATGAGTATTTTAGAGTTAGAAGCAAATTTGGATGGGGGAGGGGTGCAAAAAATTGCATTGTTGGGTCAATTTGGCGCAGATCGGAGTGGGATGTCGAATTCGAACGAATTTTTTTGGCCGAACAGCTTTTTATTCGGGCTCCATCGAAAATAGCGAATATTCGGAATATTTGGAAAATTCCCACCGAATAAAAAAACCCTGGTTCTGCCAGCGCCGGACTGTCCGGTCCTAGCTATTGGACAGTCCGGCCGATGCGCCGGAACATCCGGTAATTGCTACCGGACCATCTGGCACTCTACAGTGTTTTCTGTCGGAGCTGGATCTTGAATTTAATTAGCCGTTGAAGATCATGGTGATGATTTCAATGCTCGGGAGCTAGTTATAATGCTGGTGATTCAATTCATAGAAGTGTTGCGCAATTAAGCTGAATGTGATTTTTTTTATTTCGGTTCAGATATTTTAAGTTATGTGGATATGGAGCTTATCCTAGTTTTTGGTGATTCATTGCTAATTTTGCATTAGGATCATAATGTCTTTTTAGTAATGGCCAAATTATCAAGCTTGTCTTATGGATGTTTGGGACGACATTGCTATTTATGACATCATTATGGACATGAGGATTCTAGGCCGAGTAGCTTGGCACTGTAAGCATATGGTTACTGTGATGATGAAGTAAATATAATTACTACTAGAAAACCGATGTTTATTGTTGCCAAATTGAAGGCAAGGCGATAACAAGGACCTTAGGGTGAATATCAAGACAATAATAATTAGGTCAGTGCGGATGGTGAGGTAATTGTGTTATCTCTCATATTTGTGATTTGAGACTGATTATATTGTTGTTTTGATTATCTTTTTTTTGGTTGTTGGCTTGTGGTGAGTTTATCTTGTAGAAATACGTAGATGCATGTTTTCATCCATACAATTTCATGCTTTCATGCTCTATGAAAGAGATATTGTAGATACCAGTTGACGTAGATGGCATGCCAGCCCTCTTCTACAAGAAGTATTGGGAAATAGTGGGTGACAAAGTTACCGCTGAGGTCCGGAATCTGCTGAATGGAGGGGAAATGCCTGAGGGATGGAATGACACTGTTGTTGTCTTGATTCCTAAGGTGCCAAACCCAGAAAAATTAAAAGACTTGAGACCGATCAGCCTATGTAATGTAATGTACAAGATTGCTTCCAAGGTGATCACTAACAGACTCAAGAATATTTTGCCTGATATTATATCTCTGAACCAGAGTGCGTTCATCCCTGGATGGCTCATTACTGATAATGTGTTGTTAGCTTATGAATTCACACACCACATGCAACAAAAGAGAAAAGGTAAGATGGGACATGCTGCTGTGAAATTGGACACGAGCAAGGCGTATGATCACATAGAATGGAGCTTTTTGGAGAAGATGATGATAAAATTGGGATTCCGAAGAGAATGGGTAGATGTAATCATCAAATTTATATCCTCTGACACATATCGCTTCACAGTGAATGGCGCCCTAACTGCTGAAGTTATTCCTCAGCGTGGTTTGAGACAAGGAGATCCTCTCTCTCCTTATTTATTCCTGATCTATGCTGAAGCCTTCTCTTGCTTGTTGAATAACGCCGAGGAAAATGGTGATATGGTTGGAATTAAGTTATGTAATAGTGCACCGAGTGTTAACCATCTTCTGTTTGCAGATGATTCGCTGCTCCTCCTTAAAACTAATGAAAGGAGTGCACAACACCTGCAACATGTCCTAACTCTTTATGAGGTATGCTCGGAGCAAACTATAAATAAGAAAAAATCTTCTATTATGTTTAGCAAGAATATAGGTGCAGCAGCAAGACACCAATTCATGTCTAGTACGGGCATTAACGCAGAGGCATGGAATGAAAAGTACCTTGGTTTACCGGTGTATATGGGGAAATCAAAGAAACTGACCTTCTCATATCTAAAGGATAGAGTTTGGCAGAGAATACAAGGATGGAAGGAGAGACTGTTATCAAAAGCAAGTAAGGAGGTTTTAATAAAGGCGGTTGCGCAGGCCATCCCCACTTATGCCATGTCTTGTTTTGACCTCACCAAGGGTTTGTGTGATGAGATAAGCTCCATGATTTGCAAATTTTGGTGGGCTGCACTGCACAAGAAAATGAAAAGAAAATGCACTGGGTTGCATGAAAAGACATGTGTCAGCAAAAAAAAAAAAAAGGAGGTCTAGGCTATAGAGATTTGCACATGTTTAACGTGGCAATGCTGGCAAGACAGGGCCGGAGACTTTTGATGAATCCTAAATCCTTGTGTGCTCAGGTTTTGAAGGCCAAGTACTTTGCAAATGGAAACTTATTGCAAGCAGTAGAGAATCCAGAAATATCGTATTCATGGTGTAGCATCCTGCGTGGTGTACAAGCGCTAAAAGTTGGCCTTATTTAGAGAGTTGGAGATGGCACAAATATTCAGATTTGGTCTGATCCGTGGATTCCAAATGTTATCACATGACACCCCAGCACCAGTGTTAATCTAAACGGAAAACGGTAAACAGTCGGTTGCCTACTGTTTAGGCGTTATTCGGTGCTAAACGGCCGTTTAAACGGGTTTAAACGGTGTAAATGACCAATTAAACGGAAACGGTCAACCACTGTTTAGCGTTTAAACGGTGTTTAAACGGGCTAAACATCCGTTTAGGCGAACAGTGCCCAGCACACCAAGAGGCAGAACTATTCTCTCACGGGTTTCAGAGTTGATCGACCCTAATACTGGATTATGGGATAGGAAGTTGGTGAATGATGTATTTTGGGAGGAAGATGCAAAACACATTCTAGCCATTCCTATTATGCCACACATGGAGGATACCATAGCATAGCATTTTGACCCTAAGGGAGTCTTCTCAGTCAAGTCATCATACCATGTAATTGAAGATAAGGAAGAACAAGAACTTATTTTTCAAAAGAGTGAGTCAAGTGCTCAATCAGGACGGATGGAAATTTAGATTGGAGGAAAATTTGGGTACTTGATGCTATGCCAAAGGTCAAGCAATTTCTATGGAGATTAGCAAAAAATAGTTTACCAAGGAAGGCAAACATCAATAGAAGAGGAATACAAGTGGATAGTCGCTGCCCAGTCTGTTGGAGAATGGATGAGGACGGCGGCCATTGTTTTCTTAAATGTAAATATGTTAAAAAATGCTGGAGGATGATGTGTCTTTGACCATGTCAGAACAAGTTTGTTAGAAGCAACCACAACAGCCCAGATGATGTGCATGATCCTTGAACGGGAAATTAATGAAAGGTTGAATACTGTTGCTCTTTTATGGGCATGATGGGATGCAAGAAACAAGACTAATGCGGGAGAACCACATATGGTTTGCGAAGATGTTATCCATAAGGCGACAGTGATGGTTACTGACATGTTAACCATGAGAAATAATAAGCCAAAGCAGGATACTACAGTAAGAAAGAGATGGGCTCGACCACCGGAGGACAAGCCGAAGGTTAATTGTGATGGTGCCTTTGTCCAATCACAAAAAATCGGTGGGTGGGGTTTTGTCATCAGAAACCATGATGGTGAAGGTGTGTTAGCAGGCGCAGGTCATTTACAGGACGTATCTGATGTTTTATGCGCAGAGGCTCATGCCTGTTTGGCAGCTTTGGGTGTGGTGGCAGAACATGGCATTTCTAGAGTGATTCTAGAGACAGACTCAACGTCACTTTTTATGGTCTTCGAACAGCAGCGTTTGATCAAGCGGCGGGTGGAGTTCTTCTCCGTGGTATTCGCGACCTCATTCAGGAGCACTTCGTTGAGGTTGAAGTGTGTCATGTACCGAGAGATTGTAATGGGTGTGCTCATATGTTAGCCAATCTTGGGCTTAGTGGGGAACCGGATCTTCCAACTATTTGGAGTGATCCCCTCCCAAAGTTTGTAATCCACTCGGTGTCTGGTGATCTCATTGATCGCAGTTATGAATAAGCTGTGATGGCTTTGAGTATAAAAAAAAAGCACACTAAGACACCAACACACTCAAAGAGGAAAACACAGAGAAATTGTCATAAGTGCAAACACAAACAGACAGACCCACCATATCCTTCACTCACACAGAGACACACATGCGCACAGACATGAGTAAATCACACTCAAACACACAAACACACTTAAAAGAGAAACAAACATAGAGAAATACTCCCAAGTGCAAACGAAAACAGACAAACACACCGCATCCCACACACATAGAGACACAGATGCACCAAAACATTTAAAGAGAAACACATACAGAGAACTAATACATAGATTCATAAATAAAGCGACAGGGATAAAAATAGGAAAAACAACAAACATCAACATCTCATCATTTACAGATATAAAGACAACAACCAGCCAATTGGTGTATAGGCACACCCAATCAGGTGGCTTAAAATAACAACCAAGTTAGGGCTTGTTTGAAACCAAAGTATTTTTACAGTTTTGTACCAAAACCATAGTATTGAAGAATACTACGGTATTTCTGGTCTAAAGGTGTTTGGTTGGCCCTTCCAAAACACTGTTTTGAATACTGTGGTATTGCCAAAACTATAGTATTTTTAGAGTTTTGGATACTTAGGGCTTGTTTGGTTGCAAAGTTTTTAAAAACTGTGATTTTCTAATACCATAGTTTTTTTTTGTCTATGACATAAATACCACAGTTTTCGAATACTATGGTTTTTTCACAGTTTTGCTGAAAACCGTGATCTGTTTGGTTTCAAAGTTTGGGGACACGATATTCATCAAAAGTTTGGTTGCAAACCGGCACGAAGGGCGGCGGGAGCCATGGCCATAGCCGCGGAGGCCGGGTCAGCCACAGAGGCCGGGCCAGTAACTGCACGAGCCATGGCCGCGGAAGCCGGCCCTGCCGCGACGGGAGGAGGGGCGGTGGGAGCCACGACCGACTGCGTTGGCCAACTGCGGAGTTGGGAGGAGGGGCGGCAGGATCTGGTAGCGGAGGCAGGGCCAGTGTCAGGAAGAGGGCGGCAGAAGCTGGCCGCGGTGGTTGCCTTGGGAGGCAGCCGCGGGAGGATCCGGCCGCGGAGGCAACAACCATGGGCAGCGATCGGGTCGGGAGCCGGCTGCTATGAAAGCCATGGGAGGCAGTCACAGCAGGATCTATGGGAGGCGCCCTACCCTACTTCAGCCTCTAAGCCGCCGCCGTGCCCTGCCCCGCCTCGACCCGCTCCCTGCTCCACCCGCCTCCAAGCCGCCGATGCCTCCAGGTCGGCCGACGGAGGGGTGCTGGCTGCGGGAGCCATGGCCGCGGCGTCGGCGATGGCTGGGTGGGCCGCGGTAGGTGCTGGCGGTGGCCGGAGTCGGAGGAGGAGCCGCCACGGGAGGCGCCTGGGCCGGCCGCGAGACGAGGGGTCGTCGTGGGAGGCATGAGTGGCGAGTGGCTAGGCATCACGGGAGGACGGAGACGTGCGTCCGTGAGTAAAACCGAGGAAAACTGAAGTCTGGGCCTCAGTTTCCAAAACTTCAAAAATACCATAGTTTTAGGTAAACTATGGTTTCCGAAACTGTATTTTAAGGGTATCTACTAAACACCTTTTAATTTTTAAAACCATAGTATTGATCAAAATCATAGTATTGCTTCAAAACTATGAAAAAAATTTTGTTACCAAACTGGCCCTTATTGTTGCACCTCAGTTTTCCTCTATCGCTCTCTTGCACGCATCTTTTCCCCACCCAAACGCTGCCCCCACCCGGGCGCCAGTGCCTTCCCTGCGCTTGCTCCGACTCCGGCCGGCGGCGCCTCGACCCCACGGCCGCCGCGCCTCGCGCCGGCGGCGCCTCAATCTCGTAGCCGCTCCGCCTCTCGCCGGTGTGCCTTGCTCCCGCGCCCGCTTCTCCTCCGGCCGGCGGCGCCTAGGCCCCACGGCTGCTGCTCCTCCCGCCGACGGTGCCTCGACCCCGCGTCCGCTCCGCCTCCCGCTGCCGACCTTGACCGCGCGCGGGCACCTCCCGCCGCCGACCTCGGCCGCGTGCGCAGCCGCCTCCCGTCGGTGACCTTGACCGCGCGGGCAGTCGCATCTCGTGTCCTTGCTACCCCGAGCGCGCGTCTCATCGTCGGCGGCGGCGGCCCTGCCTCCCTGTGCCGCCGCGCTGTGGTGCCATCCTGCCTCTGAGCCTCCGCGGGGGCTCTGCCTCCACACGGGTTGCCTCCCCGTGCAGGCATGGACGAGAGGCAAGAGCATAGAGAGGGAGGGGGAAGAGAGCAGGAGATGGAGAGGAGACCGTATCAAATACTTTGCTACCAAACAGTTCACAGTTTTGACAAATACTATAGTAAAACCGTAGTATTTTCGTCGTATACACTTGAAAACTATAGTATTCTAATACTATAGTTTTAAAAAACTTTGATATCAAACAGAGCACCAATCAGGCGGTAGACAAAAACACACACAATCAGTATGGCTTGGAAGCTGATCTAGACTCTTGGCTTTACAATCAGCCGTCGAAAATTATAAGCTCAATCAGCCGCGGGCATCACACGGCAGCGATCGGCTTCACGAGCCGAACGTGCAAACGAACACAAGCAAAGAGCCTCTGCACATATCTAGCTGGATGGATAGCGAACAACATCGCCCGACGACAAAACAAAATATCAATCAGCTAATAGTAAATCTGTAGTAGTATATACTCCTTAATACACAAATAAATAAATTAGAGATATGGGTTATTTCGAAGTGGGCTGGGCCGAATGATAAATCTGTAGTAGTATATACTTAATACACAAAAGACTGGCAGCCCATCCTTGCCGCCGCCGCGTCGCCACCCTCATCTTCCAGAACAGAAGTTAGCCGTAATCATCGACATGGCCAAGTTTCACCCCGTTTTCAGCAGGTTCCCTCTTTTCAGCGCTTTCCCTAATGAATCCTTATATTCCGGCGCCACGGAGGTCTTGTTGACCTATGCTGATTCCTCTCGTGAGGAATTATATGAAGCTCCGGATAGGGTACGGACGCTCAAAGTTTTTTTTTTTTTTGTTTTCTTCCGTATTCTTGCATCTCTCAAATTGCTAGGTATTATTCTCGATTGTTTTTGGGCGGACCCAGCAGGTAGTCAAGGTAGGCCCCATGACTACTTTAGAATTTGATCCAAAATTGAACTATCCCTATACATTTGTAGGTTCAAAACAATTTGGCCTAAAAAAACAACCCTAATCCTTGTTTCCGTGTTGAATTTTTTTCTCCAACTGCCCTAGGTTGAAATCCTAGATCCGCCTATGATTTTTACTGTTAATTATCAAGCCGACGCTTCGAGCTTTGTCACGGCTTGTTAATACAATCATTGGCTAGATCTATTCCGTTGGATCTGTTTGACAAATTAGAAGAAAACCCTACCAACCCCCGCAATATGAACCCTAAATTCTGAGGATTGAGGCGGGTTAGGCGTGATGTTCGACATGCCCTTGCTAGAGTAGGTCGCAGGGCGTCTGTGCGTGTCGTTTCTGGTGTGATGTGAGGGCAGAGGGGAGCCACGTGATTAGGGTTGTATAAATGCAGCGAGGCTTCTCCATTGGATTGATACATCCACTGGCATAAAAAATTTGACTGATTTTGTTATTTATTTATATCATCCTACGAGATGGTCTGGTGGCCAATCGAGACTGTGTTCCTATGAGCTGTCTTCCTGGTTTCCTGTCTTCTCCTTTTCCTTTTTCTATATTTATTGAACACATGCTTAATCATGTATTCATGTTTAATCAACATTTACTCAGCCTAGGTGACAGGCAGTAGCCTAGTACCTGGCACTTTCTTCAACCTTGACCGCATTCCTGGTTATAGGCATAAGATCCTCTCATCTTCGCTTCGCATGCAAGAAATATATTCTGGAATGGAACAACACCAATAGAACCCAACAGCATAATATGTGCTAATACTAGTCGAAATGACTTTTCTGGGTAGGGGTTGTGCCTTTTTTTTTCATCATTATGTTGTACAATTGGTATTGCTTCTATCTTGGATCATTATTTCTTTCTTGTACACTACTGATATAAAAATCAGTTTGATTTATTGTTCTTAATATGCATGCAGTTCTTTGAAGACAGGGAGAAAGAGAAGCAGAAGGCAATTGTTTCTAATCAAGTCCTAGGCGATGAGGAGGATGAGGAGGAAGATTGTAAGGTGATTGTTGCTATTTTTACCGTCACCTTTGTTAAATCTTTGCATCAGCTCAACCTAGCTACTCTTAGCAAAAAAATTTAGCGCAGACGAGGTTTACTTTAACCATAATTGTTTACGATAATGATTACATCTTCTCAGCTGATGGTTTATAAAAAGATTCATGGCGATGATGAACTTGCACAGGTCTGTGTTGAAGGTGAGGAGGAACAGATGAAAGCAGAATGACAGATGTCCCAGAAAGCTGTATAAAAAAGGACTACTCTCACATCACACCAGAGTTTTTGCTCTCTCTAACTCAGGCGATTATTAAGGAAACCAATGAAACCCTTGACATTGTAAGTGTGCAAGGTTTATTCAACTGCCTGCTCATTTCTTGTTATGATTTTAATTTGTTTTGTTAGGTTATTGTCAAATGCGATTTGTTTTGACCTCTGCACATAGATCATAGGACTTTGGATCTGCTACATATATGTATATTTTATTTTACTGTAAGCATTAGTCAGAATGTTGGATTCTTCTGATATGTTTAAGAGTGAATCTGCTATCTGCTGCGTACTTTGACCAGTAGATTGTGATCTCGAAGTTACTGCAAAAAATAACTAAGTGCATATATGAATTAGCTGAAAGTTTTCTACCTCTTTTCCTTGATGATTCCTGCTGTATTTTGTTCTGCAATTACTTTATGGTACCACTTGATTATAAATCCATACATTGTTGTATTTGTTTACACTAAGGATGACAAGATTGTCTCTTCTGGAGTCATTGATGGTAATGGGGACATGGAGAGAGCTGGAGAAACATGGAAGGTGCTTATAGCTTGATTTTTTCTATTTCCATCTCTCTTTTTTTTTTTGGTGTTTGTTTAACAATATTTAGATGGCAATGCATTTGAGACTAGTTATTATTATTACTTTTTAGTCATAGCTGACATTTATACTGCAAATATCTTACCAGCTACTTGGCCATGAAAAGAAACATGCTGTAATGAAGTACAAGTCTCAGTTGAGTGTGGGGAGGAACACAAAAGGGCAAGAATCGCGGAAGCTCCTGAAACAAAAAAGGTGGCATGATTCTTGAAAAATGAATCTGTTCAGACTGGTAACTACTTTTTTTTCATATGTACAAGTTTATCATAGTTACCTTGTACCCTAAACTTAATTTGAGGAGTGGCATATCTTGTGGTCGACCAAACTCCCATCCAAATAATTAAGGCTAGATTAGATTTAAGGAATAGCAAGTGGCAAGTGCAACATCTTAACATATCAGCCACATTACATCTGGAAAGTGCATAGTGCCAACCAACAGTGGGGTTATAATTGGTTTATTGTAGCAGCCATAGAAACCATTGGAATGACATACAAATTTATTTATCCATGGCTTTTACAAAAAGTAATTGTTGTCTGTTCCACTAGTAATATTATTTAAGAAAAAATAGCTAATAGAGTTGTTGGAAGATCCATTATCTCCCTAGAAGCTGAAAAAATATTGCTAAAAAATTCAAGTTCTCCCTGTTCTGAATGTATTCATTTTTGTAAAGTTCCCTGTTTATTTATTTGTGCTCTCTATGCTGTGGCGCTTTGATTGTTCACCCTCAAACCAACACTACAGATATGTGATATTTTCATGCTTTAACTGTTTTGCTAGTCCAAACTATTGGTCTGAATTTCTGACCAAAATTTACTCGGGTGACATCCAAAGGTTGGTCTGCACTAGTTTAGAGGTAGCATAACATCACATGGTTGGGCATTGGATTTGTCAAAAGAAAGCACGGTATGTGTTGTATTTTTTTCCTTTGGCTCAATGAGGTTGTATTTCGTGTCCTGCTTTTTGTTTTAGATGTAATTATCGTGCATCTCAATATTGCATTTGCCTATTTTTATCATTCTGTTGTGGTCACTAAAACTTTTTCTTACACAACTTTGTTGCTTCTTGACAGCTTTGTCTGGGATAACAGCTGTTGCAACAAATCAATATGCTTCAACACAATTATCTTTAGCTGTTCCTTTGTCAGAATTATTAGCTGTTCCTTTGTCATGCATGCAGGGATGCTAAAATCGTGGGCAAAGTTGTAATAAGTAAAAAATCGTATGTTAAGACAGTATAACTATCTGTGTGTTTTTGTTGCTTCCGTTGGCTTGCCAGGTGTCAAGCCTGACTATTATTTTGCAGGATTGTTTTTCCTGTTTGTGTTTTTTTTAAACATTTGTGCTGTTTGGTAGCATGACGAGTCGCAATCGAATTGCAACATCAGGCGCCAGTTTGGCAGGCCTGACCAATATTTCGCAGGTCGTTAAGAGTATGAAATCACATGTGCAAGTTTTTGATAAGTAGATATGTTGGCTGTTAGCTGTTAGGCGTGACTGATAATCTACGTTGGTGTCAGCTAACTTTCTGCCTGTTGGATTTAGATCCGGCTGCTCAAAAAATATGTGTTGTCTAGTCTGTAGCTTCACTCGCCAACATCTGCCTCCCCATCGAACCGGCTCGCACCTCTCGGCTTCCTGCTTCAGTTTGTGAGGCAGAAGACGATTTTTTAAGGAAAAATCCATTTGACACCCATGCACACGGATAAACAAAGCATCTCAGAGGAGGGCGACTGGAAGCACACCATCCTTGGTGGGCGTGGCAATACAAGTTCGACGCGTTTCTGATGGAGGCCATCTGTTCTGGAGACGACCCATCATCAGCGATCTTCACTCATGTGCCAATGTGGGTTCAGTTTAGGAAGATCCCATTCTACCGCCTCACAAAAAAATTAGCTTATGATCTGAACCGAGCAGACAGACAGACCACGCCGTGTGGTGGGACCATGAAATCTGCATGGCAGGTCGGAGGGATTGGTTTGTGCACCCGTGTTACTGAGGTTGGTGGCGATTCTGGCCTGGCCGGTCATTGCTGGTGGTGGTCTGACGTCTGATCGATCGTGGTGGTGTATTGGAATTGGAACGTCACAGGTCAACTGGCGTGGGTGGTGGTCTCACTTGGACTTGTGCGTTTCGTTTCTACAGATTGACCTGCTTTTAACAGAGCAGATTGTTGGTTTATTCTTTATTTTTTCTATATAGTATGTGGAAGGTAGTTATTTACGCGTAATTTGTGTACAAACGGCTTAAATCGGGTAAAAAACTCCAAAGGTTAGACGACAAAATGGACACAACGAGAAGGTAGAGGGTGAGCTATATTTGTTTATTTTTTCTATAAAAGAGTAAAAGCCTTGGGTATTTATCTGCTGAATACATATGAATCGTCATGGGCCGGTAGAAAAAAAATTGAGTAAGTAGAGAACAAGCAGAAAATTAAAATCCGCGTCACAAAATCAAGGACAGCTAATTATCACCTTCTTAATAAGATCAAAATGCTTACAGTAGCATCGAGCCTGGTCCAAAGTCCAAACCATAAGCACTGCCCTCACAAAAAAAATTGAACCACGATCAACGGGCAGAAACGATTAAGACCTTATGTGAAACTGGTGAATCTGTTTGGGTAACCCAGAGTACCCAACGTATCGAACCCAAATTATTACACCATTCACTAGTGATGAAGATCCACTATATAAATTATTACACCATTCACTAGTGATGAAAATCCACTATATGCCAACATACGAAATATAAGAATATGGTGTGCAACTTGTTAAGAGGTGAGTATATATATATATGTGCGTTAGTTTATACGAGTGTTGCATCTATGATGTGTTTTGAAAAGAAAAGGCAGTGTCGACGATATTACATATTGTACGAATAAGTCCACTTTGACCAGGCCACTCAACTCTTCTGTTTGTTTAACATTAGCCCCCGTCTTTCACTTTGGCCAAACCGGATACTTTAACTCAGAACCAGTTAAACTTGGCACCTGGTTTCTAAGTGGTATACTGGATGACGTGGAGAATAGTATTAGCATTATTTTACCACCTAAGCGTTAAGGTGGACTGGACCCACATCATACACTCTCTTCATCTCTTCCTTCTCTTTTTTCTCTCCCCTTTCCCATCCCTCTGCTGGACCGCCGCCCCCTCTCTCGAGCCTTGGCTCCGTTCCACTGGTGGCACATCCTTCCTGCCTCCATCTCTCATCCAACACCCATTGCCAAGTCCATGGAGCGCCGCCGCCTCCTCTCCTCTGCCTACTTCCCTCTCCCTCCTGTGCCTCCTCCCATTTCCCCACAGCCGGATCCAAGACATAAGCGTCAATGGAGCGCGGATCTGCCAAGTCATGGCCAGGAGCAAGCTTCTCATTTCCAACTTCGTCCATGCTGCAACCTCCTCCACACGGCCGCCTCGCTCGGAGATGAGGCAAGGAGCCTCTTGGGTGATGCCTACAAGCATGGCGTTGATGAAGATGACCTTGGCCTCCGAATGCTGCATCAGGATAGATGCCATGTCGATGTCAAGGCGCGAGTGGAGTGTGCAGAGCATGGCGCCGGCCGCCCAGCCTAGTGGTATGGCAGAGGCATTGCACCAGGATCTCCCTCCGGCGCGGCGACGGCGAGCCGCGGTCCGGGAGACAAAGTGGAGGAGGAGGTGGGCAGATGGGCGCATTAGGGTGGAGGTCCTACGGCATGACGGCTACAGCACTACAACGGGTGTGATGTAGGGGAAGACAGATGAAGAGAGATGAGCAGTGAGACCCACAAAAGCTGGTCCTTGTCAGCACAAAACCACTCAACGTTAGGGAAAACCAAGCCGAGGTGCTAATGTTGACAGTTTGGCCAAAACGTAGTTGGGGGTCTAAAGTTAGACAAATGAAAGAGCTGAGAGGCCAAAATGGACCTATATTGTATTGTCTTTTTTGCTACTATATAAGCATGCTCTTTATTAGTCTAGTCATACCAGCGACATTCATCCCAATTACCAGTCTCGTCATACCGGCACTGTTCATCCTATATCATCTCTAGCTACTTTGATCAGGGGTGGCCGACGAACTTAACTATGGCAGCCAGACTAAATTCGTCGCCGACGAACTTAATATAAGTTCGTCGGTTTCCTAGAGGCCGACGAATTTAAGTCGGTTAAATTCGTCGGCCTCTAGGAAACCGACGAACTTATATTAAATTCATCGGGACCCATGAACTTATATCTATAATTTCGATGGGTTAAGAACGACTGATAAATTCGACGGCTGGACGACGAACTTAGGCTAGTTCGTTGGTACAGGCCTAAATTCTTGGGTTTTTGGTCCACGAACTTTAACTGGATTCTTGTAGTCTGAAGCATGAATGGTCTAGACGAATAAAAATGAGACCTCGCACCAGGCGACTACTAAGAAAAGAGATGCATGGCATGGCATCGTTTGCAGTACTAGCACGTCGTATGGATGCTCTCCCAAGTCCCAACAGCCAGAACGTTGTACATCGACAGAAGCCTGCAAACAACTTAAAGCTATAAGCAACATATTACGGTTGGATTCCAGTTTTTTTCTTTCCAATCCCAATTATCCAAGCAATCAAAAGTAAATTACATCTACGCATATATAATCTCATGCTTCTTCTTGTTCAACGAAAACAATGCAGAAAAAAAGAAACACAAGCTGGTTACATTATTAGACAAAGGGGGGAAATTTAACAAGCATATTACATAATAAACCGTGCTCCATCAGGCCGATCTGTCAGTGCTTGATGTAGATGCTGTACTTGACAATGGCGTCGCCTGTCTCATAACCACGTGCCCCCCTGAACATGCCAGTGCCGCCCACGACGGCCATCTCCCGGCGTTGTACGCGGCGTTGTGGCCCATGATGGCGATGGTGCTGCCGTTGTACTCGTCGGCCTCGAACACGAAGTGCATGTTCATCGTCAGGGACAGTTGAGGTCGGGGCCCTCGTTGAGAGCATCGTCGATCACCATAGGCTGCCGAGTGCTGTTTGGTTCAACTACTCTGTGACAAATCACAGCGTGAATGGTTACCAACCCATACAACATTGTCACGAGACCATCAAAGACAAACAGAGGTGAGAACAATAGCACAGGAAGAGCTGGGGAAGAAGGACGGCCCACCAGATTAACAAAGCCCAATACCAAATACACTGGGCCTGAGTGGCTTTGAATTGTAATCCTTTCTTGCGATAGAAGACAGAACTATATAGGAGGTAGCGGTGAGAAGGAAAAGGCAGCTTGGTTTTAGTTTCTGGTGGCGGCGAGCTGCGGCTCGATAGGCCGGCGACGACGAGCGCCGTGTTTTGTATCCAGACTAAACTCATACCCAAACTATCCTGTGGTCGAGTATCGTGACACTAGATCGAGTATCGTGACAATTGGTATCAGAGCCTCTAATCCTGGCGGCGCACAACCACGGAACGCGGCGATAGGTCACGATGAAGGTGGAAGAACAATTGGCGCTGATTCTCTCCAAGCTCGAGGAGCAGTCACGGGGAATTCAGGTCAGCAACGATGGGATCGCTGAAGTTTGTTCTGCAATGGAGGAGCTCAAGATCGCGAAGGGAGAATTCGAGATCTGGAGGCCTCAAGTGGAGACTCAGGTCTCTGATCTTCAGGCTTGTGTGACGGATCTGCGTCAACAAGTCGATCAACTGCTCCGTCCACCGGAGTCTCTGAAGTCTGCACCAAAAGGGGCGCCGGTCTTCGCCCACCTGGAGGCTTCCTCATATGAGGCGGCGCCCGGGCAATCTAGCCACCGCGACGACAAACAATACCGGAGTGTTGCTTCAGGGAAGGTCAACACCCTGTTGCAAGCTCCGGTCACAGGTGCGAAGCGATTCCCACTTATCTCTCCTGTTCCTTTCGCGGGGCTTGATTCTTCTGCTTTCTCGGGATCATCAACTTTTGGTCATGCTCTGCCTCAGTTGGAGTTTCCTCGTTTTGATGGGTCCAATCCTAAAATATGGATCAAGATATGTGAAACTTACTTTGATGTTTATGTTGTGCCTGAGGAACAATGGGTGAAATTAGCTACAATGAATTTTACTGGTGCTGCAGCCTTTTGGTTGCAATCTATAGAAGTCAATTTGAAACAGTGTGGTTGGGATGATCTGTGTCAAGCTGTAGTTAAGAGGTTTGAGAGGGATCAATTTCACATGATTATTAGACCGTTTTACCATATTAGTTAGATGGGAGGGCAAGTTTCTGAATATGTCGAGCAATTTGATGAACTAGTTCATCAGCTGTTAGCTCATGATCCCTATTTTAGTCCTGCTGCAATTACTATCCGATTTGTTGATGGGTTAGATCCTAAGATTAAAGCTGTGGTTATGATGCGTAAACCGAAGGATTTGGATAATGCTAGTTCCCTTGCCCTTTTGCAGGAGGAAGTGCTATTGGGAAGTTGGCAAGTACAGAAAGCTAGAGGAAGTTATGCTCTGTCTAAAAGTGTTTCAAGAAGTGAATCTGACGATCATGACGTCAAGACCAATGGGGCGAAAAGTTTTGAAGAGAAGAGAGGTTCTCAGGCTCTCAAAGGAAAATCATCTGATGATAAAATGAGTGCTCTCATGGCATATCGAAAAGCAAAAGGTCTTTGCTACAAGTGTGGTATTAAGTGGGGTCCATAGCACAAGAGTTCATCTTCTGTACCTTTGCACATGGTGGAAGAAATCTGTCAAATGGTTGCAGACTCTAGCAGTAGTGGTGGACAAATTCATAATTCTGAAGATGCTGATTCAGGGGATGAGCTCATGGCAATTTCAGTGCAAGCAGTGCAGGGTAATTCTTCTATCAACACTGTAAAGCTTTACTGTCACATTCTTCAGCATTCTGCTTTGATTTTAGTGGACTCTGGAAGCACGCATAATTTTATTAGTGAGCAGTTAGCATCTTTGCTGGCCCCTTGGCAACAATTACAGAATCCTCTCAAGGTAAAAGTTGCTGATGGAGGTGTCTTACTGTGCACACATGAGGTGGTACTGTGTCCTTGGTTGGTGCAAGGTTATCAGTTTCATACTACATTTAAGATATTGCCTCTGAAATGTTATGATGCAATTCTAGAAATTGAATGGCTTGAGTAACATAGCCCTATGACAGTACAATGGGCTGAGAAGTGGTACAGTTTCTTCCATAAAGGGCAAGTGGTAAAAATTCAAGGTGTTCTGGATTCTCACATAAATTGTCTGCCTACTAATGGTGATCAAATTTATTCAATGCAAGATGATCAAGAGATTTGGTGCGTGGTTCATCTTTATTCTATGGCCACAGCAGAGGAATCTATACCTGCTACAGTGCAGCAGTTGTTAGAACAGTTCACTGAATTGTTCAAGGAGCCTACTGGGGAGAATCCAAGTACAGCAAGAACACACTCTATCCCTTTGCTACTAGGTACTCAGCCTTTTAGGCTTCGACCTTATAGGTATACTCCATTTCAAAAATCTGAGATTGAACAGCAAGTTGCTCAGCTATTAAAGCAAAATATGATTGTTGAAAGCACTAGTCCATTTGCTAGCCCAGTATTGTTAGTAAATAAGAAATCTGGAGAATGGCGTATGTGTGTTGACTATCGTCGTCTAAATGCATATACTGTCAAAAACAAGTTTCCTTTACCTATAATAGAGGAATTGTTTGAAGAATTGGTAGGAGCTCAGTGGTTTACTACTCTTGATTTGAGGTCAGGATTTCATCAAATTAAAATGGCAGAATCAGATCAGTATAAGACTGCCTTTCAAACTCATTTTGGGCATTTTGAGTACAAGGTAATGCCCTATGGGTTAACTGGAGCTCCAGCTACTTTTCAGGCCACTATGAATTACATACTAGCTCATCTGTTAAGAAAATATGTTGTTGTCTTTATTGATGATATTGTCATCTATAGTAAGACTCTAGAGGAACATGTGCAACACATTCAGCAAGTATTTGAGATTTTGCAGCTACATCATTTTAAGGTTCGGTTATCTAAGTGCTCTTTTGCACAAACCCAACTCAAATACTTGGGTCACATTATCAGTGCTGCTGGTGTGGCTACGGATCCTAGTAAAGTAGCAGTGGTACAGAACTAGCCTATACCTCAGTCATTAAAGGAGTTAAGGGGTTTTCTTGGACTGGCAGGCTACTATAGAAGATTTGTCATGAATTTTGGTCTTAGTGCTAGACCATTGACAGCTCTGCTCAAAAAGGGACAGTTGTTTGTTTGGAATTATGAAATTTATCAGCCTTTTAAAATTCTGAAGCAATCCTTAATTGATGCTCCTGTGCTGGCATTGCCAGATTTCACTAAACCTTTTATTGTGGAGACAGATGCATCTGACAAGGGAATAGGTGCTGTGTTACAACAGGAGGGACATCCAATAGCATATATTAGTCGAGCTCTTGGGCCAAAGAATCAAGGACTGTCCACTTATGAGAAGAAAAGTTTAGCAATTCTCATGGCAGTTGATCATTGGCGTTCTTATTTACAGCCAGCTGAATTTGTCATTCAAACTGATCACCGCAGTCTGGTAAATTTGGATGACCAAAGGCTGCATACCTATTGGTAGCAGAAGGCAATGACTAGACTGTTGGGTTTGAGGTATAAAATTTGTTACAAGAAGAGTTCCATTAACAGTGCAGCCGATACTTTGTCCAGGTTGCCTCATGTCAGTGATGCTACTATATCTGCAATTTCTATTGCTCAACCAGCTTGGCTTCAAGACTTGACTGCTAGTTATGAGGATAATCCTAAAGCTCAACAACTTCTTACTGAATTGGCTTTGCACTCCTCTACTGGAAAATATGAGATTCACAAAGGGGTCATCAAATATAAAGGATGAATTTGGCTCTCTCATAGCACAGAATTACAGGCTAAAGTCATGTCTGCTATGCATGCTAGCCCTGTAGGAGGGCACTCTGGGTTCCTAGTTACTTACATGAAGATCAAGAAATTGTTCTATTGGGTTCATATGAAGAAGGATATTCAGGCTTTTGTAGCTGCCTGTGTGGTTTGTCAACAGTCAAAGACTGAAAACATTCCCTACCCAGGTTTACTTCAGCCTCTTGCAGTTCCAGATGGAGCTTGTCAGGTGGTCACTCTGGATTTCATTGAAGGATTGCCCAAGTCTTCTGGTTCTGATTGTATATTGGTGGGTAGTGGACAAATTTTCAAAATATGCTCACTTCATCAAGTTGTCTCATCCTTTTACTGCTCTTAAGGTTGCTAAATTATATATGGAGCACATCTATCGCCTTCATGGAATGCCTGAAGCTTTGGTTTCTGACAGGGATCGGATTTTTACCAGTCAATTGTGGCAAAAATTGTTCAAATTGTCTAGAACTGAGCTTCGAATGAGTACTGCATATCATCCTCAAAGTGATGGGCAAACAGAGAGGGTTAACCAAAGAGTGGAAGCCTTTCTGAGGTGCTTTTGCCATGCATGCCCTCATCAGTGGTCTCAATGGCTTTCTTTAGCTGAATTCTGGTATAATACTAACTACCATTCGGCTCTGAACAAATCTCCCTTTGAAGTACTTTATGGATATCCTCCCCATCACTTTGGTATTGCAAGTACAGATGCCTGTACTGTATCTGATCTGGAGTCTTGGCTTAAAGAGCATGAGGTAGCACAGCAGCTGCTTCGACAACATTTGAATAGAGTGCAACAGAGAATGAAGGTGCAGGCTGATCGCCATCGCTCTGAATGCTCCTTTGCTGTTGGAGATTTGGTTTGGCTTAAATTGCAACCATATGTCCAGACTTCTGTCAGTTCTAAGGCACATCATAAACTGTCATTCAAATACTTTGAGCCTTACAAGATCATTCAGAAAGTTGGTTCGGTTGCCTATAAGTCGCAGTTACCTTCAACAAGTTTGATCCATCCAGTTTTCCATGTTTCTCTTCTCAAAAAGGCTATTGGTACTTCTACGATCGATAGCTCGCCGTTACCTATCACTACTCCTTCTATGCAGGTACCGGAATTACTGTTGGATCGCCGTCTGAAGACTATTGACAATCGTGTTGTCGATCAACTCTTGATCAAGTGGAAAGGAGTACAGCCGGAGCTCGCGACATGGGAGGATGCAACTCGATTTCTTGCTCTTCTTCAGGCATCTCCGGCTTGTCCACAAGCCGGTTCTCAAGGGCGGAAGAATGTCACGAGACCATCAAAGACAAACAGAGGCGAGAACAACAGCATAGGAAGAGCTGGGGAAGAAGGCCGCCGGCCCACCAGATTAACAAAGCCCAATACCAAATACACTGGGCCTGAGTGGCTTTGAATTGTAAGCCTTTCTTGCGATAGAAGATAGAACTATATAGGAGGTAGTGGTGAGAAGGAAAAGGCGGCTTGGTTTTAGTTTCTGGTGGCGGCGAGCTACGGCTCGATAGGCCGGCGACGACGAGCGCCGTGTCTTGTATCCAGACTAAACTCATACCCAAACTATACTGTGATCGAGTATCGTGACACTAGATCGAGTATCGTGACAAACATCAACACCGCTCCCGATCCAGCGTTATCCGATTCCCTCCGTCGTCTCTCACCCCTCGCACGCCTCCTCTCTCGCAAGCTTGCATGCGTTAGATCTATGGGAACCGAAACTCCAGCCTCCTAGGAGAGCCATGGCTTCTCTTCGAATCCGTGAGCGAAGAGCAGAGTAGCTGTTGCAGTTCTAGGACTCCTCTCCCTCTCGGTCTCCATGGCCTAGGTCCACTAGAGTTCATCTGTAATCCATGGCGCCTGATGCAGGTACGTGAGAAGTTCAACAGCAATGAAAGATCAACTTACTAGTGGAGAAGCCGATTTGAGCAGCACTATGGTCGATTGGATGGACGATGTACTTCATTTGGGTGGAACCTACTCGATTTGAACCATGGCAATCGGCAAAGAGATTTGTACTTCATTACCGGACACGAAACAAACAATCGGCCTGCGCCACCTGCACCACCGTGGGGTTCCGACCGCTTAGCACGTCGTGCCAGTACAGCTTGACGTGCGTGTCCTTGTTATCGCCACTTGCCACAGAAGCCAATGATGCCACGATGGCAAGGATGTGGACGAGGAGCTTGGCGGCGGCGGCCATGGCTAGCGCGCGGGTGGGACGTATCACGTAAGGCTGTTGGCATATGGATTGTGCCCGGCTAGCTCACAGCTGTGTGGTGTGCCAATGGCGTTTGCGCGAGAGCGTACCTATGAGCGTGTGACAGATGCAAGATGATGAGCGTGACCAATTATGCACCATGGCGTGTTTTGGAGGGTTTGCTTTGGCTGAAAATATTTGGTCAGGTGTGTGTGACACCAATGTGAGGTGGTGTAGGTTCCGGGAGCAAGAAAAGGTCATGCCGCTCCGTGTGGAAAGCAAACTCTAGAACAATGCGATCACTACAAGAAACTCGAACATTTTCGGCGGCCCACATTATTTTCGGCGGCCAGCTAGGACCGCCGAAAATAGAGTTCTATTTTCGGCAGCCAATGGAACCGCCGAAAATAGAGGGCGTGCCGCCAAAAATAAGGTCAACCCTATCGTTGTCCCCGCCCGTCCCCGAACCCCATCCCCAAGAGGAGTACCAAAAGGAGCAGTAAGCCCATGCTGAACGCCTTCACGCATAGCAGATGGCGGCTATTCAAGTAAGTATGAAATTCCACAATTACCGTTCCTATCATTATCAAAACATGCCACTAACGTGTTGCATTGTGCAGGCAATGTATCAGGCGCAAGGGATGACGTTTGTCATGCCAGAGGTTGCACCGGCACCAGTACCGCCACAGTGGGGAATGTTTGCTCAGATGAGTTTTTCTCCAGCACCTCAGGTGAAAGTTGCTCAACTGTAGCTTAACTTGTTCGACTTGACCAATGTAGCTAGCTTAACTTGTTCAACTTTTAGATGTGCAACTTGATCTCCATGTTCAACACATTGTACAAATGTAGCTTAACTTAGTTTATTATATAGGGATCGGGAGTGCAGGGGTCCAATTCTTAACAAACTCCTCCGCCAGTCTCAGGACAACATGGAGATCAGGTTCGTTTCATCACTTGTGCCATCAAACTATACCCATTGTCTCTATGTATTGCCACAGATCTAAAATTATTGGCTAATTGTGTCATTGGTTCTCTTTATTTGCTAGCAATCTGGACAGTACATTGATCCAGTGATCGGCGATTTTGTCAACAATCTCTTCGCCTCCGGAGGTAGCGGCCACAACTCCAACGAGCTAGGTGCCATGTGAGTTCAGTGAGCAAGAGGTGAAATTGTGTGTATGGACTTGACTTGGCATGGACTTGTTATGAACAAACTTGTGTATCTATGGACTTGTATGGACTTGAGACTTATCTGAATTATGGATTTGAGACTCGTATGTGGTTGTTATGGCTTTGACACTTGTGTATCTATGGATTTGTTGAGATGTTACTAGTGAATGATTGAGAATGTGGATGTATTGTGAATATATGTGATATTTGTATTAAAATCTGGGAAATAAAAGAATTTTAAGGCTGTTTTTGGGCCCTGAAAAGTCTAATTTTCAGCGGCCAGAAGGCAAGCCGCCGAAAATAAGCCTAAATTATTTTCGGCGGCTAGGCCAGACCACCGAAAGTAAGCCCACATTATTTTCGGCGGCTGGGCCTGGCCGTTAAAAATAAGCGGGCCCTGGCTAGCCGCCGAAAATAACCTAATAGGCTTATTTTCGGTAGGCCGATACCGCCGAAAATAAGCCTTTTGCCGAGCCTTATTTTCGGTAGGAATTGGCCGCCGAAAATTGTATGGATTCCTGTAGTGGATGGGTGGGGAGCTCATCAACCCTGGTGGAATAGCTATTTTCCATAAGCACGTGGAGCTGTAGGCCATATAGCAAGATTAATTTATTTATCCTAGCTAGTTAATCGTCCATCTACATGGCTCCAATTTTCTTCCGAATATATACACGTGCGGTAAGGCATTGCCTCAAGAATAGAAACTTAGCATTTACATGCATGCAGACTAGCGGTGTCGTGATTTTTGGACTTCTTTTGATCTGATTTTAGCATTTTTATTTGGCGTAAAACCCTGTTTGGATCCACCCAGCTAAACTTCAGCTTCCCACTTTTAGCTACTTAGAGATCTAAACAGGGAAGATAAAAATGCCAAGATAAAGTTTAGCTCCCATTTTTCCTTGGTCAAGGGGTGCTAAAACCAACTAAAAGTGGTCCAAGGTGATTACTTTCCACCCCTGCCCTCCCACCCCGCACTCTCTCTCTCCTCATCCCCACCCCGCACGCTGTTCGCCTCGCCACCGGCCACCGCCGCCGCGCGCACTGCTCGCCTCGCCGCCTGTCGCCGCCGCCACACCCACTGCTCGCCTCGCCGCTGCCATCCCCACCCCGCTCGCCTCACCGCGAGAGGGGACCCGCCTACCGCCGGGGACGCCAGATCCGTGGCCGGGAGCCGCTTGAGATGGTTTTCTCCGTGGCCGGAGCTCCATGGCGAGGTGAGAAGCGCGGGATGAGGGAGAGAGAGGGCGGGACAAGGTGGAAGCACGGGGTGAGGAGCTCCATGGCGCGCGCGAGGGAGAGAGAAACAGAGGACTGGAGGCAAGTCAGCGAATGAGGGTTGAGGGAGGGCCGGCAGGTGAGGGTTGAGGGAGAGAGGAGGAAGGGCATGGGAAGGGGTATAAATGTCTTTTTTCAATCCATGAGATGAATTTTAGCTAGGGATCTAAACATCTACAAGAGCTAAACTTTATCACTCCAATTGAGAGAGATAAACTTTATCTCAAAGGATCCAAATAGGGCCTTAGGCTAAAAGGTGCAAACCGACTTGTCCGGTGGTGGCAACTGAACTGGGGCCTATTCAATTCTATCCACCCTGTTGTTCCCTTGCTCGACCATTTTGGGCCGAATCCGGTGCCAGCTCACCTTCCTTCCTCCCCTTCTTCCTCCTCCATCACCATCCGCCGCCACCGGCCCCTGCCCCGCCCCTGCCACCTAGAGGCTGTCAGCGCATCGGCACCCTCACCGCGGTCTACCCGCCCACGGCTGCCGCCTTCCTCCCGTGCCACAGCAGCCCTCACCCAACGACCTCGCCGACTGCCATACCCGTCATCCGAGCTCCATGCCCCCACCCTGGCCAAACCGCCGTCCTACCCCGCTCGGCCGGTGGCGTCCTCATCGCCGGCCTCCCCGCTTCCACCGCCGAGCCGGCCTGCCACCCCTGACCCTCCCTCTAAGGCCGGAGGTAGAGGAGAGCATGGCAGCGGCGGCGGCCCCCACCCCAACCCCGAAACTCCTAACCCTAGCCCCGGCGGGCGATGGCAAGCGGCGGCGTGGAGGAGGCGACCGAGGTATGGCGGCGGCGCGGAGGAAGAAGCTGGCGGCGCTCAGGAGAGGGGAGGAGGGCATGGGCCTTTGGGCCGATTCAGGGAAGGAAAAAAAAGGAAGAGAGGGGGTGGGTGGACGGTGTGTTCCCGTCCACCGGAAAGAGTTTCGGGGGGGCAACTTATCTGGTTTTGTGGAGCCCGATAGCGATTCTTTGCAACAAAGTTGTTCTAGACTTTACAGAGCATTTGCTCCAAAATTGTTTTATTCTCATAAATTATAAAGAATGGGGAGATAAACATACTGCAAACTAAGTCTTGTGATAATCTTATTGATTTATTTACTAAATCATTACCATATTCTACATTTTCAAAATATGTTAAAGGAATAGGTATGAGACGACTTAGAGGTTTGCAAAAATTCAGGGGGAGTATCACTCTCTACAATATAACTTAGTCAAAATTATATTATAATCTTTTCTTTATATGGATTTTTTTCCTCACAAAGATTTTATCATTTAAAATTTTTAGTGAGGTAATATCAACATAGGAGATATGTCATATCGTCTATTTTTTTCACGGATTTTTTGTAGGATGATAATACACATAATAGGGTAGATATAGAATAATTTCTGTATTCCTAGATAATGTAAACTAGATATAGATGGATTCGATCAGGGGGTGTTAAGAACAATTTCGTAGTGGTGATCTCATCCAGGAGAAGAACGGAAAGGATCCAGAAGATTAGCAGTTACTAATCATCCCTAAACGAATTCCATCACGTTGTAAACATGATTAGGGCAAACGGACACGTAACCGTCCGTTCACCATGTATAAATGTTTTCACTGTTAATGGAAATACACTAATAGATTGTTTTTTTGTCGAATACGCAGGAGAGCTGCGCATCTTTGTATTAAGAAAAAAGTTGAAACACGTACAACCAACGTCACCTCTAGCATTATGGATGATCCGCGCCGGTAGCTCCCCTACCCCGTCGAAGCATCTCCTGTTCCTTTCCTTCCACATGATCCAACAGACGAGTCCAAAGAGAGGTGTCAGCTCCTAGCCGAAGCGGGGCGTCCCAGCTCGCTCTGATATGTTGCCACCAATCCAACATAACATTGTACACTCGCTGTCCGGCGGCGGTAGCGCGAGCTTGTCACCCGAGTGGGGGCATCAGGGTGGCGTGGATGCTTGGTACGGACTTTGGTCCTGGGCCGTGGTGTGCATTCGCTGGCCTGCCCGCTGCCCGGCCCAAGTTGGTAGTGGTCGGGCGGGGTCTAGGCGGAAGCCTTTGGGCCTCCTCGAACCTGGAGCGGCAGGAACGGCGTGAGGCTGGCTTTACACTAACAGATTGTGGTTGACAAAGAACACATCATCCGTTGCACTTCAATTTCAGGGGGGACAACCAAATCTAAGCAAACCCAACACACACTAATCTACACTTAAATTCAACATCGCATCAAACCCTAGAACCCCATTCAACAAAATCAATACTCCAATTCGAAAAAAAAGAAACAACGCGCAGGCTGCTCATCTCATACAAACCTTGGATCCGCCCGATACATACCGCACGTGTAATGAGCGGGAAGAGAAAGAGCGCCTAGAACACCACCACACAACACGCGAGCAAGCCTTAATCCCCCCTTCCCAAGGTCACCAGATCCGGCCATCTCCTCAGTTTAGGCTTCGGATCTCCTCCACACCCCGCCCCCCCTGGATCCTCCGCTGGAACCTCCTCAGGACTGGGCACGAATGCAAAGCGGGTGATCGACAGCTCGATCGAGTTTTCTGGCAAGGGAGAGCCCACATGGCCACACAGATTTCATTAGCCCTCGAGAGCCGATGCGCACAGCCCTAGACGACGGACGGCTTCGCTTGAGCCCGAACTCACGAACTCAAAAGGTTAAATGATCTCCTTGCACGTCCGCTTGCTGGATCAACTTAACAGTGCACAAATTCGACTGATGAGAATATTGCTGCAAACCGTCAGGCGGCTGCATGCAGCGGAAAATCTGAACCGTTCATGGACAACCAACAAATTAAAGGCTAGCTGGATTATTTTTATCCGCAAGGAAACCAACAAATTCAAGACCGGATTATATTATTTATTATCCGGCCAGGAAAATCAAAGGCCGGGGGCGGTACGAGCTAGGAAGAGCTGAACTGAAGCATAGATCGATCTCTTCAGCCAGTCCTCGGGGTGAAAGCCACGGTGGGAGGTACTTCATCGTCGATGTAGATGAAAACGCGGTCGGTGCGATAATCTAGGATAATAGCGTAGCCAGGCGGCACCACGATGACATCGGCGCCGGGCATGTCTCTCAGGATGGTCTCCTCCGCCTCCTTGACGGGCATGCCCACTGCCTCAGGCCACGACCGCCGCCCATCATCACGGCTTCCCGTGCCCGCCTCCGGTATGGTGTCCAAGACAGAGCTCGTCGCCGAATAGTAGGCGGCGGCGGATTGTGTAGTGGAGAGGAGGAGGACGGTGGTGAGCGCAAGCGCTAGGATGGAGGGCGCCATTGCCATTGTAGTTGAGATTGCCTTGACCGATGGCACGCTGGATATAGGGACGCATATCTGTTGATATATACTCGTACTCCTATATGTACAAATACCTATAATGTACTAGGTCTCTACCTTCTGTCTGCATATTCTACTATTTTATAGATAGAGGTCTTGTACGTGTCTTCTCTTAGTGTATCGGCAGCCTCTGGGTTCAAGCCTTTCTAATCTAGTATTTCATAATGTATATAGTGGTAGTTTCCTAATTTGCTTGAAGCTAATTATCGCAATGATTTAATAATCCTGCTGGTCATGCATGTCAATATATTTATTTCCTAGCACAATTATATACTCCCTCCGTCAAAAAACGAGCGTATAAATTTTTGCACGCTTATTAGCGCAGTAGAATGAGGACTTATTTTTCAAGATTTGCCCCCTCAATCTTATCAGGCCATCGTGATTTGCATGCCTTGGGAATGAATTAAATACTGGAAATAATGGCTGCATCCATACATACCGGAGGTAACAGCAGCCTGTCCCCACCGCGTGCCGGCCTCACCGCCCCTCCGGATGCCATGCCGCCGCCGCTCCTCAAGCTCGTATTATCGTATATCACGAGCGGGACGGCCGGACTGCGCCCTACCGGGGTGGCCTGGTGTCACGATGCTACTACACATCCTATACAGTTTGGACTGGCCATAAGGTATATGGACTGGACTTGGGTTGGGCCGATGGAATGCTATGATAGGCTCACTAGTACAGGCCAAAGAGAAAGGAAGGCAGTACAAAGGGAGCCCGACGATCACCAAGAAGAGGCATCGAAGGACCAGACGGCATTGGCAGCGGGAGCCTTATGCTCGAGGCGAGTCTCGGATTCGATTGTCCCTTTCCCTATCCCCTCCTTCCTCCTCCTGTATCCTCCTATGTATAGTACCCAACACTTCCTCTGATCTGCTACTGAGTGTTTTTGATTCGTTGAGAGAAGCTCCAGATTGAGTGTTTGATTCGTTGAGAGAAGCTCGAGATTGGTGTTGGGTTTGTGACAATTGGTACTCAGAGCTTTTCCGATCCGAGAAACACCGCTGCCGCCACGTCGAAGATGACCAGGAAGATGACCGTCGAGGAGCTGTTCGATGCCATCCGGCGAAGTTGGAGGAGATGAACCATAGAGGTGGTCGTGGGGGATGAAGGGACAACGGAAGATGAGCAGCAGTTGCGTGCAGAGGAGCCAAGATGGTTCGATGGGGTTGATTGCGTGGCGGCGAACATAATACAAAAATGATTAATAGAAAAGTTGATGATTGCATAGAGTGGAAGTGGTGGTGGTATTCGGGGAGACGCAGGAGCGAAAGGTATTCAGGCACTACGTACGCAGGTAGACTATGATGTGGTGAACAACACGGGGTGTGGGTGGGCGGGAGCGGGCACAATGTGACGGTGAGGATGTCTAGGAAAAGACAACCATGCACACATGTTCTTGCGGTTTGTTGCTATTGAGTACGGCATTGAGTACTGACTGGTTGGGATTATGAGAAAAGAGTTGCAGCCGATACGATGACGCTTGCTTTAGGAAATATATGCTCCCTCCATTCAAAAAATAAGGTGTATAAAATTTTAGTTCGGGTCCAAAAAAACAAACGGAATAGTATTTTTATCCTCTTAATGACGCCAGCAGTATTTTGTGATTGGAGGTGGGGGCGTAAAATTGCTGCATGATTCCTTCCCTAGTCATGATCACAATTAGTGCCATGCATGCCTCACGCAGAGATCGCGCGCCACATTTCAAGCGGCTACTCCGGCGTTCCCTCCCAAATCTCTGACGCTAATCACGCTATGTTCCTGAGGCTGCTGGGGATAAGGGGAGTGGAATGAAATGGAATGAAGAAGATCAGGGGTAAAGTGAAAATTTTTCCTCGATCCAATATGGACCTGCAGGTTAAAACCCACGAAAACACTTGGATAGTTGATAGACGACCCAAACGAACATATCTCAAAAAAGTTAATGGTGCATTTTGCTCATGTTTATTCATTCCAAGATAATGTACATGCATGGGCTTCCCAGATCTTCCAACCAACTAAAGACGGGATATTATCCATCCGCCAGGAAATCAAAAGGTAGGGGGCCGAATTGATGTATATATCTCGTCAGCCGATCCTCGGGGTAAGAGTGACGGTGGGAGGAACAGCGGCATTGACGAAGATGCGAACGCGATCGCCGCGACGTTCCTGGGTAACATGGTAGTATCCAGGCCGCACCACGACGACGCCGGCGCCAGGCTTGTCTCTCAGGATGATTTCCTTCGCCTCCTCGACGGACATGCCCACCACCTCGGGCCACGACCACACACCATAACGTCTTCAGCAGCGGCCGCCGATGTGGTGTCCAAGACGGAGCTTGTCGTCAAGTCGCCGGCGACGGATGATATGTAGTGGAGAGGAGGAGGGTGGTGAGTGCAAGCACTAGGCGGGAGGGCGCCATTGCCATTGCAATTGACATAGCCTTGACCGATCCCTCTGTTGATATATATAACCGGGGGCATGGCAATGGCAATTGGCAACCTTGACTGATCATTGCCCTGTATACAATCCAAATCCTTAAATTAGGCGCGTACAACCCGACGGCTCAAAGTGTTGACAAGAGCTAATTATATATGGCAATAATTATTTCCTCGCACTAAAGGCGGGAGGATGTCCATCCAGCTGCTTTGCTGCGGGCGCCGAACAAGAGATGGTATACAATGGTAGTTTCCTTCCTGATTTACTTCAAGCTAATTATATATGGCAATAATTATTTCCTAAAACAACCATACATAGTTTCCGTGATGACAAGCAAAAGCTAAGCAGCAAATCATCAGGCTTGGGGCACCATAATCCTTACCGGACTAGTAACGATAATGTGGATTGAAGTTCTGCACGGCTCAAAGTGGAATAAGAGAAAGGCCACATATCTGATGGAACCCCATAGGCCAGATGTGATGGGGTGAGAGTAAATCGTCATCGCTGGCTTCTTTAAGAATGGATTGCGTTAGATGTGAGTTTTTGTTTCAGCTTTAGGTATTTATATACTCCACCTATTTATAATGCAAGTGGCGTAATTTGTTGTTTGTAATTGTATTCCAAATGTGTAGGCTTAATAGCATTTCCTTTTTATTACTTTCTGCACTGCCATAAATGACTCATATTTGTTGGTAGTGCAATGTACATTTTTGTTCTGTGGTTTTGTTCCTACTTATCAGATAGCAGGATAGAATTATGGAAGCAATATGCTTTCTTGCCAATGCTGGTCTTTTGTATACTGCTTGCAAAACTAGCTTCTTGAGGTTAGGCAGGTTGCTGCACCTATGGATCAGCTTGTTGCTTCTCCCTTGCCATGTTGCTTATGGTGTATGGTTATTTAGTGTACTGCTCCTTTTGCATGTATATTTTTATCTATATTGATGCTTAGCTCCTTGATGTTCGATGCAAGCATGTAAGAACTCCAGTGTTAGACACGTGTTATATTCTTGGCACATATTTCTTGTTTGAAAGGTTCATTTTCTATCTTTATATTTGTCGGCTTATGAGAAGACCTAATCACTTTTTAGTTCACTACTGCTATTAAATGTCCAAACAATACTGAGATTAAAGAAATGTATGTCCAATCACTTTTCAGTTCAATGCTTCTGTTTCTGAAAAATAGTAACTCCTTATTGCTGAATGCATTCTACTTCCTGATTGGATAGCACTAACATTGCCCTGTGAACTTGAGCTGCTTTTGCTGTCTCTACAATATTTTTGACATTTTTGTGGCCATTGCAGAGGTGACAAGTGATGGTTTATTTTCTGTTGGAGAAATGGAGTGCATGGTAATGTGATCTACACGTTTATGAGATACTATTGAAAGAAACATTTCTGTATAGCATTGTTTGTAATTAGAATTCCTATTTGTCGGTATCCTATTTGGACAAATGCATCTAAAAACTAGTTCACTAGCTAGTTCTTACGATAGACAATAAATAGTTCAGTAGTTCTTATTGATTGAAAACATAGTTGTGATTCAACAACTAGGTTGTATGCCTTTATATGATGATGTACAAAGTTCCTATATGCAATCAATGCGATTCTTGCTAGTTGTATGCCATTGTATGATGACGTACAAAGTTTCAATGATTTTTCTGGAATTTTCTGGCTGTTATATGTTTTTGGTGACTTATTTATTTTTTAATTAAAAAATCAGTAATTTTCGGCGGTCCAATTTAGCTGCAGAAAATAAAGGTCTTATTTTCGACGGCTTGGCCTAGCTTAATTTTTGGCTGCTAGTTAGAAATATTAAATATAGTCTAATTATAAAATTAATTACACAGACGATGACTAAACGGCGAGATGAATTTATCAAACCTAATTAATCCATGGTTAGCAAAGGTGATGCTACAATAACTAGTCGTTAATTATGCATTAATTAGGCTTAATAAATTTGTCTCGCCGTTTAGTCCTCGGTTATGTAATTAGTTTTTTAATTAAACTATGTTTAATACTTCTAACTAGCGTCCAAACATCCGATGTGATACGGGCTAGAGTTTAGTCCGTAGATCCAAACACCCCCTTAATCTTACATGGTAGCTAGCAACCTAGCACCAAACCACGCACGCATGTAAGTAAGTCTTTACCTAAAAAGAAATTGTACCAAATGAATATGTCGAACATATAAATTTACACACGCATGCAAATATGATATCATCATGTTTATTCATTCCAAGATAACATACATGATGGGCTTCCCAGATCTTCTTCTAATGTAGCTAAAAAACTAAACCGTTCAAGGACAACCAACAAATCAAAGGAAACCAATTACAAATGAAAGACTGGATTTATTATGGGTTAATTAGATGCATGCCATTATAATTTTGGTGGTTTCAAAATCTGCCATTACTATTTCAGTAATGGTATACATGACATTACAATTTTCCATACCTTTGAAATATGCCATTGGATACGTATTTGAAGGCTCTGGACCCACATGCAGTGTATACATCTCCGTATTTACGAAAATACCACTCTCTGCTTCTCTCTTACACTTACAAAGATGCAATTTTGACATTGCAGCCATGTTTAGATGATGCTTCAGATAGGTAAATGGATTACCCTTTGTCCCTTTTGGCCTTTTCTTAGACTTTTTCTACATAGAACCTACTGCCTTGATAAATAATGCTCCAGCAAAAAAGAAGTCAACACCTGCTGACCTGAGCCTCTTCTGGTAACAATTCTCAAGCCATGTGTTTAGTTGTCTGCTTCATGCTAGATCAGCGGGACGGAGATAACACTACCTTTGTTTTTTTTTGTCATGATTTGCTACTATATTTTCAGTTGAATATATCACCACTATCTAGCAATGATAATATTAGCCTTACATTGAAGAAAATGGAACATCCTAATTGTTCTAGTAAGCACTTTCAGTTTGTTAGTGTGTCTTTTGACTTGTATTTTGTTTGTGGTGTACGGTCAAATCAGTTTTTTTTTTCATGATGTGCTACTATAGTTTCAGTTGAATATATCACCACTATCTAGTAATGGTAATATTAGCCATACATTGAAGAAAATGGGACATCTTGATTGTTCTAGTAAGCAGTTTCAATTTGTTGGTGTGTCTTTTGATTTGTGTCTTGTCTGTTTGTTTGTGGTGTAACGCTGCCTTTGCTAACCAAATCAATTTTTTTACGATGTTCTGTTATAGTTTCAATTGAATATATCACCACTATATTAGCATTAATTGAAGAAAATTGGGCATCCTGATTGTTCTAATAAGCAGTTTTAGTTGCTGTGTTTTTTTATTTGTGGCTTGTCTGTTTGTTTGTCTGCAACACTGCCTTTGCCGGTCCCAAGCCCAAATGAAAAATGTGGAGGGGTTGATCGGTTGCTTAATTGACATTTATGAATGACACTAGATGTTTGCCATGCGTTGCTACGGAAACTGCAAAGTTTGTGAGGTCATATATAGAAAGCTAAAAAATGTGTTGTAATTACGTATATGTTGTGCGTTATTACGAAACAACACTGAACTTGACAAATGCATCTATATACCACACAATTTGAGTTTAGAATAAGTAATATGAAATGTCATCGTACGTGCGGGGCAAAGTGGCCGGAAGGGCTCTGTGGATTGGGCTTCGTACGCACGGGCATGTCTATTTCTTTCCTCCTCATAAGAGTAAGAGATAGTATGAATTTACTATGAAAAATTGTGATATGGTTGGTTAAAGAGCTAAAGGCAAGAACCTTCTCATTGGCGCCCTATACTAGTGCATGTTTTTTAAAAGAAATTTGTTTAATATTTTTTCACAAAAAATGATAAAATAGATAAACTCTGCTTCTTGTAGACCACTTTAACTGAAACGAATGCCCATTTGTTAAACATAGCTGGTTAAGCTTTTTCAGCTCAAATACTCCATGTTTAGATAACAAGGTCATCATTTTTAAGCCCCACCGCTGGGAAAGTGGCCTTTAGCGTCGGTTCGTAACCCTCCTGTAGCACCGAAAACCATACCGACACTATCGAAACGACACTAAAGACCCAGAGCATCAGCATCGGTTGTTGCGGAACGAAGGCAAGAACCAGTACTAAGGCTTGCCCAGCCCAGGCCAGCTTCGACGCTCAGTGGGCCCTCACGTAGTACCGGTTCTGGTAACCACCCGGTACTAAAGTTCTAGCACAGCACATGAGCCCGCCCTCCTTTTTGCACAGGGTTGTATCACCCAACGGTAATAAATACATGGCGGCCACGTGCGTGCTCCAACACTTTTAGTACTGGAGTTATTTCTCACCCGGTACTAAAATTATACCTTCACGTGTCCTCTTACATTCTTTTAGTACCGGTGTTATTGTAACCGCTATTAAAGTGATGGCGACCCACGTGTCCACTGGCACTCTTTTAGTACCGTATTGTATCCTTGCCCGGTACTAAAGTGATGACAATCACGTTTTGATTAGTTATTAATATATGTTATTATACTGACAGTACATATTGCATAATAATAGCATTATTGCATAATAATAGCAGATGCACACGATAATAATAGCTTTATTGCATAATAGTAGCACTGCACTTATTACATAAAAAACTATAACGTGATACAAAAATGTTATTGTTTCTAGACAATGGTCAGAATTCCAAATGATATTCATCTGGTGGACAGTAAAACTCTCCTGTTTTGCTTACAATGGAGTCAAAAATAAATCCAATCATGTAACACCCTAATTTTTGCTATATGAAAATCCCATCCTAAACTAATTTAATCTTGCTTAGGGTTTAATTTATTTATGCATGACACCATAATGTTTTGTTTATTTCAAATCTTAATCAAGTAAAATAAATCATAGGAGCCACATGTTTGAGCATTCATGCCATTGTATATTTTATTGGATGATTTGCAGTGTTTAAAGTTTGAATTCAAATTCATTTGCATCTCACCAAAAATTCCCAAACTCCAAACAATTCAGGGAAGGGTTCCCTTTTCCTCCCACTCCATCTTTTCTCCCTTTCGGCCCACGCGAGCAGCAGGCCCAGCAGCGGCCTAGCAAGCCGCCGCCTTCTCCCTCCTTCTCACCGACGGGTGGGGTCCACCTGTCGACGCGCCTCCCTTCCACCGCACCAGCCTTTCTCTCACTGGCATTCTGGGCCCGCCTATCAGACAACTCCTTCTTCCTCCCGCAACAGCGCCGCTCCGCCCGGGCAACGAGCTCGCGCCCGAGCTCCGCCTCGTTCTGGCCCTACGCCCCCGCGCCCGCGTCCTTCTTTCCATCTCCGAGAGTCCCGCGCTGCACCTCCGCCCTTCCTTGCCGCGCCCTCACACCCTTTCCTTACCCTATCTCGCGCGCCGTGGCCGAGCCGGACTCCAAGTCCGATTCGAGCCGGACTTTCCCTCGCACGCCGCCTTCCTTACCTCTCCCGCAATCCACGGCCTCCGGGCTATAAAAGGCGTCGACCCCGCCGCCCTAAACCACCAAGAACCCGAGCCATAGCTGCCTTATGCCCTAGTTTGCTACGCCCGCCCGCCGCGAGTTCACGGTGAGTTCATCATCGGGTTCCGCCTCTACAAGCCGTGAGAGCCGACGAGATCAAGCCCACGACCATCGCCTTGAGGTAGAGCATCTAAACGCTTAACCCCGGCCTCTATCTTGCCTTGGTTCGTCGGATTGAGCTTACCTCGCCGTCGCCCGTGTACGCAGGACCGCCCCGTCGCTGTCGCACGTCGTCGTACGCCGTCGCCGCCACTCCGTCGTCCACACCTACACCGCCAGCTTCGGCTTAAGGTGAGGAAGCTCCCTAGCTAGCTCTCGTCCCCAATCTCACTCTACACCGGCGAGAATTTCTCGCCGGAGTTGTGACCCCGCTCCCCGCCGTCGCCCGCCGTCTACGGCCGATGCGCCGCCACCCGAGCCGCTCCGCCCGCTTCGCACCACCGCCCGCTCGCTCGCGCACCCCGCCTCGCTAGCCCTAGGCCCCGGGACCGCGGAGTTCGCGTGTCGCCGGCGAACTTCCGCCGCGCGCCGAGGTCGTCGCCGGCCAAACCCGCCGCCGGGTTTCCTCTCCCTCCCCAGACCTAATCTGAGCCGTCCGATCAAGATCCAACGCCCCACAACACACGCGACCCGGTCCATACCGGTCAGCGCATGGATTTTTGCTAAAGAGCCCCTGAGTTTTTTCGGAATCAACCCGCGGTCCAGATCTTTTAAATTTAGGTCCCTGGTTTTCGCAGTTTAGCCCCTGAAATTTCAAATCTCTTTTATTTTAAGCCTTTAAACTTGTTTTAATCGTATCTTTTGCGTTATAACTCCGATTTGAGTGATTTTCGAACCCACGGCATTGTGATCATATGTAGATTAGATCTAAACCCTTTTTAATCACTGTTCATAATGTTTGGTGTACTGTTTTAGATGGTTTGTACTCATTGCTTGTATATGTGCAACGTGTAGCCGACGATCCGTTCGTGTTTGCTGAAAACCAATCTTGGGAAGTTCCTGAGCAATATTTTGCTGAGAAAGGCAAGTATTCTTTGACCTATGTCCTATTTATTTTAATCACATGATCTAGAGCCTAAATTTGCATGCTCCTATTAAGGATAACTAGCTTGATATTCCTTTACATGTCTATAAACCTGGGAGGGCTGTGATGTTGTAAATTAATTGTTTCCGCTCAACTCACTTTATTTATGTTGCTAATATTGATTATTTAATGATGAACATGATGATAAAAGTTTGGTTTTAGCAACATGGAGACTTGGGCATGTTTTTGTTGGTTTTGCTCAAGTGCTTCACCCTAAGGATCGGTTCGCCGAGCGACCACCCAGGAAAACAGTACAACCACAAGACTCACATGGGCACTGGGCTTGACTGATTAATTAGATGGACTAGGGTTTTGGCTTACTTTCCTGAAATATGGCGTATGAGGGGTCTGGGGGATATGTGACTTTGCCCTTTGCCAATGTGGTGCAGTTTGATTTATTTGTCACCTTTTGGAACGGAACTCTCATATCTTTAGTTAACTGGAGTAACCTGTAACGATTGGGCCATAACTCTACGGATTCTTTGTAAAGGTCTCGTAATAAAACCCTGCCGATTAATCTAAGGTATGAATAAATGGGGTGTTGCAAACCTCGGGCACAATGGGAATCATGACTTGTGGGTAAACTTATACAACCTCTCGAGAGTGTTTAAATTGATATATCAGCCGTGCTCACGGTTAAGAGCGGCCTGGACCCTCATAAATTATAGTTTCATGTTCAATGTAAATGGCTCATGGTGATCATGGTAATGATGTCGGTTGTGGTTATAGTTCATGCTTATCTTTTTAATATGTTTTACTGTCTTTATAATAAAGAGATGGGTAATGCTAATCATTGCTAGTAACTAAAACTTGACCAACTAAAAGTAACTGCTATGCCTGTCCACTATAAAGCCAGTCCCCTTTTATCCTAAATGGAATACTTGTTGAGTGCGTCATGTACTCATTCTTGCTTATTTTATACCCGTTGCATCCATTGCAACCGTTGCTCAGATCCAGAAGGAAGTTGTGGTGATCCTAATCAGGAGTTCTAGGACTACGACGAGTTCTAGGCTGGTGTGCCATCCGTCAGTTGCCTGTGGATCATGGTCGTCTTCCGCTGTCGTTTAGTTATCTCGTTTTCGTTAAGTTACTCGGTTTCGTTAAAGACATTTATGGTCTGTAATATTGGTTATTACTCTTAAGTTAAAGTACTGGTTGTGTTATTACTTTTGTTTATGCTGTGTATGTGATTAAATTGATCCTAGCACATACATGGTTAGCACTTGGTTTTTGTTTCTAAAACTGGGTGCGACAAATCAATTGTTCTTGGACTGTACTGATTCTGTCAGACGGAAGGACCTTATCTCTCAAATTCAGTATCTATAGTTTTAAAAATGTATATGAATATTACTAAAACATTAGTGAAGAAAAAGTATTTACTGAATGTGTACTTGTTAATGTACTTTGATGTCTCGAACATTGATGACGAGCCAACAAAAGTTTCTATAAACTCGCAGACATAGTAACCACAGTGGTTGGTGCCCTGTAGTTGTTTATAACACTAGGAGAAGAAAAAAGATATTAGAGATAATCCACATGCATAAAATAAGAAAACGATGTCGTGCAAGTGGAACATACCTGAAAGTTTTCATCAACTTGTAGCTTTTGTCGTAGTTTCGAGGTCGGGGGTTGCGCCACAATGAAGCACTCTTGCCATACTCTGTGCATGTAATGGTTGATCAGATGGTAGAAAAATTTAATGGTGACTGAGGTAATGTGGAATGGCCTAAATTACTTGTGAAGCATTGTTATGATTTCTGCGTAGTCTTTTGTTGGCTTTCTCAACGAGTCCATTATAGTGATTTTTCCCTCCTTGACTGCGAGTATAATTAGTATCCAATAGAAACTGCATATATATACAAGCAGCAACATTAAATTATTAAGTGCAACGCTGTAAAAGAAAGTGGTATGTGACAGTAAGCACTCACTTAAAGCGATAAGGTAAAAGAAAGTAAGATTTAGAAAGTTGCTCCCTGATCATCCCTGCCAATTTAATATAAGTATCATCAAAATCTTGATCTATACTGTCCTTGTTCACTTAGCTGAGGGTCGATGAAGCCCAAATCCCAAATCTTATTCTTCTGGCACTTTTGCATCTGCATTCTGCATATATCAACGAGACGACACCGATAATATATATAGTAAGGATCGATACACAGATCAACAAGAGTCTATCGAGTTGTAAAAAAACTTACATAGTCCACACTCTCATTAGCGTTATGTCCAAAGCGTCTTGTCGGTAAACATCATATATATCCTTGAAGTCCAACCAAATCCTATAATCATTGTGGCAGTAGTAGTCGCCTTTGACACGGGCAGGAAAAGCAACAGTGCCTTCGGATGAGGCCTTCATGTACCACTGATGGAATCAACGCATTTTAGTCGGTAGGGCTTTTAACTCACGTTGGGTATTTTACTAGAGGTTTTCCCAATTTATATTTCTGTTGTGGCACAAAGTTTTTATTCTTTCTGAGTAATTTCCCTTCCTCGTGGTACTCCTCAGCTGCAATGCCTGCTTCCTTCAAAATTGACGCTTGGTCTATATTAGCTTCTGATAAATTCACTGAATTGAGGAACTCCTCCTTTGAAACGCCTGCTTTCTTCCAAAATGCTTGGTCTACACTGTCTACTTATGGCATCATATACTCACGTTGTTGCTACTCTCCGAGCCGTGGCACTTGTCTTTTCTCTGCCGCTGCCTTAGACAAGTGACGCTCATAGTCAGACATCATAGACTCCTTCGGAGGCTCCATGCAACTCTGAATAAAGTGCTTCTTGGCCTTCGGATCTATTTCTTGCTGCTTTGGAGGCGGCTTTGTGCATCCACTTTGCGGCGCATCTCAGTTGTTTCATCCGCGGTATGATCATAAGGACACTTAATTGTGGTTTTAGAGCATGTCTGTTTACTTGATTTGGAGTTTTTGGTTGGGGGAGGGCTCGGGCTTGAAGGAGGGTCGTTGGCGTGACTCTTGGGTGGGGGAGGGCTTGGTCTTGGTGATCCACCTCCGGCTGTTGCTGTTGATTGAGCATTGGTTGTTCCCCATCGCGGTTTTCTGGCACAAATTTAATGTAGGCCTTCAACCATAGAATCCTTCCGTGGACAACCTCTTTTAGTGTCCTTTCATTGTCGCCTCCTTTCTGTTCGAGCTCCAGGTCCTTATAACCAGATACAACTTGCTCCACTATGACAGTAGAGTACCCATGTGGAATATCAGAGCAGTGGAACTTTTGTCCTGGTACCACCAGTAAAACCATACCATGCGCTACGGCTGTGCATAGGTTCTGCATGGGTATATGTAGCTCACACGAGCAATGGTGCTTGAGGTCATCGACCGGGTAACGTTTTTCATCCTCCGGTGGTCTTGGATCCTGCATCGGTCGTTGAGCCTCCTGCGTCGGTTGTTGATCCTGCACCGGTCGTTGAGCCTCCTCCGTCGGTTGTTGATCCTGCACTGGTCGTTGAGCCTCCTCCGCCATTTGTTGAGCCTCCTCCTGGTTATCATTCTGATAAGGGATCAGCTGTGTGGAGGCAACGTTACTCTTTTTGTAGGAGACAATCGTGTCGGCATAAGTCCCTGTCTGCGGTGCAGGGCTAATACCATTTTCTGCCAATATTTGGCGAAGAAATGCCATATCTTCTGTGATGACATCTAATTTTCCCTCTAAGCTACGGATCTTCGCATCTGCCTCGCTCAAGGTTCTCCGCTTTCTATATGATCCCCTGTCCTTTGGAAACCCAACCTTCCACGACACATTATTGAGCCCTCTTGTTCTACCAGGGTGCTCTCTATTCTCTATGGCCCATGTCAGCTCATCCTTTTCTCTTTCAGGAACGAATTCTCCCTTGGAGGATTTATCGATGGCCTCGACAAGCCTTTCTGCCCGCTTTATTTTGTCATTAAAGATTAGAGTCCCATCACTTGATAAACTTTCCCCGTATCCATAATACTAACATTTGGAGCGTCGGGGCCAATTGGCTGTAGGTAAGTTGACCCCTCGTTGTTCAAGCTCTGCTTCCATCTTCTCCCATTTTGGAATAGATCTTCTATAACCACTAGGACCCATTTTATGATTGTATTTTCTTTTCATTAAAATTCCTGAATTTTGTTCGGAAAATGCCTAGGCCACCACCGATTCCTTGTATTGTACAAACAATTCCCAATCCCCTCTTAACTTTGAGTATTTTCCAAAGTCTGGTGCCTGGCCATGATTCACATAGTTGGCCCACAGTTTTGTCTTGAAGGTTTGGAGGAGAATTACCATCTTCTTTAGGGCCCATTGTTTCACCATCTCTTCAGTTCCTTCAGGTAACGTGAACTTATTTGACAATTCTTTTCATAGTAATTCTTTCTAAGCTCTGGGGACCGATTGAGGGACCACATATTCTTCATGTTCACCTTCAGATTGAACACCCTCTTCAGAATGAGCTTGCTTTTTGTCTGCTTTTTTCCAAACCGGAATGCTTATGGGAATGTTCTCCCTGACTATAATGCCGCAGTTGTTAACAAATTTGGTGGCGGCTTTAACGGGCTCTAGAGGTTGTCCATGGTCTCCCACATGTGTGATCGTGTATCTCTCCTCAAAATTTTCCTTTTTTGTGGGGCCTCGAGGCTTCTTATTTTTCTTCAGTGGGATGGGCTATCAAGAATAAATGATAGTGTTACTCAAAAATCCATATCGTTGATGAGGATGTGGCTGGCTGTAAGAACTATGTATATTGTCTATACTTGGGTACTGTTCAATGTTTTTTCATTGGATGGATGGGCATTATCCTTTGTATCGGAATCAACCTCGGCATTTTCAATGTTTAGGTAAGAATCAGCCTACTCGTGCTGCTACGCACTGATCTCTTCTGTCCCCTTTCTAATCATTGATTCCATAAAATCGTTCTCTTGCTCATCACGCAGCATCTTAGCTAATATGTGTACCAACAAATGTTTTTAATTAGTCGTTTTTTCTCTAATCATTGATGCATGTTTTATAGAACCATGGAAATAGACAGAATGTAAACTATAATTGTAAATCTCTATTTGATTGGCTTCAAAATGTAAACATATTATAAGCCACTAAGGAAGGAGAGAATACTCACCGATGACAGAGAGGACAGGGGGCGGTGTGGCGGGGTCGTGGTGACGGATCCAGACCGGGGTCGGGGAAGAGCAACAATATCCGGGGCCGTGGAGTCGTCGGCTGCGGTGTCGATGAAGGCAGCAAGGAGACGCAGCGGCGGTGCAGGCGTAGGGGCGAACAGCGACTGCGAGACTGCGACAGGGACAAGGAGCGATGGTGGAGCAATTTCGGTGGCGGAGACTGCTCTGCTACAGGTTGAAACGATAACGGAGTTCATTTACGTGTAGGACTTGAGCGCCGGTCTTTGTGAAACTCCGGTGCTAAAAGGTCTTTAGTACCGGGGGATACAAATCCCCGGTACTAAAGATGTGCACAGGACATCGAAGAAAAATGTCGCAAAGGTATCCATTAATACCAGGCCTAGAATGTTATCGATAGTATTGTTTTTTTCGCGCCAAGTTTTTCGGCCCATTTTGTTACCACCCGATGCTAAATACGATTGATTTTGGTAACTCCCGCCTTCAGCAGTTTGCCTTCTTATAATTTACATAAATACCAGGTGATTTCCCCGCGCGTTGTTGCGGGACTTAAACAGTGATTTCCAATATTTTTTTGAAGAAAGGAATAGTAATGATTCAAATGTTTATTTGGCAGAGAAAATAGAATAGTAGATCTACCATGGGGTCTACCAGTACTCAGCCTCTAGTAATAATTCTAATAAACTTACGGAATTAAAACTAGTAAAAAGATTTGTGGAGTGTAAATTTCATTATGTCATGAGCAACACATCTCTAGTGATGACAACTTATTACCTTTTGGTGCACTTCCTAACAATACGTGAATCAAAGAGCTGCACAAAGAACTCCATTTACCTATCATTTTATTACATATTGTCCTACATAGGGGGATATTACATAACTATTTATTTGGGTAAGAAAGGCAAGTCTTACATTTACAAAGTGTAGCGACATTAATACACGAACGAATGTGAGATGTAGGGAATAACTTCAACTTGTTACTGAATGAATTGCAATGACTAAAGCATGATGGTTTCACCTATGTATATATGTATGAGAGAAAAAAATATATAGTTGTACAATAAACCGAAGAGAAAAGTGATTTAAATAGGTATTTTACAATCTTTATTAATAGAAAACTTAAGCTAACAAAAAAATAAATAATGTGTGAAAGTAAGACTCACCTTAATAGGCACGTTGTGAGGGATGCGAGAATTTTTAAAGCGACATGATTTCTAACACATTATATGTGGAAGTAGGACTCAACTTAGCAGGACACATTATTTTTGAACGTACTATTTTTTGAACACATTATACTTGATAACTTATTCATCTTAGTTGAAGAGATTGAATTTTAAATGATCGATCATCTGTGATACATTATTTTTTAACATACTATTTTTTTTAAACACATTATACTCGATAATTTATTTATCTTAGTTGAGAAAGATTGACTTTTATTAGTTTATATGATTGATGATGATGTGGACGATGACATGGCTTTTTAGTGGATGATGATGTGGATAGTTTTCATGTTGAGATATGATCTCAGTGGCCTCCATCTATATAAATATATACGATTCCAAAATACTATTACTTAGGATTAAATAATACTTAGATTTGTTTGCCGTCTTAATATTAAAATACAAAATAAAATCTCGCCACTACATTAATATATATTGCGTACTTGAACAGTACTGATACAACTTTATTTAATAATCCCTTCATTATGATCGCTAAGCATATATGGAGCCTCTTCATTATTTAACAGGATGTGTGCAGTGTCAACCTCCATTTTGAAAGGTGGAGCAATTTTAAGAAAATTAAGAAAATCTTGATGGACAATTTTAAGAAAACTCAAGACCAGGCATCAGTAATGAAAAAAATATTAAAAACTGGAGCAAAATTACAAGGTGCAACAAAAACAAAATACATTGCTGGTACAAAATAACATTAGAAAATACAAGAACTTCACCACAAGTATTGAAACAACACAACTTGGATGGGCTTATATAATATGAAATTTGTCCCAGTACACGTAACAACATTAGTAAATAGTATCACGTACACACGATACAAATTAAATTAAACCACTAAACAAAGTTCATTGCATTGTCCCAGTACACTTCTAACATAAATTAGGATCAAACTTCATCGTCACGACTACTGAATTCCGGGAATAATGCGGGGCAAGCTCCTGCAAGGAATCTGAACAAACGTGTCACGATCATAACCGTGCTGAATGACACTAACCACTTTGTAGAAAACAAACTCAAAAGGCATCATGTCTTCTTCTTCAACCTTGAAAATTTTCCCACACAGGAAATCCACCTCATCAAGAGTAGAGGACAGACAATAGATAACATCTGAAGCATCATCAAATGTGAACTTGAATTGAAAAGCACGGTCAGCTCCACAAGTGTCGCGGATGCACCTAGAAACAAACATCACGTCCTTATGATCATGAGTGGTAGTTCTATCAGTAGGTACAGTTGCAAGCAGCCTCGATTGCTCGCCAAATTGGATGCCAAAATATTGGAGTGCGAATGTTGAAACAGGCTTATCTTCTAGCACGTACCTTCAGATCAGAAGATACATAGTGTTCATAATATTAAAAGTAACAAAAATTCTACAAACAACGTTACAATATAGATAGTGAACATGAGATGCAATGTACATACAAAATATAACAAGTTCATAAAACATTACATCTCTGAGTTCCAATCCTAAAATATATCGTTGAATAACAACATATATGTGACAAATATAATATCAAAATATAATATCAGATCTATGAGTTTTCCATCTTTAATACACAAGTATTAATCACCTAGTAGAAAAAATAACAAATGTAATATCAAAATAGATAAAATCAGTACACATACCTACTGATGACAAGTTCAAAGTAGGTATCATTCTCCGGTTTGCGCCTGGTCAACTTTCCAACACTAACGAGTTGCAATGTTACAACTCCAACATCAAACATAATGCCACGCATGAAACCACACTCAGTCGCATCAGGCGTCGCAAGGAATACAGACTCACTGACATCATCGAAAGCAAACTTGTACTAAGAGGTAATGTGGGGTCCACGACGCTCATCGATGCAACGAGCAACCAACAAGACCTTAACCTTGTTTCGATGATTAAAATCAAGACTCCTAGCTAAACAAGACCCAGTTGCTCCAAAACAAACTCAGAGACAACACAGCCATGACCACCAAAATAAGCCATCTAAAAAATGGAGCATTTAGCGTAATTAAATCAATTATATATTGCAAAAAATACATTACTAAATATTCAGTGCAAATGATCTTGGATGGTACTGTATTTATAAATACTCAACCTTTCTAAATATTCAGAATGTGAAATCATTCTGAATTTCACTCATTTTTTCAGATACAAGTGAGATTTTAAGATCTAAATAATCAGAGAATAATAAAATGAGGTTTGTTACAGTACTTGGATTTAATTGTAGCTATTTATTGGCTCCAATCTAATGACAAAAAACTTAGAAACTGAAGTTGTGTATCAGAACTTAAATCTTGTGGACCGAAACTTAGATCTCATAGACCCGGAACAATGAATAATAATTTAGTATCAGGTGAAGTAAATTGATTCCGTGATTCCACACCAAGTTCATACACAAAACAAAAAGGAGCGCGAACAAATAAAGATAAAAACCCTAACGACTCCAACGAAAAACTAAAAAAATAGCATAGCTGTAGACTACGAAGGACAACAACACCAAAAACACACAACAGAGGGTCAGCGAATAGAACTCGTATCTTGCACAAAAATATTCACAAGAGGCAGTTGAGTGAGCGAAAACAGAACAGGAGAGATCGATGAAGGCAACTGATAGTCGTTTCAGAGCAAAATAGATGGGAATGAAAAAAGGCCGGAGACTTCGTATATACAGGCAGAGATAGGCGGCGCGAAAACCGATATCCATTACTGCGTTGCGGTTCCGTTCCACTTCCGAAACAAATTAGTACCGGGTGTACTTAAGACACGATACAATTTGTATATTAGTACCGGGTGGAGTAAATACCCGGGACTAATGAATATTGTTTATATAAATTAAAAGGATTAAAACATTGCATATGCCACATAAATATTTTACAATATGTAGAAATTGGACTTTTAAATACGGAATGCACAAATTTCATCATAAATATTTAATATTGCATGCCACATAAATATTTAACATTGCATGCCACATAACTATTTTACATATAACTAAACGATTTTATATATAACCAAAATATTCTAATAATACGACGACAGCGCTGAGGCTAAAGCTACAGCCTCTGCCTCCACAAAATGCCGCCGTCGCCGTCCTCCTCGCCGGGCCGCCGTCGCCGCCGTCGCCCCGCCACCATCGCCGCCGTCATCGCCGCGGCGCCACCATCGCCGCCGTCATCGCCGCGGCGCCACCATCGCCGCCATCCTAGTCGATGCCGTCGAGGCCGCCATCGCCGTCGCCATCGGGGCCATCACCGTCGTAGTCCTCCTCTTCCTCCTCCTCCTCCTCCTCAGGATCGTCCTCGGAGGAGTCCTCTTCCTCCTCCTCCTCCTCCTGCTCTAGAGGCCACCCCCAGAAGTCGTCATCATCCTTCCCCTCCTATCGCCTTCGCTTCCGCCACCGCTGGCTCACCTCGTCCGAGGAGGAGCCGTCGGTAGTGTACTTGCCGTCACTGGACCAGTGACCCATTGCGGCTAGGTGGGGATCGGAAGGTGGATCGGGGACGCTTGGTCGCTCGCTAGCTCGTCTCTACCATTTCTTGTTCTCTCACACTGCTCTTCTCTCTTGTTCTTGCTCTCACTACTAGTACTACGCTAAGGCCTAGGCTAGTAGTATTTATATACAAAATTTACAACTTAAGCGACGATTTGCCTCCCCACGATCAAATCATCATCAATTGGACGCGGTACGGAGAAGGATTCCTCACAGAGCAGAGCATCTGGCGGGAAGCCGAACAGGCGCGGGCGACCTTTCACATGAGACAATAACAACGGATCTTCTCGAAACCCGGTGCTGATTAAGCACCGTCCTTGAATCGACCCGATACTAAAGATTTGAGACCCTGACCGATGACGCGTATGCTGGGCAGCCCTAATTAATTATTGTCTACATATACTCTAAACTAAAATTGATTAACAAGTCTTGAATTAATTGAACAACTCCCTCACGTTTTTTTTAACAGCAGGCAGTTAACATCTAGAACCTCTCCCTTAGCTTACTGGGACTAAGACAACAACAGAAAATCAGATCTCCTCAAACTTAAAAACCCCTTCATCGATCTATTCCTTCGTAGCAGGATCATACCAACTGCTGTCTTCTTCTTCAGGGCTTCCAACCTCAAGCGTAATTTTTGGTTTTTCTCTTCCAAGCATAGCAGTAGTAGCCAACTTTGTGCCAAATTCCTTATTATAAGCAGCAAAAGCTTCCAAATTCTACCATAAACCAAATAACTGAGATAAACATAAAACATTTAATTTATTAGTTTCCACAACCCCCACAAGGTTGCTGAACGAACTATTATGCACTAAAAACCTTTTGTTACTTAACCACAGACTCCCTATAGATTCAAAGCCATCACCTACACTTTCGGAAATTTCACTCCACAACGCTCGACAATAACACACTCAAAAATAGATCGTAGAAACTTTTTAATTGAAATTAAAAACCTCTAATGTTGAATTCCTGATGTAAATAATCGTACAAACTTTTTAATTTCCCACGTTTAAATATATGATCATCGTCAGCGGCTTCCAGTAGAGCAGAGACTTGGCGGGAAGGCGAATGGGCACGTGAGCTTCCATTGGAAACCCTGGCACCAGTTTAATACCGGGTCTAATAAAGAGATGAGGCTGTTGTTAACTACATTAGTATCGGGTTGGTGTACTACCCGGTGCAAATAATATTAACACCGGGTGGTGTAACGATCCCCTTTTAATGCAAAAATATAAGCACCGTCTCTTGGGGCGACCCGATACTAAAGTGCTCCCAGGGCTCGCGACCATGGCGCCCGAGGGCTCCTCAGTGTTGCACCCGGTACTGATGCTAGGTTTAGTACTTGGTGCAGTTTTGGCCGATTATTTTGTAAAATGGCAACTCCATCCGAAAGTCTGTTCTCCAGTAGTGCCAATACGAAAAAAGATGAGGGAAATAAAATCTGCTTAGCTGCATGATTGACATTTGCGTATGCTATGGTATGAAATCAGTTAGCATTTTGATGATATATGCTTCAAATAATTGTAGCATGAAGTCAAAAGTAGCAACAAATTTTCATAAAAAAAGTTCATAAATATGAACAAGGATGTTTTTGACGAACATATCAGAGAAGTCGTTAGGATTTTGTTCATGAACTCAAAATACAATTCATACATTACATGAATGCTGCTTGAGTGATCCATGCAGTATTCTGAACAGCGACTGTTTCCGGACTACTTGAATTGTGAATGAGGTGAATGTCCTTGAGAAACTGTAATAAAATAATTCTCGAGAATATAATGCGCGAAGGTGGCACGGGGCAGACAGTCATGGTCTCATGGACGAGGGCGGCGCGATGTGGGCTAGCGTGGATGGTGCCGGTCTGATGGCCATCGAACGGGGCAGAGCCAGCACAGGACGTGGTTGGAAATCGTCATTGGAGGCTTGCCGCTATCCCCATCCCGCATCGGCGGCGAACCCTGCAATCCTTCTGTCGAGGTCTGTCTGCCATGGCTGTGCGTTGCTAACACCGAATCATCATCACGCTCGTCTTCTTCGCCAAGATTGGCCCAATCATCGTGCAGGGTCATCTATTCCATCCCCAATGTACAACAAGCTGTTCTTGCATGATTATCTCTCGAACTCCCTCACCCTCTCCCTCACGACGGCTGTCGCTCGCAGCTCACACAACACAGCCCCAACCCGAGGAAGATCTGAACAGTGCGGTGGCGGATAAACGCTGCAGCGAGCTCGCTCGCCTGTATCTTGGCACTCGATTATTCAGCTAGACCGGGCACCAATCACGCACGGTGGAGCGGGGTACAAATAGGCCGAGCGTATCCTTAGGATTCGCTCCCATGCCCGTCATTCTCGCCACGACCGCGCCGTCCACGTACTGCGCCGAGTCCGCGCGCACTCCGTGCCCCCATGACTCGCAGTCGTGCCCAACGACCCGCGATCCTCCCGCCACCACTCCAACGACCACCGATCGCACCCCCTACACGTGCACGCTGATCCTATCATGCCGCCCGAGCCGACCCGAGCCGGCATTGCCTGCCCTGAGCTCGCCAGTCGCGACACGCCGCGCCATGGCGCGTTCTGCGTGCACACTCACACACACGCACATGCACTACCTAGCACATCGTCAAGCTTAGCTCTAACAATTAGTACTAATGAAAAATTAGCTTATCAATCTCTGTATTGTCCATGTTGTTGTATAACGTTGTCCTTGGATAAGATTGATCTTACTAGTTGTTCTTCCATCTAGAGTTTGAGGCAGGTCTACATAGTGAACACAGTTGACACTTGACAGAAACCCAAAGCCACATATATATCCTGGCCTGGTATCAGTGCAGTTTGTTTATATTATTACAACCCCAAAGCAATCAAATCAGTTATAACAACGACGATACCACGGTCGTGTTTTCAACAAAAGCAGCACAAAAACCACAAGATATACTTTGAGCTATAGTTTGTTTGATTATTCTTCTCCTGTTCTCCATGAATACATAAACCGTGTTCAAATATAAAACTGATCATCAGTGCTTGATGTAGAGGTTGTACTCAACAGTGGCATCGCCTGTCTTGATGTCCAGGGCATGTGTCCGGGCCTGCGCGTACCCGCGCGCCCACCTGAACACGCCGGTGCCGCCCACGACGGCCATCTCCCGGACGGCGCTGAACGCCGCGTTCCGGCCCATGATGGCGACGGTGCTGCCGTTGTACTTGCCGCCCTGGAACACGAAGTTCATGTTCATCATCAGGGACAGCTCGTCCTTGCCGGCGCCGATGTAGGTGCCCTGCGCGCGGCCGACGAGCTTGGACGACTTGAGGTCGGGGCCCTCGGTGAGCGGGTCGTCGATGACGATCACCATGCCGAAGGCGGTCTTGGATGTGTTGGTCACCGCCGCGCGCGCCACCGGCACCGCCGTCGGGCTCGGCCCGCTCACCACGTCGTGCCAGTACAGCTTGATGTGCGTGCTCTTCTCGCCGCTGGCCACCGATGCCGCCGCGGGCGCAGCCGCCAGGATTGGCAGCAGGAGGAGGAGCACGGCGGCGGCCATGGTGTACTGCTGATGGCATTTGTGGCTTTGTGCACGCTCGTATTTATGGGCGAGACCGCCTGGTGCTAGAGAATATTTTGGATGTTGACAGTTTGAGTGGGAAGAGAGAATTTTGTGCATGGCGTGTTAGGGTGGTTGCTTTCGCTGAAATACTTGGTCAGATGCCATAATGCAAGGAGAGAATAGATTGCCGCTGTGGGAGGTAGAGCACAAGTACGGTCTTGGCATTCAGACAAGGAATGTATCTAGAAGAGGCCGGTTATTAGCACGCGTCAATGTTGTGTTGTTAATCTATTGTAAGTGCAAAATGAAACCAAAATTGAGGAAATTTAACTGATTAATTGATCGTCATGCCCCTATGTGGCGCTATGGGCTTGCAAATTTAAGTGACATAATATGTATTATTTCCTTAGTTCTTAAATGTTTGCTGCCATTTTTTTCCGCAATTTTAACCACTTAGACTATGTACAGTGGGTTGAGTAAATGGATTGCTTATACACTGTAGCGACACTGTTTACAGAGAGAGTTAGGTAGAATAGTAGATACACAATGCATTTACACATCCTGCTGCACATAGTTTTATTTGGTTAACTTTTTTTCTGTCAACGTACGCAAAAATTGCTCCATTATCTAAGACGAAGCTTCTTTAGGAACAAAGAAAATTTTCTAAATCCTTCAATTTGAAATATGTTTCTACTGTTTATTGTGAAATTCCTAGGAAACTCATGCATTCCAATTTCCAAATAGCCCTGCAGCTCTCTGCTCAACGATGTGCGCACCTCACCGAGCCACATGCATGCTGCTTCTTTATTAGGCAAGGATTGGCTGCGTTATCTGATTGGTCGTCGAGTGTCCGAGGAATATGATGCATCGATCAGATGAAAGAGCTTAATTATTATTATTATTATTTTTTGAAACGAACCGTCAGGAGAGCTGCCTGCTATATTAAAAAGAGAAAAGCGCAAAGAAGCGCAAAGAATTGTACAAGGACTGCAACGGCAGCAAACAAGCAAAAACAGAAACGAGACACGCAAAATATTGAACTAGTCACGGCGGATGAGGCCTCCAAGGTGTTTGGCCCCCGCTGCTGACCAGAGTGCTGCCGCTTCTTTGATCACATTGAGAACCCGTTGGACAGAGGCTTCTCTGTGGTCAAAAATTCTTGCATTCCTCTCCCGCCAGATCTTCCAAATCACTAAAATGATTAGGCTCCTCACACCCTTTTTATTTCTAAACATCGCATCTGCTAGGTCAGTCCACCAAAGACAAACGGAGTCATAGTGCCCCCAAGAGCTTGGGACGAGATTCTCTGAAGCAGTCCAAAGAGCGACCTCCCTCCAAATACGCTTGACAAAGCGACAATTAGCAAAGAGATGTATCCCTGACTCCTGGGTTGAGCGGCACAAGGCGCACAAGGGGCTATGGGGCCACCCTCTCCTAGCCAGCCGATCTTCTGTCCAAATCCTATCCTAAATCGCTAGCCAACTGAACAATTTGCATTTTGGTGGTGCCCAAACCCTCCAGATGAGTCGCTGAGCTTTGGGTCGTTGGATCCGGTAGGCTTTAATGGGACACGCACTAGAGTAGAGAAGAGAGTGCACTACAGATGGATGTGGTGGATGATATAGCAAATCTGCCTTGTGGATTAATTTTGTCGATTGATGGATGACCGAGTGTTTTGTGCCTGAAATCGGGCTCACCAATCTTCGACGACATCATGTTCGTTTATGGGATCATGCATGATGCATGCCTCATGGGTGGGGTCGGTGTACATGTTGCTGGGGACTGGCTGGTTGTTGCTGTGCTGACAATCTGACATTGTAATAGGAATGGATAGGGTGGCAGTTTGTTTCAAATGTTTCTTCACAAGCTAAATAAGCCATTGATGATTGTTAGTTTAAAACCGAATAGAGGTGTGTTTTAGGCCTGATGCTTAAGATTCCTAAGCTAAATTTGAGGGCCGACAGGAGCATAGATGGCCAGATGGGCCGTACCTAACGGGCCGACACAGGGCACGGCCCGGTTAGCGATGCCTGGGCTGGCACGGCCCGAAGGGCATGCCGTGCTTGGGCCGAGGCCAAGGCACGCAGTGCCGGCACGATTATTATTTTTATTTTTACTATATTTATATATATATATATTTGTGTATTATTGAAGTGTAATCACAAATGAACAAGAAGTCAATTAGCTAGCAAAGGTGGGCGAGTGTGCCAACCTAGCAGGCTGGGGGTTTGAATCTCTACACATGCATGTTTTTTCTGTATTTTTTCCCTTTTTGTCTTGGGTCGGCCCGGCACGGTTAGCAGCCGCCGTGTCGTGCCTGGGCCGCGGCCAAGGCACGCAGTGCCGCTCGGCACGGCACGTTTGCGGGCCATGCCTAGCGGCCCCGTGCCGGGCCGGGCCGTGCCATCCGTTTGGCCACCTATAGACGGGAGACCCGTTCCGGCCATTATGTTACCATCACTACCATGCATGGAACGACAATAGTCTCAACCCAACGCAAGAACGTAGTGAAACACGGTGCTAATAATCTGACTGACCCATATCCTTGACAGTAAAACACGGCAAGATGATGATTTTTACACCCTGCTGCGCGCGCACCCACCGAATCCAAGCGAAATAAAGTTGAAGATATATGGAAAGCATGGAGAAAAGGGTTGGAAATTTGAGCTGAAAGTAAGGTTAGAACAGAGGAAAGGTTGGAGATTTTTTTCAAATCTGAGCTGACAGATACTGATCTATAGTGCGCTCGCGCGTGTTTGCAGAACCCCTGCTTGTGTGTGGCTGCCAAAGAAAAAAAATCTGTAAAACGGCTTTGGCACGCCCAAAGTGCGGCAACATAGCAGTGTATATGCCGCTTGTTGACTTGAGGCGCAACTGAGAGCAAAAAAAGTGCAGCAAAACCCTGTCGTGTCGTTTGTACCCAAGTGGAATGGACTGACTTTATTTACCACATCCGTGCAGGCCGGCCAAACGATCGAACGCCCCCGTGCGTCGGGGTACATGCGTTAGCACGTCATTAGGGAGCTAAGCATTACGCCCCCTGCCTAATATGTATCGTTCCCTTCAAAGCACCTTGGAGCTCGAACTCAAATAATGAAACCATGCATACCACACGCCGTATGTTTGAGTGAAGTCCAGTCCACGTTGTCCCCTCAACTTCACACAAGTATAGAAAAACTCCTATTTTAGAACTGGCCAAGTACGAATATAGCTCAGCCGATTAGATTTGAAGGCGGGTTCACCACTCTATTTAGAAATATAACTTGTTTCAAAATTTGTCCTAAGTTAAATGTGTTTGTATTTTGACTAAATTTGTTGAAAACATAGCAACGTACGTCCTAAGTCCAAACAAATCTACTGTAAATTTGATTCGATGCTTGATTTAATGAAACCTCAACTACTGAGAGACTATGGACTACTCACAAACATCTACAACAGCGTAGCTTTCTTTTATTTATTTTTTAGAATCTCTACAGGAGCGTAGTACATGTTTATTTCATTTCATTGGAAACTGACACACTTTACGAACGCACACACAAATTAGTGAGGCAGCCTGCCATAAGGAGAACCCAGCAAGGAGCCAGTGGCCCAGGAAGAATACTTTCGCAGGCAAAATAGCCCAACTCTACCCTAGTACGATTTTCTTTTTTTTTTCTTTTCTTGCACAAATAATCATCTCCAACATACACCCACACAAGCAGATATGGTGGGATTTAAATATCGTCAACGGAGTCATGTTTTATTTTTTTTAGCTCAGGTATATATAAGAGCTCAAACTACTAATTCCACCATAACACACAACACACTTGGCCGTATTTAAATCCCACCGTCATAACTGGAGAAAATAGTATGTTTTTGTAATTTTTATCTGATCATTTTTTTAAACTACGACATGTATAATGTAAAATATATTTAAAAATCGAGTACTACTACTCTAGTTTTTTAGGGGAAGTGCTACTCTTGTTGGTTGGTCATTGCATGGATGATGGATGTGGCCCATTTTGAATGCAAGTAGCACGATCTGTCCAGCTTGTAGCCCACTCAACCTTCCAAAGAAATACCCACTACATTAGGACATGCACAGAGTGTTTAGATGAGGTGGTTGGCCTAAAAAACAGTTTATTTTTACCATGCTATTGGCACCTGGTGCTTAAAAGATACCTAATAAGATGCTTACGTTACCACCGGTGCTTAATGAGTGCTAATGAGGTGATTAAGTCTATCTAAACACATGTTTGCATCATAGAAATTAGCTTCTATACTGATGCTTAAAGCAAGTCCAGCAGATCATCTATATGGTCATCTACGGTACGAAAATGATACTGTAGACATAGTAGAGTTTGAATATAGACGATGAAACAGACGATCAGTTGGACTCGGCCTTAGGGCCTGTTTGGGAGAGTTTCACTTCAACAATTTCAGCTTCATTCCACTAGCTTCACTTTTACTTTGGTTTTGAAGGTGTTTAGCTTGCAAGGTAGCTCCAGTTTCTAAAACGATGATTTTATTGTGAACATCCCATTGTGCCCTCTCCACACGACTCTCTCCTTCGTAGTAGGAAAACATGGTCAGACGGGCGGGAGGAGGAGGTTGAGGCGGGCACGGGGGTGGAGGAGGCCGCAGTGGCCGTGTGGGTGTTTTTGCGGGAAATTGGTAGGCGATCGTACGGCAACCAACACACAATGAGCTGGGAGATGCGCTGCTGCTTCGGTCGTCTCTCTTGTGACGCGGCTCGACTAGCCCTGCGGCTTGGGGGATGGTCTGGTAGAGGTGCTTGCGGAGGCATGCTACCTGGCTTGACCTTCTGGCCAAGAAGGCCCATTAAGCCCATCAGCCGATCTGATGGAGATCCTATATCGGCTAGGATTTGGCGGCAACTGAGCGGAGGAGCCCACCTCATCGTCGCGGGAGAGGAGGTGGGCGCAGGGGTGGAGGAGGCTGCAGCGGCTGTGTGGTGGAGAAGCCCACCTCGCTGCGCGGAAGAGGGGGCATGCGCACGGGTGAAGGAGCCCACCTTGCCGGCGCGAGAAGGCGGGCGTGGGGTGGAGGAGTCCACCTTGCTGACGCGGCAGAGAAGGCGGCCATGGGGTGGAGGAGCCCACCTCACTGTCGCAAAAGAGGAGCCGGCCATGGGATGGAGGAGCCGGCACCTCACCGGCGTGGGAGAGGAGCGAGGCGGGTGTCGGGGTGGAGGCGCCCACTATGACTGTGGGGATGGAGGAGCTTACATCGCCAATGCAGGAGAGGAGGCAGATTGTGAGGATGGAGGAGGCTTATGCGTGAGATGTATCACGAACTAGTATAGGATGGAGACTGTGTAATGAGAGTAAGTAATTACCTAGCTATCAGCTTTATGAGGAGTTCATGAGGAGGTACGAAATAAGATTTTTGTAAAGCACCCCTTTAGCAGCAGCTCTAGGAAAAACACGAAGTTGACTCTAAATTTTAGTTTTTTTTCTTGAAGATAAGAGCTCGTGGAGTTAGACATGTTTGGATAGAAGCTGAAATTGTTGAAGTGAAGCTGTCCCAAACAAGTCCTTAGAATTGTGGTGCTATATATAAGCACATATGTTTAAATACCTTGCATTGTATGTGTCCTTAGACTATCTCCAGCACTCAGATATGGCCTTACAAATATATATTTATCCAAAAAGAAGAAGAAAATCCTCGATAATTTGACCAGATATTAGTGCATCTAACCACCCTGCAGACGTAGCCATCGATTATAGGTTGTTTTCTTTTTCGTGCACAGTGCCTGGTCATGCACTCATGATCGGCCGCGCCGGTCGGTGGGAATTTCATTCCCGTGCGTGTCAATGAAGATTTGTATTACTATACACTCTTCTCATTTATAGCAATCTGAACAAAACCCATAAGTAGGGAACTGGAAGTACTCCATCCATATTTAAACTACTACATTCCAAAGATTATGCTTTCCTTCACTGTTAATAATTAAATAATAATATAAGTTCAAAAAAATAATTTACGTGTATTTAGAAACAAATTGGGGTGAAAAATCGATTGATCTTTTGGCGGTCAAACTACCGCAACTAAAAAAATAATAGAGCAAGTACGGTTCGGTACGCCCTTTTTTTTTCTTAGCACAGTTCATATTGCTCGTCACTCGTCAGCTAGCCTGATGGCTGGGCCGCGGCCAGGGATCACCATGTGGGAAGAAGGAGATGACGGGCACATGGACACACGAACCCTTTCTGCCGGCCAACCGGCCAATCGACCTGTCCCTTGACCTCCTGCCACAGATCGCCCTCTCAGAGTTTTCGACGAAACATACGCCATGTCCATGTCCATGGACCAAGGCCGGCCATGGGGAGAGGAGCTGTCATTCAGGAGCTCGCGTGCACCCACACAACGCCGGGGAACATGGCGCCACCGACCGGCCGGCCGTCATCATGGAGCTAGTCCGGCCGGCCGGACGGCCGGCCACAGCAGCAACTAGGCACGCACCAATGATTACCATGATGTACGCACGCACAGTACTGAGAGCGAGTAGTGGGAGGAGGAGGACGAGACGAACACTGCGATGCAGCTAGCACGCCATTCCGATTCGCTGCAGAGTTATGGGGGTGACATGTACATGGCACCTAATAATACAAGAGGATGATGGTATTGGTATATAGGGACAGCCAGCTTTGATTATTTCCTTCTTTTTCTCTAATTTCCACAATAATTATTCAGCTCTTGTGTAGTGCTCTCTGTTTTGTTTGCTTGTGGTGTGTGTCATCCCGTCGATCTGGCGTGCAGTGGTGTGTGGTGATGTCGTCGATCTGGTGCTTTGTTTAAGGAGGCAGCCGGCCTAATCATCTCACCAGCATATGGCTTACAGTTTGGCACACACCCCACAGCAGTAGCATCCTCATAATAAACATGCATGTGCTCTCATATATTAAATTGCTACCAGCAACAAATAAACCAAGATTAGAAAAAATAAGCAGATGCAGATCTATCTGACTATCTGAGGATGATCAAGTTTTTACTACCAGCTAGCTAACATCTCTCTTATGAGACAAAGTACATTCATGTAGCTAGGTTTATTGATCCTTTATCAAGCACACAGCTCATCATCAACATCAACATCAACATATATGATATATAGCACACTAGTAGTCTTACATAGCTTCTGGCTTAATGATCGCCAGCATCAGGGGCGTGCCTAGTGTCCAGACGACCGGGGTGATCCAAACAACAATTAACGTCACACACGCCGATCGATTCTACTATCGTATCAACACAAGAGGATTATCATCAAATCCTTAATCAGATCATATATATCTACAAAGTACACACCTTGATAGGGTTTTCCCTTAATTTGATCATGTTCTCCCACTCATCGTCTTTCGGGTTGTTGCCCGGACGACCGCCGGCGGTCTGGAACTTGGAGCGACGACGAGCCGGCGGGGGCGGAAGGTGCCGTCAGCGACGACGTCCATGGCGCTCTTGCACCCGTGCAGGTCGAGGAAGGCCACGAGCCCGCCGCCGCCGGAGACCCACCACCGGCGCTCGGCGCGGCAGGACGCCGCTCGCTGCTTTGGCGCCGTCGTCGTCGGAGCCGGCGCCGCCCACAGCTTGTCGTCGTCGTCCTCCGCGGCGTCGTAATCGTCTTCCCTAGTGCACTCGGCGAAGGCGGCGACGAAGGGGTCGTCTCCGTCGTCCCTGCATCCGTGCTGCGCGGCGGCGCGCGGGGGGCGCCGCCGGCGTCGCCGAGGCGCCGGGGTGAGCGGCGGCGGCGGGAGCGGAAGCGGGAGCGGGGTGCCGGCGGGGGACGCGCGGCCGACGCGCGACGAGGTCTTGGGCACGCCCGGGTGGCGCTCCCACGAGAAGGGCACGAGCGAGGCGCTGCTGGCGCGGGGGGACGCGGCCGGCGACGGCGGCGACGGGCAGAAGGTGGAGGCGCTGGTGGAGACGGAGGAGGAGGACGAGGAGGAGCAGGAGTAGGAGCTGCAGTGGCGCCCGCGCCGGGGCGCGGCTGGCGGCGACGGCAACGACAGTGGCGGGGGCGGCAGGGGCAGCGGCTGCGGCGGCGCTTGCTGAGATGGTCGCATCATGGACGGCGGCGTGCTCTGCTGGAGGGGAGCGTCTGTGGGTGTAGTTTGAGAAGGGCCGTTGGAGGGCGGGACAGGGGTGTCGGGATAAATACCGTTGGGTATTTGCACGGAGGTCCCTGAGGTTTTCATCCAATTTGTTTCTCAGATTTTCAGTTCATGGATTTGGTCAAAAAGATACTGCCTTCTCCCCGCCGCCGCCACCCTGCCTCCTTCCCCCTCCCCTCGCCGTCGCCGGACGGGGCCGCCAGCCTTCGGCTCGGACTCCTAGGATGGCGACGGCGGGGCCTTCGCGCCCCTAGATCTCGTGCCGTCGTCTTTTTCCCTCTTCCCCGCCGGTTGCCGCGGACGTGCTGCCTATGCCGCCGCCGAGCGCGGCCCGGCGCTGGGCGAGGACGGACGCCGCCGGCCACCGCCGAACGCCACGTGGGCGCCGCCGGCGCGGGTGCGAACGGGTGCAGCCGGCTGCGTCCATGGGCGGCTGCCGTCGGCCGCCGCCGGGTGCGGATGCCTCCCTCCCCGTCGTCTCTGGCTCTTGGCCTGGGACCGCCGTTGTCGGTGGTGCCGTGGATCTAGTCTGGCCCAATCAAAAGCAAGGTGATGAGCGACTACACTGCGCAATTAAGTCTTTAGCTATTGTCAATGTTGTTCGTTCTTGCTTTATGACATGTGTCAGTTTAGTATCGTTTCACGGAATCGCTTACTCAGGTGACACATCCCATTTTTAGATGGATTCTACGGATTGATCGTGTGCCTATTGGCTTGTTCACGAATCAGTCATCGTAAGATTGCACATCTAAAAATTGTTTGTCTGTCGTAGAGTTCGTGGCCGTTGAGATTGGCTAGACTAAACAGTTTGACAACATTGACCGGTTTGAGGGTGGAGACAGCGCATGGATGTTTCGATGTTGTGGTATTCTTGTGTATCCATTTCTTCAACTTCGGGGAGAAATCTCTAGGGCTGGCCTTAATTAGTTGTCCCTAACTTTGGTATTGTTGATTCCTTGGTTTTGAAGTACGAGGATTTGCTTTCTTGGTGAAAACCTTTGGTCTGACCTTCATTGGTTGGATCATCGCAACGACGGCGTGAGGTCACGTCGTACCCTTCTTGGAGGCGTTGCATTTGGAGAGACTCATCGTAGCCTGTGTGTTGTTTTGTTGGTGGACAGAGCCGAAGACTAAATTGTGTGTTGTAGTGGATGTGGTATATTGGTTTGTCATGTTCTTTTTTCTCATTTGGTTGTGTACACCTTAGTTGTGTAGAAGCCGAAAGATTTCTTAGTGTTTTGTATCAACTTGATGTAATCTACTAAGATAAATAAAGCTTCCTTTTCCAAAAAAAAACAAAAAAATTAACATAAGATGTTTTTAGTTTAACTTTATTTCAATTTTTAAAAATATATACATCGTGTATTTATGACAGAAGAGAGTATAAAAATAGTCGAGTTTTCTATGTCCAATTCCCCGTGATTTTTTGTACACGGGTCATTTTCCGCATTCAGTGAAAATACAATCCCAGGACTTTGCTAGTGTTCATATAAGTTCACTAAATGACTAATCATGAGTGGTGCACGGTAACAGACATGAAACCCATGACAATTTGAATTTCAGTTTGGCAATGGTACGGTACGTTGGCAGTGGCAGGGGCTGGCCATTGACTCGTGCCGACGATGCGTAGAGTTTGATTCTTTTGATTTTTCTTAAATTTCAGTTACCCAACACTAGGAATATTCATATCGGTCCCTAAAAATCATCAAGACCAAAAAAATAGTCTCAGTTCGGTATGGTCAGTCTACTTCAGCAATGTTTTACATGTGCGGCTCACAAATATAATAGAACCGAATTGAAAAGAAAATGATGGAAAAAATCATGAAGCAATAATGAACTCTCTATTGATCAGGGCCGCCTTGCTACGACACCAAGCTCATCCATTATGGTCTGCTGAACACCTGAGCGGTTGGCTAGGGGAACCTATTTGGCTACCAGAATTATTAGATGATGATGCATATCCATTGCTAACGAGGACATAGAAGAAATCGGGCATAGAGAGGCATTTGGATAAGTGTACAACCAGGTTGAGGAGTAGGGGATAATGTGGCATGTTGGTGTGTATCCCCCAATAAAAGGCTATAGGACTAGAAAAGTAGCTCCCCCTCGTGAGCCGGCTCATGCTTGGAGTGGCTCGCGAGGCTGAGCCAAGCTTAACTCTCTGTCTCACCAAAGTAGTGGAGCCGAGCTAAGCCGGCTCGTGAGTTCGACTCAAGATAACTCATTGGATGATTCTATGATAATCGATTGATTGGTTTTTGATATCTGGATGTGTGAAACATCAGATTGTAACTAAGTGAGAAATATGTATCATGTAACTATTGGTCGTTGTTTGTACCATCTAAAAATGTAAGTAGCTTGATTGCCGTTAAACTTATTGGAGTGGGTGTTTGGCTTTGGCTCGCGAGCCTCTGCCGAACCGAACCGAGCCATTTCCTAGCATAAATGGTAGAGCGTGATTGGAGTTGAGAACACTTAGGCAAAATGTCCATTTTTATCTTCTGATCCACAGTATTTGCGAAAGCTGCCTGGACTTTGCCAATGCCTGAGGAGAGTGATGAGGGTTTCTTTGAGGTTGGGGTTGCATGTACGGCCTTCGCTAGAGCAACTGTTGATCGAGAGTTCTTGGCTGCTAGTTTGTTTAGCTAGCTCTTGTAATATAACTACTTCGGACGAGCTGGATGCAAGCTAAGAATTTTGTTTGAAACATCAACTTTATAGTTGACCAGTACAAAGGGATACGGGTAAAAGACTAAGCAGTAACTGCTCCCTCCGTTCTAAATTACAGGTCACTCGACTATTGATACTTATCATTTATTTTATTGTAATTTAAATTATTATATAATATAAGAATTAAACTTTTCAATATTTTCGTAATTTTTGTGAATAAGACGAGTTGGTCAAACTTATTGCCAAAAAAAAATCAAACGATCTATAAATTGGAACAGAAGGAATAATAACTAAACCTCATCACCCAATTTGAGAAAAAATATGAAAAAAATAATAGCATGTGTCATTTGCAAACAATCACTTGATCTAAAATCTTGAATAGTACTGTCTCGTACTCCTGGTGTTGCCGCTTGCAGTAGCAGCAGCAGGAGCTGCCAGCAGCAGCCTGCCACATTCAGTCCAGTCCAGTACTCCAAACATATGGGTAGAGCTGGCGGTTGGACGGACCGTCCATGGCGTGGGGTTTGCTCTTCGTCTTCTTCGCGCCCACGCCTCTTCGCACTTCTCCGCTTCTTGATTCGTTCGTTCGTTGCCACCCTTCCTCCCTGTCAAATTTTTGTAGCATCTGTTGACGGATGGGATACACGTAGGCTGCCTTGATGCGAAAAAGAATCGAAGGTCTCTGCAGCTTTGTGCTTGCGTGCTTTTACAGATGGAGCCACGGTTACAAAGGCGAAGACACAGCAGGTTGGTGGATCTCTGCATCCCTCAATTAAGTTTGGTTCGTTCGATCGTGCGCATGGGTGCATGTTACGCTTGGCTTGGCAGGTAAGAATGACCGTATAGAATTCCGGCCGGATGGAACTTTATATCTGCGGTGATATGTTTTTAAGATCAAAGATATTGTAAATGCATGCGCACACCCAATATTGTACAACGGTCACATCCTCAGAGCTGTATCTAGGAAATGATAACCAGAAATCGAAGCAAATTCTAATGCGACAACCCCAATGTCTCGTTCACTGGACGGATGGCTTCCCTATTGTTCTCATGCTGCAGTGCCCAAAATAGTAGATAATATGTTCCCTGAAGGCAATCGGCATAATCTAAGAACATTTAAAAAAAAAGATCAGATCATTGCGTGTGCACCAAATAACCCATAATTGCGATTATATGAAACAAAACTTTTTGATACTCTAGATCTCACATTGGGTACGCCTTGCAGAGTTGATATAGTCATCATATATAGACCCGCCTCCGCGGTAAAAGAGCATGCTCTTTTCAAATAATATAAAAAGGACTCACCAAACAAGCCATAAACAAGAAATCCTTCCGATGCTAACCTAAAACCACTAATCAAATGGCTCAAAAATCGAAATAGTGACTCATATACAGCAAATCAAATGACTTAAAGCACAACCTTAGTTGTGTAAACGTATACTTCATCGGCCCAAGATATGCCGGCAGGGAGCCCATTAGGCCAGGCTTAGCTAGAACATGAGAATCAATATACATCTCAACCTACTCCAATCTTGTGCCTTCATCGGCATCTTCATCTTCGCTACAAGATATCGCACTCCATTGTGTGACACCAATACCACCATATCTCAACATCCCGCGCCATTCCTTGACAGTTCGCCATTCAACGCCACCTCACAAACTTGTCTCCCCCGTCAGCAACCACCATACCTCATTGTCCTCTCTGCCCCCACCTTGCCCCACCTAGGTGCAACACCTCTGCCAACTTGCATTGGCCACATCGGACACTTACCGCTCGTGCGCTCCACCTCCTTATGCACAGAGGAGAAGAAGATCTACTTGGTGCGATGGTGTCCAACTTGAGCTACCAACCAAATAGATGGTTTGCTATTGCATTCCTTAATACAGGACGATCACAGCTTTTCTTAATAGAAACAGAGTTTTTGACTTTATCTCCTATATGAAGAGAATCAGACTTATTTTTATTATAACTCAAGCCAAAGTACTTAACAGGGGCCAAATTACAGAAAAAGAAAGCCTAACCAACATATGGCTAGCCAAAAGAAGCAAACACATGTAAAGCCACTGTCTCTAACTATTGTTGGTAGCCCTAAACAGTCACTTGTGCTTCATATTCATTTCACTGCAATGGTCCAAACTAGAGCCAGTGGTTCCCTTGGAAAATATTTGCATAGTCGAGTCTTATAGAAAACAATATCATTTCTAGAGAGACACAAAGCACAGCACAACCCTATTGCACCTCATAGAAGTAATATGCTATTCTTTTGTCCACCCTACTTTAACCAAAGATCAAAAACATCTCTAGCATCAGTTGGAGGCACACTGTACCCCAAACGACATATAGACTATTCACATAGAAATTTTGCATATAGGCAGTCAAAAAAGAGGTATTGTATAGTTTCAGTTCTACAATAAAAAGCGCATGTTTTGTCCCCATGCCAATTCCGCCTACTAAGATTATATTTGGTCATCAACACCCCTTTCTTCTTCAAGTACCAAATAAAACTTTTTATTTTAAAATGTAACCTAGTACGCCAAATGTCTTGTGGGCTTAGAATATTATTGTTAATGAGATATTTGTACATCAAACGAACTGAGAAAGACACATTCCTTTGAAGATCCCACCTAAAAACATCATTCACCACCTATAACGTAATATTCAAAACTCTAAAGACAAAGTTATGCCAATCTATAAGCTTGTCTCCCAACAATGCTCTACTAAATGAGACATTTAAAGGCGAGGAGCTAGCTTATAACTTCTGCTACCATTGCATGTTTATTCCTAACTATACTAAAAAATAAGTGGTACTTATGTTTTAAAGGATGTTTTCTAGCCAAGTATCCTCCCAAAATATAATATGGTCTGATTTTTTTTTTAAAAAAATAAAGGATTCTAGATTAAGAAACTTGAACTTGATCTCATGAGGCCTGACCATAAGTGTGAATATCTCGGTCCCATCTCAACTTATCTGAGGGTCTCGTTCTTAAGGAATTTATTACGAATTAGTTGTTACTAGATCCTATCTCCTTAAAAAGTCTAAAAACATGTGTTTAATAAACATTTGTTCTGCAAATCAAGATTCAGGATGCCTAGACCCTTGACCTTTTGGTTGACAGAGTATCTCCCACCTAATCAACCTGTATTTCTTTCTATGTTGACCATTTTGCTAATAAAGCCTTATGTAATAGTCCATCTTTTGAAGTACTCCTTTTGGAACTTCGAAGAAGGAGAGTATAAACACTGACAAGCTTGATAACACAAAATTAATCGGAATCAGTCTGCCACCAATTGACAGCAACTTTCCTTCCCACCCATTAAGCCTATTTTCAAACATGTCCTCAACTATTTCTCAATCTTTGTTACTCAATTTCCTATAGTGCATACAGCATGCCTAGGTATCTGAATGCAAAGAAAAACCTAAGACACAACCAAACAAACGCGAGTAAGCCTCTTCTTCATGTTTTGCCTGACCAAAATAGAAGAGCTCACATTTACGGAAATTAATCTTCAGTTCCAGTAACTACTCAAAAGTGCAAAGAAGCAGTTTTAAGTTCTTCGCTTATTCAAAGTCATACTAAAAAGTGTCATATGCGTACTGAAGAATGGGTAAACCATCTTCCATCGGACGTGGGATTAGCCCTTCGTTCTAATCCGCTTCATATATATAGGGTCCGAGCCAGGATATTCCATGGCCACCTTTTTTTAGATGATGATCCATATATATATGTCATATGTGGGCTCGAGATCTCAGCCTGCTGGCTGATCGGCATGAACACACACCTTGGTATCGATGGCATGCATCAAACGATGATGGTGAAGAAATGCAACCAATACGCTCCCTTGCATGATACCCATCCCAACTCAGTGTTAGTCCTTAACTCATGTTTCGTTCCTTGGACACACATCCGGCCGGCTGGCCTGACGGCTTTACTGCCCATGCCCACATGCATATATAGCTAGGAGTTGTGTGATAAACCACAGTACCAGACAGTACGTATTGACAGGGCTGGAGAACAGGCCGGCCAAGAGCACGTACTGACAAAAAAAGATCCACACTCAATAAAGGTACCAATAATGTCCCATAATCTTTCGTACTTGCCAGAGCTTTTCCCTTCTCTGTACAGTAGTATGCTCTTAAGACTACGTGCAGTGAATTGGGCAAAATAGATTGTCTATATAGCGATACTGTTCACAGAGAGAGGTAGTTGGAATAGTAGATACACAATACATTTACACATCCTGCTGCGCATAGTCTAACGAACACCACCCCTTTTTAATGCATGCGTGGTCCTCTATATTATATATATCCATGTGTGTCACATGATCCCATCATGTAGTGTACAGGGACTTTGGTTCCAAGCTTCCGATCCACCGTGCCTATAATATCATCCATTGCATTCCTTCGGTCCCCATGGAGACTAACATCAAGAGCAAGATGCGTGATAGACTTATGCTAGACAGATCAAGACGAAGAAGCATTAGGAGGGCTTCCTCCATCGTCTTCTACCTTTCTAGCTCCTTTCAAATTTATAGCGGCGACAGTGAGTCAGTGACACGCGAGTAGAGTTGTGCTTTCTGTGGTGCCTATGTGTGGAGTAGTCTCAGGCTGGAGGTTGTGGTATGTTGAGTGCTACTGGCTATTAGCCCGTGCTTTGCTACGGACATCTTATATTTAAAGAAATAATAATTATTCTAACACATATTCTTAGAAAAAAAACAATAGTAGTATAAGAACGTACAATAGCGAGCTTGTATAACCTAAAGCTATCTACACTCATACTACTCTACTTTTTACTTAAAAATATATTATGTCCTGATTAACACGATTTTAAAATACGGTAAATAATTTTCCACACTCATTTTCTCTATATTTTCATCATATGCAAACTATCACACTTTTTTATTATTTCCCTTAGCTTACACCTAACCACTCTCACACACTTTCTCTCCTTTCCCCTGCCTCCGCGACGACCTCCCGCTCCGCCCACCTCTCCTCCGCAGCCTACACCACCACCTTCCCTCCGTCGCATTGCTGGATTCTCCCGCCACCCCATCTCGTGCTCTGGTGTCCTCCTACCGGTAGTGTTACATGGACACGAGTGCAGGTGTTGAAATCAGACTCGGTTGTGGGTGTCCGATTCGGCAAATCCTAAAAATCAGGATTCGAACACATTTTTATTATTGGAGAAAAAATATTCAATATTGACAAGAGTTTAAGTGTTTTTAGGCCTCCTCCGTAGCTAGGCCGAATCTGGCTCAGCCCGTTTTTTACCCCGCCACCCCCTTTTGGCCTGTTAGGCCCATCCGGCCGATGGCCTATGGCCTCTCCCGCACCCTTCCTTTTCTCCTCGCGTCTCTCGCCTTCTCCTTCCGTATCGTAGCCACCGCCTCCTCCCACATCGCCGCCACTGCCTCCCTTGGCTCACCGCCTCCTTCCGCGGCGCGGCCGGCGCGATGCCTCCCCGCCTACTTCCCCTCCGCGCGCGGCCGGTGCCCTCCCCCCCTTCGTCACCGACCCCGACCTTGGCCCCACTCCCTCCGGTGTGGATCTGCCCCGTCGCTGAGCTTGGAGGCCGTGGCGATGGCGTCGATGGCCAGATCCGCCTGCCGCCGAGCTTGGAGGCCGCGGCGACGGGGTCGGTGGCCCGATCCGCGGCGACACGGCGGCGCCTGCCTCCTCTCTTTCCTCGTCGTCCTCTCTCCTTGTCTGTCCATGAGCGGGCAGGGCGGTGGCGGAGACCGGCGCCTCCCACTCTCCTCTCCACGCAGCCTCTTGGATCCGCCCGCCTCGTCGCCGCCCGTCTGCTCGTCGCGCTCGCCTCCCTGGTGCCGCCGGCTGCTTCTTTCCTTCGCCCCTTGGCCGCCTCCTCTCTCCTCTGCCTTCTCCAAGCCCGGCTACCGCCTCCTCTCTCTCTCTCTCTCCTCTTACGCGCCCGGGCCCACGAACCACAGGCAGTGCGGAGTGGGGCGAGCGGGTGCGGGAGACAGAGGTGGTGCGGGACGCGGGGCCGGACGACGGACGAAGGAGGGCGGACGATGGAAAGTGAAGTGGGAAACGTTGTAAACTTTTAAGGAGTAGAGAAGAGATGAGCTATGGCTTGTGTCGTTGCGTAGTGTTGTAGTGTGCCAGCAGTGTCAATTAGTCAATTGTTGCAGTTGTTTTGCTTAGTTTAGGTGTTGTTCTTATTTTTTAATATAATTGGGAATTCATCTTAAAAATATTACTCTCTCTATTTTTGTTTTTACACTTCTTAATTAAAAATAAATTAACCGGTGATAACTATTCGAGAATAAGAGGTAATGTAACAGAACTTAGGAAAGGCTCCATCCATTTGCTAAGGACGGACCTGGCGCATGCACATGTGCACAGGGCTTGTTTCAAAATGTTATCAGCATGCCATATATACTTCATTCTCTACTGTGGAAAACAGAAGACCTCTGTCGGTGGCCATTGATTAGTTGAGTGCCAGGCAGCTTCTAGAGACCCAGTATACTTGCTTATCAATTGCTGCGAATAATATTAATTGGGAGTCCAGGCCTTGGTGACGTGCTGATGGCGGGTAGATAACTAGGGCGCCGCCTGTATGATTATTCATGATGTCCATCCACTCAGCCAGTCAATAGGAAATACGCGTAGTGTGATCTTTTTACATGTATTTATATATATTTATAGCTACAGTAATACAGTTGCGTTACCACACTGCTCTGTCGATTGCTTAATTTCCACGGTGTACCTAGCTACTATAGCTAGAGGCTTAGCTGGATAAAACACGTCTCTCAGTAGTAGATTAGTGGTACACTGCTAAAAAGGAGCTTTTTTTTGAACGATAAAAAAAAAAGGAGCTTTTGTTGTAAAGAAATGTATAGAAGTATGACGTTTCTATGAAAGCAAGGGTTCAGCCGCATCTAGATTTCCGAAGGCGGACAACATGACCGGCTCTAAGGTGGATTTCCTTATTTTCGAACTTTTAGTGGCAAAAATATCTAAAAAATAGCCTCTTGCTTTCCCACGCCTTCCAAGCAAATCATTTCGAACAAAATAATAAGGGATGCTATGATTTTGATTTCACACCTCCAAATCTTATAATGCATTTTAAATGAAAATTTTATCAGCTACAAAGTAATTCCTGACATATGGAGCTCTCGCGACACTATTCTACAGCTACTTTCTATACTTCTAGCCAAAAGAGCAAGCCCTAAGACAGTATTTCGCCATCCAAAGCAGTTTTTTAATTTGATAGATATGAACACTTATGCGGAAAATTTAGGCCCGAGACTAAAATGAAAAAGGTGTCAACTATAAACTTTTAGATATCATTATGCTCTATAATTCTGACATAAAGTTTGTCTTTATGTATAACTTTAATTTTGCATTAAAAAACTATCAATTCTAAATTGGACATGCGGTCTTTATTCTAGTTTCTCTTATAGGCATTGGCTCTTTATAATTACTTGCTAGCATTCGCATATACTCACTCTGTCCCAAAATTTGGAAAGGGCTAGTACTCTTTTTAACAATCCAAATACATATGATATTAATGAATATATATGTATATTAAATATTTATACATAAGAGTGAATGAGTCTAGTAGAGACCTAAAACCCTGCCAATTTGGGATGGGAGGAGTATTCCGCTTGCCTCTAAAAAGAGGAGTGTTGGCGAAAATCTCTTTTCGTAACGTGGCAGCAGAAGCGCCGGCATGCAACTTTTGAATCGTTCGTTTTGAAAAGGAAAATTCATATTCTGAGTGTATGAATAAACAAGCAGGAACAGGTGAATCGGATACAATCTCGTTGTCTTAACTTGTGTACACACCAGCTCCCAGACCATTTGTCATATATACTCCTACCTATGCGCCGCCTTATATATAGTGGTATATGATATGGTAGATATATGCAATGTACAGTCGCCATTATACTTATACATTTATACACCGACGATCCATACGGTACGGTGCAATATATGATGGCGTAGCTGAGCACGACGTGCGCGCTGCTGTGTGGTATCTGCAGCTTCGTACCGGTTGGTGATGGCGCGTTCCATCGGATCCGGTTTGATCCCTGTAGCCTTCAGCTGAAAGCACCAAAACGGATGTACGTTTCATTTTTGCATTATACATACCGGTATACATCTCCATCACAGCAGCAGGCATGGAGACCCACGTGACGAAAATATTATTTCTTTATAAGAAAAAATAACTTTAAAAATATTTTAATGTGAGATTTACAAATATAATTTGCTAAGCTCAGATAAAAACTATAAATAGTAAAATGAAAAGATATGAAAATAGAATAGAATAAAACAGGGAAGTAAATGAATGTTAAACGATCTATAAAAAAGAAGAAGAACAAATGAAACGAAGAAAAACGAAAGAAAAAGAGAGAGTTCTTACCTGGGCGTTATATATTGTGTTTTATGGCTAGAGAACAATGGGAAATGCATGGTGGTCGGACGGCATCTTCCCTCCTACAACTGGGAGGTGAAGATGGATTGTGACCACGCTTCTCTTTCTCAAGGTATGGCGACTATCTCCTATAAGAATGGAGGAAAGAAGAAACATAGCATATGTTAACACTAGATTATTCTGGCCGGGCTAAGTAGTTAGTTTTTTGCGCAACCAGCTGTCGGGAAGGAATTTTTTCACTTTGTTCGTTTAAAAACAATTATGCTAATAAAAAGTTATAAGAATAACCCTTGATAATTAAGATGGTGAGATTTAAATTAATATAGCCAAGTTAATTGGTGGAATTAGAAAATAAAGGAAATTCAGCTAGCATTTTTTACTTGAAGCACAATTTTAGAAAATCATAACTCTTCATATGAGCACAGAGGAAAACAAAATTTACATGAACATTGTAAAGCTTGAAGAATCACAACTTTGCAGTTCATATCATTTTTATTTGAATCCATCTTTGTGCCTAAATATTGATATAATATTTAGATTTATATTTGAAAATGTAAACATTCTATTGATTATTTCCACACCAATATTTTTGCAAAGAAAAATTATAAAATGGTATCATCGATCACTACGAATCATATACAAATTCATCACTATATAAGATCATAAAAATAAGCTATGACTTTCTAAAGTTTTCTGAAAACATGCAACACATGGGAGTGAATATCATCAGTGCTCTATATCTTAGAAACATAACTTTTTTATGAACGAGCTCAAATGAAGATACATAAAAAGTGTATAATTCAATATGATCTACAGCCTTTTAGTTTACGTTCTTACGTTCGAATTGAAACGTCGGTGTAGAAATAATAATAATGTTCTATTACATAAATATAGATATTATATCGGTTATTCATGACCAAGATTGTTTCAAATTGAAATAATATGAAGTACAAAATTGTAGATGTCTTCGAGTTATGAATCGCACATTTTGTTTTCTCCCTAACTTATATATAAGAATTTCTAATTTTTCTTAAAAATGTGCTGCGGCAAAAAAAAAGATAAAACGCTAAATGATTTCTGATTTTACTAAATTCACTTGACAGTACCTAAATCCCTCCATATCAATTAGAGGAAATAGTATTGTTTCGTAATTTTGTATTGGGCCCACGGCCAAAGGCACGCACGTACGGTGCATCTGGGCTGCGCCTGCACCAGTCAAGAACAGGCCCATGGCTGCTGGTGCCTATGTAGCCCTCGTCATCGTCAGCAAGCAGCTGCATTAATGAAGGTGGCCCAGAGACCATGTAGACGGATGCCCCCATGGCGGTGATCCTCTCCGGGAAGCAAGAACGGGCCAACGGGGGACGACGGCGACGCATCCAACGGCGGAAGGGGGGACACGAATCCGTTGGTTGGGTTCAGTTCAGGCGAAGCCCCTCTCGAGCTCCTGTCCACAAGAGGGGGAGCTTCAAGGCTCCTTTGAGTTCGAAGTCGATCGAACCGCGCCAAAAACAGCACAGCAGGCAAGGGAACCGATCAAGGCAAGGACAGCCACCTCATGCTCTTTTATTAGCCTTCCAAGCCTCCTAATGCCGCCTAATTACCTTGCCAACTGCCTCTAAGGACATGCAAGGTAGCAAATGCCTTCAAATTTTGCCTAGACATTTTAATGATTGGGTCCTAAACGAATATGATCACATTACTATTCATTTTTTTTTATTAAAAATCATCAAAGGCTCATTTGGATTGTGAATAAACATTTGGATCATGTGAACAAATGTCTCAAAGGGTGAAATGTCTGATTTTTTTTATATTTGATGGTGTACAATATCCAATTTTAAAACTGAGAGGATGATGTGCCCATCTATACAAGTGATAGGAGGCCATGTGAACTTTTACCAATTATCTTTTATAACAGTATATTTGGGTACTAGCTAGATGGGGATGAACATACTTGGGTGACTTAGAAACAAAATTAATGATTGATTTAAATGCATATTAAGTACTTTTTTAGAAAAATGAAACAGATTCCATGACCACAGACCACTTCACATGCAACCATGGTGTTTAGAGACTTGTTAGGATGATTGAAAAATACTAACAATACTTTCCATAAAATCAAAAAGTACTATGAATACTTTTGGATATTATGATCTGAAATTTAGATTATTAAATAAAAAACATCAAAGATAAAAATATTTTGATACTAATCCCACGTCCACTTAGTACTGGTCCCACCTCCATTTGGTACTGGCCCCAGCTCTTTTTAGTATTTTTCCACTAATTAATATTTTTTGATTAATACTTCATATTTTTTAAGTCATTAGATCTTAATGAATGGAAGGCTCACATTAATGCCAATCATTGTAAAATTTGTATGGTGTTTATCATTCCAATCCGTATAGCACTAAAAAGGCAAACAAATTTTCTTGTAGCACGTGGTGCTCCTAGTTCAACAGAGTTTGCAAACGGAGAATCATGGATTAAAAATTCAAAATGTTATATCTCTCAAAGATGACTCTAATTCAGAAACTAATTGAACCATATTCTTGAAAAATATATCGAATAAAATAAGATACATATTTTTTTATTTTTAACGAATTATAACTAGTCTCAAATCTCATTACAGTTTGAACTAGTTGCAACTAGTCGCGATACCGTTACATTAACCAGTTGTAACTCGCAGCACAATCAACATGGAACAGTTGCAACAGGTAGTAGCATAGTAATAAGGCTATTATCACCGGTCCGCCCATCCCACCGCCCTTGTTGTAAACTCCTCTCTATCTACACTATGTGTACAGTGCAAAACGGTGTTTTGGACACCTCCAATAGGCACATTGCCTAGGACAGTCTAAGCTTCTACTAGGTTGGTAGAAGTTAATTAGTGGGAGTTGACTTTTATAGTGGCTGGTTGCTAATGCGCACCATACATGCGCCATGCGCATATGCACATAATGGCAAAACTGTATTACACACATGTTACTACCTTATCGAAATTTACAATAAGTGTATAACGTGTTGCTATCTATTCCTAAAAGATTAGGCCCATAGATTTTTGAAAAAAAATCAACTTCTTATATTCTTGACTAGTAATTAAGTCAAATTCATATACTTGCATCGCATACATGATTTCTATTGAAGAGTACTTTAAGATGCTAATAATTTTGTATTTATTGATAATATATTTAAAAAAATAGATGGTCAAAGTTACCGTTTCGAAAAACAATAGGCCTTATTTTTCTATAGTTGCAGTACAACACACAAAAGTAGTTTCATATAGCAACTCACTGAAGAGATCAGAATAGAAATGACCATCTTGATCTCATCAGGTTTTTAGTTGGCCCAAGTTTTTTATGCTATGGCGCTTTTAAAAAAACGAGAGATTTTATTAACTTTGCAGTCGAGTTGATACAAACTCTTTAAATTTATTCCAACATTTGCTTATGAAAGCGCACAACTAACATCAAAAAGGACCCATGCACTCTACTCATTATCAACCCGAAGACTAGAGATCCCCACCAATATGTCTAGGTAAAAAAGTCCTTGGACACCCACGCCATGCGTTGCATAGCCAGCCTCCACACCAATCTATCTTGAAGATCAGTGTCCTGTAGAACAGCCCATGTACGCAGCCAATGGATAAAAAGAAGATGAATTATTTTTTTCACTTCAAAAACAACATTGTTTCTGTTAAGCCATATAGACCATACTGTAGCAGTTTCCCCAATGAAAATACCTTCCCTAGAACCAAACATATCCTCCGCACTTATGGGGCTAGATATACCAAAAGGAAAAAAAAAAACCAAACCATACGTGCAAAACGATAGTCAAACAACAATGCCTTATTGTCTCAGGTTTGGGACAAAAGCAGCTTGTTTTGTTTCTATGCCAATTATTGAACTTCACTAGTCGTCTTTAATTAAGATTAATTATTTCCAAAGATACCATATTGCACATTCTACTAAAATTCATCACCAACCTCACAATATTGTATAAACCAGGACATTGATCTTTAAGAGGGTGGTTTGCAAGATAGCTGGTATCTTCTTTGAACCTACCTGTGATCAAACGTTGATTTTGAAGGTGCCAAAGCAAAGAAAGTCTTGATTTAATTTCATCATATTGGACCAAAAAAGAGATTCTCCTGATTTCCAATCGGCCTGTACCCACAGTTTTGACCCTAAATATTTTTTTAACACCAATTGCCAGGTGGCCTATGTTGTTAGTAGTTTGAATAACCATTTACTTAGAAGCGCAATGTTCTTAAGATTCAAAGTGTGGATTCCAAGACCCCCCTGATGTTTAGGTTGCTATTGGATGTTCCTCCTAGCAAGTCTAGTATTTTTATCTTGTTCTTGTCTCGTTGCCAATAGAATCGAGAACAAAAATAATCAAGTTTCTTGAGAAAACCTTTGGGGATCTCAAAAAAAGACATATACATTGGTAGTCTGCTTAACATGGAGTTCATCAATGTCAGTCTTCCACACTGCAAGGTGTTTTCCCTTCCAGCTACTAAGATGTTTTTTGAATCTATCTTCTGCCATCTTATATTTAGGGTTATGCAAGATCCAATAGTGGATAGGAATTTCTAAGTATCTCAGTGGTAGGTTTCTATTGTTACAACCAAACAAGGCCATATATTGGTCTAATGAATCCTGGCCATTGCCAACAAAGCAGAACAACTCACTTTTATAAAAATTTGTATTAAGACCATGGATTTGCTCAAATGCAGAAAGTAATAACTTCATGTTGTGTCCTTTTTCTAGGTCATGATCCATAAACAAATTTTTATCATCCGCATATTATTGGATCGATAGGCCTTCATCAATTAACTGAGCCACTACCACACTCACTAGCCCCTCTTAATTAAGATTGATAACATATCCACAACGATGTTCACTAGTATGTGTGACAAAGATCATCCTAACGCAGGCCTTTCCTAGTTTGGAACCTCCCCATTAACATTCACCATTGCACTGCCCCCGGTAACAAAATTCTTACCCATGTGTTGACTGCCCCGAGGACCGTCGGCCAGTTTAGCACAAAAGATAGGAATTAGAACCGGTACAAAAAACCTAGAACTAATAAACCATATATATTGCTCATCGGTTAGTGTGAAGTGCAAGAAACCTACTATATGATCATCTAAGCTATGCAAAAACTAAATTTAAATTTGCCATAGTGGAAGAGAGGAGTTATCAAGTAAGGAAAGATGGAAAGAAATGAAAAAAGAAATATAATTGGAAAAAGAGAGGAGTTATCAATTCATGAATAGATGGGCCCAAATGTCATAGTGGTATCTGTGGCCTCATGTGCCATATTTTCAAGATTGTGTTTTGGTAATTGATTGACAACCAACACTTGGACTAATGAACTTGTCTAGATGCGCATTCTCAGGTATTTAGGTCCAAGGGATGATGAAGAAGAGAAGCCAGAGGAAAGGCCCAAAGGGCCGCCCCAACGGGGGTTCCGGATGGTGAGGACCGGATGGTACGTCTTTAAAGACCGGTCTAACCTCCATACCAAGTTTCCTGAAGGGGTGAAAGAATAGAAGCCAGGCGAGATACAATGACCGCAAGGTACAATCTAGAATACTGTCCAAGGAGCGTACCAAATACCCCGCGGGCAACAAAGCCTCATACAGGCAGTAAGATAGTACGGTCTGTGAAGACCGTCCATGGACCGTCCTAAATAACTCGAGGGCGTGCACTTGAAAAGAAAATCAGGATTCAATGGACCGGATGGTATGGTTTCTACAGAGCGTTCCATGTTACGGACTAAAGTATAGTGACGTTGGATTTCAGTGACTGTTGGAAAAGTACACGGACCGGATGGTCCAGCCTATGGAAAATGGGCAAACCGGATAGTACGGTCTTCACTGCGTCAGCAGCTCGTTGGAGCAATGGCTAGTTTGAGTTTGGGGGCTATATAAGTCACCCCACCCAGGCGTTGGAGCCACTGAAGTTGAGAATAAGTGTAGAAGTGTATTCCAAGCATATCCATCACTCCAACCACCATATGAGAGCTTAGTGCACATATAAGTTAGGTTAGAGCTTAGAGAGAGTGTGAGCTTGCGAGCTCTTCTTGTGTGTTGCTCCTGCGAGAGCAATTGGAGAAGCCTTGGCTGCAGTCAAACCACTTGTACTCATTGCTAGACCCTCCTTCCTTGGTGTAGAGTGGCGGCAACAACTTGTGCAGGGACGAGGAGACCCTACAAACTCCGTAGTAAAGAATCTAGCGCCTTGTGGCCGAGAGAGACGGCAGCGGTGGCTAAGCCTTGGTGGCTTGGTGGCACTTAGCCTTTACTTGCCGTGAGCCATTTGGTGGCGAGCGCAAGACGGTGATCGAAAGAGTCTTGGTGCTTGGTTCGGATATTGCCTTTAGTAGCGAGCCCTTGGACATAGCCCTTTGTGTTACCACGTTAAATCTCCATGTCTCCCTGGGAGTTTGCATCCCCTTGCCCTTATCTCTTTACATACTGCATTTACGTTTCGCATGTTCTTGCTAGTGTGCCTTTAGCTTTCCAGTTAGTTTGATTAGGTTTGGCTCTAGGTTGCAAGTTTTTTGGGTAAGTTAGAGAGTGCATAAATAAACCTTAGACTTAACTAGTATGTATAGGACGTGGTAGATTTATCTTTATGCACTAGAAAGCCCTAGGTTTTAATTGAGCTATTAGCGACCCAATTCACCCCCTCTCCCTCTTGTGTCGGATACCCAGCACATTCCTTACAGTATTCTAGTTCAGCCTGACATGCTATGTCATGCGGTAGTGCATTATATACATTTTTTATGGCATTAAAAAAATAGGTTTTGTTGGTTAAAGTGGTGAAAAGCATTACCATACATACTTCAAGGGTTTATGTAGATATTTTCCCTAGATATTTCATCTTGTTGGTTGGACTGCGAGTATGTTTTCTATTTATATAGGCCATCATGTCTGAGTAGAGAAACTTGTGCATTTATTGGTTTGGTATATTATTGCTATAATAGAAAAGGGTAAGAGAATTGAAAAAACAATTCAGAAGAAGTTAAATCATGGTGAGTAGTAAGAAGGCATACACCCTTATCGAGATATGTAAAAATGCAAACTTTTATAAGCCATATATAAATTATGAAACAATATAATTTCTGCAAGCATACATAACGCGCTTTGAACCGTTTCATTAGAACATTGAAAATAATAGGAATTTTATTAATTAGCTAATTTTATCAAATGGTTTAAGGCATGTATAATAAGTTCATTACATGTCTCGTTGTTTCCTTCGTACTGTTTTGCTCAAGAGAGATGGAATGATACATTTCTGCTTCTTCGGGTTGGATGCAAAACTTTTGTAGTTGTTGTCTTATTAGCGAATTCAAATAGAGCATACATGGTCTCGCTAGTTCATTGTTGTATATGAATTTCACGTGGTAGAGCATATATGGGCTCACTAGTTCCTTGTTGTATATGAATTTCACGTGAGCAACCTGTAAAACAAAAAAGATAGTGAAACTATTGTATGTAATGAAAACATATTGTATTAATTAACTATCTAACTTTTCATATCTAAGCAAATGATTTCAAAATATTATGTATGTCATCTGGTGTAATAGTCGAATCAATTGGCTTGGCCAGCAAGATGTGCGAGATTGTCGCCTAATAAATAGCAAATGACTAGATATTTTTGAATAACTTAATTAAATCTATTTTTTATGAAATATAATATTATAAGTGATCTAGACTATCAATAGTGTAGACATATCAAAGAAACTTTATTTGTTTATATATAGATGATTATGTATCTTGTCATCATATGTGTATGTCTATCTCCTTATCTTTTTTAAAGGACCAAAGAGTTATTATCATTGTATTAATAGAAGTTGGGGACAAGTTAAACCATACATACATTGCATGGTTGGAAGGTATGCAGATTCAAGGAACTCATTTGAGACAACATCCTCATCGCTCCACATGCAAGTTGCTTGTTATTAGGTCTCAAGCTTAGTGTGGCATTCTAGGAAGGAATGATTGTGGCGCATCATGGAGGCCCAGGTGTTCTAGCAGCGAAGCAGCACAGGCGTGACCAAGAAAAATAGAACCGGTATAGTGCAATGAACCACACCCCCTTTGTTCCTACAGCTCCAGAGAGCAGCTGTCTCACCCCAGCGCATCTACTACTTGGTTCTTCTATGCTAAGCTACTTTTGGTCTTTGTTCTTCATCAGTTGTTTTCTTTTGCTATATTAGATGATTGTTCTTGCTTGTTGTTCCTTGTGAGACTGTAGACTGGTCATCATAGAGTAGAGTGCCAAATGCGCTTGCTGAGGGAAGAATAATTTCGATGTAGCATGTCTAACTGAAGCCCACCAAGATTACAATTTATAGGTACCATTGATTCACCGTGCATGTTTTTGGCTAGACCCATCATGCCTGGCGTGTAGTTTGGAAATTTTAGTTTAGTGGATCGGATGGAATATTCTATCTTTAATCATTGTCCACATTACTTTGGCTAGCTCATGCAATTTGGCTGCACATCTATATGCTAAAGGAATCTCATAAATCAATTCTCTTATGTCCGTTTGCATGTAAGATTAATACCCTAAACCAATTTGAAAAATTATTATTCTCTTCTAGTGCACCGGTGCCTTTCAACAAAATGTTGTGCAACCAAACAGCTCTAGGTATTATGAAATCCTTCATAATGCATCAGATTGCATCGTACATTTATGCTTAAGTTCCTATGAAACTCTTTAGATATGTTTGTGCCTCAGGTATTGCTTGGTTGCCATGAAGCAAATGGTCGGCATATTTATCACAATTTGAGTGCACAATGAATTAAGAAAGAGAGAATTACCTATTTGGCCTAAAAAAAATTTGGCGTTTCCTTCTTTGGCCTAGAAAAAATTCCGTTCCTGACTCAAAAATTTTGTTTCGTTTATTTCTTAGCTCTTCTATCCATTTGAAAATCCATTAAAAATTGAATAAAAATGCTAAAAATTCAAACTTTCTTGAGTTGTATTACTTGTTACTAGATCTACAGAATGGTAAAGATGGGGATCAATGAAAAGATTTTTATGCTCTCAGTTTATAGCATGTTATCTAAAACAAAAGAAATACCAAAAATGAGCTAAATGAACTCCAAAAATCATGAAACTTGGACAATAGCTTTCATATGATAATTTTGCTCCGTGGTGATTTTTGCAGCCCTAGAATTTACAGTTAAATAACATATCTACCATTGTCTTTGTTTTTAGATATAAAATTGAACTGAAAAATACTTACTATAGGAAAAGTGCTCTAAATATTACACAAAAAATTGTATGTTCCCTTTGTTGTATATGTAGTTCACTGTAAAAGTTTGAACCTCAACATATAAAGTTTAATGGTTATTTTGAAAATGATAATGATGTTGAAGTAAAGTTAGATAATAGAGAAATGTTTATTTCATGTGCGTAATAAATCCCACTAAAAATCTAGAAGCACGTTGGTTATGTATAGGGAGCGAAAGTATTTTTGGAGATTTTCTTGTTACTCCATTTGACCCTGTTATGGCTCCAAATGGACGGAAGTGGCAAGAAAGGAACGAAACAAAATTTTTGAGTCGAGTAGGGAACAAAAACTTTTTCTGGGCCAAAGAAGGAAACGCCAAAATTTTTTGGACCAAAAAAGTAATTCTCTCATTAAGAAATTACGTGAGAAACTTAGGAATTCCTCATGTGGCAAGAGGATTGATGGGTTATCTTCAAAATAAGGTAGCATATAACCAACAAGGATGCAGATGTTCCTACTATAACATAGTTATGGCAATATGGCATAGTTATTTTCTCTCAAATTTGACTACAACATCACAATTGATTATATTATCACTTGGATGACTGTTTGTAGCTATTTGCTTACCACTAATTTGTCTAATTTCTATAGTCCCGCTTGACGATACACGATGATTGTGTTCCAACATTGTTTTATGGATATATACAAAATCACGAGGAAGCCTTTGGGCAGAGGCCTTCATTAGATGGTCTTTGGGTACTTGATAAGCATGCTTTTCTTTGACCTTTTGGAAAACACTATGCCAATGTCTATTTTATTAATACATTTTCTCAATAGCACTATGCCAAACAAAGCAAAATACATTGGTTAGAACCTAATAAGATTATAAATAAATATAGGCACATGACGAAAACACAACGCAGAAAATGATAAAGGCACGTGCGCTGGGGCGCGCGGCCAAACACTACTGACTAGTTACTCATACATAAGAGTTTATAGTTATTCTTAAAAATGTTGTGGCAAAAAAAAAGAGAACGCTAAACAATTTCTGATTCTACTAAATTAACTTGTCAGTATTTATATCCCTCCATATCAATTAGGAAATAAATAGTATTCTTTTGTAATTTTCGATTGGGGCAATTATGTTGTGGAAGGTCCCTCCATTATACATACGGGCGGCCCACCGCCAAAGGCACCAATCACCAGCACGGGACCATGGCTTCTGGTGCGTGTAGCCGCTCTCGTCAACCGCTGCATTAATCAAAGGTGGCCCAGAGATCATGTGGATGTGGATGGACGCCCCCCATGGCGGTGACCGGTGGTGATTCTCCGCGAGAAGCAAGAGCGGGGGACGACGGCGACGCATCTAACGGCGGAGGGACGACACGAATCCGTTGGTTAGGTTCAGGCGCCTGCCCCCCTCTCTCGAGCTCATGTCCACAGTCCACAAGAGGTGGGAGCTTCAAGGCTCCTCGAGTTGGAACTCCAACCGCGCCAAAAAAAAAAAAAAAGCAGCACAGCAGGCAAGGGCAGCCACCTCTCAGCTCTCATGCTGTTTTTTGAACCTTCCAATTTTCCAAACCTCCTCCTATAATGCCATCTAATGTTCTACTAGATTTCTATTAAATTCTTCAAGCACATGCAATGCAGTAACGTCCAGGTGCGTCTAGCCTACAGTAGACATGCATGCAACGGTTTTATATATTCCTAATGACAAAAGCTATCCCACGACCGGTTGTTTCAGAGACCTCCGGCACGCGAATTCGCAACTCGTGGGAGTCACGCTCCCCTAGTTCTATCATTCTCGGGTGCCGCTGCGCGGAGAAATTAACAATCGAATTACAGTTTACAAAATGGGTTGAGGTGTAGCCGCGTAGCTAGGAAAGTGCAAGCTCGTGGGGGAAAATTTTGATCTTCCAAAACCTCATGCCAAAACACACAACTCGCCAGAAAAAAAAAAACAAAAAAGAAAGGAAAAAAGCCCAGCCACCTCCAGGCCCCAAAGCCCAAAGCGGAAGGAAAACGGAAGGCACGACCGTGTCGCCGCACAGCCCTGTGCGACGAGGCACCGACCGCACCGTCTCTGTCCCCGCACCGCATGCACCTGGTGCACGTGCACCGTCACCAGCCCAGCTACCCTACCCTACTACGGCTACTGGGCAGCAACTGCATGCCAGCAGCAGCAGCTCCTCCATACCCTGCATTAATGAAGGTTCCATCAGTCAGTCAGTCAATCCGGCTCCAACAATCCATCACACAGTAGACAATACAGTGAACGGTTCCTGATGAAATATCGAGGGGGATCGGAGGAAATATCAGGTGCCAAAAAGGGGGGCACCAAATCAGATGGCGTGCCCATGGCCGCGATCCTCTCCCTCTCCCTCTCCGAGAAGCAAGGTGGAAGAAGAACGACGCTGACGCCTCCTCCAAAGTCCAAACCCCACTACTACTCCTGCCAGCCACGCCCACGACACATCGCAGCGCTAGCAAAACCAAAGCCAAAGCCAAAGCAACCCCGGCCGACGCGGCGCCGCCGAGAAGAAGCTAGAGACCGCTTCGCTTTGCCGCTAGCTACTCGACCGACGAGCTCAAGAAAGCGCCCAAGGCCGGCCAAAAGAACCCGGTAAGGTGCGTACGCCCAGAAGCAAATTAAGCTGCAAGCCGCGGGCCGGGAATAATCCGGGATAGATGGTGGGCGGCGGCAGCGCCGGGGGGCCGCGGCGGGCGTCGTCGTGGCGGGCGCTGGCGGCGGCGGCGCTGGCGCTGTGGCTGGCCCCCGCGGCCCTGGCGCTGGCGCCGCTCTGGCTGCCGCCGCTCTGCTGCGCCGTGGCCGCCGTCCGGTTCCGGAGGGCGCGGAGCCAGCTGCTGCTGGCGGCGGCGAGGAGGTCGCGTGGGATCACTGGCGGCGGCGGCGGCGGCGGGCGGGGACGGCAGGAGGAGGAGGCGGCGGCAGAGGTGGAGGTGGAGGGCGCCGGCCACAGGGCGCGGCTGCTGCACCGGTACCTCCACGACCAGATGGAGCTCGTGCTCGTCGGAAGAGCATCAGGTGGCCGCGCGGCGGCGGAGGAGGACCACCCACCGCCAGCTCCCGCGGATCCTTGATGATCGATCACTCGGCGAGACGGTGGTTAGCTAGCTAGCCGTAGTGCTAACTAAAAAAAACGAAACTTTTTCTTCTTCTTCGTCGACTGTATGATTAATTAGCTGCCTGCCTGATGCTGCCGGGAGAGATGCCACCATGCCAGCCATGCCGCCACTGAACTCGCTTCTGCCTGGCGAAGCATCAAGAGCAGTCGCCCCAGTTCGTTCGTCTGTTCTTGCGGTTTAATTCTTCCATCTTCATTCCTCTGTGTTGTTGCTGTCAGCTTCAGCTCTCTCCGCCTCCTCTGATTGATACAGTATGATGGGACCGTAACCCGTTAATTGACGATTCCTGTCTTTGATGAAGCTTAAGCTTGTAAATGCGCTGTCTACGCTACAAAAGTAGCGCTACTGCCTAAAAAATAGTTGGAGTTTAAATCGACACAAAAGATTTTTGAAATTGTGAATAAACAATCTTTTTACCCTAACAGTTGGAGATGGTCTAAACCGCGTCACAATTTTTGAGACTGAAACTGCCGGCGTCGGTTTCGAAATTTCAGATCAAAAGCTACCACCCCTGGGCCCTGGCTGCTGCTGCTGCTGGTGCCGTAGAAGCAACGAGATATGGGCAGCATCAACCAGAGCCACCAGGCAGCCGGCCTTTTTGATGTTTATGATGAGAAGCATAGGGTGTGTTTAGATCTCTGAAAACTGGCACTGTTCTGAACTGAAAAGCACTGTAGCACTTTTCGTTTGTTTGTGGTAAATATTGTTCTACTATGGTCTAACTAGGCTCAAAAGATTCGTCTCGCAGAGTACATCTAAACTGTGCAATTATTTTTTTATTTCATCTACATTTATTACTCCATGCATGTGCCGGTATTTTGATGTGATAGGGAATTTTCTTTTTCATAGTAGAATTTGGAAAAAGTTTTTTGGATCTAAACAGACCATAGCATGATAGCATGCATCTTTTCTTGGAGCTGAACACACAGCGCGGTGGATTTGTATATTATGTTATCCATGTCAAGTCGGATTGGACCCCACATGGCATGAGAGTTCTTCTCCGGCCTCTGCTCTGCCCCATGCCGTGCACAGTGCCGTGGAGGTGCACAGATCTAGGACGTACGGCTGCCTCCAAGGCCCTCGCTGCCATCAGACCATGTGCACCCCATCCCTGTATCTAGTGCTGGTACCGTTTAGCGGAAAAATATGGCGGAAAAAGTGCTGCAGCCCGTTCCGCCACGGGTTCCTCCATCACGCAGTAGGCAGCCGGTTCCGTCAAATCCAGAGGAATCGTTTTCTTCCGCTACTCCATCGCATCGCCCTCTCGTCCCCCCACACCAACCCCTCGCGCGCTCGGCCGGAAGAGGCGAAGGCGGCGCGGCGCGGAGGCGAAGGCGGCGCGGAGGTGGAATCGCAGCAACCTTCCGGTTCGGAGTCCTGGAGGCGTCGGCAGCGCGCAAGGCGGCGGCAGCGGGCGGCGCTGCAACCCTGGAGGAGCCATGTCCTCTTCGTAGATCTGAGGAGTGCGGCGGCGGAGGAGGGAGAGTCGCGGTGCAGGGCTGCGAAGGGGAGGCGAGGGACGCAACCTCGGCTGAGAAGAAGCGGCGGGTGGGGTCCGTGAAGGTTGGGAAGCGGCGGCGGGCAGATCCAGGCGGGTCGCGTTCCTCGTCGGAGGAGAGCTCCACCGGGCATTCGAAGCGGGTGCCACGAAGCCGCAGGTGCGATGTTGGGCCTTTCATCCTTGTGTGTTCGTTCTTCTCCACAGCTCAAATCCGGTCCTAGGGTTGATCTGCTGCCATTAGTAGCCGTAGGGTTCATTTGGTAGAACATGAACGTTTATCACAAATGCTTGAAGCGTATTAAAATTTGAGGTAGTTCACGTGCGGCAGTCCACGCCGGCCTTCTCCGCGTCGTGGACATCGCCCTGCCGCGCGTGGACGGCCTGCCAGAGGATGCCGAGGCGAGCATTGACCTCCCATCCGACGACCTGCGCCCGAGCCTGCGCATCGCCTACGACACTGGGCGTCCGCGGCCGCGGCGAGGCACGGCGTGCCGTGCCTACGAGGTAGTTCACGCGCGGCATGACCGTAGACAGCAGCCCATCCACGCGCGGCAGGGGGTCCGATTAGTGGTGACTTATTAGATGATGAAAATGGTTCCTCATAAACTAATTTGAGGTAGTTTACCAAGCCCAAGCTTTTAGGTCCACAGTGATTAAGCTGAATTTCTAGGTTGCAATGGCGTACCAAAATAGTAGCGAAGCAGGGGTATTGGAGCACTTGAGCTGACTTACAAAGCCGATTGAATTAAAATTTGCAAAGTGCAGTGAGTCTAAGGTGGTGTTTGTTTAGCACACTGGTAATGGTAATGGTATTGCAAATGGATTGCAAGGGATTTGGTGCAGGAATCGCTCATTACGTGCTTTGTTTGGTAGCCGAACCAAACAGGCAATACCTGCATTGCTGTTGCTTAATACAAGTAATCAACACAATGCAAGTGTAATCTCTGCTTATATGTCTTTATCCTCTCATTTTCAGGATGGACCCAAACCAATTCCAGCAGCCTGATGGAAGCAGGCAAGGTGCCAATCCTCCATACCAGGGAGGCTGAAATGGGTATATGTTTGGATACCAGCCCCCACCACCTGGCTGGTATCCCAACCATGTAATGCAGCCAGGTATGCATCCACAAGCTGCTGCAGCTATGCCTCCCATGACTGCAGCAGATATGGTTCCACCCAATGCTGGAGGTATGCCTCCACACATGTCAACACATTTCCCAGATTTACCATCTACAGAACCAACTGTGAATCCATTGGATGACGAGGTAGAGGAGGTAGCAATTGTTGCTAGTCCATCAGTTGGAGGTAGGAAAAGAGAGGGCACTAGTACCAAATTGGTCAATTTTCATGCAGAGGAAGATGTCAACATTGTGAGGTCATGGCTAGAGATAAGTTGTGACCCAATTGTGAACACTGGCCAAAAGAGAGAGAACTTCTGGGATCGTGTTTTAAAGCAATACAATGGGAGACGGGGTTCTTGGCCACAAAGGTCACTGAGGTCTGTCCAGTCTCGCTGGGACAAGATCAAACTAGAAGCTGGGAAGTTTGCTGGGTACTTCGCAGACGCTATTCGGGATAACCGTATCGGGACATCGGACAGTGATAAGGTATCCGATCATTGTCGATTGTTGATGTTATTTCACTTCAATTTATTGTTAACATTCTGTGACTCCTATGTCCACTTGCAGACAGCCCTTGCAGCAGCCAACTTTGTTGATATCGAGAAGTACAAGTTTCAGTTCATGCATTGCTGGGACCTGATGAAGGATGAGCCCAAATGGCAAGACGTAAAGCAGAAAAGTTCAAAAACAGCAGCCACTGATGCATTTGGTGAGCACATCCCCCCTGGTTCTAACACTATTGACTTGGATGGGGATGAGCCATCACCAGCAGCTGCCGGGAAGAGGCCAATTGGCAGGGATGCAGCAAAAGCTCGCAAGAAGAAGTGTCCTTCTGGATCAACGTCATCTTCGGAATATGCTTCTAAGTTGCAAGACCTATCATTGCAGAAGATGACAATGTGGCAAGAAGAAAATTCAAAGAAAGTGGACCGTTTTGATCATCTTGCAACCATTGAAGAGAAGAGGTTCGATGAGATGCGTGAACACAACAAGTCCATCCTACAGCTTGAGCAGGAGAAGATAAAGATCATGCGTGACAAACTTGATATGCAGATGCAAGAGAGGGAGAGGGAGAGACTTGAAAGAGAGAAGCAAGAAGATGAGAGGCTTCTTAAGGTGGACCTTGATTCTTGCACACCTGACCTCCGCATGTATTACGAGGCACTTCGTGAGGACATACTGCAGAAGGTGGCAGCAAGAAGGCAGAGGAACCGCCAAGCGTGACTTGTGCCTGGATGTTAGTGTGTCATCCATGAGATGTGTCCTACTGATCTGTTGTATGTGCATCATATTTACTAGTTCTCAGCTGTGAGTTGTATGTGTCATTTATTTACTGATCTGTGAGTTGTATGTGTCATTTATTTGCTGTAAGTCTTGAACGATCCATTTATTTGTTGTAACTCTTGAACTATTATTTATTTGTTGTAAGTCTTGAACAATTATTTATTTGTTGTATGTGAGGTGATCTGTTATGTGTGTCGATCACGACTTCAACAATATAATTCTGCCCTCTTGTGAGGTGATCTATTGTATGCTTATTTTTTTGGAAGTTATCGGCTGAGTGCAAGTTCATGCATAAGATAATTCGGAATTATTTATTTGCCATACTTAGGGCCCCAATTACAAACTGAGTTACAAACTGGACGTACAAACATAATAATCAGACAGTGGTGCACATCATTACAAAGACAATTATTCATTACACATACGGACACAGCTACTCTGCGTTGGATCCCAACCTTGCCCACTGGTGCTCAATAAGATCGTATTGCAGTTGCTGATGCAACTGCTTGTTCCGAAGCGTGTGGTGTGCCTCAATATAGTCTCTCCTTTCTTGACTGCTGCGGTACGGGACGGCAAGCTCTCCAATTCCTTCGAAGTTTGTGTTCCTTGCACTAGGACCTTCATCTTCAACAATCATGTTGTGCATAATTATACATGCCTTCATGATGTCACTAAGACTAGCACGATCCCAACCATATGCTGGCCCGCGCAGCACAGCCCACCTAGCTTGCAAGACACCAAACGCCCGTTCAATGTCCTTCCGGGCTCCTTCTTGGCACTTAGCAAAGTGCTTGGTCTTTGCATCCATGGGGTGCTGAACGGTCTTAACAAAACTTGGCCATTCTGGGTAAATCCCATCGGCAAGGTAGTATCCCATGTTATATGTGTTCCCATTAACAGCAAATGAAACCGGAGTGGCCTGACCTTGGAGGTATGCCGAGAACACGGGTGACCTATGAAGCACGTTAATATCGTTGCAACTACCTGGCATGCCAAAGTAAGCATGCCAGATGTGCAAATCATGAGAAGCGATTGCCTCTAGGATCATGGATGGATGCTTACCGCGACCCGTGAACTGGCCTCTCCATGAAGTTGGACAGTTCTTCCACTCCCAATGCATACAATCGATGCTACCTATCATCCCTGGGAACCCACGGTCCTCCCCAGTTTGCAATAGCCTAGCAACATCATTTGCATTTGGAGCACGTAGGTAGTACGGCCCAAATACCTTGATGACAGCTGCACAGAAGTGTTGCAGAGCTTGACGAGCCGTGGATTGGCCAATACGCACATACTCATCTACAGCGTCGGACGGCAATCCATAAGGAAGAATACGGAGGGATGCAACGACCTTCTGAAGACCCGTCAAGGGTGTTTGATGCAGGGCGTCCTCTTTGTACTTAAAGTATAGGTCAACAGCCTCAACGGCGTTGATTAGGCGTTCCACCACGTGTCGTCGCATCCGGAACCTGCAAATCAATATGTTTAGTATGCAAATCAATATATATTCACGTATCATAGGGAATACTAAGTTTAGTATTGTGTCCATACCTTCTACGAAACTGAAAGTCATTGTACACAGGCTTCTCACAGAAGTAGTCCAAACGTATCCTTATATCCCCCGAACCATGATCTCGTGGCCGGATTTCCTTGGGCCGCCTGGGACCCCTACGGCGAGATCCTTCCGCCTCCTCTTTGGAGACCAACTCAAGCACAAGCTCGTCGTCATCATCAACCATGGTTGTGAAGTCGTCCTCTTCTTCCTCCTCCATCCTCCAGTACTTTGCCAAGGAGCTTGAACCGGGGTAGGCAGCCATTGAATATGCTGTGGTTAGGAACGAGAAAACATGCAAGAGCTAGGGGGCACAATATATACATCACGAGTACCATGCAGAGAATATATTCGCAACCAGTTGGAGCAAGGCTGCACGAGCACCACGCAGAGAATATATTCCCCACCAACGTGCCAAAAGTGACAGGCCATGCAGGCATTTGGGCACGGGCCGATGTGGAAAAAGTGACAAGCCATGCAGGCATTTGGGCACGGGACGTGCAAAAATGACTGCCATGCAACAGCATGCATGCAGAATCATGCATTTGCATGCATTCTGTGGTACATATATGCTTTTTAATTGGAGGATGGTAGTTGATAGAAAATGAATAGAATAGTTGGTAGTTGGGTATAGAGGAAACATACGGAGGAATTGGAGTGCAGCGAATTGTAGTATGAAGGAAAGAATCTTGCTGACTGGACTAGAATATTCTTTTTGGAGGAGAAATTTGGAGGAACAGGAGTGTACATAGTCTCAACACGGCGGTGGGGCTGGGACCGGCCGGTATTGCAGCGAGGTGCTGTTTGGAATGAGGAATTTTTTTATATATTTTTGTGTTTTTTTGTGAAATTGAACCGTTTTTTATGAATTTTATGTACATTTTTTATGAAATTTCTGCGTTCCAAATTGGTCCTGAATATGTGTAGCTACAAACCCAATATATAAATGTATTTTCAAAGCCTTATATCCCGATTAGATGTAAACTAGTCGATCAACCCGTGCTCTCGTACGGGTTAGAGTTTTAGATGTATTATGTGTTACAGTACAACATGTATAGATCTATTTTTATACTTAGATTTTTATAATAGCATATCTTGCTATTTTAAATGTATGCTTGATTATTATGTAATATTTGATATGATTGCAAAAGTAGATAATTTTAATATAAATTTGAGGGTTTATTTTTATTATACTATCGGTCATAATAGCAAAGGTGGACAATTTAGATATAAATTAGTGGGGTTATTTGGTATTATCTATCGTAATAGCAAATGCGAGCAATTAGGTATAAATTTAGAGTGCTATTTCATATTTTCGTTCATAATGGCAAAGTAGATAACTAATATGTAGTTTTGGATGTTACTTAATATTATTTTTATAACGGCAGAAGTGGGTAATTACGTAGAAAACATATCTAATGGCTATTCACATTTTAATCTGCCAATTGATGATCGGATGTTTTTTTATTATTGTAAGAATTTCTATGATTTTAACTTTTTTAGCGCATCTTATAAGGATTAATGGAAGCTCCAAAAGAAGTCTCTAATCACTAATAGTAAGATTAGACATAATATATCTATTTTATAGAAAAGTTTCCAGCATTTTTATAAAAAATAGTTACGGGATCATTTAGTAGGATAAATTTGTAAATGGAAAAAAATTGCCAAAAAAAATTTGTTTTCGATGAGAATTGAACTCAAAACCTTTAATAATGGCAGAGGTGGGTAATTACTTTTAAAACGTATCTAATGGCTTAAAAATGGAAAAAAAACTAGAAAATAAAAAAATTTGAAAACCTTTCGTAATGTCAGAGATGGGTAATTACTTTAAAAACAGATCTATTGGCTATTAATGTGTCAGTCTGCCAATTGATGGTCAGATATTTCTGATTATTGTGAGAATTTCTAGGATTTTATCTTTTTTCTTAGCGCGTCTCGTGAGGATTAACATAGATGCTATAAAAGGAGCCTCCAATTAGTAATATTAAGATTCAATTCCACAGGAGCGAAGCCGCGAATATATACATCCAAAATGACCATTAGAGAAGTTTCACCGCAGAAAGCAACCATGGCTCTCTTTTTATCTGTCCGCATTCATATGGATGTTAATAAATTTAAACACACATGTAAAGTAACGAATGAATCCAGTAAAAATGTATAACGCTTTATAATTTAGGACGGATAAAGTATTCAACATGCTAATGGTTTAGTCTTAAACGAGCATTTTAGTTACCCCTTTATACGACTTGAATCGACGAACCATCTTCAAAAATTGTTGGCACAACCATCTCTAAAAATAAGTTCGCTGTAGGGGCTTGCCATGCATCCAACTAATATGTGCTGCCGGCCTAGCAGTGGATACATCACAGACTCACTTTGACAACGAATAGCAGGAGTAAAGTACACAAGTACTGCACTTCGACAACGAATCGTTATCCAAAGCGCTGCTTTGATTCACCGCGTCTCTTTTTCCCCTACATATATGTCAACTCGCTAACGTCATTAGCCCGTCTCTTCCACCAACTTTAATTCAAAGTATATTATGGTCTCCACAATGCGCAAACAATAATTTATATCAGCATATCACCCCGTGACATCAGCTTTGAGCAACAAACAACATACATAGAGCGTACGTGTAAAACGCATGCATGGAATGGAGGAGCTGTACCTGCACGTGGAGGGTTCTTTGGTTTTTCCCTGGCTGTGTAGGAGATCGTGCAAAACTATTATATGTGCGCCTACTATTTTATATAAACATACTCGATTTACTTGATCCGCTATCTAAAACTATACTCCCTCCATATTTATAAGTTACAGTTAATTTTTTTAAACTTCGATCATCTATCTTATTTAAAATTTTTGGATAAACATAAAAGAAAACCAGTGACGCACAACTATACAATGATAAAACAAATCACAACAAAATAAATAATAAATTATGATTTTTTTAAATAATACGAGTGATTAAAATTTGAAAAGAAAACTAATCCTGATTTATATTTAAATACTGAAGGCGGTCAGAGACAGATGAGGACGGCAGCATTGAATTGCACCGGTGCTGGTCGTACAAATTAGCACTGGTGCAGTAGCGAAGTGGGCAGATAGCAACGCGGTATACTCTGCAAGTCAGACTGTTCATACTTTTTTTTTTTTCTCTGTTCACGCTTAAGGAATGCTGCGCCGTTGCTTGGCTTCAGCTCCTTTTTCCCATTGCCTTTTGAAGCGTGCTAGAGTTTATGAAAACATGCAGAACCAAGAGTCATCCGTTCCAATGGGGAATTAACATTCATCCCCATCTATGTACTGTGCATGTGCTTATTGTAAGTAATGCAATCATTTGTCTTTCAAAAAGTAATGTTGCTGTCAGGATTAAGTAATGCAACAATCCTTTGCCTTTCAAAAAGAAATGTTGCTCAGGATTCAAGGGAATAGTCAAATGTAAGAACAAGTAAATTCCATGGTATATTGCACCAGAAAATTCTTTTTTGTCCCCTTTGCAGTTAGCCGTGCTCTTTACATGTACAGTCAATGAGTAAGGTAGGATCTCATTTTTGTCAGGAGCCCTCTCTTAAAATGAAAACTGTGTGGAGTATGTCAGCATCCGCAGCTAAACCTAACCACCAACTCTACCTCGCAGATAGACCATCCAAGAATAGTAGAATTTACATGAATCAACGAATCATCCCTGGCCAATCTTGCAAGCAATAGGTGACACTACCTACAGGTTACGAAGTGTACAAAGTGCCACCTACCTGTTTGTGTTGTGTGGTATCAATCTCAAAAGCAAAAAACACGAAGGGATATTTGTCAGTATGTATGCTATCGGGACTGTGTCATCCCATCTTGCTGACACATGCAATCAGGCATTGGGAACGTGTATATGGAATCGTTTGCTTTCCTGAATGCAATGCTCCTCATGTCGCTATGCTGCAGTATTTCCTGCATGTACTGCTTGAACCGATCCCATCTGAAATTGCAATAGGATATTTTAAAAATAAGCCGTTTAAATATTACAGTCCAAAACAAAATCATGCAAGAATAATATTGCACGCCAACTCAGAGGTATGCTGCAATTTGCTGATTGAACTAATGTCATATTCAGAAAAGTATGTAAAAGCTACAAAAGGAGTCTAGTATCAAAAAAACAGAGATCAGTTCACTATAGGCTGGTGAGAACAAGTATTGGTTAAAAGCAGTTGATTACGTAATAAACAGAAACAGCAGCCAAAATGGACCGCTTTTTGGTCAAAATATATTACTTTAACAAGTTGGTTTACTAAAGAATAATTATCTGAATGCAGTCAAAGTTGAAATCTTATTTTGTGTGATTTGACTATAACTGGCAACAAGTGGTAAACTGACAGCTTACAAGTTGCAGTTACTGATTGAGTGTATGGTCGCATACAGTTATTAACTATAGATGTATATATGACTGCTCAAACTGACCTGATATTGGGATCATCAAAAGATAAGACCAGCTTCCGCTTATCAGGTTTTATTGTCTTGGAATTCCCTCCAAACAGGTAACGCCTGTGCCCCATTAGGAAGTGTGGGAAGTTCCCTCCTTGAGTAGTCACAAACACTTCGCTCTGAATAGAGACAGTGTAATCTAAAGCTGCCAGCTGAGACGAGTGTCCCTACAGAGAATCGGTTGGTGAGTTGTATTTGTTAATCCATCATATATAACAACAGTATTCTCATTTCTGTCCTCAACCGAAACTTATATGTAGTAAATGTAAACACCATCATGCATGCAAATTTGTTCAGTATTAAACTTAAGAGTGCTGGTGCAAGCAATACCTTGAACCGAGCAAGTTCTTCAGGCAAAGCAAGAGAATCCTTTGTTGCTAAAAGAGGGAACATCTGGTGAAGGGGAGCCATGTATTTTTCAGAATTGTATATTTTACCAGAAGCAACATATAGTGAGGTGGTATTGTCGAATCCCATGCCCCGTAGCATCATGCCAACCTGCATAAATTCATACAGCAAGGACATATACATATCATCTCCAGTAAGGCCTTTCTACATATTTAAATGCGCTTCAAAAGGTGATTGATTAATGAAACTAAAATCAATGCTTAATACCGATAACCTGAAGATTAATCAACTAAACTGACTTGGTAGTTGAATACAAAAAAAAAAGTGGAATACGCAATAAACCAAGCCGATAACAATTTGAAGGAATAGTTGAGATATTGGCTACATGATTCAGTACACATGAATCGGCTGTGTCCAACATAACAATTGGAAGGAATAGTTGAAATATTGGCTACATGATTCAGTACACATGAATCAGCTGTGTCCAACATAAAAATGCTCGACCCCATGAGATGATCTACTACAGCCTGAAAGGCATATATGGACTCAAAAAAGTGTTACAGTAGACAACACCTTAAAAGGAGGTCCTACCTCAAGAGGAGTAAGAGGACATTTTCCATCCCTTCTGTTTGCCTCAGGGTTTATCACTCGACCATGCCGACGAAACTTTCCTCTCCAGCTCCTTTCACGAACATTATCCATCTCAGTTTTCTCCTTCGAGCCACCATCGTATGTACAACATGAAAAGGCTACCATATCCTGAAGTATACACGGTATTAGTAGGCTAGAAGAAAATATCATAATTGTGAACACATGAGAGAAATGAAACCTCTTCGAAGCGGAGATGCACTGAGACATACTTCCCACCAGTCAACAAACTCTTTTTTGTCATTCGACCAACCAAAGCATCTCCAAGAGTTCTTATTGGCTCAGCAAATCTCAAAGCATGGTAGTTTACAAAACACCTCAAGGCCTGGATCTTCAATGGAACTGACTGGGCTAATCTATTTGAGAATGGCGCTATGCGCACAACCCTGCACATAACAAAAAACAAAAATGAAATCCATGCATTGGCATTGTCTGAGTTATAAATCAAGCTCTGTTTCCTTTTCCTGGGTGGGGTGGGACAATGTTTTCCTTACCCTAACTCCAGCAGTTTTGGAAGAACCTTTTGCACATAATGGTTTGGAGATGAGTAGGCTTTAGTTCTCATATTTGGTATGCTGCTGATATTATGATTGAAGCGCAGCAAAACATCTTCAGGAAGTTTCTTCACAACTCTTACATGTTCTCTGAGTGTCTCAATGAAATGATTTTCGTCAAATATATCGCCAAATTTACTGAAAGAAATACACCAGGTCAGATAACAATATACATATCCTAATGAGAACTACAGAACTAACACCAAGATCAAAAAAGCAGAATATTAAATGGTTACCTAGTGATTCCCAACAAAAAGACAGGAAGTCACAGATTAAAAGGGTGTTTTATTATGCAAGGAACAAACATGATAATCAGACAAATGGTTACCTAGGATCACGCCAAACGCTATTCAGATGAAATGTTGGGATCACAAGAGTTGCATTAAGCAAGCTGGCCACAGCAACAGCATCGCAGATCTGCATTAGAAAACCAGAGTTAATGATTACTCAACATAGCGAAGATTCCAATAATTTCAGAAATATAATATATGAGCATCACAGCTAATGCATAGGCACCACCGGCCCACAGCAGCAGTCAAAAGCTAGGATGAGAAGAATATATTTACCCAAAAAACTTATAGCACATGTGTGATAGAAAATATAATACTCCAGACTGTTTCGGCATGACCTAGGCAGCAGACTTTACATTTAGGTCAGAAACTTTAAGGTTGAACAGCACACAATGAATCAAATTTCTTTTCCTAGGTCAAACGCTATCCTGTGGACAATTCAATTCCCTGATTTCATAGCAGAAATGCTGAAGAATGTCAGTTGTGCACTAACATGAGTCCCCAAATCATTTATTGGCTCACCAAAGATTCACAAGGCACAATGGCAATGGCATATCTACTCCAAAACCATAAGCATATATTTGTTCAACAATAATAGTGATGGAACTTACAGAAAGCCGTTGTTGATTCAGACCACCATTTGCTTCAATCATGAGATAGCCATTCGAGGGTGGCAACTCTGCAAAGAACCAAAGTGTATCTAGCCTGTCAGTATCTTTGTTGGCCCAGTTACCAAGATCGTGTGGCACAGGAATGGTGCGTGAAACCATAACAAAGGTTTCAAGATGGAACCTGATCGAGTCAGCCTGCTGTTGACACATGGCATCCATGGCTCCCCAGAATTTTGGTAATGTGATGCCATCAGCTGCATAGTACCAAAATGACACAGATTGTTCAGAGCAAAGTCATTATCTAAAGATGAGCAAAGGTTGGTTGGTTCCCACAAAGGACAAAAGCAGGCAATGCAATAAGAATAAGGTGATCTTAATAATGTGAACACGTGGGCAGGGAAGTCATTAGGCCTCCCCCTTTCCCTGCCATTAATGGCCTAACTTTTTGGAACATTCGCAGCCTGATTTTAATAATGTAACTGAACAGCAGAAATTTACTAACTGATTTCCACATAAAGCTTTCCTAGTTTCATCATCAAGCACAAGATTGGAGTCCGAAGCTAGCCTTCTTCTTGGGAACCGAAAAGAGGATTAAACTACAAAACGTTATGTTCCTTGTTTGGCAAACCAATACAGCTACGAAACAGCAAGTTACTTTGGAGTAGATTTAACTCATGAGCGTCGAAGAAGTAAGCCAAGATGCATTAAACAAATGCAGACCAGAGTAGAATCCACCGCCCGAGACCGAGGAGAAAGAAACAACGGGCAGCCCAAGAAACGAGAAGCGTTTTTGTTTCCCTTTTTTTCTCGCCTGAGCTAAAACTCACGCCAAGAACACCGTCCGACGAGACGAAAACGAGAACGCACCGCCCGTCCTGAGATTTTGTAGGGCGGAATCAGGAAAAAGGACCGCGAAAATCGGCCGCACGTTTCGCTTCACCCAGCAAAACCCGAGAAAAAAAAAAAAAGCAGACAGCAACCACGCACGATTCCCAGGCGGAAACCTGATCGCTGCCTGGCTCAGTAGAGCAACCAAACATGCCCGCGACGCGAGAGCCTGGAATCTTCCCCGGCGCAGCAAAGAAAGAAGAAGAAGGAGCCGCAGCAGCCAAAACCAAGACACAGGGGGGTACAGCTACAAGGGCGGAAGAACCGGGAGGCTGGAGCTCACCATGCTGCGGCGCGACGAGGCGGAGGAGGCGGAGAGGGAGGCGGAGGCGGCGAGCGCGGCGTCGTCGCGCATGGCGGGCCAGAGGCGCTCGAAGACGAGGTGGCTGCGGTACACGGACCCTGGCTGCGCCTGCTGAAGCGGCGGCCCGTCGGCGGCGCGGCGGCGGCGGCGGAGCGAGGGGACCGCGACCGTGACGGCGGGGCCCGGCGCGCCTCCCCCGGCGAGCAGGAACGCGAGCATCCCCGCGGCGTAGGCGAGCGCGAGGATGAGCAGCGCGAGCGCGAGCGCAGGCGCGGTTCGCCTCCGCGCCGAGCGGCCGCCCGGGCGCCGCCACGCCTTGCGCGCCGAGGCCGCGAGAGACATCTGTCAGCGGCGGCGGCGGAGCGAGCGCGGGACCATGTGGTGCGAGCTCGCTGCTCGTGGGTGGGTGGGAGGGAGGGAGGTGGGTGGGGAACTGCGGGGAGTAAATGGCGCAGGGCAGGGGAGCTAGCTGGGGGACGAGTCGACGGCGAGGGTGGGGGAGAAGAAGCAGATTGGAAAGGAGATGGAAGGGAAGGAAAAAACGGGGAGAAGCGCGAGGGTGTGTAACCGCCAGAATCCGCGTGGGCAAATGACGGCGTGGGGGAGGACGTGGCTCGTGCCAGCTTTGATTGTTTGTTCTCTGGTTGGGCTTAGGTTTGTATGCTTATGCTAAAACTTGAGTTTTAACACCTTCCTCGTTTTTCTTATAGGAAGCTAAAACAACAACCGAATATTTTAGGTCTCTCTGACGTTCGAATTTATCCACCAATTCAAAAGAGTCACGTCATCTTCTTCCGCAACTTTGGCCAGCGAGGTTAGAGTTCGAGGGCAGAGGTTAGGGTTTGAGAGTTTCGGGGTTGGAGGGGTTACATGTGATCTCCGGACTTCGAGGAACGTGCTGGGGGCGAGGAGGATGAGGCCCGCCTAGCGGTTGTGGCGGGCGGGGTGGCGAGGCGGTGGGGGCGTCGCCTGCCGCTGGGGTTGAAGAGGGGGTTGAGCAGTGGAGGAGGTGGGGGTGTCGATCTCCACTTGTGTTAGCTAGCCCTGCGGAGCTGCGTTAGCATGGGAGGGGAGGCTGAGGTTGATCCGATGGCGGTTGGAGGGTGGGGCGGAGGCATCACGGCAAGGGGATGTGGCAACGGATCCGGAGGCTGTGGATCCGGTGAAAGCGAAGGCGAGCGTGGCGGAGGGCAACGGTGAGGAGGCGCGGTGCAGGTGGCGGCGGCGGCCAAGAGCGCGTTGTGCGGGCCGCAGACAAACCATCGCGTGCGGATAGGGGTTGGCAGCTGTGCGTCAGGGTAGAAAGAGGGTAAAAGAAAATCCTGCTCTCCAGTTTAAAATCCAGTGATCCAAAAAGCAGTTGTTGGATGTCTCCAAAACACTGCAACTGCATTGATTATCCTTGAAATTTTTTTCGTATGTAAATACGTGACCTATATATACCCACATCACTTGTAGTTGTAATCTGCATTAACAACACAAAATATAGAAATAAAGTCGAATGCACGACTGCTATAGCTAGTCTATCATTATTTTTTCACTCTGTGTATAGTGCGCAAATAGTGTTTTTCACACCCATTTTGACTTCAAGTGACACAGACCATTAAAATGACCGTGGCTCATGGACCCACCAGTTTATGGAACCAACCTACAAAACCGAGCCAAATGAGCCACTCTGGCTCAAATCATAGTCACAGAATTACATGTATAGTACAGTTAGCCGCATGCCGCCGTCTCAGTTTCTGAAGCTGTGACAAACATAAGCCATGTGACAAGACAACAACACACGCGTAGATCTAAATTCCTCATGCACAAGAAATCCAGGAACACTCGTTTGCACTTGCAAGCTCGGGGTGACGCAGCTTTCAACGGTCCTCGGGCCTCTGGTGGGGCGTGGACCCGTGTGGAAGTACACGTCCTCCATAGGTCTTGGTGTTGGAGGCTTCGTTTCTCTGCGGCTGCGGCCCAACACGTCAAAACCACCAAAGTATTTGATGGTGATTAGATTGATACCGGGCGACACCTGACACCTGATGATGGCAATTGCACATTTGCACTTGCTAAATCTCGCAGCACCTGGGCAGGCGGGCAGCTTTAGGTTTAGCACGTGTGGTATAGGAGATTCTGATGCTAGTTAGAAGTATTAAATATAGTTTAATTAAAAAACTAATTACATGGACGAGGACTAAATGACGAGACGAATTTATTAAGCCTAATTAATGTGTAATTAGCGATTAGTTACTGTAACATCACATTTGCTAATCATAGATTAATTAGGCTTAATAAATTCGTCTCGCCGTTTAGTTCTCATGTATGTAATTAGTTTTGTAATTAGATTATATTTAATATTTCTAACTAGCGTCGAAACATCCGATGTGACGGGGCTAAAACTTTAGCCCCTTGGAACCAAACGGCCCCTTAGATAGTGTTTGGTCAGTGGTCACTGTGGAATGGAATGGATTCTTAGATTTTAGGATAGAATGGTTCCATTCCGTGTTTGGTTTAAGAATGGAGCGATTACATTTCTACGTTTGGTTGGAGGAATAAAAATGGACAGATTCTAACTCCGTTTGTCACCATTTAGTGTGGGGCCCATCTATCATAGCCTTGCGTGGTTCTCCTTCACCGGCTCAATCCCATGGCCTTGCCTTATCAAAAAAAAAAATCACATGGCAATGTTGATGTGCGGCTTGGGAACCGGACAACGCGCCGCCCCACGCCGGCCGACACGCCGCCCCTGAGCCGCTGACGCGCCGCCCTACACGCTGCCCCTGAGCCGCCGCCGCCATGCGCGTTGACGCGCTGCCCCGAGACAGCCCCAATCCCCGTCGACGCGCCGCCGCATCACTGCCCCCATCCATGCCGACGCGTTGGTCGATGCGCCGCCTCTGAGCCGCGGTCGCGCCGCCTCCAAGCCACAGTCGTGTGGCAACCAGCGCTCATCTCTCTGCGTCGGCCGACGCGCAGCACCTCATGCCGCCGCCACGCCTCCACTGCCGCGAGTTACTCCCGGCGCAGCCACGCTTGTCCGTGATCTACTCCCGGTGCTGCCTCCTCGGCCATCCGCGGCCGGCGGAAGATCCCGGCGGCGAGAGAGAAGCAGAGAGACAGCGAGAGACGCCGTCCGGAAGGGATGAGCGCGTCCCACAAATTTTTCGGGGACGGCCAGGCTCCGAATCTTCAAGGAATATTCTAGTGCGGGGATGGCTCCATTCTTTCGCCCTGGAACCAAACAACACCAAAAGTGAAATGGAATGGCTCCATCCTCGGACATCCTATGAACCAAACGGAACCTTAACGGCTGTGCTGGCGGCCCTGCTAAAACATCACATGATTTCCACGGGAGGAGGTATAGTCATCGTTCGCTCTTTCGCTCCGGTCCAAAACGCCAATTATTTCGCAAATGAAAACTGAGTACATATTGTCCAAGTTCTTGGAGCGACCCCCGTGCCAAGGCCTGTAAAACAAACTGATTACCTTTTATCGTTTGGTCGAATAATTGATTTGGCTGCAGACTCTTAATTAATGCAAGGTTCCAATGAATCCAAATTCAGATACTAGAAAGAAAAAAAAAAGAATTCGGGCAATGCAAACAAATGGCAAATTTTGATACATCCACATATGTGGATGTCGGTACCCAGCAAACCGGGTACCCGCTTATACAGGTCAAAAGCTAATTACAGCACATAACAAGGCTCCACGCAGCCTGACAAAAAAGCGTTTAATCCCCCCTTGGGGAAAAACGCACCTGGCCTCCCCGTCAACCAGAGGAAGCAGCCAGTATTGCCACGTATCACAGTAAGGAAAGAGCCCAAAGGCACTCGCAGTTCTGACCCTCCGCTTGTGGGCCGGACCTGTTTCCACAAGGTCCGGTCTTAAGTTAGGGACGCGTCACGACCCCGGAAAGGGAGCCGAGCCGGCCCAGCTCGGGGAGGTCCGGAACGGCCACGTGTCCCCAGCGAGGGAGCTGTGGGCTGCGAAGGGTCCTCACCCCCGCAACAGCCTGGTCCGGGGCTGCCACGTGTCCCCCGGGCACGTGGCGGGGTCCCCGGCAGCGGGCCACACCCACCTACCGCATTCATTGCGGACAGGCGGGCGTGGCCTGACACCCGCTGACGGGCTCCGGTACCGCCGCTGACAGGCGACAGTGACCATACTGTGAGTCGCGAGTTACCAAGGAACGGCGGCCGTGACAAGGCGTAGCGGTCAACTTCCCGCCGGATACCAGGGATTAAACCACATAAACAAGTACACCGTACGCGGAGTGGGCTACGCCACGCACGACGGCCACGCCCGGGCTATAGCGGTAGGGTCACTGTGGCACGCCGCAGTAACCCGCCTGTAATAACGCGCCGCCCACTCCTGCCCTTGGAGCCATACCGCCGGGTACTACAGCGGATTGGACCGGACAGTGCAAGCAGGGGCGGCGTGGTGACATTTCCGGGCACACCAGACCGGCGGAGCACTTCCCGAATGGCGCCATACTGCTGCGGCGGATACAGGTACAAGGTGCAGAGATGAGAGGACATCGCGGAACGGAGCATAAGGAACTCTGCCGGGTAGACATAACAGACCGGGACCACCTGTCGGGCCCCGGTCACCATGTACATGCACCCCCTTGGTCTATAAAAGGGAGGCATGCGAGACGTATAGGCAAAAACACACACCCGAAGAGCATCCAGAGAGGAAGTCTCTCGATCTCCTTCTCCTTCTCACTCAAACCAATACAAGAGCTCACCTCCAGTGGACGTAGGGTATTACGCTCCGGCGGCCCGAACCACTCTAAACCCTTGTGTCTCCATCGTGCCTTGGCTACGCGGCTATCAACGATCGCTCCCCCTAACTACTCGTAGTACTTAGGATCGGGCGGGTGCTTTCCGCCACCCGGCCGGAGCTCACGCTCCGACATTTGGCGCGCCAGGTAGGGGGCAGCGTCAGATAGCCACATCCACGAGGTGTGATGGTTCGTATCAGCGACATCCATGATGGCGCAGCCGCGACGGAGGAGATGGCTTCGTCAGGGTCGCACGCCTCCCACCACGGTTCTGGCGGCACGGCGCGGACGCCACGAGCACCTCGGCACCCTGCAATGGACGCAGTGGCAGCGAATGTTGCGATGGCTAGCGCCGTAACGGCAAACGGTGCCGCGGCGAACCGCGCTGCCATCCGCGGACCACTCGCCGCGGCCAGAGAGCTGCTCAATCACCCTCCGGGGCCAGCAGCCTCTCCCAGCGCTCTCGCGCAATGGCGCAGTGATGTGGATCGCTTGATCCACTTAGCTGAGGCCGCCCCCAGCTCATCAAGGGCTGGGTCTCGACTTCCACCCAGCAATGGTGGAAGGACGGAGCGCCACGCACCGCTCGACGCAGCAGCGTCCGTGCGCTCCCCCACGGTGAGGAGCGCGCCGACGAAAGACCTGCGCGCTAAGCTCAACCGCCGGCGAGCAGGCACCCATACAACCGTGGAGCAACCACGGTTGCAGCGGAACGCCGTCAAGGGCAAGAACCTTGACGCTGTGTTCGCTGCTGCGGCGCCTATGCCCCCGAGGTGTGCGCAGGCTCTGGCCGGGGCACAGACACCGCCAGGGCTGCGCTGCGCTAGCAGACGGCCTTCGCTCCACGCGTTGGCCACCAAAGTTTCGACCGCACTTGCCGGAGAAGTACGACGGGACCACTAACCCGTCGGAATTCCTGCAGGTGTATGTCACCGCTATCTCAGCAGCCGGTGGCAATGACGCCGTCATGGCGTCATACTTTCATGTCGCCTTGTCTGGACCAGCCCGGACCTGGCTTATGAACCTCACCCCAGGGTCAATCCAGTCCTGGGAGGAGCTATGCACGCAGTTCATCGCGAACTTCGCCAGTGCATGCCAGCAGTACGGCGTGGAGGCCCACCTCCATGCAGTGCGGCAACAGCCCGGAGAACCACTCCGGGCATTCATCGCACGCTTCGCCAAGGTGTGGGGTACCATTCCCCGCATCTCCGATGCGTCCATCATCACCGCCTTCCGACAGGGCGTCCGTGATGAGAAGATGCTGGAGAAGCTAGCAACCCGCCAGGTGCAGGATGTCGCCATGCTGTACGCGCTGGCACACAAATGCGCCAAGGCCGCTGAGGGCCGTGCATGGCACTCCCCTCAGCAAAACGCGGCTGCCCAAGCAGGAGGCTCTGCCGATGCCGCCCGCGAGGGTGGCAAGAAGAAGAAGAAGGACCGACGCCCACAGAGGTCCTTATCGGCTGTGCGAGGGGCCCCCGTAGCCGCGGCTGCTCCTGGCGGCCGTGACGCCAACGGCAAGCGCCCGAGGCAGCAGGCGCGGAACAGCGGCGGATCGTGCCCTGTTCATCCCAACAGCGGCCATAGCGCCGCCGACTGTCGCGAGATATAGAAGCTCGTGCAGCGGCGCCTCAACGAGCGGCGGGAACGCCTGCCCAAGGACGACTCGCCCCCGCGCCAGCGGCCTGGCAAGGGAAAGGCAGCCAGCGGCGGCGGGGCCACCGCTGGAGGCAAGGAGATGGGCTACCAGCCCCCGGAGCGGGAGCTCAAGAGCATCTACGCTCTGGCCAACTCCGACTCCGACTCCAGCGACAACGAGCGTCGCAAAAAGCTGTACGTCATGTACGGCGGGAGCTGGGAGGTTTCCTCCCGGCGAGACGTGAAGGCCCTGCGCCGAGAGGTCCTCTCGGTCAGGCCTAGTGTCCCCAAGGTGGCCCCACACCTCAAGTGGAGGAACACCACCATTTCCTTCGGGCCATCCGACTGCCCAGAGAACATGGCCGGAGCCGGCCTCCTACCGATCATCACGTCGCCGGTGGTCGCCAATATCCGGCTCTACCACGTACTGATCGACGGTGGGGCCGCCCTCAACATCATCAGCTACGCAGCTTTCAAGCAGCTGCAGATTCCGGAGTCACGCCTGGCTCCATCGCGCCCATTCTCCGGAGTAGGCCCACTGCCGGTCCACCCGAAGGGGAAGATCGACCTCCCGGTCACCTTCGGGACACCGGAAAACTTCCGCACGGAGAGCGTCCAGTTCGACGTTGCGGATGTAAACCTACCGTTCAACGCCATCATTGGCAGACCGGCGCTCTACCGCTTCATGGCCGTAGCCCATTACGGGTACTTGGTCGTGAAGATGCCCTCCCCGGCTGGTGTCCTCACCGTGCCGGGGGACCGCATCGCCGCGGTCGCCGCCGTGGAGAAGCTCCACGCCCTCGCTGCTGACGCAGTGGGCCCCGAGAGGGCCGACCCCTCAACCTCTGGGATTAAGGCTCCTGCGAAGGACCCGAAGATGCCCAAGGTGCGCCCGGCTGGCCCGGAAGACGTGCCAGTCAAGATCGTCCAGATCGGGGCGGAAGCCTCCCGGACCACCCTTGAGGGGAATCTGGGGGCAAAATAGGAAGACGCGCTCGTTGCCTTCCTCTGAGCAAATATTGACGTGTTCGCCTGGGAACCGTCACAAATGCCCGGGATCCCTAGGGAGGTAATTGAGCACCGTCTGAAGATCAACCCGGACGCCAAGCCGGTGCGACAAAAGCCATGAAGGCAGTCCGTGGAGCGTCAGGACTTCATCCGTCAGGAGGTCCGGAAGCTGCTAGACGCGGGCTTCATCGAAGAGGTCCATCACCCCGAGTGGCTAGCCAACCCGGTAGTTGTCCCTAAGGCGAACGGGAAGCTTCGGATGTGTATCGACTACACCAGCCTCAATAAGGCATGTCCTCCGGACCCATATCCTCTTCCGCGCATAGATCAGATAGTAGACTCCACCTCCGGGTGTGAGCTTTTGTCTTTCTTGGATGCGTATTCCGGGTTCCATCAAATCCGGATGAATGAAGAGGATAAGAGGCATACAGCCTTTGTAACGGTAGATGGTCTGTACTGTTACGTTGTAATGCCCTATGGTCTGAGGAATGCTTTACCCACATTTCTGCGTGGCATGAACTTTACGTTCCGCGACCTAATCAGAAATATAGTCGAGGTTTACGTCGATGACATCGTTGTCAAAACCAGGGAAGGGTCAACCTTGCTGGAGGACCTGACCCTCGTTTTCGACAGGCTGCGCACAACGCGCACGAAGTTGAACCCCGAGAAATGCGTCTTTAGCGTCTCAGCTGGTAAGCTGTTGGGTTTCCTGGTGTCACACCGGGGTATTGAAGCAAACCCAACCAAGATCAGGGCGATCGAGGCTATGCGGCCACCTGCCTGCATCAAGGACCTGCAAAAACTCACCGGGTCCTTGGCAGCCCTTAGCCGCTTTATCTCAAGGCTAGCTGAGAGAGCCCTGCCCTTCTTCAAGCTATTGAGGAAGTTCGGACCATTTATATGGACCGAAGAGGCTGAGCAGGCCTTCCAGGAGCTGAAGCAGCATCTCACCACACTACCCATATTGGTGGCACCCGAGCCTGGTGAGACTCTGTATCTCTACCTCGCGGCAACATCCGAGGTAGTCAGCATGGTACTGGTCGCTGAAAGACCAGAGCACCCCCATAAGGGAGGGACCGGGACCCCCCGAGTGGAAGGCGGTGGTCCATCTACCGTAGAAATAGCGGCCGGCTCCGAAACAGGAGGTCTGGCCGACGCCCTACCCTGCCAAGGTAGTGAGCTACCAGAGGCAGAGGGGCGGGCTGCCCAGGAGGCTGACCTAGCCAAGGCGGGTAGTCCGGGATCCTCCGCAAGGGTCCGGACCACCCAGAGACCGGTGTATTACGTCAGCGAGGTCCTCCACGGGGCAAAGGCCAACTACCTGGAAACTCACAAGTTCGCTTATGCGTTACTGGTAGCTTCCAAGAAGTTGCGCCATTACTTCCAGGCGCACAAGATTGTCGTAGTGACCTCTTACCCGCTAAGAGCGATCCTGCACAACTCTAACGCCACCGGGAGTATCGCCAAATGGGTTGCGGAGCTGGCAGAATTCCAACTTGACTTCCAGCCCCGCAGTGCTACCAAAAGCCAGGTCCTAGCAGACTTCATCGCGGAATGGACGCCCACTGCCGCTGAGCCAGGGGGCCCGCAGTCTGGGACGGGTCCTTCACAGCTGGGCAGGCCTGTCCGGGTTTTCACCGAGCCACACTGGACGCTCTTTTTCGATGGGTCCGCCCGCGAGAGGGGATCCGGAGCAGGTGTGGTACTCGTGGACCCAGACGGAGATCAAGTAAAATACATAGTACTCTTCGAGTTCAAAGCCACCAACAACATGGCAGAGTACGAAGCCTTGATCTTCAGGCTAATGGCTACCCAGTCACTGGGAATCAAGCAGCTCCTAGTCAAGGGAGATTCCCAGCTGGTGATCAGACAGGTCCGGGGGGAGTGCTGCTGCAACAACCCCCAACTTGCGGCGTACCTCATGCGAGTGAGGGAGCTCGAGAAAGACTTTGAGGTCCTGTAGCTGCAGCACATTCCAAGAGACCTCAACTCAGTAGCGGATGACCTCTCCGCGAGAGCATCAACTCGGGGCCCAGTACCCGATGGCGTCTTTGAAAGACAGCTACTGAGACCAACCGCCCTGCCAGCCGAACTGGGTGAAGGGGGCGGAACTAGCACCTCGAAGCTAGCAGTCCCGATGGTCCTCCACCTCTGGGGGCCATCAAGTATCGTGTGGACTGATGACCCCGGCACGTCATCAGGGACACATCCACTGGCTCAGGGCAGTCCCGATGCATGGATCTCCGAGATCCGGGACTACCTGAAGGACAAAATCCTTCCCGATGAACATGTGTCTGCTGAGCGCATAGTGCGGTTGGCAAAACGCTACACACTGGTAGAAGGGGATCTCTACCAGCGTGGCGCCAACGGCATCCTCATGCGATGCATAACCCGGGAAGAAGGCCATGATTTACTCACGGAAATCCATGGGGGCGAGTGCGGGAATCATTCGGGGTCCCGTACGCTGGTCGGTAAAGCCTTCCGGCACGGATTTTACTGGCCGACAGCTCTCCAGGATGCAGCCGAGCTGGTAAGGTCCTGTAAAGCGTGCCAGTTCCACGCAAAGCAGATACACACACCAGCTCAACCGCTGCAGATGATTCCGCCCTCCTGGCCCTTCGCGGTATGGGGGGTAGACATCCTGGGACCGTTCCCTAGGGCCGTCGGTGGGTACCGGTACCTCTATGTTGCCATTGACAAGTTCACAAAATGGCCGGAGGTAACCCCAGTGGTGAAAATCACCCAAGGAACCGCAACAGCTTTCCTCAAGTCCATTGTATGCAGGTTTGGCGTCCCTAACCGTATCATAACGGACAACGGGACCCAGTTCAAGAGCCGAGTCTTCCAGGATTACTGTGACGGTGTTGGCATACAGCTATGCTTCGCGTCGGTAGCACATCCCAGGAGCAATGGACAAGTAGAAAGGGCTAATGCGGAAATCCTCAGGGGGCTCAAGTCTCGCACCTACGACTGCTTAAAGAAGCACGGTGCCAAGTGGATCGACGAGCTTCCCTGTGTGTTGTGGGGAAATCGGACCACACCCAGCCGAGCGACCGGGGAAACCCCGTTTTTTCTGGTGTACGGGGCCGAAGCATGCCTCCCGCCAGAGATTCTCTTGGGCTCCCTATGGGTCCAAGCTTTTGATAAATCTTTGCAGGAACAGGACAGGCGCGACGACATCGACCTCGTCGAGGAGCGACGGTGGCAAGCGGCAATCCGGAACGCGCGGTACAACCAGGCGCTCAAGCGCTACCATGAACGGACTGTGCGGGGAAGGGTCCTCCAACCTGGGGACCTGGTCTTGAGACGCATCCTAAACCGAGAAGGGCTCAACAAACTCTCCCCTAGCTGGGAAGGGCCCTTCAAGGTGACGGAAGTAAGTCGCCCCGGTTGCATCCGTCTTGCCACGGAGGAGGGCGTTCCGCTGCCGAACCCATGGAACATCGAACACCTCCGTAAGTTTTATCCGTAGGCAGAAGCAGGGCTTTTTCCTTTCTTTATAAGGTAGGTAATACCACCATGTGGACCAGAGCGGTGGAGGTCCGCCCCTGTAATCCCGGCCTCTGGCTGACATCACATGATTCCACCTTATAAATAAAGGAAATTGCCCCTGTTGCTGCCTTTGCGATGATTTCAGTTATCTCCTTATCTCCCTATCAATGTCATTATCACTAACCCCCGTCTGGTACCCTATTATCGCCTAAAGCTTGAAACGGGAAAATCTGGCTTGAGAGCAGGTGAGGGAGATCTTGTCTAATTGTTCGAGTGTGGTCCGCCGTGCTGGGGGCCAGCTCCCGAGAAAAGGAACTCGCCTTGGTGGCCCGGAGTCGTCAGCTGCTTAGCCTGGTCCCGTACCCTAAGCACTGTACACTCCTCACTTCGCCGCAAGTTCCCCAGTATCAGGAGCAGAGCGTGCAGCACGCTGAACCACACCCTCGCCATTAGCAAGCTCTCCAGATCCTGACTAACAAGGTCCGGTTCCGTAAAGCCCTAAGGCACCTGAGAAAGATGTGTTTCGCTGAAAGAGGCCTGTAGCGTCAGGAGCCGGTCCGTGGTTAAGATACCTGAAACAGGGATAGTCCGGGGCTATACAGTGCCTTAGCCTGGTCCTGCACCCTAAGCCTGTGCACCCTACTATCCCCATCCGGGTATCTTGGTCACGGACCATGCACCTAGGAACGCCGGACCACAGCCAGTCGAGAAAAGTCAGCTCAGAATAGGGTCCCGCGGGTTTGCTACTAACGCCTACCATGAGTTTGCGTGCAGGTCCAACTTGGTGGTAGCCAGCCTCAAAACTAGAGCCTACCTACCAGGGGGCCAGGGGTCGGACAGAACCATACCAGCGTGCAACAAGAAAGAGGGAATGTACAACATACAGATAAGTCACAACACCCATCCTCCCTCATTTCATAAGTTGAGTTGTCCATCCGAAAAAAAAAGATACACTTGAAGCCGGATTGAAGGGGGCTCTGTTCTTGCCAAAGGCAAGGGCAGAAGATCCACAGGCGGCGCGAGAGCTCAACGGCTCGGTGGCAACCGCGCAGAACCAACGCAGCTCGGGGTCCGCGGGGCGCGCAAGCCGAGGAGCGTCGGCACAAGCGACGGGGAGGCGGCGTCGAAGCTGCTGAGCTCCTGCCATGGCCACACCGCCACCAGCCGCACTGCTGCCATGCGCGCGCTGTGGAGCGCTTGGCAGTAGTTCAGGAGTGTCCCGTCCCACCGCCGGTGCCGGATCCCCCTCGACAGCGACGTAGGTGCGCGGTCGTTGGGAGGGAGTTTGGCTGCAAGTGTCCTCTATGAAGACACTCGTAGCCAAAAATCGGCACACATATGAAGAAACTCATAGCCAAAGAAGATGGGTTCCATGGGAACACTCCCAGGCTATCCTAAGAGTATCTTTCCCAAACTGAGGAAACACTCTCGGGAAAACTTCCCATGCCTTGCTGCATGGAAGGGGCCATGCCCCTCCTGGAGAGGGAGGGAGTCCCATGTTCTACCCTACCTTGCTTGGCTATGCAGTTGGAGAAGTTGTGTTAAGAGCGGGTAGCACGCCCCCATTTATAGGAACAGCCCAAGACACTGCAGCTGCTGAGCCCAAGGCGTGGTAAGGAGCGTGGCTCACGGGTGCACTATTCCCTCCTGACGTGCCTGGGTCAGACTGAGAGCGCACGCCCTTGTAGGGGCCGCGCCGCTCGAGAGTGAGGTGACCTATCCCTGCGATAAAGCAGGAGAGCATCCGATGCCCTGCCTGCCAGCAGAGACAAGACTGGACATAGGGGATGGGGGAGACCCTGCTGAGAGCACGCGCGTGACCCGCCGAGTCCCTCGAGCGCCCCACCGGCAGTGCAAACGCGTGCAGGCGAGCGAACCGCTGCGATCGCATTTAATAAGAGGGAAAAGAACCGGACGGTATGGCGTCAGCACGGCATAGTGTCACCAGTCAGCACGAGCCAGCCGCCTCAAAAGGCGAGAGATTCCCGCGACCTGAATCGCCAGACGGTGGGGCCCGGCGATAGCCCACACAGCCTATAAGGCTCAGCACGCAGCAAAAGAAGCGAAATAGATAAGTCACGATCTCTATTTTCTTTCTAGATTTTACTTTTTACATAGAAGAAGAAATAAAAAGAAAGCAAAATGAAGCCTCTATGGCGCTGGGGGAACTCCCGCCTCCGGTGCACCCAGCTCCTCATCTGCAGGGGCCCGCTGAAACCGAGCGGCGACGATCTCAACTACTTCCTGCACGCTTGCCCAGGCGGCGACCTCCGTTTCTTCCACCGGACCTACGACAACCGGATCCAGGGAGATGGCGGGGTCATGGCTCCGGAAGCAGACCAGCAGGTGCTCCGCCACGGCACGAAGCAGATCGCGACCCTCGGCTTCAAGGCGCTCTGCAAGCGCAGAGTCCAAGCACCGGAGCCGTTCCATAGCAGAGCGAAGGACGGGGAGAGCGTCCGCCATGGTCGACGGCGGCTCCGGCACCTGGATCGGACTCAACCCAAGCGGCACCAGAGCGGTGTTCGCCTCCCCAGCCCAGTCAGCAAAATGTCGGAGGTCGGCGCGCAGCTGCGCCTGACTCTCCGCCAGAGCCTGCTGGGTGGCCTCCAGTTTTAGCTGCTCCAAAGCAGCTTGCTCTGTCCGGAGCTGCTTCGCCTGCTCGTCGAGCTCCGCCTCCCGGGACTTCACCCAGTCCTCTCGGACCTTGAGGGTACCGGACAGGCGGGAGGCCTCCGTCTTGAGGGCCCTGGCTGCCGCCTCGCGCTGGGAAGCAGAGTCCTCGAGGGCCTTGGCAGCAGCCTCGCGCAGAGAAAGGGTCTCTTCGAGGGCTTTGACCGACGCCTCGCGTTGGTCAAGTGCCGCCTCCTTCTCGTCCAGACTCTTATTGACGGCGAGCTGCCGCTCGGACACCTCCAGCATCTCCTTCCTGCGCCGCTCCATCCCCTGCATCTCGGACTCCAGCTCGGCCCGATCGAGCCTCAGCTTCGCCTCGTCCACAGCGACCGTCTTCTCCCGGAGAGCAACCGCACGCTCTCGGGCGACGAACAGCTGTAGGTCCTTCTCATAGGCCTCACGATCGGCGCTGAGGTCCTTGCGGGCGGCGGTGAGCTCCGCGCGAACCTGGGAGTACCGGGAGGACGTAGCGCGGATCTGTTCCCCCAAGCGGGACTGCCAGCTAGCCAAGCGCTCGCGCTCCTGCTGCAGCTGCGCCCATTCCAGCTGAAACGCCTCCTTGACGTCCTCCAGGGCCTGGAGTCCTCGGCGCAGCACACGGGGGAGAGTCGGCACCCCTGGCAAAAATGAGTGCGGCCGCCCCTGGACCTCTTCCAAGCCGCCCTCGGTTGGACGAGGGGCCTCGGACCTCGTCGCAACTTCAGGCGTCAAACCGGCCGGTGCGGTCCTCTCCGTTGTGGCCCCCGGCGTCGGACCACCTGGAGCAACCGCCTCGGTCGTGTCCGCCCGACCGCCGGATCCGCTGGGTGGAACAGCACCGGCGGGAGGAGCAGCTGCGGAGGAGCTGACCTGGCGAGATGTCCTGAACAAGGCAGGAAATGAGGCTCGGGAGAATTCGAGGAGCTAGCAGCAACACGGCAACCCAAAATAGTTTACCTCGGTGTCTGCGCCGTCCAGCGACCTCGGAGGCCAGGAGCCCATCGCTGATGATGGTCCGGCTTCGGCGGTGGCGGTACTTGCTGCCGCTGCTGCTGAGGGTCCGGCTTGGGCGGTGGCGGCGCTTGCTGCCGATGCTGCTGCTGGTCCGACTTGGGTGGCGGCGGTACATGCTGCCGCTGGTGCTGTTGGCTCGGCCTTGGCGGAGGCGGCGGTACATGCTGCCGCTGGTGCTGTTGGCTCGGCCTTGGCGGAAGCGACGCTTGCTGTTGCCGCTGGTGCTGCTGATGCTGCTGGTCCGGACGCGACGGAGGTGAAGGGCGCCCCCACTGCCCGGACGAGCTTCCCTCCTCCGTGGTCCGCTGGCGTTTAGGCTCGGGCTCTGAAACGGAGGTCCCGTCGCCGCGGACCAGCCTACGCCGCCTCTCCTCGCCGCCAGCCGTCGGCACGGGTTCCTTCCCCTTGCCAGCAGAGGTGGAGCCCCCAGCGCAGGCGTCCCCGATCGGGGCATCGCCAATGCTGATTCCCAGGTTGGGGTCGCCCCCGACCTGCCGCACCGCGAACCCGGCGTCGTCGAGTGTAGGCATGTCCCGGAGCACCGCCGTCCACAGGGCCTGGTTGTTGCAGAGCGGTATAACGGCAGCGGGCAGAGCCAGCTACTCGGGGACGAACGCCTCACCCACGACGCGGCACATCAAGGACTCTAGCTCCCTGGGCGCCAGGTTGTTAACTTCGCCCCGCGCAATCTGACCGCAGTCGTTGGGGCTGGTGTAGCTCCATGCCCGCCTCGGTCGCTGTTGCAAGGGGCGAGTCTCCGCGTGAGGAAGTCCGCGAGGACGTGCATCGAGGTGAGCCCGTCATTAACGAGCTCAGTGATCCTCACTAGCACGGTGGAGAAGTCGCCCGGCAGGTCCGCAGGGGCACCCCATTCCGGGCGGGGCGAGGTTGGACCGCCCTCATGGAGCTTCAGCCGGTCGTTCGGGTCCGCCCTCGCAATCACCCAGTCGTTGCGCCAGTTCTCCCACTTGGCGCTGGAAAAAGGGGGAAGGTAGGTTGATGACCTCCCGGACCCCCTCAGCACGAAGTAGAAGCCGCCGATGTCGCTCGCGCTCCTGCCGGAACCCTTCAGCGAGAAGAAGTGGCGAAAGAGCACCACGCAGGGCGGCACCCCCACGAACATCTCGCAGAAGTGGACGAAGATCGCCGCCTGGAGGATGGAGTGGGGAGTGAGGTGCTGGAGCTGCAGCCCGTATCCCTCCAGCAACAGCAGGAAGAAGGACGAAATCGGCACCCCTAGGCCGCAGTAGAGGTAGGAGACGAAGAGCGCAAACTCCCCAGGCCGCAGATTGCGGAAGGGGAGGGAGCCCGCGCGGACGCCATCGCGCCGTGTCACGTCCGTCCAGCCGAGGAGGCGACGCACGATGTCGAGGTCCTCCTCAGACTGCCAGTTGGCGGGATCACCGAGACCCATCGCCATGGATTGGAGTAGCGAAAGGCGATGAGGATGCGCGGCGCCGGCGAGGGCAAAGAGCTCTACGGCGAAGAAGGAGAGGCGCGGGTGCGGTTGCTAAGGGAACGGAGACGAAGCCTGAGAAAGCGTACCAGGCATCCGGTCAAAAGCCCTATTTAATGGAGCCATCGGCGCGCTCCATAAGCACACACGCACGGACGCACCCGCAACCCGTCCAGCCCCTGACAAGGGGCCCCAGGGGCCGCAAACCGCGACAGGCGGGTAAGAAACCGGGTGAGAAAGAATGTGAACCGTCTCTCGGCCTTCGCGCGGCAAGCGTGCGATCCGCTGCCCCCGCCTTAACTGCGGAGAGGTGGGCAGGCGGTCCGTCGCTTCGTCTGACCGGCGCAGGCCTGCCCTCCTCGAAACTCGGGGAAATTCCCACGACCTAGCACGACCAGATCGTGCGGGGCCCGTCAGGCGCCCATGTGATCCGGTGCGGGTCGAAGGGGCCAGGGCCAAAAGCCACACGAAGCCCCCGATGGTGCAGGCGATAAGCACTGGTGGGCCCACCTTAGGTTCCCAAGCTCACCTAAGATGGGCCCAGGGGCCACTGTCGGTACCCAGCAAACCGGGTACCCGCTTATACAGGTCAAAAGCTAATTACAGCACATAACAAGGCTCCACGCAGCCTGACAAAGAAGCGTTTAATCCCCCCTTACGGAAAAACGCACCTGGCCTCCCCGTCAACCAGAGGAAGCAGCCAGTATTGCCACGTATCACAGTAAGGAAAGAGCCCAAAGGCACTCGCAGTTCTGACCCACCGCTTGTGGGCCGGACCTGTTTCCACAAGGTCCGGTCTTAAGTTAGGGACGCGTCACGACCCCGGGAAGGGAGCCGAGCCGGCCCAGCTCGGGGAGGTCCGGAGAGGCCACGTGTCCCCAGCGAGGGAGCTGCGGGCTGCGAAGGGTCCTCACCCCCGCAACAGCCTGGTCCGGGGCTGCCACGTGTCCCCTGGGCACGTGGCGAGGTCCCCGGCAGCGGGCCACACCCACCTACCGCATTCATTGCGGACAGGCGGGCGTGGCCTGATACCCGCTGACGGGCTCCGGTACCGCCGCTGACAGACGACAGTGACCATACTGTGAGTCGCGAGTTACCAAGGAACGGTGGCCGTGACAAGGCGTAGCGGTCAACTTCCCGCCGGATACCAAGGATTAAACCACATAAACAAGTACACCGTACGCGGAGTGGGCTACGCCACGCACGACGGCCACGCCCGGGCTATAGCGGTAGGGTCACTGTGGCACGCCTCAGTAACCCGCCTGTAATAACGCGCCGCCCACTCCTGCCCTTGGAGCCATACCGCCGGGTACTACGGCGGATTGGACCGGACAGTGCAAGCAGGGGCGGCGTGGCGACATTTTCGGGCACACCAGACCGGCGGAGCACTTCCCGAACGGCGCCATACTGCTGCGGCGGATACAGGTACAAGGTGCAGAGATGAGAGGACATCGCGGAACGGAGCATAAGAAACTCTGCCGGGTAGACATAACAGACCGGGACCACCTGTCGGGCCCCGGTCACCATGTACATGCACCCCCTTGGTCTATAAAAGGGAGGCATGCGAGACGTATAGGCAAAAACACACACCCGAAGAGCATCCAGAGAGGAAGTCTCTCGATCTTCTTCTCCTTCTCACTCAAACCAATACAAGAGCTCACCTCCAGTGGACGTAGGGTATTACGCTCCGGCGGCCCGAACCACTCTAAACCCTTGTGTCTCCATCGTGCCTTGGCTACGCGGCTATCAACGATCGCTCCCCCTAACTACTCGTAGTACTTAGGATCGGGCGAGTGCTTTCCGCCACCCGGCCGGAGCTCACGCTCCGACAGTGGATGAGGATATCTATTTTCATACACATTGTATTCTTGATCTGTTAGACAACCACAATCTAAAAATTACTATATACTCCTTCCTTTCTTAAATATTTATTGCCAACCAATTTATTTTTGAACTAAAATATGACATATATAAAAAAATTGGAGGGAATACATATCATTTAGACACTGTGTATATAGAATTTGTATTCCCATTGAATGATTTCTTCAAAATAACTTTATATCCGACCTCTTTATTCTCTATGCTTTTCTCATCCTATCCCTTCCTTCTCTTGTTTTTTTTTTTTTTGGAATTATTTATTGCTCTCCCCTTTCACTCTACCGCCATGGACGAGTCAGATTATCGAAGATAAGGAGCTAATCGTCATTTTACCTAGGCGGTTTGCCATCAATGATCAGCAAAAATTGACAAGTTTCACTAATTTCAAAAGAAGACAAAAGGTAACAAAACTATAAACATCAACTTATGATTAAATGATATTTAGTAGTGGTTCATTTACTATATTATCCGTTACAATTACATGGGATATTAAAAATTGGTAAACTACCTATAAGCCATTGATATTTATCGGTAAACAACAGACATTCACGGTGATATTACTTTATAAAATTTTACTCACTGCATCCCATTTTATAGGTTGTTTGATTTTTTTACACTAAATTTGACTTACTCGTCTTATTCCAAAAATTTCATTATTATCATTTATTTTCATTATGATTTAATTTAGCATAAAATATACTTTAGCTATGAATTAATTTTTTTCGCAAATATATTAAATAAGACGAGCTGATCAAATTTGGTGTTAAAAAAACCAACCAACCTACAAATTGAGACGGTGTATGATACTACTTCATCCACAAATGTACGTTACGGTTAATTTTTCTCTAAAACTATCTTTAAACGTTATGTCTTATTCAAATGTTTCATAAGTTTTCAATTATTTTGCGGTGACATGCTTTTTATCATTAAACGTAGTTTTAGTACATTTTGTATTTTTACACGTTTGAATAAATTTTTTAAATAAGATAAATAATTAAAGTTATAAACATCTTAATAGAGTTGGTTGGCCAGTGCCCCCGCACGTCGATTTGGTCGAATATCGCCGACGGTTTTATCGAACCATGCTGCTAATCTGCTTGCATGATTTGTTCGACAATCGAGACGCCTCTCCTGAAGTGGCGCGAGTGTCGCGCGTTTCAAAAACGAGAAGGGGGCGTGCACTGCTGCCTGCAAATTCGGCCTTGCTCACTGTGCCTTGTCCTCTTGGTGGCAGGTGCCGACCGTTGCCTTTTGGTACGGTGGCCTGGCCAGTCAAAATTCCAAAGCCCCCGACCCGGAGGAAGCAATTCAATGCTGCTCTCTCAATGATACATCCGATCTTGAATGTTTATTAGTAATTAATTTAATCTTTTTACTAAAAAACATCAAATTGAGAAATGGGATGGATTACCTCGGAGTACTCCCTCCATTTTTTTTTTATCTGACGCGGTTCATTTTTTTTTTCAAAACTTGGATACTTCGTCTTATCCAAAAATTTTCATTACTTTTATTCATTTTGTTCTTGTTTTATGTAGCTTGAGTATGACTTGTATTTTTATATATTTATACAATTTTTTTGAAATAAGACGAGAGATTGAAGTTTTGAAAAAAGATCAATCGCGAGTCCGCGACAGATAAAAAAAATAGAGACAATACTTCTTTGGCCTAAATTATAAGGCAAGTTTAAAAAAGGTAATTGTGCACGTACTAAGGGCTCCTTTGGGCTTTGGAACATAGCAATTTCACACAAATAGCGTAGAAAATAGGAAGCAATTATGTGTTCCAAATGAGCCTAACTAAAGCAATGTTTTGCATGGCTTGGTTCAGTGGCGGACCTAGGATTTTCATGAGACTAGGGCCAAGTTTTAGTCTGACTCGAAACATAACACATTAACACATATACCACACATATATGTACAACAATATGTTGTCTTATAAGACAAACTACATGATAATACAATAATTTATTAAAATATGCCAAAATCGTAAAATTGTTGATAATTTTGATGTGCACCCCTATAAATCATACGTAGCCCTCATTGAATTGCCAATGTAAGCTAGTAGTATAAAATTAGTCATCATGGTTTATTTAAGCTTAAATTGAATCGTACAAACTAGATTGATATTATCATTCAAATGTTAGTTGCCTTTTCTAGTGTCCGGCGAGTGGTTGCTAGTTATTGATTAGGGAGCTCTGAACCATTTACTCTTCCTACGTAAAAAAAAGCAGAGCACACCACCATAGTTCAAGCTCTGTTACCTTGGCGGCAAACAAACAAGAATCAAGAATGCCTTGAAGAATGCAGACAAGATCAATAGTGCATGTGATGCAAGATGTTGTGTACAGGTGATAATATAATATAGTGCAACAAGGACCAAGACTAGGGCCATGGCCCCAGTGGCAGGTCCGCCCCTGGCTTGGTTATATTAAAAAACTGTTTAATTTTAGGTAGAAGGGAAACTTGTTAGTTCAAGTCTAGTAAAAAATAAAACTTCCACTTTGGTTGATCAAGTTACTCTTTATAAAGGCACACTGGTAATTTCTCATCTAGTTTTAAGTTTTTTAAAATTAACTTATATGTCAGAATTGGACAAGTAAATAAGGGGGTGTCTGATTCCTAGTAGATTTTTGGAATCTATGTAGTGCACACTATCCGATAAAATGTTCCATATTAAATTTTGATACTTAGTACATTATCCTAAACATTATGAGCAATTCTACTAGGAATAAAGTTTATAACCAAACGCCACCTATTTATACATCGGTGGAGTTGGAACACGCTGCATGCGGCGGTGTGCCAGAGAAATGGTCAGCGCTTCATTTGCATGTTGGCCGACACATGAAAGTGTAGTATCACACTATCACCTAAGACCAACGTATGAATAAAACCCAGGTCATTTCTTTACATCTAATAATAGTTACGGCAAACCAAATATTTTTCCAGTAAAACAATTTAAAAGACCAAAAGAAAAGATCAACAACGAACACAAAGTAGGATCAGAAGCGTTCATTGCACAAATATATAGACCATACAATATTGTAGCACCCTAGATTCTTCGCCGAAGCAATTATGGTTTTGCCATTAAGGACTGAAAATCCTTTTATTTTGCCATTGGATGCCAAGGCATGGCCCCGGTGGCAAAAAAAAAAAAAAGTTCCAATCGGGATTTCACTTCTTAATGGCAAAAACAGAAACAGTCCATTCGTGGCGTTACTTACAGCCGCACGGACACGCAGCCTAAGATTGTAAGCAAAAGTAGATGGCTTCAAGTTTCAGGTGCTACCGTGCTAAAAGATCCTATAGTAAACCTAATAACCTAGCATAGCTAAGGTTCCAAGTTGAGAGTGGCATCAGCGTTTGCCTCAATTTCCATTTTGCTCCGGATGATGCACCTCTTCTTAGTTCCTTCATCTAGGTACACCAGGTCTTCTGCAACCGCGACATGCCCATAAAGCAACTCTTCCAGATTGTCGGTAGGAGCTGCCTTCTTACCTTTGCCATCCCTCATCTGCTGAAATTCTTCCTTGCCGTGGTTTCTGGTGGAGAAATGGTCGTGGGTTCTCATGGCCTCCTGAAACCCAGATATTGTTGGCTTGAACTTCACTAGGAAGACACTCTGATTGGCTGGTCTTCCCTGGCTAACTTTCGCCTTATCAAGTGGGATACCAATTTCTGGATAAACAAGACAACATAAACAAAGTCAAAACACCACATAAAAATAGCACAAGGATATTTTTAAGAACTATGCATTATTCTGTCAGAGCTGAACATTCATTTTGCTCTGAATATTCTGCCGGAATTGCAAAAAAAAAAAAAAGGAACAAAAAAGAGTATGCATATGTATTAGCCCACTGATGATCTCATCATAACATCTTACAGAAATATAACAGAATGCAACAAGAGCACAGATGTCAATCCTAAGTTGCATACCCAAGTACAAAAACAAAATATAACAAGTGCACAGATACTAAGCTCTTTTGCGGCTCAGTAAAAGTGTAAAACTGACCTGCTAGTACACCTTCAATTTCTTCTACGGACACAACCTTTGCCTCAATATCCTTTGCCTTGTTCACAATGGAGCTGTTATGTATCACAATAACTGGAGGCCATAACATGAGATCTCCCCTCATGGCATTTAGTTCCTCAGATGAAATGGAGTGATGGGCTTTAGATGTATCAGGAGCAACTTGCCAGTTCCACCCCATCAGAATACAGAGTGCTCTATGAAACCCCAGATGTTTTGTCCTCAAACCCGTCTTGCATGTATCATAAGCATGCGATACTAAGGCATCAAGGTCTGGAAACTTCCTCGCAACACTGTTGTATAAAGTAAACAAAAAGCGAAATAAACAGAGTATTTATTCAGGTTAGAGATTCCATGTAAATGTTCAGTTAATCAAACTATATAGATAAAGGAAATTATGTTTCCTCAATCCTTCAAGTATTATGGTCTTTGAAACAATCGAAACAAAACAAGGGCATAGCCAGAAATTTTCCTGACCTAGAAGTGGAAGAAAAAAGGTGCATAGCAATGCAAAAGCATTGGAAGAGTTTGTAAACAAGTCGACCCATAAATATTCAGGACCATAAAAGGCATAAACTAACTGAATCTAGGCCACACTAACTCAAGGAAATAATGACATGCCCCACTGCTTCTTCAACCAAAAACATTTGATTGATGCCTGAAGCTTAAATTTAATGTAAATTAACAAGAAAAGATCAGCCTATTCGGTTTGGACAAGAAATGCAATCATATTCACAGCATACTTAGTAATCATAGGTAGTAGCTGTTAAAAGAAAGTAAAATAGGAAATCCCACACATTTTTTTGAATCATTGAACTCATGATAATGACTGAAATAAAGATGGTTTAAACAAATAGCTGTAGCTGAGTAAAATATGCCTCTATAGGTGGAGTATTTTGGCTCCTAGCTGCTACATGTACCTACGCCCCTATGCCATTACAAACACTATTTAAAACCTTGGCTATGAAAGGAATTGAAATCGACAGGGAGCTGATTAGTACCGTACCAGTATCAATATACTGTAGAAAACTGGAAGTAGATTTCATGCATTTCGAATGCAAAAGAATTTGTGGTCAACTTACCAGGGCAGAACGATGAAAAAAATCAATCAGATACTTGTATAAACAAAAGCATAAAACCATACATGAAGTTTCGAAACCATTGGTTTAACCTACAGCCTCTTGCAAGAAACATATAGTAGCATGCCATACAGTACCCATATAGCGCAGGCTGATCTTCCTAAGTTCAGACATATAGATGTGCCAGCCTGTCATCTTGATTCGGAAAACTGGTCATAGCTGGAGTCCAAAATATTCTAGTGAAATTCTAATTTACTGGTAGGCTAGATACGATCTAAAGAAGTAACATGCTTGCTTAAGGGCTTCATAAAGAAGCTATAAGGTTGTTACTCCAATCACATTGCCAAATTTGCAATGTTAATGGTCTCCAAAATTGCACATGTTAATGGTCTCTGATTTTGCACATGTCCTGGTTAGCCAATGTGGGCACCTGACCTCACAGGATGCAATCCAGTCTAAACCAAAACGTTAGCAACTCCTCCAAAAACACAACTAGATGCAACCTGGAAGACATTCTGGAACAAATTTATCATCAACAGAACAATGCTGTCACTTTCATTTTCTTCCAGTCATATTGTCCAAATATATCCGAAAGAAGCTGCATCACCGTGGGATCTTGTCTCAGTACAGAATGTCAGTTCACAACATAGACCAATGCTCAAACCTTGATGCCAATATGCTTTGAACAGTGTCAGTTCAATGTCTGAATCCTTTAAACAGTGTCAATATGCTTTAGAGACGTGAGTGAACATTCAACCAATAATGTTGCCATAATCCAATACATCCACCTGATGGTTCCTCACAATCTTAATTATGCTCACTCAATCCCATCAGCCTATTTCGTCCTAATAATAACATATATATGTAATAACGCACCCTAAGAAAGACATAGGTTGCTCTAGTATTGAGGGCTGTACAGGGCTCTAAAGCTACACAAGGAACGTTATGCCAATTTCATAGAGCAAATTAATATAATTCAATCATGTTAGCCTAAACTATAGGGTCGATAAGGCGTAACTACTGTATGGAGGTACAGTTTAATGTGACTGCGCAAGTTATTGTTTTTCCTCGGAGCTGTCCATTCCAGCCACCAAATCAGCATGTAGTCAACTTCTAACGAAAATATAGGAGGAACTGGTTTGCTCATAGAGTGTTAGTGCAGGCAAAGAAAGACAAACCTTCCACAGACAGAGCAAGATAAAGATCCTTTTGACGCCTCACGGTATTTCTTCTGCATGGCTGAGCTCTCATTCAACATCTTAGTATACTTAAGAAAGGCTTGGTCAACCTGCTTCCGGAACTCCTCCGAGCCTTCTGGAGGATCTTTACGCAAAAGATCCTCATACTCTGGAGCATCCTCATTCTTCACTTCAGAACCAATAGGATCATCTTCTGACGACTTCGAATATTTATTTGGCCTAACACATTCATTTCTATCTGATGGGTATTCACCATGGAATTCATGAGGAGCTGTTCTCAATCTCTTTTTTGCACTCTTAGTCAGTCCTCTTCCTCTCCCTCTTCCTCTTCCATTCATGGAAACTCCTCCAAATTGCGAATAGGAATTGGGTCTGGACAACCTCTGAGACATTGATCTGTGTTTCGAATGCCCATAACCATAAGTTTCATCTGGCAAAGCAAGCCTTGAGAAAACAGTTTGGTTAGCTGGCATATCATATCTTTCATCATATTCAACATCATCAACCATGTCATTGTCAAACATTGGCATTCTTGGTGGGGGTAGGTCATATGCATCCATATCATCATAAGGATCCAGTCCTGCAAACCCATCATCAGCTAGATCTACCTCATGATCAAATGCAGGACTCCGGTATCTTTTCCTAGAGACCATATGGTAAGTTTCTTGGTCACTTAGGTTCTCAATTGAGCAAAAGTCATCCTGGTGAGCTGATCGCCTCACAGTTCTAATAGGCTCTGTTCCTGGGGAGTGGGAGTAGCGACCATTACCACCCCTTGTTGGGTACTGTATGGAATCATCATCACGAAAATGTGGTATTAGCTCTGTTTCTTTATGCATTGCTTCAAAGCTACAATCATCCTCTTCAATCATATGGGATAGCCTCGTATGGTTGTTAACCCTTTCATTCCTGACACCTCTGAAAGATGCTGAGCCTGAGATGTGCCTTGAATTCAGTGAGACATTCCCACGTAAGTTCTCTGGTGCAGTGTATGCATCATTTATGGGATCCCTTCCAACATATTCAGCATGTTCACCATATTCCATGGATGCAGCCCTTGGTGTATGTTTAGAGTGTGTCCGCCTTGCAATGTCCAGTAATGTTTCATCACCATGACCACTGCCATGGTCTAATGAACTTCCTGATAACCTATGAGGATGGCCACTCCCATGCCCTAGTGATCCATGGGGTGACCTGCCAAGGCCATCCATAATGTATCCGTTGCTCGACTCATAACCAGGTCCAGTGTACATCCTCTGTGGATGGTCCTTAGCAAGCAGGGCTGAGGAAGAATCACCAAGAGCCTTCACCATGTCAGACTCCAGCACATCCCTACTAGAGTAAAACCTCCCTGTTTCTCTGTCCCTCCCAGTAGTCCCATCCCCAGATGAGTAAAACCTTTCAGTTCTTCCATCTTTCTCAACAGCCACGTCCCTACTGCCAGAATAATGCCTCTCAATTCCTCTACTTTCACTGTACAGGTCATGAGAATGCTTGTGATACTTAAAATGGCCATCATCATGCAGCAGCGGGTCGCTTCCAGCACCAAAACCATCACCGGCCTTCATGGAAGATTCCCCCGTCAAGAATCCAGTCTCAGGTGGCACAGAGGGATACAGAGGTGGCGGAGACAGCACTGTCCTTGTTGGCGGTGACCTCAGGAGAGGAGACGACGACCTAGGGTCTTGGGGGTACATAGTGCTAGTCCTACCCAGCCCAGACGAGCTGATTTTCAGCGTCATACCGCCACCATACAAATCTCCATCCTTGGCAGCGCTGCGGTGACCAGAACCAGCGCTACGGTCATGGGATGGTCGGCCCAGGTCGGATGGGTGGTCGGGCAGCATGTAGGACGGCGGCGCGTCATAGCCGCTGCCACTGCCGCCGTCGCGGTTCGGGCGGTCGTAGCGGTCGCGCTCCCCGCGGTACGCCACCCTTCCGTAGTCCCTGAGCCCGCGGGGCGAGACGTCAGGGTCCCTGCCGTATTCCCTTCGCCCACGGGGTGACCCACGGCGGTCGCCGCCGTAGTCCCTGGGGCCTCGGCCGAGCGGGTCGCGGGAATCCTCGTGCTCCACGCGCCCGCGACGGGGCGACTGGTGGCGGTCGCCGTAGTCCGCGCGCTCGCGCCGGGGCGGGCTGCGGCCGCCGCTGCCGTAGCCGGTGCGGCCGCCGCGGGGAGGGTCGCGGTCGCGGTCGCGGTCGTCGTCCTCGCCCCTTGGGCGGCGCGGGCGGCGGCCAGGGGACGGGGTGCGGCGGGAGCGGTAGTCGGGGCGCCTATCACGGTCGTCGCGGGAGGCGCCGCCGCCGGGGCGCGCGTCCCTGCGGCCGTAGCCTCCTCCTCCTCTCCCTCCTCCTCCCCTGCCTCCGCCTCCGCGTCGCATGGCACCGGACAGCTCGCGGCTACCGCCGTAGAGTGAGGGCCGCTACCGTGACGACCGACGATGGGTGACTGTGGGATCAAGAGGGGGCTTCAGATCCAGGCCTCAGAATCTCGTATGCTTAAGAAGGCGGCGGTAAGCGTCGTCGACGTCGCGGTGATTGGGGTGATTCTCGACGGCGGCGGCGCCGGGGTTGGGTTTGGGAGATTTGGGCGGCGGCGGCGGCGGCGGCGGGAGATTGGGGATCGCGGTTAGTTGGGGTGCGGCTGGGGTTGGCTTTATGCTGCTGATGTGGTAGTGGGCCTGCAGTATTTGGTTGGGCCTGTGGAGCCCAGGTCCAAAAGACTAAAAGAAAGTTCATCAAAGGCAAGGAAATGGAAAGGATAAAAGAAACAAAAGAAAGTCTTGGATATGCTTTCCCTTTTCACGGGTGTATGGTTTTTGTATATACTTCACTTTGCATGCAGTGGTAGAAAGGAATGTAGACTTTAGGAGCATGTTGTCCTTACACCTCCTCCCTAACAAAATATTTTGAATTCGAGCTATTCAATCAAGCTGAATTCTCGTGGAGAAAAAATATATATTTGAAAGTATAGTTCAATGTGTCTTTACCAGTTACCACAAAAAAATTGGTATTATATCAATAATATACACCTTTGTTTTTTTCTTTTATTGTATGAACTGAATAAATTATGTCGATAAAACAAATTGATACAATTTAGATAAATTCATTTCTCCATTTTCTCGTGCTTGTGCTTGGTTTTCCTCTTCCAGTGACCAACGCACTGCAGCAGAATCATCAGACAACCATAGCTGGTTCCCATCAAGTTTATTGTCCTCTTAGACTCCCATTCATACCAAATTTGTATGAAAAGAACCTAATGTGACTAAAGTTCAGATTTCTCGATCTAAACGTTATTCGCTCCATCCCAATTTATAGGATATTGTTTATCTTTTGATACAACATTTAACCATTTGTTTATTTAAAATTTTATAAAACTTTTTTTTATTTTCTTATGATTTGATTTATCATCATAAGTATTCTAAGCATCCCATATATTTTTTTAGCATTTGCACTTTTTTTTGTGATGGTCAAATGTTGTATCCAAAAATCAACAATTTATTGTAATTTTAAGAGTGGTTGAGTATTTTATTCAAACCTTTATATTCAAAACCAATAAAAAGAAGAGTGCACACGTCATATTGCATTGAACTTTCTTAAGTGTTGTTTTGATATGGTTTCAACTTATTCTAGCCCAACAACTGTAAATCCAGCTTATAATAAATAATTTAGATGGTACCCATATGTTGTGTGATTTTTGCTGTGATGTACTCACAAAGACTATTAGATTGCATAAAAAATGTTATTAGCCACAGAAAAACAATAGAAAGTGGCGTAGCTTATGGCTTTACTAGTGAGATCTTGAGTGACGTGGTTTCATGAAATTATAGAAAATATAGAAATGGAGACTAATTATTTAGGTATAAAAAAAGTTGCTATTGAATTATGAATGGCACAATGTATCAGCCTAGGTAGGCGTAGTATTATCACTGCACAATGTTCCAGGTTCAAAACATCAAGCAACGGGCAAATTCATCCTATCATTTGATAATTCGTAAAAGAAAATCATCTTTTGTTCAATCTGTAGAGTACATGAAACTTCATAAGTTTACAGATATATTTTCTCAATTTCAAAAATTATAGAAGGTTTTAATTTTCAAATAAATTTCTTGTATTATTCCATAAAAGTATATTGTATATATGTTTATACGTTGAATCCATCAAGATGTATATATAAGCATAGACAAAGAGGAAAAAAAGGCCCAAAACCTAAAACCTATTAGGGCATCTCCAGTGTATACGAAAAATCGAACCATGGCTATTGTGTGCGAACCAACGACACTGCAGCTGCCGAACCGAACGTTGTCAGAGCAAACAACACCGCGGCGGCTTCCTCGCGCGACCGGCCTGCGCCCACGTCCCGCCACGGCGACTCGACCACGACCTGCGCTCGACCGTCACAGCGCGACCGATCGACACGGCTCCCTCGGTCGCGCCCCGGCGCGCTCGACCCGACCAGTGGCGCTCGACCATGCACAGCGGTCTCCTCGAGTGCGCCCCGACCAGTGACCCTCGACCCCACGCAGTGGCTCCCTTGGACGCGCTCCAAACCCCGCGCGCCTTCTTCACACGGCACCACCCGACAACACGCCAACGCGCGCCAGGCCGCGCGTCCGCGTGACGCCGCGCCACGCCCAGGCCCGACGGCGCCTAGGCCGCGCGTCCGCCCCGGCACCGACTCGGTGGCGCCCTCCCTCGTGCAGCCCCGCCCTGCGCCGCGCCAAGGCCACGCATTCGCCCTGGCAAACGGGTGGAAACGGCTTCGTAATTTCTTGGTGCCTATTGTCAGTGAAGTAAACTTGACGGCAGTGGCAATCAAGGCAGAAAAATTATTTCAGTGGCAGCGAAGGAAATTGGAAATTTTCAATGGCACTCAATGAATCCATGCAAGTTCTGGTGGCATTGAGAGAATTGACTCTATCATAACCTCAATTCGTATTTTGTCCCACTTTGTTACCACGTCGATATAAAATACGTGCAATGTCAACTGCTTTCAAGATAGCATTTTTGGCAACTTGATGATCCACAATACATATTACTTCGTAAACATTTTTTCTCCCGTTGCAACGCACGGACATAATACATATTACCAGGTAAATATTTTTTCTCCCATTGCAACGAACGAACATAAACTTAGTATAATCTATAATCTAGAACAGAGGGAGTATATTAAACGGATAGGTAACATATAGATTTAGACAATGCAAGATCAATCACACATAGATCTAAGACATCGCAAGATCAGTCACATAGGGAAGGCAAAGGGTGTCTAAATTTTACCTAGAAATTTGAAGGACAATAATTCATTTTTGAGCTAAAAAACACCAAAGGTCGTTGAATTACGAAGAAACATTTGGATCAGGACCCATTACCACCAGCGTCTACATCAATCAAAAACATGATAAACGTACTGTGATGGTTTCCCACAGTGTCGTTAATTGACAAATGGCTAAAGGAAATACAAACACAAGAAGTTACACCAGGTTTGACTATCAAGCTCCTTAAATAACATGATTTATAATTTACAAGCCTCCTAGGAAGTAACAAAACTTAAGAAAGATGACCATCAGTCCAGCTAAAATGGAAACATGCTTATCCCGTCTATTGGTGGCTATTGAATAATATGGAACACACGCACAGTGACTTTATACAATTTTCCCGTTATATGTGTCTGTACAAGAGCATATTCCATTATTCTTTCGTGCCACACGACTGGCAACGCTGGCACTATTATAATCCTGCGAACATCTACGAACAAATGCTCGCCCTCACTCACAGCCTCCTTTTGACAGTTTAACATCCAGTAATCACTGGACTAGTAACCACCGATGACCAGGGTAGTTAGAGGAAAATGCCTACAAGAACCTCCATGTCAATTCATCATGTGACAAGAACAGATGATGGCTTCTTGAAGCTGGAGTTACTTGCTTTATTTGAAGATGTGATTGTCCTATCCTTTGAAACAGGGTTGCCTAAAATGAATTCTGAAGAATTTGATTGCTGATTGTTTTCACTCTGGTCAGGTCGGACCCAGATTTTGAGGAGACCCTCACGACATATGGTGAGGATTGATTCATTGGTGAAGACCAGACCAGAGAGGGGATCAGCATGCACCCGGTGAGCAACAAGGGGTGAGAGCTTCGGAACATCTCGCATTCTTGGAGAAGGTTGAAGAACGCCTGTTGGAGGGCAGGCATTGTCCCAATGTGCAGAAGGGCTCCCACTGCTAAATGTCGGTGAGGCACTTGAAGGATGACGTAGCGGAACAACAATCTCATCCAGTGCCAGGTCCCACAAGAGCAGTTGGGTGTCCTGCAGATATGTAACAGCAGAAATTCACACCATAAATAAATCATATGGTAAGTAAAATGCCAACTTACAATATAAAGCTTGTCTTGTGGCTTATATTTTAATCACATGGTATTAGGCTGAGGGTATGAATGTATGATATCCAATCGACAAGTTCAGACAAATCAATTTCATGTCTGAACAGGAATATAACAAGGAAGATGCAGCCTTCAATACTAGGATTACTTACATGCACAGAAAATATTTTAAAAGTTGTGAGAAAAGAGCCATCAGAACTGGAAAAAGAAAGTAAATCTTATCCATGCTCTTGAAAAAATTAATAGTGGACGTAATAGAGCAAATTGATCACTTCCATGTATTTTGACAACAGACTGCACAAATCTGCCCACAGCTCATTAACATAAGATCTCAAAATAATCCAGTAAGGAAGAAAACGGACAGACAGGTCTTCCTGTTTTGGGTATCTGTTATTATTTCTATTTATAAACCAAAGAACCAAAGCCTTCTATAAATATAGTTAGAATGAGAGCTTAAATCCCCACATGTAGCCCTGCTAGTGGGCTGGGATCCTAATTGAACTTGCACCAATCCAAGTCTAGGAGCAATGTTTAATTAACCCACCCTAAGCCATCCATTCATCTGCAGAAACCAACCCACCCCTAACCACAACTTCCATTCAGCCCACATCAAACCTAACCATTGAACTAGAATCCATAAAAAAACTATTTCTCGGACCAATTAGACCACGGAATCTCACTGCTGCCGAATCGAATCGATGGGATGACCGGCTCCGGCGTACTGAACCGCCACCCTCTTGTTTCACAGCGGCAGAGCCTCCGGCGGCAGGTGGTGCATGGGGCGCTGCGCCGCCTCGGGTGTTGCTGCTGGCACGGGAGGAGGGGCCCGCGACAACCAGCCTCCCCATGCCTCTCGCTGAATTCGATGAGGATGCGGGCTTAGAAGTCGAGGCCACCACAGGGACTACAACCGGAGCGAGAGCTACAGCACGTGGAGGAACCGCGGAGCGGACGGGTGCCTCTACGCCGCCCCAGCTCCGGCCTCCACGCCCGAGCGGCTGGTGGTGGTGGTGCCCTTGCGGGGCCTCAGCCTGCACCGTAGCCGCCAGCCTCTTGTTTCACCGGCGAGGAGATGCGGGACGCCGGCGAGGGGACAGAACGAGGGAGGAGGCGCGGAACGGTGGCGGCAGAATTGGGCGGAGATGCGGCGGCAGAAAGGGTTGAGGGCATCGATGAAGAGCGGTGGGAGAAGTTCTCCAGCGGTGGCGCGTCCGTGTCTCTGGTCGAGGGCATCGACGGAGAGCGGGAGAGGAAGTTTGGCGGCGGCGATCTGTGCGTCGTGTGGGCAGCGGGCTAGAACGGTACTCCGAATGGTTTGGAACTCACAGGCTCAGCTTATTAGGAAAGCATTCGTTGTAGCCCATTCACAGGCTAGACCAATCTGCTTGCTTCTAGCATCCAACCCAAACACACACCGAGAGATGAGGTAGTACTTTGGAAACCAGCCCACACGAGCCAAAAGCGAAAACCAGCCTGTTAAAACCATTTGAGCCTAAACTATTAGCAGGGCTACCCACATGGTTCATGATGTAATATTAAGAGTCAAACTAAAATTCTGACAGTTATTAAACTTGGCATACCTGACCAACAGAACCAAAGCGATAGACATTTTCTCCATTTCCGTCAGAACTTGGTGGGGACCAATATGAATCAAAAGCAACTCCACTAACCTGCCACCATAAACAATATAGACTTATAGTCAACAAACAAGCTTCGACAAGGGACATTGAAAAAATTCAAGGCAGATGAAACTAGTACCCAGGAATTATGGCCTTCACCCCAAGCGACTATCTTTCTATCATCCATGCTCCATACCTGTACAAGATCATCTTCACCACCTGTTAATAGATATTTCCCGTCTGGGCTGTGGACATACAGAGCAATAATTAGGTCAGAGGCTGACATGTTATTCTGTGTGACAAAACCCATATAACAGTGAGAAATAATTTGCAGATACTAGATCCGTGAAATATTGATGGGAAGATCAACAGAATGAGCCAAAATGCAACTGCACTGAAACTAGGATACCTAACCGTAGTACCGATAACAAAAATAAATTGCAGAAAGAAAATCATGCTAGAAAAGTGTTGCAATGATTCCCAGAGCAACCATTATGTAGTTAGACCATAAAAGTTAAGTGCGCATATGAAACTACATGTTTCAGACTACATACAAAGACCACGTTCTGACAAGCCTGAACATCTTATGAAGATGGAAGTGATCATTAGGTGTTAGCAGCAGCATATTTCAAGCTGTGAGAATTGAGGTTGAGCAGGAGCAGTCAGCAAACTTAGTTGCCAAGCAGCAACAGGCATGATTGTCAAGTACCACAAAACATCAAATAAGCCAGGGAAGATAAAGAACATTATAATTGCATATATGAAACACTAGGACACACGTCGATTCTCTATATTATTCAATACATATGCTTGTTTATGCTAGAAGCAATATAGTTCAGGAAGACTTGGTCAGAAAGAGACATGAAGACTGAATTAGTCAACATGTTTGAATTAGCCAACGAAAGCAAATGATGTAGATACAAAATGAAATAAGTAAAATAGCAAGGCACATGAATAGATGTCAGACAATTCAAACTGCACAGGACATTCATACATACCTCCAAGTGCAACACAACAGTGCACCATAATAACTTCTTCCACCAAATATTAGTTGTTCCTTTGAAAAATCAAAAACTCTCAAATAACCTGCATATTGTTTATCAATGTTAATTCAAGATAAATAACGCTGTTAAAAGAACTTAAGACGCCTAGGGGGAAAGCAAGTACCATCTCTCCCAACAGTAGCCAAGTATGTTCCATCTGGTGAAAAGGAAATTGCATTGATTGAACCTTGACAGATATGCCATCTGGCAACTGGGTTGCTCTGTAATGTTATTCGTAACATAAATCCCAGTTAATCATGGTGCCACATTTTCAAGGCCAATCATCCAATCATGTCCTATGCCTTGATCAAAACTCTTCTAGTCAAATGTCACTCCAGCAATAAACCCGTAGAACCCCTAAAGTTCATGTGGCAAAGTGGACTACATCTAGTGATTAAAACCAACAACACTGCCCAGATGGAGACAGACAGCATGCTACCTGTTAGACAGATTATTTTTACACAGCCTGTGGCCCACATGCCTTGTATTGCAGCCGGACTAGAGTCCGAGGGCATCTGTAGATTTAAGTCTGGTTAGGCAAGGATATCTCTGTTTGGTTGTTCTATAAGCCTATATTGCCAACATATATAGATGTATTCTATACCCTCATAATCAATCTACTATTTGTGTGCCAGATACTTGCTTATACTACTAAAAATCTTGCTGAATGCCAGAAACAAACACTGAAATGGAAGAGTAATTCAGTAAAAAAAAATTCTAAAGGATAAATTTTATTTTATTTGTAGTTCTCTGGAACTCAGAAATAACTGTGTTCAATGGAGCTTCACCTAACCTTGCAAGGGCCTTGTCCCTCACCTTAGAGGAAATGAGATCGTGGGGCATTGTAGGTGCCAGGGGCATTTCTTACCAGGCTGGCTTGCTGCCTTCTTAATTGTGAGCAGGGTTTTATTCTTGCTGTTTTGTTTCTGGGGTTTCTTTTCCCCTCTCTTCTTAACATAATGATACACAGGTCTCCTGTGTGTTTATATTTTAGTCAGGCCCCGTTTGGATGCACCCAGTTAATTATTAGCTACACAAAATTACGGAAAATAAGATGGTTTGGGTCCAAACACGTCTAGCTTAGAAATTACCAAATATGTATGCAATACATTAGCAACAATTAGCTGATTGGTAGCTAATGCCAGCTAATTTTTAGTTGATCCAAACGGGGCGTCACCTAAGCATTGGTAATCTGCACCTGGAACCATTTTAGAAGAAGTGTTCGCTTGCATAGTGTCATCATGTGTAATGTTGAATGGCAGTAAAAGTATATGATAGTTATCACCATTTTAGCATTTAACGTTGCTGTTTCCATGCTTCAGTAATGAGGAATAAGAGGATTCAAGGTTAGCTGAAGATTTGGTCATTCTACATATTCATGCCAACAGAACCAAAACGAGTATAATTTAACAATGTTATACACTTTAGCCAAGCAGTCACGGAAGAACCTAAAATACCTTGCTCGATTTTGCATGTACAACCATAAACTGGGATTGATCCTTCACAGCTGGAAATGTACAATCTGTGTTCCCATCCTTGTTCTGAATACAATGAAGATAGAATGCCAATCAAAAGCAATAAAAAAATCTTGGAAATTATTAGCGAATTCTATAACTAGCAGCTGCTCACTTTATCATACACATACAAATTCCCATCAGAATGGCTAACGACAAAATTGCTTTCATGCTCTGGCACCCACGCAACAGACGTGCACCGACTGCAAAACATTAATATTCAGATGTTAATGAGAGAACTGCATTAAATAAATAGAGCAATATAGGCATCCATATGGAATATTGCACAAGAATGGTATGCTTGTATTGTAGCAATATCCAGCTTTAGATAGCTAATTAACCCAGCAACAGTAAAAAATGACAGACACTGAAAGAGAAACTGTTCCAGAGAATCCAATTAAGAAAATAATCTCTTTGATTTCACTAGCAAACATGTTTTAGTATTCAAAGGAATGCAAGCAGCTTCTTTTTTTACACTAGAGGACGAGCACACACAGAGTTAAACTTTTCAAACTCCAAAATAAGATTGCCCCAGACAAAAAAAAAGCAAGTCTAGGCCTCAAAGGTGCTCCTTTAACGCACAGTCAGGGAATATGACATTGAATCAATTGCTTTATCACAAAGCCAAGGGCAAGAAGCTATGGATCCACTACAATTAGATTCATATTGTTGAAGCACAATGCTAAAAAAAAAAAAGGTGAGAATCCTGAGTAGGTACAGCCGTACAGGTAACTTTACTAGCAGCTCAATTTTGCCTTATATCTGAATTTAACCTCACATTACCAGGCATTCATCTGTGCTACCCTGACGGGATGCCTGATATGCTAAATCACAGGACAGTAATATAAACAAGCATGCAATAAAAAAATGTTATGAATAATGTCAATAAACTACATTCAAAAGATCATATGTATCATGTATGGCATTCGAATAACAATGAAAATTCAAACATACCTTCCATTGGATGAGACATCCTTATCACCCTTATTATAATGTTGAGCTGCCATAGGCTTTCTTCCTGGATCTTGTAACTGTTGCCTCAGTGACATTGAGTAGACTGCACAATAGCCCACAAAATAAAAGTATATGAAAATGGAGGTCTAATATTTATGGGAGGTCCAGTTTGAAGTGTAATGGGGTTCAAGTAATCAACTCCACTAACCATCCCCTGATCCCATCCCAATGATCAGATCATGCCCCTCTTTGGCCTCTGGGTCGAATGCATGGCACAGTGGGTTTGAGTTGCTGAAATGGATGGACTTTATTGGATCCTAGTGCAAGTAATCAGCTTATCAGAAAAGAGCTGAGACACCAAAAAACCGCGCGCAGCTTGCATCCAGTAAAAAGACAGGATACCTTCTCCTGTGAATTGAGATCGCTGATGAATAGCGTGTCTGCAGCATTGAAGACAATGTATGTACCCTTGCCATCATAATTTGCCGTCCCTGGTGATCCACCAAGCCCTGCAGATGTACCAACGCCTCCTCCTACACGGCTGCTTCCAGCAACAGCCCGGCTCGCGCCATTGCCCCCGCCAAAGCTAAGTGCCTTGCTGCCATTCCCGGTGCCCAGCAGCCTCGCAGCTGCGGACCGCATCCCGCTGCCAGAGCTTGGCGTCGATGGCTGGGAGCCCTGGCTAGCAGGCTTCTCCTTCAGGTATGCCACGGTCAACTGCAGCAAGGAAAGCCAACGACCACTGTGAATCATGCTCCCGATCAGAACACATGCTTATCAACACTGCTTCTTCACTAAAATAAACCTTCGACTCTACACTAGCAAAACCCAACAGAACCACAACTCGACGAGTGAAGTATCCAACAAACTAACATTGAACCATAAACTGCTTAATAAGCCAGCCAACGCAAACACTAATCATACCCTGCAGCTCCCGAAAATTAGCTCTAAAACCTGATACTGAACCCAGCAGCAGCACAGAACATCCGAAAACGTCCATCGGAACAACCCGATTTCTCCATGGAGACCACCGGCCCACCCCACCGAGATCAACTAGCAGGGGGCGGCATCCGTACCTGCGAAACGGTCTTGCCGCCGTGGCTATAGTGCAGCACGGCGGAGTGCGTCTTCTCGTACTGCAGCTTGTACCTCCCCTCGGGCGTCTTGAAGTAGGTCTTGAGCCCCGCGGCCGCGCCGGCGCCGCCGCCCGCGCCCGGCCCCACCCCGGGCGCCCCCGCCATGCCAGGCGCCACCGCTGCCACCAATCGACTCCCCGACCGCAACCCTACCGCCGCTCCAGCCGTGCCGCCGTCGGCGGCCCGTAGGGGCTAGGGGAGCGCGCACGGGGCGTCCCGGAGGCGGGGGCGGAGACGGATCCGGGCCGCGGGCGATGAGGTGGAGACGGGAAGCGGTGGGCGTGGCTGCCTTGGCTCGATTTGGGTTTGGGAGAAGAAGCCGAGACGAAAGAGATGGCTCGGTGTAATCTGGAGGCGGAAAAATAATACCGTACTTTAACAATGAATTTAGTTTTCCTATATTTTTATAAATATTTTGAATAAAATGAGTCAGTAAAATTTGTGTCAAAAAACCAAATGATCTGTAAATTAAAACGGAAATAGTAGAAAATAGTAAAAACAGCGAGTAATTTTGAAAACACCGTTGCATTTTGGTACCTACGTGCATGACTCTGCTACTGTCGTTCCCGGTGAAAAGAGGTTATAAGGCTATCCCCGACCATTGCCTGGAAAAACTTTCCTATCCACTATTCCAACTACGCTCCTCTCTGTCTGTCTACAGTAGCGCTACAATGCCAAACAGTGTTATATCCATCCCATATACCCACTCCCTTGGGGATGGTCTAAGTCAATTGAAGTATGGCGTGTTTCTGATTTTAAATAAGTCTATTTTTTGTCATGTCGTTCCGATGGGAGGGAGGGGACGGTCCGTTTCTGCTCATGCAACTCAAAAACCAAAATCATAGAACACGAAACTATCAAAATAGAAATAGATCTTATCTGATTTTCATGGTGATTTTCTTATGTATGCATTTTCTAAAATAGTGATAAAATACGGCACCGTCTCTAAGATAAATAGGTAACTCTTTTAAAGCGCAAAAATGGAACTAATGCTATTTTATTCTGAAATACTTTTTTTTAGCACCTATATAAGAGTATGGTCTGTCGGTTGGGTAAGATTTACTTTGAATTTTGTTGGAAAATTAATGGGCTGGCCTATAGGGCTTATTTGGTTGAGGGCCCTGGATGGTCAGGCGAAACTTTGACCACTATTTGACTATAGTTGACTTGAGACTAGAGTTTATTTAAACAATACGATTTTTCAATCACATAGTTTGTTTTTGTCCAAATAAACCACATAAATCAAAATTATTTAGTCTAAAGTTAAACGTAGTCAAATTATGGCCAAACTTTGGCCTGACCACTGTTGGCCTCGAACCAAACGTACACATAAACTCCAACAAAGGAGGCTGCTATGTGCACGTAAGGTAAGATGGTTTTTCTTCTCATTGTAGGACGTACACTATATATTGTGCTCCCTCTGTTTGAAATTACAAGTCATTTAGTCCTTTTTTGCATCAAATTTGACTCTATCGCCGTCTTAGTCAAAACGTTTGCCAAAATATGTAAAAAGTCAAGTCATACATAAAGTATATTATACGGTAAACTAAACTATAGTACAAATAAATTGTAATTGTTTTGAAGACGAGAGGACCAAAGTTATTGTCAAAAGGTTAAACAATGTACAATTTAGGATGGAGAGAATGTCTGAGAGGAAATTATTTTTCATTGAATGATTTTTTGAGGGGATTTTCATTGAATAATTGATTGAATATGGATGACTGAATCCGCGGGCCCGGCTCGTCACTCGTTCATATTGGTGGGCTGCGTTTCACATTTGTGATTTTTGGCACATCGGCCTCGTGTTAATTCCCTTGCTCAACCTCCATGTTATCGGTGGGCCGGCCCATCCTCGCACGGTTTGGAGCCGCTGTGCGCGCGGTGTTTGGACTTTGGATGTTAATAATAAAGAGCGCGGTGAAATAGAAACGAGACCTGAAATAATAAAATATGTTAAACGTGGGTATGAAACGCTATGTAGGAGAAGCGGGGGATCATGCATGGCCTCCTATAAATGTGCTCAATTATTTGATCCTAGCTGGCGACGGAGGACATATGCCTGTTCTCTCCAAAACAGAGAATGCCTGCCGATCGACCTGCACCCTTGACCTTATCTTGTCAGCAACTCAGCACTCAGCAGAGAGAGAGAGAGATGGATTGCCTTTTTCTTTTATTGATTGACTTGTCCAATCATCAGATAATATACTACTACTGCTGTAGACGCGAGGCGCCCTGCGGCGTCGGCGTCTCGTCTGCTGCTCTTCCCATGCCGATGCCCCGGCACGGCCGCTTGCACGCACTTGGGGCATGCAGCGTGTTGCGGCGTCGTCACAGTACCACCACCAGTACCCGTAGGCAGCAGCTGCCTGTACGTACGTGCAGTGGATAGATAGATAGCTTGCATGCACGTCCTACGACGTACGGCCGGGGATCGGACGCCGGAGCTGGGCAGCGGCCGGCGCCGTGCACGCAACGCAAGAAGGGCCGCCGCCGCCTGTGCGCTTCGATCCGCTGCGAGCTCTCGTCGACGTACTACGTCGCCACATTCCATTTTCCTTGCGGGCCCGGCCGGCCGTTTGACCCGGAACAGGGATAGATGGCAGCACGTGCGGTGCGGCTGCGGCACCCAGCCTTGCGCCCAATTTTTCTCTTTGGGGGAAAAAACAAAACCTACCGGCCGCTTTCGCTCGTCCCGTTTTGTTTTACCATTAGCTCCTGTTTGGATATTTTGTATTTTTATTCGCTTTAATTAGTCTTGTCTGGAATTTATTGTGCACAAAAATATAACCGGAATTTTATTCACTGGGAAAATACATTTGTTTGGACTGCTTCTTCTTCGGTTCATCTAGTCTGCCATCGCCGCCTCCTCGAGCCCGCTTGCACCCCGCCGCTGCCGCCCCTGCTGACCACCACCGCCCTATCGATGCGGCCCTCCGAGACGCGCCACTCGTCGGCGGTGCGGGCAGGGGTTGTCGTGACAACGGCGCACGCGAGTCGAGTCGCACACAAACGGCGATGGGGACTGCGGCTCCTCGGTTCGCGGCGTCTCCGTACTGACAGTCGGCAGCGCGGCGCCACTGCTGCGGCACGAAGATGAGGATGCCGTCGGTGCTCTCTCGGTCGCTTCCTTCCTCCCCTTGTGCCTCTCCACCGCCGGATCCGGGCCAGGAGTCGGATCTGCTCTTCCCCTAGGCGGTCGTTGCCGGATCTAGGTGTCCCTGGTCTCCTCCGCCTCAGCCACCGTTGGCGCCTAGCAGGCAGTCAACACACGACGAGGCACTGCCACCGGCCGCCGCCAAGCGAGGGAGAAACGGGCAGCGGCGGCCAAGCGTCTGCAACCGGGGATGGAAAGGCGCAGGTGGTGGCAGTTGGGCGCCACCGGCGACGGAGAGGCCAGTGGTTGCGGGCGGGCATCGCCGGGCGAGAGAGAGAGACAGGCGAGCGATGGGACAGTCCCGATGTTTGTCAATTTTCTTTTCCAGCCCGGATGGATGATTAATTTTTTCCGCTTGTTTTGGCCCAATCCGATTATATATTCAGTGGGTTCGCCGGTCATCCAAACAATACTTTGTATCTATTCCGCAAAAATTTGTAGGCATGTATTTTAGACTGGTTTTGGTCTCGTTACCGTGAGCAGCACGTGGGAAGCGAGCGGAGGGCAAAGGCCCGGCATGCGTGCGGTGCGGTGCGGTCGGCGGGCAGGCTGGCCTGGCTCAGAAGTCAGAAGCAGAGCGGGTCACGTGATGCGCATTTGGAGACGCATGGGCGGGACCCAGCTACATGACCAACCAGCAAGCACGTGTGCATGCATGGGCGACGAGACGGCACGGGCGACCGGAGCTCCCCGCGAACCCCATCCATATGTCCAGCTCGCTGCCCGCTTCGAGGATGGGATCGAAAGATCGATTCAGATGCATGCATTCACCAGCACACATGGTTTAATTTTCGGCAATAGACGATGTGAATTGGATGAGTGCAAACTTTTTACAGAGATCGAAATAAAACTTTTTTTATTAAAAAATGATACTAGTGTACTACTAGACGGTAGCAGGATTGGTCGTTGGATACCTACCGACCGATGCATTCATTCTGCAGGGCAAAGATTAAGACTATCTCCAACCATTGTCTAAAAAAACTTTCTTATCCACTATTTCAATTACTCTTCTCTCTGTCTACGATAGCGCTACAGTGTCAAACAGTGTTATAGGCAGCTCATATAGACAGTGGTCGGGGATAGCCTAAGGCTATTCACTGCGGTGGTGGGTTGAGGATTCCTCGAAACACTCTTCTGCACTGTTTGACATAAATGCTGCACTGTAGACAGAGTGAGAGATAGTTAAAATAGTGATAGAAAATGAAATTTAAGAAACCTTACCGTGAATAGCCTAAGACCAAGGCCACCAGGAGGGACAAAATTTATGCCATCTATACTATTCCAACTATTTTTTTCTCTGTCTACAGTGCGCAAACAGTATTTTGTCCCTCGTTTTCTCCTCCCGGTGACCTTGGTCTAACGGCACCAAAACGTACTAGCCACAATCCACCGTAATATTGTTTACCTGTTCCAACCTCGGGAATCGGTTAATGTAACATAAAAAAAATCAAGCGGTATAACGTTAGGACATGTTCCGTGATCATTGAATTTGAACTGATTTCTAACCCAAACAACTCCGATCCATATGGATTGCATTTATCCATACAAGACCTAGGGACCTATAAAGCGACGCGCAACACAGTCTTCTCCCTGACTCTGTGGTACTATAAAAAAACAAATACTTTCTCGTTTATTTCTTTTATAAAACTTTTTTTAGTCTATGTTCATGAAGGCAGGTCTCGGTCCTGGTTCTGGACGATCTTGACTTGACGCGTCCTGCACGGCCTTGGTCACCGGCCCAAGCATCTGCGCCCGTGGGCTGGGCCCCGCACGCGTCGGTGCCACCAATCATAGGCCCAACCATCTACCCGGCGGCCTCCCCCCTCCTCCCCTCCCGCGCCACCATTGCCATTCCTCGTGCGACACGGGGGATCGGCTACTACTACGCCTACCCCCACTAGGCAGACGAGGGGTGCCCCCACTGACCACCGCAGCGTACTAGTACCGTCGTAGAGCGAGGCCACGAATGCAGTTCTGACATGTGGTCCTGTCTTCTTCCAAAATACTACTAAGGCTGTGTTTAGATCCAAATTTTTCTCCAAATTCTACTATGCAAAAAGAAGATTTTCCATCACATCAAAAATGCCGGCACATGCATGGAGTACTAAACGTAGATGAAATCAAAAAATAATTGTACAGTTTAGATGTACTTTGCGAGACGAATCTTTTGAGCCTAGTTAGGCCATGATAGGACAATATTTACCACAAACAAACGAAAAGTGCTACAGTGCGCTACAGTGTCGGATGTGAAGTTTTAGACCAAATTTTGACAGATTTCGCCTGTTTTTCGCCTCTATTTTTTAGATCTAAACACAGCCTAAAGAACAAACAAAAGCTCGTCCTACAGCCCTAGTGCTACCACTGCCGTGCCGTCGATCGGACTGGTGCGTGCGACGTGGCGAATGCGGCCCTGGAACATCTGAGGCAGCACATATTGGAGGAAGGCTGTCTCCAATGGGTTTGGGGAAAAAATTGCTTATACACTGTTGCGCTACGGTAGACAGAGAGGGAGGTAGTTGGAACAGTAAAGAAACAGTGGATAGACAAATTTTTTTAGACAATAGTTAGAAATAGTCTAAGTATTTTTTTACGTTATGGTCTGTTTAGAACGTGGGAATTCTTTTTCATTCCAGCATTTTTCCCGCTGGAGGAAGCCCTTTTTTGCCTGCTGGAGGAACCGTCACCGATCGATCTCTTGTCCCCCATCGGTGGCAGTTGACTACGACGCGCGCGGTAGTGGTGGTAGCTTTAAAAAGCGTGCATGCAATGCAAAGCGGCAGTAAAAAAAAAGATGTGTCCCTCTCTCTCTCTCGCACGCTTCGCTCGCCCGCACCGCACCGCACCGCACCGCACCGAACGAACCCTTTTGGCTCTTTTTTTCTTTTTTTACCCCCGCGTCCCTTTCACCGCGCCCGCGCCCGTGCAAGCAAAGATGAGGGTGGCGGGCGGAGGCGGAGCTCGAGCTGAGCATGCATGCAGGCTACGCAGCTGGGCACTGCGACCGCACGGCGACAAGCAAGGGCGGCGATTCTTTACCCGTGCGCCGGTACGTGCGGTAAAAGAGAGAGAGAGAGAGAAAAAAAAGGGTTTTTCTTTTTAACTTGGGTCGGGTCGGTGGCTGTTGGCTGGCTCATGGTCATGGCTCCCGGCCGGCTACCGTACCGCCACCGTCACGGCCGGGCCCGTTCCGCCGTGGCATCCAATACCACGGTACCGTGCATAGGGGAGGAGTCAACGCGAGTAGACCGTGCGTGCGGTGTGAGCCGAGGCGCGGCTCATCGCCGGTCCGTGGGTGGGTCGCCGCTCCAGGCTCCAGGGTTTGGTTTCACACATGCCCTCCGCTTCCACTTGTTCCCGTGCCTGGATCATGCAATGCATGGCATGGGGTGGCCACTCGTCCGTCCGTCACTTGTTTATTAATTATTATTATTACACTGTGTGTGTGGGGGTGGGTGGGGTCCAGCCTGGAGCGTTGACTGTCAGGAGACCCTTTCTCCCCCTCTCTCTGTCCTCTCCTTTCATTCGCCCACCCACCCACCCGCGTTCCTGAGACCATTCCAACGGGAAAGTAAATCGGTGGAGTAAAATACTGTTCGACACCATAGTATTACTGTAGATAAAAAAAAATTGAAATAGTAAAAAAATAGCGTTATACTTCACAAATTTACTTCTAGATTGGGGATAGGTCTGATCCTCAACCCTCTGCGTACCCACTCGTTTTCATTTTCCTGCCCCCGTTCATCACCGGCGCCGTTATCGTGTGTGGTGGTGGTAAAGTATTTTTTAGTACGCCGCCCGCCGTGCTACGTACGCGCGCGCGGCCGGGGTGGGGTGGGAAAAGACATTCTGCGGCCGCCGCGCGCGACCCCTCGCTTTTTCTCGTTTTGTTTACCGGTACATTAATCGCCCGCATCAGCGTGCTCCGTGGGCTAATTTTTTTTTTTAACCTGCTTTCTCAGGCAGCAGACGCGCGGCGCAGATATTCCTTTGGGCTTGGGGGGGGCGACTTTTGCCCCTCGCTGCAATTCTCTGCTACGCGCACATGCGCGCGCGCTGTCAGTGACTACTGCCTACTACTACCACTCTGAAAAATGCGATCCGTCTTTTATACTTTATACGTGCATCTTTGTGTTTTGACGGACGGAGAGACGGCTTGGTGAAAAAATAACACAAACAGGGCCCTGCTTTTCAGAAGCCAGGGAGAAAAAAAAGACGGGCGTTGGATAACCGACGGCATTTTGTTTACGTGACGGAAGAGGGGTGGAAAAAAAAACACGACTACACTAGTGTATACTGCTGTGGCCTGTGGGTGTACAACATACGAGGGGGGAGGGAGGGCCTGTGATGACTGTTGTGTACAGTTGTAGAGGGAACTAGATGAATTATGTGAGCAGTGCTGCAGGAATCTGAGACTATGTGCAGCAGTATGTGTAAATGCATTGTGTATCTACTATTCCAACTACCTCCATCTCTGTAAACAGTGTCGCTACAGTGTATAGACAATCCATTTATCCAATCCACTGCACGTAGTCTGAGTGCTACTGTATGCATATATGTTACGAAATAGTATTGCATATATTTAACCATGGAGAATCCTTAGAAGTTATAAATAGACAGTTTAGTGGATGGTGATATGGCATGCTACTAAACGGACCATTTGGATGATGTGGCTTCATATATATCTAGATAAATTTTTTAGTAGAATGTACCTATTTAAAGACAAAAGATGAAGATGAGGGGAGAGAGGGAGGGCTGGGGGGTTGGTGTGGTGTTGGGGGATGAGCTGTCTCAGCCGCATTAGATGCTCCCCCTCCCCGGTCTGACACCCCCCACCTGCAGTGTCCCCCCCGCCCCACTCCACTACTACCACGCCCCAATCATGCACGCGCCAAAGTTTACCCCAGTCTCACCGCATCTAGGCGCCAGCCACTCTTTCATTTGCCTCTCAAACATGCAAGGCGAGGCGAGGCGAGGCGAGAACAGCCGCACGCGGAAAACATGCGTGCCGCGCTGTCAAAAATTAAAAAAAAAACTCAAAACTCACGCGGATTAGCAGCGGTTAATTACGTGCTGGCCGTGGCAAATAACAGAGCAGGAAACCATCAACGGGACCACTGGTGGTGCCGGTGGCTGAGCTGCCGTGCCTTGCATGCATGCATGTGGGCCTCTCCTCTCCTCTCCTGTAGAGAGAGAAAGAGAGAGCGCGCGCGCGGGTGGGGTTTTTTGTCCGCGCCCGCCTGCCAGACGGACCGACGGGCGGACCGCTGGTCAGTCAGCTCGGGAGCTGGCTGGACTCCAGTCCATGTCCATCCGCCTCGCTCGCGCTCCCCCCATCGCCTTTGACGTTTCCTCTTTCCTCCTTGGGTGACCGCGTCCGTCCATCATTCCCAGCCCCAGGCCCCACCCAAAACAAATTAGAAAAAAGAGGACCCTGCCGCGCTGCGCGGGGAGAGAAAAGAGAAAAAAATAGAGAGAGAGAGAGAGAAAAGCGGCCAGACTGGACAGTGGAGGGAAAAAGACGCCGCCAAAACTTTTGCGCGCCTTTTTTTTTTCCCTTACATTTTCTTCAAATAATTTTTTTTATTTTACAAACGCACCATTGGTCCACGCACCATGCTTCGGTTCCGGAAGGCCGCGGTTGGTGCTAGGGCGGATCAAGTTCGACACCGTTGAGAAGGATCTGTTTGGAAAGGAGGGATTCGGTGTATGAATCGCGTGCCGCCAAAACTTCCACGTGCCAAACGCTCCGCGGCGTGTCCAGTGCTTCGGCGCTTACACGCTTTCGCTCACCGTTACGCCGCGTGCCGTGGGGGCTTATATAGTCTACGGGCACCGGAATGTAACGGCCGGTTTTATCTAAAATGGTCGGTCGCCAACGGGGGAAATAGCCTCGCGACGGAATCGAGTAAAATTCTACCTAGCTTAAAACGATAATACAATCATATTTGAATAGGGCAGGGGAGAGCTATAAACGTGAAGACCCGAGTTCACGACATCGAACCTATCTTCATATGTACTGTTTCGTAACTTTAACCGGTGCTACTTAGGCTTTCGTTAGCCGCCTTGCATACACCACGAACGAGTTGGTTGGGTAAATCACGTCTTGGTACCGACCTTAACCATGTACTATATACGTACCTCTACGACCAGAATGCTACTGATAATAACTCTGTAAACATAGTCTGCTTTGTGCTCCAACCCAGCCACCAAAATATACTAACGATAATTTTACAAACGTAGTCTATTTGGTACTCCTACCTTGTTCCTCCTTCTAAAACGCTACCACCTGACCCCACTTTATTAGTTAGTAGACTAGAGAAACGAAATTCGGACCCGTCCGCTATCCACCAATCAAAACGGAGCGAAAGTGGGAACGTGAAAACGAGAGGAGACGCCACCCACACACACCCAGCCAGCCCCCCCCCAATATCTGTTCTGCCGCGGTCTAGGGTTTTATAGAATTGCCGAAAAGGCCGCAGCAGCATAAACAAAAGGACGCCGCGGCAGCCCCACCCAGCCGGCCACCACCCTCCCCTGTCTGTCCCTCTCTCTCCCCCACCCCAGTCTCAGTCCCCCGCCTCGCCCCGCTCCTCCCCCTTCCCCACACCCGCCCCCGCGCCGCCTCCCCCTCCCCCTCCCCCTCCCCCACCGTGCGTGCCCTGCACGTGCTCCCTCCGCCCTACCTCCGGCCGCCGCCACACGCGGCCTCCGGAAGCGAAAGGCGCCGCCTTTCCATCCGTCTCCGTCTCGTCCTCCCGGTAAAGCGAGATTCTCTGCTGCCGCTTTCTTGGTTTGCCGTGGGGGCGGGGCGTGGGAGGATGGACCACGCCGGCGGGGGAGGAGGAGGAGGAGGGGGCGGGGCGCCGTCCAGCACCAACAGCGGCGGGGCCACCGCAGCCGCCGCCGCTGGCGGCACGAGCGGCGGCGGCCGCGAGCACCACCCGTTCTACTACGCCGCGGCCCCCGGTGCGGCGTCCAACTCCGGGGTGCCGCAGGCGCAGCAGCAGTCGCCGTTCGCGGGCGCGCTGGCCATCGCGCCGGTGCCCGAGCAGGCGCAGCCGTCGTCGGGCGCCGCCGACAACAAGAAGGCGCTGGTGCCGGCGGCGGGCGCGGGGGCGGGGCCCGTGGTGGCGAAGCGGCCGTCCAAGGACCGGCATACCAAGGTGGACGGGCGGGGGCGGCGGATTCGGATGCCGGCGCTGTGCGCGGCGCGGGTGTTCCAGCTCACCCGCGAGCTGGGCCACAAGTCGGACGGCGAGACCATCGAGTGGCTGCTGCAGCAGGCGGAGCCCGCCATCCTGGCCGCCACCGGCACCGGCACCATCCCCGCCAACTACTCCTCGCTCAACATCTCCATCCGCTCCGGGGCGGCGGCGGCCGCCGCCGCCAACCCCGCCCGCGCCGCGCCGTTCCCCGCGCTCGCGCTCCACCCGCACCACCACCACCACCAGCAGACGGCCTCCGACATGTCCGCCATGATGGGGTACCACCACCACCTCCTCCCGCCGCAGCAGCAGCAGGACCCCGCCGGCGGCGGCGACGCGTACATGCGCAAGCGCTACCGGGAGGACCTCTTCAAGGAGGACGACGACCGCCAGGACCCCGGCGCGCCCAAGGCGCGCGAGCAGCAGGCGGCGGCGCCCGCCACGCCGCCGCCGCCGTCCGCCGCAATGTGGGCCGTGGCGCCCAACGCCGCGGCGCCGTCGGGAGGGTTCTGGATGCTGCCCGTGTCCGCGAGCTCCGCCGCCGCCGCGCGCCCCGCCGAGCAGCCCATGTGGTCCTTCAGCGGCGGCGGCGGCACCGCCACCGTGCAGGCGCCTCTGCAGTTCATGTCGAGAGCCACCTACCCCAGCGGCGGCGGCGGCGCTACTGCCGGCGGCGGCGGCGGCGCCATGTCGGACACCAACCTTGGCATGCTCGCGGCGCTGAATGCGTACAGCCGCGGCGGCAGCGAGGACCAGCAGCCGGAGGGGGAGCAGCAGCACGGCGGCGACGGCGGGGGCAACGACGAGGAGGACGGCGACGACAGCGCGGAAGAGAACAACGGCAACAACAGCTCACAGTAATGGTGATGAGCACCGGATCCGCCACCCTGATCGCATCTTTCTGGTAGCATCCGCGTCCACTAGGTTAGAATCTTGCTGTCTCGTTCACGGGAGGAGGATGGCCTTGAGCTGTCACTCACTGGATTGGGGGCTAGGATGATTGGATGGAGGAGGAAGGTGGTGGTGGCGTCAATCATGGAAGAAATGGGAGCGCTAGCGTTTGTTTGTGCAAGAAGCAGAGCAAAGCAAGTGAAGCAGCCAAAGCGAAGCCAATGCAGGAGCAACACTTCTTGCTAGTTCATTAGTTTTTTTTTTTTTTCATTTCATTTCATTTTCTCTTCTTTTGGAGTTTGTTTCTGTCGATTTTTTTGGATTGTTCTATGAATGATTGCGTTGTTGAGACGGGTGTGATGATGGTGATGATTAGTGGGTCCGAATTAGGAGGGCCAAGGAGACAGGAGTTTGTGAGTTTGAGAGGGATCTGTATATACAGCTGATCATCTTGATTTTTGCTGCGTTGTTAATCCTAGTTGCTTCCTCGCAAATCCACAAGGATGCTCTCATCTGTAGTAGTCGTTGGTCTGTTCATTTCGTCAGCACCATGAATGGTGACACCTGATGTTTTTATCTATCCTGCTAGTAGTATTTTCTGTGCTCGTCGTGTCTTGTGCTGTTCTATTGCTGGGTCTATCTATAATAGCAATAGCAATGATCTTGTTGTGCCCATATCATTGGGATCCACTCATGGTCTGTACTTTAGCTCTACATGTACTCCATTGTGAAGTCACTGGATGTGTGATGCCTGTAGACTGTAGCAGTAGCAAATTATCCGGTACTCCATATTTATCTTAAGCAGCGCATAAGACTGTCTCCAGCCGGCCAAAACCTTCGGAAGAATGTTTCCCCAATTGAGTTAAATATATATATAGTCGTCGATCTGATGAATTATGTCATTACTGTCGTCTAAGTTTGAAGTAGCCATAACAAAAAGATGGTCTTTAAATTTGTGAAGCGTATCACCTAGTAATAATAATTTTGAAGTACCTAAAATATCTCCATGATAAATTTGAGCCTTAGCATATTTAACTGTTTTAAAATGCTATACTCCCTTCAGATCCAAAAAAGTGTCGTTTTAGACATCAACACGGTTTCTCAAACATAAGTTTGACCAATATTTTTATTAAAATAAAAATAAATATCATAAAAAATTTAAATTTGTATAAAAGTACTTGTTAAGACAAATCTATACGTATGATTTTCAACATTCAAAACTAAATCATATAAAAATTATGTATAGTCAAAGTTTTAAAAATTTGACTTCTACCTTTTTAAAACATCACTCTTTAGGGATTTGGAGGGAGTATTTTGTAACTGTCTTGATGTAAATCCTATTCTTTTATCTAACTCTATTAAAACAAACATTTATATCTTTTGAAATCAGTGTTAGTCTAAAAGCTAAAAAGGTCAGGTACCTATGATTTAGCTAATGGCCGAACCAGTTAAATGGATAAAAATGAATTAGGCGGTTTACACGGCAAACATAACTGACGGTTGGGTAGTGTTAAACGGTGTGTATGCGGTTTACGTAACTCAACAATAAATCGTTTGGTCCAACATTGTAATCCATAGTATTTGGGTGGAACAAGACAACAGGACAGTCAAAACCATAGAAACTTTGGATCAAAAGTGAAATATTAAATACTTTAAAAATACCATAAAATCTACAAAAGCATGGCTATTAGAACATAGCTTTCTTTCTTCAAGATAATAAAACCTCTCATGGTACCAAACCTGAATGAGCAGAAGCTGTTTTTTAGAGTTTGACTTCGCAGAAAAAGCCACGATACAAGAAAATGATGATTATATGTGAAAATGTTCCTAGTGTGCACGAGAAGCGCTTGGCGTTTTGGCTTCACAAAACAAGCCACAATACAGTGAAACGATGACTAGGTGTGAAAATGTTTCCTAGCGTGCATGAGAAGCGCTCAGCGTTTTGGCTTCACAAAACAAGCCACAACACAGTGAATTGATGACTAAATGTGAATACGTTTCCTAGTGTGCACGAGGAATGCCCGGCGTTTTGGCTTCACAAAAACAAGCCACAATGCAGTGAAATGATGACTAAATGTGAAAATTTTTTTCCTTGCGTCCATGAGAAATGTCCAGCATTTTTGGGCTTTTGGCTATATCCTTTTGGACATAAGTACCCCTATGTTTTTTAGTTCAGAAATAAATTAACCGGCGACAGACATTCTAATGGAGGTACTACTGTATCCTTATCCTTATTGCTGTGTCTACCTATTGTGACAGTTGTACTCAACATATGCTGGACAGATGATTGGTGAGTTTGAAAAAGTTCTCATAAGCCATGCTTCTAGAAAGACATATGCCCCGTATGTTGTGATGAGTAAGATGGACTTTTTGTCCTCCCTAAATGCAGTATTATACAATAGCGGTAGTAGTATGTTTCCTTCACATGTGTAAGTCAGATCATCATATATAAGTAGGGAGCACATTTTCGATCAGGAAGGCCCCAAGCTGTGGTTTCGTTTGGCGCAGCACAACACACTCTGGTAGTGACTGTTGAAAGGTGGCGGGTGTGCATCCTTTCCCTCCCATGCCGAGACATGTTTTCCGGGCTGGGCTGGCCATTTCTGGTACACCGGAGAGTCCCAAACTCCCAAAAGAGAGTGAGTGAAGCAGCGGAGAGCTAACCACTCTTCCATCCATAATCCACACGAACGGCACGCTCGTCCAGGGAGTAGCATCTGATGGAGCATGATTCGACATTAGGAGGCCGTCACCTGTCAGGGACAGGGCAATTGAAAATCAGACAACGAGAGCGACGGCTTTGATTATACCCACTATTGTGTGTTATCGTTTTAATTAGCACGGAACCAGGCTCGTCGATCGTCGTTATCCCTAACGGGTGGCGAGGCAAGTTGGGGATTATTATCCCTTTAATAATTGCCACCCTCGCGCGCGCGGATCTCAACGCGCATCCGACGGTCGTCCCTCCGCGCCGTTTGTTTGTTTGTTTGTTGGCCCAGATATTTGTGCGGTCACTCCACACGCCGTCGTCGTCGTCGTCGACGACGACGACGATCGCAATTTCGGGGCAGCAGGGGAAATGGAAGAGGAGGAGGGGGTGCGTGTGTGTGCGCGCGCGCGCAAAGCGTGACTGTTTGGGGGCGCGAGCAGGTCGGCATCGGCTGCGATCAGCGAAAGACGGCGAGACAGCGACGGCGGCGCGCCATCGGCGAGCAGGTTTCTCGGAAATAATTGGGTCGCGATGGTGCCTGATGCTGATGCTGATGGCTGCGGCTGTCACTATATATATGCAGGGACGTTGAGATGAGTGGGCCAAATAATTCCCACTTCCAGTTCCACACAGACAGCACACAAGGCAGCACAAGCGGCTCGTCGTCAGGTGAGGTTCCCCACGCCGTTTCTCTGCATTTTGGTTTGGCCTGCGTGGAGGACTGGAGAACTGAAGCCCGTATACGCAATGCCGTTCGCAAGGGAACCGGAATATTACACGTGCAATCCCCACTGGAATCAGAGTAATGTATACGTGCACCTAGACTGTGAAATGGTTGGTTGAAGGAGGAAAAAAAAAAGGAAAATCAAAAGAATAAAAGCTTTGGTTCATTATGCTGCGGCCGTGTGTGTGACCGTGTGAGTGTGCCATCGCGGAAAAGTGATTTGATTCTTTGATTCCAAGGGGAAGAGGCCTGGCCCGCACATGGTGGATTTCACCCGTGGCCCATCGCCAATTGCCGTTGCCGATCCAGCAGCAGCAGCAGCAAAGCAAAGCAACTCGCGTCCATGTCAACACGGCGCACCAAGGCTGGATTTCAGATGCCGGGATTCTCCTCCGATCGATTGACCGCCACTGCCACCGGCAACGTACGACCATGGCCAGCCGTGTACACAGACAGGCAAGGTGCTGGAACTGGAGTCAGAGTAAATCTGGTGAGCGAATACAGTAGAAAAGAGGAGAGAACAAACAAAATAGTTCGATGACAGACGGTGCAGGGAAAGAGGATGCATATACAGCAGAGGAGGAAAAGATGCAGAGGACGATTTCTAACGGAAATCAAGAAATGGAGCAACATTGCTAACCCGCGGAATGTGGGAGGCTTGGGGACTTGGGACTTGGGAGAGTACAAAGCAAGTGCCATGCTTCTCCGACCATGTGTATCCCCAAAAGGATAAATCTGAACAAAAAGTTTTCAGGAGCTTGGCGCAAGAAATTTATTCTAGTAAAGTGTTTGGGGGTCACTGAACCATACTGCAGTTTTTTTTTAAAGGGTGCTGCTTCCTGAAATCAGCAGCTCTGCACAAGCTCTTTTAAATAAATCGCAGAACTTTTAGAACTAACAATAGATTAGATATGAAAAAAGTAAACAATCACATATCAGAAGGCACACCATCTTGTTTGTCTACGGCAGTGGCAGAAGCTGTCTGACAATGGCAGGCAGCAAAGATGTCTACAAAATATGCCAAGACTCCACCATGGTGAGCAATGTAAATGAGGAATTTCCTTGGTCATATAATATGCTCTGTTTAAGACCAGAGTCACCAGAGCGTGCATTTGTACCGTATACAGTGCGCAATCATTACTTTTTCACTCTGTGTACAGTGCGCAAACAGTGTTTTCCATACCCATTTCCATTCACTGGTGACCATGGTCTAAAGGGCAACCGACTTGCTGTATTGCTTCTTTCACCAAGTAAAAATTGACCCAGGTGTACAATCGAACCTGAATCTTCCATAATCCCTCCAAATCTACACTAATCCGTCTGAATCCAACAATACCCACTGGCTCTAAAGAGTGTTCAGCACACTGGAAGCATTCAAGCATGTTGAATGGCATAGTGTAAACCTATGAAATGTAATTATAGGCAGCATTTGTATTTCTATTCAATAGTATAGGGAAATTAAGGACAATAGATGAACCTAACAAAAAAAAGGTCCCAAGAGTTTCCAAAGAAGTAAGTTCGAAACGTGTTTAAGCCTGTGACGTTGGCATATTAAATAAAAGGAAAAAGGCTACTCTTGACCATCGAACTTTCATCTGAGTCTGGATTTGATCATTGAACTTCAAAACCGGGTATGATCAGCCATCGAGCTACCAAAACTAGATATATTTGGTCCACTGAGTAGTTTCAATGATTTTTTATTTTTAAATAGTGAAAAATGATGTAATATCTAAAAAATCATAGCTAATTCGTTTAAAATCATAATAATATGAAATGAGTACCAAAGTTTTTCTAAAAATGTAATATATTCATCATTAATTTACCCAGAGTTATCTGGATCTCATTTGTTACTCCTCCAAGTATGTTATTGTAATTACAAGGAAGGATAATTATCAAAGTAGAAATAACTATAAGTAGAGTATTAATAAATAGATTGCATTTTTAGAAAAAAAAATTTGGTAGTATTTTAGGTGGGAGATTTAGAAGAATGTGTGAGGAATTTTTATGGAGACTCTTTGGTAAGGTCTATCCCCTGGAGAAAATATTTTATCGAAGTGTCATTGAGCTCATTTTGCCAAGATTTTTGGAAAACGAATTTGAAAACTAATTTTGAATCAGGGTACGTATAGATAATTTGTGAGACTGAATTTTGGTGTGTTAGGCTGAAGCTAAAGGCTCCCTCAAAACTCTCCCTTAAATACTGCGCGACACTGTTTCTGCACTGTAGATAGAGAGAGAAGTAGTTAGAATAGTGATATGGAATGGAGGATAAAGCAACGGCTGGTTTCAGCCTTACGATAGGCAAGCAAATCGAGGGTACATGGTGCAAGGGGCGTTGCGTGCTCGCCACCGTGACAAGCATCAGAGCATTGGCTCATGCATGGTGATTTTCGGCATTGTTCACTTTGGAGACAGAGAGACGTGCCTCATTACTGACTCACAGGGTCCAGATGACCCTCGAGTTCTCTATTGCAAGATAAAGACCGATACTCAGATAACGACTTAATGGCCCTAGGCAACTCTTTTTTTTTTTTTCGAAATCATCTAGGCAACTCTTTTGGTCAAGCTGTTTGTTTGAACTTTAAAGATAGAGGGTGCTACGACTCAAAGGCTCCAGAAGGCTCCTCTGGGTGACTGGGTCACGCTCTCCCTCCAATCACATGCTGAAATAAGCGCACAATACGATTTTTCTTACTAACATTATATGGACCACTTAGAGGTCTCTAAAAAGTTTAAATTTTTTTAAACAGATGCCTTAACCTAAGGTATATACCTTTTGGCTTTTTTTTGAAACCATATACCTTTTGGCTTGGTTGGGCATAAGTACTTTTATACTTTCGAAATATAAATATTTCTTGAAATACTTTATCTGAATTTGTGGCTAAGTTGTTTAGCTCCAAAATCAACTAAAAAAAGGCACCTAAATTTTTATTTTGCTAAGTAGAATTTCATCATACCATCTCCTAATATTTGTTTTACAGTGAAAAACGAAGTTCATTCCCAAACGTAACTTAAAATAAGTTTTTTTATTTCAAACTGTTTCAAATCATGGTCAAAATTTAATGCCTTGTTCATTTCATAGTCACAGGGATCGGGGTCGAAGCCGCAATCCACGTTCCGGGGTCGGCGTTCCTATTCGAGGGTTAGGGTCGACGCGGGTCGCTGTCCCAAAACACCATGGGTCATCGTCAATGTTACCTAGAGGAGCTTGAGTGGCAGCCGACGGCGGAGGTGGAGGAGCTCGGGCGGCAGCCGGCCGCGGAGAAATGGAGAGGAGGGTCCCCAGCGGAGGGAGATGGAGTTAGGAGAGGGAGGCCGAGGGAAACAGTGGAGGGAGAGCAGTGGCGGCGGTGGCGGGGAAATGGAGTGAGGAGAGGGAGACCGAGGGAGAGAGTGGAGGGAGAGGAGGGGCGGCGGCGGAGGGAGAGGGAGAGAGTAGGGCGAGTGTCCGTGACATAGAAGAAAGGTAGGTTGGGCTACCTAGTCGACCAGACTATTTTCTTTCCTTTCCTTTAGCGTTTTCTTTTTTGTCTTTCACACAGTGTGCTAGGCTACCTAGAGGGAGAGAGTAGGGTGCGAGGGAAGAAGTCATCGACTTTGAACATTAGTCTTCGAATTGGGGTCATCGACCCAAATGTTATTAAATCGCGTGCCAAATTTTAGTTTGTCGTTCCAAAAGAGTATACCCCTTCCGTACCATATATTTTGAAGTGACTTTCGACCCCGTTTTTGACCCTATCGGCCCTGATACTTGGTGACTGTTTCGGTTATAAGGGTATTGAAGGGGATTAAATCCCTCTGTAGTCAAATTTAAATATAATTTATATAGAAACAAATTAATCTCGCTCAATCCCTACAATCCTTTCGCAACCGAACATGCCCTCATGGATAATATCATGCATAGGCTCAAAACTTCAGTGGATGACGATTGATGAATACGATGCAATGTATGTTTGACATGCTTAATTAGTTTGGCTCAAAACTTGCAAGATCATTCTTCAGCACGCTTTCGCTTCGTCTCTCTTTTGCGCGCGTCGGGATTCTCCCTGCGTCTCGTGCTCGTGCATCTTGGCGCCGAGACAAGCCTGACACCGAGTGTCGAATAGGAGCTGGCACCCGACCTCCTCGATGAGTCCCTCCCGCAGTCCCGCGCTATGCTCCGGCGAATCATTGTCGATGTCGGCATCTCTGGTCTGCTGCATCCAGCTTCCTTCTACTGGTAAGCATCACACCCGCCTGCTCCTCTCTGCTTGCCCGCTCGGCTACTCCCGTGTCCCGTTGCCGCTACTCTCGGGTGTTCGCCATCTGCTCGACGAAATGCTGCTCGGCAATCGGCATAGGAGCTTGCTTTCTTACTTCTTCATTCTTCTCACCTGATTTTGGCATACTTTTTTTTTTTGAAGAGCCTGGAGGGCTTTCCCCCTACAGTGAAGCAGGTATATTAAAACGAAAAAGAAAGCAAACACAAGTTCTGTTAAAATTACAGAAAGGGCCCCAGGAGGAACTACCTCTGTAAGGTACCAGGGACTAAAAGAAATCTATCTAACCAGAGACACACCAACTGAGAGACCGAACTTTTAGCTCTCAAACGACTGAGATTAAGACAGTCGACGAAAGCGTCTATACAGGAACTAAAAGAGGGAGCCATTCCTCTGAAAATAAGATCGTTTCTCGTAATCCAGATGCTCCAAGACATGATGACGATCAGCTCCATGAAAAAAGGAACTCGAACTGCAGCTTTGAACGAATCCAAAGCCTCTGGTAGAGAGCAACCTGGCTGTACTGTGATGCCCAGGAGGTTCCAGCAATTATGTGCGAACGGGCAGTGGATAAAGAGGTGAGTTGAGGTTTCCAGTTCATTCCTGTTGCACATGACACAATGAACGATGGCAGGCTCATTCTACGCCTCTGAAGCCTTTCTCTTGTTGGGAGGCAATCATTGAGGATTAACCAGAAGAAGACCTTATGCTTCGGTTGACAGAACGAGTTCCAGAGCCAAGAAAAACTCCCATGTACCTGTCTCTGCCTGCTCAGTAGGTTGTACACATTTTTTGTGGAGAAAACAGCAGACCCCCAAGGGTACCCCCAAATGTCCAGCCTTTCAGTGATCTCTACATCAGCAAGCTTGTTGACCAGCTGCTGAAACTGAAAATGTGCTTGAGCTGAGAGAGGGGTATGGAAGATGGAGCGCAGCTCTGTCACTTGCTTGGTTGCAGCTACTGTTATTTTCTTGCTTCTGGTATAGGAGAAAAGCTCAGGGCATTCTTCCATGAGGCGCTGGTTACCCCATTTATCCTCCCATAGGAGACAGGTTGTGCCATCACCAACATCCACTAAGCTGAAGCTTTTATACTTATCCAGGAGTTTTAGAATATTGCGCCACCAGAAGGAGCCTTTCTTGGTGGTCGAAGGCACTTTACCATTCGAATTGTATTTCTCCCAAATCAGATTGACCCAGGGAATATCTTGTTTGTTGAAGAACTTGTGGAGATTTTTGAGAAGCAAGTCCCTACCGTGGAGCTAACCAGCAAAGCTTGTAGAATGTAGACGACAGATGCAGATTACTTCTTCTTTTGTGCTGAGCTTTTGACTTCCGGAATAACCTTTTCTGTTCGGTTGGTGTCTGTGACACATGCAGACACGAAGGGAAAAAATGGAGGATTGGGTAGGCATGTAGCTTCCTTTTCTTGAAGCTCGGCAGTGATTGGATTGCATCGGCCTTTGATCGACCTGATGATGCGGTTTTGATGGCGAGGAACAGATGAAGGTGCGGTTGCTGCTAGAAATGTAGTAGATGAGTAATGTTGCCAGGGAACTGGATGGCAGAGGTGCCAGGTTAGGTATCAGCTCCATAGGCTGCTGCGAGGTAACCGGCGGTGGGTTTCCTTTCAAAAGCTTTGCTGGTGTTGAGACATCAGAAAACTGTTAGAATCAATATAATGTTATCGAGTCAACATTGTCATTCTGACAAAAGATCTAGTAAATATTTCAGAAAATATTTGAGCAACAGAAAATTGTTGATTCAGTTCAGGAAAATGTTGAGTCATCACTGGACCTGAGTCAAGGTAAATTTTGACTCAACATTTTTGAAGTTTATGTAATCCCGAGTCATCACAAAATGTTGTGTCAACTTTTAAGCTGATCCAACAAAAATAATGTTCAGTCCACTTTTAATAGAAAATTTTGGTAAATGGTAATAAAATCTTCAGTTAACAAGTACTTTACCTTGGAGAAGACCCAGCAAAGGTTTTCTCTGCCATGATCTTTGTCTTCTTCACCTCTTCTTGTTGATTTGCATACTGGAAGCACCACAGTTCTCCCTGTTTCTGTATCAGAGAATGATAACCCCATGCACCTAATCCCCGTAATAAATTTACGGATGGTGCCCCACCTTTTGCACCAACAGCTGCAACGTTTGTTAAGCATGGCGATCTGATATATGTGGGCAGCTCGAAGGGAGAAATTTTAACCGTAGAGTCCAAAAGCAGAGGTTTGTTACAATACTTAAAATTAATTGTAGCTATTCATTGGCTCCAATCTAACGGCTAAAACTTAGGTGGGACCAGTTCAAAGGAACCAAAATTGTGGACCGGAACTTAAATTGTGTGGACCAGAACTTAGATCTCATGGGTCCGGAACCACCGGTTCCTCTAGTTGTATCACTAAAGTTATGGACCGGAAAAAAAACATGTATGCCCGGAAATGAGTTTCTCTCAAGCACCTTAAAAAACCACCCAAAAGCAGCCAGGTACATGCAGTAATTCTCATCCCTGGTGGAACTGTTGTTAAGGATATTGTTTTAAGCCATGACAGTCAATATCTGCGGACGAAGTCTAATGATTGGGTCAAACAGGTCGCGTCTCCGTTGATCAGAAGAGATTGACCACGTCTCAGTGCATGCCGGCGTTAGTTTGTGGTTAATAATTGATCATTATCCTGCCGTTTTCATATTAAAATTTAATAAATAAATTTCTAATTATTTTTAGGTATTACCTACTAGATAATACTGTCTCGTTTAAACCACTTAGATCTAACAAAATGGATGTCCCATAGTTGTTCTGGTGTACCGTAGCAATTGCCTATGATGTGCTGGGTGATGCATTGAACTGATCATGATTCATGCTGCACATATTGTGGACCGAGAGTTTGTGTTTAAAGGTCCATCTGTTGCCTGGTACTCTTTGATAGGTTCTGAATCCTGGTGCAGCTGATAAATCCATCAGATGTGTTGCAGTCATGGTCTCTCTTCTGTACAGGCCTGATTGTCCAGCAACCCTCTGTTCGCCCTACCAGCCTCCCTTGTTAATGATGTGTGCTTGGAACACTTCTCAGCTGGACCTGGTTAACTGCTTCCTTTGTGCGGCTGCAATTACTGGCTGGTGAGTTACAGAGTTACTAGAAGCCCCAGACATATGAACGGGAACTGAATCAACTTCTTGAGGTATATTTTTGAAGCGAAAACCATATGTTGATGTTGGAGAGTTCCTTGATGCTGTCTTGAAAGAACCGCACAGTAGCTTCTACCTGTTATTGTTCCAACTCTAAGCAGGTACTTCAGCAATATGTTGGTGATGTAAAAATGTTGGTGACGCACACGCAATGGTGACTTCTTGCTCCCTGTGGAAATGTGTCTGTGGTTCCTGTGCACACGCTAAAATATCAGAGATATTTAACTTTGGAGGAAACACATATAAAGACCCGGCTATAGGTAATGGCCGAACCTGAAATGAATTCTGCATATGTGATTCTGGAGGGTGATTGTTGGGATCCTCAGTCCTGGATTCTGCATGACACTGTGATGACTTCTGCATATGTAAATCCTGTGGATGCACATTGGCAGCCTCGGTGGTGGATGATTGATAAACCTGTAAGGCCTTTTGTTTACCCTCTAATACCAAAGATTTTTGGAAATTAGTGTCAAGCACAATTGATGTATCAATGGGATCGTCCTTGGCTCGAGTATGGATATTTTCCAAAGAATCGGTGTCATTCATCAGCTTTCTCTCTTGCTGATTTCTGGAAAGAAATTCAGCAATGACCATAGGGATATCACTTGTTTTACTCTGTTTGTCATGCATCTCCAGCTTTTGTCTCTTCTTATTCTTAGGTTTATTCTCCCTGTAAAGGCCAGGCACAGTCTGGATCTTAAGCTTACCTAGAGAAACCTGTGATGATAAGTAAAAGTGAAAATTTCATAATATCCGCAAATCTAGTTTAGGGTATAAGAGGGCATAATATTTGCAGAGAGATAGGACAAATTTTCAGCATGGATTTTCAATTTGCTTGTACCATTGAAATATATTGTATTACTAGTTCCTAAAGAACGTGCATGCCACTTAGAATTCACTACTTTGCTCACTTGCCATCCCAAACTAGCTATTTGTGTGTATTTCGCTAGAATTTGTGCCACAGAAATTCTAGTGGCATACACACGAATAGCTTGTTCAGATGGCTCACAAGCAAAGCATTGAACTCAAATGTCACAGAAAAAGTGTCAAAAATTCTAATGGTACACAGACCGAGTATGGAATATGGATCAAACACGAGCAAAGTAGCATAGACACAATAGTCACAAAAATAATAGGAAACAAATATCCTATATAGGACAAAAGGTTGCTATTTCAGGTCCGCAAAACAAGGTTAAACAGGTAAATGTATGTAATTATCTATATACATAGTTTGTAGAATTTCGTATTTATTCATACCTTTGTCTGACATCTACGAATGGTGCCTTTGGATTCCATTTGAGGCAAATCATCTGCACTGAGGATACTTCTCTTTATACCAGTGGTTTCATTGTTCTCACCATGGGCAATGGCAGCTGAAAATGCCTTTCTCTTTAGCAAAACCATTGAATTTCCGTTTGAAAGAACCTATGTTCCAAGTTCTCTGATTCATTTTTGCACGTGTCATTTACCATGAGCATATTTTTTTTCCCATGTTATCATTCCGTGCCTTTTCATTCCCATGATCGTCAATGATAGTAGATGGCACATTTTCCTGGCTCAGATCCCCAACAGAGGGTAGAGAATCATTGTGCATTTCATTAGAAGAAACCATATCTAGGTTAGAGAATTGAAACAGCAGAGAAACCAAGATATATGTGTCCTGAATCTTTTTTCTCTGTTCTAACTTTCTTATGATTTTTTTTCAGCCAGTCAATTAGGGGAGATCCATCTTCTACATTGTCTACTCCAGTGCGTTTTTTCTTGTTTTTGATAGCTTTTGATTGGATTTCACCCACTTTCTGATTGCTAGCTCATCATCCTTTCCTACCTCAAGTGACATTTTGCTTTTACCACTCTCATGGATATCAACAGTATTTGCATAATCAACTTCAAGGGCATCTGTAGAACCCCCTACTTGGTCAGAGCCTATGAGCTCTGATAACAGCCTCATCTTTTTTGGCTTTCTTTGACAAAATTTGAGATCCGGAATATGAGCCAGGTCGGTAGATTTTTTTTGTTCTTCTTGCAACCAGATCTAACATTTCTTCTTAGAGATGCTCGGCATGGTGACGGTGCTCACCTGATGTTCACCTGAGATAATTCAGCTTCCCGGCATGGACCCTGCTTGCAGATTAGGTTGCCTGTCTGTCCAGATATTTGCTTAGAGCCTTTGCGCCGAGATATTGCAACATTATAATTATTGGGGTGATTATTAGGGACATCTTGAGTTGTCTTGTTCTCATCTTCATTTGCCACAACACAAGGTTTTGGACTGCATGGACTCTGTGTATCATTTGCTACTATGATGCTTGATAATTGATATCATTTGAGGAACATTAGGGACATCTTAAGTTGTCTTGTTCTCATCTTCATTTGCCACAACACAAGGTTCTGGATGTAAATCGCTAACATCCATGGAGACATCATTCAAGATATTTGCCGATACATCTACATTATTGGGGGAGCCCTGAAAATCTGAGGATATATTTTCATATTAGCCCATCGTATACAAAGAAAGGTACTACATAGGAATTCACCCAACTCAGCCATACCTTTTGTTGCTGGAACACTCTTTTCAATGAACACATCTTGAACATTTTCTTCAGCTAAAGTGGCTGGAACGTTCACTGTACTAAATGCATTGTTGCCAAAAAGAGAACCACATTCTTGGGCACTGTTTGAAATAGTTGATCGATTAACATCATTCTCTTTTGAGGTATGCAAGAAAATAGTCTTCTGTTGCGCAAAGTCCGGACAATACAAATAGGAGCAGCCATCAGTTTCATACTTTTGCATAGAATTAGTGTCAGATGTGGGGGACGATCGGATGTGTTGTGGTGCTCATCATATTGTTCCTGGTCACTGAAAATCCGAGAAGAGCAAAGTTTGAGATCCTTCTTCTGAAGAAGAGCAACATAACCCTTGACAAAAGTATAAAGTATCAATAAGAATAATGATGTATGCATAATATATCACCAAATGCGTTTTGGATAAAAATGGGATCAAAATCTAAAAAAACTTATCCATCAGAAGATATGGATAAACAATTTCACATAATCATGGATCTTATTTTGCATACATATCGTTCCTTACATGCAAGATGCCAATAATAAGTTCTTCATAAATCGCTTGCACATGGTTGGACCGACGTCCAAGAGAGAGAGAGGGGAGGGTGAATTAGAATTTCTAAAAATAAAGTTCTTTAAAAACTACAACTGCTAAGTAAAACATATACAAGATAAAACTAACCAGAACATATCCGGTGTAACCGAGGAAGTGGTGCAACCACCGTGCAACTCTACTAAAAATGGGTTCAAAAAATTTAAAAAAAAATCATAAATGCACATCTCAGCCTACCTCATCTATATATAAAATTTCATGATCAAATTCGTCCTACTCTAGTAGTTACAAAAAAGATAAATTTTCTGACAAACAGTAAAGTTCAAATACACCCAAAATTTATCTTTTTTGTAACGGCTAGAGTAAGAGAATTTGATCATAAAATTTTATATATAGATGGAGTAGGCTGAGATGTACATTCATGATTTATTTCAGAATGTTTTAAAATTTTTTAGTATGATTGCACGGTGGTTGCACCATTTCCTCGGTTGCACCCGATATGTTCCCAGCTAACTATGTGCACTAAGATTTCGCTAAATGTTGCTAACTCTACCATGGCCAAGTCTTACAACTTAGTTCCACCTAAAAACTAACCTATCAAGTTAGTCTAGAAAAATAAACACACAATTACAATAATGTAAATGCGGAAACTAAAGGATAGGTAGAGAATACAAACTCCCATTAACGATGATGGCGATGGTACAATTAGGAGACACGGAGATTTTTTTCATGAGATTTGGGGAGACCAAAGTGTTTCTACCCCCCACTCCTCATTTGGCGCCCCCATGCAGGGTTTTGTTCTCGCGTAGTCCTCAAAAAAATACGGCATCGCCCCCTCAAGGGTGGAGAATGGCAAAGTGACCTCCGCGGAGGTCAAGCAACTACGATCGGGTCTCTAGATATTTTCGGTACACACCCACCCGTGCCTTTCTCATGCATAGTCCTTCACGGACTACGGCCTCGCCCTCGCAAGGGTAGAGGATGGACAAGGCCGTTGGGGTCTTCCGCGGGCCTTGTCATGGAGCTACCCCGTTCTCTCCACTAAGGAAACTTTTGGCCAACGTGCCGAGGGCCTTCCTCCCTCTCACAAGTAAGGTGGCGGCTACTCCACACTACGAAGGGTCTCGCAAAACTTACAAATCTCACACTTACAAAGGTAAATGTGCATGCATGCATGGGTAAGACAAATAGGCGTAAGCAAAGATGCTTTGAAAGCTCTGACTATGCTGGGATGTGTCTATTAGCTCTTGTGGTGGTTGGGCTCTCAAATATGTGTATATGGCTCTATGGATGGATAAAGAATGTGCCTCAACACTAGTGTGAGCTCAGGAGTCACCAACCACAATGTGGAGGCAGAGCAAAGGAGTATTTATAGTCCAAGCCTCAAAACTAGCCGTTGAAAGTAATCTTCACTTTTTTGCATGACCACTGGACCGTCTAGGGGTACACCACCAGGCCGTCCGGTGCGTTTTAGTTGACTAGCCGTTGGAGTCGACCATTGGACTGTAATTCAACCGTTGGAACTATCGGACTGTCCGGTGCGTGTTGATGTCTTTACATTGATGCAGCCTCAGTCCAGAATAAAGATGGGCACGGTTTGGGTCGGACCATCGGATCACCGAATCGACCCACGAAAATGGCCCTAATGGGCTCCATCTCTTATCCATGCAGATGACTTGGTTCCATGGATCAAAGGCGCACGGCCGTGCCCTCGCGTCTCGGCGGACTCCACTCCCGAGCGGTGGCGGCGGCTCCTGACTCGGCGCTCCTGAGTGGAAGTCTCTGGTGCGTCAGCCACCGCAACACAGAGCCTCGCCGCTTGAAACAATGGAGCGAAGTTCTTACACTGCTGTACAAAGCTACAAACCAAAGAACCGTACGTCCTTGTTCTTTTGCACACGGCCGCGGCAAGGGAATTGAGTGAATGGTCAGACGGCCCCACTCTTGCCCGTCGTAGTCGTCGTCCAGTTTGGTGGCCAACGTGGCCGTGAGCAGCGAGGCCTGGCATAGAGGGCAGCTGGCCCGCGCCCGCAGCCACGCGTCCACACATCCTGGGTGGAAGCCATGCTCGCACTGCGGCAGTGCCTTCAGTCTTCAACTTGTCGCCGTCCATGAACTCGCCGAGGTAGACGGGGTAGCACTGCGCCGCGGCGCCACCTAGACCGGGCTAGTACGGCGCCACGGGCAGGCCCGTGATCAAGGCGTCGTCGAGGCCGGCCGCCGCCGTGGGGAGGGCTGAGGTCGAGAATAGACCTGGGTTGACCGACCCGATCCGCCCGAAAATAGCCCGATCCAACCCGACCTGACGAGTTAGACGGGCGGGCTCGGACCAAGATTTTCAACCCGGTCTGTCCGACGGGTCGGGTCTGGGCCAAGAATTTTAACCCGAAACCCGAAAAAACCCGAAGAACCCAACAATTTACGTATGCCCGTCCCGACCCGCCCGAACCACCAAAACACTGGCACCTGGGACTTAAACAAAAATACTTGCACACACATGTCTCAAATGGTATGTGTTGTCACTTCAACCACCAAAAATTACATTAGGTAACTAAACACAAGACTTAGAGCCATTTTCCTTACATAACGAACAATTATAGATATGAGGAAAACACAATTACTATAGGTTCGTTTCACTCATAATTAGGTTTACTAAAAGAGTCATCTACAAAGCTATGCAAATAGATGCACCTACACACAGAAAATAATTCGAATTGACAAGCAGTAAATATGGATAGACATGTGTAAGCATATCAAAAGAAATCAGAAACATAGTGAAGACATATAATATATCAAATGGAAAGTAGACATAACACAAGAAAAAAAAAATAAATAGCATATATTATGTGCAAAACACTTTTTTTTTTTGGAAAACAATCCATTTGTCACAGTAATGCCCAAGCATATGTGCTTGCAAACAGCAAATGACTGTACAAAGGTCTAGCAGCTAGAGACGGTGCATCGCCGCATGGCGGTCAACGAGGAAACGCAGACACAACTGAATATGGAAAAAAGATTACCTTAGGGAGAAATGGACAAATGGTTACACTCCTGCTGATCTGCTGGTCTGCCAGCACAGGTTGAGCAACGTTGCATAGATGCCTTGTTTCCTCCACTGCTCCAGTTTTACTAGCAAGAGTAGATGTTTCCATTTTAGAAGCAGAGTGCATGGCACAAATTTGTCACGTCAGTCCTGTGATCTCGGAACCAAACCAAACAACTGAAGCACCCCTGCACAAACGGCAAGCATTACATGACATATCGTATCGTACCTTGGTTCATCGAGAACGCAGAAAGAAATAGTAGTTAGTACGTAGAACAAAAAATCATTGCTATTACTAATTAATTATACTAATTAAAGATTTCTTTTGGAGCCTCCATGTTAAGCCTCACCCGACGTGCTTGACAAAAATAAATCCCGGAAATCATCATAAAAATCAGAAATATCTAGTCCTCCATCGTGTGTCCATCATGTAGCTTTAATAAGACTAGCTAATAGATCTACTCCATTATATTTTCTAAAAAAACACCACATGCCATGATTAAAGATAAATTAAAATAACCCGTTAAAATTACATATAAATTACCACCATGCTATTGCGAAAGATGAACTAGAATAACCTTTCTAAATTTGCATATAATTACCCACCTGTTAGAGTACGACCGATAGTATTAGATATCATATGTTTTTAGGAGCGTCGTGTATCTAGTTAGAACTGTCATGTGTATCCGGAGAGGTGTTTTGCCCCCAAAGCCTTGTACTCCTATATATATGGCTCAATGCAATACTACCAATCCAATCTATTATATGCAATCTCTTTTTCTACATGGTATCACGAGTTTAGAGTTTTCTACATCATAGGACATCTCTTCTGCTGCCCTCGCACTGCCCCCAAGGAGATCGATCTTCGTCGGGGGCAGCGCCCTCGTAGGATCGACAACTGATCCTTCTAATCCGCCGCGCTCGTCTTCATGTCGTCAAGCACAATAGATCGGAAACCTCACCAAGCTGCTCCACGCATCGGCGTTGTCGGACTGTGACCACCATCGTTGGTCGGATCTTGGGCTCTGTTGCAGGCCAAGACGCGCTCGCCCCATTTGCGAGCCATCGTGGATACGGTTGCACCCAAGGCTACCCTCCCTGCGCCGTAGTGATGATGGCTGTGGGAGGAGCGCTCGGATCCACATGGCTAGGCTGGGCCTCGTGGTGACGATTTTCACCAGGATTTTGAGGCAGAACCATGGAGAAAATCCTAAACAAATCGAGGAAATTGGAGCAAGCAAATCAAATCAAACCAAACCTAGAAGGGAGAGAAAGGAATGACCAAACCAGTAGAAAGGACAACCATCACTGCTACAACATACCTTATTGGCCTTATGACCAATGAATCTCAGATCACAGCAAGGGCGGGGGGGGGGGGGGGGGGTTTGGGGGGGAGGGGAGGAGGTGAATCCTGCATGGCGTGGCGGCGGCTCCGACCAAACTATCAGACTAGGGAAGGGGAAAGGCACAAGCATTAGGGTTTTGTGCGTAAAGAGAGAGAAAGGGAGAAGCGAGGGGACAGGAAAGGAAATGCTTGGGGGGGGGGAGGCGGAGGTTATTGTGTAGGCACAAATGTTTCTACATACATTTGGGAGGTATGTGGTCCTTCCCTATGCCGGCAAGTCATCGGCTGCCGTTCAAGTGCAAGGTTCATATCCTATGACCAAAACACAGAAATTTCGTACGAAGTAGTTCAATTTTATACGAAAAACATATGATGTAGAAAAATTTCCTCGTTTCAAAGATGTTTACTATAAACGTTTTTCAAGTGATCATTGTGTCAAACATACCAAGCTTTACTTTTAGGTCCCTTGGCAATACGAGAATATTTCCTAAGATATTTTTTATGTATTTTTTAATTGTTTTTACGAAATTCTTCTATAATTTTTGTGGTTGAGCGGCATGACAGAGTATGATAAAAAAAGGGCAAGGTGACTTCTTGCACGACAAATATATAGTAGAAAGCACATCACTAACTTCTCAAAATTTTTTTTTTCAATTTTCCTCCTTTTCTTTTGAAACGAAATTTGTTTTTAAGACGAACCTCCTTTGAAAACTATATCACTTACCTATTCAGCGCATCGTTTCCATATATTAATACATGCTAGTACATGGGTAACTTTTAGACAGAGGGATAGATGGCAAACCATTACGAAAATAATGTCACAGGAGAAAGAAAAGACCTACTGGCGTTTCCACTTCTGTTGCTAAACATGCCACAATATAATAGTACAGTACGGGTGTTTTGTGCAAACTGTTTTAAATCAAATGCGGAGCGAATTTGTTTGGAAGCTAGGATCATCCAGCAAGAACAACAGTGAAAGTGCTGCAATGACCGAGATAACCTCACTCATTGCACCAAGGTGTGAGGACGAAATTCAGAGAGAACAGAGTTCCAGGAGGCAGGACGACGAGACTTGAGAGAATGTAGCTTCTCAAAGAAAGGATTTATGTAACAAACACAGGGAAAGAACCGTCTGAACGGAAAGAACCGGCGATCTATGCTGCTTCTAGCTTCCTCCTCCGGTGATCGCTGGACGGCGGGAGGAGGAACCAGCGAAAGCGTAGTCGACCACCATCTACAGGTAAGCATCAGAACCGCCTGCCCCGCCCCCAACACTCTAGCTCTTCTCTGCTTGCCCACCAGGTTACCCCTGTGTCCCGTCGCCGCTGCTCTCGGAACTAGGATGTTCGCCATCTGCTCGACAAAATGCCGCTCTGCCTAGGAATATGCTTGCTTCTGTACCGAGGATTTGGCTTCCTGCATCACCTTTTCTGTTCGGTTCAGGATCTATCTGATGATGCGGCTTTAACGGCGAGGAAGAGGAACAGATGAAGGTGCGTTTGCTGCTAGAAATGTAGATGAGTAATGTTGACAAGGAACTGGATGGTAGAGGTGCCAGACTGCCAGGTTTGATAGCACCGTAGCAGCTCCACAGGTTGTTGTGAGGTAACCGGCAGTGGGCATCCTTTCAAAATCTTTGCTGGTGTTGACACATCAGAAGATTGTTAGAAAAACCGAGTAAAAAAATTCAGAAAATACTCTAGCAACAGAAATGTCAAATGTTTACTCATCACTAAAGTTGAGTGAACACAAGTTTAGACTCAGCGTTTTGAAGCAAAGAGAATCTGAGTCGCCACAAATTGTTGTGTCAACTTTTAAGTTGATCAAAATAATGTTCAATCCACTTTAATAGAAAATGTTGGTAATAAAATGTTGCGTTAACAAATGTTTTTACCTTGTAGAACATTCGTCAAAGCTTTCCTCTACCAGTGATGATTGCTCTATGCTGACAAGGTGAAATGCATCAATCTAAATGTTTTCCAACTGCAACACTTCTCTCTGCCTCAAAGGTTTATCATATAATCATTGCTGTCACTAATTACAGTAAAATTAGCTGGGTTTCTATTAGTCTGGCAGATATATTTTTTCAGAAAGTTATTCAAGGGATGAGCTGATTTACCATTACCACTAGTCCAAGGCTGACCTGTATCATAACCTTGGCATTGGCAATGAATATTGTCGGCTGACAACAGAACTAATACAACCCAACTGCATGACATTCCATCCTGCAGAGAACATTCTTAAGTTCAAGGTCTTCTTGGTTTCATTTTCTATTCATATCGCTTGATGTAGACACACCTAGTCTGTATCCGGACTGTGTCCCATAGTTAGCAGACCAGTTATCAATGTCCTGCTGCAGCAATGGACCAAACACTCCAACTCGAGGATGAGGGCTCAAAGGTTTATGCAAATTTTGCTGGATCTGGTGCCCTGATAAGTCTTGCAGTGTCAATGGAGCCTTTTCAATTTGATGATTTCCATATGATGTGCTATTGAGTTCAGGGTCAACAGAGCTAACCGAACCCAACTGCAGGTCATTACATCCTGTGGAGAACATTCCTGAATTTAAGGTCTCATGGTTTCCTTTTCTGTTGATTGCAAATGATGATGTCCCTTTAGACTCACCTAGTTTGTATGCAGACTGTGTCCCACAGTTACCAGACCACTTTGCGATGTCCTTCTGCAGAAATGGACCAAACACACCAAATCGAGGATGAGGACGCAAAGGTCTGTGCACATTTTGCTCAGACCACTTTGCAATGTCCTTCTGCAGAAATGGACCAAACACGCCAAATCGAGGATGAGGACGCAAAGGTCTGTGCACATTTTGCTGGACCTGGTGCTGTGATAAGTCTTGCAGTGTCAGTGAATCCTTTTCAATTAGGTGGCCTCCATATGATGTGTTGGGCGATGCATTGAACTGATCATGCTGCACGTATTGTGGACCGAGAGTTTGTTTTTGAAATTCCATCTGTTGCCTGTCAGCTCTTTGATAGTTTGAAGTCATGGGCTCTCTTCTGTAAAGGCCTGATTGTCCAGCAATCCTCTGATCACCCAGTCTACCGGCCTCCATAGTTATTGATGTGCTTGGAACACTTCTCAGCTGGACTTGGTTAACCACTTCATTTGTGCAGTGGTCTACGGCTGCAAATCCTGGCTGGTCAGTTACATAGTTACTAGACGCCCCATACATATGAATGGGAATAGAATCAACTTCTTGAGGTATATTTCTGAACTGAAAACCATATGTTGACGTTGGAGAGTTCCTTGAAGCTGTCTTGAAAGAATCGCACATTAACTTCTTCTCCCCTTTATTGCTCCTACTCTGAGCAGGTACTTCAGCACTATGTTGGTGATGTAAAAATGTCGGCGACACAAACGCAATGGTGACTTCTTCCTCCCTGTTCAAATGTGTCTGCGGTTCCTGTGCACGTTCTAAAATATCAGGGATATTTAACTTTGGAGGTGTACATTGAAATACCTTGCTATTGGTAATGCACGAACCTGAAATGAATTCTGCGTATGTAATTCTGGAGGGTGTCTGTTGGGATCCTGAGTCCTGGATTTTGCATGACACTTTGATGACTTCTGGGTATGTAAATCCTGCGGATGCACATAGGCGGCCTCTGTTCTGGATGATGCATGAAACTGTAAAGCCTTTTGCTTACCATCTGATGCCAGCAATTTTTGGAAATTACTGTCAAGCACAGTTGATGTATCGATGGGAGCGTCCTGTGTTGATAAATAAAAGTGAATATTTCATAATATCCGCAAATTCAGTTCTGGGTATAAGAGGGTAATATTTGTAGAGAGTTTGGACAAATTTTCAGTGTGGATTTTCAATTGCTTATACCATTGAAATGTACTAGTTCCTAAAAAACATGCATGCCATTTGGAATTCGCTACTTTGCACACTTGCGATCCCAAACTAGCTATCCGTGTGTATTCGCCTGGAATTTGTGTGCCATACACGAGCAAAGTAGCATAGACACAACAGTCACAAAAATAATAGGAAATAAATATCCTATACACAACAAAGGACGCTGATTCAGGCCTGAAACTAGGTAAAACAGGTAAATGTGTGTAATTATCTATTTAAATATTTTTAGATTTTCTTATTTATTCATACCTTTGTCTGACATATATGAACAGTCCCTTTAGATTCCATTTGAGGTGAATCATCTGCCCTGAGCATATCTCTCTTTATACTAGTGTACTCCGTGTTCTCACCATGGGCAATGGCAGTTGGCAATACCTTTCTCTTTAGCAAAATCATCGAATTTTCATTTGAGGAGAACCTCTGTTCCAAGTTTTCTGAATTTTTACACATGTCATTTTCCTCCAACATATTTTGCTCCGTGTTATCATTCTGTGCCTTTTCATTCCCATGATCAGCAATGATAGTAGATGGCACATTTTCCTGGTCCAGATCCCCAACTGAGGGTAGAAAATCATGATGCATTTCATTAGAAGCAACCATATCAAGATTATAGTTTGAAACTGCAGAGAAACCAAGATACATGTGTCCTGAGTCTTTTTTCTCTGTTCTGACCTTCTTATGAGTTTTCATCAGCCTGTCAATCAGGGGAGATCCATCGTCTCCATTGTCTACTCTGGTGTGTTTTGCCTTGTTCTTGACATTGCTTGATTGGATTTCACCCACTTTCTGATTGCTATGAGTGTCGTCATCCTTTCCTACCTCAAGTGACATTCTGCTTTTACCACTCTCATTGATACCAACAGTATTTTCATAATAAACTTCAATGGCATCTTTGGAATCCCCTTTTTGGTCAGTGTCTACGAGCTCTGATAACAGCCTTATCTTTTTTGGCTTTCTTTGATAAAATTTGGTATCTGGAATATCTGTCAGGTCAGTGGATTTGTTATCCTTCTTCTTACTATCAGATCTAACATTTCTTCTTAGAGATGCTTGGCACGGACCCTGCTTGTGGATTAGGTTGCTTTTGTGCCCAGACATGTGCTTAGAATCTTTGTGCCTAAATATTGGTTTAGGAGTAGACTCATTGGGGTAATTATTTGGGACATCTTGAGTTGTCCTATTCTCTTCTTCATTCGGCATCACACAAGGTTTTGGACTGCGCGGACTATGTGTATCATTTGCCTCTAGGCTTGATATCATTTGAGGAACATCAGGTAAAGCTCTGACATCCATGGAGACATCATTCAAGATATTTGCGGATACATCAAGATTATTGGGGGAGACCTGAAAATCTGAGGACATACTGATATATTATCTCATTGTATACAAAGAAAGGTACTAGATAGGAATTCACCCAGCTCAGCCATACCTGTTGCTGGAACATTCTTTTCAATGAATACGTCTTGAACATTTTCTTCAGCTAAGGTGGCTGGAACATTTGCTTCACTAATTGCTTTCTTGCCAAAAGGAGAACCACATTCTTGGGAACTGTTTGAAATAGTTGATCAATTAGCATTGTTCGCAAGAAAACAGTCTCCTGGAATCAACACTTTTGTGCAAAGTCCGGACAATTGAAATAGAGCAGCCATCCGTTTGATACTGTTGCATAGAGTTAGTTTCTGATGTGGTTCTATGTCCTGAAGTACTAGATAGGAATTCACCCAGCTCAGTCATACATTTTGTTGTTGGAACACTCTTTTCATTGAATGCGTCTTGAACATTTTCTTCAGCTGAAGTGGCTGGAACATTCAATGCACTAAATGCTTTGTTGCCAAAAAGAGAACCACATTCTTCAGCATCGTTCCCTTTTGATAGCTCTGTTGTGCTAGAAAACAGTCTTCTGGAATCAACACTATTGCGCAAAGTCCGGACAATTGAAATAGAGCACCCATCAGTTTCATACTTCTGTAAAGAATTAATTTCAGATTTGGTTCTGTGACCTGAAGTTTTCACTCTATCTAGACATTTTGTGCAATTCCACCTATGATACTTTGCCACTGAAAGTGGAGACGAGTTGTGGTTTTCATCATATTGTTGCTGGTCACTGAAAATCTGAAAAGAGCAAAGTTTGGGATCCTTCTTCTGAAGAAGAGCAACATGACCCCTGACAAAAGTATAAAGCATCAATAAATGTATGCATAAATATATCATCAAATGCGTTCTAGATAAAAGAGGTATCAAAATGCAAAAGCACTTATCAATCAGAAGATATGGATAAACAATTTGACTCATGGATCTCGTTTTGCTCTCAATTGTAAGTGTGCAATACATAAATAAATAAGCATTATATCGTTCCTTACATGGAAGGTGCCAATTATAAGTTCTGCATAAATCGTTGGCACATGACAATGGTACTGATTTAACCAACAATTATAGATATGAGGAAAAAACAATTACTATAGGTTCATTTCACTCATAATTAGGTTTACTAAATCTTCATCTACAAATCTATGTAAATAGATGCACCTACACACAGAAAAGAAATTCGAATTGGCAAGCAATAAATATGGATAGACATGTGTAAGCATATCAAAAGCAACCAGAAACATAGTGAAGACATAATATATAGCAAATGGAAATTAGACATAACACAAGGAAAAAAGTAAATAGCATATATTGTGTGCATGATACTTTTTTTTTTGGAAAACAATCCATTTGTGACAGCAATGCCCAAGCATATGTGTTCCGAACAGCAAATGACTGTATAAAGGTAGATGATTATGTACGTAATTGTATGATAAACGTACAATGCTCACTCACCCAGTACAGAGTGCCAGGTACACTAGCAGCTAGAGATTCATCGCCACATGGCAGTGAACGGGAAAACTCAGACACAACTAAATATGGTAAAATATTACCTCAGGGAAAAATGGTTACACTCCTGCTGATCTGCTGGTCTGTCAACAGGATGAGCAAAGTTGCATAGATGCCTTGGTTCCTCCACTGCTCCAGTTTTACTAGCAAGAGTAGCTGCTTCCATTTTAGATGTAGAGTGCACGGCACAACTTTGTGACGTCAGTCCTGTGATCTTGGAACTGAACCAAACACCTTAAGCACCCCTGTACATACGGCAAGCATTGCATGACTTACTATCATGAGTACATTGGTTCATCGAGAATGCAGAAAGAAATAGCTAGTACACAGAATCAAAAAATGTACAGATTAAGGAACTAGCAAAGCCAGACTGCACGGATCCAACATATATAACGCAGACTAATATATCTTCGGCAAGCATTGCATGATTTATTACTATGATACATTGGTTCATCGAGAATGCAGAAAGAAATATGTAGTACACAAAACCAAAGAATGTACAGAATTAAGGAACAAGCAAAGCCAGACTGCACGGATCCAACATATATAACGCAGACTATATATCTTGTGGATTCTTGGTCCATGGAATATAACACAGGACAACAATGAGAGAAATATAAACAATTAGACCTTGGGTTAATTCATTCCAGACTGTAAAAGTAAACATGCAAAGTTAATTAGCCAGTGGGTCCTCAAAGTAAGTTGTGCCCTCATCGGGTTAACTCTCACATGGTTGCCCACGCAAAGGCCGAATTTTTGGTGTACAACACGTGAGACTATACTATTCTAATACATGGACGGTCACAACGAGTGAAGTTTGAATATAGATGGTGGGATGGGTGAGCTGCTACTTGATCCTGGGGGCTAAAGGTGGCACACACACATGCACCGTGAAATCTTGATAACTCAGGAAACGTACAAGAGTAATCGAGAAGAGTAGAGATTAAACTAAGAGAGAAAATTCTTTTTCTTCATTAGAGTAATAAGACTACCACGCAACTAGTACTACTATATATATTATATGCGCTTTGCTACGATAAATGGGCAACAAGATTTGTAGAAATGGAGAATCATGACCTTCACCGCCGCCAAATTAGGGGGAGGGAAGATTTTGGCGGGTGAGGGCTAATCTCACCTTTGGCCTTCCACCTCAGCACGACATCGGTGGTGTTCGGTGGGTGGGGTAGCGAGGCATCTATGCCCGGCCGCCGGGGTGGTGAGCGAGGCCGATGAGCGGATCTCGGTGAGGACATCATGTGTCTCAGTTATCTGGTGGCCGGTGGATGTGGCGGCGGGTGGGAGCTATGGCTGGTGCGATGCCGTTGAACGTGTGGTGACTTCCGCCAAGATTTGGGGCAGAACCACATAGAAAATCCCAAACAGATCAAGGCAATGGGAGCAAGCAAATCAAAACAATCCAAACCTTAAAAGGAGAGAAAGGAAAGAACAAACCAAGATAAAGGACAACAATCGCCACTACAACAAACCGATTTCTATGGTAAGAAGCGTCATGAATAGTGAGACACAGATCACGGCGAGCGGGAAAGGCGGGCCACAGAAGGTGGATCCCAGGTGTAGTGGTGGTGGCTCCGGCCAAAATATGGGGGTGGGGACATTACGTGGTTTGATTCATAGAGGGTAGGGCCAAGTTGATGGTCGATGGAAGCGGCGGTGGGTGGGAGGGGTGGCACAGTCTGTTGAGCATGTGACGACTTTCGGCAAAACTATGGAGAAAAACTCAAATAGATCAAGGAAATGGGAGCAAGCAAATCAAACCAAACCAAACGAAGGGAGAGAAAGGAAAGTACAAACCAGTAGAAAGGAGAACAATCACCGTTACAACATACTCGATTTTCTTCAGCAGGAGGCGTCACAACCAGTGAGGCTCAGATCACGGCGAGGCGGACCAGAGGAGGCAAATTCTAGGTGGCGGGGCGGCGGCGGCTCTGGCCAAAATATGGGGCTAGGGAGGGGGGAAGGCACAAGCTTTAGGGTTTGTAGGCAAGGAGAGAGAAAAGGGGAAGAGAGGAAAAAAAAAGGGAATTCTAAAGGGGGAAGTAATCAGGTGTGGGAGGCTGTTGTGTGGGCATGAATGTTTCCGCATGGACGGCCCATTAAGCCCAACAGCCGATCTTCTCAAAGTCCTAAATCGGCAAGGATTTGGCGGCAACGATACCTTAGTGAGATGTCTGGTTCGCGCCTATGCTGCCACATCATCATCTGCCTATGTTGATGTTCAAGTGTAAGGTTCAAATCATGTGATCAACTAGAACACAAAATTTCTTATGAAGTAGTTCAATTTCATATGAAAAACGTAGGATTTAAAAAAAAAATCCACGTTTCAAAGGATGTTTACTTGATAAGTTTTTCAAGTGACTATACCTCATCGTGTCAAACATAACAAGCTATACTTTTAGGTCCCCTTGAAATACAAGAATCTTTCCTAAATTATGTATTTTGCTGTATTTTAATTATTTTCTATAAAATTCATGTAAAATTCATGTGTTCTAAAGAGGCTATTAGATCCTGTAAAGTTCCATTGGCGTATGATATTTTAATTCTAGATTTGTTTTTTTTTCGAAACTAGAGCATATAGATGTACATCACTAGTTACCAATCTATAGAAATAGGTTTTTAGGTGTGGTTGGTGGGATGGTCCATTGAGGGACTTGATTGTACCGAGTTTGGTCTTTCATCCGCTATGATGAGTACTTGTCAACATTAAAATCATGCTGAGTGGACTAGCAGACACCTCCAGAGTGGACTTGGAGAAAAGCCCTCTTGAGTGGACTGAGAGACGACACTATAGTGGACTTGGTGTGTCAAAACCCTAACTTGTAGACTAGTAGGTGGCCCAAGGGGTACTTGGGTCCGAGGCATGGCTTCAAAAGGACTTGAAGTCGAGCAAGGCTTGGTGGGCCTTAAAACCACCACTTTGGAGGAAACTAGTGATCGTTTCTCAATTTCGTCGTAAAAAATCGAGGTCCAACATGATTCCCTGGTTCAAGCGTCAAAACCAAGGGCCAAAGATCGTTTACCGGTTCCACTGTAAAAACCAGAGCTACCCAAAGGGTTGGACTATTCGACATGTGGACGACATCATGAGGTTGCTTCGAGGCTAAGCATTCAAGGACTCCATCATGTTCATCCGATCACGTTTCAAGGCAGGTTTATTTCAGTCCTTCAGGCATTGTAGTGGTAAGTCTGTATTTTAGGGAGTTAAGTGTAAAACAACCACTTAGACTCTAGGACCAAGGTCTTGTATAAATAAGACCAACCCTTAGGGTTTATTTCTCTCTTTGCAACATTCTAGGGTTAGCTTTCAGCTAAGATCTTCATGGGAATGTCCTCAGATTTGATCTAAGGTAAGTAATAGTGGGTAGGAGAGGATAGCCAAGCCTCGCTTGATCCGATCTATAATTTTGTACTCTTGAGACCCCATGGGCTGGATCTTGCAGCTAGCTTTGTGTGTTCTTGTTCCTCATTCTAGTTTTTTTATCTAGGCGAAAACTCTTGGCTTTTGGATGTTTTGGTTTGCTGGGAGCTGTATCCTTGTTTTGGCTTACTATGACGTGATGGATTTGAGCTTTTCAAGTGCTAAATCCTTTGGAACCGTGAGCAGTCCTGGTGGCTTGTTCTTGCTTGTGAGCTTCACTTCTTGGGTAGTTGAATTTGTGGAGAATCCTAGATCTTTTGAGTTGATCTTTGTGAGAAAAGTTTCTCTATAGCTCAGACAAGGCCCTTGCAAAGTTTTGTGAAATTTGGAGCTCGCTTGTGAAAGATTGAAACAGGTTTTGGTGGATTCGCGGGCTGTTTTATTTGTCCCTAAATCGGCCTAAAATTTTAGAAAATTTCTTATCCGCCATGCGAAGAAAACTTTGTGCCCTTTATGCCATTGAAAAATTTTAAGAGCCTTATCTGTCATTCACTTAAAATTTTATGGCTCATCTATCATTCTCCATCCATTGTAACAGTAGTTGCCGTTAATTGGAGAGGAAATGATGATTTTACCCCTATGTTGAATATATCCTGGATCTTTAAACGTGTATATCTCGGCCGTTTTAGCCCCGTTTTTACCCATTCAAGTTGCGTTAGACTTGTGGTGACGTAACCTATACGTTAGTAATAATTAATTTCCATATACTATATTTGAAATTTAGCTAAATATGAATTTTACTAATTAATATTTGTAATGGGTTTCTAATAAAAATAAAGTTGAAACACATTTTATTTTTATTAGAAAGTCTATTAATTAAACCTCTTATTAAAATTCATATTTAGTTTATTAGAGCAGTTTTGCTTTGTTTTGGTTCATTTATGTCTGGTCTTTTTAACGTTGATTTGAGAGCTTCTGGTGAGTTTTTTTATGTGTTCTAAGGTCAGTAGTATTCTAGATTTCTAGGTTGCTATGTGATCCTGCACGGTGCAAAGAGAGGTTTCGTGGAGTTAATTTTTTTGGTTAGACGTATTCATCCCCGCCTTTCCGGTACTTCATCCACCTCTTAAAATCATTTCCAACAATAAAAATATTCCCAAAAATAAAAAAATAACAATAAGAAATTATTATTCAGATTTTAAAACTAACGCCAAAAAGTAATATCTTTTTATGTGCATCCCAATCTGCTACCGATATATGCTCACTTGTGCGCACGCAAGATTTTCAAGCAAAATACATACTATTGCAATATCTAGGAATCAAAATCACGACATCATGTTATGCATGATTGTAAGGATCGGATGCCCTGCATGTCACAAAGTTTGGCATTTCTATATCAGTGCTCACAGTATTAGTAGGAAAACTACAGAACCCAGCACCTCGCCAATGAGAGAGCCATCAGTTATTCAATTAGCATTCAGTGCAAATTTGAGCTCAAAATCTATTTCTATATATACTATAAAGATGCAACCCACTGTGTAATTCTCTCAACTATCAAACTATCCACCTCATCATCCACTAAGACTCTACTAACACTTTGATTAATTTTTTTCATCGATTTTCTGTGGCCAACAACACTCATGCATGTGCTCAGAAGAAAGGAAAAAACATACACACACCACTATCTCAATGCTCTTTACCATCAAGCTATCCCTGTCTAAAGCTATCCCTGTCTAATGACTTCTATGAGTTTTTTTACTTACATCACTCATATATGCGCAAAATCCATATATTTTTTCTTCATAATTTTAGTTTTTAGTTTCTACTTCTCGCTATATGAATCATATCGCTAACTATTTATCTATCACCCCATTGAATCACCTCAGCGCACACACTAAACATCAAAGATTATTTATTAAACCGACTATACATTGAGACACATTAGCTATTAGATTATAATTCTTCTACATCAAAATTTTCTTCCATTTCATTTTTCCTCGCGTGCACATTTTTTTCACACAACAATGCAAGGATAATCATTCAAAAGTGATCTCTCGTTATCTTAAAATATCAATTTAAAAGTTGATTAAAAATTACCGCAGCAACGCGCGGAGTATCAACTAGTTATTATAAAAAGTCGCCCGCTGTGCCGCGCATCCACCCTGATGCCGCACCGGCCGACCTGTAGCACCCAACCTCAGTGAAAAATATGAACAGGCAGCTGGACTGGGCCCACCTGTCAAATTGTCAAAACTCAAAACCTTTAGCTATCAGTTGCAGATAAACGGAGTCCTAATTACTGTTTGTCTTCTAACTGATTAACATACTACTAGATAATAACTGATGAACTGAATCAACTGTACGTATCAGTCTCAGACTGAACGTTGCTCGCGGGACACCATGTCTCAGGACCGTCAGATTCAAAATTCACTAATCAACACCCAGGAGACATGAACAGCAGTATTAAGGGAGAGCCAACAACACCCCGAAAGCAGAGTGCGGAACAACCGGAATGTACCAAACACATGCATATAACGCTCAAAAGCTCAGAATGTTGCCTTCATACTTCGTTCCAAAAGGCAATGGATAACTGGCAGGCAGACTGTACAAACTATCATCCCGGTCTCTTTATTGAACTATTATTTCAAGAATATGCTCTGTACAGGTATGTCAAGAAGAATATCTACAGTGAAGGAAAACTATATGGGAGCTTCAGACCAATCACAAGCTCGATCATGCATCAATTACGCTGCATGCTACCGTGCGTTAACTACTACACTGTTTCGCAACCAGGCAGTGACTTAAGATCCTTGCCTTCCCTATCCAGAAAAAAATGTTGCTCAAAACATGTGTTAGTATCAAAATCTCTAACTATCTACAGCAGATGGAAATGGAATGGAGTTTTCTCATCCCTGACAACCAATGAGCATTTCAATCGCCATCAGTTTGGACAAACAACTATAAGGAACCAGTTTTGGCCACAGCCTGATGAAGGCTGCTCTCAAGACGCACCATGGCTCAGAATCAGATTTTTGCTCCCATGTGAATGTGTCCTGCGTCGATAAAAGATGGGGGAGTCCAATACAAGCTTCTGTACTTGTTCCTCCATCATAACAGAATCAGGACAATCAGCGACACCCTGGGGAAGATTGCATTTCCGAACATGGTGTAACCTCATGTGTCCTCCCAAAGCCTGACCTGACCTTAATAACTTTCCACATTCCTTGCACTGGTGCCTCTTGAGGTTCACTCCAGCTGAAAGTTCGCTGGACTTCAACTCCCCCACTGAAATTGCAGCCCCTGGCTTCATGAACTCAACATCTACATCCAGTCTATGAGCAAACACATTCAGAAGTACCTCCTTCTTGGGAACATCAGCAACCAAATCCAAACTGTTCTCCTTCCCAAAGTGTGAGTGCAACATCATGTGGCCTCCCAATGCCTGCTCTGACCTTAATAACTTTCCACAGACCTTGCACTGGTGCTTCTTGATGTTCACTGCAGCTGAAAGGCCACTGGACTTCAACTGCTCAACTGAAATATCAGCCCCTGGCTTCATGGACTCAGCATCTACATCCATTCCATGACCAAACACATTCAGCAGCACTTCTTTCTTGGGAACATCAGCAACCAAATTCAAACTATTTTCCTTCTCACAGTGTAAACTCATGTGGCATCCCAGTGTGTACCCTGACCTTAATAACATTCCGCAGACCTTGCAATGGCATCTCTTGATGTTCATTGCAACTGAAAGGTCACCAGACTTCACCTCATCAACTGAAATGTCAGCCCTTGGTTTCACGAACTCAGCAACTTCATCCAGCCTATGATCAAATACATTCAGCAGCACCATCTTGTTGGGAACAAAAGCAGCCAAATTCAAAGTGTTTTCCTTGTCACAGTGTTCATGCAAACCCTCACAAGCTGAACCCTTGTCAGATTTCAACATCCTATTGTTTGCAAACTCATCAGATTGAACCAGCAGATCAAAAGTGTTCAGATTTACCTCCCTCAGCACCTCGGGTTTTGAAACATTGTCATCCTTGTCTACCCCACAGCAATCCTCATAAGCAGACGTTTTATTGGAATGCTCAGCAAGCATCAAGAGAGCAGTTGCAGCGTCCATCTCTGACTCGAGCACTGGCATCCCCCTCTTTGATCGCTTACGCTTCACTGGAGAAAACAGCTTCACATTGTGCCCATGGTCACCATTAGCATTGGCCAAAACTTCCATCAACTCAGATGGCTCAGGTTCTTCATTAGACTTGGCCATCACCTTCTTCTCACTGTGCATCCTAATGTTCCCCCTCAGAGAATGGCAGGAAGAGAATTCCTTTGAGCAGTGCAGGCAGTGAGTTTCCAAAGATGACAGCAAAGGCTTCTCATCACTGGGACCCAGAAGTGATACAGGCAGATCGACAACAATGACAGGAGGTATAGGTGTGTCCTTTGGATAACTGCCAGCATGCCGGTGGGTTGTCATGTGGCCTCCAAGAGCCCTACCTGATGTGAAATTCTTACTGCATACTTTACAGCAATGTTTTTGAGGTCCTCTGGATGGCACATCTGAATCAATGGAAAGAAACAGTATGTAACAAACAGAACAGAAAGATAATAACATAAGCACACCAGTCATTAGTGGTTGGTTCTTCGAAGCATTCGCAAGAACAGCTAGAATTTGATCAGATAGTATAGTTGCTACATAATGAGATGCTACTAGTTGCTACATAAAGCAGTCACGGAAAAGGCTTCTGAATCATTTGTGCAACTGCATAAATGGATGGAAGACATCAGGAACCAATAACATAGTTTGATGCTACAGTAAGATGAAGCTAACATGAACTAATTGCCTGATGCTGTTTTGAAACATTTGCGCGCACACACACAGAATGCATTTGATCAGAAAATGAAGGGAAATGACTTGATCCAAATGATTGCAGTGAATCGCGAACTGGTAATGAGATTTGAACCTGGAAAATTTGGAGTTCTTGGTTCATCAATATCCATGGAAGAAAGAAAGCCAAACGAATTGACACAATCAGGTTCACCAGTGAAGCCAGGGCTTGACACTGAAACATCACAAGAAGCAGATGAGTGGCCAGGGGCGGAGCTAGGCTCAAAAGTATGGTGATGCAACACTATAGAAAAAACAACGAATTTAAATATAACATTGTTCACTCTAATGTAATTATGTAGGAAATTACAGAATTAGGGGGGTTCGTGTGCACCACCTAACCACAACATCGCTGTGTCCCTGTGAGTGGCTGAGCAGAATCAATAATTCCAAGAACACCCATCACATCAAGTGAATTCGCACCCCAGTCCACAGAGACACCACTCAATCAAACTATGCACGAAATTTCAGAAATTTATCAACAGCAAAATCTGCCAACTTGCCAAGAACCACAAAAACAAATTTATTTCTTTATTTGGACAAACTAGCATACACAATATTATCACAAAAATATATTGGCATGACAGCTGCAAGACAGGACAGCAAACAAATATCAATGAACAACCTGAGATTCTTAGACCAACATCTTGTCCACTATCACCCTTCAAGTGCTAACCTAAGAACTACTGACCTGTGATGCTTCAGTCTCCATTTTTGAGTTTCCATAAAATTAAATTTTGAACAATGGTCATGAGCTCTGACCATAGGTTATGTAAATGTGTTGATGATTGAAGGTTAACAATGAATAGACCCTTAGGAATTTGATTCGACAACAGTTGCAACAATAAGAATGATCCCGTAGTATTACTTAGGCCAGTTTCTAGTCCTGCTCCCTGCATATAGAAGTATGCATTTTATACACTTGACAGGTAACAGAATTGTTTCTGAAATCAACCAGATGGAAGGGGACTAACATGTCTTACATTACAAATTTGTAACCAACAGACCAGGCAACACGCCCTAAGATATGATACAAAACTACAATGCACTTTTGTTATAGTCCTAAAAACGAGAAAAAGGATTGAGTATAATAACTGTGCAGAAACTGTATAAAATTCCCATACCAAACATTTCAGGATCAGAGTAACAACACATACATGACAGCCCTTGGGGCAGAAACAGCAAAATAAGCAGGAAAACATTAAGTTAGAAAGAAAGTCCTGAATCCTTCAAAAAAACAAAAAAAAAAAAAAAAAAGAAAGAAAGAAAGCACAGTTGGGTAAAGTTCATCCAATATTATTATGCTACACGCCTTACAACGAATATGGCGTATCAATCCATGTGGCCACTTATAGCAGGAAGTATCCTAGCTGAACTAATCGAATCAATCAAAAGGCCAATCAAAGTACTTATAGCAGGAAGTATCTTAGCTGAACTAATCGAATCAATCAAAACTCAAAAGGCCAATCAAAGTATCTTGCATGCGCTGGGCAATGCCTATTGCAGGTAAATGACAAGCATGTTTTGAAGCTTCATTCACTCAAAGAACAAGCGGTAGTACATATCACTGAATCCTCAAGGCAACAACTTTGTTATGTTCACATGGAACACATTTCAGGCATCATCATGCTCCTGCCAACACACTGCTTGAGATAATGATTTCAAAAATGGTAATTTGTTTACTTGGGCGAACTAGCATACAAAATAGTACCACCACAACAATATATCACATTACAGTAAGCAGAAAATTGTTATCTCATGACGTCAGAGATTTATCAACATCTGCCAAAAACCACAAAGAGAGAAAATCACCAAATTATACAGAGCAACATGATGAATCATTACAATGTACGTAGTAGTCACTTGTGAGTTGTGATTTGAGGAAGGCAGTAAGGGCGAGGCGTGCAACCAAACTACAACTTTTCTAGTGAAGTGTTCATGAAGATCGCTTATCAGAGTTCAACGCAATGTAGAGCAAGGGTTCATCGGAGAGTAACAGCGCAGTGAGACGCGAATTGCAAGGAAGGAAGCAACCAGAAACTAAACAGCGACGTGATCAACCAATTGCAGTTCTGCGAAGAATTGAGGGTCGGATTTGTACCTGACATCTTCCAATCCTGCCCTTGTTCGTGTTCCCAAGAACAGAGATTGCCAAACAGGCTGCGCAGGCGAAGGCTGATGGCTCTTGATCACTGAAAAAGGGTCGCAAGAGATGGAATCAGCAGCTGAAGCTGCAGAACCACGGAATCCACGGATACCCACCCGTCCCACCACCAAAATCCCCAACCCATAGACACAGCGCGATCGAATCCCGCACGTACGGAACCCTTCTCGTGCGGAGAGCGAGGAAGAGAGAGCGCACGCACGTCGACCTCGCTCAATCTAGCTCCGCGGCGAAATCCGGGCGGTTTCTTGGATCTCTGCGGCGACGGGTCCCCGACTCGCTCTCGCCGCTTCTACTTCTTGAATCTTGAGGGCGTTGGGTGTGGGGAGGCCTAGTTGTAGTTGTAGCCTAGGAATGTAGACTGCAATCATCGCCAGGTTCACGCGCGGCGGTTGCCGGCCGGGGTCTGCGAGGGGACAAAGGCTGGAGACTTAGAAACAAAACCCCTCGGCCCTCACTGAACCCCGTTCTGTTCTCCCGCCACTGGCAACGTCAAAATCCACCGCCTCTCTCCCTATCCCTCTCTACCGCACGAGCGCCGCTCTCCACACGCCGTATTGTCATGAACACTACCGGGGATGACGTGGCCACTGGCTTGCCCATGTGTATCTAGTTCATTTAAACTTGTGAAAAGATCTCGTAACTCTGTGAGGGCTAAGTTGATACCGAATTTGGTTCTGTGACAATTGGTAATCAGAGCATTTGATCCTCGACGTTGCGGTGCCTTGATCGTGACTGTGGCGACGAAGCCGGAGCACGTGCTGCATCCGCAGTACAAGACCCGTGAGCAGAAGCGTGCAGAAGCCTTGGAGCAAAACGTGGATGAACTCAAGATGATCATCAAGGAGTTGCAAGTGCAGAATCAAGAAGTCAATGGAGTTCTGACGGACTATGTGGCTTGGAGGCCGCAGATCCACAAGCAAATGGATGATCTGGCCGCGAGAATGTCCGATCTACGTCGGAAGGTGGAATTGATGTCCTTGCAGCAGGAGGCAAGGGATTCTGCATGTAAGGTGTTTGACGTGGAATTCGTGGACACTACCAAGCCTGTTGATCAATTCGGCGATGACGACATTGTTGGCGGTTCTTAGCCTAACATATTTTACTCCGCAAGCGTACGGAGACCGCTGTAGCTTTCACCCGGGAGTATTCCAATGTATCGTATTTATCCACAGAGAAGCATTGAGATAGAGATATTAACTTATCAAACATCTTGTTATTTTACTCTTTCATTCTAAACGGTAAAAGAAAGGATAACGGCACACTGACACACTCCACAACGATACACAGCTCAACGTAAAGCTAGGAGGACAACGAGATGGATCTGGTTCCTGATGAGATCTTCCTTTACTAAGGTCAAGCCAAAAGACATAGCTAGCTCCAACTGTCACTCTACTAAGGTCGTGACACGACTGAGGTTATGGTTTAGTCTAGTCATCTTTACTGCATCGGACATCGCGGCTATAGAACCACTGCCAGGCACCAGAGTGTTGATTACCCAGCCGAGAAAGGTGGGTTCTAGGGAGCCCGACTATGCGTCTACATACATGTTGGATCACAACCTGGCACCAGCCCGAACGACGGGGTGGAATACTGAGACTCCTAAAGCTGTTCACCGAGAGGAGCTACTAAAGCCTGTGCGGTACACACAAGGCACCCAGAGCTGCGTGGGGCTGGTTGCAAACCAAGGTGAATTCTCAGAGTAAACTCTAGTTATTCACATCCTCCACTTGGCTAGAAACAAGTGGAAGCATCACAACTGCTACGACTTAACTAACAGCGTGAACAAGGAACTCGCAAGTAAATAGACTAGATTAACCATAACCTCATAGAGCAACACTAACTAAGTCTAATGACATCTCTACACTACGATCATAACCATAGGTAGGAAAGTAAATGCTTGAACTTAAATAAAGAAATATATTGAATAAACTCAAAGTCTTACAGGAAAAGAAAATACAAGGGACTCATACCAGACTCCTGAAGACCGCTCCGAAACAGGCAGAGCCCGACTCTAACTCCTACTAAACATTGAACTTAAAGGGGTAGCGCCACCCAAAAGGGGGCACCTCCCCAAGGGAGAGAGTGGAGATAGTACAATGGTGCAAGTGAGAGTGAGGGGGGTGCCTCTCTATTTATAGTGGAGAAGGTGCCTTGGAGAGGTGGAGATGCTCCCTTGATCCTAGGGAATATTCCCTCGCATGCATGGCTGCTTAGGAGTGAAGGCACTTGCATGTGGATGACAAGTGGGGCCGGGCGGCCTCTCCTCCAAGCCGGGCAGCCTACATGTGGGGCCGGGTGGCGTCCCCCTTGGTCGGCCGGCCCTTAGATCCACCGCCTTTGCTTCATCGACGGTCCAGGACTCCTTCCAAGGTCGGTAACTAACTGGGCATGTGTTACATAGGTCGGGCGGCCAAGGTAGTTGGCCGGGCGACCTCCCTCTTAGGTCGGGCGGCCCATGTGCTTCCTCCTCCGCTGTCCGATTAACCGTCTTAGTGTTGGACGTTGAGGATTGAACGGTGTCGGATCGATGACGTCACTAATCCGTTGTATTCTTGCATGCAGGTGACGTGGCATGGCTTAAGGTAGGACAAAGGTGTCGGGCGACCTGGTGGAGGTCGGCCGGCCTGCATGTGGAGCCGGGCGACCTGAGGTGGGGTCGGCCGGCCTGCATGTGGGGCCGGGCGACCCTGGCCCCTTGTCCAATTTACCCCCTGCTCCATATGATGTATATTTTTGTGGAATTTGAGCGTCTCCTTACAAAATAGCCTCAACCACCAAAACTCGTGGAAGATATTAGTTCAAAGTAAATAATGCATAGAACTTTGCTTATTTCCCATTTATTAACTGAGGAATTGGCGGTCAAAATTAGGAAATAACGACCGCCAACAGACATCAAGATGCATCCTGGGTACTGTCTTTGGTAAGGTTACCTCATTCACACCACCACTGAAGGTGAATGTGCTTGGAAATTCAGGTCCAAACATTTTACTTTTGCTGTTGATACTCGCACTTGCGCTGAATACTCTAAGCAGAGTTGGAACTTTGCTTTGCCTCATATGAATTTTCCTGAATTTGATGGTAACAGTCCTAAGTTGTGGATTCAGAAATGTGAAACTTACTTGGAAGTATTCAGTGTTCCTGATAGTCTTTGGTCTAAAGTGGTTACCATGCATTTTGTCAGCTCTGCTGCATTTTGGCTTCAGTCACTTGATGTTTTTGTTCAGTCATTGCCATGGTCTGATTGTGTAATGCTATTTGAGAGAGGCTAGCATAATCAATTGCTTAGGCAATTCTTTCATGTAAAGCAAACTAGTACTATGATTGAATACATTGAGAGGTTTGATGATCTAATACATCATATTCTTGCTCATGATCCTAAGTTTAGCACTGCTACTGTTACTGGAAAATTTATTGATGGCATGGATGATGCTACAAAACCAGCAGTGTTGATGCAAAGATCCAAAATCTTGATACTGCTAGCTATTTAACACTTTTGCGAGAGGAATTGTCTATTGGTTCTTCCAAGGACAGTAGAAAAACTTATTCACAATATACCTTCAAGAATCATTCCAGGTTTTCTGCAGTTCCTGCTTCTGTAAGTCACAATTCCAAGGACAGTAGAAAAACTTATTCACCCTTTGTACTTTTGTATTTGTACTGTACGTTGTATGTATCAGTTCTCGTCGTATGCTTTTGTATACGTTTATAAATAAAAGGCACTACACAAGCACTTGTGTCCAAAAAAGTGATGCATTCTTTTCATATACACTTTGCCAAAAAAACTGAACACATCGATGATGCCAAACCTAGGATGTTGGTATGTTGAGCAGCATGATGGAGTATCATCATCCAAAAGGGGCAAGGTGACTTGAACTTGCACATCAAGTATATAGAAAGCACCTCACTAACTTTTAATTATTTTCCCGGTTTCCCCCTTTTCAAACTATATCGTTTACCTATTCATTGCATTGTTTCCAAAAATTAATACATACATGGGTAACTTCTAGATAGATCGATAGATGGCAAACCATGAAGAAAATAGTGTTAGGAGAATAAATATTGTCGTCACAGGAGATAAAAGAGATGTTAGCGTTTCCACTGCTTAACAAGCCATGATGTAATATAGTATTTTGTGCAAACTGTTGTAAATCAAACGCGGAGCGAATTTGTTTGGAAGCGAGGATCGTCCAACAAAAACAACGGCGAAAGTGCTGCAATAATGAGATGGACTCGTTGCACCAGGGTGTGAGGAAAAAAAAATGCGGAGAGAACAGTGCTAGGACGAAAACTTCTGAAGGAGTGGCAGGAAGCAAGAGAACAGAATAAATCCATACAAACCATCATGTTGAACCCCAACTTTATACATCTCGATTCTACACGGCCAGGTCCATGCCCGGTTGGAGCATCTCCTCGTTGCTGCTACTGAGATCTACCGTGCAAGCACCCCGCTGTCAATGATGTCCTGTATCTGCAACTCCTCATAGTAGACAACAGCTGTCTGCAGGGTTCACCTTTTCGTTTTCACTGTAGCAAAATTTCGGTTTGACCAAAAAAATTTGATTTTCATATTCTTTTGATTTGGAACTGGAAAACACTGCTTTTCGGACCGAAATTCGCTTCCCAGTGTGGAGCGGAAACGAAATTCCGGTCCGAAATTTCGGACTTTCCGTCCGGAAAGTCGAACACTGGCTGCCTGTAGCTCGGCATGGTCGATTTGTACCGCCGGTTGGTCCTCGTAATCGACCACCACCACTGGCTCCTCGTCTTCGATTTTCCCCTCCCAACTGGCCTTCGACCTTGACTATGGCTGCTTCCAGCGCTGCGTTTCTGCTGCAGCTAGCGTCAAAAGCAGACAATAGGATCGATGCCAAGAGGTTCAGAGAAGAAATGCAGACAATGGTGATTGGATATTTGAATTCTAAATGTAAAAACCGAGAGCACCAAACAGCGCAGTAATCACAATGAAGTTAAATGCAATAGAGGTTGACCTGTCACTCTGCTATGACAAAAACAGTTTACTGTTATTATGTCTTTGATGCCTATGCAATAATACTGTTACATGTGGTTGTATATGTGTTGAAACTGCTATATGTGGTTGTATATATATACCTGCCCTTGTCCAGGTGTAGCCCTATTTTATGTATGTTCTTGTACTCACATACGATGCTATTAATTTTACAACTTCAAAAAACTACAATATAAAAATCTCAAAATTAAGTACCCCTTATCCATATAAAATTAAACAATCTTTCAAAAAAAAAAAAGAAGTGACAACACATAAAGTCTAGACTCTAGAGCATGTTTTATCACTCACAAGGATTTTTTGTATTAACCAGTCAGGCAGTCACTGGCTAACCAGGTACGATACCTGACCAGTGACTGTCAGCCACCGTGGACTTGTGGTCAAGCCATATGTCCTCCGGTGATCGCTAGACGGCGGGAGGAGGAACCAGTGAAAAGCGCAGTTGACCACCATCTACAGGTAATCATCACAATTCACAACCGCCTGCCCTCCCCGCCCCCACCCCGCTAGCTCGTCTCTGTTTGCCCACCAGGTTACACCTGTGTCCTGTCGCCACTGCTCTCGGAACTCAGCTGTTTGCCAGCTGCTCGACGAAATGCCGCTCGGCCTAGGAATATGTTTGCTTCTGTACCGAGCTTTTCACGGGTCTGACTTGGGTGCAAGCAGCCATCCCGTGCAATGGTGCAAGCAACGCACGTCGGCCATCGGATCCTCATCCTACGGCGCGGTCTCTTTTTGCAGTCAAGCCCCTAGAAAACCCAGGTCGCATCCTCGTTTCTTCTCTGCATGGCTGGTTACGGCTGCCCGCCACAGGGCTAGCGCCGCCGCCTACCAGGTCACTCTTCCAGGATCTACCAGCGCTCCTGCCTCACAGGTCTCCGCAGCACCACCTTCTCCGAAGAAATGCAGCTTGCTTTGAAAATAAACTTGTTAAATCTCCGTTAGACATCTTGTGTAATGCGTGTGCACTAATGGATTATCGGGCAGGTTTGAGCAAGAAAGAACTGCAGGAGATGATTCAAGAAGGGGCAAGGATGTTGATCCAAGCGACGGCTGGAATGGCACATAGGAACGCGGGGACAGGAATGGCAAGGAGGCTAACCTACCAGGGTGAAGACGTTTGAAAAGAGAAGTTGTAATGGAAGCAGATGGCGCGAAAGGTGGGATGATGAAGGTTGCAGCTGGTTTTGAGATCTTGATGCTGTAATCTTGAACCTGCTTTTTGTTTGTCCTGGGAGTCACAAAAGACAGTTATGTGAGGTTGTCTACCTATGTTGAAATAGGCGGTCCTTTGCTAGAGTGGTCGGTCGTTTCTTAAACTGTCTTGTTCATATTCTCAACCTGTCATGGGAAACCTGATGCAGGTCACTGCCATGGTCATGGTGATGAATATGGTGGTGATAGTGTCTGTGGGTCTTAGTCTGTCTAATCCTGTCTAAACTCTGTATTTCTGTTACCCTGGTAAGAGAAATGAGGAATCTCATCTCAAAAAAAAAAAAAAAAAACCTGCTTTGTCTTGGACACTTGGAGCTCGGCAAGGGCTGGTTTGCCTGGCCTTGGATCGATCAGATGAAGTGGCATTGATGGCGAGGAAGAGGAACATATGAAGGTGCGTTTGCTGCTATAAATGTATATGGGTAATGTTTACAAGGAACTGGATGGTAGAGGTGTTGGGTTACGTAGCTCCGCAGCAGCTCCATAGGTTGTCGTGAGGTAACCGGCAGTGGGCATCCTTTCAAAACCTTTGCTGGTGTTGACACATCAGAAAATTTCTAGGATCAGCATAATGATATATATCAGGTTAACATTGTTACAAAAGGTGAGTACAAAATTCAGAAAATATTCGAGCAACAGAAATATGTTGATTTAACATTTCATCACTGAAGTTGAGTCAACACAAATTTAGACTCAGCATTTTGAAGTAATGAGAATCTGAGTCCCACAGAATGTTATGTCAACTTTTAAGTTGATCTAAATAATGTTCAATCCACTTCAAGAGAAAATGTTGGTAATAAAATGTTGAGTTAACAAATATTTTTTAACTTGTAAAAGATTCGTGAAAGATTTCCTTGACCAGTGATGATTGCTCGATGCTGACAAGGTGAAATGCATCAATCTAAATGTTTTCCAATTGCAACACACCTCTCTGTTTATCATATAATCATTGCAGTCACTGATTATGGTAAAATTAGCTGGGTTTCTATTAGTCTCGCCGAATGCAGATATCCTTTTCACAAGGTTATTCAATGTATGAACTGATTTACCATTGCCACCAGTCCAAGGCTGGCCTGTATCATAACCTTGGATGGATATTCTTGGCTGGCAGCACAGCTAGAACAACCCAACTGCAGGGAATTTCATCCTGCAGAGGACATTCCTAAGTTCAAGGTCTCTTGGTTTCATTTTCCATTCATATCACTTGATGTAGACACACCTGTATCCGGAGTTCCAGACTATGCCCCACGGTTAGCAGACCACTTCGCAATGTCCTGCTGCAGCAATGGACCAAACACGCCAAATCTAGGATGAGGGCGCAAAGATCTGTGCAAATTTTGCTGGACCTGGCGCCATGATAAGTCTTGCAGCATCAGGGGAGCCTTTTCAATGTGATGATTTCCATATGATGTGCTATCGAGCTCAGGGTCAACAGGGCTAATAGAACCCAACTGCAGGGCATTACATCCTACGGAGGACATTCCTGAGTTTAAGGTCTCATGGTTTCCTTTTCTGTAGATTGCAAATGATGTTGTCCCTTTAGACTCACCTAATCTGTATCCAGACTGTGTACCACAATTACCAGACCACTTTGCAATGTCCTTCTGCAGAAATGGACCAAACATGCCAAATCAAGGATGAGGACGCAAAGGTCTCTGCACATTTTGCTGGACCTGGTGACGTGATAAGTCTTGCGGTGTCAGTGAAGCCTTTTCAATTAGGTGACCACCATATTGTGGACTGAGCGTTTGTGTTTGAAGTTCCATATGCCGCTTGTCAGCTCTTTGATATCTTGCAGTCATGGGCTCTCTTCCGTAAAGGCCTGAGTGTCCAGCAAGCCTCTGATCACCCAGTCTACCGGCCTCCATAGTTATTGATGTGCTTGGAACACTTCTCAGCTGGACATGGTTAAGCACTTCATTTGTGTAGTGGTCTACAGCTGCAACTACTGGCTGGTCAGTTATATAGTTACTAGAAGCCCTGTACATATGAATGGGAACAGAATCAACTTCTCGAGGTATATTTCTGAACTAAAAACCATATGTTGATGTTGGAGAGTTCCTTGAAGCTGTCTTGAAAGAATCACACATCAACTTCTTCTCCCCTTGATTGCTCCTACTCGGAGCAGATTCTTCAGCGCTATGTTGGTGATCTAAAAATATCGGTGACGCACACGTAATGGTGACTTCTTCCTCCTCATGGAAATATGTCTCCGGTTCCTGTGCACATGCTAAAATATTAGGGATATTTTTGGAGGGTACACATTGAAATACCTTGCTATGGGCAATGCACGAACCTGAAATGAATTCTGTGTATGTGATTCTGTAGGGTGACTGTTGGGATCCTTAGTCCTGGAGTCTGCATGACACTGTGATGACTTCTGCTTGTGTAAATCCAGCGGATGCACATAGGCAGCCTCTGTTCTTATTGATCCATGAACCTGTAAAGCCTTTTGCTTACTGTCAAGCACAGTTGATGTATCGATGGGACCATCCTGTGACGATAAACAAAAGTGAATATTTCATAATATCTACAAATTCAATTTAGGGTATAAGAGGGTATAATATTTGCAGAGAGATAGGACAAATTTTCAGTGTGGATTTTCAATTGCTTGTACCATTGAAATATATTGTACTAGCTCCTAAAGAACATGCACGCCATTGGGAATTTGGTACTTTGCTCATTTGCGATCCTAAACTAGCTATTTGTGTGTATTCCACTGGAATTTGTGTGCCACAGAAATTCTAGTGGCATACACACAAATAGCTAGTTCAGAGGCCACATGAGCAAAGTGATGAACTCAAATGTGACAAAAAGTGCCAAAAATACCAGTAGTACGTAGACAATAGCGAGTATAAAATATGGACCACGTGCGAGCGAAGTAGCATAGACACAACAGTCACAAAATAATAGGAAATAAATATCCTATGCAATAATCTATTTACAAATTTTGTAGAATTTATTATTTATTCATACCTTGGTCTGACATATATGAATAATGCCTTGAGATTCCATTTGAGGCGAACCATCTGGCCTGAGCATATTTTTCTCCGTGTTATCATTCTGTGCCTTTTCATTCCCATGATCAGCAATGATAGTAGATGGCACATTTTTCTGGTCCAGATCCCCAACTGAGAGTAGAAAATCATGATGCATTTCTTTAGAAGCAGCCATATCATGATTAGAGTTTGAAACAGTAGAGGAACCAAGATACATATGTCCTGAGTCTTTTTTCTCTGTTCTGACTTTCTTATGATGTTTTTTCAGCCAGTCAAGTAGGGGAGATCCATCGTCTACATTGTCTACTCCTGTGTGTTTTGCCTCGTTCTTGACATCTTTTGATTGGATTTCACCCACTTTCTGATTGCTATGAGTGTCATCATCCTTTCCTACCTCAAGTGACACTCTGCTTTTACCACTCTCATTTATATCAACATTATTTTCATAATCAACTTCAATGGCATCTTCGGAACCCCCTACTTGGTCAGTGTTTATGAGCTCTGATAACAGCCTCATCTTTTTTGTCTTTCTTTGATAAAATTTGATATATGGAATATCATCTAGGCCAGAGGATTTGTTATTCTTCCTCTTACTATCAGATCTAACACTTCTTAGAGATGCTCGGCATGGCCCCTGCTTCTGGATTAGGTTGCTTCTGTGCTCAGATATGTGCTTAGAATCCTTGTGCCTATTACGAGTATAATCATTGGGGTCATTATTAGGGATATCTTGAGTTGTCATATTTTGTTCTTCATTTACCACCACACAAGGCTTTGGACTGCATGGACTCTCTGTATCATTTGCTTCCACGCTTGATATCATTTGAGCAACATCAGGTAAATCACTAACATCCATGGAGACATCATTCAAGATATTTGCTGATACATCAAGATTATTGGGGGAGCCCTGAAAACCCAAGGATATACTAATATATTAGCCCATTGTATACAAAGAAAGGTACTAGATAGGAATTCACCCAGCTCAGCCATACCTGTTGCTGGAACATTCTTTTCAATGAATACGTCTTGAACATTTTCTTCAGCTAAGGTGGCTGGAACATTTGCTTCACTAATTGCTTTCTTGCCAAAAGGAGAACCACATTCTTGGGAACTGTTTGAAATAGTTGATCAATTAGCATTGTTCGCAAGAAAACAGTCTCCTGGAATCAACACTTTTGTGCAAAGTCCGGACAATTGAAATAGAGCAGCCATCCGTTTGATACTGTTGCATAGAGTTAGTTTCTGATGTGGTTCTATGTCCTGAAGTTTTCACTTTTTCTAGACAATTTGTGCAATCCCACCGACGATACTTTGCAACTGAAAGTGGGGATGAGTTGTGGTGTTCATCATATTGTTGCTGGTCACCATAAATCTGAAGAGAGCGAAGTTTGGGATCCTTCTTCTGAAGAAGAGCGACATAACCCCTGATGAAAGTATAAAGCATGAATAAGACTAATGATGTATGCATAAATCTATTATCAAATTCATTCTAGATAAAAGAGGGATCAAAATCCAAAGGCACTTATCAATCAGAAGTTGTGCATAAGTAATTTCACTCATGGATCTCATTTTTCCCTCAATTGTGAGTGTGCAATACATAAATAAATAAATAAACATTTACATATCGTGTTTATTTCAAGGCTGTGTGCATCCCAGTATGCAGAGGTCGGGAGTGTTTTAGGGTCCATATATCAACTCAATGTGTTAATCTTAAAATTAATAAAGCTTCCATTATCGAAAAACACAGAAAATAAATTTGAATTGGCAAGCGATAAATATAGATAGACATGTGTAAGCATATCAAAAGCAATCAAAAGCTTGGCGAAGACATCACATATAGCAAATGGAGATTAGACATAACACAAGGAAAAAAATCAAATAGCATATATTGTGTGCAGGATACATATTGGACGACCCATAGATTGAACGATCCATTTGTCCAAAATAATGCCCCTGCATGCAAACAGCAAGTGACTGTATAATGAAGAAGATTATATATATGCCGAAGTATGGCACTAAATTGTGCTAGATACACTTGCAGCTAGAGATGCATCACGGCATGGCAGTCAAAGGAAATGCAGAATATGGAAAAGATTACCTCAGGGAGAAATGGTTACACTCCTGCTGATCTGCTAGTCTTTCAGCAGGTGGAGCAACGTTGCATAGGTGCCTTGGTTCCTCCACTGCTCCAGTTTTACTAGCAAGAGTAGTGGTTTCCATTTGCTAGAAGCAGAGCGCACAATACAACCTTGGTTCCGTTCGGTACTGCATATCCGTTGCCCAAGCCCACCGCAAAACAGGAAATATAACCCTTCTAGATGGTTCGTGCTTTTAATCGGATGGCAGGAAATTTCAGAAGCCACTGTGCCCGCTGCGGTGGGAAAAGCGATATGCACAACCGAACGCTGCCCTTGTCACGTCAGTCCTGTGATCTCAGAAGCGAACTAAACACCTGAAGCACCCCTGAACAAACGGCAAGCATTGCATGACTTACTATCGTACCTTGGTTCATCGAGAATGAAGAAGAAATAGCTAAGTACGACAGAAACAAAGAAGGTACAGGAATAAGGAATTCAACATGGAATATCTTGCGCGTTCTTGGTCCATGGAATATAACATAAGATAACGAGGCATCAATGTACATCCAACAATAAGAGAAACAGAAACAGACTAGACCTCGGGTTAATCCATTCGAGTAAATGACTAAATGTAAACATGCAAAGTTAATTAGGCAATAAGACATAGATATATAAACATGATTAACTTCCATGCATGTCTATGCTAGCGAAGTTGTGAAAATCAGCTGCAGCACTGCTAGCTGCCGTTGGTTGGTAGGCACTCAGGCCCATGGAGCGTGGGTCTTGCATGTCAGACACCCAATGCCAGCCAGCCCTTCGGTAGCTGATCTCGTTCTGCCCTAAATGGGTTAATTCTCACATAGTTGCCCATGCAAAACCCGCATTTTTGTTGACACTAGCAAAGATGTACGTGTGGCGCGCACACCATAAATCATGTCTCAATCTGTATACTTGCCGGGTCTATATAGATTGCCCGAAGAGGAGAGGACGTCGAGGAAAGAAACAAGATGACCGGCCAGCAATCAAAGAGACAAAGGAAAAGGATAAATAAAGAATTAAAAGAAAGCAGACCCAATTGATTGACGTCCTTCCTTTTTCATTAACTCCAAGATGAGAAAACTACCTGGTGGATATGTGTAAAAAAGGTAATAAAATAAAGGACTAAAGGGCAGAAACATTTCCTTTTTATCAGTATTAGGCCATTTCCAACCATTTTAATCCTTTCCAACCGATGTAGTGGGGGCAATGTGAGGAGTACAAATGTTTTTTTGGTGAAAATGGTAAAACTTGTTCTTTTATAGTGTAGATATAGATATAAATAGATAGATGGATGAAACATGGACGCGTGCATCTTCCATGCAAACGCGGTCATTTACTACTCGATCGGGAGGATGGTGCCCCACATGCATAAATGCACCGTGTAAATCTCAATAACTCAGGAAATGGACGAGTGTGATCGGCTAGTTTTATAGAGATTAAATAAGAGTGAGAAAAAAATATTTTTCTTCATTGGTGTAATAAGCCTACCATGCAACTACTGCTACTAGTAGACCAAAGCCAAAGAAACCGATGTGCTTTGCTATGATGAATGGGCACCAACATTTGCAAAAACAAGAGGCGGAAGACTGGAGGTGAGGTTAGCCTTCACCCCAGAAAACTCGCTCCTCACAATCTGGCGGCGGCGTGAAGGCGAGGGTCATGTGTATGACCCTCGCCTTCGTGCTGCCGCCAAATTAGGGGATGGATTTTTGGGGGTGAGGGCTAATCTCAGCTCCAGCCTTCCACCTCCGTGGGAGGAAGGCACACCACATTCGGTGGTTGGGCCTGTGAGGCATCTATGCCTGATGGCTGCGGCGGGAAGGACATCCCATGGATTGATTACTAGAAGCCACGGCTAGTGGAGGCAGCGGCAGGTGGGAGGGATTGTGCAAGTCGTCGAGTGCATGATGGGTCGCATAATGACTTTCGTCAAGACTTTGAGGGCAAAACCATGGAGAAAAACCCCAAATATATTGAGAAAATAGGAGCAGAATAATTATACCAAGCCAAATGTAGAAGATGGAGAAAGGAAAGCACAAACCAGGAGAAAGGAAAACAATCGCCGCGATGACATACCTGATTTTCTATGGTAGGAGGCGTCACTACCAATGAAACTCAGATCACGGCGAGGTGGCTGAGGCGGGCTAGAGGTGGCGGATCTCAGCTGGCGTGGCGGCGGTGGCGGCGCTAACCAAAATATGAGGGTAGGGATGGGGAAAAGAAAAGGCTCTAGGGTTTTGTAGAATGAGAGAGAAGGGGGCAACGAGGGGAGGGAGAAAAGGAATGTTAAAAGGGGAAGCAAATCAAGTGCGGGAGGCTGTTGTGTGGGCATGAATGTTGCTACATACGCTAGGCCGCTAGGGAGATGTGTGGTCCGAACCTATGCTACCACATCATCGACTACTTAATCTACCGTGCAATGTTCACATCCTATGACCAAAAACACACATATCATCAAGATCCTCTCATGAGTTTCAAGCTCTCCGCCATTCGGGGTGGTACCGTGTGGCCATCTTCATGTTACATGTCATCTGGTAGCGTCATTCAATATCGCCTCCTAGTTCATTATGGTGGGCTGAGGTCCGCTCGGCCCAGTTAGGTGTCACACCCAGTTTTAGAAATAAAACCAAATGCTAACCATGTATGTGCCAAGATCAGTTTAACCACATACACAGCATAAACAGAAGTAATAACACAACCAGTACTTTAACTTAAGAGTAATAACCAATATTACAGACCATAAATGTCTTTAACGAAACCGAGTAACTTAACGAAAACGAATTAACTAAACGACAGCGGAAGACGACCAATGCTCCACAGGCAACTAACGGGTGGCACACCAGCCTAGAACTCGTCGTAGTCTTGGAACTCCTGATTAGGATCACCACAACTCCCTTCTGGATCTGAGCAGCGGTTGCAATGGATGCAACGTGGTATAAAACAAGCAAGAATGAGTACATAACGCACTCAGCAAGTATTCCGTTTAGGATAAAAGTGCACTGGCTTTATAGTAGACAGGCATAGCAATTGCTTTTAGTTGGTCAAACTTTATTACTAGCAATGATCAGCATAACCCATCCCTTATCATAAAGACAGTAAAATAAATAAGCACAAACCATAACCATAACTGTTGTCATTACCACCATTATCACCATCATTACCATGATCACCAGGAGCCATTTTCCTTGAAAGCTCTAATCTGTGAGGGTCCAGGCCACTCTTGACCGTAAGCACGGCTGATATATTAGTTTTAAACACTCTCGAGAGGTTGTACAACTTTACCCAAGCCATGATTCCCATTGTGCCTGAGGTTTGCAATGCCCCATTTATTCATACCTTAGATGAATTGGCAGGGTTTCATTACGAGACCTTTACGAAGAATTCCTAGAGTTATGGCCCACTCGTTACAGGTTACTTCAGTCAACTAAAGATATGAGAGTTCCGTTCCAAAGGGTGACTAACAAATATCAAATAAACCAAACTGCACCACATTGGCAAAGGGCAAAGTGCCATATCCCCGAGACCCCTCATCCTCCATGTTTCAGGAAAGTAAGCCAAAACTCCAGTTCATCTAATTAATCAGTCAAGCCCAGTGTCCATGTGAGTCATGTGGTTGTACTATTTTCCTGGGTGGTCGCTCGGCGAACCGATCCTTAGGGTGAGACCATCGAGCAAACCCACAAAACATGCTCAAATTCCTATGTTGCCAAAACCATACTTTTATCATCAAGTTCATCATTAATTAGTCAAGATTAACAATATGAGTAAAGTAAATTGAGCGTTACCATTAATCTACAACATCACAGCCCTCCCAGGTTTATAGACACGTAAAGGAATATCAAGCTAGTCATTCTTAATAGGAGCATGCAAAAATTAGGCTCTAGATCATGTGATTAAAGTAAATAGGACATAGGTCAAAGAATACTTGTTTTCTTCAACAAAAAACGGCTCAGGGACTTTCCAAGCTTGGTTTTCAGCGAACTCGGATGGAACGTCGGCTACACGTTGCACACATACAAGCAATGAGTACAAATCATCTAAAACAGTACACTAAACATCATGAACAGAGATTAAAAAGGATTTAGATCTAATTTAGGCATCATCATGATTCCGTAGGTTCAAAAATCGCTCAAATCGGAGTTACAATGCAAAAGATATGCTTAAAACAAGATAGAAGGCTTGAAATAAAGGAGATTTAAATCTACAGAGGCCTAACTGTTAAAACTAGGGACCTAAAAATAACAGATCTGGACTGCGGGTTGATTTGGAAAAAGCACAGGGGCTATTTTGCAAAATTTCCACGCTGACCGGTATTGACCTGGGTCGCGTGCACTGTGGCCCGTTTGATCTAGATCGGACGGTCTAGAATAGATCAGGGAGAGAGAGGGGTCGGCAGCGGCGGGTTTGGCCGGCGGCGGTCACGGCGCGCGGTGGAGGATCGCCGGAGACACGCGAATCCGCGGTTCTGGGGCCTAGGGCTAGCGGGGCGGGACGCGCGAGCGAGCAAGGGACACGGCGAAGCTGGGGAGGCGGTCGCGGCGGCGGCACATCAGCCATGGGCGGCTAGCGACGGGGTGGGGTGGAGGCATAACTCCGGCGAGCAATTGCCGGCAAAGCGAAGAGTAATTGGGGACGAGGATAGGCTAGATAGACTCCTCACCTCACGGTGAAACTCTCGGTGGTAGTTGTGGTCGACGGAGAGGCAACGATGGCGAATAGCGACGGCGGTGACTCCCTGCGTGAACCGAGGACGTCGCGGTGAGATCGATTCGGCGAACCAAGGCACTAGAAGGGCCGGGATTATGCGTTTAGGATCACTACCTCACGGTGATGGTCGGCGGCTTGACCTTGTTGATGATGGCGGCTTGTAGATGCAAAACCCGGTACGTGAACTCAAAGAACGTCGCGGCGCGGCGGTGCAAGCTAGGGCGCGAGGCGTCGGTTTAGGGCTTGGGTTTCGTTGGCACAGACGTCGGGGTCAGCGCTACTTATAGGGCGGGGCGCGTAGCTTGCAGAGGGGGCAAGGAAAGGCGGCGCGCGGTGGAGTCCGGCTCGGCAGGGTCCTCGTGTCCGCCACGGACTCTATCCGGGCGTGCACAGAAGGAAAGAGGGAAAGAAGGAAGGAGATGACAGCCGGGCCTGGGGTGTCAGCGAGGGAAAGGTGGGGCGCGAGGTGGGCTGCAACTGCTGCTATTTGGGCTGACTTGGGCCGCGACAAAGAGAGGAGAAAAGTGGGCTTCTTCTGTACCTGGGCCAAAACCGGAGAAAGGAAGAGAGGGAGGGAAAAGAAACTTTTCCAGAATTATTTAGGAATTTGAGAAATTTTGAGGAGTTTAAATGGATTTGAATTCAAATCAAAGAAATGCAAATCAATCAAGAAAATATACAGTGGCATGTATGCTCAAGGAAGTTGATCCTATGATTTATTTTACTTGATTAACATTAGAAACAAATAAAACATTATGATGTCATGCATAGATAAATCAAGCTCTAAGCAAAATTAAATTATTTTATGAAAGGATTTTTTTATAGCAAAAATTAGGGTGTTACAAACCTACCCCCTTAAAGAAATCTCGTCCCGAGATTTTAGGATTGGCTAGCAAAAAGTTCCGGGTAATCTGCTCTGAGGTCATCCTCTCTTTCCCAAGTAGCTTCCTCTGTCGTGTGATGGCTCCATTTAACTTTGTACATCTTTGTTACCCTTTTTCTGGTAGTCCTTTCTGCCGTTTCTAAATTCTAAACCGGATACTCTGTATAGGTCAAATCATCCTACACATTAAGGTCATCTACCTGCAACTGCTCTTCAGGTACTCGCAAACACTTCTTCAATTGGGACACATGAAACACATCATGTACACCTAATAATCTGTCTGGCAATTCCAATTGATATGCAACCTCTCCCTTACGGTCGAGTATTTTGAAGGGACTGATATGCCGAGGTGCTAATTTTCCCTTCACCTTAAATTGGCGTAGGCCACGAATAGGTGATACTTTCAAATACACATAATCCCCTACAGCAAATTCCAAATCCCTCCAGCGGTGGTTTGCATAACTCTTCTGTCTAGTTTGAGCAATCCTCAAGTTCTGCCGAATCATCCGTACTTGGCGTTCGGCATCCTCTATAATTTCAGGACCAAATAGCTGCTTCTCACAAGGTTGATCCCAATGTAAAGGCGTCCTGCATCATCTACCATACAAAACTTGGAAAGGTGACATCTTGATACTAGCATGATAACTATTATTGTAGAAAAACTCGGCATATGGCAAACTTTTATCCCAACTAGTACCATATTGTATTGCACAAGCTCTCAACATGTCTTCTAATATCTGGTTGGTCCTTTCTGCCTGTCCATCGGCCTGTGGATGATATACTGAACTAAAATTTAATTTAGTATCCATCGATTCATGCAAACATTTCCAAAAGTGAGAAGTAAACTGAGTTCAACGGTCAGACACAATCTTCTTTGGTACCCCATGCAAACACACAATTCTGGACATATACAATTCAGCCAATTTTGCTCCCAAATAAGTGGTCTTGACCGGTATAAAGTGAGCAGATTTAGTTAACCTATCCACCACACGACCCATATAGAATCGAAACCACTCTGAGTACGAGGTAAACCAACAATGAAGTCCATACCAATTTCTTCCCACTTCCACTCAGGGATCTTGAGCAGCTGTAATAATCCGGCGGGCTTCTAATGCTCAGCTTTTACCCTCTGACAAACATCACACAAAGCTACATATTCTGCCACTTCAGGTTTCATGCTGTACCACCAAAATTTCTGCTTCAGATCTTGGTATATCTTTTCACTACCAGGATGAATAGAGTAAGCCGTTTCATGTATTTCCTTCAGAATTAATTTCCGTATGGATCTTATGTTGGGGACGCAGATGCTATCCCCATGCCATACCGTGCCGTCGGCATCCACTCGAAATCCCGGTGCCTTATCTAACTTGATTAATTCTTTTATTTCCTTGATCTTTTCATCATTGAGTTGTCCTTTCCTAATATCTTGCTCCAACGTAGGTTCGAACTCCATGGAGATGATGCCTCAAACTCTTCCGGCAACTGCCAAAATAGATAATGCCTCCAAACTTTTAATGCGTGCACCACTACGGCTAATTCTAAATCATGAGTTGGGTAATTTTTTTCATGATCCCTCAGTTGTCTAGAGGTATAGGCAATAACCTTGCCTTACTGCATGATGAGAACACATCCCAAACCTAACCGTGAAGCATCACAATATACTGAGAAAGTTTTATACATATCTGAAAAAGTTAGCACTGGCACGGTTGTCAATCTCTTTTTCAACTCCTCAAAGGCCTCTTGACATGCTAGCGTCCACTTGAATTTAATATTCTTCTCTAATAAAGTTATCATTAGTTTAGCAATCTTAGAAAACCCCTCAATAAAACGCCGATAGTAACCAGCTAATCCGAGAAAACTCCTGATGTCCTTCACATCTTCTGAGACCTTCCAGTTTTGTACCTTCCAGTTTTGTACTTCAGATACCTTACTCTGATCAACAGCAGTTCCCCATTGGATATAACATGACCTAGAAATTTAACCTTCTCTATACAGAAATCACACTCGCTGAACTTAGCATAAAGTTTATGTTCTCTAAGTTTCTGCAAAACTAGTCTCAGATGTTCCTCGTGTTTCTCTTCCGTCATGGAATAAATCAGAATGTCATCGATAAATATCACTACAAACTTATCTAAGATATTCCATGAATACACTATTCATCATGTACATAAAAAAGGCGGGGCATTAGTCAAACCAAAAGACATGACTGTATATTCATATAATCCATAGCGACTGATGAATGCTGTCTTTGGTATATCTGAAGGTCTAATTCTTAGCTGATGATAACCAGACCGTAAATCAATTTTGGAGAAAACACAGGCACCTTTGAGCTGATCAAATAAATCCTCAATTCTGGGCAGCGGATATTTATTCTTTAGTGTAACAACATTGAGACCCCTATAATCAACACACATTCGCAAAGTTCCATTCTTCTTTTCAGTAAGCAATACTGGCGAGGCCCAAGGTAAAGTGCTCTTGCGAATAAACCCCTTTTCCAGCAGTTCATCTATTTGTTTCTTAACTTCAAGCAATTCAACACCAGCTATTCTATATGCTTTCTTATAAATAGGTGCAGTTTAAATAGATTTGAATTCAAATCAAAGCAATGCAAATCAAACAAGAAAATATGCAGCGGCATGTATGTTCAAGGAAGTTGACCCTATGATTTATTTTACTTGATTAACATTAGAAACGAATAAAACATTATGATGTCATGCATAGATAAATCAAGCTCTAAGCAAAATTAAATTATTTTATGAAAGGATTTTTTTGTATAGCAAAAATTAGGGTGTTACGTTAGGTCATCGGTGTCTCTGCCTAGTTTTGTGACATATCTGATATGACAGGTCCCGTCCCTTGGTCTCCTTTCCTCTTCCGCCGTCATGTTCTCTTTGTCGCTAGCATTGTTCACACCTCTTAATTAATTATCATTTGTGTCGAGCATTATGATGTTCTTCTCAAGACGATAGATATGAATTGGAGGATAATTTAGGGTCCCTTTTGAACATAGAAATTTTATAGGAAGTATTTCAATTTCACATGAAAATTGTAGAATTGATAAAAAAATCCCACGTTCCAATGAGGGGCTTTTCTAGATAAGTTTTTCGAGTGACAATATCTCATGGTGTCAAACATACCAAGTTCTACTTTTAGGTCCCCTTTGGAACAAGAGAATCTTTCTTGAATTTTATGTTTTTTTATATTTTTATGTTTACTATTAAATTCATGTATTGTCTATGTAAAATTTGTGCGTTCTAAAGGGGGTGACATCGATTTGGCATATGCTACTTTAATTCAAGATTCGAAATTTTTTGAATCCAGAGCGTATACATGTATGCCACTAGCACACCAACATTTTAGGGGCCGTTGGGAGATGATTTCTATGAACCACCTCTCTGTAATCTATATAAGGACTCATTGAGCCGCCCCTGAAAATCAATTTCTATAGCCAGTTCACACCATTAGCCGCCCTTCAAAAAATCTACTTTCACATTCCAGGGGTAGACCACCTCGTCACCCACCTCGAGAAATTAATATTTAGGAGAAATTGGTAGGATAGTCCACCTCTAAAAATCGTTTTTAAAATTTTAAAATGAAGTCAAATAATAAAAAAATAACACCAAAAATAAGAAATTTTTATGTGCACGCAAGCTGCTATCAGCATCTTACTATTATTAGTTAAAGGCAAGAGCCTCCACATCGATGCTTACCAGATGCGCTAGAACAAAAAGAAAAATCTAAGAAATTTTCAAAAAAAAAGAAACATTTAGCCGTCCATGAGGTGGTTTTAATAATAATAACCATTAGATCTATTATATTTTTCTAACCCCCTAAATTTGCCATTATGAAAGATGAAATAAAATAACCTCCCAAATTTGTATAGAAATTACCCACCATGCTATTATGAAAGATGAATTAAAATAACTCCTAAATTTGCATAGAAATTACCCGTCATGCAATTATAAAAGATGAATTAAAATAACCCCCTAGATTTGCATAGAAAATACCCACCATGTCATTATGAAAGATTAATTAAAATAACCCCCTAAATTTTCATAGGAATTACCTACCATACCACTATAAAAGATGAATATATCTCCTAAATTTGTATCACTTAAAGTAAATCTCTTATTTGTATATAAAATATCCGCTATGCTACTGTGACATACAAAGATTAACTAAAGCATGCGTGTTACTCCCTCCAGTATCAAAATAATAGACGTTTTGGATAGTGACACAGTCACTGTTGACAGCACTTAAGCATGCCAAATCCTTATACTGCAAGCGCACAGTATCGCGGTAGCTTTTCCCCAGGATGAGTATCTTGGGTTTATCAATCCGGGATTAATTATGTTTAAAATGCTATTAATCAATTATTAACAATATTACTATATAAATCTAATATATCTAATAAGCTTAAAATAAGAGATAAAGATTATCTAATTGCACTAATAAAGGCTCTAAATATACTCTAATCTATAGACTAATCAAGCTCTAATTTATTGCATAAAAGGAATAAACAACGATTAAACTAAACTCGGGATAGATAGGATTTAAACAGGCAAAAGGATCCACAAGAGATATGAGACAAACTACTAAAGTACTATGAACCACCTTGACTTAGATCTAAACATTAAGCATAGAATAAGCATGAACATGAATGTCAAGAGCCTACTCGAACCTTTCCCCGGGCTCCACTGTCACTGGTAACCAGGTAATCGACGGACTAGTAAACCCTAACTATGTCTAGCATGAGCAGATTAAATCTACTAAAAGACATGTGAAGTACTTAACAGTGGCCACTGATTTACACAATTAGACAACAAGCATTGCTAAGCATAGATCATGAACAAGCATAAACAAGAAGCAAAGTCTAAAAGACAACTTTATAGATCCATAATCAAGGTTTTATCATAGTACAGAAGAAGTTCGAGGGGTTTACTCAAGATACATCGGAATTCGTGACCCAAAGTCGTCGAGATGAACTAGACGAAGAAGTCGACGAAAGACGAACTCGATCTGCCCTCGGGATGCCAGGGGTCGGCCGAGCCAGACCCCTAGGGGTCGGCCGACCTCCCTGGGTCCTGCCTCCTCTTGCTTCCTCCTTTCGCCGAGATGTTCCTCCCGCCGAGTTGAACTCCTTTGGCCCTCGAGCTCTGCCCTAGCCTCTCGGTTACAATGGATTTGTGGCGAGTCTCTCCTTCATCTCCCTAGATGGAGCCCTCTATTTATATCTCGAAGGAAACCCTATACATGGAAACTAATAGGTCGGTTCTAAGAGTCCTAGAACACCTCATACATCTATTTCCAAGTATAATCAAGCTTCTAGAAGAGTCCCGGTCGTCCATATCTTTCCTTGCTTGATGACGAAGTCTTCTCTCTTTAATTCCCGAAATAAACCTTCCCGGTTCTGCAACTTGTAGTAAATCGACCATAACTTTGCCTTCCGAAGTCCAATAAATGCAAACTCGGACTCTAAATTGTAGAGCTCGAAGAGATCTACAACTTTGGTATTCAAACTTTCTTCATTTGACGTCGTTAAGGTCTCCAAATTGGGCCCACAAGTTGCTGCTGTTATTGACTTCGCGAATATTTCAGGAATTGCCTTTCCTAGCAACCTTCATCTTCTAGAATACTCCTTTAATTGGGCTTTATCCTTCAATTGGGCTTCATTATCCTTTTGTACTTGGGCTTTGCTCATCTTAGCATAAATCCTATTTCCGAGAATTCTTCAAATATATCAATTATTACCTGATTTCCTGCAGAAAATGAATAATGCACAAAAACAAAGAGCATTCTCGAAAACGGGGTTAATTGTTAGTAAAATAATAATAAATCACAATATTAATTCATTAAACGGCATAAAATCATATGAAATTATAACATAAATTTAGTACTTAAGCCGCGTCAACAATATCCCCACACTTAGATCATGCTAGTCCTCGAGCATAGGATCGATAAATCTTAAAATAAACTCTCAACTAAATTTATGTTCATTCTAAACAAATACCCATCAAAAATAACTTTACTTCAGATATCACTCAAATCATAACATGGGAATATTTATTTAACTTTCATGCATATAGATCCCCACAAGATTTATCGAGATTAAATAAATCATAACTATGCCAAAGTCTCTTTTCAGAATATAAAAGAGGTTTTTCAATATATTTTTTTAGAAAAAACAAAAACTCTTCAAATGATCAAGAAATTACTAATCCCTTTTAATCAAGCTCTCAAAAAGACACTCTATATAGGTGGCTATCTTAAAAGATAACACTCTCTCTCTCTCACAAAGGAAATATATGTGGAGCTTGGTAAAGGTCTAGCAAAGTTAAACATTTTATTGCTCAAATAAGTTATCTTTCTAAAGCTCAATCAATCAAATTAAACAACCTTGGTCATCGAGAATAAAGAAAATAATATATATAGACAAAGGAAAAGAAGATATAGATAGTGGACATGTGCATATAGATGATGAAATTGGAATAAATTCCAGAATTTTTGCACATGGTTGGAAAAAGTGAAAGTCTTTGCCCATTAATTTTTAAACAACAATCTGTGAGACTTTCAAAGAAACTAACTTTTAATTTTATATAAATTTTCTCCCCCTTTTCTCCTTTTTCCTAATTCTACCTCTCTTTTCCTTACCCTTTTTTATTTATTTCGGCCACTTGGCCATTATTTTCTCCCTCTATTTTTTTTTTCTTCTTTTTTTTTTTCTTTTTTTTCTTTTTTTTTTTTCGACAACTTGGTCTTTCCCCTTTTTTTTTTTAACTAGACCCTCTTCTCTTTCTCCTTTTTCATCTCAAAAAGTCCCTTTTTATTTCAATTTTAATTAATGAGCAAAAACCTCACTTAAATAGGTAAAGATAGACAAATGAGATGAAAGGTTTATAAGGTAAAGGAATTGCTTATTATTTTTAAGCAATTGGAATATAATAAGGCTAGCAAACGATGAAAAATATCAATGACCAAGAATTATTTTAAATGATCAAAATTACTAAAGAAATCAAACTTAATCAAACTCACATGAAATAACTTGCTTATAAAGTGGACTTAAAACTAAGCTCTAATAGGTATTTAAAAACTCTCTCTTGATTAAGGGATGTAAAACTTGATCAAATAAAGATAATTTTAAACAAAAGATTTTTATAAACCCCTCTAATTTTTTTTTTTCTTAATTGGAAACTTTGGCAAAGCTATAAAACATCATCTCCCAACAGAACATGGGTTATACATTATTAGTCATTTTAGTAATTCCCATATTACTCTAATCATGATAACTTAGGCAAAATTAAATATCAAAGTAATTGCATAGAATAAACTTTAAATAAAGTGAGACAAAATTATCACTAAATATTAATACTTTATTAATAAAAAGAATATTCATAATAACGCCATCCCAGCAACTCACACCTAATAGAAAATAATAAATAAATAAAATAAATGATAAATGGGCGTTATTATTTCAAACGCTTTATTCTTCTAAAGGGGAAAATACATCCCCACACTTAGCTAATGCTAAGTGTCCTAATCATCTTCGGTGTCCCACTCCCAGCCATCCTCTGGATCGAGTGGATCTTCCTTTGGTCCGTAGAAATCGGGCTCTTCATCCTCTGGTTCATCCCAAACTTCATTTGGTTGATAATATGGATTATTCAGCTTGAAGTTGATGTGCTCAAGAGTATTGTTCAGGTGTTGCATCTCCCTCAGTAGAAAGCCCACTTCTCCCTTCATGCGCCTAGTGAAACTCTCAACATCTCTCCTGATTCCGATCATCTCAGTGGAAAGCCTGTTTTCGAGATCATCTATAACAGCGAAGGTGTCACTATTCTTTTGCACAAGAGCTCTAATGGCCTCTCTACACTTGGCACAGCAACCTTGTCCATCCCCACTTATACCCCCCAGATGGTAAGTGTCAATTCTAGGGACAACATGCACTGAACTTACTTCTTCACAGTCAACCTCTTCTGGATAATCACTTTCATCAGAGTGGATGGTCCCTCCTTCGCTGACTGAAGACTCCGCATAATTGATCTTCTTCTTGCCTTCATTCCGCTTGGACCGCTTCATCTCTACCGGCTCAATGGATAGCTTGGACAACCTTTTCGAAATATCACGACGTCTTTTAGCTGCGGTACATACCCTCTCAATTTCCTCATCGTCAGAGAAGACGACCTGAGAAAAATTGTTGCGAGCACCCTTGAAAACAAGGTAGGTCGGCCGACCCTCGGCCTTCTGGTCGGCCGAGCCTGGCCTCTCGCTGGTTCCCTCGCCTCCGTTCTTCTCGAGTTGCTTCTCCATGGCTCTGAAAATTGTTGAGGCTATGGCTTGGTTGTGTTTGATTTTGATGTCTTGATGCAAAGGTCTGCCTATGGTTTTATACTCCGGAGAAACGATAGTTTTGGCAGGAAAAATTTCCAATCCGACTCGAACTCCAATCCAAAACAACTCAGAACACCGCGAGACATCGCATACCAAAAATTGAAATGAATCCGACCCGAAAACCCCCCATGTCGGCCGAGTTGGGCCTCTTTGGTCGGCCGACCTGGGCCTCTCCTCTGGCTGCTGGGCCTCAGATTTGGTCGGTAAGTTTATTTATTAAATAAAAATATTTATGTACAGAAAAATTTGAAAAATATTTAAACTACGTAACTAAAATATATACAAAGGATAGGTTACTTATGGAAATCTAAGGGTCATATCTATGGTAACCAACTCTAACTTCTTTGAAAATGAAAGTCTCGATATAATTGATGTCAAATTTTTCCTCTTCAACGTAGACCTTCAATCTTTGTCCATTTACCATATACTTGTTCCCTTCAAAATCCATAATGGTAACAGCTCCGGCAGGTGATACGTCATGAACAATATAAGGTCCATCCCATTTACTTTGTAATTTTCCTTTTCCAAATAATTTGAATCTTGAATTATAAAGAAGAACCTTATCACCTGGCTTAAACTCCTTCTTGACGAGCTTCTTGTCAAACCATCTCTTAATCCTCTCCTTATAAATGGTAGCATTATGATAGGCTTGCAAACGAGCTTCATCAAGGGTACTTAATTGAATCCTTCTTTTAACTAATGCGGCATCTAGGTCTAAATTTAATTCCTTAATTGCCCAATAAGCTTTATGTTCTAGCTCAACTGGTAAATGACAAGTCTTTCCATAAACTAATTGATAGGGTGTCATTCCAATAGGTGCTTTAAATGCAGTCCTATAAGCCCAAAGAGCATCATTAAGCTTCTTTGACCAATTTTTGCCTCCTTTAATTATCGTCTTTTTAAGGATTTCTTTTAATTGTTTATTTGATGTTTCAGCTTGGCCATTAGTCTGTGGGTGATAAGCTGTAGAAACTCTATGTTCAATTCCCATCTTAGCCAGATAATCCGTAAACTCCTTACCAATAAAATGCGATCCTCCATCAGAGATAATTACTCTAGGTACTCCATATCTTGGAAAGATGTTATTCTTGATCATCTCTATGGACTCTTGCGTTGATGCTTTCTTACATGGCAAGGCTTCTACCCACTTTGAGACATAATCCACAGTTACTAAAATATACTCATATCCATGTGAATTCTCAAAGGGTCCCATAAAATCCATTCCCCAAACATCAAATAAATCAATCTGTAGATTGTATGTCAAAGGCATAGAATTTCTAGCTGTTATATTTCCAGTTCTCTGACACTCAGGACAAGAAGCGACAAATTTCCTTGCATCCTCATGCATTCCTGGCCAATAGAATCCACTCGCCCATATCTTAGCCTGGGTTCTGAAATGTCCATGATGCCCCCCATATTCTGCAGCGTGACACTTTCTCAAAATCTCACTTCTCTCATCTGCAGGTACGCATCTTCTGAGGACTCCATCAGATCCAAATCTATATAAATAGGGTGAATTCCAATAAAATTTCTTGGCTTCGGCAAGGACTTTCCTTTTTGAATTATAGTTGAGATGAGTCAATGGCTCTCCTTTAATGGCTCTAATTACGTCTAACATCCAAGAGTCCTTGTCTATAACTGCATAAAGGGTGTCGTCTCTTAATGCATCTTCAATTGGTGGACCTCCTTTACTATGGCTCATCCTAGACAAGTGATCTGCCACTACGTTCTCAACTCCCTTCTTGTCTCTGATCTCTACATCGAATTCTTGTAACATAAGGATCCATCTAATTAAACGAGGTTTAGCATCTTTTTTAGTTAAAAGGTATTTGATAGCAGCATGATCAGTGTAGACTATAACCTTTGAATTAACTATGTAGGATCTAAATTTCTCAAAGGCAAAAACTACTGCTAATAACTCCTTTTCAGTGGTTGCATAATTAACTTGGGCCTCGTTAAGAGTCTTGCTGGCATAATAAATGGCATGTACTCTTCCGTCTTTTCTCTGCCCCAGCACAGCTCCTACGGCATAGTCACTGGCATCACACATGATCTCAAAGGGTAAATTCCAATCAGGTGGTTGAATGATAGGTGCCTTAACTAGTAACTCCTTAATTTTTCTAAAGGCTACTTCACACTCATCAGTAAACTCAAATGGAACGTCCTTCTGGAGTAGGTAATTCAGTGGCTTAGCTATTTTAGAAAAATCCTTAATAAATCTCCTATAAAACCCAGCATGTCCGAGAAAGCTTCTAAGAGATCTAATATCTGTAGGTGGTGGCAATCTTTCTACAGTCTCTATCTTGGCTTTATCTACTTCAATTCCTTTCTCAGAAATGATGTGTCCCAACACAAGTCCTCTTCTTACCATGAAATGACACTTCTCCCAATTCAACACTAAGTCTACTTCCCCACATCTCTTCAGAACTTTCTCTAAATTCTTTAGACAGTGGTCAAAACTAGTGCCGTGAACTGAGAAATCGTCCATGAAAACCTCCATGATATCCTCAATGAAATCTGAGAAAATGGCCATCATACACCGTTGAAATGACGCTGGTGCATTGCATAATCCAAAGGGCATTCTCCTATAGGCAAAGGTTCCATAAGGACAAGTGAAAGTTGTCTTGTGTTGATCGTCTGGATGGATAGGGATTTGAAAGAATCCAGAATAACCATCTAAATAGCAAAAATGGGTATTCTTAGCAAGTCTCTCTAGCATTTCGTCAATAAAGGGTAAAGGGAAGTGATCTTTCTTAGTGGCTTTATTAAGCTTTCGGTAATCTATACACATTCTCCAACCAGTGACAGTCCTTTGTGGAATTAATTCATTATTCTCATTTTTAACTACAGTTAAACCTCCCTTCTTAGGCACACAATGAACTGGGCTAACCCACTCACTAGTTGGTACTGGGTAGATAATTCCGGCGTTTAGTAATTTGATTACTTCCTTCTTCACTACAGATCTCATTTCGTTACTCAGTCTCCTTTGATTGTCTACCACTGGTTTGTGGTCTTCTTCCATTGGAATCCTATGAGTACAAAATGCTGGGCTAATTCCTTTAAGATCTGCTAGAGAATAACCTATTGCCTTCTTATGTTCCCTCAACATTCCTAGCAGTCTTTCCACCTCTTCTGGACTTAGCTGGTCACTAATTATTACAGGATAGGTTTTATCTTTTCCTAAGAATTCATACTTAAGTCCTTCGGGTAGTGGTTTAAGCTCAACATCGGGTGCCTCCTGTGGATTAAGGTCTCCTAATGGTTCTACAGGAATGTCTTTGGTTTCTTCTTGATTAAGGTCAAGTTGTTTAGTGGCAATGGTTGTTTCCTCAGAGAAGAATCCTTCTTCTCCTCCTTCTAATACTAATTTTAATGGCTCTCTAAAGGCATTAATATAATTAATACTCTCTATCTCCTCTATATCGGGAGTGAGATTAATAGGCACTTTAGATGCCGGTAGGAAATCAAAGTCATATTTTAATCCATTAATATTAATATTGATTTTTCCTTTATCATTATTTACTACGGCATTAACCAACTTAAGAAAAGGTCTACCAAGAATTATATTAATATCATTATCGTAGACATTAATTATATAAAAATCAGTTGGTATAATATTATTAGCAAAGTTAACTTCAACATCTTTAATTAAGCCTACAGGTCGAATTATTTCATTATTAGGAAGTTTAATCTTAATACTAGTAGAAACTAAGTGTGGTTTATCACTTAAAGTACAATAAACTTCATAGCTCATAGTACTTACCTGGGCTTCCATAGAGCAGTGAGTATTGTTGAAGTCTTCTTTGTTGATGGAGCAAGAAATACCAGTCGAAGATTCTTCTGGCTCCAGGTGGACGATAACCTCCTCAGTTAGTGATGACTCCGGCTTGACACCAATCACCCGCTTCACTTCAGAGACAAAGTCACTGTCCAGCTCCTCTTCTTGGAATAATTTCTGCAGCACCTCCCCTGTACTTAGATCATCTGAGCTTCTCCTTAGTGGTACTTCTGGTGGAAACAGCTCTTTCTCTTCTTCTAAGACATCCAGTGGAAGTGGTCCTGCACATGTCAGTGTATCTCCAAAGTCTACTGGCATCCAGCTTGTCTTGTCGAATTCTGTCAGTGGTTTTGCACTAGCAAGGCTTCCAAAATCTGAACACTCTGTCTTCACTTGTGGTGCAAAACACTCGTACTCCTCTTCCTCAGCTGCATAAGACACTGGAGTCTTTCTGGCAGGTTGTTGCTCCTTGTAGTTAGCATATGTAGACGTCACTCCTGCTAGCTTCTGCTCTTCACTCTCCCTCCTATCTCTTTCAGCCTTCGCGGTCAAGCAGCAATCTGACAGAATCTTCATAGCTTCATCTACATTTCGGCTCAGCAGTGATCCTCCAGCACAGATGTTCACTTGCTTGAAGTCTCTAGTGTTTAGACTGAAGTAGAAGGTTGAAATGATTGTCTCCTCGTCAAAGTTAATGGGTGGTCCTTGTGTCCTCAGTTCTTCTAGTCTGTCCCATGCTTCATCAAGGTCTTCACTCTCAAGTTGCTTGAAGTTTATGATTGCTTTCTTCAACAGGTGTACTTTTATTGGAGAAAAGAATCTTTTGGTGAACTTCACTTTGAGAGCGTCCCAATCACCTTCAGCTTCTATTGATGCAGTGTCGTACCACTTTCTGGCTCTGTCTTCCAATGTAAACGGAAAGAGATTCCACAAAACCCATTCTTCTGGAACTCCGTCTTGATGGAATGTGCGACACACTTGCACTAGCCTCTTCAAGTGAGTGTACGGGTTCTCATCGTCTTCACCACTGAACGGATGTTCGGCAGCAATTCGGATGATTCCTGGCTTCAGCTCGTAGGATCCTGATTCCGGCTGCAGATTTGATCTTTGGAACTTCAAATCTTCCGCTCTTGGAGTTAAAAACTCCCCAAGCGTCAATTTTCGGCCCAACGTAGTCATGCCTGAAATAAAAACAAATACAAAAACAAAGATCTATGACAGCAAAAATTTGCTGTACTTAGACCAAATTAAATCCAAACAAAATAACAAAATTTAAAATTTCAGAATTTAAAAACTACTCCTAATTTCGAAAATTACAGAATAAAATAAATCTAAAATACTAATTAATAACAAAATTAACTAAAAACAATAAATAAAACTAAATATTAAAACTAGAAGTAATAAAGCTAATAAAAGATTAATAATAATCTAAACGATAATTATCCCCGGCAACGGCGCCAGAAAAGCTTGTTGACAGCACTTAAGCATGCCAAATCCTTATACTGCAAGCGCACAGTATCGCGGTAGCTTTTCCCCAGGATGAGTATCTTGGGTTTATCAATCCGGGATTAATTATGTTTAAAATGCTATTAATCAATTATTAACAATATTACTATATAAATCTAATATATCTAATAAGCTTAAAATAAGAGATAAAGATTATCTAATTGCACTAATAAAGGCTCTAAATATACTCTAATCTATAGACTAATCAAGCTCTAATTTATTGCATAAAAGGAATAAACAACGATTAAACTAAACTCGGGATAGATAGGATTTAAACAGGCAAAAGGATCCACAAGAGATATGAGACAAACTACTAAAGTACTATGAACCACCTTGACTTAGATCTAAACATTAAGCATAGAATAAGCATGAACATGAATGTCAAGAGCCTACTCGAACCTTTCCCCGGGCTCCACTGTCACTGGTAACCAGGTAATCGACGGACTAGTAAACCCTAACTATGTCTAGCATGAGCAGATTAAATCTACTAAAAGACATGTGAAGTACTTAACAGTGGCCACTGATTTACACAATTAGACAACAAGCATTGCTAAGCATAGATCATGAACAAGCATAAACAAGAAGCAAAGTCTAAAAGACAACTTTATAGATCCATAATCAAGGTTTTATCATAGTACAGAAGAAGTTCGAGGGGTTTACTCAAGATACATCGGAATTCGTGACCCAAAGTCGTCGAGATGAACTAGACGAAGAAGTCGACGAAAGACGAACTCGATCTGCCCTCGGGATGCCAGGGGTCGGCCGAGCCAGACCCCTAGGGGTCGGCCGACCTCCCTGGGTCCTGCCTCCTCTTGCTTCCTCCTTTCGCCGAGATGTTCCTCCCGCCGAGTTGAACTCCTTTGGCCCTCGAGCTCTGCCCTAGCCTCTCGGTTACAATGGATTTGTGGCGAGTCTCTCCTTCATCTCCCTAGATGGAGCCCTCTATTTATATCTCGAAGGAAACCCTATACATGGAAACTAATAGGTCGGTTCTAAGAGTCCTAGAACACCTCATACATCTATTTCCAAGTATAATCAAGCTTCTAGAAGAGTCCCGGTCGTCCATATCTTTCCTTGCTTGATGACGAAGTCTTCTCTCTTTAATTCCCGAAATAAACCTTCCCGGTTCTGCAACTTGTAGTAAATCGACCATAACTTTGCCTTCCGAAGTCCAATAAATGCAAACTCGGACTCTAAATTGTAGAGCTCGAAGAGATCTACAACTTTGGTATTCAAACTTTCTTCATTTGACGTCGTTAAGGTCTCCAAATTGGGCCCACAAGTTGCTGCTGTTATTGACTTCGCGAATATTTCAGGAATTGCCTTTCCTAGCAACCTTCATCTTCTAGAATACTCCTTTAATTGGGCTTTATCCTTCAATTGGGCTTCATTATCCTTTTGTACTTGGGCTTTGCTCATCTTAGCATAAATCCTATTTCCGAGAATTCTTCAAATATATCAATTATTACCTGATTTCCTGCAGAAAATGAATAATGCACAAAAACAAAGAGCATTCTCGAAAACGGGGTTAATTGTTAGTAAAATAATAATAAATCACAATATTAATTCATTAAACGGCATAAAATCATATGAAATTATAACATAAATTTAGTACTTAAGCCGCGTCAACAGTCACCAAGACATCAGTTTGACCATTAATTAATTGTACTATGTATATTCAAAATATACCAAGTTTGTAATATTCTGAAATTACTGTTGAAGACGAATCCAACCATACCAATTTCAAAATGTGAATTGAAATATCTAAAAAGATATTTATAGTCAAAACTATAATACGCTGATTGCACGCAAACCAAAACGTCCATTATTATGAAACTGGAGGGAGTATATGTTATATAGACTAGATGATACCCCGCGCGTTGCAGCGGAAAATTATGGAATTAGAAATAGTAAATAAAGTTCTAAATTATGAAAGGGTCATATGCATGCATTAGTATTATAGCCACAGGAGATCAGCAGAAGACATAAATGGAGGGACTTAGTGGCTAATGATGTGGCATCTCCTAAGTCATAGTGGATGATGATGTGGCTTCAACACAGCGCATAGAAATCGGTAGTGGGGACTATTTAGATAGCTATTTAGATATAGAAGATATGGTAAAAAAATATATATAGATTTTCTATTAAAGTATAAACACATGAGAAATAATTAGTAAAAAAATTTTAATTTTTTGTGCATCTCAAAATTATACGAATTTGTCACATTTATATTTGATAAGGATACTAGTTCATGCTGTGCACGGGTTGATGTCCTAGTATGCTTAATCAGTCATAAGATTTTTCAAGCGAAATACAAACTATTGTACTACGTAGAAATCAAACTCATAGCCTCTTGTCTCGCGTGACCCTTTCCCTTCCGCTACACAAGCACTTGTGTCCAAAGAAGTGATGCTTTCTTTCGTATAGACTTTGTCAAAAAAAAAAAAAAAACAAACTGAACACAACGATGATACCAAACCTAGGATGTTTTTTTTATTGCCTCACCCTCCAAAAACAAGCTGTAGTATCTGAACTTACGCCCTACACACGCTACACACGCACACCACCACACGCACGCCTACCCTGAGCGCAAGCTAGAACTACAACTTATACCTAAAGGCACACACGCGCAGCTAAGAGATACCGAAGGCAGCCTTCGGCGATGACGGGCACGTTTCACTGACCATTGTGGACCATCTGCGCTGAGGCAACTCGAGGAAATTTTATTTCGAGAATAAACCCGCGTGAGACGCGCAGGAACGATCCCCGCAGGAATCGAACCTGGGCGGGCAGCCTCCACGACGGGAGAGCTTGCCACCCGAGCTACGGCTCGGTTCTCCCAAACCTAGGATGTTGGTATATTGAGCAGCACGACGAAGTTTCATCCAAAAGGGGCAAGGTGACTTGAACTTGCATGACAAATATATCGAAAGCACCTCAAGAACTTTTAACTATTTTTCCCGGTTTCATCCTTTTCAAACTATTGCATTGTTTCCAAATATTAATACATACACGGGTAACTTTTAGATAGAGCGCTAGATAGCAAACCATGAAGAAAACAGTGTGACAGTAGATTAAATATTGTCGTCACAGGAGATAAAGAGATGTTGGCGTTTCCACTTATGTTGCTTAACATGCCATGATGTAATATAGTATTTTGTGCAAACTGTTGTAAATCAAACGCGGTGCGAATTTGTTTGGAAGCGAGGATCGTCCAACAAGAACGACGGCGAAAGCGCTGCAATGAGATGGACTCGTTTCAGAGAGAACAGTGCTAGGGCGAAAACTTCAGAATAAATCCATACCAACCATCATGTTGAACCTTAACTTGTATACACATCTCAATTCTTGAAGAAAGAATGTATGAAACAAACACAGGAAGCAATAGTTCATATCGCCTGTTTCAGCCATCCTGGCCGAGTTTCCCTTGGCTACGAACCGCCATCAATAACTTCTGCCACGGTGAGCTGAGACTGGAAGTACTCAAAGAGAGGCCTGTCCTGCATCGTCTCCTGAGTCCTGAGTCCTGATTCTATGACCCCTGGTGCTCCATTGCGAACTTTTCCTTGACCTCAGCCTTTAGCCTATCACAAGTGGTCTGATCCATCTACATGGCCAGGTCCATGCCCGGTTGGAACTTGGAGCATCTCCTCGTCGCTGCTGCTGAGATCTACCGGTGTAAGCACCCCGCTGTCAATGATATCCTGTATCTGCAACTCCTTGTAGTAGACAGCAGCTGCCTGCAGCTCAGGGTAGTCGATCTGCGCTGCTGGCTGCTCCTCGTAATCGATCACTGCCACTGTCTGCTCCTCGTCTTTGATTTCCCCTCCCGACTGCTCTTCGTCCTTAATTATGGCTGCTTCCAGTGCTGCGTTTTCTTCTGCAGCATCGAAGCCGACAATAGGATCGATGCCAATAGCTTCAGAGATGAAATGCTAGTCAGACAATGGTGACTTGAGCAGTTAAGCCGAGAGCAACAAACTATGAACAGTTGAAGTGCAGTAGTAAGTATAATCAAAATGAAGTTAAATGCAATGGAGGTTATCACTCTGCTATGACAAAAATCAGTTTATTTTGTGTTTGATGCCTGTGCAATAATACTGCTATAGGTATTATTCCTGTGACATCCTTGGGAAACAATAAGTTGCACAATGAAACTAATCTTCATTATGCAGGATTGCATAGAGAGAAACGTTCCAGTTAAGAATACAGTCATTTAAGTTGGATTCCATTTCTGCAATAATCGAACATCATATATGGAATATTCAGGGTATTCTAACATCAGGTGTACCATTTGTTTCAAAATGAACAAGTTAATTGTATGGACAAAACTATGATTTCGCAGTAGGATATATACTTCTCTTGGGCAACCTCCTAAAACTGGGCATGCATCACTAGGTAGGATTAGGAAGTACAGGGGACGCAAATATCTGCCGGTTTGTGTGTTAATTAATATGCAGGTAATAAACTGATCATGAGATGCTGTAAACATTTCAAGCATGTCATCACGAAACACAAGTACCACGTACATAAACAACTTCATGTCACACAAACCGGCAAGCACATGCATGACATCTGAATGAATCGCAGCCACACATTGATGAAACAGGCAAGAACAGTAGAATTTGCTGAAACGTAGTGATCAAGATAGGATTGCAAAAGGAAAATCCCAGTTAAGAACACGGTGGTCACAAAGAAAAGTTGGATGCACACTGCATGTCTGCTATGAGAAGATGGCAGATGTAATTTCTGACATTCTGCTGGATGTCGATATGCCATGAGCCCATGATGGACATCATATATTGAATAATCAGGGCCTTCCAAGATCAGATGAATCATTTCAAAATAATCATGTTATTTGTATGGACGAAATTGTGATTTCAAAGTAGGACATGTGCTTCTCTTGAGCAACCTCCTAAAACTGGGCATTCATCAGTACTGGGTAGGAAGTACAACTGTGCAAGAGACACAAATACCTGCAGATTTGCCTATTGATGTGCAGGTAATAAATTGACGAATACAGTAGTAAACATCTCAAGCATGCAATTGCAGAACACAAGTAGTAATCAGCCCCAGCAGGAATCAGGCAAGGCATCTGAAATTCTGAATTGTAGCCACAAATGATGAAACAGGCAAGAACAGTAGAATTTTCTGAAACGTACTTCTGCCTTACCTTGGGCAACCGCTGGTGGCAGGCTCCAAGCGACGAGGAAGCGGCCGGAGGCTGGCTGTGTCGGCCCAGGGATGTTCACCAGATCATAGGCCTCGCAGTGCACCACCCTGTGCCTGGGCACGTTGACGCCGAAGAGGCGCTGCTCCAGGGCGAAGTAGACCAGCTCGTGGTCCGACGGCGACACGACGGCGAGCACGGGGACGGTCCGCGGCAGCCTGGTCTCCCTGTAGCTGCCGTCGCTCCAGATGCTCTCGAAGCTCACCTCGTAGCTCAGGACCCATTCCCCTCCCAGGTCACCGTTGAACCACGACCACATGGTCACCGTCGCCGCTTCGCCCTCGGGCTCGGGGTCGGGGGCGATGATCTCCACGTACCGTAGCCTGCTGTCCCGGGCCACCGTGACGCAGCGCGTGGCGTGGATGTCCGGCGTGGCCTCGGCGAGAGCGCGGCCGCCCGGGAGGTGGTGGAAGTTGACCGACGGGCTCGGCTGCTCGAGGTCGCAGCTGAGCATCCCCCACGAGAGGTCGAACCAGATGATGGAGCTGCCGACGGCGACGGCGCCGTGGGGCACCCACTCCCGGTCCCGGTCCTCCTCCTCCGCAGGCAAGGGGCACCTCACGTCCGTCGAGGACCACCCGAACGGGTGGAACGCGGTGGGCTCCGACTCGAAGCGGACGAGCGTGGCGCAGCGGTCGCTGCCCCGGCGAACCTGGAGCTCGGCGACGGTGAAGCGCGCGTCGTCGTTGGAGAGGAGGCCGAGGCTCCCGATGTTCCAGAGCGTGGGGATGAGGCCGATGCGGCCGGGTAAGTGCTCAGCGAAGGCCGTGGTCAGGCCGTCCAACGTGTGGATGTAGTGCACCAGGACGAGGTGGGTGTTCTGCGGGTCGTGGTCGAAGCACGCGCCGTGGGAGGGCGCGACGGCGAAGTGCGCGAGGAGGGAGAAGCGCCCGGCCGCCACGATGTAGGGGTACCTGTCGGGTTTGTCTGCGTCGGGGTGGGCTCCGGCACCAGCGGCGAGGATGGTGACCCGCGGCGGCGCCACGACCCCGATGGTGATGTCGCGTTCGGCCGCGGCCGCGACGGTGTGCGCCGCCTGCGCCCCCTCCTCCGCTTCCACGGCCGCGGCGTGCTCTTCCTGTGCAGCCGCGGCGTCGGGGCGGGAGCCGAGGCGGAGGCGGAGGACGCGGCCGAGGATCACCCACGGCGTCGCCATTGGCGGTTCAGGCACTTGGCTTCCCGCGGCGAGCGAGCGAGCGAGCTGGAGCGGAGGGCGCGCACGGCTCGGCCACGGGAAGGGGAAGCAGAGGAGGCAACGAGAACAGAACAGAACGGTGGGGATGGGCGGGGGTGATTTGATTTGTTGGTGATCTCGCTGATTTTGCAAGGGCTGGATGGTAATTAAAAACAACGGTTTTGTGATTTGGCTTCTGAATTTCTTGTCTTCTTTTTTTTGAGTTCTCAAGGCTTCTGAATTTCTGAACGAAGATGACTTTCATTCCTGGGCCGTAGACAGTAGATGGGCCTATGCTGGCGCATCCATAGGTTGTTTCATTTTAGGAAAAAAGGGGTTGTTTGGATTTGGGTACAGACATACAGTAGAAACAAAATCCCTCCGATCAATTCTCAAACAGAAAAAAAAAAAAAACTTCAATCCGTATGTATTGAGGCAGTGATTTAAAGGGAGTGGCTCGGGGGAGCACTTCCTCCGCGCCCAGCCCCACCCCATGCAATCTCCTCGATGACTCCTACCCAATTTCCGTTGCATCTCTCGCCGCCCTGCACTAACCTGACGCCGCCGCCGCCGCACCCCAGCGCCGGCCTTACCCGTTGTATTACCTCAGTCGCCGGCCAACCACCACTACTATCGAGCCGCCTGCAACCTCCCCTCTATAGCCGGAGGTGGAGAAGATACCAGTGGAGCCATCCTCAACCCCAAACCCAAACCCCAAAGAAGGTGGTAGCGGCGGCGGAGGAGAAGGGTGGTGATGGAGTGGAAGCTAGGCTTCATGGGGCATTGTGGGTTGAAATTTGTAGTGCAACAGTCAGGGGAGTAGGCATGAGTGGGGGTGTGTTCGGTGGACAGGAAGATCCCAGTGGTTTACACAAACCCGTATCGACCCCACGTACCAACAGGTCAAAAAAAAAAAATGTGGCCGCAAATGGTTTACCTATGTCGCTAAAAATTGATTCTACAGTTGTGTAAAACATCATGATTTCTAAATTTGAAATATCACCGAACTCAATCTTTTGCTATGTCCCACTGAAAACAAAGTTTGGAGGATCAAATAAAAATTAATAATCGCACCATGTGTTGCTTTTCTTGTGTGTCTATAGATGCAAGAGAAACAATGACAGCTGAATACGATGAATTCTTGGTGCAGAAGGAAAGACAAAAGGCAGTTGCAGTCTTGCAGAAGTCCCTTCGTGTGGGAACCATCCTGAACCTGAACTGGTATTTTTCTTCGGCTGGACCGGCCAAGGCCCATCTAGTAGTACTAAGTATCTCACGGCCCGGGAACTCCAGCTAGCCCAGTCCGATCCGTCACCCATTGCTATAATCACCGTCGCGTATCCTGGCTTGCTCCCAAATCAGCGAGGCCGCGCCACCAAACCCCCCAACGGCCAACCCCACCCGCCGGCCACCACTCCTTCCCCTTCCTCTCGCTCGTTCGCCGAGCGCACCGAGCCCCCCTCCCCCCCCCCCCCCCCCCAACCCCAATGGAGACGCCGTGGGTGATCCTCGGCCGCGTCCTCCGCGGCGTCCCTGGCAACGACGACCACGCCGAAGCGGGGGCTAAGGCGGACGCGCAGGCGCAGCACGCCGCGGCCGCGCCCGACTTCACGTTCCCGCCTTCCCCGGTCGCGCTGCCGGCCTGCCGCCGCGGGTCAACGTCCTCGCCGCCGGCCGCAACGCGCACCGGGAACCAAGCAGGCCCGACGCGTACCCCTACATCGTCTCCGCCCGCGAGTCCTGCTGCCTCCTCGCCCACTTCGCCGAGGCGCCCTTCTACGGCACGCAGTTCGTCGACCGGCCCCGCGCCAGCCACCTCGTCCTGGTGCGCCATTTCCAGACGGCCGAGGGCCAGACGACGGCCTCCGCCACGCGGGTCACCGACCGGACCGGCTACGACCCCTCGTCCACAACATCGGGGCAGCGGGTGCCAGATCGCCGAGCTGCAGGTCCACAAGGGCAGCCGCGAGGCCGCGATCGTCTACCTCGACACGGAACCCCTCGACCGGAAGTTGAAGAGCTTCAAGTGGTACGAGCAGGACGTTGTGTACTCCTTGGCTGAGGCGGTACCGGCAGTGGGTTCCCCACGGCGGAGTCTGCGCCGACGGCGTGCTCTGGTGGTTCGACCTCTCGTGGGGGGTCCTCGGCTACGGCGACGACGACAACGACTCCGACTCCGACTCGTCGAAGGATCCGCCGGAGCTGCTCTTCCACGACCTCCCGGGTGACCGCGCGCTCCGTGAGGCCACGCCGAGCATCCACACACGGCGGTGCGTCGCGGTGAGCCGGGGCGTGCTGCGGTACGTGGAGATCGTCGTCCCTGACGAGGGCGGAGCAGCAGCAGCGACGGTGACCATGTGGCCGCTGAGCCGCGTTCCGGCAGCTGGTGGGTGGAGGTGGGACATGAACTAGGAGATGAGCTTAGAGAACATCTGGAACGACCACAGCTACACGGAGACCCAGCTGCCGCGGACCGTCCCCGTGCTCGCGCTCGTGTCCCCGTCGGACCCCGACTTGGTCTACTTCGCCTTGGAGCAGCAGCTCTTCGGCGTCAACGTGCCTGAGCACAGGGTCGTGCACCGCGAGGCCTACGAGCTGGTGAACATGCCACAGCCGGAGCCGCAGCGGCATCCGGCCTCGGGCCGCTACGTCATCGCTTGGGAACTGCCACCAGCGGTTGCCCAAGGTCAGTACCAAATCCTGATACCGTGCTTGCTTGTTTCATCCTTTGCGGCTGCAGTTCAGAACATCAGATACTATCATTCATGCTAATAATTCATTGTGGAGTTGTGGGTCTAGTAGTACTTGTGCTTTGCGATTTTATGGCATATATGCTCGACCTGCGCTTTTAGTTTTTACATACTAGTAGTTTGTTTTGACAATTTTGTGTTGATGATATCGAGGAAGTAATAACAGAAATGATGCCTGTAGCTTGTGCCCAGTTGTTGCATAGGAGAGTAACAGGGCAACCTCGAATTGAAATTTAACTTGATCGGTTGTGATTATACATTACAGTGCTACTAGTTGGACCTCTCGGTTCTACCAATTCCTGTCTGACTAGCACATTACAGTTCTAAACTGCTAATACAGTGTTCAGTGACTTCAGTCACCATTGTTGTCTGACACTCGGACTAGCATTTCTTCTCTGAAGCTCTTGGCATCCTCCAATTGCATCTGTTCTCAGATACGTTTCAGCAAGTTCTACTACAGTGCTTGCTTGTTTCATCTTGTGTGGCTGCAATTCCTGCTGTGGAGTTGTTAATCTAGTAGCACTTGTGTTCAGTGTTCTGCGATTGTGTGACATATAATTTTGTGTTGATCTTATCAGTGACAATTGCTGTCAGAAACTTGATTGTGAATGTTAATACAGTTTTCTTTTCAGGAAGTAACAAAAATAATGGCTAGCTTAAGGCATGGTGTTGCATATGCTGATATGCATCAACCACACAGCAATTGAGCAACAGTTAAATGTAATTGTCATAGAAGCAACATCCAATTGCATTTCACATTTTCACTTGATACATTGTGATTATTGTGCTAATAGCTTGGTTGGTTATTGGTCCTCTTGTCGGTTCTGGCAGTTAGTATTCAGTCACCGTTGTCTGACTAGCATTTGTTCTCTGAAGCTCTTGGCATGGATCATCCTTTTGCTGGCTTAGACGCTGAGTAGCTGCCAGTGGAACATGGCACCGAAAGCAGCCAAAGCGAGGAGGAGCCGGTAGTGTATCTCGAATGCAAGGAACAGCTGGCTGATGTTTTCAGCGACAGACCTAATGGAGATAACGAAAAATAATACGAGCAAGCTGCCGGTAGATGAAATCAGTGACGAGGACGCTAACAGGGGCCTGGCTGTGGAGATGGATCAGGCGACTCTTAGGCCTCGTTTGGCAGCCCAGGGATCGGCGTGGATTGGGCCTCAATCCATGTGGTGCGTGGGTTCAAAACCGCGTGGGGGAGAACCTCCACTTGGGGCCCGAAATTGCATTTGGCATGTCGGGGGTTGGCGTGGGTCGAGGCCCAAACCCTGCCGTCCCACGGGGGTGAGAAGCATCTCCGGGTCTCTCGTGGATCTCGTCCCCCGCTCGTTCTCGCGTCGCCCTCTCTCCGCTCTCGAACAGCGCCGCCGCCTCCCTCCTGTCTCTGCTCCCGAAGAGCGTCGCCGCTGCCCTCCGCTCCTCCGCTCCCGAAGAGCGCCGCCGCTGCCCTCCTCTCTCCGCTCCTGAACAGCACTGCCGCCGCCGTCCTCCTCTCTCCGCTCCCGAACAGCTCGCCGCCGCCGCTCCTGTATCTCCTCGGTAAGTGCTCCTCCACCGGATCCTCTTGCTCATCTCCTCCTCCATCTCCTCCGCTCCATCTGGTCCCCTCCCCTCCTACGAGCTGCAATAGCCAAATGAAACAGGATGGGCCGGGGATGGGGGACGGGGGACCTGGGCCAGCTCGTGGATCGGGTGGTGGGTGGGGATCAACCCAACCCCTGTGTGGATCACTACCCACGTGAACCAAACCCACGTGATGCCAAACGAAACCTTAGTAGGCTGAAGGCCGAGGTGAATAAGTTCACTGAAGACCACCGCCAGGTATCTGTCAAGGTAACAAGCTCAGCCTCTGCAGCTCTGAAGGATTCTGTTGGCTCAACAGCTGAAGGTGAAACTTCGACTTCTGGAACAAGGACTCGGCTCAAACGACCTTTAAATCTCAATCTCTGGTATCATGGCCCAGAATGGGTGTCAGAATAACCAGCCTTTTGACTTTGAGTCTGGTATCATGACTGAGTCCCACGTCGCCGCTTTAGACGGGCGGCGTGCCATCCTGTTTAGTGTGGTCATGATGGGGGCCTGCACGTCTACGCGACGTGCAGGCGTACTGTCCGGCCAACATTTAATGGAGTAGGCGTGGGGTTCCTTCCTGTAAGTGCAGCAAAGCTCCTTAGTGGTTTTGGTGTATTGAGTGACAGCGCGATTAAAGGTCTAATATCTTTGTGAGATGACTTGACAGGTCTTAACAGGTATATTAATTGTAATCAAGTGTAATTGAATGAATTATAATGGATATATCTCATGACCAAGCATGATTGTTCTCATATATTAAGAAATGTGGCTATCATTGTATATTATTCACATGGTCACTTGAGTGGATCTAAAATGGATACATTAATTGAATGTAATGCCAAAATGCTGGTTATCTTTATTTTATCATAGAGCAGTGCATTTTGGGGCTATCGGTTATCATCGGATTTCATATTAAAAAAAGTGACATGGGCTACTTTCATGTGGATGTCACTATATTGATTGGATTATTCATAATTGACAAGTGGTTGATCATGAAAACTCTATTGCATATTCAAGCCAATTCAAATGAAGATCAAGCTTATTGAATGGTTAATGAGCAAATATGCTCCATCTACCTAATGAAGAGGGTTTCACTAAGGAAGTCCACCTTATTCAGCTCGAAGAGGATCGCTCTCAGAAGAAGAAACTCAGCTTGGCTATCTCTATATATTGAAGTCATTCAAGACGGCATTATTCATCATGTCAAGACTCAAGTGGATTTCAACTAGATTTATTCTTTCATCTTGAGTATAGATATGTCGTACTATCAAGAGGGAAGCTAAGCTTGGATGTCACTAGTCAACATGTGCTCTAGCTAGTTCAGAGAGTGTCAGGCCACTTCATCTTCAGTGATGTATTTGGCACTGAGTGTGAGGGCTCTCTGATCCTTTTCTTGTGCTTAACTCTCACTTCTTATCTAGTGACAAAGGCTTTGTGCCCTAGCCTCTCTGTCCAGGGGACCCTCCACCGTACTATTCGGTGGGCTCTACCAGACTATCCCGTAGAGGGGTTTGAACCGCAACGGCTAATTGCCCTCTACCAGACTATCTGGTAGAGGCCTGACATAGGCCAACGGCTAGTTTTGGCAAGGAGGGTATTTATACTCCTTCTCCACCTCTTGTTGTGGTTGTTGCTTCCCTCCGACGTCCATATATATTCAGAGGCCAGAAACACACTCCCCAACTACTCTCTTTGTGAGATTGAGCTAAAGTGTGAGATTTTTGAGTTGGGAGAAATCAATCGAGTTTGAGTGAGCTTCATTGTGACCACCTAGCTTCTGAGCACAGTTGGCAGGCGATTCCGGCAAACGCTTTTGTTACTCTTGGAGGTTTCCTCCTAAACGGCTAGAGCGTCCCAAAGGCCACTCTCTTGAGAGTGGCATATTTCTTGTAGGTGATTATCCACGCTCTTCAGAGCATTGCAGTGAGCACCCTCTCGGCCTTGGTGGTTGAGAAGGGAGAGGCCGCGAGTTGAAAAAAGCTCAAACTCTTGGTGGGTGCCTCAACGAGGACGTACGGACACTTGCGGGTGTGCCCAAATCTCGGGAACAAAACATCGTGTCTTGTGTGTTGTGCCCCAGCTGGGAGCTTGCATCAAGCTTTGTGCTTGAGTGCATTTCTTTATTGCATTTACATTTTCTTCCGCTAGTATTACTTGTTTGTGCAAGCACTTGTTGTGAGTGCAGGTGTGCAGTGTACAAAGGATAAACATCACCAGAGAAACCCTTGAGATACCACTGCATAGCTCAATAAGTATTCTTGTCTACATTTACAGACTTGGTTTTACTCTCTATGTGACACTGTATCCGGTGTGTGCTGACAACATTGTTTTAAGTGGTGAAAAATTTCAAGGTCCTTTCACCAACTCCCGGGGTTAAGCAGCCGTGGTGAGATGGTTCGCCCGGGCTAACCCCGGTTGCGTAGTATCCCACCCTCGGTGCGGCCCCACAGCATGCTTCGCCGCCTGCCGGTGTTCCTTGCTGTCAGGCAGTTCATCACCGCAGTGTATGGTAGAGTCTCCTTTGACTTGGGGGAGGCACCACGTACGCATACTGGGGTATGTGTCCCCCAGTACGCTAACACCTAGTGACACTGGCCTTAATCCACTGCTAAATTTTTAGAGGCAACGACTACTTTTGCCCTCGGCGTAAGGCATGCGCGATGAGCCATTAGCTGCTACCTCCGCATGGATGTAGAGTGATGAAAAAAAAAGCCACAAGCACAAGAGAGCAGCAGAGGCAGCGAGAAAAAGGGGCACAGCGGGACCCACAACGGGAGCAGGAGAGGCCTCCCCAATTGTGGTCCTGAGATTTTTGAGGCTCGGAACGAGATTTTCAAATGGGGCCTTTACTGCTAAATTACCAACAAAAATTCTAGATGTATTCAAAGAAAATATTTATATTTTTTTTCTAGCGAAACACAAATAATATTTATATCCAATCCAGAAACAAATAAAGTAAGATTTATATTAGGTATTATCGTTTCTTCTAACATATCTAGATGTGATTATGTAGTCATAGAACATAAGAACTCTTAAATCCGACAATTGGATATACCCTAATCGCTTGATAAAATATAATCAATAATAAATCCATCATCAATAATGAGGTAATATTCAACCAATTAGGCAATGAATTCTAGATAATCTACTTCAAGTTTATAAACCAACGAAGAATTATATTAGCTAATCATTTAGTCATTAGTCAATAATCTAATCTAATTATTTCGTTATTAATATATAGACCATGCAAAGATATAGTCTTATGGACTTTCGGCCGCGTTTGTTAATTGTTGACTGCACACTGCGCCGCATTCTGAACTTTTAGGCTGATCGGCTATCCATAGGATATTGATCCTTCAAGAGTTGATCACAGTAGTACGTAGTCAAGACTAAAGCTCATACAGGTGAGGCCCTGACCTGAGGGGGGGCCCAGAGCGGCCGCACTGCTCGACCCCCCTCAGGGCCAGCACTGGACCTCCCAGAAGACGCGAATCCTCCTGTAGTTATAGAGATAATTATAATTATTTCGGTTAGCAACAAAACTAAGGCTTTGCTTTATAGCAAAATATTTTTTAAATATTTAGGCAAAACCATAGTATTAGTCAATATTGTAGTATTTTTGGTTCAAAGATGTTTGGTTGGATCCTCTAAAAACTCTGTTTTGATGGGTTGGACCTCAAATTTCTCTTCTCGCGTGCATCTTTTCCCCACCCATTCCTTCGTCACCGCGCCAAGACCCATTGTTGCATAGCCCAAGGCCCCTTGCCGCGCCGCCCGCCCGCCCCCTCGCGCCTAACCGCTCACCATTGGCACCGCCGCTTGCGCTTCGTCTTCCCCTACCGTGGCGGACTGTGGTGGCGGGGCCATCTCCCCCGACCGATGCCGCATCTGACTGTGGCGGCGACGGACCATGACAGTCATCTTCCCTTGCCACAGCCGGACCATGGCGGCAGGGCCATCTCCCCTGACCACGCCCAACCGCCCACCATCAGCACCGCCGGCCACCGAGACAGCACTTGCCGCCCGCGCTTCCACGCCTAGCCTCCCACCACCAGCATCTTGCCCCTACGCCCAGCCCACCTCTCGCCCCTGCTCTGCCTCCCACCACGGCCAGCAATACAATGCTATGAAACTGTGGAACCAAACACGTACTCGTTTTAACAAATACTTTGGTTTAACTGTAGTAAAAAAATTGTAGTATTATTGTCACACACATTTACATATCATAGTATTCAAATACTACAGTTTTTAAAATCTTTGCTATCAAACAGAGCATGAGACTCAACAATTTGGAATGCGTTGCTGTTTTCTAGGCAAGGAGTTGCATGATGATTTGGGACGTAACCCAAGAACCCAACATGCACATATCAGTTCACAAGCACATTACATATGTTACGATACGGTATACAATACGAAGAGCTTAATCCCGAGGAAGAAACGTTAATTTATTACCAGGTCATAGCATAACTATATCATACACAAGCAACACAGTTTACTACCATGTCAGGGCACCATTAGGTCTTCCATTACCAAGCAATGTGTATGATGACACAGCACCAGTTCCGTAAGCTATGTAACAAGTGACCATGCGACCAAAACACGCAGCCTTGAAGACCCAGTGATAAAAAAACATTCATTTCTCAGGGCTGACTTGGCCAAAATGCTTCTCTTGTCAACCTTAGTGCAGCTCTCAGCTGTATCACCTAGCTGTACAGCCTTGAGGCAAATCATAAGGTCAGTCCTGTCCTCCACAACGACAACGTGGCGCTGCTCCCCATCCTCGGTGACAGACACCTCCTTGCCCCGGGTATCTAGAAGAACCACGTCCTCACCAATGCTCGTGTTGTTGCAGGCGGTGAGGCGCGCACTGAAGTTGCTTGATCCCTCGACAATGTGGGCAGTAATGGTCGCCTCCACAGAGCGTTTGAGATGAGCGAACCTGACCTCCATTGTGCTACGCTTGCTAGAAACAAGCTTCGTTATGGTGTAACTGAGATGCCCTTTGTAAGAAATGTTGTTGTATCCAAAGAAATCCAAGCATAAAACCTTATCTTCAGATGATGAACTCCCTCTGTTCTTCATTTTCAAGTCAATCTCAAAAACAGGCTCATCCCACAGAAGGATAGCGCGGCTAGGACCTGTAAGTTCCAAAAGAGAATCCTGCACACAATGACACAAATTAAAGGCCAGCAGGTTTCAATTGCCTTTAGGAACACGCATCATTTTTTTTTCTTATTTTCATCTGAAGGTTTCTTAGGAATGAGAATCAAATGTCGGATATTGAATTACAGAACGGCCTCAGAGCATGTGGAGATGCACAAGTAATTGAATACATATAAACAAGACATGTAGTTACTGAACTTTAAATGGTCATTTTGAAATTTATTTTGCTACTTATGCACATACAAAACCACTTACATGATATATATGTATATGTATATGTGTACGAAAATTCCATCCTACTCTGAGTGTAGCTACTCCCACCACTGTATCTCAAGATTTAGGTTGTATCAACCCCAACGAAAGATTTATAACTTGGTCCAACTAATCATCTCGTTCAGCTGTGGCACCTTGCCCGGCTTGGCTCCTCTCCATTTGAGCCAACATTCAATCCGACTAATGATGTTGTTTCCATTTACAAAGCACCATCGGCGACATCCTCTTTCCATTGTCCAGCCATTGCCATCCATCCACCTGTTGAGGCTGCTGTCGTTTCCACCACACCACTGTCAGCCCTTCCCATCGAAGCAACTGGAGACAGGCTCCGTAGGTGAGAAATCGTGCAAACTTATATTCCTAAACAATCTCAAGCCGATTTCTTCCTTCAAGTTGGGATTATTGTTTGTGTTTTCGACTATCTACATCGCTTTAGGGATTGTATGTGCACTTTTTCATCACTGCTAACTAGTTTTCATTGATTCCTCCAGATGTAACTAGTAAAGGTGTTATCCGCAATTCATTACTAACATAACATTAAACTACCTCCTGATATTGCTTCCATGTTGCTAAGTCTTTTTTTCCACAACAGATTCCGAAAAACGTGTTAATAAGGTCAGGAGCTGCTAATTGCCGTATTAGTGGCAGGAAGCCGACACGTCACCAAGCCCACCACAGCCAATTTCTTGTTCACACTAAACCACCCTCTACTCTTTCGTTGGAGGCCTCACTGTGCCGAACATGCATCACCAACTTATCTCAATTTGATGATTGAACAGGCACCATGCCTTAATATGAAGACAAACCAGCTCCCGTGTTGTTTTGCAATCCCTTGGTTGAAGATGGTACTCAATTTCAAAAATTCAACTGTAACAAGTGAATGAACCGTATGCTGAAATATGGAGTAAATTATATGGTGGCCTAGGTTATCAGGAAACAGACTATGTAGTGGGTCAGGTAAATTGATGATGCTATGATGAAAAAGGCACCTTGTTGTGATGATATCCATAAAAATGGAGATCTCTTGTTGGTTACTTTTTTAAAATTAATACAAATGGTTCCTAACAAATTGATTATTTCTATGCAGGTAGTTACCCATCAACTATACATGATTATTTTCTAAACACTGTGTTGATGCATCATGAGTAAAATATATTTTAAATTAAATGTATAATGTCCCATCTATTGACACATTGAATGTCAAGGCCTGCAAACCAAAGCACTGAAATACGCACTAACTATGAAAACTAAATTTGATACACTAAGGCTCTGTTCATTCTGGAGGCGTGGCATGGCCCAGTGTGCGTCATGTGACTTGCACACTGGCACCGCCCCACCCACGACCAGGAATCAAACGAGCCCTAATTCGAACGTTTTAATGAAACCAAGTTTTCAGACTTCCAGACATATCTACATTTTAAGAACCAGCAGGAACATGCAGAAAGTAACACTGGCGGAGAAGGTTGTGATCTCAATTCCCATGTACCACGTACGAATATTTCTTCCAAATGCCAGCTTTGAGCCAAATTAAAAATTAGCTGTCAAAACCACTACTAGAAAGCAGAAACAAGAAGGAAATAAAGAAAAAGTATACCATAAATGCATTGAGATGAATAGCAGATGAAATGGGAGATAAAAAAGGTTGAAAGTAGAAACAAGGATGTTTGCACATGCCTCAGGAGAGCCGAGGGTCTGGCAATTATCCCTGCCTCGTCGGAAGAGGTAGTTGCGCTTCGAGTCTACAGAATCTCGCACGGCGACAATGCCATTGACATCTAGTGGCCAACTGAGGCCGTTGGTGATCTGAGAAACCTTGACGAAGAAGACCTCCATGGTGTCACCAGGTTTAGCATAAATTGGCAGCACTTGTACGTATGTGTACCGCATGGGGGGCAGCTCAGCTGAAAAGGAAGGGGATTATTTGTTAGTCTAGTCATGTGTCTGTGGCACGTGACATCACACAAACGATTAATCAAGCAAACATATGACATATCCATGGGGGGAATTTGTATGCATCTCTGTCTGTGGGAAAAATGTATACAAAGATTCATGAAAAGGAGATTTTTTTTTTCTATATACATTTGATAATGCGAATAATTAGCAAATTAAAAATATGAGATATGGAATATGTAGGGGAAAATCACATATATGGGTTTCACTTTCACATGGGTTCATCATTTATTCTCTTAGAAGAAAATCCATAGGTTTTGTAAACATCAGTATGGTATTGAAAATGGATGCACCAGACCTCCTCCCATTTAGGCTTCACCGAATTTGGAACTGAAAGCGGGACAATCACAGCGGGATCAATCATTGATCAGCCGCTGATTTGCATGGGTTCGAACGGAACTAGCTAGTTTCACCAGATCCTCGTTCGTTCACGGCAATTGAAGAGAGCAGGAAAGGAATAACAATTGAGACGAAGAAGAAGAGCGAAAATAAGGGATGAATCCGTACTCTCGTCCTCGAAGGAGTTGGCGCCGTTATCGCCATACATCATGAGCCAGTCATTGCGGTACACCTCGAAGGACTGCTCCGCCGACATCTCCTCCTCCATCTCCATGTCGTCGCTGGGGTCCTCGTAGTTGCACTCGCGCGGCCTCTTGGCGTCACCGCCCTGGAACTCTCCACCAACAGCCTCCTCCACCAGATCAAGATCCGATCTCTTGTGACCGTGGTCGTTCCCACCCAGTTTTGCCTCCAGATTCGCTGTCTCCATCTTACGTCGCCGCCGGGAGAAGGATAGGTTTTGCTCCTCCGCCGCCGCCGACTGAGAAGGTTAGGGTCGGGGAACTATTTCTGGATCTCGATCGGGGACGGCAGGCGGGGTGGGTGAGGCTGTGAGGACTGGAGAGGCACCGCGGGCTTGAGACAGACAGCAAAGGGCCCTTGGAACTTCTATAAGAAATAGATGCTACTGGAAAGTTAATGTAAAAAAGGGAACTTCTTAACAGACCTGAACAAAAGGAAACGTGTGCTAGAGAACATGCTAGGTGCTACTGGAAAGTTAATCTAAGATTGATGTCATATACCTGGCTTCTATTGCCACAGCAGAGTTGCACGCTAATTTCAGAATGGCACTGAGCTTTTATTCTTTGGGATTACTGGCTTCTTAGTACGGTATTCTTCTGATACTTTGCGTTGTATGACTAGAACTTCATCACTGAAGCTCTCGATTTGTTTTTTTTTTTTAAACGAACCGGCAGGAGAGCTATCTATTATATTTAAAAAAAGGAGCCCAAGATAGGGCAAACAGACAAAGGGTGTAGAGCCCCATATGCGAGCTAAAAACGGAAAAGAGGGTCAAAACTCAATAATTGAAGCTCTCGATTTGGTGTACATCAATCCCTGGCAAAGGATCCACTGATTCTGGACATGAGCAACTGACACGAGGGATATGAAGACCTGTACCTTTTTTTATGCCTGTATGAAATAACTGGACATTCTGTATCTATTTCTAAAACAGTTTTTCTATATTTTCCTAGGTAACTGTAAGCATGCTCAAATCCAAAGTATTCATCCAAATGCTATTCCTTGGTTCAGCACTAAATTATCACATTGTTCCAAGTTATTATGTCGCTTGAACTGGACGATGACATAGTGAAAACAGAAGAAGCGTCATGGATGTTCGATGTTGATCCAAATCCAACTGATGTCATTGCTGGCTGTAAAATAGGACCTTTTCATCTGGTTGAAACATACAGTGGCATTTCCCTGTCTAATTACATTTAGCCACTGTAAATATGTGAAACTGTTGGATTTGGACCAAAATTTTTCCTGCTTCGGCCATGTTCTTGTCGCTGAAAGCACACTAAACAAAGCCACAAGTAGTATGTTTTTATGTAAAATATTGCAAATCAAACGTGAAGAGAATCTATTTGGAAGGTAAGGTTATCCACCAAGAAGGGCAATGGAAGCGTTGCAATGAGGACTCATTTCAACAAGGTGTCAGGACGAAAATTCAGATTGAACAAGAGCGCCAGGATGAAACCTTTCAGAGAGAATAAAGTGGGGGGAAAGAGAGCAAAAGAGTTCAGCAGATGAAGGCAGCCAAAGCGTTTCATAGTCCATCCCATCCATCACGTTGAGCCTCAACTTTTGTATACATCATGATGAAAGTTTGCGTACGGAGCAAACAAAACATGGAGATATCCCTTCTTTTCAGTTGTCTGTTCTCACCGAATCTCCCATAGCTAATCCTCAAAAGGCCGGCCAAGAAGCAGTCCTGATCAAGTTTCCTATAGCTAAGAAACGCCATCGACCACGTCAGCCATGGTTTTGGGCTTCCTCCTGTATGTTCTCTTGCTTCATGCCATGGCATTCTCTCAAGTTTCGTCCATGCACTCTGGTCTCTCTGAATTTTGTCCTCACACCCTGTCGCAATGCTATGAGTCCATCTCATCGCAGCACTTTCGTTGTCATTCTTAGCATCCATACACATTTTTCTACTTTTGATTTGCAACCGGTTACACAAAATATGTTAAATTTTGGCTTGTTTATAGTAGCAACATGAGTGGAAACAGTATGGTTTAACATAATGAAAATGTGCTATGTTAAAGTCAACAATGACACTACTCGGATCAGCATCAAACATCCATCACACTTATATCAAGAATCGGATCTTTTCTATACATATGTTACTTATTCCTGGTAGCAAACCAATAGACTGAGACTGGATAATTTGGAAGGCATTGTTGTTTTCTAGGCAGGGAGTTGCATGATCATTTGGGATGGAACCCAAGAACCCGACCTCCATATATCAGTTCACAAGCAACAGTGTGGAATAAGAATATAATAGCCTATATAATCTTGAGGAAGAAACACAAATTTACCAGGTCATAGCATAAGTGCATAACTAGGTCATACACGAGCAACACAGTATCCCAGCTCAAGGCATCATTAGGTCATTACCAATGCCAGCACGATGATAGAATACCAGTCGCATAAGCTATCTAACGAAGAAGCGACCATGCAACCAAAACACGCAGCCTTGAGGACCCAATGTTAAAAAAACATTCATTTCTCAGGGCTGACTTGGCTACAATGCTTCTCTTCTTATCAACCTCTATGCAGCTCTCAGCTGTATCACCTGGCTCTACAGCCTTGAGGTTAATCATAAGGTCAGCCCTGTCTTCAACAACGACAACGCGGCGCTGCAATGCAACCTCCCCATCCTTGGTGACAGACACCTCCTGGCCACGGGTATCTAGCAACACCACGTCCTCACCAATGCTTGGGTTGCAGGTGGTGAGGCGCGCACTGAAGTTGCCCCCCTTGATGATGTGAGCAGTAGCGGTCGCCTCCACAGAGCGTTTGAGATGAGCGAACCTGACCTCCACTGTGCTATGCTTGCTTGAAACCACTTCTGTTTTGGCGTAACTGACATTGCCTTTGTAAGAAATGTTGTTGTATCCAAAGAAATCCAAGTATAAAACCTTATCTTCAGATGATGAAGTCCCTCTGTTCTTCACTTTCAAGTCAATCTCAAAAACAGGCTCATCCCACAGCAGGATAGCGCGGCTAGGACCTGTAAGCTCCAAAAGAGAATCCTGCTCGCAATGACAAAGAAATTAAAGGCGGCCAGGTTTGAGTTGCCTTTAGAAACACATATCATTCTTTTCCTTATTTTCATCTCAAGTTTCCTTAGGAATAAGAATCAAATGCCGGATATTGAATTACAGAAAGGACACAGAATGTGGAGATGCATGAGCAATTGAATATACATAAACAGGACATGTAGTTACACATAAACTTTACATGATTGTTTTCAAAATTGTTTCAACAATAAGAATGGCATCGAAACATAGTGAATGCATCATGAATAAAATTAATTTCTCTAGTGATGCACATACAAAACCACTTACACAATTATTTAAAAATAATTCAATTTTATATTTTGTATATAATCACAACAAGTAGTTACCCATCAACTATGCATGATTATTTTCATAACTGTTTCATCAATGAGAATGGCATAGAGACATTGCTGATGCATCACGAGTAAAATATACTTCGCTAGTGAGATGCACATGCAAAACCAATTAACACCATTCTCTGACATGCAAACTTATGGACCAAGAATGTGCCTATCATTGACACATTGAATGTCAGGGCCTGCGAACCAAATCACTGAAATACTAGGTACTAACTATGAAAATTTAATTTGATACACTAAGGTTCCTTCGTTCTAGACGGCAGTGCGGCCCAGCGCAAGTCCCATAAGTTGTGCGCCCTCGCTGCCCTGCCCTGCCCTGCCCTGCCCCGCAACCTGGGAATTGAAAGAAGCCTAATTCTAGCGTTTTTAATACAAGACAAATATCCACATTTTAAGAGTCAGCGGGAACATGCATAAAGTGTGCCTGGTGAAGAAGGTTGTGATCTCAATTCCTCTGTACAGCTGTACTAGACATTGTACGGATATTTCTTCCTAATGCTAGCTTCAGGCCAAATGAAAAAAACAGCAGTTAAAACCAGTACTGGATAGCAGCAAAACGAGGAAAACAAACAAGATCTAAACCATACATGCATTGAGATGGATATCAGATGAAATGGGAGAGATAAAGAAGAGATTGAAAGCAGAAACAAGAATATGTTTGCACACGTGCCTGAGGAGAACCGAGGGTCTGGCAATTATCCCTGCCTCTTCGGAAGAGGTAGTTGCGCTTCGAGTCTACAGAATCTCGCACGGCGACAACGCCATAGACATCTAGTGGCCAACTGAGGTCGCTGGTGATCTGAGCCACCTTGACGAAGAAGACCTCCATAGTGTCGGCAGGTTTAGCGCCAATTGGCAGCACTGGTATGTCCGTGTACCGCATGGGGGGCAGCTCAGCTGAAAAGCAAGGGGATTATTAGTCCAGTCATGTGCCAGGTGAACAGACGATTAATCAAGCAAACATATACGAAGATTTGGAACTGAAAACAAGACCATCACAGGCGGATCACAGCCACTGATTTGCATGAGTTCAAAGCTCAAACGAAACTAGTTTCACTGCATCCTCGTTCATTCGCGGCGACTGAAGAGAGCAGGATATGGATACGTACTCTCGGCCTCGAAGGAGTTGGCGCCGTTGTCGCCATACATCCTGAGCCAATCATTGCGGTACACCTCGAAGGACTGCTCCGCCGCCATCTCCTCGTCCATCTCCGTGTCCGTGTCGTCGCTGATGGCGTCCTCGTAGTTGCGCTCGCCCCCCTGGAACTCTCCACCAGCAGCCGCCTGATCCGGATCGGATCGAGACCCGACCTCTTGTGACCGTGGTCGTACGTTCTCGTTCCCACCCAGCTTTGCCTCCAGATTCGCTGTCTCCATCTTCCGTCGCCGCGGAGGGAACGACGATAGGGGTTTTGCTCCGCGGCCGCCGCCGGCGACGGAGAGGGTTAGGGTTGGGGAACTCTCGATCGAGGACGGGCTGCCGGGATCGTCTTTGAGACGACAGGCTTGGAATGTGTAGAAGCCTGCATTGCATCTTCGTATACTCACTCTAATTTCTTCTTTTGTTTGACACCAAATATCACAGATTTTATTCGAAGACCATGCGCTAAACTAATGGCGTGTTTGGTTCACGGAGCCAATCCGCCCGTCATGGCCTCATCCGGCATGTCCTCGTCTCGCGAATTTTGAGGAATCAACACGTCCTTGGTTGTTGGCTTGTGGAAAGGACCGCACAGACTACTGTGATGATGGACGACTTCAACCTACGACGCAAACCAAACGACCCAACTAGCTTTGGTACTAGGTTCGGATGACTCCGGACTGCATCATCCATCAAACCGGTAGGGGTTTGAACCCCACCCACCATTCTCAGGAGTCAGGAAGCTTAGGAAAGTTGGGATGCCTGCACCTCTCAAAATGCTAAAAAGAGGGGGCATACATGGAACTCGGTACAATGTTCTATTTTTGAGTTATTTCTTGTAAAAGTAGTTTTTTCTTGGTTCTCTGATTGAGCATTGCATCGTATAGCGACATTGGTTCTTTTTCCTTGCACCCGCAATCACTCCGCATCATTGCCACACTTGCATCACTGAAACACTGCAACTGGGGGTGAGAAGTATAGTGATACCAGTGGACAGACCGACAGACACAGTGAATGAATGTCAATGCACATTCACTTCGAGTCGTTAGAGCAAAATCCGCATGGCATCCTTAATTGACGCCGTACACTAAAGGCCTCATTCAAATGTCATGGCATCCTTACTCAAATGTAAATATTCCCAGCTCCATACACTCATGAGTTCTTTAGTAGGCACATTACAGGTAGACAATGGTAGTCAATAGCGCAGACATATTCCATTCGTGCAGACACACATGAGGAAATAGTAGTCACACATCAGGAAACGGCAGTGGAAGTGCCACAAGTTAATAACTAAGCAAGCAGTGGACATGGCTATGCCTAAGGGCTTAGTGACCATAAGTACCCTACTCTAAGTTAGCATTGACCAAGCGACCAAGATCTCGATTCTAACTGAACCAATAACAAAGAACCCTAAACTTCTCAAGGCCGACCAAGCAGTAAAGTGGAGCTTCGAATTCGAAACACCAGGGCTCTCACCCTCAGCGGCGCAACCATCAAGCAGGGCAGCCTCCATGCCAAGGACCAGCTCGCCCAGGAGCTCCACCACGACGACACGGCGCTGCAGCAGGACCTCCCCATCCTCGGTGATGGGCATCCTCGCCGATGCTCGCGGTGCGGGCAGTGAAGCGCGCAGCGAACCTGCCCGACCCGCTGGTGACGCGAGCGATGATGGTCGCCTCCACAGCGCATCTGACATGCGCAAACCTGAAGCTCATTGTGCAGCTCTCGCTTGATACGTCCTCTGTCCTGGCGTAGCTGACGGCTCCACGGTAGGCGATGTTGTTGTATCCAAAGTAATGCAAGCATAGAACCTTGTCGTCCTCAATGATGATGATGAGCTCCCTCGCCCTTCACTTTGAGATCGATCTCGAAAATTGGTTCATCCAGAAGTATGCGTGGCTAGGGCCTGTGAGTTCCAAGAGCGAGTCCTACACACATCACACATATGCCTGCGGTGAGGTGAGCATCTGGCAATTGTCCCTGTCTCGCCGGAAGAGGTAGTTGCGCATCCAGTCCTGGGAATCACGAACGGCAACGTCGCCGTAGACGTCCAGAGGCCACTTGATCCCGCCAGTGAGAGAAGCCACTTTGACAAAGAAAATCTCCATGGTGTCCATAGGCTCCGTGGTGTCCATAGGCTCCGGAGAGGCGGGCAGCACCGGCACATCGGTGCAAACTTTTGGTCCAAATCCAACAATCTTACATGTCTCAACCGATGAAACAACCACGGCATTATAATTAGCTGAAACACATCTGTTTCTTACCATGGGCAACCGCTGGTGACTGTCGGTCCCAAGCGACGAGGTAGCGCAGCCAGAGGCGGTGGCCCTGGTATGTTCTCCAGCAGTTGGTTTGCTACAAGGAATAAATAACATGTGTACAGAAAACATATGTTTCTTGAGAGCAGTGTGATGGATGTTCGATGATGATCTGAATAGTGTCATTGTAGATTTTAACACAACACGTTTTCATTAGGTTAATAAAACATGTCGTTTCCAGTCAATCACTCATGCTGCTAGCATTACTATAATAGTAAGCCACAATGTAATACTCCTATATTTTGTGCAAAGCTGCAAACTGTTGCAAATCAAATGTGGAGAAATTTGGTTGGAAACCTAAGATCATTCACCAAGAACGACAGTGAAAGTGCTACCATGAGATGGACTAATTGCATTATTTGCAATAGTGTGAGGACTGACGACAAATCTCACAGAGAACAGAGTGCAAGGAGGGGAACTTGAGAGAATGCCATGGCATGAAGCAAGAGAAGATAAGAACTTCAGAACATTATGGCAGCTAAAATGTTGGTATTAGTCCATTCCAACCATCACGTTGAGCCTCAACTTGTTTCAGCCGTCCTGACCAAGTTTATACATCTCGAAGGAAACATGTATAGAACAATCAGTCAATCACAAAGTGCAGTTTATATCCTGAGTTCCTGACCATGTTCCCCATGGTAAACTGAACCATCGATCACGTGCCAATGGTGAGCTGGGACTGGGACTGGGACTGGGACTGGGAATGGAAGTACTCAAAGGGAGCCCTGTCCTGCATCGTCTCCTGAGTCCTGATCCTTGGCGAACTCTTCCTGGATCTCAGCCTTTAGCCTATCTAAAGTCCCCTGATCCATCTGCATGGTCAGGTCCATGCCCGGTTCAAGCGTCTCTTCATCGCTGCTGAGCTTATCCGGTGCAAACATCCCGCTGTCAATGATTCGATTGATTTCCTCTGTCTGCACCCCATCATAGACAACAGCTGCATGCGGCTCCACTGCCGGCTGATCATCGTAGTCAATCTCCGGCTGCTCCTCATCTTCCATTTCCCCTGCCGGGTCCTCTTTGTTGTCGATCAAGGCTGCTTGCAGTGGCGCATTTTGAGCTGCAGCGTCGAAGCCGCCAACAATACGATTGATGCCAAGAGCTTCAGAGAAGAAATGCTAATCAGACAATGGTGACAGAATACTAAATGTAGAAACCGAGAGCACCGAATTATTAACAGTTTAACACAGTAATCACAACTAACGAAGTTAAAAGCAATTGGAGGTTTCCCTGCTTCTCAAAAAACAGTTAACTGTTATTGTGTGATTGATGCCTATGCAATCATACCACTATAAGCATTATTCCTGTGACTTCCTTGGAAAACAATAACATGCACAATCAAGCTTCTAACGGCATCAATTGAGACTGATAGAAATCAAGACAGAGTTGCAAAATGAAAATCCCAGTTAAGAACATGGTGGCCATAAAGAAATAAGTTAGATGCACCCTGCAAGTCTGCTATAAGAAGATGGAAAGCGTAATTTCTGACTTTCTGTTTAATGCTGATATGCAATAATGGAACATCATATGGAATAATCATGGTCTTAAGACCAGATGAAGCATTTCTTTCAAAATAACAAAGTCATTTGTACGGACAAAACTGTGATTCCGAAGTAGGATATGTGATTGCCTTGGGAAACCTCCTAAAACCGGGCATGCAGTACTAGGTAGGAACTACAATGGACACAAATACCTGCAGATTTGCCTATTGATGTGCAGGCAATAAATTGACGAATGTAGTAGTAAACATCTCAAGCATGTAATCGCATAACACAAGCAGTACGCAGATAAACAGCCCAAGCAGGATTCAGCAGCTCAAGCATGACACATCTGAAATTCTGGATTGCAGCCACAAATGATAAAACAGGCAAAGCAGGATTCAGAAGTAGTTCTGCCTTACCATGGGCAACCGATGGTGACAGGTTCCAAGGGACGAGGAAGCGGCCGGAGCCTGGCTGTGTCGTCCCTGGGATGTTCACCAGATCATAGGCCGCGCAGTGCACCACCCTGCGCCTGGGCACGTCGACGCCGACGAGGTGCTGCTCCAGGGCGAAGTAGACCAGCTCGTGGTCTGACGGCGACACGACCGCGAGCACGGGGACGATCCGCGGTAGGCTTGTCTTCTTGTAGCTGTCGTCGTTCCAGATGCTCTCGAAGCTCACCTCGTAATTCACCTCCCATTCCCATCGTCCCCGGTCACCGATGATCCGCGTCCACATGGTCACCGTCGCCGCTTCGCCCTCGGGGGCGTTGATCTCCACGTACCGCAGCCTGTTCACCGCGACGCAGCGCTTGGTCTCCATGGTCACCGTGATGCAGCGCCTGGTGTGGATGTCCGGCGTGGCCTCGGCGAGAGCGCGGCCGCCCGGGAGGTGGTGGAAGTTGAACGACGGCCTCGTCTGGACGTGGTCGCAGACGAGCATCCCCCACGAGAGGTCGAACCAGCAGATGGAGCTGCCGCCGATGGAGACGGCGCCGTGGGGCACCCACTCCCGGCCGCGGTCCTCCCCCGGGAAGGGGCATGTCACGTCCGTCGAGGACCACCCGGACGGATGCAAGGCGGCGAGCTTCGATTCGAAGCAGACAAGCGTGGCGCGGTCGCTGCCCAGGCGAACCTGGAGCTCGGCGATGGTGTGGCGTCCGTTATTGTCGGAGGAGAGGAGGCCGACGCTGCTGACGTTCCAGAGGGCGGGGACGAGGCCGGTGCGGCGGGGTACGTGCTCAGCCACGGCCGTGGTCCGGCCGTCCGCCGTGTACCCGAAGCGCACCAGGACGAGGTGGCTGCTCTCCGGGTCGTGGTCGAAGCATGTCCCGTGGTAGGGCGCGACGGCGAAGTGGGCAAGGAGGCACAAGCGCCCGGCGGCGATGATGTAGGGGTACTTGTCGGGTTTGTCGGCGTCGGGGTGGGCGCCGCGGCCCGCGGCGAGGACGGTGACCCGAGGCGGCAGCTCGACCGGTAGGGTGAAGTCGGGCTCGGCAGCGTGCTCCGCCTCCTGCGCCTGCGGCTCCGCGTCCACGTCCATGGCCACGACGTGCTCCTCCGCCTGCGCCCCCTCCTCCGCTTCCATGGCCGCGGCATGCTCGTCCTGCGCCACCGCGGCGTGCTCCGCCCCCGCGTCCGCGACGTCGAGGCCGGGTCCTGCGCGGAGGACGCGGCCGAGGATCACCCACAGCGCCGCCATTGGAGGTCGCCGCGAGCGAGCGGGACGGAGAGCGCGCCGTGCACGGGAAGTAGAGGCAGGGAGATGACGAGCGGTGGGATTTGGGGTGGTGACCTCGGTGGTTTGTTAGGCTGTGAGAGGGCAGGGTGGTAATTTATGACAACGGTTAGGTGATTAGGCTTCTGAATGAAGATTCCATTCGTTCTCGGGCCGTGGGTTAGTAAATGGGCCTGACGGCCTGTGCAGTCTCGTATATTATGCTTTTAAAATTGATAGGCTCTCTGTCTGATCATATATACTCAAACTTCTACAATTTTGACCGCATTTTCAAGGAAATAATAAAAAGTATATACAATGTAAAATAGATATGCTATCATAATATATTTTATAAATCTTTAATCTTTGTAAAGATTATAAAAAATTCGATTAAAATAGATGTCCAAATAAAAATGCAGTTCCAAATTGTAATTTGGTTCTAAACATTAAGGGCTAGTTTGACAACCCCATTTCCCCAAGAGATTTAGTAGGGATTTAGGGAAATGAAGGAAAAAATGAACTAATTTTCTCTAAATCTCTTGGAGAAATGGGGTTGCCAAACTAAAGAAATTTCTACAATATAGGTATATATTGGTCAATATCTATATGAACAGCATGATGGCTGTATAACCGAAATACCAATTTTCTGAATGATCCGTGCGCGTTTAATTTGCAAACAAAGTGGCGCGACGACTGACTGACCAATTTGAGTAGCAGCAACTAACTTCTCTACCAAAAACATTCGACATGACACACAGTCTGAGAAATTTCATGGCCTGCACAACTGGGAGAGTTCTTCACAGAAGGGAACGTGTTTGACGTGCCACTGTGGATGTATTCTGCTGGGAAGTTAACGTGCAGTGATGTTGTAAACCTGGCTTCATATACCTCGTTTCAGCTACTCAGGTTCAGAGGTGTAGATGATGATGCGCCTGCGGGGGTCCTTTGCCAGGGATTGATGCAAACCAAATCCAGAGCTTCAGTGATCAGGGATGCAATGCGCTAGTCATGCGACCCAAAATATCAGAATTGGAAACACCGTATTAAGAAGGCAGTAATCACAAAGAATAAAGCCCAATGTCAGGTGAGATTGCCGTGTAGCTCTGCTATGGCATGACCGCTCACTGTACTTTTTTATGCATGTATGGATTAACGGAATGTTCTGTATGTATTTCCCCAAAACCGCTGTTCAAGCATCCTGTAGTAAATAATTTTATCATTTCTTGGATAACTATCGACATGCTCAAATAAAAAGCATTCATCCAAATGTTATTTTCTGGTCCAGCGCTTATATAAACTCTCACTCTACTCTAAGTTGTTATGTCTCTTGAACTGGACGATGACACAGTGAAAACAGGAAAAAAATGTGATGGATGTTCAATGTTGATCCGACTAATGTCATTGGTCGCTATAAAATAAAACCAGACGTTTTCATATGACTGAAACGACATAGCATTTCCCTGCCTAAGAAAATACATTGAGACGCTATAAATATGTGAAATCGTTGGATTTGGACCAAAATTTTCCTGCATCGCCATGTGCTCATGTCATTGACACCATTATAAATATCTCTTATAAATAAGCCACATGTACTATGTTTTTTTATGCAAAATGTTGCAAATCAAACGTGAATATGCGAATCTATTTGAAAGGTAGTATCATTCCTCAAGAATGACAGTGGAAGCGTTGCAACAAGAACTCATTTCAACAAGGTGGAACAAGAGTGCCACGATTAAACTCCTCAGGAAGAACATGGGCCGACAGACAGAATATCAATATGACTTAGCACAAATATGTTTATTGCCTATATATATTGCTTCCCGTAGCAACGCACGGGCACAGATCTAATAGTAGATGATGGCCCTTGGCAGGCGCAACCGAATAAGTTTCTCAAAAAAAAAAAAAGAGAAATATCCGTGACGCTCAGGGAAGTTCCACCGAGGGAATGGCATTTATTGTCTCCGCACCAGAATTTTCTACCTCCACTTTCCACATTTTTCTTCTCCATCTCCTGAGGCTCCAACATATGTCTATCCAATCTCAATCTCTCATTGTACTAGAGTCCTTGATAAGGGAATTTGTAACACCCTAAATTTTGCCACGAATAAAATCATTTGGAAACAATTTAATTTATTTATATTGCTTGATCATGCATGACACCTATTTGATTTTATGTGATTTCGAAATAATTAATTAAAAAGAATCATAGGAGCATTCATGCCCTTGCATATTTTATTGGATGATTTGTAGTGTTTGAAGTTTGAGTTCAAACTCGTTTGCATCTCTCCAAAATTTCCCAAACTCCAAACAAATATGGGAAAAGTCCCTTTTTCCTCCCTCTCCTTCTTTCCTCTCTTTTCGGCCCACACCAGCTTTCGGCCCAGCGGCAGCACTCTTTTCTTTCTTCTTTTCGCGCTGGCCCGAGCCGCGGCCCCGGCCCAGTAACCGCCGAAGCCCAGCAGCGGCAGCAGCCTTTCGGCCCAAGACGCGCAACGCGCCGGCCTCCCTCTCGCTGCCAGGTGGGACCCACCCGTCAGGCGCTTCTCCTTCCTTCACGCGGTCACCCGACGCCGGCAGCGAGCTTGCGCTCGAGCTGCGCCGCGGCCTCTGTCCTGCCCCGCATCCGCCGTGTCCGTTCAGAGGATCACACGCCCGCCTCCGCCCTTCCTTGCCGCGACCCCGCTTTCCTTTTCCCTGCCCGCGCCGCGCGGACACGAGTCCGAGGCGGACTCCAAGTCCGACCGGAATCGGACTTTCCTTTTCTCGCGCGCTGCCTTTTCCTTGTCCCTCCCGCAAGCCGCGGTGCCGCCCCTATATAAGCAGCCGAACCCCGATGCCCTATGCACCAACAGCTCAAGCCCTAGCCGCTCTCGGGTCCTAGCTCTTGCATCGCCGCGCCGCGAGTTCATCTTGAGTTCGCACCGGAGTTCGCCGTTGGGAAACGCCGCTGACACCGAGATCAAGCCCACAAGCTTTGCCGCAAGGTAGAACGCCTAAACGCTTAGACCCAGCTTCTATCTCGTCTCGGTTCGACGCTTTGAGCTCACCTCGCCGTCGCTCGTGCCGCAGAGCCGCCTCATCGTCGCACACCGTCGCCATCTCTCCGTCGACTACATCTACACCAGGAGCTTCGCCCCGAGGTGAGGAACCTATCTAGCCTATCCTCGTCCTTAATCGAGACCCGCTGCCCCGGCAATTGCTCGCCGGAGTGGAGCCACCGCACCGCCGCGTCGGCAGCCGCTGCCATCCGATGCGCCGCTACCCAAATCGCCCCACTAGCCTCGCCGCACTCTGCTCTCACTCGCGCACCCTTCCCCGCCCAGCCTAGGCCATCGGAACCGCGAGTTCGCGGCGCTCCGGCGAGCCACCGTCGCATCCCGCCGGCGGCGCCGCCCAAAGCCGCCGTCGGCCTTATCCCTCCCCCAGATCTAATCCGAACCATCGGATTTAGATCCAACGGTCCAGATCACGCGACCCGGGGTCAAATACCGGTCAGCATGGCCGTTTTGCAAAAGAGCCCTTGCGCTTTTCCGAAATCAACCCGCGGTCCAGATTTTTACGGTTAGGTCCCTGGTTTTCGCAGTTTAACCCCCGGAGTTCCAAATTTCTTTTATTTTAAGCCTTTAAATTTGTTTTATTCATATCTTTTGCGTTTTAACTCTGATTTGAGCGATTTTCGAACCTATGGAATTGTAATAATGTGTAGATTAATTTTAAAAACTTTTTTAACCTCTGTTTATGATGTTTGGTGTACTGTTTTAGTCAATTAATGCTCATTGCATGTATGTATGCAACGTGTAGCCGACGCTCCGTTCGAGTTTGCTGAGAATCCATCTTGGGAAGTTTCTGATCAAGTTTTTGCTAAGTAGGCAAGTATTCTTTGACATATGTCCTATTTTACTTTAATCACATGATCTAAGCCTAATTTTGCATGCTCCTAATAAGGATGACTAGCCTCATATACCTTTACATGTTTCTTAACCTGGGAGGGCTGTGATGTTATAAATTAATTGCTTCCGCTCAACTCACTTTATCTATGTTGCTAATATTGATCAAGTAATGATGAACCTGATGATAAAAGTTTGGTTTTAGCAACATGGAGAATTGGGCATGTTTTGTTGGTTTTGCCCAAATGCTTCACCCTAAGGATCGGTTCGCCGAGCGACCACCCAGAAAAACAGTACAATCACGAGACTCACATGGGCACTGGGCTTGACTGATTAATTAGATGAACTTGAGTTTTGGCTTACTTTTCTGAAACATGGCGTATGAGGGGTCTGGGGGATATGGGACTTTGCCCTTTGACAATGTGGTGCAGTTTGACTGTCACCCTTTGAAACGGAACTCTCATATCTTTAGTTAACTGGAGTAACCTATAACGAGTGGGCCATAACTCTAGGAATTCTTTGTAAAGGTCTTGTAATGAAACCCTGCCGATTCATCTAAGGTATGAATAAATGGGGCTTTGCAAACCTCGGGCACAATGGGAATCATGACTTGTGGGTAAAGATGTATAACTTCTCGAGAGTGTTTAAAACTAATATATCAGCCGTGCTCACGGTTAAGAGCGGCCTGGACCTTCACAGATTAGAGTTTCATGCTCAAGGTACTCGGCTCATGGTAATCATGGTAATGATGATAGATATGGTTATGGTTCATGTTTATCTGATTAATATGTTTTACTGCCTTTATAATAAAAGGGATGAGTTATGCTAATCATTGCTAGTAACTAAAACTTGACCAACTAAAAGCAATTGCTATGCCTATCCACTATAAAGCCAGTCCACTTTTACCCTAAACGGAATACTTGCTGAGTGCGTCATGTACTCATTCTTACTTGTTTTATACCCGTTGCCTCCATTGCAACCGCTGCTCAGATCCAGAAGGGAGTTGTGGTGATCCTAACCAGAAGTTCCAGGACTACGACGAGTTCTAGGCTGGTGTGCCACCCGTTAGTTGCCTGTGGATCACGGTCGTCTTCCGCTGTCGTTTAGTTATTTCGTCTTCGTTAAGATACTGGGTTTCGTTAAATACATTTATGGTCTGTAATATTGTTTATTACTCTTGAGTTAAAGTAATGGTTGTGTTATTACTTTTGTTTATGCTGTGTATGTGGTTAAACTGATCCTGGCACATACATGGTTAGCATTTGGTTTTGTTTCTAAAACTGGGTGTGACAGAATTCACAATATCAACATAATTTCACCCTCACTACTAGAGTCAACATGACTCTTACTTGATGGCCTTATCTTGCCAAAACAAGTATAGTCATAAGATGGTTGCCAAAAACATATCTCTCGCTCTCATGGCAGTTCTTTTAAACAGCTAAGTAAAATGACGGTTTTTCTAAGAAAAAAAAGTCCATCGGGCGAAGATGGCAGCTTGAAACGCTAGTGAATATGATAAATACCTCCATGTAACTCGGTGGTTTATATGCTGCGTTGTGATGTTGTTAGGATTCCCTTCCACACACCGGCTCAAAAATAGGTGCCACATAGGAAACCACATAAAAAACCACCACCATACATGGCATTTTATTTGGATTCACCACTTGCGGTGGCTTTTTTAAAAATACTGAAATGTTAGCAAAATATAGATTGTTAATTTAATTTCTAACATTTATCTTTGAAACAAAAAAAACAAATAAATAAATCATGGCAGTGATGCCAAGAGGTTTGGAAGTTGCACGTGTTTACAGTCCAAGGACTATTTTCTGCTCATGGGTTTTGTATTGTGCACATCCCACTTTCTGCATATAGGAAAACTATTCTAGAGTTTTACAAGAAATGTCATGGTTTTGAAAAGTCATGAGATCTTTCGATTTAACAAACCTTATAGTTTAAAACACATGTTATTTCTAAAATTGTATTCTTTTTATAATTTAAAAAAAACCTACACTCTTTTTCTCTGAACCATGATTATTTGTACACCTTCGTATTATAAAACAACAGTTCATTAATATCATGGTTGTCAAGCATGCTTAATTTTTGAACCATCTTTCTCACAACGATGACCGAGTCCCTAGGAAGTTATTACTTCCCCCACTTTTTTTTAGGACAATCGGTGGAATAAATATGTGCTACTATTTGGTGTCAAACAAAAGAAATTAGAGGGAGTACAAAATAGTGATCCTTGCATCACCATCATTTGCCTTATTAGCACCTATCCTCCATTTCTAGGAAGCATATGCGGTCTTCCTTTAGGTTGCCAAAGATGAGGCCGTTGGGTAGAACAATGCACTTGTTGGCACCAAAAAAGATGACGTCATTCTACATTCAGCATTGTCCCCCCAACTTATAACTCCATCTATTTTAAATCATAAGTCATTCTTGACTTTCAGATTCGATAGCTAACCATTCATTTTAGTAAAAGAATTGATATAGCTATTAAAAATATACTAGATCCATTCATAAATGGATGACACGGTTGACTGGTTGATTTTTTTTCAAACTTCGATCATTAGTTTAATTGAAATTTTTCATTCAAACATGTAAAAACACAACTCATATTCAAACTATGTTTATGATAAAACAAATCACAACAAAAGAAACGATAAATTATAATTTTTTAATAAGAACAATTAATCAAAATTTTTGAAAAAAAAAGTCAATGCGTCGTACATTTGTGAACCGAGGGAGTGTGTTATATCAAACCATACTAAAACAAAGTAACATCTATACTAATTGTTGTATTCCATTCTTAAATGATTCTCACTTTTATTACGTTGCAGAATAGAAAGAATCCGGATGAAATAATGGCGTTGGCACTGAAATTCAGTCTCCAGTTTTTTAGAACATCCAGGCTCAGCCCAGCCCGTGGTTGCTCCGCATTTTTTTTTAATATTTCACTATATAGTCCTCTAAGAAACAACCTAATGGAGAATAATCATCTTGTGCAGAGTATAACAGCAACAACATAGCCTTTTAATCCGAAGCTAATTGGGATAGGCTAAAGTTGAAACACAAACCAAACCGCTAGAAGGGAGAAATTTTTTTTAAACTTTTGAAGAAAAAGCTTTTAACAAGAAAACAAGGGTCTCAAAAGTTTTATTTGGCAAGAAACACAAGAAAGAGTCTAATCAAGTCTCAAACACGTGGATAGCTGCTTTCCAAGTAGCTCTATCCAAAGCTAACTCTCTGATTATATTCTAATCTTTTAGATCCCTCTTGTGCGAAGTATATGAAATGAAAAATCATGCAATCAAATAGAGATTGGGTACACAGTAGGGCAAGGCAGGGTCCGAGGCAATATTAAGACGAGTCCACCAGATCGTCTATATAATTGTATAGTATGAAAGTAAGACTACGCAAAGTAGAGTTTGAATCGGGGTAGACGATCCGCTAGACTCAACCTAATAGTAGTAAAGATTTGTTTGGGTGTGTACATAATATAGTTTCAAGCAACATGCACACACAAATCAGTTCACAAGCACCTTATAAATGTTATGCCATGGTACACCGTACAAGGTGTCAAAGGTGACACTGAAATAAGTACACATAATAGCTTCCTTCCAAAAAGGTACATGGTAGCTTAATTAATCCAGCGGAAGGAAGCAACACTAATTTACCAGGTCTTCATAACATTTACTATGTCATCATTACTAAAGCAACAATAGTTTACCAGGTAATAGCATCACTACGTCATCACCATTTCCATAAGCCAAGGAAGAAGTGACCATGCGACCAACACACATGCAGTCTTGTCAAACCAATGTTAAAATAACCCTCGTTTCTCAGGGCTGACTTGGCTACAAATTCTATATTGTCATCAACCTTAGTTCTGCTCTCGGCTGTGTCACCAAGCTGCTCAGCCTTGATGCCAATCATCAGATTAGCTCTATCCTCCACGACAACAACGTGGCGCTGCAGTGTAACCTCCCCATCCTGGGTGATAGAAACCTCCTGGCCCCGGGTATCCAGCAGCACCACATCCTCACCAAGGCTAACGTTACAGGCAGTGAGGAACGCGCTGAAGTTGCCTGATCCCTCACAGATGCGGACGGTGATGGTTGCCTCCACAGAGCATTTGAGATGAGCGAACCTGACCTCCACTCTGCTATGCCTGCTTGAAACCACCTTTGTTCTGGCATAACTGACATTGCCTTTGTAAGAAATGTTGTTGTATCCAAAGACATCCAAGCATAAAATCTTGTCTTCAGATGAACTTCCTTTGCCCTTTACTTTCAAGTCAATCTCAAAAACAGGCTCATCCCACAGCAGGATAGCACGGCTAGGACCTGTAAGCTCCAAAAGAGAATCCTGTGCACAGTGATACACAAGTTAAAGACCAGCAATTTTCAATCGCCTTTAGGAACCCCATCAGTTTTTTCTTATTTTCATGTGAAGATGCCTTAGGAACAAAAATCAAAGACCAGATTTTGAATAACAGAAAGGCCAGTGGACATACATGAGTAATTAATATACTTATGTAGTATTTCATAACTTAAGGTGATTATTTCAAAATCGTTCCACCAATGGGAATGACGTAGAGGCATAGTGGATGCATCATAACAAAAATTTATTTCGCTAGTTATGCACATACAAAACCACTTGCATGACTATTTTCAAAATAATTGAACATATATAAACAGGACATGTATACACCTATCACCTACACATGATTATTTTCAAAGTTATTTCAACAATGAGAATGACATAGGGACATTTTGGATACATCATGAGCAAAATTTATTTCGCTAGTGATGCACATACAAAACCACTTAATACCACTTTCTAACATGCAGACTTACGGATCAGTAATGTGGCCATCTATTGATACATATACATTGAATGTCAGGGCTTGCAAACCAAACACTGAAACAAGTAGCACTACCTGTGAAAATCAAATTTGATACACTAATCCAACATTTCATCTATGAAAATTAAATTTAATACACTAATTTAACACTTCTAATAGAAGACCAAGTTTTACTGACTTCCAATCACACCTACAGTTTAAGAAACTGCACGACATGGATAAAGTATGCATGGTGGATAAGGTTCTGATCTCAATTTCAATGCTCATGCTATCTTTGAGCTAAATATCATGAAAAATCAGCTGTTAAAACCAATACTATCCAGCAGCAATAAGAGAAAAGTTTTATACCACAGGCATTGAGATGCGTAGCAGATGAAATGGGAGATAAAAGAGGTTGAACTGAAAGTTGAAACACAAGATGTTTGCACATGCCTGCGATGAGGTGAGGGTCTGGCAATTATCTCTGCTTCGTCGGAAAAGGTAATTGCGCTTCCTGTCTAGGGAATCACGCACAGCGACGACGCCATGGACATCTAGTGGCCATTGGAGGCCGCCAGTGATCTCAGACACCTTGACAAAGAAGACCTCCATAGTGTCGCGACGTCGAGCATGCAATGGCAGCACCCTTACATCCGTGTAGTGGGATGTAACCTGCCACCATCCAGGTAGCCAGACCCCCCCCCTCCCCACCCCCCCCCCCCCCCCCCCCCCACATTGATCTCAACCACCAAAAACCCCATGAAGCTACAGATATTATGACTGATGTCAAGTGAACCTCATTGTTGCTGGCAAGGTTAGGCTCCCTTGACAAAGAGAAGCTAGTTAGGCGTCCACAGCACCTCGCCTGTGTCAGTCCCTGATGGAGTGCAAAGTGTCTATGCTTAAACTGACCAGTGGGCCAGCCAGCCATGGAACCTTGATCAAAAACCAGATGGTGTATACAAGTTTCCAAGGGTCTGAACCATGAGGGGGCAAAAGAATGAAAATAAAAGAAAGCATATGAACGGAAAGCTTCCTCCTCCAAATCAAGATTAATTTTGCTCCGATTATCCCTGTGATTACTCACATTATCGGCTTATTTCAAAAGATTAAATGTATTTATTTTTCTATCTCCATCCTTATGCAGACAGCTAAGCAAATGCAATCTCAGTGCAACGATTCGTGGCCTTAGAATCAAACAACCCCCTAGTTGCATATATTCAGACTGGCTATTGGAAGACTGACTCCCTGTTGAGAGCCAGGCCAACAAACCAATCAGCCCCAACAAGATTCGAACCAATCAGCCTCAACAAGATTAATACGAAGAACAGCAAGGGAGATCCACAAAAGAATACGTACTATCGGCCTCGAAGGAGTTGGCGCCGTTTTGACCATACATCATGAGCCAATCCTTGAGGTATACCTGAAAGCCATGATACGCCTCGTCCATCTCCATATCGCTGGTGTCGTCGTCGTCGCACTCGCGCGGCCTCTTGGCGTTGCCGGCCTGAAATACTTTTACGGCGCCATTCTGCAGATCCAGATCCGACCTCTTGTGACCGTGAACGTTCCCACCCAGCGTCACCTCCAGATCCACCGGCTCCATCCTCCGTCACCGCCGAGAAAGTTAGGGTGGGTTCGGGAAGTGTTGTGGGACGGCCGGCGCGAGGGTGGGGATGGGGACTACGGAAGAAGTCTTCATATCCCCCTTCAACTGACATGGCCCTCCCTCACGCGAATGTGGAGGCAACCCGGCCAAACCGATTGATATTGCGCGGACATGCAGCCAGAAAAGTAACGAAGTATGGTTGGGGCCATGAATTGTTTGCGGCGGCGTCGTTCGCTCGGCACGAATCGCACAAGCGATCGTCAAACGGACACTACGTTCCTTAGGGCGTCCACAGCGGGCAAGTTGAAATAGCTAGCGAGTATGAATATAAAATAGAAGAGCCGACGGGTACATAGCAAAAGCCCCTTTGGGCGTGTCCAAGAATTGATGATTTCACTAGCTATTCTTCTACGTGGATGAACTAGAACGTAAAAAAGCAGCTCGCTAGTGACTCTCCAAGCAGTATGCTCGTACTTTTCCCGGGGAGGCATGCAGTCTCTGACACCCGCTTCCATGCTATGCTGAGTAGAGGTCCATCAATTTTTTTTATTATATCTCATCTCCACGTCACTTGACGATTTAGATACACCGTTGCGGACGCCCTTAAAATGTAGACACAGAGCGTATCGGTAAGTGTACGAGACTAGCTCTTCGTTGGTCACTAGCGAACTGGTTTTTGGCACTCTCTTCCCTCCACGTCATATAAAATACTATATAAGCTGTCGATTTGATCCACCGTTGGAGACGCCTTTATATGGATTTTTCAATACACCGTTTTCCATTGTTTGAAATAAATACTACGTTGTAGATAGAGAGAGGGATAGTTGGAATAGCAATAGAAAATAAGGGACAGGGAGTGCCATTGGAGTAGAGGGATAGTTGGAATAGCAATAGGGAATAGGGGACAGGGAGTGCCATTGGAGTCAAGCTGGATTGGGGATCGCGGCCAGCCAGTACGAATAGGGTCCAAGGAGGCTAAACACACGAGACCGGATCCGGAGAAAGCGGCGGGTGAGGTGGTTAGGGGCGGCGACATCAAGAGGCCGCGCGAGGGACGGAGGGAAACAACGACGACCACCGCGCCATGGACATGGACGACGACGAGGAGGAGGAGATGAAGCCACACGAGATCTTTGAGATATACCGCTCGGAGTGGATCCAGATGTATGGCAAGAACGACGCCGCCGACTTCTACAACCCCAGTTCGTATACCTTTCTGATTTTTTTTCTTGTTACTGAGTTATGGTAAACTGAAAAATAATTAGAAAGATGTGCCGCCGCATTCGTTTGCAGCCAAGCTGACTCCCATGCGTTACACCGATGGGCCGGTGCTGCCCGTCTCTGCGCAGCCTATGGACACCATGGAGATTTTCTTTGTCAAGGTGGCTTCCCTCGTACCGTCCCCGAGGGGCTCAAGTGGCCTCTGAACGTCTACGGCGACGTCGCCGTCCGTGATTCCAAGGACCGGATGCGCAACTACCTCTTCCGGCGAGACAGGGACCATTGCCAGACGCTCACCTCACCGCAGGCATGTCTAGTCTAGCTAGTAGTGCTTCATCCCGTTCACTCTCATTTCATCTAAGTATCTAACCCACTATTGCACTGTCACTGTTGCAGTGTTGCTATATATCATGGTTACTATTACTATAGTCATTCTGGTTTGATTCTATATATGTGTGTGTATTCTTTGCGCATAGTACCTCTTAGGTTGATTTTACATGTGGGTTCTCGTACGTGGTATTGAAATCAATCATTCTGCTCCGCTCATGTACTGCGGTTTTAAGAGATGCGATTTATCATTATCCCCACACAGTAATTTTGCATTCCTGCTGTCTCTTATCTGACTGGAAAAAAATTGAACCTATTTAATTTGTATGTGTGTAGGACTCGCTCTTGGAACTCACAGGCCCTAGCCGCGCCATCATTTTCGAGATTGACCTCAAAGTGAAGGGCGAGGGGAGCTCATCATCATCATCATCCGAGGACAGAGGACGTATCAAGCGAGAGCTGCGCAATGAGCTTCAGGTTCGCGCACGTCAGACGCGCTGTGGAGGCGACCATCTTCGCTCGCGTCACCAGCGGGTCGGGCAGGTTCGCCGCGTGCTTCACCGCCCGCACCGCGAGCATCGGCGAGGATGTGGTGCTGCTGGACTCCCGGGGACAAGAGGTGTCCGTCGCCGACGACGGCGAGGTCGTGCTGTGGCGCCGCGTCGTCGTTGTGGAGCACCAGGGCGAGCTGGTCCTTGGCATGGAGGACGCTGCCCTGCTTGATGGTTGTGCTGCTGAGGGTGAGAGCCCTGGTGTTTCGAATACGAAGCTCCACTTTACTGCTTGGTCGGCCTTGAGAAGTTCAGGGTTCTTTGTTATTGGTTCAGTTAGGATCCAAATCTTGGTCGCTTGGCCACTGCTTCGTTAGAGTAGGGAGCCCTTCGGCATAACTTATGTCCACTGCTTGCTTAGTTATTAACTTATGGCATTTTCGCTACTGTTTCCTGATGTGTGACTACTATTTCCTCGTGTGTATCTGCAAGCGTGGAATGTGTATGCGCTATTGACTACCATTGCCTACCTGCAATGTGCTTACTAAAAAACTCATGGGTGTATGGAGCTGGGAGTATATACATTAGAGTGAGGTATTATTTATAATTTATTGCAAGTCATCAAGTAAGGATGCCATGACATTAGAGTGAGGTCTTTAGTGTTGGTCGTCAATTAGGGATGCCATGCTGATTTTGCTCTTAACGATTCAAGTTCTCACCTCCAATTTCAGTGATGCCAAGTGTGGCGATGATGCGGAGTGGTGCATGGAAAAAGAATAGATGTCGCTATACGATGCAACGCTCAATCAGAGAACTAAGAAAATCTACTTTTACAATAATTTACTTAAAAAAATAGAACACTGTACCACGTTCCAAGTATGCGTCCTCTTTTTAGCATTTGAGAGGTGCAGGCATCCCAACTTTCCTAAGCTTCCTGAGAATGGTGGGGTTCAAACCCCTACAGGCTGGTCCATCAGGGCCTTTGCAAACAGCTACGTAATAGTTAACACTAATTATTTTCACAACTTGAAACTGAAGGGGGAAAAACTGCCCTTTTTACTCTCCACTGTGCATCCAGAAATAGGAAAAAGGAAAACATAGCAACCATATACAAGTTCTTTTCAATAATATCTCTTTAAGCAAATTAGGGACGTCACGATCAACCGATTAATATATATGAAGACTGTCTTACATTTACCACTGGTGCTGACAGGCGTTTCCGTGCATATGTTCTCAACAAGGCAGCCCTTTAACTGAAGCAAAACTGATGCAAATGTGCGGCTAGCAACCTATTTCAAAAGTGCCTATGACCTATGCTCAAAATGCTATTTACTACTGGGTGCTGGATTCTAGTTTTTGTCGTTTCGATTGCGACTGCTTCATCCACTCGATGCACTCATCCATGGTCCCAGTGGGATGTGCGAGCTGCCACTTCAATACACGTTGTTGCTGCGACAAGAAACACATGTTTTGTCAATATTTTTTCAGGATCTAGAATTACTATGATCTGGAGAAGGGGAAGAGTCTTAGCGTACCCATTGTCCTATCAGTGGGCCTCCTGACTTGACCTGCATAACTCCCATAATAGATTTGCCATCAAGCAACGGCTTCAACTTCCACACCCCATCAAGATCTGGAAAAGAGAAAAAAATAAACCAGGGCAGTTAAGCAATCATATGAAGTAAACCTCTCACACTTGCAGTTATGGGGAAGCACAAATTCTTCAACAATCAGTTTACTAATTCACCTAGGTCAGTAATGGATTGCTCAACTCTGATGTATTTCTCTTTCCTCTGCTGCAACTCATCCTGCTTGTTGAGGATGTCAGCAGCATTTTCAGCTTCTGGGTAGGAGAGAATAGATATAAGCAGTGCCACCCGCCAAAAATCCTTTATTTCTCGGAGTACGAGTCCTGCAATATTCAGTGTGTCACATCCTTTAGTCCAAAATGTTACTTAAAACAAACAACAATCAATCTTATGACAATGAAAGAATCAGATACAAATCATGACGAAATTTGCAAGTACTGTAACAAACTGAATGCAATAATAAATGTATATCACTGTACTGAATATAAAAATACAGCAAAGACCAAATAATATCAGATTACAAAGGATAAACTAGTTCAGAAGACCTGACAAATTTAAACTTGCGTGTTGAATACTGACCTGCAAAAACACGCTTCACGCAGTCTACTGGTATCTCAAGATATTCATCTTCCAGCTTCTCTTTGAGAGTACCAACATCAATATTTGACTCAAGGAGAACTAACTCAGCGAACCTTGCACTAGCAGCATGTATACTGACAACCTTTTTAAGATCACACAACTAGTTAGTGTGTAGTAACGACCGTAATCACAAACAAATTCTGCTAGGAGCAACTCAACAGAACATACCGTTTCAGCATCGCTAGTTTTCAACTTTAGCGAGTCCTTAATAATATAGCTAGAAACAGGAACCTGCTGCAGATGATGTATTTCTTTATCACACAATTGAAAGAAATAATAAAATGAACAGGAAAGTAAGTATTTTAGAGCAGCTTCATATGTTCAAGTGGATTTTTAGTATCCAAAATTATTTCCCCATTTCCTTAGAGGTGGACAGGCAGCAAGTGCCAAAACATTTACAGCGCACCATGCTATGTTAGCCACCAAACTTCAAATGAACTACCCACATGATATAATGATCAAGATCAGGTTATTGGACACCAAAAGATAGATAAAACTACGAATTGTCCCTATCAAAAGAGAAGCTATGAACGCCAGCTCATGAGTGATGACAGGAAGCAAGCATGCAACTGTACGAGTAACAACATACAACAATTTCCAACGAGATTATAAATGATTTAAGGGAGCTAATGCTCCAAAGCCTCCAAGAGGAGGATTGGACAAATAGATCAAAGTAAACAAGGATATCCAAAAGTCAGTAGATGATCTTTCTGAAGTAAAATTGGCAAGCAGTAACAAAACATTGCTTTGGTCAAACCTCAAAAGTCACATTATCTGCAAACTGAGCTGTCAAGGTGTTTCTCATAGTAAACAAATTAATTTGTCTGCTTTAAAAGTCAAAGGTTCCAATTAAAAAGCATTAAGAGCCCAGTACATAATGTTCAGCGTACTTAAAAAGAAGCAATAGCCATGGCATAGTGGCACACCAAACCTGCCTCTACATTCAATAAAGGGAATTAGTATTAGGTAAATGTACACATTGACTCACTTGTTTTTAAGCAAATAACTTTAGTGAGCACAAACACTTGAATTTTACCAGTTCAAAATATTCCAAACTGTCGCATTTGGAAAAAAAACAAATGGATAATGCACGTCTAAGATGCTTGTTACCTTCTTAGATCTTTTGTCCAAGTAGAACATATTTCGGAGGGGGATGAATAATGTGCTATACAGGCAAAGCCTTCGTCGCTCATCCTAAAGACCATAGCATATCTTGATGTTAATGGGAGCCAAAACAAAATAAATTATAAATAAAAATCCTGATTGTAGTAAATTTTCCTAGCATAGAAAATTCATCAAACATAGGTTATGAAACTGAAGAAACAAGCTTATTAGCACACCATAACAGAAAGGGTTTATATTTATGCTTTACCAAAACAGTTTAATCAGTGCACATTCTTTTTGTAAATGGCTTAAGTAACTGATCAGTACCAATGAATCTGAAAAAATGTAATAACTTAAAAAAGAAATAAAGGAGGAAGGGGGTTCCGGCCCTTAAAGGTTGTGATAGGCGTGGCGAGCCAACATAAAAACCCAGCTACTCTTATGGAGATGAAACCTAAGAACAATCCGTTGGGGCGTAACTCTCTTAGCGACGCGCCAGATCGGAACCCGGGTATGGTGTTAAATGGGCAAGGGCCGGGCCGTCATCCCCTTGGTGACGCGCCATGTCGTGATCTGGACATGGTGTTAAGTGAGCAAGGATCGGATCGTCGCTTCCTTAGTGGCGCGCTACATCGGCGCCCGGGTGTAGTGATAAATGAGCAAGGGTCTTCACACCTGACTCAGCGGGTGCGAGGGGTAAGGAAGCTAGTCGAGCCAACTAGGATCCGTTTAGGTAGCTGGAATGTAGGGTCCCTCACAGGTAAGTTAAGAGAGTTAGTTGACACAGCGATTAGAAGGCGTGTAAATATCCTCTGCGTCCAGAAGACGAAATAGAAGGGTCAGAAAGCGAAGGAGGTGGAGAACACGGGCTTCAAGCTTTGGTACACAGGAACAATGGCAAACAAGAACGGAATGGGCATCTTGATTGACAAGAGTTTGACAAAGGGAGTGGTGGATGTCAAGAGGCAGGGGGATAGGATCATCCTAGTCAAGCTTGTTGTTGGTGACTTAGTCTTCAACGTAATAAGTGCGTATGCTCCCCAGGTAGGCCACGATGAGGGAACGAAGAGGCAGTTTTGGAAAGACCTAGATAGCATGGTTAGAGCGGTACCAACCAGTGAGAAGCTTTTCATAGGAGGAGATCTCAATGGCCATGTGGGGACGTCAAATGCAGGTTATGAGGTGGCACATGGAGGGTTCGGGTACGGTAGTAGGAATCGGGAGGGAGAGGATGTCTTACTTTGCTTTAGCGTACAATCTGGTGGTAGCCAACACCTTTAGGAAGAGACAATCCCACTTGGTGACCTTCAGTAGTGGCCATCACGCTAGCCAGATTGACTTCGTTCTCACAAGGAGAGAGGATAAGAGGACATGCTTGGATTGTAAAGTAATACTAGGAGAGTGTGTTGTCTCTCAACACAAGCTCGTGGTGGCTGATTTCCGCTTTCGTTTACGTGCCAGACGGGATAAACAAGCCAGAGTTGTGAGAACAAAGTGGTGGAAACTCAAAGGAGAGGCATCAGAAGACTTTAAGAGAAGGGTTATCTTGGAAGGCTCATGGGAAGAAGGGGAAAATGCAGACAACACGTGGGGGAAGATGGCAACTTGCATTAGGAAGGTAGCGGCGGAAGTGCTTGGTGTGACCAAAGGGAGCAAAGGTGCAACTAAAGATACTTGGTGGTGGAACGAGGATGTACAACAGGCCCTTAAGGAGAAGAAAAGAGTGCTACAAACACGTGTTCCATGACAGGAGTACAGATAACATGGAGAGGTACAAGGTGGCAAAGAAGATTGCAAAGCGAGCAGTGAGTGAGGCGAAGGGCAGAGCATACGATGACCTTTATCAAAGGCTGAGTACAAAGGAAAGAGAGAAGGACATCTATAGGATGGCTAGGTTTCGTGAGAGAAAGACGAGGGACCTCAATCAACTCAAGTGCATTAAGGATGCGAGGGATCAACTCTTGATGAAGGAGGAGGACATCAAACTAAGGTGGCGCGAGTACTTTGACAACCTGTTCAATGGGGAGAGTGAGAGCACGTCTATTCAGCTGGACGACTCCTTTGATGATGCCAACAGACACTTTGTGCGTAGGATCCAAGAGACCGAGGTTAGAGAAGCCATAAAACGGATGAAAGGGGGCAAGGCAGTGGGCCCTGATGCAATCCCAATCGAGGTGTGGAGATGCCTAGGAGATATAGCTATTGTTTGGCTGACAAAGCTTTTCAACCAGATTTTACGATCGAACAAGATGCCCGAAGAGTGGAAGAGAAGTACATTAGTGCCAATCTACAAGAACAAGGGAGATATTCAAAGTTGCACTAACTACAGAGGGATCAAGCTGATGAGCCACACGATGAAGCTGTGGGAGAGAGTTTTAGAGCATCGCTTGAGAAGTTTGACGTGTATTTCCATGAACCAATTTGGGTTCATGCCGGGGAGATCGACCATAGAAGCAATTTTCTTTTGAAGACAAGTTATGGAGCGGTACAGGGAGCAGAAAAAGGACCTACACATGGTTTTCATAGACTTGGAGAAGGCTTATGATAAGATACCAAGGAATGTTATGTGGTGGGCTTTGGAGAAGCATAAAGTCCCAACAAAGTATGTGACCCTCATTAAGGACATGTACAACAAGGTTGTGACTAGTGTTCGAACAACTGACGGTGACACAAGTGACTTTCCAATTAACATAGGATTACATCAAGGATCAGCTTTGAGCCCTTATCTTTTCGCCTTGGTGATGGATGAGGTCACTAAGGATATACAAGGAGATATCCCGTGGTGTATGCTGTTTGCTGATGATGTAGTACTAGTGGATGAAAGCCAGGCGGGGGTAAATAGGAAACTAGAGTTGTGGCGGCAGACTCTAAAGTCGAAAGGCTTTAGAATTAGCAGGACTAAAACTGAATATATGAGATGTGACTTCGGTTCCGCTAGATAGGAGGCAGGAGATGTGAGTTTGGAAGGTCAGATAGTGCCCAAGAAGGATACTTTTCGTTACTTGGGATCGATGCTACAAAGAGACGGGGATGTCGATGAAAATGTTAGCCATAGAATCAAAGCGGGATGGATGAAATGGCGTCAAGCATCCGGTGTTCTATGTGACAAAAGGGTACCACAAAAGTTAAAAGGCAAATTCTATAGGACGGCTATTGGACCTGCGATGTTGTATGGTGCAGAATGTTGGCCCACTAAAAGAAGACATATTCAACAATTAAGTGTTGTGGAGATGCGTATGTTGCGTTGGATGTGTGGGCATATAAGGATGGATCGAGTTCGAAACAACGAGATACGGAATCGTCTTGGGGTAGCTCCAATTGAAGAAAAGCTTGTGCAACACCGACTAAGATGGTTTGGGCACATGCAGTGAAGACCTCCAGAGGCACCAGTGTATAGCGGCATCATAAGGCAAAACAATGATGTGAAGAGAGGCAGGGGCAGGCCAAATTTGACATGGGAGGAGGCAGTTAAGAGAGACCTAAGAGATTGGAATATAGTGAGAGAGTTAGCTTTGGATAGAGCTGCTTGGAAAGCAGCTATCCACGTACCCGAGCCTTGACTAGGCTCTTCTATGTGCTTCTAAAAAAAAAATCTTTTAAAACTCTTGTTTTCTTGTTGAAAGCGACCTTTCAAAAAAAAAAAGAACTTTTCTCGTTTCTAGCGGTTTGGTTTGGGTTTCAACTCTAGCCTACCCCAACTTGCTTGGGATTAAAAGGCTTGTTGTTGTTGTTGTTGTTGTTGTTGTTTCTGACTTTTATTTGCGGTGGAGCTACAGGGTATTACTTTGTGAAACATTTAAAGCGGAGGAAAGAAACACACACACGCCAGTTTCAGCGTGCTCATTTATCAAGAAATATGCCAAAAAATTTCAGACCTGCGACTTGGGATCATAACCACTGCTGAACACAGAGTTGCCAATAGAATATGCAAGATTCCAAGCTGCTTCAATATGTGAAACACACTGCCTGCATACCATAGGAGATAAGAGATGAGATTGAACTGAAGTGGAGATGCTAATGGGTATAACAAAATAGACAGTTATCTATTGCTACAATAATTTGAAATGGCACACAGTTTTCTGCATCCAATTTTTTTTTTAAAAAAAAGTACAAGATGTGTTAGAACAAGGGCATACCGATCACATTTATCAAAAACTGGAGGGTTGGATTTCTCAGGGAAAGAAAATACAACATAAAATAGCCCCAACGCACATATGTCACACATTGCTTTAACTGGGTGTTTGTCTGACATCATCAGATCAATCTGCAAATATACAAAAAAAAAGAAAATTGATGACAAAGGGTTTTACATGGCATTTTACCAAGTTCATCGAGAATGAAAAAAAAAACTTGATTATACACTAAAGCAGCAAAGAAATCAAGGTAAGTGGTGTAAGCATCCAACCTCATGACCAATTCGTTCTCTACTGATCTTGGTACCAAGTTCTAACTTCACCTTTTCATCAGATGCAGCTTCCTTCAAATCTTCAGCTAAAGTAAAGTTGAATCTAGCAGCTGAGAGAGGCAAGCATTAGCCTGTGCGAAGAAAAATATGGTTTTCCAATTGAAAGCTACATTCTTCTATTAAAATCGCAATTTCGCAGTATTCATTTCTTGACAGAGACCTACATAAGCAGTTATGCACATAAAAAAAGTCTATAAATTGATCATAAATCATAAAACAGAAGCCATTTCTTGAGTTCTCTATGAAGATTACCCTAGTAGTAACATGAATTGCATGTAACACCATTATGCACTTATCATGAAGTAAACTTATCATGAATACTCTCTTGACATAAACAAATTTAGCATATAAAAAACTAGAGATTGACTGGGAAATGTTTCAAATTACCAAATCTTATTGCTCGAAGAACTCTAAGTGGGTCATCAAGGAAGGTAGCTTTGGCTGGTAGAGGAGTAACAATAAGGCCCTTTTTGAGATCCTCAATACCTTCACAATGACATAGCACCAAGATCATTGTAGAATGATCACATCAATTTATGAACTTGCACCACAGAAGACTATAATTACTACCAAACTCACCTCTCCCAGTTAAGTCTTCCACAGATTTGTTGTTGATATTATAGAACAAACTGTCAAAGTTACAAAAGGAGCAAAATAAATATAGGTCTGCAAAGAATAAGCCTGCTTCAAAATTGTGGTTCCAAATTATAATCAAAATCACAATGCATAAGCTTGGAGATACAGAAAACCGATATGAAAGTGCAATATCAAGGTTTTACCTATTAATTGTTAAGTCCCTGCGATATGCATCTTCTTTGGCAGTCCCAATCTCCTGCAAGCATGTCATAGCCATATACAGGCTGTAAAAAAGCAGCATACAAAGACTAGAGTGGAATGAGCATCTAAAGGTAATGAAATGGAGCGGAGCAACAAACATTGAGCTGACAAAAATGTTAATGGATATCTATTGCAGTTGAGTAAACATATGATTTAGTTCTGATAATAATTCTTCACAACAATGTAAGCCTGACCCAACAGACACATGTCAAATTGTCAATACAAAGCGGAATGTTCAGCTAAGCACGATTCATGTGGCCAACATCTCTTAATAACAAAAAAACTCAGATATGCAAAGAGAGTATGTAGTATGTACTATGTAAATGGGGCCACTGAAATAACCATGAAAAGGGATGGGTATAAGTACACACCATGGTAGGGATACGACTGTTTTCAGCATATGTTTCAGATCTCAAGTTAACAAAATCAATCCAGATATCGAGTATAAGCATCCTAGCAGTTTCCAAGTGCTTGGATTGATCAGGATTGCTGCAAAGAAGGAAGTCATGATTCAAGCTAATGGAAAAACAAAAATATCACGATACATGAATCACAATATTCAAGCTAATGGTACAAGGAAGCAACAATAATAGGCTACTCATCAGGATCAGCATATTAAGAATCACATACCACTGGATAACACCGATTCCTTTCTGCTCCTCCCCTATGAACTCTGAGTACTCATTTACTTTCTCACAGAAATTCTGGCCCGTCATATTATCGAGGGCAATGTCAATGTCAGCAGAGTCTTTCCCTAATAGCTGTCAAGGCAACAGTCATGTCATAAAACTAGACAACAATCATTTTATACTATAGAAGCTACAGGAGGGTAGTTAAGGGGGAAACATTATGATATGATTCATTTCATTATCCAGCATTTACATAAACACAGCCTGAAAATATATATAAAAAGAGCATATCCTGATAAACACTTCACTGCTCTATATGTTTTGAGGATTATACTAAGTTATATAAGGCTGAAATGGTGCTTCACCGCTGCATCTGAAATTTACAAGTGAAGTACAGTATAAAACATAGCGTTTTCTGCATATGTAGGCTACAAAAACCAACGCCCAACAAATAAGCTCATCAGGACATCCCTTCATCCAATCAGCATAACACTTTGTGCAAATTTACAGGTATATCACCAACTTTGCTACCATGAACCCTATACATAGTCAAAGAACCAAACTCTCAGCAGAGGCCAACTAAAAACCCCCATATAAGCATGTGCAATTTCGTTCCTGGTAACACGGTTAAATGGCTTATCCAAAATCCACATAGAACCCTACCATTATAGGACGGCGCAACCATCCAAAATAATCACTAAATAGCTACCAAATCGCTGAACATTTTCACCTAAAACCCTTGGGCAAGAGCCCTGAAGAATCTAAAGCACTCCATAAAAAAAGTTGCAATGAAAAAGCCCACCTTGTCCCGCACCCAGCCACCGGCGACCCGGAGCTGCGTGCCGAGGCCGAAGTGGCGCACGACGTCGAGGAGGCGGCGGAATATGAGGTCCTCCTTCTCCGTCAGCTCGACGGTCTCCTTCACCACGACGCTCCGCTGCTGCTGCTGCTCCGGCGAGCCCGCTGCCGCCATGCCGGAGTAGCCGGAGGCCGCGCGTGCGGGGGAGGAGGAGGAAAAGAAGGCTCCGGGGCGCTTGTTGGAGGAGGGGATGCTTCGAAGAGCAGGAGAAAGCGCGGGGATGCGGTGGCGGCGGAGAGTGGGACGGAGGAGGAGGAGGAGGAGGCCGCCGCGAGGGAAGAGGAAGAGGGAGAGGGGGAGGCGAGGAGGCATATATGGCGCAGGCCGCCTCAGGGACTGTTCGGATACCTACAGATTATGAGGGCCCAAACATAGCCCCGGAAGAAGGAGGAGGCGGCGGCGGCGGCGGCGGCGGCGGCGCGGCGGGGCGAGCGGAGGAGGGTGGCGGCGGCCCTCGCGGGAGGTGAGGCGGCGTGGGAGTGGGACACGCAGATGCAGGCAGGTAAGCCACAGCGTCCATCCCAACGTCCGTTTCCCATCCAACGGACCGCACACCCCACCACCAAGCTGGTGCAGGGGCAGCACACCCGACCGCCACCACCAACGCCGCCCAGCTTCGTCCCACAACAGAAATGCACAAACACACACAAAAAAAAAAGATAAAGGGAATTTGGTTAAGCAGAATATGCTGCGATCATCATAATTTCAGTTCAAATCAAAACTTTGTACGAGGAAGGCGTAACAATGGTGTTAAATCCTTGACACCCTGAAGAAAAAGAAAAGGTCAAGTACAAGGAATAAGATAAAAATAGATGTTTAGTCAAATACACTCGCGTGAGAGTGTTAAGGCTGAATGTTTTTTCGTTATATTAAGAATAGTAAAAGTAAATGTACTAAACTCAGGAGCTTGGGCAAAAGTACGGACACAAAAATTATCAACGTTTTTAAGCCTAGCTTATTGGAAAACATACCGTGCGCGTTGCTCATAGGTTAGTAGCACATTGATGTGGATAGCTTACACAAAACAATAAATTTGCATAGATTAACGCATGAATAGGTGATGTGGCATGACGATGTGTGGATGGTGACGGGTACCAAGCATTGGGGTACCCAAGCATTGTCATGTGCAGTGTGCAAACTTGTATAATCGATTGAAGACTCAAAATACATTTTCAAAGATTATGGATCTACGCGACGGTCCAAGACGAGTTAAAAGTTAAGGCCTCTATTTTATTTTAGTATAAAGATTGTTTTATTCTCTCCTTACGGCTATCTTCACTGACCCGTACGTCCATCTTACCGTTCATATTTCAAACTTCTCTTTACGCACAGTGCAACGTAGTGGAATGGACATCCTTTTTGGATGCCTCGGTGAGCATGGCCTAAGGGTGCAGTGCGGACTGACACTAGCGTATGGTTGTCGTTATTAGTACTCCCCCTCTCTCTTTAAATTATAGGTGTTTTATTTTTTTTACATAAAAATTATGAAATCTTCCCCATAAAAAATGAATTTAACAATTAATATTTTGCACCGAAATATAATATACCCAATTAAGTAAAAATGCAAGCCGTACTGAAACTAAATAATATTAATGAAAATTTTTAAATAAAGTAAGTGGTCAAAATCAATGTTGAAAAGTCAACGTTTGGGATTACATGTTTAGGGTAATAGACAGACATCCTACTTCGGAGAGTAGGGTTCGGGGTTTCCTCGGCTATTTGAGTTACGTGGATTTGACGGTGAAACTCCTAGCTAGGCTTTTTACCAGATCCGATCCATTTAATAGCTATACTTGTCAGGTTGAGCGGACAAATGAAAATGAGACACCAGGTTCCTCAAGCCGTCAACCTGTGTTAACTGCTTCCATTACGGCTTCATTATATTGGTGGATTGGGTGGTCTGTGAGGCAGTGTTTGGTTGGTGGGATGTGTTCCAGTGACTCAAGAATCGTTTGGTTCCAGAAAATAGAATATTATCTTTAGATTTAGAACGGTTACATTCATTTTTTTTTAAACGCATCCGCTCCATTCGGAATCTGAGATTGATCGCAATGGATTCAAGCTCTGAAACACGGATCCATTATATCCTTGCAAATTGGAATAGAACCGGTCCTGAAATCTGAAACAGAACCATTCCATTCTACATTCCTTTTTAATTGAACGCTACCTGAATGTCTGTTTATTATGTGCATGTTTTCTACACTACAATAGATGTGAGTCTTTGAAACAAAATACTATCCTTTTGCGTCGAATATGGAAACAAGAGAGGTACCAGGAGACGATAAAATTCGCGTTGATAAATGATCATGTTAAAATAAAAAAAAAATGAGACCATATCTGCGAGAGTATGGACAATGTCACTTTTGGGCCACTACTTTATATACCGGCCCATACAATGCGAACACAAATCTACACAGGAAGTCAAGCTTTGCATGCGGAGCAACAACCACACTGTTTATTTAGATCTCGAAGTAAAACAACTACAATATGGACTTGATAGTATCCAATCACCAACGCGCAGTTGCGCACAGTTTGGCTTTGACCCAACATGCATGCAATGCACTGCTGGTCGAACATGGCCATGCACGCCTCTGAAACCACAATGCCAATAAGCAAAATGCAACATTACAAAATAGAGATGAACTAATTAAACGACGACAGACACACAAATGCAAATGCCCATGCATGCTGCACGTACTGCATGGAGAACGACACCGCTACCACCGACCAACAGCCAGAATAAATCTAGCTCTCTCTATTCACCTTTATTTTTGCCCTTCTTGCAGTCATCCTCGCAGGTGCTCTTGCAGTACTCGAAGGCAGAGCGCACGCAAGCGTCGTGTCTAGGTGAATCGCCGTTGTGGCAGTAGCTATCGCATTCACGGTCGCAGTCACAGGTAGTTCCTGGAGGGCAGCCACGGCTGCAGCCGTCCTTGCAGCCGAACATGCACTTCATCAAGTCTACACCGGCCTCGCCCTGGCAATCGCTCGCAGCCTTGTCATTGCACATCGAAGGGCACTTGGACATGCAATGCTCAACGCTGCACTCTGCTTCTCCCGGCTTTGACACCATGGATAGGACCAGTAGAACCAAGCCAATGGCAGCATAGGTTGCTGCCTTGCTAAGAGGGCTGCGGCCACCGAAAGCCATTGTATATATTATGATCTTTGTATGTGGATGCACAGAAACTAGCCTGGGGAGAGGAAGAAAGCTCTGTAGCCTGTTGGTGCTCAAAATGGTGAGTGACTCGGTGTTATTTATAGGCTCCAAAACATGCACATTTTGAGTGGATTTAATACGGAAGGAATCCTAATTAATAACATGAGATGAGCGTAACGTGCACTGCGTTAGAATCTAAACAAAAAGAAAAGACTATAGCACATTGTTAGAGGTCAGTTTCATTTATGCTAATTGCACCGGCCATGTCCCTGCAAGTATGAATCTAAGTTGACATGATGATAAGCTGAGTCCCGAGAAAAAGATCTGCGATATATAGATCTCAGTTTTTTTACATATTTGGATCCGTCCCAAATTATTAAATTATTTACTTCGTTTGCAATGGGTCGGATCTATACGTTTATTTTGTACAGAAGGTACTTAAGCTGTGCCACTTTTTTAATATTCTATTTTATATTATATATATGGACTTCGATTTAGCTGCAAGCACATAGGGATTCAGCGGTACGTACTATTTTTCAATGTTCTTTCACTCCTTCTGGGTCAACCGACCGTCAGCCGCTGTTTCCTTGCGCTAGTTAACGAGAACAGCGCGGAATTCTTTTAAGGTCAATTAACGATGTGCCTGGCTATAGAGGTGCTTAGGCTGTCCACCCTCGTCGACGCTATATGGGATGCAGTCCCAATATAGCGTCGAGACGAGGTGCAACGGGGGACGCGACGAGAGGCAGGCTATTGTCGCGCGCCACCTTCCGACGCCCATATAGCATCGTACAGCCTCAACGCCATCCTCCTCCTCTCTCTCCTCCACATCGGACGCGTCGCATCAAGGACCAACTACCGGGGCTTGGTGCTCATACCAAGAAGCAGAGGCGGCCGAGGAGCTCGAGGGCGGCGGTGGAGCTTGAGACCGGCGGTGGAGCCGCGCCCAGAAGAAGAGGCGGCCGGGAGGAGGAGGGTGCGGCCGAGCGAGAAAGAGGCGGCCGGATCTTGTGGCCGCGGTGGATCTCGCACCTCCGTCTCCTCCCCACCTCCTCGCTCTAGATCCGGGGAGGCCGGCGGAAGAAGTCGCGGCGCCGGCGGAGCAGAGGAGTAGAAGGGCGCAGGTCTGGGCGGGCCGGCGCGGCTTCCTCCAGCGGCGGCGACGAGGAGGGCCGGCGCGGCTCCCTCCGGCAGCAGCGTCAACGACGGTCGGTGTGGCTTCCTCCGGCGATGAGCGGAGAGGAAGAAGGAGGCGGTGCGGGGGAGGCGGCCGGCGTAGTAGCAGAGGAGGAGGGTGCGAGAGGGAGGGGGCAGCGTTGGGTGAAGAGGAGAGACCGAGAGAGAGAATGGAGGGGGAAGGGGCAAAAATATTAGAATGAAGTGGGAGTAGGTATAGAGTGGGAATATAGAGTTGTATGAGTGTGGAGGATTGTTGACTGTATTTCAAAATTGTGATGAAAATAGAGTCATAGGAGTATGGACAGCCTTAGATTTTGGGTCAAGTTCAGCTGAGTCATCACACAAAAGATTATAATGCCGCTCGAGCACGAGCTACTAAAAAAGGAGTAATGTAATGGACAATACGCTAGCCCTTTGGGCCAGGGCCAATGCTACAATATGAAGTGCTACAGTAACATTGGCACTGTAGCAGGATCCTATAGGGTTACTTAGAGATAAAGATAGAGATTGTTAGGAATAAGATTAATATTAGTAGATTAGATCTATTAATTAACCCTCTTTATATAAATAGGGTAATTGAAGCAATAAATCAGGTTCTCCCTCTATTCTCTCTACGCCATTGTTGACACCCAATTCCCCTGAAGCCTAGACATCTTGTAGGGTCGATTTACACTTAGAGGAGTGAATGATTGCGGAAGCTAACACTAAATTTTAAACACTTCTAACGCAAAATCTAATTAAATTGCATCCGATATTAATAGCTAGCATCAGCACCGGGCTTCGGATGAGTTGTCGATTTACATACGAATCAATCAAAATTGCATCAGAAATTATAGCTAGAATCAGCACCAGGCGCAATGTTGAGGAGCCCCGGGTGCCATGGTCGGGAGCCTTAGGAGCACTTTAGTATGGGGTCGCCCAAAGAAATGGTGCTTTTGTTTGTCCATTAGAAGGGGGTCGTTACACCACCCAGTGCTAATACAATTTGCACCAGATAGTACACCAACCCGATACCAATGTACTAAACATTAGCACTGTCTCTTTAATTGACCCGGTACTAAAGTGATGCCACGGCTTCTATTGGAAGCTCACGTGCCCGTTCTCCTTCCCACCAATTCTCTGCTCTACACTGTAAGCTGTTCCATTGGTGATGATCATATTTGATCATGGGAATTAAACACTAGAGGTTATCACAATTAAAAAGTTTCTACGATTATTTACATCAGGGATTAAATACCAAAGGTTCTCACGATTAAAAAGTTTCTACGATTAATTACAGCAAAAGAAGCAGGTTTGTTCACCTGCTCTTACAAAATAAAATGAGGGAGGTTCTGCCTATACCCGTGTGCGCTTCACCGGAGGCTCGTTGTCATCACCGCCATCGTTGTCATCATCGTCGCCGTTCCCGTCGCCATCGTTGTCGTGGCCGTCGTCGTCGTCCTCCTCCTCTTCCTTCTCCTCTGCGGTCTCAATGTCAGTGCTGACCTAGGAGAAGAGGTCATCGTCACTTGTTTTGGATCGACTCCTCATCTAGGAGGAAGGCGAGGTCCATCTCTGCTTCCTCCTTGCAAACCGCCGCACCGCTAGCTGCAGTGTCTTCATAGGAGTCGCTTTGGGCAAAATTCTAGAATCCCTCTGTCCACCAGCCGGGAAAAAAGGGCGGTGGGTTGAAGACAGGAGGCGTGTATGGGGCACAAGCAAGGGGATCGGAGGAGGAAGAAAAGCGCTACTTGCCATTGGCAAAAGAAGGATTTTTTTTTCAAAGTTTCTACTTCTGCTATGGAGTAAATAAGTGTGCCTGGGGGGCGTCGCTTCAGTTTTCGGAAGACGTGGGAACGTGGGGGAGTGGTTAAATTAATTTTTCTTGTTTGATTCAATTTTAGTTTAGAGTGACATTAATTTGTGGACAAAATTAGGGATGTCGAGTATACTCAGGCCAATAGTCAGTTCTGGTCTTAAATCTTTAGTATCGAGTCGATCTTGAGATGGTGCTAATGTTTAGAGTCAAACCTGGTCAACACACATCCGGTACAAAAACTCCTTTTGCACCGGGTGTATTACACATCCGGTACTAATGTACATTAATTAGCACCGAGTATCGAGGCGATCTGATTTTATTGTCCCGTGTGGAAGCTCGTGTGCACCTGTTCGCCTTCCCACTAGATGCTCTGCTCTGTTCGAAAGCCTTCTGTGTACTGCATCCCATTGATGATATTTGATTATAGGGTAGATAGATAGACTTGTCATGTTGCATGGAGCGGACAAATGAAAATGAGACACCAGGTCCAGGCCTCAACCTTGCTGTCTTTAATCCCGGCTTTCATTGTTTTGGTGGATCGGGTGGATTTGGGAGTGTTTGGTTGGTGAGATGTGTTCCACTGACTCAGTGTTTGGTTAAAAATCAGCGGTCGGTTCCAAAAAATAGAATATTATCTTCAGATGTAGGATGAGTGTTGACGCCACTTAAGAACGTCAATCCTTGTACTGCAAGCGCACAATATCGTAGTAACTTTTCTCCAGTATAGGTATCTTGGGTTTGTCAATCCAGGGATAATTATGTTTAAGATATTATCTATCTAATATTAACTGATTACTAACTAATTCTAATAGATCTAAACAAGCTTAAACAAAAGATAAAACTAATCTAAATAAACTCTAATTTATACTCTAATAAGGCTCTAAACAAGATAAATCTATAGCATAAAATGATAGAACATGGTTTATGTTATAAACGCGAGAACGATAGGTTTAACATGGCAAAAGGGTTCACAAGAGGTAAGAGACAAACAACCAACGTACTAAGATCCACTTTGAAAGTAGATCTAAACATAAAGCAAAGAATAAACATGATCATGAATGTCAAAGATCTACTCGAACTTTTTCCCGAGCTCTACTGTCACCAGTAACAAGGTAATCGACAAACTGGCAAACCCTAACCATCTCTAAGCATGAGCAGATTCAATCAACTAATTAAAATAAAGAGATCTACTGAAAGAACATGATAACGTTAATTACTGGCCAGTAAACCATACTAAAATTAAGCATTGCAAAGATATGGATCAAGAATCATGTATAAACAACAAGCTAGGTCTAAAAGACAAACTTTATTGATCAAGTAACAAGGTTTGATCAAAGTATCGAAGAAAGTACAAGGAATTACTCGAGACACTTCGTAAACTTTGAAGCATAGTCGTCGAGATGAACTCGACGAAGAACATGTCGAAAGATGACCTTGGGAACTCCTCGCGAAGCGCCTGGTCGGCCGACCAGACCCCCTAGGGGTCAACCGATCGGCCGGCTTCCTGCCTCCTCTTGCTTCCTCCTTTCGCCGAGATGGACTTCTTGCCGAGTTGAACGTTTCTCGACCCCGACCCTTGCCCTAGACTCACGACTTGCGATGAATAATGCGGTGGAATCTGATGCCTCTCCCCTTGGGAGGCTCTCTATTTATACCCCGGAGGAAACCCTATACATGGCATCTAATTGGTCGGTTCTAAGAGTCTTAAAATACCTAAAACTCCTATTTCCAAGTATATATAAGTTTCCAAAAGAGTCCCGGACGTTCATGCCTTTCCTTGCTTGTAGATGAAGCTTCCATACTTGTCCTTCCCGAGTTGGACTCTTCCATATTCTGCAGCCTTTGGTATTTCGACCATAACTTCCTTGTCCGAAATCCAAACAATGCAAACTCGGACTCCAAATTGTAAAGCTCGAAGAGATCTACAACTTTGGTATTCAAACTTTCTTCATTTGTATCACACTCAGTTTTAGAAACAAAACCAAGTACTAACCATGTATGTGATAGGATCAGTTTAATCACATACACAACATAAACAGAAGTAATAACACAACCAGTACTTTAACTTAAGAGTAATAACTAATATTACAGACCATAAATGTCTTTATCGAAATCGAGTAACTTAACGAAAACGAAATAACTTAACGACAGCGGAAGATGATCAATGCTCCACAGGCAACTGACGGATGATACATCAGCCTAGAACACGTCGTAGTCTTGGAACTCTTGATTAAGATTCATCACGACTCCCTTCTGGATCTGAGCAGCGGTTGCAATGGATGCAACGTGGTATAAAATAAGCAAGGATGAGTACATAACGCACTCAGCAAGTATTCCATTTAGGATAATAGTGGACTGGCTTTATAGTGGACAGGTATAGCAATTACTTTTCGTTGGTCAAATTTTATTACTAGCAATGAGTAGCATAACCCATCCCGTTATTACAAAGACAATAAAATATATTAAATAAATAAGCATAAACCATAATCATAACTGTTTTCATTGCCACCATCGTTACCATGATCACCATGATCCATTTACCTTGAACATAAAACTCTAATCTGTGAGGGTCCAGACCGCTCTTAACCGTAAGCACGGCTGATATATAAGTTTTAAACACTCTCGAGAGGTTGTACAATTTTACCCACAAGCCATGATTCCCATTGTGCCCGAGGTTTGCAACGCCCCATTTATTCATACCTTAGATGAATCGGCAAGGTTTCATTAGAGACTTTTACAAAGAATTCCTAGAGTTATGGCCCACTCGTTACAGATTACTCTAGTTAACTAAAGATACGAGAGTTCCATTCCAAAGGGTGATAAATAAAACAAACTGCACCACATTGGCAAAGGGCAAAGTCCCATATCCCCCAGACCCCTCATACGCCATGTTTCAGGAAAGTAAGCCAAAACTCTAGTTCATCTAATTAATTAGTCAAGCCCAATGCCCATATGAGTCTTGTGGTTATACTATTTTTCTGGGTGGTCGCTCGGCGAACCGATCCTTAGGGTGAAGCACTTGAGCAAAACCAACAGAAAACGTGCCCAAGTCTCCATATTGCTAAAACCATACTTTTATCATCAAGTTCATCATTAATTAGTTAAGATTAACAACATAAATAAAGTGAGTTGAGCGGTAGCAATTAATTTACAACATCACAGCCCTCCCAGATTTATAAACATGTAAAAGAATATCAAGCTAGTCATCCCTAATAGGAGTATGCAAATTTAGGCTGTAGATCATGTGATTAAAGTAAATAGGACATAGGTCAAAGAATACTTGTCTTCCTCAGTAAAAACTTGCTCAGGAACTTCCCAGGATTGATTTTCGGCAAACACAACCGGTTCGTCTCCTACACGTTGCACACATATAGGCAATAAGCACAAAATAATTAAAACAGTACACCAATATCATAAACAGAGATTAAAAAGGATTTAGATTTAATCTACGCATTATCATGATTTCGTAGGTTCGAAAATCACTCAAATCGGAGTTATAATGCAAAAGTTATGCATAAAATAAGGTAGAAGGCTTAAAATAAAAGAGATTTGAATCTACACGGGCCGCGCACGATCTGGCTGTTGGATCTTGAGCCGACGGTCTAGATCGGATCGAGAAAAGGAGAGGGAGTTCGGGGGCGGCTTTGGCCGGCGATGGTCACGGCGCGCGGCGGAGGATCACCGGAGCTACGTGTATCCGCGGCTCCGGTGGGTGTAGGGCGAACGGAACGGGCGCGTGAGCTAGCAGAGGCTGCGGCGAAGCGAACCGAGCGGTCTGGGCGGCGGCGCATCGGCCATAGGCGGCTAGCGACGGGGTGGGGCGGAGGCACAACTCCGACGAGCAATCGCTGGCGTTGTGGGGCGCGATTGGAAACGAGGATAGGCTAGGGAGAATCTTTACCTCACGGCGAAGCTCCTGGTGTAGGTGTGGTCGACGGAGATACGGTGACGGCGTATGGCGACGACGGCGGCTCCTTGCGCGAACCGAGGACGTCGCGGTGAGGTCAATCCGACGAACCGAGACAAGATAGAGGCCAGGATTAAGCGTTTAGGGACACTACCTCAAGGTGAAGGTTGTGAGATTGATCTCGTCGGCTACGGTGGCTTGTAGATGCAAAGCTAGACGCGAACCCAAGGTGAACTCGCAGTGTGGCGGTGCAAGCTAGGGTGCAAAGTGGTGGGTTAGGGCTTGGGTTTGGTGCCCTCGGCAGTCGGGGTCGGCCGCTTTTATAGCCCAGAAGTCGAGGCTTGCGGGAGGAGCAAGGATAGGTGGCGCGCGGTGGAGTCTGGCTTGGGTCGGACTTGGAGTCCGCGTAGCTGAGGCGCGCGCTCGAGCTCAGGAAAGGAAAGGCGTGGGGGCGCGGAAAGGAAGGACGTGGCGCGGGTGCGGGCGTTGGGGAGATGGCGAAACCGCGCCGCTAGGAAGGTCCGGTTGGTCAGGCGGCGTGCTCACCATGGGCTTTTTTGGTCCGTGTGTGCTTAGACAAGGAAAGGGGAAGGGAAGGAGATGACATGCGGGCCCTGCATGGCAGTGATGGAGGGGTGGGTGGGGGGAGTGCAGGTAGGCTCTTGGTGGGCTGCTGCTGCTGCTAGCTGGGCTGTGGTGAAAAAAAAGAAGTGGGCTGCTTCATCGTGTGGGCCAAAAGCGAAGAAAAGAAGAGAGGAAGGAAAAGAGAACTTTTTCAGAATTCTTTAGGAGTTTGAGAAATTTTAAAGAGTTTAAATATATTTAGATTCAAATCAAAGCAATGCAAATCAATCAAAAATATGTAGCGCCATGTATGCTCAAACATGTTATTTCTATAATTTATTTTACTTGATTAATATTAGAAATAAATAAAGCATCATGATATCATGCATAGATAAATCAAGCTCTAAGCAACAATTAAATTATTTTAGGAAAAGATTTTCATATAGCAAAAATTAGGGTGTTACAATTTGACGTCGTTAAGGTCTCCGAATTGGGTCCACAAGCTGCTGCTGTCATGAATTTCGAGAAGATTTCAGGATTTAGTCCTTCAAGCAATCCTTATCTTCCAGGACTTCTTTCTTAACGGGCTTCCTCCCCTAATGGACTTCAATTAATCTTTATTTTAAAGCCATCTTCATAGCATAAATCCTTTTTTCGAGAACTTCCCAAATATCTTCAATTATTCCTTATTTTCCTAAAAAACGAACATTGCACAGAAACAAAGAGCATTCTCGAAAACGAGATTATTTGTTAGTAAAATAAGACTAAATGATAAGATTAACTCTCGAAAAGACATAAAAACATATGAAAATAAAGCAAAATTTTAGTACTTAACGAGCGTCAACAATGGGCACGTTCAATTTTGTTTTGAAACACATGCGTTCCATTTGGAATCTGAGATTGGCAATGAACCTGAGCTCGAAATCTAAAACACAGATCCATTCTATCCCAAAAATCTAGGTTGAAACCAGTCCTAAAATTTGGAACAAAACTATTCTATTCTACCAGCAGTCCCGCACTCTAACCAAACGCTACCTAAATGTCTATTGATTAGGTGCATGTTTTCTACACTACAACTGATGTGAGTCTTTGAAACAAAATACTATCTTTTTGCATGGAATATGGAAACAAGAAAGGTAGCAGGAGACGATAATTCACGTTAATAAATTATAATGTTAAAAAAATGCTTTGCGGCCACTCCTTTATATACTGGCCAGCCCAGGTACCCCTTTCAGTTGTACCATTTTTTGATGGACTAGGGTACCTCTTTCAGAAGCAATTACATTTGGATGTTAAAGATTCCATTGAAAATAAAGATTTTCTTATGATACTTGCATCATGGAGTTATTTTAACCAAGGATAACTTGGCCAAAAGGAATTGGCATGGGAGTCAGAAGTGTTGTTTCAGGGACACAATTGAACACTTATTCTTTGAATGCAACGTGCCAAAAATATTTGATAGCTATTGGTTTAACTCCACCTAATTTAGTGTCTCACTTGCTTGGGCATTGGTTAACAGGCATTGGGAAGAATAATATAAATCTTATTTTTGTGGGTGTGGCAGCTCTCTTATGGGCAATTTGATGCACACGAAATGACCAAATATTTAAGAAAAAAAGTGCAATTCTTTTATGCAGGCAATCTTCAGAGAAGCATATTGGCTGCGATTTTGGGTATTGCTGCAGCATGAAAACAAAAGAGAGACCATCCACATGGTGAGCAAGACATTGGAGGTCGTTGTATTGGAGATTTTCGCCAACAATGGATGAAAAAATAATAATACACTATGCTTCTAATTATATAGTGTCGTTCCTTTTGTCATCTGTGACCAACATTATAGTTAACACACTGTAAAAACAGGTTGTATGCATTTGCAGAGACGGAGGTCACTCCTTTCTAAAAAATAAATGAGCTATGGCTTGTGTCGTTGCGTAGTGTTGTAGTGTGCCAGCAGTGTCAATCAGTCAATTGTTGCAGTTGTTTTGTATAGTTTAGGTGTTGTTCTTATTTTTTAATATAATTGGGAATTTATCTCAAAAATATTACTCTCTCTATTTTTGTTTTTACACTTCTTACTTAAAAATAAATTAATCGTTGATAACTATTCGAGAATAAGAGGTAATGTAACAGAACTTAGGAAAGGCTCCATCCATTTGCTAAGGACGGACGTGGTCGAGAATAAGAGGTGATGTAACAGAACTTAGGAAAGGCTCCATCCATTTGCTAAGGACGGACGTGGCGCATGCACATGTGCACAGGGCTTGTTTCAAAATGCTATCAGCATGCCATATATATTTCATTCGCTACTGTGGAGAACAGAAGACCTCTGTCGGTGGCCATTGATTAGTTGAGTGCCAGGCCCCTTCTAGAGACCCAGTACTTGCTTATCAATATAATTGAATGGGCTTAGTTTCATTTGCCGCGAATCTTCTATATCTACATAGAAACACCCTATGTCTATTTCTCTCAACATACGTTGAGCCACATCATTATCCACGTTACCATCCACTACGACATTCATTTAACATTGCATTGATTTTCTATGGCTTTATGCATGCAATGTCTTTCCGTGATGTTCTGCAAAATGTGTGGAAAATATTTTCTTTCATGATGTTAGTATATTATCTACTATTTCTCAATCTATCAATTATATTATATTTAGCATTATATCTAAAAAGGAGCACTCTACTGTCTTTCTCTCAACATGCGTGAAGCCACATCATCGTTTACGTCACCATCCACTATGACATTCATTTAAACATTCTATTGATCTTCTGTGGCTTTATGCATGCAATGCCTTTCCGTGGTGTTCTGCAGAATGCGTGGGGAATATTTTCTTTCATGATGTTAGTATTTTATCTACTATTTCTCAATATATCTATTATATTATATTATATTTAGCGTTATAAAATTCTAGCTGCAACACGCTGGGAATCATCGAGTAATATTAATCGGGAGTCCAGGCCTTGGTGACGTGCTGATGGCGGGTAGATAACTAGGGCGCCGCCTGTATGATTATTCATGATGTCCATCCACTCAGCCAGTCAATAGGAAATACGCGTAGTGTGATCTTTTTACATGTATTTATTTATATTTATAGCTACAGTAATACAGTTGCGTTACCACACTACTCTGTCGATTGCTTAATTTCCACGGTATACCTAGCTGGATAAAACACGTCTTTCAGTAGTAGATTAGTGGTACACTGCTAAAAAGGAGCTTTTGTTGTAAAGAAATGTATAGAAGTATGACGTTTCTATGAAAGCAAGGGTTCTGCCGCATCTAGATTTCCGAAGGCTGACAACATGACCGGCTCTAAGGTGGATTTCCTTATTTTCGAACTTTTAGTGGCAAAAATATCTAAAAAAATAGCCTCTTGCTTTCCCACGCCTTCCAAGCAAATCATTTCGAACAAAATAATAAGGGATGCTATATATGATTTTGATTTCGCACCTCCAAATCTTATAATGCATTTGGTGACGCTGTGCCTCTGAAACCACAATGCAAATAGGAAGCAAAATGCAACAGCACAAAATGAAGATGAACTAATTAAACGACGACGACAGACACGCACAAATGCAACTGCCCATGCATTCATCCACAGATCCACTGCATGGAGGACGACGACACAGCTACCACCACCGGCCGGCATCCAGCGAGCAGCTATTCACCTTTATTATGTTTGCCCTTCTTGCAGTCATCCTCGCAGGTGCTCTTGCAGTGCTCGAAGACAGCGCTCACGCAGAAGTCGTGTGTCGGTGAATGGCTGCCGTCATCACAGTAGCCGTCGCACTGACGGTCGCAGTCACAGGTAGTTCCTGGAGGGCAGTTTTGGGTGCAGCCGGCCTTGCAGCCGACCAAGCACTTGGATATGTCTACACCGCCGGCGCCCAGGCAAGAGCTCGCAGCCTTGTCATTGCACATCGAAGGACACTTGGACATGCAATGCTCAATGCTGCACTCTGCTTGTCCTGGTTTTGGCGCCATGGATAGGACCAGCAGAACGACGACCAAGAAAATGGAAGCATAGGTAGTACCTGCCTTGTTAAGAGGGCTGCAGGCACCGAAAGCGATTATATATATGATGGTCTTTGTATGTGGATGCACAGAACGAAACTGAGGAGAGGAATGAAGCTCTATAGCCTGGTGGTGCTTAAAATGGTGAGTGATTCGGTGCTATTTATAGGCTCCACAACATGCACATTGACTTGATTTAGTATAGAGGGAATCCTGATTAATAACATGAGATGAGCGCAACGTGCACTGCGTTAGAATCTACACAAAAAGTAAAGACTAGCACATTGCTACGATCGAGGTAAATTTCATTTATGCTAATTGCACCGGCCATGTCGCTACAAGTATGAACCTAAGTTGACATGATCAAGTCCCCAGAGAGGTCCGATCTCAGATTCTTTTTTTACATATTGAGATCCATCCCTAATTAAATTTATTACTTCGTTTGCATTAGGTCGGATCTACGTTTATTTTGTACAGAAAGTACTTAAGCTGTGCCACTTTTTCTAATTCTACTTATATGGACTTCGATTTAGGTGCAAGCACATAGGGATTCTTCAGCAGTACGTACGTACTATTTTTCACCCATGTTTTTTCACAGCTTCTGGATCAACCGACTGTCAGCCTCTTTTGCCTTGCGCTAGGTAACGTGAATAGCGTAGAGTTCTTTCCAGGTTAATTAGATACAACTATAAACAGACGTGTCTTGCTATAGAGGTGATATTAAGCTGTTTTGCTACGAGGAGACGTTAGGAATGAGAATAAACTACTCAAAGAGTGAAGTGTCTAGTCATAGGATTAACTGCTACTAGTTTGTGTTTGTTTTTTATTCTCTAGGTTGAATGCTTTGTAAGGTAGAAGCCAGAAATTTTATTATCTCGATGTAACACTCTATAGGTTTCAATACAATATTCCATTTATCGAAAAGATAAGAGAGGAGAGAAAAACAATGGCCAATGTGTTACAGTGCAAGTTGGGTGAGTTTTCCATGAAGTACTTGGGTCTAGCCATAGATGATTCAATATTGACAAAAGTAGAGATGAATGGACCAGAGGAAAAGGTAGTCAAAGATTTGGAACATGGGGCTGTAATCACATACCTTATGGTGGATGGCAATTTTGATTAATGCTAGTCTCACTAGTTTCTATGTATGTCATGCGTTTTTACTAGATGTATAGCGGAGGTGCGGAGCCCATCGGGGACTAGATTCTATAAGGGGATTATTAATACTTAAGGACACGCGCGTACACTTCTCAAATATTTTTCGCAAACCTTTCACGGTACTAACAACAGGTTGATGTGTTTTCTAAAATAATTTTCTTTCCGACGTCTGTAATGTACCAGCAATTAATATAGTACATAGTACACTATTGCCACAGTAATAATCATATAAGACCAACTTCAATGGTTGTCTCTTCAAAGAATATAGCATTGTTTGACACTATTCTGGCACTATAGATAAAGTGGAATTTAAATTTGAAAAATACGATGAGAAAACTGCTAGAAATAGCCTAAGCACCCCATCGCCGATCTCCAGGAGGAATAGAACAGGATGTCAGGATGTTTCTATAGCACCTCGTATGTCTGACCGAACCAATTGGCCAAAGCAGCAGGTAGTCCAAACAAATTGAAAATTAAAAATAATCGATCGCTTGAAGTGTCACGGAAGGGCAAAATATAAACGATATTTTATCAGTCACGCAGCGGCGGCAACTTAATAGAAGGGGCTCTTGTGTTGGTACCCGACTTTGAAATGCAATTGTGATTTTGCTTTTACTTTTTCAATTTTGTGATTTTATCTTTTACTATTCACAAGTCCCTGCAATTTTGCCCTAGTCAATAGAAAAAATCAGGGTAAAAAACGCAAAAACTAAAGGTAAAATCACGTTGACTTGCCAAAAGTGCAAGGCAAAATTACAAAGTTAGAAAAGCGGGGACAAAATCACAATTCCATTTCAAGGTGGGGGTAAGAGCACCAAAAACCCTAATAGATAAATCTCACGGCAATAAATCCTAGATCCAATAATTAGTAATCAATAACAATCCAAAAAGATCTCTGATGTCAGATTGAATACAAATAGTTGCCGAGATAGATGGGATGCACTTACAAAAGTTACAAAAGATGCAAATCAATTCAAACTCTAGATATGCTCTTCCTCCTATTATGGCTCATTGGCTAAAACAAACCACGATAAGAAGACGGAGAACTCTAAAGAATTCAAGAATTCTGATGCACGACCAAGCAACAGTTTGATCATATGATCTCCACAAGCAAATGGATCAGTAGGAAATCTGAGAAACAACGCCCTCTTGGTTTTTGAAACGACCCCAATTCCGCGGTGCCGGAATCGGAGCTTTTTACAATATGCGATAGTCCCAGAACACATAAAAAGCTATCACATATAGTGTCACAGCATAGTATCAGCTCCAAACTCCACGAATTTAATTTATTATATACTGTACCTCGGCGATACTTCGGCTCGCAGGCCGGTAATTAAGCAAACAGAACAAACATCACGATCAGAGTAGCAGCGACGTAGTAGACCCCTCCACATGCATCCTTGAGCGTAGCTCCAGCCTCAGTCCTCGTACCAGTCGTCCCGTGTGACGATGTTATCCGGCTCGTCGTCACCTGAGTCTGCACGATAAGCGTGCAGGTCACTAGCCGAACACCCCAAGCAAGCCTATCTAGTAATCAAGTGGAGACTGGTTTCCTAGCAAAGCATAAAGAGAAAAGAGTGCTGTATATCCAATTGAATTCTCCGGGTAGTCGGTTCCACGACCGAATCCCGCTCTCGTCGCTTATCCTAGCACCTACATCACCTTACCACCAAAACACCTCTTCCATGCACCCTCTCATTTGTCAACTATTTCTGCGGCATGGGAAGCTCCCACCCGCCCATCCTCAACGGCCTCAGCCGGAATCCAATCACTCGAGGGAGAGAAGAAAAAAACCCATGCTAGATGAGATGAGTATTCGCCCTTGGTTCGTTCTTTGACCGGAGACGGCGGCTATACGTATAGATTATACACTCTCGAGAGGATTTTGTACATATGTACCCACACGAGATGGGACGAGGGCAGTGGCCAACTACCTGGGCCCGCCACACCGACGGATGAACTTCCCTTCTGGCACTTTCCCTGCTTTCCAGAGCTAAAAACTGTGCGGATATATCATCCACCGCACTCTCAGAACTGTGAGCTCGAGTAATCCCGGGGCCTCCGCGGGTCGAGTCTATCGGGGACGTGTGGCTGCATCACAGACCCACCATCGCCCCCTAACACTATCGCCTTACGCCTGCAGGTACATACCCTTCGGGAAAGTTCATGAGTCGGGTCTGAGGTCGCATGGTATGCACGAGTCATAGTCCAAGATGCTATCACCCCTACTCGGTCTTTAATTGGCGAGAACTAGCCTTCCATGGGTCGGTTGCCACCCTCTGCGGTGGGCCGCACACCACCACACACCTCACTCCTCTCAGGGCAGAGTTCTAGTCTCTCCCATTTAATCCGGTGCCGACTCCCGCCACCCATCTCACACACCATCTCGCTCTCATAAACCATCCACTTCACGCACGCCAAGAGTAATCACATCCCACCACAACATCACCTAACTCGCATCATGTTCATTTTATTAAGTTGGGTATTAGTTGTTCAAAACAATGGCATAAATAATATAATTATCCATGTGGGTTGGCTTAGTGCGGAGCAAAATCATTTTCACCTATGCAGTACTACCATTTGCACGTGTCTATGGGTATGGAAGCGGGGTGTTCGCTGACCTTGTTCGTCGGTGTTCTCCTTAGGCAGGTACTCTGGATCCTCCGAGTCGTCTTCCTGGTGCCCTGACTCTGGGAATAAGTTACGAGTAAGTACTAGCAGAAAGAATCAAATGAGCAATTAAAATGCAACACCAATCAACGAGACTTAGTCCCAAATGATAGAGAATGATTTTAGACGAGAGTAGGAGTTGGTTTCACAATTTTCGGAGTTGGAATGGATTTATTATGATTTATTGAAGTTTAAATCGGGTTTAAATAATCGAAAAGGTGAAACTGGGTGGGCTTGGCTAAGGAATTGGGATTCGGCCCGCTCAGCTCCAACTCCCTGGTTCTGCCCGCATTTCCGAGATGGGCCTCTCCCCTCTTTCCTTCCCCACTTGGCCCGGCTCGGCCAGCCTGCTAGCCCGGTCGGGCCCTTCTCCGGCCTGTTACTCCTCTTCCAGCCTGGCCGCTAGCGGGCCGGCTTTCCCTTTCCCTTCGGTCGGTCCGCTCGGTCTGGGGATCGGGAAACCTGAGCTGGGCTCTTCTCTCCTTCCCGCCTGTGGCCCAGCCCGTTTCACTAGCCGGATCGGTCTGCCTGGACGAGCACCGGGCGCGGCCCGCCACTGCAGCGCGCCCCGGTTCTTTCCTCGGCCCACTGTTCCAGCTTCCCCCCTGGTTCCCACCCCGCGCCACCTGTTCGTCGGAAAGTCCCCAAGGCTCCCCTCACCGGCGACGCTCGCTGCCAGTGGCTGCTACACACGGACGCGCGTCTCCTCTACCCTGCATCACCACGGTTCGAAGGCCGGCTTCTCACGGCTCAATTGCGCAGTAGCGGCGAGGTTCAGGCCCGCATACGGTCGCGCCCGCATGGCGGTGTCCTTCCCAGGCATCAAGTTGGCTCGGCGGCGCAGTCACGGAGTACCTCCGGCCGCGGCGGCTTGGTCAGGGTGTCAGGTAGGCTGGGTCTAGGCCGAGATGGTCAGTTTTCGCAGGATTGGAACTTCGCGCCCATGGCGACTTCGGGCGGCTTTCACGGACCTGAGTCCGGTCGCTCGGGTTTGGCACGGAACCACGCGAACACGGGATCGACCCGGCCGCGTCGGTGAGCGGACGTCTCGCGGAAAGAGCATGAGCGGACAGCATGGCAAACCCGCGCGCGGTGGTGAGTGGTGCCGGCCACGACGGCTACATCCCAAGCTCTCGACGTGGCGCGCACGGCGTGCACGACACGCGCGGCGCATGGGCTCGGACGGCTCGGAAGGACGCGGCTCAAGACCGGCTTCCGGGGGGGGAGGCAATTCAAGCGCAACGGCGCTCCTGGGTTAGTCTCTACGACGACCACCCGCGGCTTTGAGTCACGGCACGACGGCCGGCTCCAGGACGCCGCGGGGGCAGCACACGGACAGAGAGTGCTCGGAGAGCACGGGTCCGTGGCGGGGATTGGACTAGGGGAACGAAATCTTTCTCACCGTGCTTCTCTTGCCGACGTGAAGGTGTCCCGGCGAGGTAGAGGTGGCTGGGTACGGCGGAAGGTTCGGCTCCGGGTGCGACGGCTCCGTCGGACGGCCTTGGTTCCGGGACGGCGGTGTCCTGGTGCAGACGAGGTGCTGCTCCTCTCCGGGCTCGCGGCCTCCTTTCCCCTCGGCTGGTACTTCTCCGGTGGTGCGTCCCCCTCTGCTTCTCCGGCTCGGCGCCTTCCTCCTCGTCCCTCCCTCGCCGAATCCCTCAGTTGGCGGCGGTAGGGGAAAGGGGAAAGAATCCCCAAAACGGAGGCTAGGGTTCTAGGCCGCCTACTCCCGGCTTTATAGCGGTCTAGGGTTGCGATTGGGCCGGTGTGGAGGCGGATTCGCCTGGTGAAGGCGGAATCGCCCGGCGGCGCCATCTCTCTGCGCTCCCCTTCGTCTTCCTCTCTCTTGGAGCCCGACATGGTCACGCAAGGTGCGTGATCCGGGACCCGCACGACCGAGGCAGTTGGGCGCGTCCCTATCCTTTCCCTCGCCTCGACTTGGCGCGCAAGAAGGTGGTAGGCTCGGCGAGGTGTGGTCGCGCGCAGCGCCGTTCCGGCTCGGGTCCGCCTCGCTTGGTTCGGTGGAGAAGAAGGAAGGGAAGGCTGACTAGTGGGCCCTGCTTGTCAGCGGTCCGACCGGCGCGGGCCCTTCTGGCTGGGTGGAGACCGCGTCGACGCGCGTTGGGCCGGCGCGGCGTTGGCCCAGGTGGCGGGGTATGGGCGGAGAGGGTTGGCCGGCTGATGGGCTTGGCCCGGGTGGGGGTGATGGCTGGTTGGGCCGTTCTGGCCATTGAGGCCCTCTCCCTTTCAATCCATTTAGTGTTTATTCTATTTAGATTTAATTGAGATTGAATTTGGTTTGAATTGATCATACAACCAAAGAAGCAATAAAATCCAAAAGATGATGCATGGTTTGCACGAGATATAACATGTAGAAATGTTAAATTTACTAGCAACATAAAGGTGAACACTTAATTTAATTTAATTGGCAGATTTTAGTGAATTTAAAGGCAATGCACATCCAATAAGTAAGAAGAAATTTTTGGGTTGTGATTTTTAGGTTACAAAAAGTAAGGTTGTTACAGTTTTTTCGGATAAACCCTCGACCAAAATACACAATAAATAAAATTATAATCTACTGGGTACATGGGCATGGGCCAAGCTTTAAACCAAATGCAACAGATCGTCTATAGTTTATAGTACAAAAATAATACTATAGTAAATAGGATGGAGTTTGAACATAGACAATGATGAGATACACGACCGCAAAACTCAGCCTCAGACACTGAGACTAGTCGACTCAACCATACTATACCTTTATCCAAAAAAAAAAAAAAGAAAACAAGACTATGACACTCAGAGCCCTTCGCGAAAGCCCACAGGTCAGGCGTGCCCGTGAAAAATATTCTGTTCTGGACCTGACCATGCATGGCAATGGCAGAAATAAACAAACAGAAGGAACTTGATATGTGAAACTATATAGAATAGGAGATTTTATGGTGTTTGGAAATGTACTCAGCGGTAGCAGATGATACCACTATTATTTTAGACTAGTTCAAAGACCAAATATTTATCATGACTACTCTGCATGTGAATCTAAACTATAAAAGTTCTAGTTTAAAATAAATAAATTTTACTGCAGAGGTTTTTTTACCCACTTTTGTATCCACCCTTAGATTTAATTCGAATTACACATCTAATAGTTCATTTATTATGTCCTCACAAAACTTAAGTGGGCCTATTTTGTCCATTTTATGACCTTAAACTATCGCAGTTGTCCGGTTTTCATTCATTAACTATGAAACGGGCTAACTTAAGTTCTCAAACTAATCAAACTGGGCAAAATACGCCCTTGGGCCCGTTGGAAGTGGTATTGGATGGTGGCTTTCTGTTTTCAAAATAATAAAATTATGTTCAATTTGTAAAACTCATAATTAATTCATTTAATATGAAAAATATATCAGTATTTTTCTAAAAACATAGTCTATCTATTGGCGCTATGTTTGAAGATATTTGGAACCAATTTGTTCCTGTTTATAATGTTATATTTGGAGAAATACATTTAGGTGTTGGAATAAACCCTAACCCAAATATCTTAAAATTGAGCACCAGATGAAAGAATTTGGTAATATTCACATTGGTTTGATTTCAAATAATTAATTGCAAATTTATAGAGATTAAACAATGTTTTATTATTTATAAAAATAGAAAATCACCCTCTAATACCGCTTTAACATGGTACGAGGGGGTATTTCGTCCGGTTTGGTTAGTTCAAGGGCCTGTGTTACCTAGTTTTGTAGTTTTGTAGGACAGTTCAAGGTTGTCCAATAGACTTTTCCCTTATCCCAGCGGTGAAAAATACCAGAACCATACAAATATGGCACAAGTCTTGGTTCAATATCCTTGGATGTTCAATATAATCAACTCCTTGTACGCGTTTTATTGAAGCAAGAGACACATTGCTGACTAGGAAATATGGTCGACGTGGCCAACCACTATCGAGCACAACAATCAGCAAAGATCTATCCCTCGTCCAGAAACACTTCGGTGTGAAATTACTCATGAGCAAGCAAGACTATTAACAAGTTATTGGAGAGATGTTGATGACCTATCTCTTATGCATGGTTACGCATAGATAATGTTTATTCGGACCCTCACGTTTTCTCCTCCTTCACAGACTCTCTTTTTCATTTTTTATATACCTATCGTATAGAAATATGAGTCTTAAATTTATGGTTAGTCTACGGAACACACAGTTATGCATAGCCACATGGAATGTTTTTTCAGACTATCACATTTCATCTTATTACTTTTTATGGACTATCTTTTTCTTTTTTGAAAACCAAACTTACCCATCTACATCACATAAACATAAAAACATAATTACAATACATGCCATTTATTAACAAAACTGATATTATATAGTTAAAGATATATGCTATACTCCCTCCATCCCACTAAATAAGGCGTACTTAAGTGTTCACTCAAACCAAGACTGTAAACAAATAAATTTTTCTGCCTAAAAAGTCAAAGATTCTGATTAGAAAGCATCAAGAGCTCACCACATAATGTTCTGCGTACTTAAAAAGAAGCAATAGCCAATTAGCCATGGCACGGTGGCACACCAAACCTGCCTTTACATCCAATAAATGAATTAGTATTGACTCCCTTGTTTTTAAGCGAATAGCTTTAGTGAGCACAAACTCACAACTACTCAAATTTTCCTAGTTCAAAAAAAATTCCAAAGCGTTGGATTTGGAAAAAAAATGGATGATGCATGCCCCTAGGATGCTCGTTACCTTCTCAGATCTTTTGTCCAACTAGAACATATTTTGGAAGGTAATGAATAATGCGGTATACAGGCAAAGCCTTCATCGCTTATCCTAAATACCATCTTACTGTTACTAATCGAATGTTTTAAAAGAAAGACTATTTTCAAAGCACGCTAGGAACAGAAGATAAATCCTAAAAATTTTCACAATAATCAGAACCGACCATCAATTGACATATTAGAATATTGATAGTCATTTGATCTATTTTCTAAGTAATTACCCACCTCTGCTTTTATGAAAGGTCTTGAGTTTAACTCTCAACAAAAGCAAATATCTTCTTTTTTGCAGATTTACTAATTGAAGGTTCTAAAAGAAACACTATTTTCAAAGCACGCTAAAAAAAGATAAATCCTAGAAATTCTTACAATAATTAGAAACATCCGACCATCAATTGACAGATTAAAATATTGATAGCCATTAGATCTATTTTCTAAGTAATTACCCACCTCTGCCTTTATAAAAGGTCATGAGTTCAACTCTCAACGAATCCAAATATCCTTTTTTCAGTTTTTTTTTCCATTTCAAAATTTACCTTCAGTTTTTGTTCGTTTTTTCATTAAAAATGCTAGAAACATTTCCATCATCACAAGATGCACTTGAAAAGAAAATAAAATCATAGATATTCTCACAATAATAAAAAAACATCCGATCATCAATTGACAGGTTGGAATCTTAATAGCCATTAGATTTGTTTTTCTAAGTAATCACCCACCTTTGTCATTATCAAAACAATATTAAATAACAATCTTTCCATCCTCACAATATGCACATGAAAAGAAAATAAAATCATAGATATTCTCACAATAATAAAAAAACATCCGCTCATCAATTGATATGTTGGAATCTTAATAGCCATTAAATTTGTTTTTCTAAGTAATCACCCACCTTTGTCATTATCAAAACAATATTAAATAACCCTAAAACTACATCTTAATTACTCACTCTGTCATTATGAAATAAAATATGAAATAACACCCTAAATTTATACCTATACGCTCACATATGCTATTACGATAGATAATACCAAATAGTCCCTCTAAATTATATCTAAATTATTCACCTTAGTTATTATGACTGATAATACAATGAAAGTGACCCCTCAAATTTATATTAAAATTATCTACTGTCAAAGATTATCTAAATCAGTTAAACATACATATAAAATAGCAAGAAATGCTATTATAAAAAACTATGTATAAAAATAAATTTTTATTTGTTGCACTGTAACCCATAATACATTTGCGATCGCACGGGTTGATAGACTAGTAGCATATCTTCATAATAAGGGGAGCCAAGAGAAAATATAAATGAAAAAAATCCTGCAAGACATAATACACAGCTTGTAGTAAATTTTCCTTGCATAAAAAATCCATCAAACATAGGTTATGAAACTGAAGAAACAACTTATTAGCACACCACAACAGAAAATGTTATATTTGTGACTTACCAGAACAGTTTAATCAGTACACATTCTTTTTATAAATGGCTTAAGTAACTGATCAATATTAATGAATCTGACAAACTGACAACTTGCAACAGAATTGGTTTCTAATCTTTATTTGCGGTGGAGTTACAGGGTCCTACTTTGTGCATCATTTAAAGCAGAGAAAGGAAACACATACAGCAGTTTCAAAGTGCTCATTTATCAAGAAATATGCTAAAAATTGAGACCTGCGACTTGGGTTCATAATCACTGCTGAAAATAGAGTTGCCAATAGAATATGCAAGATTCCAAGCTGCTTCAATATGTGAAACACACTGCTTGCATACCATAGGAGATAAGAGATGAGATTGAACTGAAGTAGAGATGCTAAGGGGTGTAACAAAATAGACAAGTGCAGGACAGTGTCTCCTATGCTTCCACAATTCTATAGCTACAGTATTTTGAAATGGCAGACAGTTATCTGAATCTAAAATATAAAAGATTCAAGATGTGTTAGAACAAGGGCATACCAATCACATTTGTCAAAAACTGGAGGATTAGATTTCTTTGGGAAAGAAAATACAACATAAATGGTTTTACATGGTATTTTACCAAGTTCATCAAGAATGAAAGAAAAACTTGGTTATACACCAAAGCAAGAAAGAAATCAAGGTAAGTGGTGTAGGCATTCAACCTCATGACCAATACGTTCTCTACTGATCTTGGTACCAATAAGTTCCAACTTCACCTTTTCATCAGATGCAGCTTCCTTAAAATCTTCAGCTAAAGTAAAGTTGAATCTAGCAGCTGAGAGAGGCAAGCATTAGCCTGTGCAAAGAAAACATGGTTTTTGGTTCGTTTGGTTCTTTCTCGCCTCGCACGGGATCTACCCAAGCTCACCTCCTTTTTTACTATCCCTGGAAGGCAATTCAGACAGCTTGAAAATGGTTCATTTGGTTCTTTATTTCTTGCTTCCCTATAAGCTCTTTCTTCATCCGTCTTGATAATGGTCAACTTATTATCTGATGACTGATGTATTGTTAATTCGGAGCACAGATATTACCATGATGCATGGATGTGCCTGATCTGAACATCAGCAGCAGCATGGACCTGTAGAGTCACTTTTTTTTCAGCTAGCAGGGTCTTCCACGAATAATCGATACCCAAGTATCAATTCTCCGTGCTCGAATATGTCTGGGTTATTCCACGCCCCAGTTATTGATATCATATATCAATATTTTCATAGCTTTTACCTTGATATTATTTATTATTCCCTATAATATTTTTGGATCTTGGCCGAATTGCATATCCATTGGATCAACGATATTTTTATCATCTACGGATTCAACAATATTCTTTTCATCTTCTAATTCTATGTTGGGGAAGGTTAATTTGTGATCTATATATGCTTTAGATTTTTTTCTATATTTGCGGTAATATCATGCATTTCCAAATTGACCTCTTTTAGGACTTGTTCCCTTGTATCTTTCTACCATTGTGAACCTAGATACTTAAGCAGTTCTATCATTTTCCATTCAAAGTATTTTTTATCTATAGATTTAGTATTTTTCTAGAGAAGCTGCTTATATGAAGGCTTCGAAGATGAACATTCAGCCTCTATGGTCTTTGCAGGAATGATGAAGAAACATAAAAGCATTAATAGGACTTAACCTATGTCTTCAGTCCAAATAATAAGTTATGAATATTTCCCCTGAATACTTTCAAATTAAAAGTCAAAAGTTGTATGGTACTGGATGATGTTCAGGAATACATACTGGATAACTTTTGGCACCAATATAATAATGAAAAGAATAAAATGAGAAATTTTCTTTTAGTATTAAATAGTTTAGCCAAATATTTCAATACCATAGATATAGCAAAGACCAAGTCACCATCCATTATTCCAAGTCCCCAAGAATTATGAGAGCAAAAGTCTTTATATATCATATATGATGGTCCCAGCCAAGATTATATTTATATCTTGCAAAGAAATCATTATGCAAAAAGCAAAGGTAAAACCTGCAACAATATCTTTTATGAAATATCTTGATATCATCGAAGCATTAGAAAAGGCAAGAAAATATTTAGGAGCAGATTTTTATATTGAGCCTCTTGCAAAAACTTATATACAAAATTATAAATGTAAAAAGACAACAAAATTAATATATCCAAAATTCATCACTCTACAACCCATAAAGGCTGAATGTTATCTTTGAAGCCTCCGTATAAGCAACTTCTGTAGAAAAATAGATAAAGAATACCTTGAATGGAAAATGATAGAACTACTTCAGCATCTAGACGCATAATGGCAGAACGATATAAGAGAACATGTCCTAAGAGAGATCAAATTGAAAATATATGATATTACCGCACATATCAAGAAAACAATCTGAAGCATATATAGATCAGAAATTAGCCTACCCCAACACAGAATCAGAAGATGAAAAGAATATTGTTGAATCTGAAGATGATAAAAATATTGTTGATCCAATGGATATGCATTTCAGCCAAGATTCAGGAATATTATAGGGCGGAATAAATAATATCAAGGTAAAAGGTATGGAAAATTTGATATACGATATCAATAATCAAGCGTGGAATACCCCCAAGGCATATACGTACGTGAAGAATTGATACATGCATATCAATTATCTGGGCGTGGAAGATCCCTTCCACTAAAAAAACAGGGTGTCTAAAAAAATCGCACCCCTATCCGTGGCAGGGCAGCGTGGGCTTGACTCGGTGCAAGTCGCAAGGAATTCCAGATTCCAGTGCAAGTCACAAAGCTCCAAAATCCAGCGCAAGTCATGAAGCTCTGAGTGACATGGCGCAGAGAGTTACTAGGTGTTTTGGGTATGGGCGTACCACCATTCGCGAAACCGTCCGCATCTGCTCCGATAAGAAACCGAGTTCATCGTCCGTTAAGCGAAGCTAAATAAGGAGCGCACACATTCGCAACTATAAAAAGGTCAAGGGTGGAATGGCATCGTCATTCGATATCGGCAACCGAAGCAGCAGCAGTAGCCACCAGAAGCAGCAGCCGTAGCCACCGGACAAGAAGGTATATGCGAATATTATAGCCAGATGTATATCATAAAAATATTAATTTAAATTTTCTAATTATATCCGACTCACGCACACACAATATGTTCTGGTGACTACTGCCGGTTGTCGATGTCGAATGCCGATGATGTTTCACCCTTTTATAGATGCAGATGTGTGCGCTCTTCCTTTATTTAGCTTCGCTTAGCGGATGTTGAACTCAGTTCCTTGTCTAGACAAACGCGGATAGCTTCGTGAGCGGTGGTCACGCCCATACACAAAATACCTCGTAACTTGCGCCTTGTTACTCAAAGCTTCGTGAATTGCACTGGAATATGGAATCAGCTCTACTTGCACCGAGTCAAGCCCACGCTACACTGCTGCGGATGGGGGTGTGACTTTTGTACATACACTATTTTTTTACAGTTAGTAGGGTCTTCCACACCCGAATAATTGATACGCATGTGTCAATTCTCCGGGCACGCATATGTCTGAGGCGCATTCCATGCCCGATTATTGATATCATATATTAATATTTCCATACCATTTACCTTGATATTATTTATTCTGTCCCATAATATTTCTGTATCTTGGCTGAATTGCATATCCATTGGATCAACAATATTTTTATCATCCTCATATTCAACAATATTCTTTTCATTTTTGATTCTATGTTGGGGAGGTTAATTTCTGATCTATATATGCTTTAGCTTCTTTTTTGTTATTTGTGGTAATATCATGTATTTCAAATTTGACCTGTTTTAGGACCTGTTCCCTTATATTTTTATGTCGTTGTAGGTCTAAATGCTAAAACAGTTTTATCATTTTCCATTCATGTTATTCTTTATCTATAGGTTCAGTATTTCTTTGCAGAAATTGCTTATACGAAGGCTTCGAACATGAATTTTTTGCCTTTATGAGTTGCGGAGTGGCAACTTTTGGATATATTAATTTTGAAGCCTTTTTACATTTATAATTTTGTATATAAGTTTTTACAAGAGGATCTATATAAAATCTGCTCCTAAATGTTTTTTTGACTTTTTTAAGGCTTCGCTCATATCAAGATATTTCATAAAAAATATTATTGCAGGCTTTACTTTTGCTTTTTGTATAATGATTTTTTCGAAAGATATATACAATCTTGGTTGGGGACCATCATATATGATATATAGAATCTTTTGCTCTAAAAATTCTTGGGGACTTGAAATAATTGATGATGACTTGGTTTTTGCTATATTTATGGTATTGAAATATTCAATTAAACTACTTAATATTGAAAGAAAATATCCCATTTTATCCTTTTCATTACTATATTGGTGTAAAAGTTATCCAATATGCATTCTTGGACATCATCTAGCACTATATGACTTTTGACTTTAAATTTGAAAGTCTTTGGTAGAAATATTATTAACTTATTATCTGAACTGAAGATATAGGATTCAGTCCCATTAATGCTTTTCTCTTTCTTCGTCATTCCTGCAAAATAGATGAACAGGAAAATAGGTCAGGTAATTTATTACCCTTTCCCTTAATATGCTCAAAAATAACTTCATATTCATTTCCAGTAATAATATCTTCAAATAAAACCCATCTACGTGTTGAGCTCTCTTTGCTATTTATTTGATTATAATATTTCATATAGCTTCACAGTCTATTCTAACTGTAAATTCTTTGAAACCTAAATATAGCCGAAAGGCATTTATGCCATATATGACTGCTAATATCTCTCAATCAGAATTATTAACCGTTTTTTATTTTTAACTTCCTGAGGCATATCTATGTATCTTTTCTTCTACCATTGGGGAATATTTATTTGGCTTTTGTTTCAATATAGCTCCCCATCCTGATATTGATGCATCTGTTTATATGATAAAATAATATTCATCTAAACGGAGTTCTAAAGGCTTTAGGTTTTTTACCTTTTCTTTTATGATTTTTACTAGTTTGACATCTTCTGAATTGATATACCTTTGCCCATTCTTCTTTAGCTTAGCAGATAATGGACCAGCAAGCTTTGCTAGGTTATCAATATAGTTTCTAGCATAGTTACAATTCCAAAGAATTCTTGAAATTTTTCTTATCTTCCATTTTATCTGGGAATCTAAGGATCCTTTTTGCAACATGCTCTTGTAGGAATATTTTATCTTCACCTATTTCATGGCCAAGGAAATTAATCCTTTCTTTGCATATTTCCATCTTCTTTTTAGATAATATAAGCCCATTTTGATCTACCTTTCTAAAGAATACTTCCAAGTGAGCAATATGATCCTTATATGTTTTTGAAAATACTCAAATATCATCTATATAGACTAGTATATATTCTTGATTTTCATTGGATATATTCTACATCTTCCTTTGGAATAATGCAGGGCATTTTTCAAACCTAGGGACATGACAGTCCATTCATAATGTCCAATGTTGTCCAAGGAGTAGATTCTTTTGCCATTTTACTTGCCAAAAACCATATTTTAAATCAAAATTTGAAAAATATTTACTACCTTGGATCCTATTTATCCATTCTTGTTTATTGGAAATATTATATACATCATATATAGTATTTATCAATGAGCCTTTATAATTTATAGCATAGATGTACGTGCAACACGCACGTGCTGTCAGATGATCGATCAGGCAAAAGAAAGGAGAAAAAAGAAAATAGAATTAAAGGAAGGAGACCTGATTGATTGGCTCATTCCTTTCTCATTAAAACCAAGAGAAGGAAAGTAACACATGGGTGTGGGTATAAAATGAGGTGAGAAATAAAGAGAGAAAGGGGATGAAACATTTTGCATTGTTAGTTTTGAACCTTTCCACCTCTTTCCAATTTTTTCCAAACTGCACAGTGGGGCCAGCGTGATAGGTATACCCATGCCTTTCTATGTAAAAAAGATTTTTACAAAACTCGCTCTTTTATAGCGTAGATTACCATTCTTGATTTTCCTCTAGTGATTTCATTATGATTTCTTACTATAAAGGTACTATAAAGGCAGCGGATCTATGCGTACTTCTACTTCCTCTTATTGCTTTTAATTTCAATAATTCTTCAATATGCATTTTGAATTCTATCATCTCCTTCTTCATAGCTTTCTGTCATCTCCCTACTTGTAAAATCGTCTCCTTTTTTCTACACTTCCACGCGTAGAGAACATAAACGAGAACTACTCTATAAGCCTTTCCGACAATTTCTCTAGCATAGAAACTCATACCATATAATCAGATCTTTAGCACACAAAAATTTAAAGAAAAGCTATTTTATTACTATAGCTTTCTGTCCCGAGAAGCTTCAAAAAATTGAGAAAAAGAGGGATTGTTGTTACCTTATAGCCAGCTGGTATTACAATAATGGACGCTGCAGGGTGCATGGAGTACAAGTAGTATTATGTGAAGGTGCTCACAGGGACCCTCAGACTCTTCCTAATGTGCCTCGCTCTCTCCTGTAATGCGATCTTGCACTATGGTATGGCATCTCGTTATATAGCAGCGCGAGGAGCTCTATATTCCGGTCTTCCCTGGTGGTCTGGTGGATCTTTTTCCCGCAGTGACGTGCATGGCTTATCAACTCCAGGCAGGTAAGTATTGGGTGTGTTTAGATCCCTGAAAACTGGCATTGTTCTGAATTGAAAAGCATTGTAGCACTTTTCGTTTGTTTATTGTAAATATTGTCTTACCATGGTTTAACTAGGCTCAAAAAATTCGTCTCGCAAAATACATCTAAACTGTGCAATTATTTTTTTATTTCATTTACATTTAGTACTCTATGCATGTGCCGACATTTTGATGTGATGAAAAATCTTTTTTTTTGCATAGTAAAATTTAGAAGAAATTTTTTAATCTAAACATGACCATTGTCCGGAGGCTAGCCTTCTCGCGGACTCTTGTATTTTCATGTCACAAGTTCCGATCCTACAAGTTCCGATGCGCTGCAGCATACTGCTCCAGATTTTTGAGCGGTGCCTTTGTCTTTTCTGTTTTTTTCTCGCTTTCTCACTAGTACAATACATTACCTTTTGTTATTTTGAGTAAATATTTGGCAGCAAATATCTTTGGATTTTGCAATGTGCCTTGGCGCCCGAAAATATTTGGAAGCTTCACAAGTTCACCGTCCGTTAATGCTGAGACTATGTACAGTGAAACGTGTAAAAAGACTGCTTTTAGCGCTACTGTATATAGAGAGAAAAGTTGTTAAAATAGTAGATAAACAAATTATATAGACAATATGTTGCACATAGTCTAAGCTAATCTTCTAGCTATGTGGGATAATCCAAACGGACTGCTCTGCTTGCCCTTTGCCGTAATGAAACACGTAAAAAAAATGCCCAAAGACGCTCCTACGTAAATTTGGTAATAGCAAAACAGTCGCGGCAAGGTTTAGATATCATCCTTCAGTTCTACAAATTACTTTACAGCCTTACCCAAAGGCGTTCCTCCTACATAAATTTTGTAGTAGCAGAACAGTCGCGGCAAGGTTTAGATATCATCCTTCAGTTCTACAAATTACTTTACTACCTTACCCAAAGGCGTTCCTCCTACATAAATTTTGTAGTAGCAAAACAGTCACGGCAAGGTTTAGATGGTGCTTCTCATCCTTCAATTTTAACAAACAAAATTTCAGTGATACTACCATACTCAATAGGTGGCTGAGCTTGACAGGCTTAATAGTTATAGCTCCAGAAAAGATAATTATACCATTTACCGCACTGATTAAATCTCATTATAATCTATGGATGGGTTCATGAACTGGCCCTATTTAGAACACATGAATTATTTTTCCTATTCCTAGTTTTTCATGTGAAATTTCTACACGATTTGTGTGAGATTCATGTGTCCAAACCAGCCAGACAGAATCTAGCCCATATGTTGAGGCTTTGGTCAGAACCTTGACATTCATTCCAATACCACAACTTTGCATGTCCAGATTCCAGAGCTGACAAAAGAGACCATGTCATCTAATAGACAAATAGATTCTGCATTTTAAGCGAACAGGAAATGCACAAGCCTTACATAGAACGAATAGACATAACCATGACATCTACACACAAATTTAAGTGCATTGCTCACACGTACAAAAAGGATGGGTATCATCAAGAATGTTGACATACAGTCATTTCAGTGCCGTCATCAAATTTTCTCAGCATTTTGTATTAATGTATGATAGATGGTTATACGGTTCATATCCCGCCGACAACAGGAAAGCGCATTTGTATCATTTCTACCTACAAACATGAGCCATCTAGTTCAAAAACTGTACATGCCTCTAAATTCCAAAGATGAAGAGTGTCAAAATTTAATGCTACTCTTTTTCTACAATGTGAGCGTTTGGTCTCCACACGAATAGCGAGCACTTCTTTTGAACCGAATAGCATAAGCACTTTGATATCCCATTTGCATCTATGTCGCATATCTTACATGGAAATCATCCAATGATCATCAAATTGAAGTATATAAGCCACACAAAAAATCACCTAGAACCAAGAAAAGGCTATATCAGACAATGTTAGCAGTATAGTAAATAGCAGAGGGTCTTAAGTCAAGAATCGAATACCAACCTGTCAATCACAATGCATCTGCACTCTTACCACCTCTCTTGCTAGCTACTTCACAGAGTCGGCAAGGTAGTGTGTCAAGGCTCATTTCACGTGCCCTGCCAAAGTTACCCAACACACCACACCGCCTCCATGCATGGTATTCTGCATAGGCTACAGGGTCATTTGCAAGCGTTCTCACAAATGATGCCAATTCTTTGAGTGAGCTGAATTTGGAGGCATCTATAATAGAATTAGGGGGAACAAAATCCCAGACATTGGATGTCCCAAAGTATATGGGCACTGACCCAGCCTCCAAAGCATAGAATAACTTCTCTGTCACATAACTTTCAGTCTTCGTGTTCTCAATTGCAAGAACAAACTTGTAATGTGACATTGCACAGTGTAGGTGATCCCACCAGTGTGGTGTGCCATTATCACTGGTGGAGCAAACCGGATACATGGATAACGCCATGTCAGGACCACCAACATTGTTCAAACATCTTCCAAAGGAATGGTGAGGCACTAATGACAGGAAGTCCTTTGCAAGTTTGTCTCTATGAGGAAGACACCTTGAAGATGACCAGTAAATAAGTGCATCCTGGTACCAGACAGGAAATCAGGAGTTCAGAAGACTAAACCAACACAAGAAGATAGTATTACTACAGCAGAACTGATTATATCTGAGACTGTACAACACTGATTCAACAGCAGACATGCACAATTTCATCCGACAACAATTTATGAACTGATAATCATAGCATGTCACCACTCCTTTTTTACACATACAACCATTTGAGTACAACTCAAGATCATTGGATCATTTAGATGCATGGTAGTACTTGAGTTTTACTCAAATGATTCTACTCAAAGCATTCTAGCGATGCCGCTGGGCAGATTTTGGGTAAACCCAATCCCAAGCCACAATTATTTATACCCATCCAAAACCATCCCACCCATACCCAATTTTATCCATCCCTGTACGGGTTACCCAACAGGCACAAGCAAGCAGTGAACTGAGGGGTTTAGCCATGCAATATCACCTACTGGGGAATGCAACAAGATGCAGACTACAAATGACACCAACGAGGAGCAGCAAGATGTCGACACCTCCTCTGTCTCCCTGGCAGGATCAGTGGTAATGTGGGTGTCAACACCTCCTCTGTTTCCCTGGCAGGATCAGTGGGTACTGTGGGGACCTGGGTATTATCTGTTCATACCCTGCCCATGCCCACACTGAAAATGGGTAAACCATAGTACCATACCCTCCCCAGACCGTACGGGTAGGATTTGGGTGTGGTCCACAGGTATCCAGTGGCATTGCTAAAGCATTCCCCACCTTGGGAGACCACTCTGGTCTCATCCACTATATACTGGAATTCAGGAAAATCCTTTAAGGTACAAGTGCATGGGAACCTGCTAGTTTTTCTAGAATGAATTAAGACTATGTATGCAATGTAAGAACATTCTGTTGTGTTTTTACATTTGTATCGATTCTGTTCCAAATAATGATGGAAAGCAACCATGGAATCATGTGTGATACTCATATTAAGTAAAAACGGTTGGAATTAGGTAGCGCAGAGCATCCAAATACTACATTGATCAGGCAAGCAAAAGGCTGACTTGATATTATTATGCCAGGGAATTTATTCTTTAAAGATTCTAGACTTACATTTCTCTTTTCAATTGATATATGGTAACTACGGCTGGTGTGAAATGATTTTCCAGCATATGTAACTTGCACATCATCATCGGCATGGTAACCTATAAAAATGTCTTCAAAACCAGTTGGCTTCCTACTAGCTTCCAGATCCAGATAAGCACGAAGAGGCAGTCCTTTCATTCTCTGGAAACATGTTACAGAACAATTGAAAGTGAGAACCAGATAGATGAATATAGAATATACTTAATCAGTTAACAAATACAATGAAATATATAAACAATATATTATTAAAAAGGAGGGATAGTGTTTGATTCCGCATAAGTCCAATGAAAAATGGCAAGCATGAAACGCTGCAGCAAAGCCACTGACCAAACATTTAGCAACCAACTGACAGAACACTTAGCAATGGTAGTGTAAGTAAGTATGATGCAACGGGAAAAGGCAGCAAACAATCTACAATACAGAAACTTCCCAATGCATAAATGTTATATACTCACATCAAACACCTGTCTGCATTTTTCATTAATGCACTGGGGCAGTCAGAAGCAATTTTTATGTTTCATCAATTTACTCCAACAAACAATTGCATCATGAATGCATCCCTCATTTCAACAAGAAACTTAACATCAGCACCAAAAGTTCGCCAAATGGTATCATCAGGTGTACACATCACTTGAAAATCATTTTTAACCTGCCAACATTTTGTAAAAGGGGAAATAAGCTACCATCGATACTTGGTAGATACTCTTGCCTTTTTTTTCAACAGAAATGGTTCCCATTTGTGCATCATTGTATTGATATGTACCATTTCTCATTCCAGCACAGGAACGTTACTGAGCAAGGATCAGAATTCATCACCCATTCAACTCTAAGTGAAGTGTTCAAGTACCCGAATCCACCAGCTATCAAGTACCAATTCATCGTAAATAGCCAGCTCAAGGCTGACGCCTCATTTCAAGGGAACAGGCGTTCTTCGCGTGGTGCCAGGACAAGAAAAGGGAGGGGAAGAGGCCGGGGTACCTGCGGCGGCGGCGTGGCGCCCTCGAAGAGCAGCACGTCGGGGCGGTCGACGGCGGCGGCGGACTTGCTCCACACGCAGCTGACCCCACAGCGGCATGTGTAGACCCCGTCGAGCGCATCAGGGATCCACGTCCAGCCCTTGACGAGCACCCCGACGTGGCGCGTCGCGAGGTCCCCGCACCTCACCGCCACCCACGCCGCGCCGCCGGTGATGGATACGTGCGGCTCCGCGGCGCCGGTGGCGGTGGCGGTGGCGTTGGCGTCGGCGGCGAGCTTGGCGCGGATGCGGGGGCAGCCGACGGCGGCGTCCCAGGAGTTGAAGGCCTCGAGGAGGGAGGTGAAGGGGTCGCGGTCGCGGGAGCCGACGGAGTCGAGGGCGGTGGGGAAGCGGGTGCCGGAGCCGGCGCGGAGCGGCGCGGGGTGGGTGGTGGAGAGCGAGGAGATGGAGGGCAGCTCGAAGTAGCCCGAGAGGAGGAGGAGCAGGATGGCCGCGGACGCGAGCATCGGGAAGACGTAGTTGATGCGCTTCCGGAAGAGCATCGGGGACCGCTGCCTGGGACCGCCGCCGCCTCCCCCGCTCGCCGGAGCCCGGAGGAGCGAGAGATCTCGGAGGAGGGGGAGGCGAGGGGGACGGATCGGAGGAGGCGACACAACGAAGGGGCTCTTTTGCAAAATTGGCAGGGCTTCCGTCTCCGCCTTCGTCTTTCGTTGGGGTGGTTTTCTGTTTAGGTCCTTGGAATTAAGGAGTTTTACAGAGCAGTGGTTGGAATGGCTGGTAGTAGGTCGGGAGCGGTGGCCGGCGGTTGTTTACAAATTCCGACGACTTTCAAAGTACGTCTGCCTCCGTCGGGTCCAACTTAGACATTGACTATTTGACTTTTTTATTATATAGAAATGTGAAGAAATAATAAATAAAGATACAAAGATATAAAATGTGCGGACCGTGTACGCAGCATACATTAGCATTTTCCACGATACCAAAATTATGGCTACATTTGTTTTATAAAACTTGTTCTGTTGTTAATTGTTTGATCGTTCACTCTTATTGTATAGGTTTTATTTTTTGTTTTATATATAAATGCTCCTGACTAATGTCTTATATACTCACTTCGCTGACTAGTCTAACCAATCGGGTTTTCCAAAATGATCTAATCAATGGGGTTTCCCAAACAATCCTATCTGGCTATTTCTGTACTGCCTTCGTTCAATAATACTTGATGTTCCGACCAACTATTTGAACTTGAAATAGGCTAGAAAATATTATCTGAATGCCATTTAAATAAAAACAGAGGGAGTAGTTTTTTTTATGAACCTAGCTAATCCGTATCAACTAGTAGTATGAAACGCAATCATTGTGGTAAATGGCGGCATGCATATGTATACGTACATTTTGGATGGTTGATTAGAATAGCTGGCAAACCATATATGTGTGTATACAGAGGGAATATAAATACGTCGCTCTGGAAATAAGATTGTATAAAATAAAAGTGCACAGTCTATGGAAACCGACTTTGATAAGGTATCGAACGGCTAGTTTGGATTGATATATGGATTATGGTTGGAATAGAAATGTGGTATGTGTCTACGCAATAGAGATTTCTATGATTTATACTTATCCTCACTGATTCAAATAAGGGATAAGGTTATCCCTAAGACTGATCTCAGCAGCGCGCATATCCAGCCGCGCAAAGCACTGTACCATGAAATTGCGTGCCACTCCCATCTCTTGCATGTGGACACAACGGCTTTTTGGGCGGCGCTGATAGGCGTACTGCTGAGATCAGTCTAAGTACATTTCCTTCTGGAGACAATGAGGCAGTGCGCTCTGAGATGGGCTGGGTTGCAAAGGTGAGCTCAGCGACCACGAGGCGTTCAAAGTCCTGCGGGCGAGGAGCGCAATCATTTTCCCATGCAAGATAAGCAATGCAGACCCCTTGTGGCCTGTCCTTTGGAACGCAGCAATTTTGAGAAAAATAATTCAATTCCAATGAAAGACACAGAAATCACAAAATTCGTGTTCCAAACGGAGCCGAAGATGATGAAACAATCGCGCAGAGTCCTTTTGTTTGAATGGTACGAGTAGCATAAAAATAACGCTGCTGTTACCAGGATAACAAAAAGTTGAGGGCCTATTTAGTAGCATAGTATTTTAAAACTATGGTATCAGAATCCTATAGTATTTTTTGGTTGTAACATCAATATCGTGGTTTTATCATGCTGCGGTAAAAACACAGTATGGCTTAAAACCAACGGCCATTTTGTTTGACTGTAAAACTGTTGTATTTCAGAATATGCCAGTGTATTTAGGAGTCTAGAATTAGCGTTGGAGGAATAACGACACCGTCTCAGGAACAGCGATACATGAGAGTTGAGACACGCGAGAGAGGGGGTGGCAGCGGAAGCTCGAGCTTCACGCCGCCGGACGACCGGTGGCTGTCGAGGAGCTTCGCCAGCGCCTGCAGGTCTCCATGCCGCCATGCCGGAGCCACCGCCCCTGACGGGCGCGCCATACGGCCCCGGTTGCCAGAGCTGCTGCGGCTGTTGGTGGTGGAGGTGGTGCGTCTGCTGGACCGCCGCGGCGGCGGCGGGTCGAAGAGCGCACACAGGTCGACGGTGGTGGAGACGCTTGAGCCGCTGGGAGAGCCCAGGGCCTGCGCCTTCTTTTGCCACGCAGGGGCGCTGGGAGAAAGAGGGGGTCCATGGATGCGTAGATGGATGCGGAAGTACGGGGCATTGCCGGTGGCTGAGGGAGTACGGGGCGCCGCCGGTGGCCCAGCGCTCCTTGAACTCCACCTCAATCCATCGGAGAGAAGGTCGATTTGGATCCGGTCCAAGTCCAGCGTGTTGATAAGGAAGTTTTTTTTTTTTTTTGAGAGGGATAAGGAAGGGTTGAGAAGGGGAATAAAAAAGGTACGAGTGAACAGCGCGGGATGGAAAAATAGAGCACGCATCAAGGACGGGCGCGCGCACGCGGAACAGCGCTCCGTCAACCGAAAACTTTGGTACCGAATATAGTTTCAATACTAAAAAAGACCGTGGTTCTAAAAATACTATGGTATTTAAAACTGTGGTTTTTAAAGTACAACCAAACACCTATGTAGCTGAAAAACCATAGGATTCTCCAATACTGCAGTTTTGTTTCCTTGAAAATAATACGCTACCAAACAGGCGCTGAATGCCCGCCAGCCGCGCGTGCGACGCCCGCCCCGGCGACGTCGTCAGCGTCCGGGACAGGGGCGGAGGGCCCGGTATGGCGGGCCCAGCCCAACCCCGCGTAGGTACTGATTTCGGCCCACGAAATCAGCCTCCATCGTCCAGCCGTCCTCTAACCCTAGCCCTGCTCGCGCTCGTTTGTCCGCCTGCGACCGTCCGCGCGCTGGCGGCTGGTCCTCGCCTCCGCGGTCCGCCGTCTGCCCGTCGCCCTCTCGGTCCCGGCCGCCGGCCTCCACGCTCCCCATCCCCTCTCGTGGCCTCGCGCAGTTGCGCCGGCGCCGCTGGCCCGCGCCTGACCGGCCGCCGCGCGCCGCCCTACCTGGCTCGGCCCCTCAGCAGCACGCTGGCTCCCCCAGCGCTAGGCCCCCGCCGGCGCCGGCCCGCCCTACCTTCACCGGCTCACCGCCCGGCCAGCCGGCCCGGACTGCGCCCGGCTAGGCGGTGACTCGGCCTGCCTCCCTCTCCCCCTCCCCCTCCCGGCAACTCGGCACGGCCTGCCTCTCCCTCCCCCTCGCGGCGGCGCCGGCGCGACTTCCCTCGGTCCCTCGCATCTCACCGCGGCAAGCCGAAGGCAGGTAACTGACTAACTGAGACACCGATTCACTAAGTGCCCCTCTGGCCAGTGGCTGCCATGGATCTGTGTGACTGTGCCTCACTCTTTCATTTCTCTACCTCTCCCAATGTCTGCAGGTTCAATGGAGTCACAACCAAGCTCAAGCAGAAAGGGGAAAAGAAAGGCACATGGAAGAGGTGAGACTGTGACAGTGACTTTTTAATGTGTATGGGATTAAAAATGTGACTAATTTAGTTCTAGTTTAAATGTTTAATATGAATGTGAATATTTATTTCAGATCTGAAGTCTTATTTTAGCTCTAGTAACACAAACCCAAGCACTCATGGAAGTGGAATTGGTAATGCAACAATAGAGGGGGAAGAGGTGGTGGAAAATCATTTGGGGGACAACAATACCATAGCCGAAGAGGAGGTTGAACCAATGCCAGTTGCAGAGGCTCAAGGTCAAGATGTAGGTACAATAACTAAGTTCCATTTGGATCATATCATTTCTGATCCTGGTCTTCGGATTCCAATTGAGCAATTTGGTCCTAATATTAGAGATGAAATTAGGAGGGCTTTCATTGAACGAGGTCTAACTCAACCTAGTAGTCATGTTTTTCCAAAAGACAAGGATAAAAGGTACTTTCAAAGAAAATGGTTTAAAAAAATACAATTGGTTGGAATATAGCTTGGAGAATGATAAGGCTTATTGCTTCTGTTGTTACCTTTTTAGAGTTGGTATAGATGATGACAAATTGGTTATGAAGTCTTTACAAAAACCGGCTTTAAGCAATGGAAGAATGCATATCTAGCACTACCTAAACATGTTGGTGGTCCTAATAGTGCTGATAATAGAGCAAGAACTGCATTTGATGATTTTGATATCAAGAGGCAAGTGTAAAAGATGCAAAAAAAAAGTATAAAATTCGTGTAGAGACATCTTTGGCTATTGTAAGTTATATTGCCTTGCAAGGTGAACCGTTCCGTGGACATGATGAATCAGAAACTTCATTGAACTAAGGCAATTTTCTGGAATTACTTGATTGGTTCAAACTAAGAAATGAAGAAGTGAGGCAGGCATATGAAAGTTGTAATAAAAATGCCAAAATGACTTCGGGAACAATTCAAAAAGAACTTGCCGAGTGTTGTGCTCAAGTGGTTACCAAAGTCATCAAAGAAGAGATGAGTGGTTGTTTATTCTCTATTCTTGTTGATGAATCTCGTTATATATCAGTGAAAGAGCAAATGGCAATAATAGTCCGGTAAACATCCATTTTCATTCTATATTCTTCTTGGTGAATCTTGTTATAAAGTTTCTAAATATTTTTCATTTGCTCATATAGGTATGTGAATAAAAAAGGGCAAGTAGTTGAAAGATTTTTGGGTATCAAGCATGTCAAGCTAACTACATCAGAAGCATTAAAGAGAGCAATGGTAGAGGTTCTTAGTGCCCATGGTTTAACTATTGCAAAAATACGAGGTCAAGGGTACGATGGAGCTTCTAATATAAGAGGTGAATTCAATAGTGTTCAAAAGCTAATTCGTGATGAGAGCCCATATGCTTTCTATATCCATTGTTTTGCTCACCAATTGCAGTTGGTAGTTGTTTCAGTTTCAAAATGTTGTTCATCTATGGAGGATTTCTTTGACTATGTGAACATGATTGTGAGCAGCACTAGTGCATCTTGTAAGAGGAAGGATCTATTGATTGATAATCATCATACAATTGTTTCGAATAAGTTGGAGAGTGGAGAATTTTCATCAAGTAGAGGACAACATCAAGAAACTTCATTGACTAGGCCTGGAGATACAAGATGGGGATCACACTACAAGACATTGCTTCGTATTGAAACAATGTGGGACTCAATAATAGAAGTTCTACCAGTGGTACATGATGAACAACGTAATCCATCAAGGGCAGGGGGTTTGGTGCATACTATGGAGTCTTTCAACTTTGTGTTTATCATGAAGATGATGTTGCAAATCCTTCGTATAACAAATGAGCTGTCTTGTCTGTTGCAGAAGAAGGATCAAAATGTTGTTGAGGCAATGTCTTTGGTTATAGACGTGAAAACACGTTTGGTCGATTTGAGAAGTGAAGGTTATGAGCCATTACTTGAAGAAGCCATAACATTTTGCCAAGACAATGATATCCCAATACCAAATATGGAAGATAGTGTACCAAGATTTGGTAGATCAAGGAAAGGAGGGAGAAATAACATCACTCAAGATCATTACTTCTGTGTCGATACTTTCTATGCTACTATAGATGCATCACAACAGAGTTTGATCATCGATTCAATGAGGTATCCTCGGAATTACTTGCTTTGCTTGCCTTGATCCTAGAGACTCATTCTCTAAGTTTGATGTGAATAAACTTGCTCGCCTCACTAAAATATATTTGGATGATTTTGATTTTGATGAACGGAAAAGAATAAGAGAGCAGCTAAGAACCTTCATTGTTCATGGTAGAAGACTTGAGGCGTTCAGAGTTTGTCATGACCTTGCAAGCCTAGCAATGAAAATGGTTGAACTTAATAGGCATGAAATATTTCCCTTGGTTTATCGCCTAATTGAGTTAGCATTGCTACTACCTGTAGCAACTGCATCAGTTGAAAGAGCTTTTTCAGCCATGAAAATTATTAAAACTGAGTTGCGAAACAAGATGTCAGATGGTTGGCTTAATGATTTGATGGTGGTGTATATTGAGCGAGAGATATTTAAAGGAATTGATCTTGAATCAATCAAGAAGTCTTTTCAGAAGAAAAAAGATAGAAATATGCACTTTCCAAAACCTCCTAGACGGAACTAATAAATTTTCCGGTATAACTCTATACTTTAATTGTATATCTTGTATTACATTTAACATTTTAACTCTAAACTTTCACTGCTAATTTATGTTTTCTCTTTGTTTGACAGTTTATTTTGGTCCAATTGTTGAATTGATATGTATTCTGCATGTTTTTCTTCATTTGAGGTTGCGAAATTTTGTTTCCGTACAATATATTAATATAGTATACTAATACAATAACAATCCACCGCCACACCTAAATTTTTGGGCGTCCTCCGCCACTGGTCCGGGAGGAGCTGCACCCCATGGCGCTCAACGGCAGCGCGTTCCTCTTCTCGTCCATGAAGAGCAAGCTGGTGTCCGTCGGCTGCCCCGGCCTCGCCTACCTCACCGACGGCGCCGGGTGCATGTCCCTGTGCCGGCCCTCGGCGCGCGCGCTGCCCGGCGGCTCGATCGTGCCGCGGCGACGACGGCTGCCGCCGGAGCAACATCCCACTCGGCCTCGACTCCTACCGCGGCAAAGCCAGACCACCACCCCGGCTGCCGCCAGCCGCGCGCCTCCGAGGCCGCGGACGCGCTGGCGTACATGCAATCGTCGGCGGCGCCGCCGGTCCTGCACCGCGACGTCAAGTCCGCCAACATCCTCCTCGACGCCGAGCTCGCCGCCAAGGTGTCCGACTTCGGCGCGTCCAGGCTGGCCCCGGCGGGCGAGGCGGCCGTGGCCACGCTGGTTCAGGCAGGGCACCCTGGGGTACCTGGACCCGGAGTACCTGCTCACCTGCTCACCAGCCAGAGCGACGTGTACAGCTTCGCGGTGGTCGTGCTGCTGGAGCTCCTCACAGGGAGGAAGGCGTTCGTGCCCGTGGAGGACGAGGAAGATGAGGAGGAGGAGGAAGGCAGCCTCGCGTTCTGCTTCGTCACGGCGGCGCAAGCTGGACGGCACCGGGAGATCATGGACCGGCAGGTCGCGGCGGAGGTGCTGGACGAGGCCGCGGAGCTGGTGATGCGGTGCCTGAGCATGGTCGCTGATGCGAGGCCAACAGCCGGCTATGAAGGAGGTCGCCGACGACAAACTCCAAAGGCTCAGAAGCCGCGCCTGCTGTAGCAGCAAAAAATTAATAAGACATCAATAATCGGATAAAATTTCTGAAATTAATTCTGATGGGACTTGCCAACATTTTTTTTTCAATAAATATCTAGGGCCCAAACCGTTCTGCCAAGTTGTGTGGAAACCTGGTAATGCTCACTTCTTTTTGGTCTCATGAATGTCAAACATGAATCTTGTGGTTTGTCTCTTTCATAGTAAAGGACGACAATCTCAAATTCGCTTTCTTTGGAAGATGAGAGGGGTATTATCATTGTCTTTACTAAGAGAATTTTTACGGCGCTTAAGAGGAACCCAGTTTCGGGTTTATATATTTTTAGTTCCGACCCATAAGTTCAGTGAGATAATCGGAGGAACATTTGATTTCGGATACATGAAATTTAAGTTCCGGTCCACAAGATTTAAGTTTCGATCCACAATTTTGGTTCCTTTGAATGGATCCTTTCTAAGTTTTAGCCATTAGATTGAAGCTAATGAATAGCTACAATTAACTCCAAGCACTGTAACAAACCTCTAGTAAGATTGTCTGTTCAAAAAATGTTACTTCACCGGGCACACGACCTCCAAATCTTTCATAGCGAAGAGATTTTGTAGGACACAATTTAGTAAATTGGAACATATTGTTACCAAGCATTATTTTGTTTTTGCTACAAAAGCTGGGTATTTTCATTTTTCAATAGAATCTAACGTAGAATGGTCAGTCCACTCTAAGGTCTCGTTACTAGGCCCTTATATATATACTAGTGTAAGGCCGCGCACACGCGCGTGCCACACAAATTCTTTTCACGGTTGCATCGATTAGAGCCATATCGTTATAGACCTCTAATACAGATATTGTTTATCGATAGACTCAGGGGCACCACCGCCAACTACAAATTGTGAGAATAGAAATCATATATTAGCTTAGAAAAATAAGATATCAGTATCACATCCACGTAATATGCATTCTGTCTCTCTTTCGTAAATATGGAACTTTCAAATTGAAATTATTAAAATCACACTCAAGCCAAACCGAAAGTAGGCCTGAATTGAACACTGAATTCCTTTTTTATTCAGCACTAGCTGTATCGACTACGATAACCCATGTAGCCATATTGGAAAAAGAAACAAATGCTGAGATTTAACTGGTCCCACTGTGTGCTCAATATTTACCAGCCCTAACACTAAAGCATAGAAATTTCAGATCATCACACAAGAGGTGTTTTTTACGTATAAAAAATATAAATATATCTGTTGACTCAGCTCCCTTCTAGTATATGAATTATAAAAGAAAAGAGTGAACAAAGAAGATACAAGGCAATGAAAGACCACACAAATCAGCAGACTCCTATACTTCTGGAAGCATACCTCCCTGAATAAATTGATAAGCAACCCAAAGGCCCTGCTAGCTGAAGGCTAGGACTGACCTGGTTCATGAAATGGGAAACGATATGGCAAACAACACCTAATAAGGTTTAGAGGAGCATGCACCGGTTCCGCAAAAATAAATAGAATTATAAGCTGCATTTAGCAATCTAGGCCCGTTCCTCACAGCCTGGAAACAAACAGTACCGGATGGTATTGTCAGTACAGGATGGTGTTGGCAAACAACACGGACAGGATGAGCATGGACGGCAGAGGACCAAATCGAAGCAGTGCCAGGAACAGGCTCAAGGCAGTCAGCTCCTAGCCTGGAAATCAGGCACCTCTTGTCAAATCGAACTGCAATCCACAAAACAAATTGCAGAGTCACAAATCAGGATTTCTCATCCTTAGACACTTTCGCCCAGCGGCAACACGAGGGTGAGGAGCGGAGAGCGACAGCAACATGTGTGCAGCTCTGTTCTGCTCCGCAAAACGTACTCAAATAACTTTAGAATAATCAGGGAGTATGTTTGTTAACCCCAATAGAAAACTGCACCATTCATAAACCACATGTGCTCACTAATAATTCTGCAGAGGTCATCCCAATTCATCATTGTTTTATTAGGTAGACATTACTGAGCATGATTAGCATGTACATCTTTTGTATAATAAAATTAATCATACATAGGCTAGGTCCATAAATAAACATAATTAGCTATTGATAAACGAATTTCAACTGCACAACCAAATTAAACCAACTCGTGGAAAACAGCAACACACCGGAACATGTTTTGCAGTTCAAGAATGTCTTTTGGAGTTCCATCTTTAAGAAGGCAATGCTAGCAAATTATACAAATGGAATTTCTGCAAAAGGCATTTGCGTTGCAAGTATGTGTGTCAATGTCTACAGACTACGTGCATGTTTTATGAGGGAGTAGATACACGCACCTGCAAGGTCTTGGTCTGTCTGCCTAGGAGCAAACACAAAAGCTCCTAGCTGATGAACTAATCCCGAATGGCATCTTCTCTGTTTAGCTTCAAATGACTGCACATAATAGCAGTAATCTAAAGTGAACATGTGGCAGGTGATTCTTGGTGAAGAAATCAAATATATACTATAAGTGCAGAAATCTTCAACTAATCAAATATATTTTTATAAGTCTTTTTTCTTTCCCTTTTTGAAATGCCAGCAGAAATGAATGTCCCATACCTGACCAAGCATGATAATTATCGTATGCAGAGCGAGATTTACACCAGCAGAATATGCCACCATATCATCTCCAGCAGAATTTGCGCAAAGATCCCACCTGCCCTTCTGATTGATCACCATAAAGTTTTTTCACCTCCGGCGCAAACCTGGAAGGAAAGAGAATTGTAAAAATATTACTCATTAATTAATACAATACGATATAAAAAATGGAACCACAGACACAAAACAAATCACCTTATTTTTTAGCTCAGTAATCCACTTCACACGTTTATTAACTTTGTGACTCTCCAGGCAACCATCTTCTCTCTTTGTTCTCTATTTAAGTAGATAAATTGTGCAAAATTCGACTGCAAAATTTACATCTCAGTCAAGAGGTAAAGTCAGAATTTCAAACAGAATGAAAATTTATGGTATAGGAACACAATGTAATACAAATACATCATCAGTGTAAAATCAGAATGTCAAAACAGGTTCAAACAAAAAAACAATATACATTGTTGCTCTGTTCTCAATCACATCTCAAAGCAATAAGTGATGAGCTAAAATATACAGATCTGCTTAGTTTCTACTTCCTGCTCTATTGCAAATTAGAGCACGTGCCTATCAGAAAGACTTGGCAGTGAGGAATTTGGGAAAGTTGGGAATAAATAATTCGATAGTAAGCAAAATGATTGGTCAATAACAAATGGCGAGCATAAATTTCTCATCACTGAATCAAAACGATTTCACCACCATGAGAATATAGCAGCCTTGTTCATCATAATCTGCAGCATTAGCTGCTCTCAGTTCTTCTAGATTATCTGCTTTTGCAACCCACCAGGCTTCAATCTGCCAAGAGACAACATCACGCAAATAGGATTAGCTGACAAAAGGAAGGTAGAATAAATGGCGGCGACTCTGACCAGGACCTTGAAGACATCCTCTCAATCGATGCCATTGGTTGACTTGGTCATCCGCAGCGTGACGTGCCTGCTCTTGGGGTAAACATGCATCCCGAAGAACTTCATCCATGGGAAGGTTGGCAAGATCTGCTCCGCAACTGGGGAACTCTGAGGTAGACTAGAGTACCTGGTTCTTGGTCCCAAGGTCTACGAGCTACACAGCCACCAGAGACCGCGTGCATGGGGATGACAGGGAAGGAGATGAGTGTAAGTGCAATCACCTTTTGAGGATTTTGGTTATTAATGATAATACAACTTTGCAAGTAATGAAGATTATTCAATAAGTGCGTAAGAGAGAAAAAGAGATAAGTCTTTGTGCAAGTAAAGAAAAGAAGACTCCACCATTCCATTCAAATTTGAAGACCAAGGAGTCTCCACTTAAAGACACAAGAAAAACTTTTTATGTGTTATCTTTGAGTTAGAAAACGCCGTACTATTAAGAGGAATCAACAAAGGTATGCTCTTGGTGATACTAAAACTCAAAGTGTCCAAAAATCCATCCAATATTCACCTCCAAATCTTACTCATATTCAGCTCTCATGTCGGTTGATGCCTCGGTTGAACCAGCCTCCAAACTCCTTCAACCGATTTTGTTTCTGGTATGCTTTTCGGTTGATGCCCCGGTTTAACCACGCTGAGACCCTCTTCAACCGATTTTAGTTCTGAGTGCATTTTCGGTTAAACCAACCTCGCCCGGTTCAACCGATTTTGTACAGACTAGCCTGTAACGGTTATTTCGAGAGGGCCCATATAAATATCCCTTCACCCCTCTCTATAAAGTGCTTCTGCCACCTCTGAACAACCTGAGACACATTTCGAAAGAGCACTCTCTCCTCCACACCTCTCTCCGCTCTTGAGCTTCCAAATCCTCAAATCTTCAAGTGGATCTTGCAAGAACTTGAGAGCTGAATCTGCTGCACATCTTCACCTCCTCCCCTCTCTTGTTCTTGAGCTTTGAGCTTGGTGACACCTTGAGCAACCCTTGGTGGTTTGTTACTCTTGGAACCTGAGTTCCTAGACGGCTAGGCGTCACCTTGAGCTCCATCCCCTCTTGTGTGGTGGTGTTTGAGGAAGTTTGTATTACCCTAGCTTGTGAGAGCTTCTAGTAAGTGACCTCATCGTACCTTTGTGGTTGGTAAGGGGAGGATTAGGGTTGAAAGAGACCCGGCTCTTTGTGGGCGCCTCAATGGGGGAAGTAGGGCACCCTTGGGTGTGACCGAACCTCGGATTAAATCCTTGTCTCCGTGTGCTTGCTTGTTGTTCTTCTTGTTCTTCGTGTTCTTACTCTTGTGTTGCAAGATTTGTCCCGATCTATCTTGTGTGCAGGTTTGGTGGTGAGCCCCTTTTAGATCTGCAACCTTAGGCCAAAAGGAAGGTTTTGATTCAAACGAAATCATCTTTGGTTGCACGGTTTGAGAGATCAATTCAGTTCTTTATTTCCGCATCGGTTGAACCAGTCCACTACGGTTGAACTAGCTTTGAGCAGGTTGACCCACATTGGGCTAGTTCAAGTTTTAGTACTGATTTTAGTTGGATTATTTGTGTAAGAAATTTCAGGTTAGCCTATTGACCCCCCTCTAGGCTACTTTCAATTGGTATCAGAGTCTAATCCTCGTGATTAGCACTTAATCGCGTGAGGAAAAGATCATGGAAGGCAAGGGAAGTACCTCCGGTGGTGACCGTGACAAGTCGCTCACTCAAGAGCTGCTCAACCTCTCCGAGAGTGAAGCTCTTGATCCCAAAACCAAGGATGAAGCCATGAACTTGGCCATGAAGCTGTACAAGAAGATGAAAGAGATAGAAGATGCAGCCAAGAAAGAAGAAGAAGAAAAAAAGAAGGCCGAAGAAGAGGATGCAAGGAAGAAAGCCTTGGAAGATGAAGAAAGAAAGAAAAAGGATGTGATCAATGTCGACGAGAGTACTCTTGAGAGCATGGTCAAGGAAGTGATGAAGAAGCTTCAAGTTAACCATCAGCCCGAATCATCTAACTCCAAGGCCGAATCCAAAAAGGGCGAAGTAAAAGAGTATCATCGTGTCTCTTTTGATTATTCTCGTTCAATTGCACCTACTTTCTCTTCGGCACCACTCAGAAAAGTTCCTACTCTAAATGAGTTGAACTATGATGAGTGGTCCAACAAAATGCAATATTACTTATTCCGAATCCATCCGAGTCTTTGGGAAGTTGTGAATGTAGGTATTTACAAGCCAAATGAAGATGAAGAGATAACTCCCGAGATGGTACAAGATATGCATCGCAATGCCCAAGCTGTGAGCATTCTCCTAGGACATTTGGAAGGAGAAGAGTATCGGAGGATAGAAGGACTTAAAGATGCCAAGTTGATTTGGGACACTATCAAGATGTCACATGAAGGTGACAGCAAGTCAAGAAGGCAAAAAATAGAAGTGGTAGAGGGACAACTATCACACTTTGCCATGAGAAGAGATGAGTCTCTCAAGTCCTTATTTGATAGACTCATGACCTTAGTGAACAAAATAAGAGCTCTTGGAAACAAGGAGTGGAAAGATGACAACAAAATCACAAGATTGCTCATGAAAGCATATCAAGTGAAAGACAAGAACCTTGCAAAAATAATCAAAGATAGAGATGACTATGAGGACATGAAGCCACATCATCTCTATGCCAAGCTCCAACAACATGAAGCCGAAGATGAAGCGGCCGATCAGCAAATAAGAGAAGTCAAAGCTCTTGCCGCAAGAAAAAGCAACAACCACAACTGTCAAAAGGATGACGAGGGTGAGCCCTCATCATCATGCAAGCATAAGAAGGTTGTTGAAGAATCATCAAGTGATGAAGAAAGCTCAAGTGAAGATGAAGAAGAAAATATTGCTATGTCCATCAAGAGTTTTAGAAAGATGGTGAAAGGTGGTGACAAATACCATCGGAAGGGAAAGAAGAGGCCATGCTACAAGTGTGGCAAGTCAGGTCACTTCATTGTGGAGTGTCCTAACAAGGGTCAAGAAGGAAATGAGTTCAAGAAGGAGTACAAGAGAGACAAATACAAGAGAGGTGAGAAGAACAAGGGCTACTACATGAAGTCCAAAAGAGGTCATGCTCACATAGGTGAGGCATGGAACTCCAAAGAGGAAAGCTCAAGCTCCGAGGATAAGAAGGTGGCAAGCATAGCAATACAAAAGCCATCATCCTCACCAAGACTCTTTACCAACCTCTCCGATGACGAAGATGACTACACTCCTACTTGTCTCATGGCAAAAGGAGCTAAGGTGAATTCTAAAACTACTTTGTCCATTGAGCATGATGAACCTAGCTTTAAGGATAAAATGATAAAAGAATTTGGAGAAAAAGCATATAACATAATAATCAAGCTTACGGAAACACTAGAAAAGAGACAAATGACTCTTATAGATCAAGAGGACTTGCTCATCCTTGAAAAGGAGAGAAACCTTGAACTAGAAGAGACATTGACCAAAGAGATTGAGAAAGTGGAAGTCTTGACTCGGGAACTCTCCTTGGTCAAGGCTGCCATGGAAGAAAAAGATGTTGAACTTATAAAGGTTAAATCTTCCATGAATGAACTAAAGGATGCCAAAAATTTCAACAAAACATTTCAAGTTTGGAAGTTCGATACAAAGAACTTGAAGTACAATTTGACACTCTTTGGAACACCACTTCCACATCCTCTTCGGCCACCATTGATTCTAGTGCTTCCACAAGCGATGGTTGTAAAAAATGCTATAATCATGATATGAATGCTTGTGCTACTAACCTTGAAAAGGTAGGAATCTTGGAAGAAAAGGTTAGACAATTTGAGTTGACAAAGGAAAAGGGTAAGCTTCCCAAGATTGATGAACCAAGGAAGAAACAACCAAAGCTTGAACCTACCAAGAAAAAGGGAATTGGATACAACTATCACACGGTCAACCCTCATGTTGTGAACAACAACATGGGTTGGAAGGCACCTAAGTTCTTGAAGTCCATGACCTTGTTTGATGTGTTGGAAGTGGTGCATTCATCATCTACTCAACCAAAGGAGACCAAGAAGCAAGCAGAGTCCACAAGTGAAGCAAAGACCGTAACTCCCATTTCTAGGTCATACTTGTGTAACTATATGGTGGTTTGGGAACATGGTGAGATGGTGGTCAAATATGTTGGTGCTTACAAGAAGAAACAACTCATGAAGGGGAGTGTATGGGTACCCAAGGCTCTTAGAACTAACCCTCAAGGACCCAAATCTTTTTGGGTACCTAAACACAAAGCTTAATTTGTTTTGTAGGTCTACTCGTCCGGTGGGTCAAGTTGGGTGCTTGATAGTGGATGCACAAATCATATGACCGGAGAGAGAGAGAGACATGTTTACCTCTTTGCAAGTCACCGATGAATCTCAAGAAATTGTATTTGGTGATAGTGGCAAGGGGGAAGTAATTGGTATTGGTAACATTCCTATTTCTCATGAACAATCACTTTCTAATGTATTGCTTGTTGATGCGTTGAGTTACAATTTGTTGTCCGTATCACAATTATGTGAGAAGGGCTTCAATTGTCTCTTTACGGATGAGGGTGTGCAAATCCTTAGAAGGGAGTATTTCTCTATTGCTTTTACGGGTCGTTTGAAGGGCAAGCTCTATCTTGTTGATTTCACAACAACTAGAGTAACGCCCGAGACTTGTTTAGTGGCAAAATCTGACAAAGGGTGGCTGTGGCATCGCCGGCTAGCCCATGATGGCATGAGGAACTTAGCCAAACTTCAAAAGGATGAGCACATTCTTAGACTAACAAATGTTTCTTTTGAGAAAGATAAAATTTGTAGTGCATGCCAAGCCGGAAAACAAGTTGGAGTGCCACATCCTGCCAAAAACATCATCACAACATCAAGGCCATTGGAGCTGCTACACATGGATTTATTTGGTCCGGTGGCATACATAAGCATTGGCGGTAACAAATACGGTTTGGTAATTGTTGATGATTATTCCCGTTTCACTTAGGTATTCTTTTTGAGTGATAAAGGTGAAACTCAAGAGGTGCTCAAAAAGTTCATGACAAGAGCACAAAATGAATATGAAGTGAAGATCAAGAAAGTCAGAAGCGACAATGGAAAAGAATTCAAGAACACCGGCGTTGAGGAATATCTAGATGAAGAAGGTATCAAGCATGAGTTTTCAATTCCATACACACCGCAGCAAAATGGTGTGGTGGAAAGGAAAAACCGGACACTCATTGAGGCAGCTAGGACCGTGCTTGATGAGTACAAGACACCGGACAACTTTTGGGCTGAAGCTATCAACACTGCGTGCCATGCAATCAACCGTCTCTATCTTCACAAGATCTACAAGAAGACATCATACGAGCTATTGACTGGTAACAAACCTAAGGTGCACTATTTTGGGTTTTTGGTTGTAAGTGTTTCATACTTAACAAGAAAACCAAAAGCTCAAAGTTTGCAGCTATGGTAGATGAAGGTTTTCTACTTGGTTGTGCCTCAAATGCTCATGGATACCGTGTCTTCAACAAAAACTCCAGTTTAGTTGAGATTCGATAGACGTGACATTTGATGAGACTTATGGCTCGCAAGGGTATTTGGATGAAAATGTTGCAGGAAATGAAGAACCACCATGTGCAACAATAAAGAAGTTGGCAATTGGAGAAGTAAAGCCTCAAGAGAAGGAAGATGAACAAGTTGATCAAGCTCGAGTGGTGATGCCAAATGTTCTCCCATGCTTGGAGCAAGGGGGAGCAGCAAGACCAAGTGAAGAGGTTCCACAAGTAGGGGATCAAACTCCCATGAGTGGAGATTCTGCACCTCCAAGAGATGCACCACAAGAGCAAGATCAAAACTCAAATGATGACTCTCCAACTTCTCAACAAGAAGAACATGGTGACTAAGAGCAAGAAAATGAAGATCAAGCTCAAGTGCATAAGGATGATGGGCAAATACAACGCCAACAGCTAGTGCCTCATCCTCATGTACACCAAACTATGCAAAGAGATCATCATGTTGACAACATCCTAGGAAGCATTCGAAGAGGGGTAACCACTCGTTCACGTTTAGCAAGTTTTTTGTGAATTTTACTCGTTTGTTTCCTCTTTAGAGCCTCTTAGGGTGGAGCAAGCTTTGGAGGACCCAGATTGGGTCATGGCTATGCAAGCAGAACTAAACAACTTCACACGGAATGAAGTCTGGTCCTTAATTGAAAGGCCCAATCAAAATGTGATTGGAACCAAATGGGTCTTTCGAAACAAGCAAGATGAGCATGGCGTGGTGACAAGAAACAAGGCACGGTTGGTGGCCCAAGGATTCACTCAAGTTGAAGGCTTGGACTTTGGAGAGACATATGCACCGGTGGCAAGGCTTGAGTCAATTCGGATCCTTATAGCTTTTGCCACCATGTCGGGGGGGGCCTCCGTTGATTGTGTACGAACAAAATACGAGTCCAAAGGTAGGGTTAGAAAGGGTTTAGCTAATGGAGAAATTGACTCTTCCGGGAACCAGTAACGCGTAAACCATGTAAAACCAAGACCGATCAATATCCGTACGGAACGGATTCGAACTTCTCCTAGAAAAGTTTCCAGTGCGAAATTCCATTCAATGAGTAATTCAAAGGATAAATGCATTTTTGGCATGTGGTCGGTAGGGTGTACTCCCCCCTTCCTCGCTTCAGTCCGCTATCCGTTGTGTCATGGCACTGACTTGCCCCCGCCCTTTTTCGTCACTAAAAAAATCATCAGTAGCACAAAACCGAGAGTGATTAGCATATACAAAGAGAGATTGGTGAATGAAAAATAAAAGTTCCCCAGATTAAGATAAATCATTGGGTGAATCTCAAATTGATCCTACGGGCAACCACTTACTGACAAGCTGTACCAAATGGACGTCAAGAGTGCTTTCCTTAATGGGCCAATCCAAGAGTTGGTATATGTGGAGCAACCACCGGGCTTTGAAGATTCAAAGAAGCCAAACCACGTCTACAAGCTCCATAAGGCGCTCTATGGGCTTAAGCAAGCTCCTAGAGCATGGTATGAATGCCATAAGGAATTTCTCTTGAAAAATGGCTTTGAAATAGGGAAAGCCGATTCTACACTCTTCACTCGTAAATTCGATAATGATTTGTTTGTGTGCCAAATATATGTCGATGACATTATATTTGGTAGTACTAATAAAGCCTTTTGTGATGAGTTTAGTAGGATTATGACCAAGAGATTTGAGATGTCCATGATGGGTGAGCTCAAGTTCTTGCTAGGATTACAAATCAAACAACTCAAGGAAGGCACGTTCCTATGCCAAACCAAGTACACGCAAGATATGCTCAAGAAGTTTGGCATGGAGAACGCAAAGCCCATCAATACTCCCATGGCATCTAAAGGACACCTCGACCTCTATGATGAAAGTAAGAAAGGTAAAGACGTCGACTAAAAACTCTATAGGTCAATGATAGGTTCTCTGCTATATCTCTGTGCCTCTAGGCCTGATATTATGCTTAGCGTGTGCATGTGTGCAAGATTTCAAGCTAACCCTAAAGAGTGCCACTTGGTGGCTGTTAAGAGAATTTTGAGATATTTAGTTCATACACCAAACCTTGGCTTGTGGTATCCCAAGGGCTCCACTTTTGATCTTCTTGGCTATTCCGATTCGGATCATGCCGGTTGCAAAGTTGATCGGAAGAGTACATCGGGGACTTGCCAATTTCGTGGTCGGTCTTTGGTGTCTTGGAGCTCTAAGAAACAAACTAGTGTTGCACTATCCACCGCCGAAGTCGAGTATGTTGCAGCCGGCGCTTGTTGTGCACAACTACTTTGGATGAGGCAAACCTTGAGAGACTTTGGTTGTGAGTTTAGCAAGATCCCTCTCTTGTGTGACAATGAGAGTGCGGTCAAGCTTGCAAACAACCTGGTGCAACACGCACGCACCAAACACATAGACATCCGCCACCATTTCTTGAGAGACCACGAAGGCAAAGGAGATATCGCCATCCATCATGTGAGTCCCGTAACGTGGTTTGAAGCCTTGCACATACTTGATTGATTTTATTTTGTAGAATTCTAGTCAACCCATGCTTAAGAAAAGATAATAAATCGTTGGTTTTCCGGATAGTTGGATCCTCCTAAGGACGAGTGGCCATCGTTATGTAATGATGGTTGCGGCTGGCCACTTAGATCTAAATTTCTCTCCTTAAAAGGCTCTTTGAAAAGTATTTCAAAACCCCCCTCAAAACTGGAGAAAAAAATTCCTTTCTTTCTGTCTGTCGGTTGATGGATCGGTTCAACCGATCCAGAGGGCGTTTCAATCGATTTTGGTACTGAGTTCGTTTTTGGTTCAACCAGGCGCGCATCGGTTCAACCGGCCCTGGGCTTCTCTTGCCTGGGTCGGCCCACGCTCTCTCTCACACCCATTCGGTATGCCCCTTCTCCCGACGTCTCTCTCTCCCGTGCTCCTCCTCCGCTCGGCTCTTTCTCCTGCTTGGTGCCGGCGGCGGCTATTGCAGCCTTCTCCGGCGGCGGCAGCGGCTGGGACTAGGGCACCGGCGGCCGGGAGCCTCTCTAGCTCGTGCCTGCCTCCCTCCCTACCTCCTGCGTCTTGGTGCTGGGTACAGGCACCGGCAGCAGAGGCTGCTCCTCCGCGGGTATCTCCTCTCTGCTCTCTCCCGTCGGTGAGGACTGAAGGCACGCCCACAGCGTGGACTCCTCCACCACGCGTGCTTCTGCTGATCTCATACAGTTTGCCTCTGTTCCAAGCTTCTCCCACGGTGAAAACCGCTCTGTGAAGGTATAACCTAGGTTTTGCCTCCTCCATGACTCGTTCTCAAATTCCTTCTGTCAATAGATGAGAAATGCACGCTAGATTGTGAATCCAAAAAGAATTATGCAATGGATTAGTGATTCACTCTCTAGCTTGGGCGCCATAGGCTACGTTCTTCATGTTTTGCTACTGTTTAGTGCAATTTTGTGCTATGGACAGTACCTAGGATGCCTATGGTGCTCACATTTCAATTTCCTATTGCCTCTATATCAATGCCATTCATCCCCCGTCCATTCTCTCAATTTTTACTCTATTTAGCCAAAATATTTTAGCTTTTTCTTTCTCTCTTGTAGCTATGGGTCCTAAAAGAGCAAAGTTTGTTGAGGGCAGTGACAGTGATGATGTCAGTGACAATGATGAATCGTTTCAAGCATCACCTGTGCCACAACTTCCTCGGTCTCAACTAGACCTGGGCATGGGCTGCCCGACCCGAGCGACCCGGACCGACCCACCAGAAAAAAACCCGATCCGACCCGACCCGACGAGTGCTCCGGGTGGGTACGGGCCATGTATTTTAGCCCAGCAGAAATTTCGGGTTGGGCGCGGGCCGAAATTTAAACCCACGGGCCAACCCGACGGCCCGGCCAAAAACACGTTGCAGCCTCCCTCGGCCCAGCAAACCGTAAGAAATGCCTGGCCCAACAACTCCCACCGTATATATATATATATGTATGTATATATATATATGTATGTATGTATGTATGTATGTATGTATGTATGTATGTATGTATGTATGTATGTATGTATGTATGTATGTATGTATGTATGTATGTATGTATGTATGCATGCATGCATGCATGTATGTATGTATGTATGTATGTATGTATGTATGTATGTATGTATGTATGTATGTATGTATGTATGTATGTATGTATGTATGTATGTATGTATGTATGTATGTATGTATGTATGTATGTATGTATGTATGTATGTATGTATGTATGTATGTATGTATGTATGTATGCGTAACCCTAATCTTCTCCCGTTCTTTCCTCATCCCCTCACGCAGCCGCCGCTCCACAACTCAGCGAGTCAGTGAGCCTGCTTGTCGACCCCGCCCCTCCCTCCGCTCCTCCAGGCCTCCACTCCTCCACGACTGCAGCCGTGCAGCGACGTAGCATCCTTGAAAGCGATGGCCTGATCCTGGCGTTCTGCATCTGGGCGAGGAGATCGAGTCTGCGCACTAGCGGAGAACTAGCGACGGCGAGGTCTCGGTCCCGGCGCTTCACATCCTGCCGTTCCGAGGGGCCGAGCAAGAAGCAGCACTAGCCGATGGCCAGGCACATCTGTTCCTTATTATACTCTGCTTCTGTAGTTCTGTTCTGTAAACTACCACCTAGTTATTTGCTTGATGCTTTATCTGCGGATATGCTTCCGAAGTTTTGAGTTTTGACCATGTATTATTTATTTTATAATCATTCCTTCGTGGTTTTTGAGGTCGCTAGTTTCTGGTTTGGAATTTTGGCTGATGGATTCAGAAAGATCTAGTTAACTGCCGGGTCATCGGGTTGGCCCGCGGCCCGTCGGGTCGGGCCACGGGCGGGTTTGGGCCAAGATTTCAAGTTTTTTATCGGGCGACGGGCGGGTTCGGGCCGTGAGAATTTCTGTCGGGTTTTTTTTACCCGACCCGACCCGAGAAATGCCCAGGTCTAGTCTCAACCTAGCAGAAAGGCTAAAGTGGCAGCAAAGCAGAATAAACCTGCAGCAACCAGTCAGACAGGTACATCAATGGCAGTTACTTCACCAAGGAAGAACTACAAAAGGACTGCTAATCGTCCTCTTCGCCGCTCAGTTGAGAAGGAACCAAAGGACCTTGACAAGGAGACATCTTTACCTCCTGCTTCAGCTCCGGTCATCCGCAACATGAAGATGAGAGATGTCTCTCTCACCCGTGAAGGTAAAGAAATCCTAAATGCAGACAAAGAGGGCAACTACACTAAGTTTCTCAAAAAGTTCAGATTTGAGAAACCAACAAGATCAGCTTGAAATTCTAATATCACTGATGTGAGGTTCTACAATCTTGATCATGTGGAATTTTACAATAATGTCTTCATGGCAAGAAAGAAACATGCAGTTTTTCAGCAGCTCTTTGTTGATTGGGAGAGGTGTAATGATCTAAATGATCCAGAGATGAGGTTAGCCCTAAACATACTTATGTCAAAAGGTTTGAAGAACATCATGTCTTTTACTTATGATTGGAACACCGAAGCTATTGCTCAGTTCTACTCTACTCTTTGGATTGAAAGGCCAAGTGATGAACATAATGCCTATCCTCATCCTTATCTGCACTTTATGATCAATGATACATGGTACAAGTGTAGTTATAGAAGATTTGCTCATATTTTTGGATTCAAGGACATTGATACTGCCAACAGTAAGGAGAAAGTTCACAATCTGTACAAGCCCAATCGTGACAAAGTGATGAAAATTTATCTTGATCCAAATGAGGAGTTTTGGAATGTGAACAACATGCATAATAGATGGCGTTACATCAACTTTCTTCTCCGCTTCACCCTCTTGCCAAAAGGTGGTGATCAACCAAGTGTTCGTGGTGCAAGTCAAATGATTCTTTGGTTGTTGCATCTTGACACGTTCATTGAGATCAACATCTTTGACATGATTTGGCGTGAGATCATTGAGGCCTCTTGGAATGTCACCAAGGCATCCGTTCATGCTCCATACATCATGAAGATGATCGAGATTGTCACTCAAACCAGATTTGAACCAATGGATGGCAAGCACCTGCCCTACAAGCCTAAATTGATTGATCGATCTCAGGCTCCCAAGGCAGCTCCTTCTTCAGAAGAACCCAGTCCTGCACCTACACATCACCCTTCCTCCTCCAAGGCAACCATGGCTGCTCGTCCGCTGCTTCACCATCACAAATCAAAAGATAGCAGTCTCAGAAGATTGATTAAAAGAGGGTTCCAAACTCTCTTTACCCTCTGCAAGGCAAAGAAGGAAGATGTGAGGGAAAAAATCGCTATCTCTATCGGTGTGGGGATATGGTTGAAAGAATATACAATGGGGAAGATGTCCCTCCTCCTTCTCCACCTCGCTTATTTGAAGAGCCAAACATTCCTGACAGCTTTGAGGATTATCACTTCTCTTTGACGGGTCAGAGGCTAGATAGTGAAGATGAAAGTGACGAGGATAAAGAGTAGCATGAGATTGTTGAGGAAGAAATTGGCTATCAAGGCTCTTACCATGAGAAATTCTATCCTCTACCACCACCCCAAAGTTCCAATTGGGATTTCTTTGCAAATCTGAACCATGGTGGTGATCTTGGAGCTAGCTCAAGCTCAACTACAGCAAGTGACAACTCTTGGGGTGGTTGGTAGCTCTCTCCCCCCTCTTTTGTTGATTAATGCCAAAGGGGGAGAAAAATGAAGAGACAAGCAAGCTAGCAAGCTAGTAGCAGCCAGCAGCAACAAAGCACAGCATCAGCATGTTTTTGCAAGTGGAAAGTGGCAATAGCAGCAAGCAACAATCCTTTCTTTGATCCTTTGTGCAGCAGCAGCCTCTTTTCCTCTTTGCTTTGTGAGCTGTGAGAGAAAACTCTTAAACTCTCCTGGGCTGTAATATTTGTGATGTATCTTTGTGTAATAGCTTAAGTAGCTGAAACTAAAAACTTGTTGCATGCTACTTTATGTCTCACAAAGTAACCCTTGTGGTTTGTGTTTGGCTCTAGCTTTTGTTCTTGTGTGGTGCTAGTTGTTTTATATTTATCGTGTGAATATCATGTCATGAGCATTACGGATTTTTATGACACTTGTGCACCCCTCGATTGAATGTGTAATATGTGGCTTTGCATTTTTCTCTTTGTTTGTGCATATTGGCATTTGAGGCCAAACTATTCCAAAATGAAATCACATGTGCATAGTCAATCAAAAGCTTGTGATTTTATTCTCTACATTGTCTTTTTTAATTAGGTTGTCATTAATCACCAAAAAGGGGGAGATTGTAAGTGCAATCACCTTTTGAGGGTTTTGGTTATTAATGACAATACAATTAAAAGCTCTAATGAAAATGTATGAGCACTTTGCAAGTAATGAAGAGCATTCAATAAGTGCGTAAGAGAGAAAAAGAGACAAGTCTTTGTGCAATTAAAGAAAAAGAGACCCCCCTATTCCATTCAAATTTGAAGACCAAGGAGTCTTCACTTGAAGACACAAGAAAAGCTTTTCATGTGTTATCCTTGAGTTAGAAAACGCCGTACTATTAAGAAGGATCAACAAAGGTATGCTCTTGGTGATACTAAAGCTCAAAGTGTACAAAAATCCATCCAATATTCACCTCCAAATCTTACTCATATTCAGCTCTCATGTCAGTTGATGCCTCGGTTGAACCAGCCTCCAAACTCATTCAACCGATTTTGTTTCTGGTATGCTTTAGGTTGATGCCCCGGTTCAATCAGGCCGAAACCCTCTTCAACCGATTTCGGTTCTGAGCGCATTTTCGGTTAAACCAACCTCGCCCGGTTCAACAGATTTTGTACAGACTAGCCTGTAACGGTTATTTTGAGAGGGCCCATATAAATACCCCTTCATCCCTCTCTGTAAAGTGCTTCTTCCACCTCTGAACAACCTGAGACACATTTCGAAAGAGCACTCTCTCCTCCACACCTCTCTCCACTCTTGAGCTCCCAAATCCTCAAATCTTTGAGTGGATCTTGCAAGAACTTGAGAGCTAAATCTGCTGCACCTCTTCACCTCCTCCCCTCTCTTGTTCTTGAGCTTTGAGCTTGGTGACACCTTGAGCAACCCTTGGTGGTTTGTTACTCTTGGAACCTGAGTTCCTAGACGGCTAGGCGTCGCCTTGAGCTCCATCCCCTCTTGTGTGGTGGTGTTTGAGGAAGTTTGTATTACCCTAGCTTGTGAGAGCTTCTAGTAAGTGACCTCATCGTACCTTTGTGGTTGGTGAGGGGAGGATTAGGGTTGAAAGAGACCCGGCTCTTTGTGGGCGCCTCAACGGGGAAGTAGGTTACCCTTGGGTATGACCGAACCTCGGATTAAATCCTTGTCCCCGTGTGCTTGCTCGTTGTTCTTTTTGTTCTTCGTGTTCTTACTCTTGTATTGCAAGATTTATCCCGATCTATCTTGTGTGTAGGTTTGGTGGTGAGCCCCTTTCATATCTACAACCTTAGGCCAAAAGGAAGGTTTTGATTCAAACGAAATCATCTTTGGTTGCATGGTTTGAGAGATCAATTCAGTTCTTTATTTTCGCATCGGTTGAACCAGTCCACTGCGGTTGAACCAGCTTTGAGCAGGTTGACCCACATTGGACTAGTTCAACTTTTAGTACTGATTTTAGTTGGATTATTTGTGTAAGAAATTTCAGGTTAGCCTATTCACCCCCCTCTAGGCTACTTTCAATGAGGAAGCGGGCCCGCGGCCACCCGAGTGCACGATATCGCGGGCCTGAGCTGCAGGCGTGGAGCAAGGGCCACGGCAAGCCACCGCCTCCCACATGTGACTGAAGCACGGCTGCTGCCCCCCGCGTGGCCGTGCGGCTTCCCGCACACGTGGCCGGTTCAACCGCTGCCGGATCCAATACGGCGGCGGCTACCCCCGCCGCGAGGTCGCGGAGAAGAGAATGGGCCCCACGCCGCCAGCTTGTGGAGGAGGAAGAAGATGGGGATGCGGCCATCGGCTCCTCTGCGGTGCCCACTTCCCGCCGCGCCAGCTCCTTGGGCGAAGGGAGGGGAGGGCAAGGGCGACAACAAGGATGGGGCCTTCAAACCCCAGATTCATCTAGCCAGCAGGCCGACAAGCATCCCCTAGGTCACGAACCCAGGCGGCAGCGCGGGGGGACCGGCCGGAGAGGTGCCCAGCAACCAAGCAAAAACGGAAAGGAAAAAAGAGAGGAGAGGAGCGTAACAGGGCAAGCCGCTGGAGCAAAAAAGGCGGCGGCGTTGTGAGTGGGCGGTGCTCTTTATGCCCACAACACCGGCCCACAACTCCGCCCGCCAGCACCGGCCAATAACTTTGCCCGCCGCGCCATACCATGCACTGTGGCCACAGCGCCGGAGGACGGAGGCGAACTGTGGCCACAGCGCCGAAGGACGGCGAGGGAGACTCCAACCAACGAGCGCATGCCACCACCACCTCGCCGTGCTGCTGCCGGTCCCACCGCAGCACGCGTCGACCGGCGGCACCCTGATCCCGCGCGGCTCCGGCGGAGGCCGGCGAGAGGGCCCACACGAAGCAGCTCTCGGGCGGGAGCGGCGCAGCCCCGCTGCTGACCGGAGCGGCTCCCCGCGCACCGACGGCCGCAGATCCCGCCATTGAGCGGCCGCCGTCGGGGAGTGGGCGGAGGCTCTCTTCTTGGTTTTATTTAAACATGGAGGTCTACAATTCAAACAAATGGATATGGAAGTAAAAAAACCATGGAAATAATTTGTTTCCTTTGGTACATTTCGTACACGAGTGATACTACTATAGATAACCTAATTGGCAAGCCGGTAGGACCAGTTTTTAGTCACAAAAAAGTGATAATTCGACACCTATTTTTTTAACTACCGCTTTTGTCAGGGTAGTGTGGGGAGCCATGGACTGCTTCTTGTCTACCTAAACCTAACATTGTATAACAGTATAACACACGTTTAGAACTTGGGTAGATGGAGCATCTATCTATGAATCTAAGAGGCTTGTGCTTTTAGGAGCAGTAGCTATTTGTGATCAATTTGGCTTGCAAAAAATGATTTGGTGTTTGAAAATAAAAAAAATTTTACCCTCATGTGCAAGTTATCTTCTTGGATATACTCGCAGGGTAGTATCTGCATGGGCTATATTCAGAATTCAGACTCGTAGGATTTTATTGTGGAAGCTTTGCAACACTGCGTCGGTGGCCAAGGATATCTCCTACTAGGTGCATGTGTGACTATATACTAGGAGTACAATCGAGAGTCAGTACAGTTTTGTATGTTTTTTTTTCTTGTTTAGAATGTGGGTTTCTTGTTAAACAAATGCTTGAAACCACTTTCAAAAACTGTAAACACCTCAATGTATCGTTTCTTTGAAAATTAATAAACCTTGTTTATAAAAAAAAAAAACTCATCTAGAGTAGATTTTTGTTTTAACACTACCTCCGGATGGAGATGTTCGACGTTTCAAACAACCAAAACTAGTTGACAACTCCGTGCGTTGCCGCGGGATTTGAGTTAAGTTAGAAAAAGTTAAAGAGCAGGCATGAGCAGCGAAACAAACTACAATCTAATTGCAACATGAAAATAAATATATATACATCAACAACAAAGCTGTAAAACACAGATCAAGAGAGAGTAGGCATGAACCGTTACAGGAGCATACCACCTGCTAGCCTGATTGAAGAATTGAGAAGGCCGTCATCATCTGTCGCGTGGTATGTGGATATAGATACAGGACAATCTGCTTGTAATACAAAGGAAATCATAAAGGACTTTGCTAACGCGTGTGCGCGCAGTTTTTGGGAGCCCTGCCTGCGCACTCTTTTTTTGGAAAGGTTCGGAGGGAGACCGGTTTCTATTTCCGTTTTTGGCAAAATTGGAGACATGCGTGCACATGGGTCTCGCAAGGCTGCCCCTCCTCCCCACACACATAATCGGATAATCCCACGCGCGCCAAAGGGAAAACCTCTGTGCTGCCCACATGAATAAACCAAAAACACATCAAAAAAGATGCTCGATCTTGATGAAAAAAATGCATACAAGTCCATATCAGATTTGGGGACAAAAAACCACACTTTCTCATCCCTACGGTGGAGATCGAAAAAGAGAACTAGATCAAAGAAAAGAAAAGCACTAGTGATTAACAGTTGTAAAAAATGCTTAACAGTTGTAAATAAAAGACACTACAATTGTTAAAATATTGCTTAACAATTTTATATAAAAGACTTAGCATTGGTTGCTTCTTTTTCATAACAAAACGTCAGTGATTGGAGTATCATTTAGTAGAAAAGCATGTGCATCAAGAACTAACAGCGACTGATATATCGTACTACTGAATGCAGCTAAAATGTTAATACTTGCAATTGATGCCTAAAATGCTTAACACATATTACCTAAATGCTTAAAACATATTACTTAAATGCTTAGCGCCCTGGTCCTGATCTGGTGAGCCCGCATAGAGAGAAGAACACAGGAGGACAACAGAGCAGGCTTGCAGTCGCGGGGGAGAAGACTGTAGCCGGTATCGGAGGAGGCCGGCAACTGTGCATCCGCAGTAGAGGCGAGGCCCGTGCCGTGGAGACAGATTCGGCGATAGGTAAGCAGCGCCGGTGGCTGATGCCGGGGAGGCGAGGACAAGGACAGCACCAAGGAAGCAGCGGGGTGGATGCGCGCCAGTGAGCCAGATCAGGCGCTGGGGAGGCAGATCCAGCGTCAGGTGTGCGGGGCTGACGACGGGGAGGCAGATCCGAGCACCGGGGGCGCGGGGGCCGGTGGCAGGCGTCGGGGAGGCGTCCTGCACCGAGGAGGCGGTGGAGCGGAGGGACGTCGGGGAGGCCGGGGTCAGCTATGGGTGCAGAGGAAGACGAGGGCAACGACGTCGCGGTGAGAGGAGGAGGAGAGGCGCTGGATGGAGGGCAGGGCGGCGGGCGGAGGGGGAGTGGGCACCGGCAGCAGAAGGATGAGCGCGGGGGACGGGCGAGCCAGGAGGAAGAGACGGATAGTATCGAGGGGAAAAAGAATCAGATTTTTTAATCGGTGCAGTTGACGCGGAAAAGCTTTTCTCTGCCTTGCCACACGATGTCGATCGCACGGTATAAAAAGTGTGCGTGCCAATCCATCAAATCCTGCGCGGCCAGAATCTAGCATTTAGGAATCATAAATTACCAAAGAATTCGGTGGTCCAACAAATGAAGAAACCATTAGTTTTTACCTCTTGCGATCGAGAATTCCAAATCGAGGTGTTTACGAATCTGTCCTGACCAGGAAGCGATGTGTATATTTTGGAAGGAGAACCGAACTCCGGACCAAAGAAGGGTTGTGTATTTTGGAAGGAGAATTGAAATAGAAGCTGCATTACTCATAGGATATTGATTGCTCTTCATTGGCGAGAGGGTGCGGCAGTTTTCAACCGGGGATGAGTCGCTTCGGCTGGATGTGGAGGTGTGGGGCGTACAGGGAGCATTGCGTTGGCCATGGGGCTGAGCAGCAGCAGCGGTACGGGTACGGTGTGGGCCCAACAGCGGCCGGTATGTGTACTGAGGCTGAGCGCCGCCGCGGTCATGGCCGTGGCCATGCGCACCGCCACAGCCGCGGCCCTATGCGCCGTAGCGCGACACGCAGAAGAGCGCCACGAAGATGTCTAACGTTGTGGGCAGGCGACAGGTCAGGTCTCTAGTGGAGTCGATCCGTCGGGGGCTTCGCTGAGAGCGGCGACGGCATGGATGTAATTTCTAATTACACGTTCATCTGTTGGGTTAGGCTGGGCTGGGCTCGTGTGCGACTTGCCGGTGGCCTCGCTGAGAGACACCGAGGCATCTCTTCGTCTGGCCGATGGGAGACGTGCTTTTTTTTTTTACAATAATAGTTTTCGCTTTGGATCAGCAATTAACAGCAGTTGATGAATACATGCTGACGTGGATAGCCTAAGAATGCAGAGAATTGGAGTTAATGAATCTGAGTGGACTTCATCTATATAAGTTATATAGATACAGATGCCTTGCAAACAGTACTAAATTTTTTGCCGTTTCTTAAAGAATTAAAGAAGTTGGTTGATAAAAGGCAATTAATACAATTTTTTTTGGGCGCCACTAGCAGTAGCACTGTAGCAGTGTAGCATATTATAAAAGGGCCGACCTAGGCAAAAAGCCCAAGAAAACATCACCAAAGCCCGCGGCCCACCTCACCTCGCCTGCTCGACGAAACCCAGCCCGGTCCGGACCTGCCAGGCTGCCATCCCGGCGGCTCACCGGCTCCGGCGACTCCTGGTCGAGTGTCCGGTGCCGCGCAACCCGCCGGGCTGCTGAGGCGGCACGGTACCTTCTGCCTTGCTCTTCCTGTCTCCATCTGCGGCTCTCCCGGAACTCCGGCGCTGGAGGCTGAAACCGTTCCCCTCCCGCGCCTAGCCGTGGTACTGTTTCCTCCCTGACTGTTGGTCTCCTGACATCCCCACATTGTATGGACCTGGGTGAGCCTAGTATCAGGATTGGACAGTGTCGCGTGTCGCCTTGCTACTTGGGAGGCCTCTCTACCTGTAGAGTTGCAGTGTAAGAGACTACGTGCATACGTGCAGTAGGATGGATAAAATAATTATTTATATAGCGATATTTACGCAAAGAGAGACGTAGTTGTAACAGTAAATATACAATACATTTATACATCCTAATGCACATAGTCTAATGCAAGTTCAATGACTTTCCACATGCGAGTATGAGAATAATGGCCACTGGATTAGGGAGGTGTTTTTCTTGTCCTCCTTCCTGTTTTTGTGCTTTCAGATTATGCGCACTGAAGATTTGCACAGTAGAAAGGCTTGATATCGAATTCTGAGATTATATATGGGTTTAGTTGGTGCATTTGATTTGTGTGGAAATGCTAGTATAATTCACGAAGCTATTGATTTGCGTGCTATCTTCGATACCAAGCTAGTTTTGCTTTCTAAACTGCAGGATCTTGTATCTGTGAATTAGCTTTCATCAAATTGTTTAGCTTTTTTTTTCCTCTTAAGAAATGCGAAGCCCACTATTCTTTTTATGCCACGCCTATTACCTATGAATTCTCCGAGCATTGTTGCACGCATTGCTGTGAGAATATGAGCGATACCCCATGTGTATGCCCTAAAAAAAATATTGCATGCATAAATTATTAGTAGATGACTTAGTGGATGATAACGTGTCATGCCACCAAGTGGGCTTCCATAACGATGTGGCTTTACGCATATGTAGAAAAATCTAATAGTAGGATGCACCTATTTAAAAATAGAAGATACATGGGCATAAAGGCTGAGGTAAATTATGCAAATCATATATGCACCTATCCCTGTAAAGATGATCCAGCCCCAACTATACCTGCCCATAAGTAAGATACATTATCACGGTTGAGTTGACTGCTAGTATGACACTACTCATTTCTCTATTGATTTGGCAGAATTCTTGCTATGCGTCACCACAAAACCGAAAGCTTTCGATGGCTATATAATTTTCGGCGCCTGCTCGTAGCCATAATTAAAGTCTTATTCGTCGGCCTCTGATAGCCGCTGAAAGTAAAAACCTTATTTTCAGCGGCCACGTATGTTATTTTCAGCGGTTACCTCAGCTGTCGGAAATGTCTCTATTTTCCACGGCCCTCCATGGCCACCAAAAAGTAAGACTCCAATTTTCGGTGGCCAAGTCTGGCCACGGCCAAAAGTTAGGGACCCTGCCACCCTATGGGCTGGCCGGCCGACGCCCCCTACCCACACCCTCCGTGCCATGTCGCTGTCACCCCCGCCGTGCCTGCCCGTCGCCTCCCCGCGCTGCCCTCTGCGCCGCCTCCCCGCGCTCGCCGCGCCTTCTCCCCGCATGCACCCCAGTGCTCTGCCCGCTCGGCGCCCCGCACCTGCTCACCGCCTCCCTGTGCTCGCCACGCCTCCTCCCCACGCCTGCACCCGACGCTGGCGCTGGCGCTCCGCCCACTCGTCGCCCCAGCCACCCTACCCAAAGCGCCACCCTGGCTAGCTCTGGCTCCATGTGTCGCCCAAACCGAAGGGCCGCCTGCCTCCTTATCGGCCTGGAGTGTCACTCGCCTCCGTGCCAACCTCGTGCCCACCTCGGATCCGCGCCGCCTTGGCCGCCCATGCACAGCCAGACGCGCGCCGTTCTAGCTAGCTAGGGGCCATGAGCGCCGCCTCCGCTGCCCCTGCCCCGCACCTACCGCCCTGTGGCCACTGCTGCCCCGGCCTAGCCAGGGTGGTTCTACACCCGACAGCCCCGTCCCGCCCCGATGAAACCCGCAGAACTGTTTGAATTGAGAACCCTATGCTTCCTTTGTTTTTATAGTGGTTTTAGTTAATTTTAGGCGGCTTTATACGTTTGGCCGACGAAATTTATGATTAGGAGTGCAATTAGTATTCATTTTTTCGATTAACAACTAATTTATTAAGTTAAATGGTTAGTTAGTTAGATATCATATTCTCTAAAACTAGGCAAGGTAGGCAATAGCAACACAACCTCATTCATGCCAACAAATTCCACACTGTCATTAACTGACCTCAAAACAAAACCACCATAAAACAATCTCACAAATTTATTCAGCTACAACAACGAGGTACAACGAAATATTACTAAAACCATTGAATTACTTAGAGATATGCAGGGTTCACATATACGGTGGGAATTTTCCAAATATTCGCTGTTTTCGATGGGGTCCAAAAAAAATCTATTCGGCTAAAAAAATTCGTCCGAGTTCGACATCCCGCCCCGATCTGCTAAATTGGTCTAGCAATGCGTTTTTTTGCACCCCATGTGGCGGAACCGCCCTCCTTAATCTAGACTAAGCACACCTGCCACCTCTGGCTCGCAGTGCACTTAGGCCAGACTAAACTCGGTAGTCCGTCGAGAGTACTACAGCTCTCGATAACACCAAATTCCAGAGGAACCGACATCAAACACATCCGACTCTCGAAGGAGCCACAACAATTACATCATCACAGGTAGTTGAAATAGAGAATAATAGAATTAATTTACAACTCAATTTTATGAAATCAAATACATGTTCAAATATAGCGGAAGCGAATTCAGAGTATATATATATAAAGCGGAAGCGTTTTCAAATTCTCGCAGTGAAAACAAACTCAAGCAGTCTTCATGAAGAGATGAACAAGGCGTGTAGTACCGAGCCCACCGGTACTACCACCTCCAACACAGTTGTCCAGCTATCATCGGTACCTGTAAGCCAAAAGTGGGGGCAAACCCTGGGTACTAATTACTCAGTGGGACTTAATAGACGGGGCTTACGGCTGACGCAAAGCATGTTTACTAATCATGTGGATCCTTAGCTTTTGATTCTTAAACAAGGTCATGTTGATATCAGATAGCAGGATTTTGACAGCTGCTATCCATTAATCATGAGAATCAGTTATATCATAAAGTAACATTTGCATGAAAGTAAAGTAATGAACACATGTACCGTCCCAAGATTCACAGCGCCTCCATCCAACCCCTTGGGAGTAGCCGTCTCAGGAGCGATACCACGGTACGTCGGGTCAGCCCTCCCTCGACCTCAAAGCATCCCCCAAGTCCATCGACCTACTAGCAGTAGATGGGCGACACCCTGAATAGTGAGACGGATCATACACATCCAAGCATGTTGTATTGAAAAGTGTGACTTAATAAACAGTATGTTTCAATTATTACTACGTTGCCCGTGTGCGATATCTGTCATTCTCACACCTGGTGAGCATCAACGATTCGAATCGATTTGTTAATTCCCGGGAATAATTTGAAGCACCAGGATGGCATATGCTTACTAACTCCCAGCGTTCCACATATGCTTCTCCCATCTCCACTTGTCCCATCCCAAGTTCGATTCAATCCTTCCGTTGTTCCCAGGTTGTGCTGTCTTAGGAGCGATACTACGGTCACGTCGGGTCAGCCCTCCCTCGACTACAAGCTCCCCAAGGTGTCACAGTAGGAGTCTGTCTCTGTTCTTCGGATGGCACAAGTAAGCTTTCACCGGTCCATTATCCCGGATAAGCACTCTAGCAATGTTATGCCGATCAGTAGGCGAACAGCGAACGGGCCTTATGCGACTCGAGCGGAGTCCAGTGCACAATACCATAATCAATAAATAACTCAATAATTCTCCGTCCGGTCTCCATTTAAACATAAGCATGTATAGTAACTTCCATAGGTGAGATTTCTGTTACTTTGAAAAGTCGTACCTACGAGACGAGTACAATCACTCGTGTCTACTCGTACCTAGCAATTCTAGGCACTCGCCCTACGAACTCTACGTATAGGTGCTAGGGCCAGGGCGGCCAAAAAGTCTAATGCAGTTGGTTTCAAACAACTTCTAATGCATATGCGTAATCGTCAAACAAGAGTTGTATTTGCTGGGAGAAATCATGGTCCTGCCTACCTTTGCTTGATCTTAAGAAAACCAACAAACTAAACTAGGTTAGTTTGCCGGGTTGTGAGGCTTTGCCCCAGGCAACCCCTTGAATCAGGGACGGATTAAATCAGCGACCCTTCGTCTTCTTGCTCTAGATATAGCGTGTCGTCCAGTTCTTTGATCACTGGTTTCTCCTGTGTTGCTAGCTCCTTGCACGCGGGGTCTATATGCATGATAAAATGCAAGTGAGTGCAAGAGAATGCAAATGCATGTATATGATACAGGTTATATGCATGACATAGTGCAATAATGAGTACAACGAATTGTAAATATATGCAGGAGGTGTCAATGAAATATAATGCATGATCAAGCAGTTTATGAAGAATGGGTTCGGGTACTCTTAGTTAAATACCTTTCATAATAAGAAAACTTAACGACTTTGCTAAGAAATCATACAGCCATCACTAAGAAATCGTACAAACTATCACCATATTTTATCTTTGAAGTTATCAGGAGTTAGTGTCCTATATGTGTACACCGTCCCTATCATACTAGTAGCACGTCAGATTTTTCATATAATTAATTATGCATCCTAGATCCACTTTTCCCTTTTATTTAGTTAAGCATGTGACACTTTGTCATTTTCAAATCACCACTCAAACTCAACATGTAAGGCTTCAAACTTTACCAGCAAGCTATATGCAGCATAATGGGTGTCCTAAAAATCTAGTATAACATTTGGAGCAATTTTCATAAGACAAGTACTTCCCATGCATTTCTATTACAAAAAAGTAGGCCTAGGGGTAGATTGGTCATTTATCAGCAAGTGCTACAGCCACAAAAATTCACACAGTGCCTAGATGCCATAACAAAGCTACTGTCCAAGTTTCATAATTTTTGGAGTTCATTTGGTACACTTTTACCATTTATTTACCTACACCATGCATGCACTAAACCAGGGGTAAAACAGTCTTTTCACACATCCACATCATACGTATCCTATAGATTTACTCAAGAGGAGTCCATAGCCACTGAGTTTGTCCATTTTGGATTTTTATTTTAATTGTTATGAATTTTCAAAGTTTCAGCCGAAATAAAGTAAAAATAAATGGAAAAACATTAGATCCAGGAACTTGTACGCAATTAACCGTAGATATCAGGGGCTAGATCGTGATATCGGCAAGACTCATATCACTGTGCGCAGGACTTAACTGTGAAATCAACAAACCGCGGGGGTTCAAGTGCAAATCGCCGTCGTCTTTCTCCTCTCGACCGAGAGAGGGGACGGGCGGCGGCGGCGCTCGGCGCGCCGGCCAGGCGGAACCCGGCGAGCTAGCCGGCGGCGGTCGGGGAGGGGGAAAAGGGGTCGGGGAACCTTACCCTCTACCTGGATTCGGCGACGGAGCGTCGGAGGAGGCCCGCGGCGGTGAGCAGAGGAGGCGGGAGTCCGGCGTGGTAGTGGGGCTCGACGGTAGGGTCTCGCCGGCCTAGGGCTGGGGTTTTCGGTGGAGGGGAGTATGGGGAGTGCCGGCGTAGGGGTGTAGAGGAGCGAAGACGAGCTTGACAGCGGGCGCGGCTTGAGCTTCAAGCTCGCGGCTTACGGCGGGGTCCGGCGGAGGATTTTACCGCGGGGAAGGGGACACGGTGGTCTAGACCTCGGTGTACCGGTGGAGGGGAGGACGAGGAAGGCCGGCGTAGTGGTGTGGAGGCGTGGAGTTGCTCGGAGCGGCGGGCGAAAGCTCGAGCCCGAAGCTTCGGCAATGGCGGCGGCGGTGGGAAAACAGAGGGAGTGAGGGCGCGCTCGGTGGAGCGGCAAGAGGAGGAGTGAGGCGGGGAGTGGAGGAGAGTGGGAAAAGGAGAGTGGGGCGCGCATCCGGCCGGGGTGCCGTCCAGGTGCGGGCGGGGCTCGGCCTCGGCCAGCCGGCAGTAGGCGGCGTCCGCCGCGTGGAGCCGACGGAGCGGGGAGGAGGGACGGCGCCGCGGCGTGGACTGGGTCCACGGACCCTGTGTTAGTGACAGGTGGGATCGGGTACGCGAAAGAGAGAGACGGTCCATGGACCGGGTGCGTGGAGGCGCGCGAAGGTGGGACCCACCGGACCGGCGCGTTCCAATCGCGCAGGCGAGAACCGGGCGCTGCTCTGGCGTGTGGGGCCCGCTGTCAGTGAGTGAGAAAGAGGGAAAAATCCCGAAAAATGGGAAAACCAGTTTTGACCAACTGAAGTTGTTTCTGGATTTTGCTTATTTGAACAACTTAGGGACCGAATTTGGAAAAACTCCAATTGGATGAAATGTTCTAAATTTGTTCTTCTATATTTGTCTTATAAACTTGTATACCATGTTATATTCAAAAATATGGTTTAAATTTGAATTTAATCTACTGACCAAGGTTTGACCAACAGAACCTTCCAGTTTGGAAATTCTAAAAGTCCATTCTATGGACACTTTCATAAAAGGAGTTTTATACCAATGTTGTTTAGAATTTCATGATCTACAATTTCTTCAATATAAGCATTGTAAGATTTTGGCTCTAAGATCAAGAAAATTTGAATTTACCCTCCAGGTCAAGTTTGGACAGATTTCACATGCTAACAGAAAAAGACCCAAAACTCTATGTAAACCTCAATGCATGTCAAGGCTTCAATTACCAAAGTTGTTCACCATGAAATTGTGTACAAGTTTGTTAATACGAGTTTCACCCAAATCTAAATAGAATCAAAGTTATGGGCTCAAACACAGAGACATATATGCAGAAAACAGGTTTTTAACAAGTGGCATTTCAACCAAGTTTGAATTAGGGTTCAAGTGCATGCTAATGTATGATGCTTTATGATGAATATTGCATGTATGATGAATGATTATGCACTTGAGATACCGGAGCATCACACCCCACCCTCATCCAATTTCACTTGTAACTCTAAAACACACAAAAGGCTGCAATCCCTTCTCCATCGCCTCTTTTGACGCTGGCTGGCGGCGACGCAGCGGCACTTTCGGCCACAGACGACTACCTCGCTTCTCACGGTTATGGAGTCGAGGTCTCGCCGTCTTAGCCTCTCCATTTGTCCCTAGCATCAACACATCATTTGCCAAAAAAATCTTTTTGAAAAGATTTGAATTTGTTTAAATTTGACCTGAATTTGTTGAATATTCCGAATATTCGTGTTTCTCAACAAGGTCCGAATTTTTTTCCTTCCGAATAAATAAACCCTGGAGATACGTGCAACGTCTGGACTCAAATAAATGACGTCACGGACAGCAAAGTTTGCGCTGGAAATGAATCAGTTTGGTTCACCGAAAAACGTCCATTAAAAAGATATGGAGGGAGTAACATTTCTCCTAGCACCGCTAAATTTCTGAAAAAGGAGTAAGTAAGAATACTTGTGTCTAAAGAGAACAAAGCTCACATCTAAAGCCTCTTCTTGTTCCTTTTGATCAACAGAATCCCCAGGCACCCCCAGTGTCCACTCGCCTCAACCCCTTTTCTGATTCCTGATGGAGCAAGCAATCCAGCCGCGGAGACACGCAACGCAACGCAGGGCCACACAGCCAGAACTACCAGACTACCACCAGTACAAGACCCCCACCCCCATCCTGGCCGTCCGTTTCGAATTCACGTTTCCCAACGGTCGCGCGCCGCCCCGCACCCACCGTTTCCCACCCGCCGCCCACTGACCCTCGGCCCCACGCCAAACGGGCCCACGCGTCGGTGACGTGGACCGCACTACGGATCAGTATTTAGGTGGCGTGCCGGGCCCCAAACCCTACAGCTACCTACTAGAGGCCTAGCGGCACGCCCCCACGCACACCTCCCAGCTCCCATGGCGGATGCGGCCGACGGGGACCAGCAGCAGCTGCTGCTGCAGCAGCAGGAGGCGCCTCCGCCGCCGGCTCCCGCGGAGGCGGAGGCCGCAGCCAGCAACGGGGATGGGGAGGAGGCGGGCGCGCTGAAGCGCCAGAACGCGCTGCTGGCCGACGGCGAGCTCGCGGCGCTGTCCGACGGCGAGCGCGCGGTGCTGCTGGAGGCGCTCGCGGCCCCGCTCCGCGCCGCCGAGGAGGAGCTCGAGGCGGCGCGGGCTGCGCTCGGGCGCGCCGAGGCCGAGGCGGCGCATGCGAGGGCCGAGGCCGCGGCGCGGCTCCAGGCCGTGGCGGGGCTCGAGGCCGAGAGCGCGGGGCTGCGCGCGGAGAGGGGCGAGCTGGAGGAGAGGTTGGAGGAGGTGGCGGCGTCGGCTCGTGATGCGCAGGCCCAGAAGGCGGTGCTGGAGTCGAGCTTCGAGGAGCTCAGGAAGGACAGCGAGGTGCGCATGCTGGAGATGGAGGCGAAGGTTCAGGAGCAACTGAACCTTCTGGAGGCGCTGCGATCCAGGGAGGCGGAAATGGGGGCGAAGCTCGGGTCGTTGGAGGCGGAGCTCTCGGTGGCGGCGGCTAGGAACTCGGAGTTGGAGTTGAAGGTGGGTGGGATGGAGGCTGAGATGGCTGCGGCAAAGGAGGAGGTCGAGAGGCTCCAAGCAGATGCTGTGGAGGAGGGTCGGAAGCACAGCGCTGTGGTTGATGAAATGGCCAGGCTCCAGAGTGAGATTGACGAAGCGGTGAAGGCGAATGAGGCGGCAGCTGCGGCGCATGACGTTGAGAAGGAACGGATGGAGGCTGAATTGGAGGTGCTGAAGGGGGAAGTGGACAGGATTCGGGCCGAGAAAGATGATGCCTTAGGCATGGTCCATGCTAGAGATGCTGAGGCTGGAGAGTTGAGGGATGAACTGAAGAAGCTTCATGTTTCCATGGCTGAGCTCTGTGCTCGGTGCGATGATCTTGAGGCAAAGGCTTCCTGCCTGCAAGGTGACAAGGATTTGGTTCTGAATGAACTTAACCAGGAGAAAGCTGCTGTCGAAGAGATGAAGTTAATAATTCAGAAGAATGAGGCGGCAGCTGCAGCACATGATGCGGAGAAGGAACGGATGGAGGCTGAATTGGAGGCGCTGAAGGGGGAAGTGGACAGGATTCGAGCCGAGAAAGATGATTCCTTAGGCATGGTTCATGCTAGAGATGTTGAGGCTGGAGAGTTGAGGGATGAACTGAAGAAGCTTCATGTTTCCATGGCTGAGCTCTGTGCTCGTTGTGATGATCTTGAGGGGAAGGCTTCCTGCTTGCAAGATGAGAAGGATTTGGTTCTGAAAGAACTTAACCAGGAGAAAGCTATTGTCGAGGAGATGAAGTTAATAATTCAAAAGAATGAGGCGGCAGCGGCAGCACGTGATGCAGAGAAGGAAATGATGAAGGCTGAATTGGTGGTGCTGAAGGGGAACGTGGACAGGATTCAGGCGGAGAAAGATGATGCCTTGGGCTTGGTTCATGCTAAAGATGCCGAGGCTGGAGAGTTGAGGGATGAACTGATGAAGCTTCATGTTTCTATGGCTGAGCTCCATGCTCGCTGTGATGATCTTGCGGGGAAGGCTTCCTACCTGCAAGACGAGAAGGATTTGGTTCTGAAAGAACTTAACCAGGAGAAAGCTATTGTCGAGGAGATGAAATTAATAATTCAAAAGAATGAGGCGGCAGCTGCAGCACATGATGCGGAGAAGGAAATGATGAAGGCTGAATTGGAGGTGCTGAAGGGGAACATGGACAGGATTCAGGCCGAGAAAGATGATGCCTTGGGTTTGGTTCATGCTAAAGATGCTGAGGCTGGAGAGTTGAGGGATGAACTGATGAAGCTTCATGTTTCCATGGCTGAGCTCCATGCTCGCTGTAATGATCATGAGGGGAAGTCTTCCTGCCTGCAAGACGAGAAGGATTTGGTTCTGAAAGAACTTAACCAGGAGAAAGCTGTTGTTGAGGAGCTGAAGTCAAAAATTCAGAAGAATGAGGCGGCAGCAGCAGCACATGACGATGAGAAGGAAAGGATGAAGGCTGAATTGGAGGTGCTGAAGGGGAACGTGGACGGGATTCAGGCCGAGAAAGATGATGCCTTAGGCATGGTTCATGCTAAAGATGCTATGACTGAACAGCTGACAAATGAACTGAAGATGCTTCATGTTTCCATGGCTGAGCTCCGTTCTCGCTTCGATGATCTTGAGGGTAAGGCTTCCTGCCTGCAAGACGAGAAGGATTTGGTTGTGAAAGAACTTAACCAGGAGAAAGCTGCTGCTGAGGAGCTGAAGGTAACAATTCAGAAGCTTCAGTCATGTAATGATGAAAAGGATCGTGAGGTTGGGGTCCTGAAGGAAGAAGCTGCAGGCAAGAAGTTCGAAAACAACAGCTTGAATGGGGAGCTTCAGCAGCTGCAGCTCGCAGTCACTGAGGCTCCGAACACAGGCAAGAATGCAGTCTGGACATGGCTGTGCCCAGCTACCACAGCCGTGTTAGCAGCTGTTTCCTTTGTCTACGCTGCCCGTAGTCGGTGAACAGCTCGCTCTTTTACTAGTTCTTGGTTCACATGCTCAAGTATGTGTTACTCGAAATAACTAAGCCTCTTGCTATGATGCTTGGTATATGGTGACAGTGCTCGTTACTATAAAATAAAGCATTGTTCCTGCTATTGTTGTCTGCACCTGTCATAGGGAATATATTTCGCATTGCTCAAACTTTTTTACTTGGCAGTTGGGTTTTGGCATCAGTCCAAGTTAATGGCATAGTGGATTGATGCATGAATGGCATGCATGTAGGTTTCTAGCTTATATTAGGAGCTGCATTTGACATCATATAATTGTAGTACCAGTACAACCTGTTAGGATATATAGTTGGGACTTGGGAGAAATACACTAATTTTGAAACACGTAATTAAAGCTTAGCACCATGCCTTCTGGCTGCTGCACAGGTTCATGATTATCAATTCTATTTTCCAATCCAAAAGATATTGGTGAGAAACCAAGGCTTTATGAGTACCAAAATCAGCAAGAGCCTTGCTTGGAACGAGATTGGGTATATGGGCCTATGTTAGCAGAAGTACTGCAGTGACCTCACCTCAGCTAAATGGTGGTTGACACCTACACCCTTCTCTGTCAGAGACTAAGTTGTGGATGTTATAGAACCTTCTCTTCATTGGGTTACGTGCACCCTTTCCAACCATAGTAAAACAGCAAAGCTTTTAGTCCCAACCAAGTTGTGGATGTTATAGATTAAAAAAATAACAAGAGCTACATGAAAAAACCAGTAGTAATTTAAAAATAGCAGTATATTACTGCTAACAATGATAGGAGTCTCGCAATTTCTCAAACTGTTGCCATTTATATTTTCTCGCTGCTTTTTCATCGAGTTTAGTTCTAGTTAGTAATTTGCAATTGTCAGCCTAACACCAACTTGAGCACAATCAAAAATTCAAAATAACTCAATTTTCACAGATTCTGTGGTTTTGGCCCTATGCCCTTGTCTGCTGTAGGCCTGTAGCTGTAGCACATTGGCTGTCAGTGTTATCACAAAGGATTTGATTATCATTTGTACTAATATCAAAACAAGCAATATACCTTCATACCATCCTATCACTATGGCAGTTTCAACAAGTAGAAATATGATATTTGACATGTGTTGCTTCTGCTACTCTGAAGTTTCCATTTTCTGATACACTGCACAGATAATAGCTAGCAGTATCTTAACTTAAAGTTATCTTGCCCCTTTGCTTACTTGTTCTGATCAATGAAAGGAAAACCTTAATGCATCTGTGAAGTAAAAAACACGAGTAAAGAAATGCTAATTGTGTACACTGTTCCTTTAAATTTTTTATAACCTTTATTCAGCTATAGACAAGCATCTGAAAAGTTTTTCAGGCTGTACGAGATAAAGAGGAATTCTTAGAACTAAAATCTAGAACTAAAATCTAGCCATATACTTTTACTGGGCTAACAAAAACCCTAACTCTAGAATTCAGAATTCTGTCAGTTTTTCAGTTGTTTTGCTTGAGTGTCCTCTGACAGAATAACTCAATCTTGTTGCAGGCTTCCAGTATCATACTAACAGGTGCTCCGAAAAATATTCTAACACAATTCTTCAACCCAATGACAGAACCTGAAAATAAGACTATCCCCAATGAGGATTGACAAAAGTACTGCCTATACACTGTTTGACACTGTAGCGCTACTGTAGACAGAGAGGAGGGTAGTTGGAATAGTAGAGGAACAGTGGATAGGAAAGATTTTTAGACAATGGTTGGGGATAGTCTAAGAAACACAAAAATGTTGAAATTGTCATTTCAGATTAATTTTGAGGTAGATTAACTATGAGGATGAAGAATCTCCTACTATAATATCAAGTTTATCAATTATGAACTTTCAATTTTCAGTACACAGGGAAACCAATGCACTTGAAAAGATTAGATAAACAATAGTATTGAAAAAAAAAACAAATTTAGTGAATTATACCAGGTAGAACCAGGACACATTCTTCTTTGATCAATTCACGAGCAAAATCTATGTCATCTGCAACACCATATAAGATTGAAGTGTTGATCTCAACCTGCAGGATTTTGTGAGTATCAACATTTTAAATTCGGAAGTACCAAACTATTGAATACCGAATCTGGTTTTGCTCTGACTAACCATCATAAACATTGAGACCTCAGGCTTTGAGTAGCACCGCAGGGCTTCAATTTGGTTCACTCTTCTGTACAGAGCGTCAGCTGCAGACTCAAGCAGGTGAACAACATTCCGGTGGAACTCATGATGTTCATTTGAAAGAATCTCAGGAACTGCTGCCTGCGTGTTAACAAATTTCATTTGCATTAATATGTAGTCTATGCAGAACCAATTTCAAAAATTGATTCCTGACCTGAACTATGGATGCAGGTCCAGAAGTCACATTCAGCAGCAATTCGGTTGCAGCTCTGACCTTTTGAATATGAATCCAGATATATTAACACATACAGAGAGAAATGTGGAAACATGATATGCGTCTTGAATGTCTTACATGCTTGAGTGTGCCATTAGGATTACAGAAGGCCAACCGACCAAGACGCCATCCTGGTAGCATGAATCTCTTCGACAGAGCTCCAATGCTGATAACCGGTGCAATATGCGCGAAGGAGGCCATTGGCACAAATTTTCTGCCACCAAAAACCATATGTGCATATACCTCGTCTGCTATGATTGGAATCCCCAAATCTCTTGCAGTTTCAGCAATCTGTAGAATTCGGTGGTAAACTGAATCAGCAAGATGTCAACTGTGTAATCTTTTAAGAACTGCACAACCTTTGATGCACGGACTTGAATATAGATATGGACAAAGGTAACTTTTGGTATGAAATCCCAACTGTAGCAGGTATGAAATCCACTTATAATTTACCCAAACAATTGACATGCAAATAAACTAAATTTACTCAATTGTAAGACCACTGATCTTTGGATCATATTTTACTATAATTGGAGATCGTTTGCTAACTATTCACCAGTTTAAAAGGAAAAATAACAACATCCAAGATGAACTTGGAGATCATGATTTTGCTAACTTCTCACGAACAGAACATTGAATATTCCAAACACGGGACTGAATTGCCCATCTGCTGTACGCCGCGGCGGCGCCCTTTTGCTTGCTCTCGTCGGCTTCCGCGCCGCTGCCAAACCAAGCAGCAGCTCCTGTGCCACCGCTGCCTCTTCGTTCCCTGTGCCGCTGCCGAATTCGTCGTGCGAAGTGGTAGAAGGATCCGGGGAGGAGACAGGCGGAAGAAGATGGCGCGCAGAAATTGACGATTTCTGCCTGCCGCCGCACAAGATCAGGTGTAGTGGTTGTCGACTGGCAGCTACTTCTACAATGGTGGCTCCGCCGGCGATCGTCTGGTGAGAGGACGGCAACCTTCTCCGTCATTTTTGCTTCCACGGAGAGCTACATGATGAAGCGTTTCCGTATTGAATAACGAGGATGTACGTGGACCGTTGCGTCTTCATAAAATCTAACGGTGAATGATTTTCTTTCTTTTTTTATTAATATACTAATTTGTAGAATCATTTGACGAAGGTGAACGGTTATATCTTCAATCTTCGTAAAATCAACAGTGGAAGGATTTTTTTTTCGATTACCTGGAAATTTCTTGGTCCTCTCGGCGAATGTGGCAGCTTTTTTAACACTCCCATACATAATATAATCGTGTATTCAACTGGTATTGAGGGGTCCCCTTTAGAATTGGTTGGACATACCAACAACACTGGTGTGTTTTAATATGGGCTTCTAAGAGGAGCCCGACTTTTGTCGTATTTTTGTGTGGTCTTGGTACGTAATTATTTTCTTTCGGGTGGATTAGACAGAGTGTAAAATAATTAGCTTCACAATCCATCCAAACAGTTTTTTCTTATGAAGACTAGAAAAATTCACACCCCTGTATTTTACACTGGTATCGACCTCAAAACTGGCCTTCCAAACACCCCCAAAACAAAACCATGCAGGGTTAATGATATCATGCTATAAACCCGGATCTAATTCTATAGTGCTCTTACTGGTCACATGGGTATGCAAAGTTTCTTCGTCACATATGGCAGTAGACGAAAAATGGATAACCACATATACTGCATTGGCAATTTCATTCTTTCTGCAGATCCGCTGCTCCTGGCCCTTCTCTTTCCCTTAAATCCAGGTTTAAGCAACTTGGTATTGGTATTGATATGATGCCCCTGTTTGTCACCCACTGGCTCCCTAAAGGCCAGAAGCAGAGTGAATCACAGCCTGACTGACACAAGATTGCGCGGCATCGATCAACGCATTAACCCTGACAATTTGTGCACATAGCAGGCCATGCCACATGGCATGTGCTCATCATCCACGATATACTGATACTTGTTTAGTACGTCGCAAACATGGTGATCCCTGAATGCTTGATCTTGTCTGTCGATCAGTGAGTATAGCAGAATCCCAGAAAGCGGTCAACAACTTGCAGAGGTAAGATCACAGCAAAGGAAATCGCAGACTCCCATATGCACTGACTAGCTGGGGTAGAAAGAGGACCAATGGCTTATCATGCTTTCGAGCTCGAGCATCTGCATGTGCTTGGCAGCTTGTTTGTCGGCACAAAAAGATGCTTCGTGCTCCCTCCCCCGAAGGTACTGTACTTCCAGCAATGGTGGTACGGTTTAAACATGTTCAACATGATGCAGGTGCCTGTGCATGCTCAAAAAGGGAAAAAAAAGCGGGAGAAAATCCTGTATCGCCTTACCTTTCTGCACACTTCTTTGAAGATATCAGCAGTTAGCTTACTGTAGCATGTAAGTACTTTTCTTAAGCGAATCCTGTTTAGTATAATCTGCGCAAACTGATGCAGGGGGTGGATGCTCATCACAAGATAGCACCGTAGTTGCTGCCTCAAACTGACAGCAGCCACAGCTATAGCGAGTAACAGTATAAAACAATCGATCAATCACATTGAGGGAACATAAGAGAAGCACAGGGCAAGAAGAAAGATCCATATTAAACTAAGAATAATAAAGGCGGTGCATACGATACAACAGGCTGGGAACATTCAAGCAAGCAGAACTTCCCAGCCAAGTACAATGCCATGGATCGAGGGAATGGTGATGTTATACTACAGCGGAAAAGGATGAAAACAACGAGCAGAGGTGATGGTGCATCTAAAGCTGCTCAAGATTATCTATGTTCAGTTCTGCCCTTTCTTTCGAGAATTCTGAAAGTGCTCGGAAAGTAGCATCGAGAACGAACTACCGGAAGGCTCTCCTGGAAATCCATCAGCTTGTCCAAAACTGAAATTGAAGGAACCGAAGTTCGCTGTTGACAGGAATTCATCGCTGGAGCCATCAAACCCTTTGATGTCCATTGCACTGTCATTGCCCGAGGAGGCACCCCACATGAAGCTGCTGCCTGTGGAGCCTTGGAGTTTGGCTGGCTCCTGGTGGCTCCCTACGTCACCTATCTGGTCTGAAGAAGTCTTGGGCTCCTCTGGCGGCAACGCTGGCGTATGGCCTTGGAACAGGGCTACATGTGCAAAAAGCTTGTCCTTCCTTGAAAAACTTGTTCCGCAGGAGCACAGCCACTTGTCCCGGCCGCAATGCTTCTCGTGTGTCTTGAGATCAGCCATGACAGAGAACTTCTTGGTGTGGCACCGGCTGCAGGTGTAGCTCTTCTCACAGTGGCTCCGCTTGTAGTGGTTCTTCACGCACAGGATCGTCTTGAGGGGCTGGAAGTTCTTGTGTAGCTTATTCCGCTTGCAGCCTATAAATGGGCATGAGTACCTCTTAACCGGTTCTTGCTCCGCACTTGCGTCTCTGGGTGGTTTCGCTAGGGCAGCAGGGCTCTTGTACTCATCCCCATGCCCTCTCATGTGCATCCGCAGATTCGCATCCCTCTTGAACCCCTTTCCACAGATGGAGCAGAAGTGTGTGTGTGGAGCCAATATCTCATCCTTCTCTAGCTGCAGTAGTTCATATGAGCCTGGCGGCAGGCTCTCTCCATCCATGCCAGCATCGTTACCTTCATCACCGTCCTTTGCATCTTGCTCCTCGACAAGAACATTGTCAATTTCAATGCCTCCTTCCATAGCGCCATCAGTCAATCCCTTGAAAAGCTTCTCATAGTCTTCAGGACTATACATTTCATCGTTGTTTTCTTCAGAAATGGTCGTCACATTAGGAACCAAGGTTGGGCTTGAGCCAACATGGTTAGCCATGTCCATGTGCCCAGCTGGGGGGTGGCTCAGAAAGGACGAGTTCTTCAGTGATGGGAGCAGGCTCCCGGCAGTAGATATGAGCTGGACTATAAGGCATGTTAAGTCTGTATTGACCACCTGCTGCTGCTGAGCAAACTCCCCTAGGTGACACGGTAGCTGGCCACCATTATCCACCATTGTCCGGATGACATCCTTCACTTGGCGTATCTTCTCCTCAATGAAGGTGAGGTTATCTAGCATCGTTGCTGGGTTCCAGTCCATGTGTGGGATATTGGTGGATGGCACAGCACCAAAAGGTGTGGTGAATGGTGGGAACGCCTGCTGAACTCCCATGGAAAGGAACGGGTTGTCTGAATTAAACTGGCAGTAGAGGTTTGCAGATTGGTCATGGATGTGGTTCTGACTGTGGTCCATTGCTGATAAACTTACAAAGAATCTTGTGTTTGAATTCAGATGATGGATCTAGTCTGCAAGAGAAGATTTGGAACAGAACGTCATCAGAAACTGCAGACTCCAACATTTATAGTTTGCAGGCATTAAGAGTGCACATGAAGGCATTAGCTCTTAGCAGATTGATGAGTAGCTCTTAGCAGATTGATGAGTATAAAATAGCAACAAAGCCTTTTTAGCCCCAAGAAAGTTGGGGGCTTGGGGTAGGCATTGATAGATATAAAAAGCATGTTGAAAATTTCGTCCAGGAGGTCTGGAAGCAACTAAAACTACAAAGCATCAATGGGTCAAACATGGAAATAAAATTTTCCAGTGCAACTTGAGTGATGAACGAGGACACCTGACTACCTGAGATGAAGAAGAAACTGAACAAGCATAAATCTTTGTTTTCTCTACATGCAGTTTGTTCAGACGAACGACGGCAATGAGAACCCCCAGTACCGAATATTATGAACATCAAAACTAGTTATGGGAATATGATTCGTCAGATTGGCAGATGAAGATGGTAACAAACTTCAATTGAAACTAATCTGACAAATCAAGTTATTGTTTGTGTTCAGATCAAGATAATACTAAACCTGAACTGAAACCAATCAAACAAGTTAAAAAAAACTCGACCGGTGGGGGAAGAACCGCCCCCCACGGCATTAACAAAACATCAGATAGTTTGGGGGTACATACTGCTAATTACTTGGCACAAAGAAGCCTTATAATGGAAGTACTACACAGTATGAAGCAGATAAACCTTTTCCCCTTGTCTAACATTCGCATGGTCTAATTAATTTAAGAAAGAAAAAAGAGGGCTAATCTTTATATAAAGGGACCATCTTTGGCTGAGAGGACAGAGGAGGCACAAATTTGGCTCTAATTCAATGGTGGCATAATATGGTTACTGGCCCAAGAACACCGGCCGACCCCTTTTTCCCTTGTCGAGATCTCAAAGAACACAAGGCCGCCTCGTCTCCGTCGACACTAATGACAGTGGGATCCAGAAATTAAACTCTCAAGAAACCAAACCAAACGAGGCAGAGTCGTCCAGCAAGAAACCCATACATACCCAGCGAGGAGGAGGAGGAGGAGGAGACGGTCACCATGCGGCGGGCCGGGGAGCCTGGCAGGACGACGATGGAGAGGAGGAGGAAGCGAAGGAGCAGGGAAGCAGCAGCTGGCAGGAACCAATGAACCAGGAGGGTGGAGGATGGTTGGTCAAACTTATGGGCGAGAGCGAGTGGGACTTCCGCCATTGTTTAGTCAGTGGGCTGTGAATAATTGCGCATAGATTATTGGACGGGTTCCTGCGCTCCTCGAGTCCCGATCCATCATCCCTCGGAGTCGGGAGGTGGACAGGGAGGGTGCTGCGCTGCTGATAAAGGGTATTAACGGCATGGATATTATCCGCTCGTATTTGGGTCCGGATCCGTTTAGAAAGGTCAAAATCCGACCGTATTCGAATTTGGACATTCAGTATCCGATTCGTATTCGATTTATATTCGTATCCAAATAACGAAAGTTGGATATACATGATGTCAATGTCCATCTAAATCTTATCTGACACCAACTATTAATATCTGTATCCGATTCGAATTCGAAAGAAAAATATGAAAACAAATACGGTATCGGCAGTATCCGTTCGTATTCGATCCGATTACACCTCTCCTGCTGATGCTCGTCGCCCGCGTGGCTGCCTCTGCTGGCTTTGATTTGTTTTAGCGCGTGGACATGGGGGTGCCCACAAAGAGAGATGCCGATGGCACGGCCGCACATGATCGATTACTGTAATGTACTGGTGATAATTCAGTGTAGTGATTAGTGATGTGGTCTCGGTGTAGCCGTATAGGTAGTGTGTTGTACCTCGAGATCTCAGTCATCGTCTCAAACCAAAAATTATATATACTCCATTTGTTAATCGACTAGTACGGCAGTAGGCCAATACACTAAGCTCCGGTTATCTTCGCTTGTCACCGCTCGTCCGCTCACCAGGCCAGGCTATGTTTACCGGTGAGCGTATCGATCCATCTCCGTCCGCTCTTCCAAGTATCTCCATCCCTGTCTACTGTTTTTGCATTTTGCAACGTAGTGGAATGCGTATCTCTTTGGGCGCCTTGGTAAGCCCAGCCTAATACGAATAGCCATAGTGAACATATATACCTTTTTTTTTCTTATGGTGTGGTTTATCCTACTCTGGCTCCTCGAGTTACTCTGCAAAGGTCTGGAGTTTAAGAAGCCCCTTAATAGTGTTTGGATAAATAGGACATGAAAAAAAAAAGATTAAAGAAAAGAAATATAAATATAAGGTATGGGATAGTGATATAGTGTTTTCATACTCGTATTTATTTTTCTATTCCTCTATAAATCGCGCCTCTCATTTTTCCTACCTGATCTTTCATATCACAATATCTAAGCACCAACAATGTATATATCTAGGGTTTGTGACTAAAGATGGCTAAGATAAATTTTAACACGTTATCGTGATTTAGTATCAGATTAATATTTAACTAAATGATCTCATTTTTCACTCATTTTGGTTTTCCAAGGCTAAAACATACTCCATACACCAAACTAAATAGACATATGCGCTCCAGTGTATAGTACACTCTGCCCCATATCCATACGTGCCCCACCTTCCTTGCTCCTGCTTTCCTTCACGCGGGGAAAGAGGGTGACCATTAATGGGGCATTATCCTAGGAAAGCCATAGGTGCTTGTGCTTCTGTTGACTTCATTTTTCTAGCTTCATGTTTCAAGTGTGGGTGTGAAAAAGAAGGGGTGTATAAGATACTAGTGACATCAGCAAAGGAAACGGCATACATGCATGAAAAAGAAGATCCAAGAAAAGGCCGGTTAAAACCCCCTAACCTGGAATCGTGTATTCTCAAATAAAGACTTTTTTAGAGCTCTTTTCTAATCCGGTTTTAGGAAATATTCTTATCTTATGTTGGAAGAAGTTTTTTAAGCTCTCGGATTCACTTAGACCCCGTTTATGTCGGAAGATTCATTTCCAAATCTTTTGTTTTTTAAACTATGTTACTCTCTCCGTCCGAAATGGTAAGATGTTCCAGTCATCTTTTTATTTGTCTAAATCTAAACGAGCATATATACATGGAGAAATAAATAAATCTAGATCTAAAACCCCTAAAAATTTAGGACGAATGGATTACATAAAAAATTATACAAAATTTATGAAAATCGTGCGCTTCATAAGGAATTAGGGTTGTGAAAAGATCGTTCCAGCCTCTCAGCCAAAAGCCACGACCGCGACGGCACCGCAACTACTCGAGGTAGGGAAGACGTACACTAGAGAAAACCGCTTTCGTTTGGTACCCGCCACGAAAAAGATTCACTTCCCGCACCAGACAAAACCAGCCACCGGCGCACCGCGCGCTGGCCACCGGCGCACCGCCACCGCCACCGCCACCGCCATGGCTCATCTTCTCCTCCTCCGCCCCATCCCCGCCGCGAGCTTCACCCCGCGGCCACGGTTGCCTCTCCCCTTCCTCCGGCCGCGCGCGCGCGCCGCCCCCGGCCTCCAGGTCCAGTGCCTCGCGCAGGAGCCGGGGCCCGCGCTGTCGCCTCCGCCGCGGTGGCACGCGGCGCTGTCCGCGGCGGCGGGCCTCTACCCGGCCTACGTCACGGCCGGCGCCGCCGTGGCCGTCGCGCGGCCCGAGGCGTTCCGGTGGTTCGTGGCGCTGGCGCCGGGCTCCTACACCGCCACGCTCGGCTTCATCATGCTCGCCATGGGCCTCACGCTCCAGCTCCGCGACTTCGCCGCCCTCCTCCGCGACAGGCCCCTCGGTGTACATTCCCGGATCTCCTTCATAGACGCTTATTGTACTGTTTTGATTCGCCTCTCCCGATCCCAACATGTTCCCCGGAGATGTTTTGCTGCTGCAGATTCTGTTTGGGTGCGCCGCGCAGTACACCATAATGCCTGCATTCGGCGCCATCGTTAGCCGAGCGCTGGGGCTCCCCCCGTCCCTCTCGGCTGGCCTCATCCTGCTGGGGTGCTGCCCTGGTGGAACTGCATCCAATGTGGTAAGACTGTCAGATGAACCCAGTTTATCACGCTCCTAATTAAGAAGAGAACTTATGTGATGAAGAGAACTGAAAGCTTGAAGGGCCAAATTAAGAATAGCTATGCAGTTAGGAGATCGTACCTCTGTGTTCACTGAACAATAGAATTGAGATTTGAGATGCACACAGTAGTTGTTGAGTGTACTTGGTTATTTTAGCTTCAGGAGAAGCAAAACCATTGATGTTCCTGCACGCGCCAAACACAGAAATGTACACGTTTAACAGATTTACCACACAATAGTACACATCTTTTGAAAATTTTGAAAAACTGTTTCAATTTATTAACAATCATAGGCAGCTCCCTTTGCACTGACCTAAAATGGTCAAATAGAAATTCTTTTCGCTCGATTGTCTCTCCTGTGCACTGACCTAATTGTTTCATGTAGTGGTTCAGGTGACTTTAGTTGCTCGAGGTGATGTTCCGTTATCCATCGTGATGACTGTCTGCAGCACTCTTGCTGCAGTGTTCCTTACACCTCTGTTAACTAAAATTCTAGCTGGTGCCTACATTCCTGTGGATGCTTTGAAGCTTTCTCTCAGTACTTTGCAGGTGAAATTTCTGATGCCATTAGTTCATAACAAAATTCACACCTAGTTAGTTTTTTCTCTCCCTAATTATTTCCCCCCTTCAGGTGGTTGTTGCCCCAATTCTATTAGGTTCGTCTATGCAAACTGCATTCCCGTCTGTTGTTCAATTTGTGACTCCTTTTGCACCTCTGATGGCAGTCTTGGCTTCCTCACTTCTGGCGTGCAGGTTCAGATATTTCAAAATTACAATTTTATACTTATTACCTTGGGAGTAGCAGAAATTGTGCATCCTTTTACCATTTATTTTAATGCTGCAGTGTCTTCTCTGAGAACTTTGTACGCCTAAGATCGACAATTGCTAATGCATCTTCTGTGAATGGAAACTTCTCTGGGGATATTGGGATTATCATGCTCTCTGTCTTCTTGCTGCATTTTGCTGGTTTCTTTGTCGGGTGAGCACAAAAACGCTTACCACACCCTTATGTATTGTGCATTCACAAATTTACATCAAAAAAGGATCTTTTTATTAAAAAAGAGTGTATTGGAGATGAAGTTAATGCAAGGACTCAACATCCAGTTACCTAGGCCAAGCTAGAAATTATGGACATTTATCACCCATGTGTCTAACTGTTTAGATGCATGGCTCTATAAAAAACAGGTACGCAGCAGCAGCTATAGGTGGTTTCAAAGAAAAACAAAGGAGAACAATATCAATTGAGGTATGGATCCTGACCAGATTTAACCACATTTCCTAATTAATATGACCTGTAAAATGGAATATTAATAAATTCATTGTTGAAACCATGTGTAGAATACTAGAGTAAGAAAGTAAGCAAGTCTTCCCAGCACACTTAAATTTATATTAACAGGTTTAAAGTACTTGGAGGATTGACTAGCTGACTGGTCACATGTATCAGATTATGAGTTACTAGCAAATTGTGTAAATTAGAACTCCCTTATTACTCAAGCACAGTTCTACTCTAGTAAAAATCAAGTGGCATTTTGGTCTGCATGCAGTTGGACATTTTAATTTTGATCTATTGTAGCATTATGAATGCTCATATTGGATACATGTGAACTTAGCTTGAAAAGTACTTTCATAATGTGAGTAATTTACTTGGCCTTATAAATATATGTGCAGATAGTGGACAAACCTGCATTTTTGCTGACGTGTGTTGTCCAAAAACATTATGTATTTGTGTTCATAGGGATTAGTACCAGTGGACTGTTATACTGTATGTGGTGAATGAACCTCACATATTTCAAGAATAGGATAAGAAATCATTAAATGATAATTATGTTGCCTTAAACATGTTTTTTTTGTAAAAATGCTCTTTTCGCGATTATCTTTCGGAACTTCAATGAAGAGAATTAATTTGCATATGATGTTCTGAAAAATGCTCAATAGCTTTTCTTTTTTCCTGGATTGCAGGTAGGAATGCAAAACTCATCCTTAGGGGTAGTTTTAGCATGCGCACATTTCTCCTCACCCTTGGTCGCTCTGCCACCTGCACTCTCAGCCGTCATCATGAACATAATGGGCAGTACACTAGGTCTCGTATGGCAATATATCCCCCCTTCTGTTTCAGAGAATGAAACCACTGATGTGCCTGATGCATGATCTACTCTTGCTATTGTGTGCTTAATCTCCAGTTTCATATCTATCCCTCTAGCATGTGTAGTGTTGAAACTGTGACTGTATACCTTTTGGGTCCTTGTGATTGTTTTTATGCTTGCCCTTCTGATAGTCAGTTTGGATTACTGCCTTTCTGAGTGTTGAACAATCTTTCATTCTTAGTTATATGGGCCAATCTGGATCAGTTAGGAGAAATGGGCTTGACTTAATTCGGACAGGGCCTAGAGCTCAAGAGAGCTCTCTGTAGCTCTAAAAATGTAACTTCTTTTTTGTTGGACTGGAGCCCCACTAGAGTGTAGGGGCCCTATTTCGGTCCTGGACCAACAAGCATGGGCCCCTTGTCACTACTGCCGCAGTGCCAATAGAGGAATCAATTTGCATGTGACCTGGTACAATGCTGTGCCTGCAAACAAAACCCTATGCCGCTGCTTTGATCTAGCCGATATTGCCAGTGCACTAGGGGGCACGGTGCAATGGCATTGGTCAAGGACATGCACTGTTCCATCTATGGACTTTTGATCTAGGAGTAGCTGATAATGATCACCAAAGCTTGCGACAGCCCCACATGGAGGTGTGCCTGTTGATGAGGTTCAAGTAAGTGGGACCATGAGAGCAGAATGACAGATCTCCATCCTTCTCATCCTTCCACACTGGACTGCAGACTTGTTTAGTCTAAAGATTCTTAGCAAAATAAATCCATTGCACAGCTGTGGAAGTGTGGAATCATAATAATCACTTGCTGTTTTTCTGAGAGTTGAATAATGCTGTTCAGGAACTTCTACTTTAAAGGTGTGGTCAACAATACAAACGATCAACAAATGTTGTAGGATCATGGGAACCATTTTACCAGCTTTTTTTTTTAATCTGGGAGTTGAATAACAATAATTGCCCTGGAGTGTTTAGCTTTGGGTTTGAACGATCAACACTGCAGCATGTCCAGATCAGGTCTCGTTTTTTTTCTTTTTCTGAATCTTGGTTAGTGGCTAGCAACTTAGCATGATATGGTCAAAGGAAGGTATCATGTGAATGAGTCGTCAGCCTTAACATGGCAAACTTGTAACAAAATCCCCCACTTGGATTTTTGCGAGAGAGAGCATCCTCCACTTGGCCGTTATGCTCAATAGTCAACGCCAAACTGATTTCAAACTGCCTGGTCAAAATATGTGATATATTCTATATGAACGAACATGCATGGATGGATGAATCTTTTGATGAACCGTTCGCAATGTTTTGTGAAACAAGGAATTATTGGTGACAATGTCGAGCAGAGCACTGGACAGCATGTCTATTGTCTTGATATTTCTTTGTGTTTACCGTTGAGCCACGTGCACAATGGAATGTGTCATTGGCATTGTTTGGTAGGAGTATATGATTCCTGAGGGAAAAAGTGATGCATGCCAATCTTTTCGGTGCCCAATCCATATGGTATGCTGCGAGCTTCAGGAACCCTCCTTGCACTGGACAGGGGCAAGAATGCATAGGAGCTGGTGCTGACTCGGCCTCCATCAGCCTTGGTCAGTGGAGATTAGTAAAGTTGTTCACTCTGATCGATGATCAGATATTTAACTTAGGTCATATGGCTCTTATAGAAAAAGGAACTTGGCCATATGGTCCGTGAATCATGTGCTGTGATTTAACTAAGTCTCTGCTTTGCAGATGCAGATGATTTCCCAAGGTCCAAAAGGGAGCCTCTAATTTTTAAACCCAAAATCTAAAAAGAGACCGGTCTCCTTTTAAACTTAAGTGGAGACCCTCTCCTCATCTCCACACATTTTTGATCCAACCGTCCTTTTTCTGCACACTGCGCAAGTGTGTCTCCACCCCACCATGCATGGTGACGTAAGCATATGGAAAACACTTTCATCCTTTAAAAAAAACCATAACTTTACGACCAAACATCCAAATCAAAATCCGATCGCACCATCATGTTTGTTTTAACAAGAACTTCGAAACAAGATCTCACTTGACTATACTTTTTGACTCAAATAAATATGGTCCAAAATAGAAAATTTGTTACTTTCTATTAAAAGCGTCTGTTACGAGGATGTAAATTATAGAAAAAAATTACATTCTATAGAGAATTTGTTACATTTATAAAAAATGCGTGTTACAAGGATGAAATTTATGAGAAAAAAGTTACATTCTATAGAAAATTTGTTACTTTATATAAAAGATTATATTATAAGGATGTAACTTATGGAGAAAAAGTTACATTTTATAAAGAATTCGTTACATTTTATAAAAAATGTGTGGTACAGGGATGTAACTTATTGGATTAAAGTTACGTACTCCTGCCTTCGCATTAGCGCGCCCCTGCCCTCTCGACGAGCCTTTTTACAGGATGTAACTTTTTTTATAGGATATAACTTTTCGATCATAATTTATATTATTGTAAGACATCTTTTATAGGAAGTAACAAATTTTTTATAGGATGTAAATTTTTGTCCATAGCTTGCTTCCTTGTAACGTACATCTTTCTTATAAAAAAACAACAAATTCTATATAGGATGCAACTTTTTTTCCATAATTTACATCATTCACAACATGCATTTTTTACACGAAATAACAAATTTTATATTTTTTACCGTATTTATTTGAATAATCAGAACATGGTCAAGTGGGATCTTATTTCGAAATTTTTGTTGAAACAAACATGATGGTACGATCGGATTTTGATTTGGATGCTCGGTTGTAGAATTATGAATTTTTTTCTAAGATAAAAATCCTTTTGAAAAAGAATTTTTTCTTTTATGGTAGGGTCTTTTCGTTTATGGTAAAATCTCCACGTAAGACTAAATGGAGAGGGGTCTCCCTTCAGCCATGTTCATTTTTAAATTCTACTCTTACGTTCACATCAGCTTATTCCTGTAATTTCTACCAGTCATGGCGCAGTAGCAGTGATTATTCTTGTGTTCTCGAAAAACAAAACGATAACAATAATTCTACGCTTTTCTGCACCAGCAATAATACCAGATTCAACCGTACTGGTGAATAGAAATCAACAGTTGAACATAATAATTCTTTGTGCGAGGAGGATAGTACAATTATCATTATCATTATCATGCTCACCAGTTCACCACGGTTCTAGTAGAGATGGCCTAATGATCAGATGATGCCCAAAATCTTTGGCATCACGATTCATTTGCTCAGCCGTCTGCAAGTTTACTTGATAGTTGTACTGTGTATGTGGAAGGACGGAAAATAAATTAAATTCATTATACTTATGAAACATGTAAAACAAAATACAGTGGATTATATGAAAGAAATACAAGTAATGTTTAGCAAAGAAGATTTGCATTATTAAAAGAAATATATTCACACCCGTTTCAAAACTTGATAGTAGTATCGAATGGGCACAGATTAGTGGGGATCATTAATTCAATATGCTTTATCTAACGCTTTTTAGGAGAAATATTATTCTTTTGGGTTCGCGGAAGGCTTGTCAAAGAGTTTGGTGCAAGAAGTCAAAGATGACAAGACGACTCAGTACGTGATTAGTGGGGACGCACGTTCCCATTGAAAAATTAAGCGCTTTCACTGTCATTTCATATTTTATTTTATGCACTTGTGTCCTTTCTTAGTAGAGACCAGTAGTATTATTTTTTTTGCAAACACTGTTGCACATCTTGGTATCTTCGTCATCATACATCTTTGCAATTTTTCCTTTATTTGCTTGAGCATATGTGTCAAGAAAACTGCTAGGGGTCAAACTGTGTTCTAAAAAGATATCCACAGAAAGGAAAAGGCGCCACTATAAATACTAATTTATCAACCCGTGCATTCGCACGGGTTAGAATCTTAAATATATTATGAGTTAGAATACAACATATATAAATCTATTTTTATACTTAGTTTTTTTATAATACCATATCTTGCTACTTTATATGTATGTTTGATTGATTTAGATAATTTTTGATACGATTGCAAAAATAGATAATTTTAATATAAATTTGAGAGGTTACTTTCATTATACTATCGGTTATAATAACTAAGGTGAACAATTTAGATATAAATTAAAAGGCTATTCGGTATTAACCATCATAATAGCAAATGTGATCAATTAGGTATAAATTTAGTGTGTTATTTCATATTTTCTTTCGTAATGACAGAGTGGGTAATTAATATGTCGTTTAAGGATTTATTTAATATTGTTTTGATAATGGCAAAGGTGGGTGATTACTTAGAAAACAGATCTAATGGCTATTAAGATTCCAACATGCCAATTAGTAATATTAAGATTAGACACAAAGTATCTGTTTTATGGAAAGGTTTCTAGCATCTTTAGTGAGAAAAAAAAGACAAAAATTGAAGTTAAATTTGAAAAAGAAAAAAAATCTAAAAAAAGATATTTGCTTTCATTGAGAGTTGAACTTAAGACATTTCATAAGGCAAATTTGAAAGTGGAGAAATCTGCAAAAAAAAAAAAAAGATATTTGTTTTTGTTGAGAGTTGAACTCAAGAGTTTTCATAATGGCAGAGGTGGATAATTACATAGAAAACAGATCTGATGGCTATCAATATTCCAATTTGCCAATTGATGGTCGGATGTTTCTGATTATTGTGAGAATTTCTAGGATTTATCTTTTTTTCTAGCGTGCTTTGAAAGTAGTGTTTCTTTTAGAATCTTCAATTAGTAATTAGTAATAGTAAAATAGTATCGCACGTACCCGTGGAAATAAACTTTGGCATGGCAAATAGGCCTTTTCACCCACACACAAATAGTAGTCTTCATTTTCGAAAAGGTTTGAAGTCTTTTTAAATTAATTAAAGACACAATTAAAACCATAATTTACATAGCTAATCCCACAAGATTGTTGTTACCTAACACTCAGCCCACTTTCACAAAAGAAACCTTACAATTTTATTCATCTCCTGACATACCTATATTTTTCCGTTGAAAATACTAATCTATCATGGGAAAGTTCCATTTTGAATGTAATGGATATAACTGAAGAGTGGAACCTAAGTAAAAGAAGCACATGTATTATAACACTATTTTACCATAAACAATCATATATATGGGCTCGAAAAACAATACTTAATGGCTTGTAACTGAAGAATGGAATCTAATTGCACAAAACACGCATATTATAGCATTGCATTCGATCAACAATTATAATGGCATGTAAATGGACAGTTGGTATAATTTGGAAATTATTGTGCTTTCATTTTAATTGTACATATATAACTTATCAAGTTTGAAGAGCTGCTTGCTTTGGTGTCACTTAGCAATAATCCAACATCTTCGAATCCGATAAGCCAATAAAGGGAATTTGGTAATCGGTGCCTATCATCAATGATGAACTAGTCCGTAGATAAAGCTCTCCCATTATTGGCAATGTCAGCTCATGCTAGAATTGGATTATTGTGACAATATATCCGCTTAAGTTTTGGCAATGGCAGCTCTCCCATTATTGGCAATGGCATTTGGATATAGTGTAAGAAAACACACATGAATTAGAAGGGAGATAAACACAAAGGAAAGTTTCCAAGAGATTATATCATGTTATAGAATAAATCCAAAATCTCAATACAATGAGTTATTCCATATGAATTTCATAGGATTTGTAGAAATTGAAACCCCTGTTCCAAAGGCTCGTATAGGAAAATTTCAGATAGGATTCTATAAAATTCATCTATCTATTCTTTGTTCTAAAGAAGACCTAAATCAAAATAAGGGATATGGTTTGTCCTATCCTCCATTTCCAAATCACAAATTCACAAACCTTATTTTCCTATATATATCCAAACACCATGTGAGGTTTACTCTTACTCATAAAGATTTTTAGATGTTAAAAAATAGAAATTTAGATGAGAGAATACAGATATTCCAGCCGCTCCATAAACGTACATGGTCAATTTACTGATGGATATTAATAAAAGTTCTATATTTATTAAACAGATCCAACCAGCGATTGGTAAGATATTTTGATAAAAAGAAATAATTAAAAAAAATGGGAAGGGAAGTTTCCGACCACGTTGTCTTCCTCCTCTGTCCTCCTCTCCTCTCCTCTCTCCGCTCTCGCCAAGGGCGATAACCACCGACATGCTCCCCCACATGCCCTAGCGATCCGTTCCCATTTGCAGGCCCAATCCAAGCCCCCGAGCAATCACCGAACCTAGCCGAGTAGATTTCCGCCCTCACATGGAGGAAAAATCCAGCCTTGGCATGTGACCTCGCTATAAATCCCCTCAAGAACCAATCAATCCCAAAGGGGAGAGGAAAACAGAGCAATCCGTTGCTTCACATCTTCCGCCTTCCTGTTGGCCTTTCTCCTCTCTTCGTCGGTCTGCGCGGCCCCATAAACCTCCACTAAAGCTCCTTTGCGGTGTACAATTCGTCAGCCATTCCGCCAATAATCCCCAAAGGCGAGGTGTCCCCGCGCCGAGATCCAATCTTTTGAGCCGTTCGGCTTCAATCCGTGTAGATTTCCCCGGAAAGTTCCCATAATCGCAACAGGAGTTGGAAAGGTTCCCATTTCTGATCGGTACTCGGTGTGAATTCGTCGAGCCACGCCGCGGTTTCTCCAGGAAGGGCGGCAGCGTCCGTGCGGTTTACCTTTCTTGATCCGGGGAGCGACCGCCGCCGCCGAAGGCAATGCAGCCGGACCCGCAAGGCCCGGGCAGGGGGAAGGCGGGCGGCGCCAATGCGCACGCGCGGCTGCCGCCGCCGGTGACGACGGGGTCGGCGGGGCGGCCGGCGTCGGTGCTGCCGCACAAGACGGACAACGTGCGCGACCACTACCGCATCGGCAAGAAGCTGGGGCAGGGGCAGTTCGGCACCACGTACCAGTGCGTGGGCAAGGCGGACGGCGCCGAGTACGCTTGCAAGTCCATCCCCAAGCGCAAGCTGCTGTGCCGCGAGGACTACGAGGACGTGTGGCGCGAGATCCAGATCATGCACCACCTCTCCGAGCACCCCAACGTCGTCCGCATCCGCGGCGCCTACGAGGACGCCCTCTTCGTGCACCTCGTCATGGAGCTCTGCGCTGGCGGCGAGCTCTTCGACCGCATCGTCGCCAAGGGCCACTACACCGAGCGCGCCGCCGCGCAGCTCATCAGGACGATCGTCGGGGTGGTGGAGGGGTGCCACTCGCTCGGCGTCATGCACCGGGACCTCAAGCCGGAGAACTTCCTCTTCGCGAGCACCGCCGAGGATGCCCCGCTCAAGGCCACCGATTTTGGGCTCTCCGTGTTCTACAAGCCTGGTGCGTGCCTATGCAATCGTTTGTGCTATTTGGTCCACTTGGGGCTCCAGTGATATGTGTGCAAACGGCCAGCGTTGTGTTTGGTAGGGAGTACGGCCAGCATTAGTTGTTTTTGGTACATCTGTAAGCCCATCATCATTTCATTTGCGTAGCTACTCATTTGCTAGCATAGAAAAATCCATCACAGAGTTACTAACATCAAAGCTATATTGACATCAGGAAAAAAAAAATCTGTGTTATAAATGCCACCTGTTAATAGTGATAAACCTTTCTTGTTCAATGCAAAGAACTGTATTTTTCTTGTAAAATTCTAATAGAATTTGTGACAAATTCACCTGTTGTTAACATTGTGCACGGTGATTAGTGAAGTCTGTCAATTGATTTGGTGTCCTCTTCTACTTTGCTTAAGTAATTAGTAGAGCACACAGTGAAAGCTAACCCTTTTCCATTTCTCCAGGTGATAAATTTTCTGACGTTGTTGGGAGCCCCTATTATGTTGCCCCTGAGGTGCTTCAAAAACGTTATGGCCCAGAAGCTGATGTTTGGAGTGCTGGAGTGATTTTGTACATTTTGCTTTGTGGTGTACCGCCATTCTGGGCAGGTAAACTGTTTGTTATTCCAACCATTTAATTGCTAGGTTGAGATCCATTACTGTTTACCGGTATTAGCATGTTTCCATGTGTAAAATCTTCCTATTTCCCCCCTCCTTTCAGAGAGTGAATCAGGGATCTTCAGGCAGATATTGCGAGGCAAACTTGACTTGGAATCTGAACCATGGCCAAGTATCACTGATAGTGCTAAAGATCTAGTCCGTAAGATGCTTACCCGGGATCCTACAAAGAGATTTACTGCTCATGAGGTTCTATGTAAGTTTTCTGCTCCCTCTCTGTCTGAGTTTTGGTATTGGCACTTGTGCTCCTGTGTCACAGAAGTTTGTTCTTATTAAAAATGGTGACATTGACTGTGCAGGTCATCCTTGGATTGTTGATGATGCTGTTGCACCTGATAAGCCTATTGATTCTGCTGTTTTGTCAAGGCTGAAAAACTTTTCTGCAATGAACAAGCTCAAGAAGATGGCATTGAGGGTAATAACTTTTTTTATCCGATTGATGATATGCGATTATGTTGCAAACGGAATTCAGCACGTCATTTCTATTATAACACCCCCTTTCAACCTGCTAGTTTTGTGCTCTGAGTTCACTTCATATATCTCTTTTCCTTCTCTTTCCCCTGGTTTTACATGCTAACTCGATTTTTTGTGAACTCATCTTCAATCTAGATTTGTCCCCTTTATTTTCAGAAAGGCCATCTGCTTAGAAACCATTTTTTTTTAAACTAGGTCATTTTACTACATATTGTTGTTTTTAATGGCAGTCCTGCTACACTAGTCATCCATGCCCCACTACAAATGAGAAGCTGGCCTACATGTCACCTACACCACTGTTTCATACAATTCAAAATACGTTTTCTTTCTAAAAAGACAGCCCTCCCATATTCAATCATGTTGTCTCCAATGCCTCCAACTGCACCTGTGCTATATGCCCCACGGTATTCTATGACTACCAATCAGCAAAAGGCATTGAATTTGAACCCATAACTGAAGATCACTTGACAGTAGCAGCAGGAGGCCAAAAATGGCAGGAATGGCAAGATGTCTCAAGATGTCTTAAGGTGAATGATGGTAGTTAGTGAACAGCTGTGTGGGCGAGCTACAGACTAGTAATGACTGGCCCTCATTGTTTCACACACTACTACTGTGCACCTTTACTGCCTAATCGAGTGAGGTTTGCAGTTAGGCTGTTTCCAACGCACCGTACATGAGTTGAGCGAGCTAGTGAGGGGAGGGAGGGAGCTGCATCTTCAGTTCTGCCCATGTTGTTGAATACAATATTATGCTAATGCCACCCTGTGAGTCCAATGCATTGGTCATGTTCATCGTTGCGTTCCTTGTTTATTAGTTGATTCAGGAGGATGATTTTGGTATTAGTGACAAGACACAGTAAAGGCCATGTGTGCATTTTGGATGGTCGTTGAGTTAGTTAGTGAGTGAGGGAGGGAGGGAGAGTCCAATGCCTTGGTCATGCTCAGCACTGCATTCCTTGTTTATTAGTTGATTCAGGAGGATGATTTCGATATAGTGACAAGCAGTAAATGCCGTGATTTGGGGATGTTTTGGGTACCGGCAATGAGATGCTAGATTTATCCAAGTGCTCTCAGATGAGGGCATCGGGAAGCATTTGGTTTATGAAAGGAGGTTCCACGAGTTAGCATGGTCAGGTATGAAGGGATCAGGAGTTTCAAAACAGAGGTTCAGAAGAATGTCTTGTTCTCAATTGGGTTGTGATTTTCTTTTTCTTTGAAGAGGGGGGTTCTTTACTTTTGCTTAATTGCCTGATACAGTGTTAGAACGGTTAGTGCTCAGGTTTTCACTATGGGTTGTACAATATTGTTTGCTTCAACTCTAGGTGACCTGATTTCACATAATAAGCATGCCATGAGGCTGCAAATTCTTGATAAGAGATGATGACATGTGCAACATGCAATGACCATGGAAATTGGGACCGTTTTATGTGTGCAGGTGATTGCTGAAAGTCTATCTGAGGAGGAGATTGGAGGCTTAAAGGAGTTGTTCAAAATGATCGACACAGACAACAGTGGAACGATTACTTATGATGAACTGAAGGATGGTCTGAAAAGGGTGGGCTCAGATTTGATGGAACCTGAAATCCAGGCCTTAATGGATGCAGTAAGTGGTACTTTTATATCGAGGATATTATCCAAATAAAATAGCAGTACTGCATCCTTTGATTGTGTGAACCATTGAGATTAATCTGGGTTGGTCTTCTGTATCAGGCTGATATTGACAACAGTGGAAGCATTGACTATGGAGAGTTCTTAGCAGCTACATTGCACATGAATAAACTGGAGAGGGAGGAAAGCTTGATGTCAGCATTTGCATTCTTCGATAAGGATGGGAGTGGCTTCATTACAATTGATGAGCTCTCACAAGCATGCGAACAATTTGGCCTTTCTGATGTTCATCTTGAGGATATGATCAAAGATGTGGATCAAAACAATGTGGGTCTTCTTAATCCTTATTTTTTTTATTCCATCTCTGTACTTGTCTGCAGTCTCATTTTATTTAATTGGGTGGTATCTAATTGTATATCATTTTTTCAGGATGGACAAATTGATTATAGTGAGTTTGCTGCGATGATGAGAAAGGGAAATGCTGGTGGAGCAGGAAGGAGGACCATGAGGAACAGCTTGCATGTGAATCTTGGTGAACTATTGAAGCCAGGTGATAACTAATTGGTATAAGAGGAATCTGCTTTCCGGATGCTTCCAGAAAGTTAGAACTTCTGCAGTGTAGCTAGTGGAAAGAGCATACATACTATGGTATCAGTGACAAATTTTAGGTGCTGAAGATGATATGTTATGCTACTTTCAGGTCCTGTTGTCTTGTCATGATTGTGTTGTTGATAATTTCCGGTTTGTACCATTACTGATCTCTGTTGTCAGTGTACAATGTGCTGTTGTCCCATAAGGTAGGCACTTAGGTCCCCATTTTAATTATTGATCCATTTGTAAACATGTTCTCATGAACCTATTTATTATTAATGATTTGTGAAAACACCCATTACTGTAGTAGGCATGGTTGTTACATCATTTGTCTTCCTTTATGATGTTATTACTACTGCCTGTTTGCGGTTCGTGTAATACTTAGCTCTTCATCTAAAAAAAACTTAATACTTAGCTCTTAAAGTGATGGAACGAAGTAATACGGATATGGTCCTGTGTTTCAGTTCTAAAGAAACATGTATGAAATCAAGAATTTGTTCAGACACGCCTAAACAGGCAACATGTTGCAGGCGTAAGGCGTGTTCCTGCAGAGATATTTTGCTCTTGTTTCTCCATGAATTCCTTGAATGTAACCAATGCAGATACGGCCAGTTCAATCCCTTTCTATGTGCGAAGATCACTGTACCTTGTGTATTGACCGGTGATCTGCAGGACCGGGACATGACATGATGAATCGATCATTGAACGATCGCCATTGCTCCCAGGAGGAGCTGTCCACGCATTTGGCAGCACTCGCAATCGGCATGGCAACAAACTGCAACTGCTCAACGTTGCTGCGTTGCCGTCACCGGGGACCTGCAAATAAAATCTGCAGAGTTCGACAGAGACCACGGCGGCCAACCAACGGTGCGCGAGTAACCGATGCATGGATCTGTAATCTCCAAGGAGAGAGCTCCGCCGCAGATGCCAATGGCGCCCCTGCTGCGGGCAGCAGCTGCTGTTGAATCGCGCCCACAGAAACCTGACGCTTGCTCTCTGTCGTCCATTTTTTTTGACAGAACCTGGAGGTGTTTTCCCCTAGGCAATTCTCACGGCTCAGCTGCAACAGAGGTTGCAGGCTACTCTTCCCTTTTTTCGCTACCTGCCACCCTTTCTTTGTTACTGCAAAGGGTATCAATAATAAAAGAAAATTGGCATGGAAATATCACCGGGAGAAAATGACGTGAGAGCATCGGAATGGGACTGCCGCAGTCGGGTCACTGACGTGCGGGTCCTACGCACGCGGGGACCACTCGTCAGTGACCCAACTGCGGGGGGGCCGACTGCAGAGGATCTGCTTCCGAGAGCGAGCATCAGGGGTTCAGGATATGAGGACAAAGGAACGTGCGCCGCATTTTCTAAAAAAATAAGAGGTGATAGCAACAGGAGTGGAGGCAGTGAGATGCAAGATGCCACTCCATGAGGCAGAAATGCAGAGGGCAGCCTCAGCCTCACAACTCGTATCCCAATCTCGGCGTGCTGCATGCTTAAATACAGGCCGAGGTGGTCGCACTACAATCCAGACAGAGGTGAACGACGGACACTACTGCATTCAGTGCACTGGTGTGAACCTGCCTGACCGAGATCAGTGAGTGTGGCAGCCCTAGCCTTGTCTGACTGAGAAGGCACAGCAAGATCATCAGTCAGAGGAAGAAGAAGAAGAAGAAGGCACAGGGATCGGAGATGGCCTCTGCTACCCTGCTCAAGTCCTCCTTCCTCCCCAAGAAGTCCGAATGGGGCGCCACCACCAGGCCGCAGCTCAGCAACAAGCCCGCCGCCACCGTCTCCATGGTCGTCCGCGCCTCCGCCTACGCCGATGAGCTCGTCAACACCGCGGTGAGTTGTTGTTAATGTCTTCTTCCCCCCGTCCGGTCGGCCTGCTCGCTCCGCAGCTGATGGAGGCGCACCACGCGTATGCAGAAAACGATCGCGTCGCCGGGGCGTGGCATCCTGGCGATGGACGAGTCGAACGCGACGTGCGGGAAGCGGCTGGCGTCCATCGGGCTGGAGAACACGGAGGCGAACCGGCAGGCGTACCGGACGCTGCTGGTCACGGCGCCGGGCCTCGGGCAGTACATCTCCGGCGCCATCCTCTTCGAGGAGACGCTGTACCAGACGGCCGTCGACGGCCGCCGGATCGTCGACGTGCTGGCGGAGCAGGGCATCGTCCCCGGGATCAAGGTGGACAAGGGGCTCGTCCCGCTCGCCGGCTCCAACAACGAGTCCTGGTGCCAGGGCCTGGACGGGCTGGCGTCCCGGGAGGCGGCCTACTACCAGCAGGGCGCGCGGTTCGCCAAGTGGCGCACCGTGGTGAGCGTGCCCAACGGGCCGTCGGAGCTCGCCGTGAAGGAGGCGGCGTGGGGGCTCGCGCGCTACGCCGCCGTGTCGCAGGACAACGGGCTGGTGCCGATCGTGGAGCCGGAGATCCTGCTGGACGGCGACCACGGCATCGAGCGGACATTCGAGGTGGCGCAGAAGGTGTGGGCCGAGACGTTCTACGCCATGGCGGAGAACAACGTCGTGTTCGAGGGCATCCTGCTCAAGCCGTCCATGGTGACCCCGGGGGCGGAGTGCAAGGACAGGGCCACGCCGGAGGAGGTGGCGGCGTACACGCTGAGGCTGCTCCGCTGCCGGATCCCGCCGGCCGTGCCGGGGATCATGTTCCTCTCCGGCGGGCAGTCGGAGGTGGAGGCGACGCAGAACCTCAACGCCATGAACCAGGGGGCGAACCCATGGCACGTGTCCTTCTCCTACGCGAGGGCGCTGCAGAACACCTGCCTCAAGACATGGGGCGGGCGGCCGGAGAACGTCACGGCGGCGCAGGAGGCGCTGCTGCTGCGCGCCAAGGCCAACTCGCTGGCGCAGCTCGGCAAGTACACCTCCGACGGCGAGGCCGCGGGGGCCAAGGAGGGAATGTTCGTCAAGAACTACAGCTACTGATCGATCGGCGGCCGCCGGCTCGGCTATACTACCCCGCCGATCACGATCGATCGATACAGCTGATAAGGAAGGAAGCAGACCAAGCACGTACTCGGTAGTCGGTACTCCCGCATGATCAATTGATCATCCATGGCGATAGATGGTGTGTGCTGTTACTACTGCTAGCAAGTGCAAGGCAATGATCGAGCTCGCCATTGCAGTGTGCATGAGCCCCCCCGGCCGGAGAGAGATCTATCGATTAAGAAGTTTCGATGCGAAATGGTTCTACTTTAAGTAGTGCATGCTATGCGTTATTTAATTTGCATGGATTGTTCGATGGACAGAGAAACTTACTATTACTCATTATTATTACTATTACTAATTAGATATTAAAAAAGAAACATAAATTGCGAAACGCGCTAGAAAAAAGATATATTCTAAAAATTCCGATAAAATTCAAAAACATATGTCCTTTCATTGAGCAGTACTCCTTCCGTCCCAGAAAACAAGTCGTTCTGGATACGTCCTAAGTCAAACTTCGTAAAGTTTGACCAAATTTATAAAGAAATATATCATCATTTACAGAACCAAATTGATACCTAATAAAATATATGTGACAAAGAATCTAACAATACTCATTTGGTACTATAAATATTTACACTTTTTCGTATAAATTTGGTCAAACTTAGGACAAACCAGAACGACTTTTCTGGGACAGAGAGAGTATTCAATAACACTAGCCGTTGGATCTATTATATTTTTAAAAAATTACCCACCATGCCATTATAAAATACCATTAAAGTAACCCCCTATGTATTCATATAAATTATGCACCATGCCATTATAAAATATAAATTAAAATAACAACCTAAAATTGCATATAAATTACCTATCATGCAATTATAAACAATAAATTAAAACAACACCTAAATTTACATGTAAATTACCCATCATGCCATTATAAAATATGGAATAAATAACTTCCTAAATTTGCATTAATTAAAATAAAAAATATCTGGCCTTCAATTAAGTAGTATCCAATAATTCTAGCTATCAGATCTATTATATTTTTTAAAGAATTACCCACTATGCCAACCATTAAATTAACCCCCTAAATATTCATATAAATTACCCACCACTCCATTATAAAATATAAATTAAAATAACATCCTAAAATTGCATATAAATTACCTATCATGCCATTATAAACAATAAATTAAAATAACACCTAAATTTACATATAAGTTACCCATCATGCCATTATGAAATATGAAATAAATAACTCCCTAAGTTTATATGAATAAAATCCAATATACCATTACGAAAGATGGATTAAATAATCACATCTAATATTCTACATACAAAGTAAAATAGCATTTAAATTCTAAACAACAAAAATATGTAGTTATAAAAAAATAAATAATAAAAATAGACATACATATATGCTTCTAAATTATCAATAGTTGCTGCTATTAAAGTTATCTATCAACTTTTAATATATATAAAAATCCATGATTTCATTCTTTCGTGGACAGAGGGAGTACCTCGTAAGAATTTAACCCGTGAGAGAGCATAGGTTGTCGATGGACTAGTAATTAACTAAACCTATACCCTCTCTTTTTTCACTACATGTTTTGTTTCCATGTACAATTAACGAGTGGTTCACCAATGACAAAAAAGTTTTATGAAACCTAGTTATATATGGATTGGAAACTCAAGATTACCACCTACCAAACATGTCTTCTTCTCATAAAACTAATACCATACCTATCTTTTATTTGAAAATTTATGTATGTCCAATTAATGAATCCATTTTTCTTTTAGGTCTTGCAAGGACTTACATTTAATAATTGAGAGCACCAATGGAATATGAAAAAACAGCCCCATCCCGCACTATATATATATAAGCAGTGTAGGGCTTGGGGAAGGTGGATGAATTCTTGAACCGCTATTCTCTCCCTGTTACTGACCGAAGACCCTGTATCTCTACAGGTAGTTTGTAGTTTGGTGCCAAATATTACCACTATTTTGTCTTGTCAAAATTTTGCTATGTCAAGTTTTAGTAACAAACCAAGCACATCATAGTTCCTACGTATTAAATCAAGACTTTTGTTTGATTTTGCTTATTAAGAGTGTAGTTTTAACCAAGAACATAAATTTGACAATCAATATTGGCTCCACAGGTCTATACAAAAAATATTGACTCCATTCAAAAATATGCATTAATGTCTCTTTGTTATAGCTTTTGTCTTAGAAAATCGTATGGAGCTAATTTTGCTCGTCAAGCTCATAAATCGGTTTTCATCATACAACTAGAAAAGTATAATTTAGCTAAACTATTTAAATTGGATAAATCTTGACATCTAATTAGTTTAGGGTAGTTTATGTATAGACATATTTCCTAAATATAATATAATTTTTTAATCTTCTCATCGATGCCACCTTCTCCGGCGATCTCGTAGACAGCGCCGGAGCCAATGCATCTCTGTCGCTCAATCACCATGGTTCATCTCCAGTAGGATAGCCAGCGCGTCCTCGGGAAGCTCATCGCTTGCCACCGCCTGTATTGCCTCAATGTCAGTGATGTCTTGCACGAGGCCAGTTGGAATCTGAGAAAGCTGTCAAAGTAGGCGCCCGGTGCGTCAGACCTTGCTACCTTGCTTAGCTTGTAGAAGGTCATCAGATGATTAGCAACAAAAAAGAGGTGTCATTAGATCAAACTTTGGTCACCACTCTTTGAAGTTTAAGAATTCCTAAAGTGAATGTTTTAAGCAAATAATATTGCATTGTTCACAAATTAAAATCAAGAAATCAATCACGTGTAGTCACGCACATGTAGATCATAGTCACTCTTTGAAGTTTAAGAATTCCTAAAGTGAATGTTTCGGACAACATGGTGATGGCTTCGGTCATATTTAGTGACATTAGTATAGATCCATTCGGTATATCTATTTGACTGAGTTTGTAATTTACTGAATGAATTGTTAAAAATAGTTGGCTATCTTATAATGAAGTTGTGAAAGTATTTATTTGAAATATAAGTTAATGTTATTTCTTTGATTTTGGTTTCATTTTTTTGTGTGCCTTGAGATTTTTAAAAAATATAAGTTGAAGTATCTTTTTGCATTTTTACACATTTTGATTTTTAAAGAACCATCATGTTTGTACTGTGGATACCCTTATAACTATCAAAGTAGGTGTGGCTAATTCCTCTAAATAGAATGCGTTGAGAACATAGAGCTATCAATTTCTATTGCTATATATTAGTATTAGTTTATAGAGTAAAAATGCACTAGAGGCTCGTTAACTTGTCTCGGGGCGTTACTTAGGTCATCACTTTTGAAATTGTAGTTTTGAGTCCATGAACTTTTTAAAGTGTATCATATATTCATATAGGTCCACACTCCACCTAACACTAACAAAAAAAATACATATAAAAGCATGTACATATCCATAAATTATAAAATCAACTTTGATAGCTTCGTCTTCACGAGATCTACATGGCACTGACTTTCACCACTTTGCCCCTATATAAATTGAAAAACAAATTTAGATGCTAAACTTTATTTATTTATTTATTTTGAACCCCAAAATAGAAAGCGTTTGTTCATGAAACTTTGGTTTGTGTGACATTTATTGAGTAGAACAACGAGCCATACATTTCTTTCCATTCAAAAGACTGTAATTCATAAATCCGTTATTTATTTAAGAAAACAACCACTAAACATGATAGATTTATATATGTATTTATAAAGCATAACATGCGCAATTGTATTTTTGCAAGGTTTTTAGATGTACAGAACGATAGATACGAGTAAAAGTGACTAAACATTTATTTAGCATAAATAGGGGCAATATGGTCATTTTACATGTCAAGTCAGTTCCATCGTGTGGATTTCATCAAGATAAAGCTAAAAAGTTGTTTTTATAATTTTTGGGTATGTACATGATTTGATATGTAATTTTTTGTTAATGTTAGGTGCAGTTTGGACCTATATGACATGCTTTAAAAATCTTATGGACCTATAACTGCACTTTTATTGCTAATGGACCTATGTGACACTTTGAGAAAGGTTAAGGTGTCTCTGGTGCATTTTAGTTAGTAGTACTATTCTATTAGTTAGCAATCCGGCTCTTTCTTCCATGATAAACCTTGGGCACTAGTCCTACATTTTTCTCTGTGGACCGGGCTTCATACCTTTTGTGTGGCTTGAGACTCTTGGAATAGTGGACCAGACACATCAAGACAAGATTTATCATGAAATGTCATCTTAATTAATTTAAACTTTTACTTAGTCCTGTGAAGAGTGTCAATCTAGTGTTTGGAAAATTTCTCACGAAGAGTGCCAATTTATCTATTTTAGAAAGTTATTTGGAAAAAGTTTACATCACCCTGACCTATTATTGTCAGTTTACCTAACCCGCTCACCTATAAAACCGAATATTCTACCTCCTATGCTATCTAAAATAGTCTAAGTAACCGTACGAAGAGCCTTTTGATATTTTAACTAATCATAAGAGCTTAAAATATATTTTCACTCGAAAGTATTTGAATTTGGGGTAGAGGTGATGGATATAATTGATAAAGGTATATGACCTTACTATTAAATACACAACAGATAAAGCAAACATGGTGGTAGATGCTTTGAGCCATAAGGCTATGCCCCCAACGTTGAATTATTTGATTACAGAATTTGCCCTCGTGGATATCTTGGGGTTTGAAAGACTATGAGAGATCAAGGGTGATCGTCTTCCTTGGTGATGCGCGCTTGTCAACATGTGTGCGTGTGACCTTTGGCTCATGATGTGCAGGTATACGGGCATGGCGGTGGTCGGCGGCGAGGAGTGCCAGGTGAGTCCGCTGGTGTCCAATCTAGCACTCCAAGGTGTGCAAGGGCATGCGAGGGAGGTGACGACATGTTGGTCGTGGTGTGGATCCTAGACCGTGGGGGTGGGAGCTGGCATCAGGGTGACGCATGTCGAAGCTGTAAGGTTTGGTGGTTTGCTCCCTCAAAACCATCGAGGTGGACGGTTTGATACTTTGGGCCTCAAAACTATCGATGAATTGTGTCGACTGCGTGGGCCTGACCTTGGAGGAGCCAAGGGGCTTGGGCTTTGGACATAGGCCGACATCGGAGACGATTTGGTGGGTTTCCTCAAAATATCCACTGCTCTGGGTTTCGCAGTTCCCCCAAAACTGCGGGTAGTTTCCCGGTTTCCACTTCAAAACCGCGGGTGCAAGGGTTGGACTACTGGCCACGTGGAGGACATCGGGTGAAGACTTGGAAGCCAAGACGATCAGACTTCAACGTGGTCGTCCGACTGAGTTTCATGTATCTTTTCGGTTCAGCCCCCTAAGGGACTTTAGTTTAGTTGCAGTTTTAGTGGTCTTAGTGTAATTGTGTCCTATTTAAGCTAGGGGGTATAAATATCTAGATGGCTAGCCATTAGGGTTGTCTCTCCCACTTGGAAACCCTAGGTTTAGGCCAAATTCCTGCAGCCAAGTGCAATGTTCATGGAGAGCCCTAGATGCTAGGATTGAGTCCTTAGGTCTAGTTTCTTCGATCTAGAGGGAAGGATGAAGGGCGGTAGGCTGTAGGGAGTCCTTCTAAACTTGATTTCCATCATCAATACAGCAAGGTTCCTCTGAAATTCGTGTGCATGTGTGCAACCCTCTTTCTCTCCCCTCTCTAATTTGGATTTTAGAGGAAACTCAAGGCTTTGATGTTGTGTTGATTTTCCATTGAGTGAATCCATTTCTTTTCTATGATCCATGACTTGCTTGTGTTTAGATCTTCATACTTAGCCTCATGCTGCGATCCTAAGATCAAGAGCAAGTTCGAATAATGTTTATCTTGAATTTTTGAGTCTTTTCCCTTCATAACTTTGGCTAGTTGAATCCATCATGAAAGCGAGGTTATTTGGCTGGAGTTTTGGCGGTTTAGCATCATCATGGACTAGGTTGGATGCCCATAAAGTTTCGTGAAGGTTGGAGTTGTTTTGACCAAGTTTTGGACAAATTCGTGCAAGGATAATGGTTGTTTTCTGCTCTGTCCAGATTTCTCTATTTCTTCTCACCGGACGGTCTGTGGTTAAAAATGCTCCAAAGGACCTGAAAACTTGTGGAGGTACTCTCTATAGCATATCATAAAGCTCCCACAAAAATTTCAGAATTGTTGGACGTGTTTTGGTCGGGTTTTGGTAATTATTCCTTGAGGAAGGTATGCCTGTTTTTGAGCACCGGATGGTCTGGTGTGCACATCATCAGACGGTCCAGTGAGTGTTGGATTTTCATTTCTTGTTGAATTGCGATGAAAATTTGTAGTGTTGTTCCTTGTCCCCTTCTTAACCTCGAGTAATAATTTCATATTTTTTGGAGTTGATTTTATTGGTCTTTGGATCAAACATTTTCAGGGGGGACAGTCTGTGAATACCGGACGGTCCGGTGGTCATTCACCAGTCGGTCTGGTGGTTCACTCTTGCTCCTTTTAGTCTAAAATTTTTACGAGCTGTTCTCTGTCATCTTATTGTGGTATGTTAATTTTTGTGGATTTTGTGGATCTTGCCTTCAAGGGTTTTGGCAATTTTTTGTGCAACCGTGTTAGCCTGAAATCTGCAGTTTTCCTGAGGTTGCTCGTTTTATGTCCTCTCCCTTGGGCGTTTGAGCGAGTGCTTCCGCTGAGTTGTTCCTAGGTGAGTCCTAAGGAGAGTAGCTCAACCCTACGTATTCTTCCTCCTATCTAGAAGAGAGGGTTTCTCAGGGTTGATTTTTTTGAGAGACTCCTATTCACCCACCCACCCCTTGTAGTCGTCTGTTTTGGTCCTTCAGACTAATATACACGGGTTATTCTTCAGCTTGCAACACCTAAGAGAGTGTTAGAGGCCCAACAACATGACCGGTTATTGCAAGGTTTGAACAAGAGTATATTGATGGAAGAGTTGGGGATTTCGCTTTGGATGACATTATAGCTATTTGGTTTCATGGTTTCCTTTATATATGTGCCAGAAAAGGCTCAAGTCAAGAAAGATCGGAAGCGCATCGTTCATGCTATACTGTACACCCAGGTGAAAATAAGATGTATTAGGACTTAAAAGAAGAATCAATTGTGGAAGACAACAAAAACAGATGTGGCAATGTATGTGGTGTCATGTAGGGTATTTCACGAGTTAATGATTGAGCATAAGTACTATGCTGGGAAGCTACAGTAATTAGATAATTATTTATGACCATGGGGTGATCTTGCTATGGATTTTGTGGTTAGTTTTCCATGTACCCAGAAGAGGAAGGATGCTATTTGGGTTGTTGTGGATTGTTTAAGTAAGGTGGCACATTTTATTCCCAATCGTTTGACAAATTCAGCATGTCATATGGCACAACTCTATCTATGAGAAATAGTGTGTGTGATGCTCCAGCATCTCAAGTACATTACCATGTCTTAATCATGCATTAGGCATCATCAAGCATCATGTGTTGCATATAGACAAGCTAGGTTTTGCATTGGATGAGATGGAATGCTTGAAATATGATTTTTATACATGTGCTATGATATGTTCTTGTTCATAAATCCAAATCTATTGGGATCTAGGGGAAACTCATATTACCAAACTTGTAGATGATGAGGTTTTGAACAACTTTCATAATTGGGGTTTGGCCAGATAATGAGGGCTACATAGGGTTTGGAGTCTTTCTTTGTCAGTGCAGAAAACCAACTCAAATCAGCCTTGTTTAAAAACCCTAAGTTTTCACAAACCTACAGCCACTTTCATGCAACACTACCATTGAAGAAGTTGTAGGTTTTGAAATTCTAAGCAAGTTATACAAAAGGCACCTTGGGTGAAAAGGCTTGGAAATAGGGTTTTTCCTTTTTCCAAACAATAATGGTACCCTGTCCCTAACTAGGGCTGATTTCAAAATTTGAATTTAAACCACATTTACACTTGGATTCTGGAGTTGGGCCTTTTGACAAATTTGTAGAGTTCAAAGAGTAGAACATTTCTTCCAATTGAATTTTTTCCAATTTCGGCCTAGAAATGGGTTAAAATCGCGAAAAACAGAGGCCTAGAAAACACATTTCTTTTTTCCCAGCTTTTGAGTCGCTGACAGGTGGGGCCCGCGATCCGCGCGACGCGCACGGCGCGAACCGACGCGCGCCGCGTGGCTCGCCGGCGTACAGGGAGTACGGCGAGCCCCGCGGTGGCCGTCCGGGCGCGTCAAAAGGGAGCGGAGTCCCCCCCGTCCAAACCCTAGCCGAAACCCTCGCCTCCCGTTCTGTCTCCGCGCCGCCCCGTCCGATTTCCCGCCCGCCGCCATTGAAGCCGGCCGAGCTCGGGGCCGAGCCGCGCCGCCGCCTCCCGGGCCTCCCCGAGCCCAACCGACCGCACCACCGCAACCGCCGCTCCACGCCGCCCCTCCCCCGCTAGCCCTCGTCGTCGTTCTCCCCTTCCCCGAGGAGGTCGAGGTCGCCTCGACGTCGCGCTCGCGCCACCGACGCCGCCGTTCACGCTCGGTGCGCCGCCGTTCCCCGCCGCTCCACGCCTCCTCCGCCGACGAGGATACCCCCACGGTGAAGCCCCAACTCCCGCGCACCTCCGCCACCCCGCGTCGCGGCTCCGGCGAGCCCCGGCTCGCCGGCGCGCGCGCGCCGCGCCGCGCCGGCGCGAGGAAGAAGACGGGGGCCGGATCTTTTTAGATCTAGCCCCCGGACTTTTCCGAATTTACACCCCGGTCCTCCCGCACGGGGGCTGAGTCTTGCAGATCTTGCAAGCTAGCCCCTGGAAACTATGGTTAATTACGCAGAGGTCCTCGGATCTGGGTTTTTCTTTTTCTATTTTCCTTTTTTTCGGTTTGAACTTTGAAAAATCATATAAATTCAAAGAAAAATCCAAAATGGACAAACTCAGAACCTATGAACTCCTTATAAATAGATCTATGCAATGGACATGATGTGGAGATGAGCATTGACCATTTTACCCCTGTTTTTGTGTATGCATGTTAAATGTTCATAAAATGGAAAAGATGGCCTAAATGGTTTCCTAAATTTGTGAGGTCTTGGTGTTGGCTTACATGTGATGTCTTGGCACTGTTTGAAGGATTGTGGGCTGTAGTGTGAGTAGTTTCACCTTGTATTCACCATGTCATGCTCATTTTGTGTATTTATGCAAATAGGAAAAATGGTGTATATGTATTGTATGTTCAAAATGGCATGTCTACATTTTTCTTGTGCCACATATAGTATGGGAAGCTCACTGGTGAAGTTTGAGAGTGTGCATGTATGGTTTAGTCCTTGTTTTGAAAATGACAAAAGTTGCTAGCTAGGAGAAGAAAATAGGAAAAAGGGTTCTTAAATGGCTAGCAAATTTCCGGGAAAAATATGGTACCTTGTTGGTGAGGTAGGGAACCCAAAAAGTATATATGTTCATACCAAGACCACTGTTTTGTATGAGATGGATTATTATGGCAAATAGAGGTGTGGAAAATAGATGTCCTACGAATAATTAGATTCTAGGCTTGGTAATTTTTGTACACACTCTAAATATTCATACTAGGCCACTGGTAAAATTTCAGGACCAGAAACCCTCCCAATAAAATAGGAAAATTCTGACAAGGTCTAGGGCTGCTAAATTGTTAGATTTTTAATAAATTCACTGTAACTCTTTTTGGGCTAAATTTTTGGCAGCAACTTATTATGTATAAGATCTGCATACTGAAAAATTTTGAAGTCATTTAGAGCAGTGTAGCTATCCAAACTCAATGGCATGTTTAATTAGTAAAATGAGTATTTCTTTATATGGATGAATGGTTGAAGGAGTTATCGTGTTGTATCATACAAGTGCATGTTCCTGAGGTGCTCATTACTAGTAACATTTATATGACTAATTGTTTTGGTGCATGTTCTACGTGATGAATCCCATGTTGAGTGATGGTCTGTACGATTTCTTAGTGCCATACAATTTCATGCATTGCATTTCGTTGCACTCATGTGCACTCTCATGGCATACATATAGATCACGTGAACGAAGAGCAGACGCAGGAGCAGCCACTGATCGAGGAGCCCGAGGACCCGGAGCCGTACCCGCAGCAGGAGGATCTCCAGCAGGCCGCCGACTCCGCTCCCGACGACACTGACCCTAGCGAGGAAGGTAGGCAGGCCCTACATTCTCCTAGCAGAATTATAATTTATGATTACGCATATGCATTAGGTTTTGTTTGGAACCTGATTGCATTAGAACCACTGGCCGTCCTGGCCCTAGCACCTATATTAGGTACGTAGGACGAGTTGCCTAGAAATGCTAGGCTCGAGTAGACACGAGTGAATGGTCACTCGTCGCGTAGGGTGACTTTGAAAAAGAAATGGAACACTGGCAGTTTTGCCATGATAGTATATGATGTTGATGATAAATTGGAGACCGGGCGGAGATTAAGCTATATTCTTGCGGTGTGCGTTGTTGCGGTGTAATGGCTCCGCCCGAGTCGCATAAGGCCCGTTCGCTGTTCGCCTGCTGGTTGGCATACCATTGCTAAAGTGCTTACCCGGTTAATGGGGCCGGTGAAACCTTACTTGCGCCATCCGGAGAACAGAAACACGTTCCTACCCACTGGTTGAGAGGAAGGTGGCCCGGGGGAGCTTGGTACTCATGGCGGGGAGTCCGAGATGTCGGCAGGCTCGTCATGGGGGCACAACCCGGGAGTCAGGTGGGAGTGAATCAAACTTGGGATGGGACAGGTGGAGGAGGGGGACTATATGTGGGAAAGCCGTCGTGTGAGTAAGCATATGGGCCCCTGGCATTTTTAGTTATTCCCGGGAATTAGAAATCGATTCGAATCGCTGATGCTCACCAGGTGTGAGAATGCCAAATATCACTGACGGGCAACGTAGTAATAACCTTAATATTCTGCAATATGATTCATGGTTTGGATATCAAGTGGTTGATTATTATTTGAGACTCAGATATTTCATAATGATGATAGCTATGTACTTGCAAATGATTATCTCTTTCTTTCACAAGGGTAGTGGCTGTTAAATCCCACTACCCGTAGATAAACTTTTGAGCTAAGAATCCAAGGCTAAGGATCCAATGATAGTAAGCAAGCTTTGCGTCAGCCATAAGCCTTGCCATTAAGTCCTCTAAGTAATTAGTACTCAGGGTTTGCCCCCAACATTTGGTTTTCAGGTATGGAGTTCCTCTTTTGTGCCTGCGTGGGTGGAGGAGCTTGTTACCACCAGGAGTGAGCCGAGTCATGATCTGGCAATGGGGTGACATCAGTGGGCATGATGTCACTCTCCTACTGCAAGTCCTTTATTTATCATGAACTATGATCTTTAATTTCCGCTGCAAGACACTATTTCGAACTCTATTTTATTATGGAACTATGTTGAACCTATTTTATTCAGAACCTGGCTTGTAACTTAAAGTCTTATTACTACCTATTCAAATGCCTGTGATGATGTAACTGTTGTGGCTCCATCGTGAGTCGGATGTGTGTGATGTCGGTTCATCTGGGATTTGGTGTAAATCGAGAGCCGAGGGCTTCTCGACGGACGACCGGGTTTAGTACGGTCTAGGTACACTGTGAGCTAATGGTGACAGGTGTACTTAGCCCGTATTAAATCGGCGGTTCCGCCACAGTGTGGTTGCATAGGGTCCCGCTAACCTAGCTTGTTTCTGATAGGGATGCCAAATTCGTTTCTAGGTTTTTGGAGTACTTTCAGGGTGCTTTTGGTATTGATATGATACTTAGTACCACATTTCATCTTCGTACAAATGGTCAATCTGAGCGAACGATTTGAACCTTGGAGGAAATGCTTAAATCATGTGTTGTATCTTGGAATGGTTGCTAGAAGATCACTTGCCACTAGTGGAATTTGCTTAAAATAATAGTTATCATGCTAGCATTAAGTGTGAGTCATTTGAAGCTCTTTATAGAAAGATGTGTAGATCAACATTTCGTTCGGATGTAGTGGGTGAGACAGTAGTTTTTAGACTTGATTGGATTCAGAAGACCGCCAAGTGAACATCATATGCTAGCTGCTAAGAGTAAGTAGAAGAGGTATGCAGATATTAAAAGACGAGTCTAGAATTTCAGGCTAGGATTTTCTTCTCTAGGTACCCCACACCAAAGGTGTTGCGAGATTTGGCAGTAAAGGGAAGTTGGGTAAGGTATATGGATCCATTCACGATAGTAACTCGGATCGGAGAAATTGGCTTATCGATTCGAAATGCATGAATCTATGAATATTGTGCGCGATGCATTCCACGTTTCCATGCTGTGAGAGTATTTGAGAGATCCAAAACATCACATAGCTTTGGAGTCTGTGAAGTTTGAGTCATAGATGTGGGCGAAGTATCCAAAGTTGTTCTCCTTGGGTGTGTTCTGTTCGTTCAATCATGTTAATTTCTTTTCCTTGAATAGTTGAAATAAAGAATTCGAGGACGAATTCTTTGACGAATTAGATGTCGTTAGTAAATGTTGACTAAGTATGAGAAAAAGTTGACTTTTTGAATGCATATGTCGTATGGATGGTTAGAGACCGTAGATGCGTAGAGCTCGATGAAACCAATTTATTTCACTACTACCATGTTTTGTTTAGATAATAATAGAATTTTTTACTGAGTTACAAATTCTGGGCCGTAGGATACCTTGGTTTACTGGCCCCTTCGTTCACCCTTAGGCCTTGATCGGTTAGGGGAAAATTCAAAGGGATTGGAGGGGATTTGACCAGCAGGGGGTAAAGGGATTAAATCTCCTCCAATCTTCTCCAAAATCAGGTCAACCGAATAACGCCTTAGATGGTGTTTGGATTGGGCCGTACCCCGCCGATCATCGATACATGCACAGCTGATGAAGCAAACCTGTGCAAGCACACACGCGTACTCCCCATGATCATCCATGGCGGTTGATGTTCTGTGATGTTACTACTGGTCTACTGCTAGCTACCGCAAAGTTTGAGCTTGCGCCATTGCAGTGCAGTGCAAGCCGCAGGCCGGAGAGAGGATAAGAAGTTTCGAGATGCTTCCACTTTAAGTAGTGCTGTGCGTTATTTTGCACGAATTGTTATTCAACGGGCAGAGAATAATGAATCTGATACCGTGTCTTGTTTACTAGAGTTCTTGTTTGCTTCTACATACAATTAACAAGTGGTTCCGATGAGGACATGAGCAACAAACGTATGACCAAGGCCCAACAAAGGATAAATCCACAAGTCCAATTGGTGTTAGAGTCCAATTCAATCTCGAGGTCGATTCGGACTGCAAGAGTTGGCCTCACGAAAACGGACGCCCAAACCACAAACGGGCTCCGTTTTCAGCGATCCACATATGCCTAGAAAGATAAAAACATACACTTTCCAATGGAACTGGTTTCAGGAATTCGGAGAAGATGGGATAATGCATTGCAAGTTGACATTCAGAATCTGCCAGGGTGCTACGACGCCGGTTTTTGGGCTTAAAGGCCTTGTACCCCCTAGAGCTGCTCGGCCACTTCCTTGTCCCCCCTAGACCTCTGTATATAATCAGTAGCCGTCGCTAGGTTAGGGTTTAGATTTTGCTTAGATTATTCTGTCGATCAAACAGTTTCGCCATTTGAGAATACTCTGGTTTGTGAAACCCCAACTTCGTGTGCTTAATCCTTTCGATTTGCAATTCGAGTTTGCATCTACCGTGTTTTTGCTTGTTTTCTTCGATTCGCTGGTAGGGATAAGCCTTCACGGCGAGATCAATCGTGTGTGCTCGATTGATAACCAGAGAAGATGTGGTGCTGCGATTGCAGGGTTCGAATCGTGTTGATTTGAAGCCGGATTGTGTGTATTTCGCCTCTAAATCGATAGTTATCTCCACCTAATGGAAGATCAGGAACCCCCGTCCCCTATCGGGTTCACCAGATGATAAATAAAGTTTTATGAAACCTAGTTATATATGGATTGGAAACGCAAGGTTAATCCCTATAGAGGTGTCTTCTTCTCATAAAACACAATTTTTTCTGAAAAATTATGTATGGACAATTAGAGAATATTTTCTTAGGCTGGGACTTACTTGTAATAATTGAAAAAGACCAATGGAACAAAAAAACAGCCACCTCTCCCGCTATATATAAGTGTTTTATGGTCAAGGGAAGGGGATGAATTCGCTATACTGTATAAATCAGAACTAAGAGCATACTACTTGTTACTACTAGTTTGGTCCCAAATATTACCATTCCAAAATTTTTGTAAACCATTTTGACTTGTCAAATTTTAGTAACAAATCAATCCTACGTATTATAATCAATACTTTTGTTTGATTCTTACTTCTCAAGAAAGTAGGTCCATGAATAGTGGGTTATAGTAGTCCCCACTCATTTGGCAAGTGGGTGTGGATCCATTTTGCATTGTGCAATTGGCATGCAGAGTTAGGTGTACTATTAATGATATGAGTCAAAATGTGTTGGTTTTATGTAAAATTATTGTTAAGTTTGTAAAATTTACTCTATTACGATATGTACTCAAGAAATCAACTTTTTTATATGGCTGCTGCTTAATTTTTTTCTACTTATTCAATTTTTAAATATAAGGCTTTGTACTTTATATTCGGTTAAAGCATTGGCTGAAATTAAAGCAAGAGTTCAATGAGTGGAAGATGGTTGATTCGATGAAACTCCTCGATGAGTAGGATATGCTGGAGCAGTACGAACTTGAATCTAGAACTTTATTTGGTGAGGAAAAAAAATGAAAGAGCACTAAAGAGAAGAAGAAGAAGGTCGACTTCAGAAGATGGTTTACATTCTCGAAAAATTCATTCGAGAGATCGGTTTTCGCTATTCAAGTAGGAAAATATAATTTAGCTAAACTATTTACATTGGACAAATCCTAACTTCTAATTGGTTTAGGTTGGTTTTCTATAAACATATTTCCTAATAAATATAATAAAAATATATTTTTTATTTTTCTAGACATTTATAATTAATCATTTTTGTAAATTAGAAAAATATGCGACTAGCTTCTTTGTTTTGGTAAAAACAGTATATATGTATTATATAGCATTTGAGTCTAATGTTTTTAAAACAATAATTTAACCAATGATATGTGTGTCTTACATGAAATTATAAGAGTAGGAACTAAATAGAGCACTGACAGATTGATTAGAGTTAAAAAAAAGAAAGCTGACATATTTTTTATTGTTATAAGTTATTGGATTTTAAACTAGGTATAATATGACATTGCAATCTCTATGTTATTTTATTTTACATATTTTTAATAGAGTTATTGTATTTAATACATGCGTGTCTTGCTTATTTTTTCTTGTTTTTGTATACATTTTATTTATTAGTTTTTATTTGTTCATTTCTTATTTATTTATTTGTTTGTTTGTGTTATCCCCTTTAATTTTTGTATTCTTGTTTTCTATTTTTATTACTGATTGAATTTCTTGTTTTATTTTTTTGTTTGTTAATTCATTGTTTTCTAGTTTTATTTAGTTATTGTTTGTTGTATAATCTATAATGTTTGTTTTATTTTAGATTATATTTCCCTTGTCAATTTTTGTTTGGTATGTCATTAATGTTGCTTATGTCTTCATGTTGTCTTTGAGATGTACATTAACTCTTTCTGTTTGGATGTTTTGTCTCTTCTCTGGTCTTCTCGTAATTCTTGAGCTTCAGGCACCTCCTGTAGTAACATAGGCACTGGAATGTTGTTGTTCGTTTGATAAAATAAAACATATAATTTATCTCTTTTTTTTATTTTGGCATGTATGCAAATCGTGGGGTAATAAAATATATGTGCCGGATCATATCAAAACACACGTAAAACATATAATTTATCTCTTTTTTTTTATTTTGGCATGTATGCAAATCGTGGGGTAATAAAATATATGTGCCGGATCATATCAAAACACACGGTTCTGGTGTGTTGTACTCCTAGTTTACTGTGTTATGAGGTATCAAAACACCCGAGTGTTTGGGCCCTCAGAAACACCCGTCCATGAGACGCACGACGTCGTGCCGCACGTACATCCAGCTTGTTAGAGCAAGTATTATAAGTGATCCAGGCACGCTACGAGGAATGCCACATCATAAATATTTATGATGATATGGAAAAGGAAAAAATAAAGAGATAAGGAAAACGGACTGCTCAGTTACAGCCAATTCAAAATGGGCTGCTCACGTACTTCAAGACACTCCGTGAGAGAAAAACATGGATCAGATATTAAATATAGGGGCGGACCGCCCACTAGGGCCATGGTCCTAGTCTTGTGCCTAATAGTAAGAGTATCTATTTTATATTTTAGGCTCATGCATGTCTTAGCATTTGGTGATTACTGCTCTGTGGCCTTGTTGGTGTGTTGGTGTCACAGCGTGTGGTGACCGGCTGGCGTTGGTCAACTGATCCAGCAGCCCCCTCGGGTACCGCACAAGGCACTGGCCACATGTTCTGCTCCGGTTATCGATCAATTCATGCATTCAGTGTATATTGCGATATCATGTACTGTGATTTTGAGACCACGCATATGTCTAATTGTCTATCTTTTTTCAAGCATTTTAATAGTGAGTATGATTTTGGGAGCTAGAATATTGCTTAGAGTTTGGTCATTTAGTGAACAATTGAACTGCAGTATGAATCCAAAAACGAGGATGTGAGAACCTCAGATCCACAGAATCAATGCTTTTGTAGTTATGTGACCACTAAGTATATAGTGAATTATCGTTAAAATCTTACATGTTTTATCTATTTCTTTTTTGCTATTTCTCATCGTATAGCTTGTATACGCGGTTTCATGCGACTAAATTTTGGTCCTAGTCGTAGCCAAATGCTAGGTCCGCCATTGATTAAATATACAGCTTGCACGAGGATAAAACTATTGTATAAACGGATTTTTAATTGACTGCATATGATATGGCAACATCTTATATATACAGTTCATAGTGGACTCTATTATTAACTTTGCTCTTGTATGTCTCCCTCTGTTATTGTTTCCACTGAAGATCGATGTGCTTTTTAACGAGAATATTCTCCGTGACCCGATCCGCTAGCAGGCCAAATCGCTGCCGCCGCAGCAAACCTCTGTGATCTGGGCGGCACCGGCTGCATGCCCAGGTGCCAACCCTTGTGACGACGAAGTCGAGTGGGCAGTGGCATCGAATCGAACGAACTGGGATCTGGTAGGATTCATCAACCCTGCGAAAATTAATTTGCTTGGAACCATTCTTTGCTAGCTCGCAGCTTTGCACGCATGCGATTCTCCATGTCCTGTCCGGTTGTCCCTCGTCGACCTAGCTATTCATGCCCTCCTCCGGCTCCGGCGAGCCCCCACCCAGAGCCAAACCACCTCTGCTGTGTATATATATATAGAGAGAGAGACACACACATACACATACACATACACATACACATACACATACACATACACATACACATACACATACACATACACATACACATACACATACACATACACATACACATACACATACACATACACATACACATACACATACACATACACATCCATGGCGCGGCACGTTCCATCGCAGCCCAAGTCTCGAGGCACCGACCAAAGAGTCCCCGCTCGGCGACAACTCGACGTTCGGCGAGGTCGGCGTGGTCGACGACGTGCTGTGCGCCGTCGCGGACCCGTCATCCGCGGAGGTCGGGCGGTACCAGTGGCCATTCGCCGGCGCGGACGCCAACTGCTTCGCGGCCATCACGCTCGTGTTCACCGCCGGCGAGCACCGCGGCAGCACGCTGTCCCTGCAGGGGCAAGTACAGCTTCCCCGGCGGCGGCGACGTCCTTGAGCGCGCCGTCGTGGGCGGCACCGGCGGGCTCAGGATGGCGCGCGGCTTCTCCCTGCTCAAGGTCGTGAGCACCCCGCCGGAGGCGGCCGTGTTCCAGCTCCACCTGTTCGTGTTCACGCCCCGCTGCCACTAGCTTTTAGTTACACTCCAGGCTAAGCTTGCGCGCGCAGTTACACTACAGGGCAGGCTCAGCTTGTGCGCGCGCGAGCGGTGAGAGAGCATGTTACGTTTCGATCGCTACTACTCAGTTGTATCGTCTTTGCTATTAAATAAGTACAAATAATGTGTTTGTGCGAACGTTCCCTCGGCGCGTATGTCCAGTTTTTTTTAAAAAAATAAATAGAAAAGCTAAACATCAACTGAATGGTTTAAGAGTTTCCAACGCTCGAATTTTTCCGCTAATCCAAAAACACCAGGATCTTCTTTTCCAAATCTGGCCGGCGAGATTAGGGGTTCGAGGTGGGGGTTGGAGTTGTCTGTGTCATCTCCGGCCTTAGGCTGAGTCCAATGCTCTTCTCCAAATCCAATTCCCTATCACTATTCCAACTACCTTCCTCTCTGTCTACAGTGCAGCATTTATGTCAAACAGTGCAAAACAGTGTTTTAGGGAACCACTTTGGATAATGCCATTGGACTCAGCCTTAGCACGGGTGCCAGGGAGGCCGCCAACCGCGGGTGGCGGAGGAGGACGGTTGGGCCAGTGCTGGTGGCGGAGGGAGGGGGGGTCGATTTTCGCCTCTGTTGGCGACTCCGGCGAAGCTGGGTTCGCGTGGGAGGGGAGGAGGCGGCGGATCCGGTGGCGGTAGCCGCCGTAGACGTGGTTGGAGGACGAGGCGGGGGGCGACGATGCGCGCGGTGCGGTCGCAGGTGCCGGCGATCTGGTGGTGGGATGCCGCCGGAGACAGGTGAGCTAGCGGTGGAGATGGGGTGAGGTGCTCGGCGGGAGCAGTGGCGGCGGGGGTGAGGCGCTTGGTACAGGGGTGCCTCACACTGAGAGGAGGCACGAGCCACGTGTGGTAGGGTGGCGACTTTGGGGGGGGGGGGGGGGGAGCGAGTTTGAGCTCGCCATTGCAGTGCAGTACAAGCCGCAGGCCGGAGAGAGGTTAACAAGTTTCGAGATGGTTCTACTTTAAGTAGTAGTGTACGTTATTTTGCATGGATTGTTCGATGAACACAGAATAATCAATTCCATGTCCTCTCTTATTTTCACTAGAGTGCTCGCTTGTTTGCTTCTCTGTACAACTAACGAGTGGTTCACCGGATGATGATAAAATACAATTTTATGAAACCTATATATATGAACTAGGTCTGTACCCGTACATGCTATATATGGAGGAACAAAATTTCAAAACAATAATAGCTATATACGAAACTTATATATACGCCACGATCTCTTTCGAACTACGTGCGAGACTATCGATTCTCCAGGCGCCAGCGATGATGTTTTTTACATATATCATTGCTCCACATAGGATACTAAACCTAGTTAGCTTTAAATAGCTAGCTCAAAACGTTTGCTGGGACGCTCTGAGTCAAAGATAGCGAATTAGCGATCCTCATTAGTTTGTTGCTGAAAACACACCCCCGATTTCCACAAGAATATATATGAAGAAACCGCCGCTGCTCAACTTCCAAGAACGGGAAAATATATAGCTGCATACACCGATACACGAATATCGGACTCACAGATTCCACTGATGAGGAAGTTAATAAAGGACTAAATTTGACGTGAACAAATTCTTCCAGTTCGAGAGATGACAGCGAGCATATGGATGGTTTCTGTTTTTTGGCAAGCCACGCCACACACGAGGAGGACGTCGACCTGCAGGCTCGCTCGTCTCACAACACCGACGCCTGACGGGGGGTGGAAGGACCCGCTGCCGCTGCCAGGAAGGTCCCACGCTGGGCGGGCCCACATGTCAGGGACTCCTGTCCGTCATGCAGGCTGGAGCCATGAGGTATGCGCGGGCCCACCTGTCGGCGCCGTGTTTTTGGTGGTGGAGGGACGATTTGAAAGCTGCATGGGTCCATTCTTCTGTGCTTAAAGGCTCTGTTTGGATACACCCAGCTAAAAATTAGCTGTCTATTTTTAGCCACTTTTATCTATTTAGGAATTCAAACAGGATGACTAAAAATGCAAAGCTAAAAATTAGCTTCTCCAAAATCACTTGCTGGCCAAGGGTAGCTAAATGGAGCTAAAAGTGGTCCAAGGTACTCTCCCTCCTCACTTTTCCACCTCTGCCCTCCCCACCCCACACTCTCTCTCCTCATCCCGTACTCTCTCTCCTCCCCACCGCGTCCCCTTCCCATCCGCGCCTAGGTCCCATCCGCCTCGCCGAAGCCCGCCCGCCAGCCTCGCGGAGCCCCGCCGTGGCCGCTGCCGATCAGCGCGGCCGCGGGCTTGAGCGGGATCTACAGCGCCTCCGCTAGCGCAGCGGCACCCACGCGCCCGTCGGGTGCCGCGGCAGCGAGCTTATCCTTGAGCAGCGGCGGTGAGCTTCTCCTTGACCTTCTCCAGGAAGATGAGCTTGGGGATGGGCAGGAGCCCGTGCTCGACCGCCTCCCGCCGCGGGCGCAGCAGCGCCGCGGGGGACGGGGTGGTGGCGGCGGGGTGGCGGCGGCGGGGGACGGGCTCGTGGCGAACGCGAGGTGGGGCGGCGAGGAAGGGGGGGATTTGGGAGTGCGGTGGGAAATGGCGGCGTCAGGCGATGTGGGGGCGGCGGGTGAGGGTTGAGGGAGAGAGGATGAAGGGTAGGGGAGAAGGGGGTATGGATGTTTTTTTTTTACCCATGAGCTAAACTTTAGCAGGGGATCCAAACACTCCCATAAACTAAACTTTAGCTTCACAATTGAGAGAGCTAAAAAAAACGGGGACTAAAGTTTAACTCATGGGATCCAAACATGCCCTAAATTAGCTAATCCCTATTCCCTACCAAACACATTTTCTTTCCATAAAGTAATGTCATACGTATGGATAATTAAAAAAAACTAGCGTAGATGTATGTTCAATATGCATGTGGCACGAGATAACTAGCCAAACAATTAAGGAGGGAAAGAAATAAGAAATTGGAAGGAATGAGACAGTTTGATTGATATATTTTCTCCTTTTCATTTTCCAAGATAAAAAATATACTCGATAGGTATTAGCTAAGGTGATTCCAAGATAAACCTGACACCTCCATCCGAATGAACGAGACTGGGCATAGCCGTTCCTCTGGCCTCTGGGAAGAACTAGATTGTGGGGTGGTGGTCTGGTGGGGATCAGGCGGTTCTGGTACTTGCTCGGCTTCGGCCTGACTTCCACCGTTCCACGGGAGTGGCGAAACTCTCTCAATTCTCGGAGACATGCACGATGAAGCGATTCGGCCGGTGCGGAGCGAACAACGCGAGTGTGGCGGCAAGAACGCCAGCTGCATTTTCCTTTACTTTCTTTTTTATTATATATGGTATATTTTTATTAATATTATCTCCTATAAATTTAACGATTCAGATTTATCTGAGGTCTTACCTCCTCAGAGGTAATTTGTGTACCGTAGCATTGCCCACTAGTTTTTCCTCTATCCAAACAAGTCCTTAGATTCAAGACCTTTGTTTGGTTCTTGCTTCTCAACCAAGTGCATGATATAGAGAAGTCTATTAAAGAGGAACGAGGAGAGAAACATATAGAAGAAATGTAGCAAAAGGTGAGTGCATATGGGTAGATTGAATAGAACCTTTGCCCTGCCCTGTGGCATTCCACTTAGCCTCATTTTTCTGTTCGAGTGCTGAGCAAATCGTTTCAACCTGAATGACTTTGCAATTTTCTGATAAACTTAGGTTACGGTTTCAACATATATCATGCAAAGGCCCTCAGCCATTTTCTACTTGTCTTTTACAGATCGAATTATGGTGCCACGCTGGAGCTGATGTGGCATATCATCCCTGCTGTCTACTCGACTATATCATACCAATCGGCATTGTCTTCAAGGAGAACTCATATGCTTCTTCCTCGGTCATCTGTTCTTCTTCCTTGGCACGTTCATTCAGGTGGTTGGCGAGCTCAGTGTTAACGTTGGGGTCGAAGTAGACGTAATCAGACTCCAACTTGTAGTTGTGAACTCTTCCGTGAGGATTTCTGGCGACGGAGTTCCTGAAGTCGAGGTAGGTCGTCTCTTGCCGCCCGAAGTACTCCATGCCGGCGCACAAGGGGTGTATAATCTTGGCCCGTCGGACCTCGCACACGAAGCAACGACCTGCACCATGGTGGATTGCAATTTCAAGATGAAATCAGTTCTCGTGTTCTTCAAACGGTCACCGAAGCAATCGGCCATGTTTTTGTTCGCGTTCAAATTCAATCCAAGTGCATGTACCGTTACTAGTACTTACCAAGAAACGCAGAGATGGTCACAGGGCAGCAGAATGACCGCCTCTCCAAATTGTTTGGACGATGACGGACGGACCTCTCCTCCCCACAAGTCCGCCGACTGCGACCGCCGAGGAAGATCTGTGCAAAAAAGAGCACCCGCCGGTGGTGGTCATGGCCGCTGCCACTGGCATCCGTTCTGGTGGCCAAGAAGTTGACATGGTATAGTTTCTGCCCCCGAACATCGCCTATTGTCACAGCACAAATGGTGTGAACCTTGTAGTTTTCATCATCCTGCAACATCCAACAATTGCCACTTAATTAGACAGTGGTCCATGCATAAATTTGATCTAGAGGGCACCAACAGCAAGAAACCAGATAAACTAAACTAAGCTAAACATAGGAGTGCATTCTTGAGAAGAGATGAAAGGAGAATCACCAGCAAGGAAGAGACCATCTCCATGAGGAAGCTCTGTTTCTCCACGAAGGCCCTTCTCTCCTGCGCTATTTTTTCAAGAGCCCTTGGGTGCATCACCACCACCACCGCCACCGGCGACTTGATCATGGGGACGGTGACGTGAGAAGACAGTAGGCAGGAGATGTGGTGTATTGCCTCAACGGACAGCTCTTGGCCTTTGGCAGGCAGGAGGCGGCACAGCTTGGCCTCCAACTCGGGCGTCAAAGAATCCATGAGCGACATCATGGAAGCCGGCCTGGGGTGTCTCATGGCCTTGACCGCAGCCTCAGTGGCCGCCGACAGGACAACGTCGTCGCCGGAACCGGAAGAGCTTACCACGGCACGGTGCCCGGCCGCTTCAGCTAGCTGTGCCGCAGCGCTGAGGTGACATTTAGCGGAGTAGAGGCACTCCAAGGCGTCGTGTCCGGACGCCATGCCGTACTTGGAGCAGAGGAAGGTGACCTGGGCGGTGAGCGCGTTGAACCCGTTCCGCAGCATGAGGTCGGTGCAGATCATCGTCTCGGCGGCTGCCGGCGGCGGCGGCACACTGTCACTTCCTGCTGCTGCTGCTGCTGCTGCTGGGGAGTCGTTGAGCTGATACCATATCGCATTGAGCAGGATGTTGAAGACGGGGTTCTCCAGTGGACCATACAGGTAACCCGCGACCACGAGCCCACGGTGCAGGAGCGCCACCGACGCCGGCGAGAGCCTGGATACCGCGGCGAGGTGCAGCGCGTGGATGTGATCGACGAGCTGCGCCTCGATTCTGCTGATGTAGTCGCACGGAGAGGCGTCCCTTGCGCTCCGCTTCAACGGGGATGGGCAGCGGTGGACGACGCACGATGCTGTATCTGTACACAGAGCGTCAGTGGCGGCGGCGGCGGCGGCGTCAGGACAGCTTGCCCGCAGGCGGCTGTAGAGACAATGGCCGCCGTCCGGCGCCGGAACGGTCCCGTGGACGAGAGAGTCGTACATGCCATCGACGGCGGCCGTGCCGATGCGGCCGGCTCGCAGCCACGCCGCGAGCTTGTCGGCATGGTGAGCACCAAATGTGTCCGTGGCCAGCGACACCAAGAGCTCAGGGTTGGGGTGCTCCGCGGCCAGCGCCGCGTACGTCATGGAGGCCTTGACGGTGAGGAGCCAGGCGTCGCCGTCAAAGGCGGGCACCACGAGCTCCTCCTCAACCGAGCAGCACGCTCGTCCGTCGAAGTCTCTCTGGACGAGAAGCATGGCGACGTAGGCATCCGCCTTGGCCAAGCAGAGGTACCGCACGGCCTGGTCGGAGGTGAGGTAGCGGTAGGAGCTCATCAAGAACGCGGTGAGCCCGTCCAGGCATCTCTCGGCCGTCGGCAGCCAGTACCAGGTGTTGCTGCGTACCTTTTCGAGGAACCCGGCGTCGGCGGCGGCGGCGGCGTGGTCCTCCGTGTTGTGGTTGTACGGATCCCGGCGGCGGCGGCGGCGGCCGTGGGCGGCGACGGCGTGCAGGATGATGTTGGAGACCGGGTCCAGGAGGCCGTAGCAGTGGCCGGCAGTGGAGAGGCAGTCCACGAGATTGGGGTAGTCGGTGATGGGAAGCCGGTCGAGGGCCTCCAGGTAGAAGCCGCGTATGGTGTCGCGCAGGGCCCGACGGGCGTCCTCCGCCAGATCGTCGCCGCCGAAGCCGCACACCGGGGGATGAAGGTTCCTGCTCGCCATTGGATCGGAGGGCCTCACTCTTCTTGGATGGGGCTCAGCACACGCGACGGCGGCCGCGTGGAGTGGGAAGAGGACGGAGACTGACGCGGAGGCCGCCGCCGCAGAACGGGATAGGGAGACGGCGGCGGAGGGTCCGAGGGAGGCGGCGGCGGCGGCGCTGGGAGCAGGAGGCGATGGGGGGAGGGGGAGCCGTCAGACGCCGCTGAGTCGTCCGATCCGTGCAGCGTCCACGCGTCGGCAATCAGCAGCGGGTCTCCACGCGTGGCGCCTGCACTCCGCCCTTCCTGCGAAAGTTAATAAATTTCATACACAAATATATTGGACAATACAGTAAAATAATTTAGCTAATGAAGTGTGCAAATTCACAGTTGTATACCGACATACCAACAATAAGTTATTATTAAGGTGATGGTTCAGTAATCAAATCACCAAGTATTTGATTTATTTTAGCTCTTTCTAAGAAAAGACACGGCCTGTGCGCCTATCATTCAACATCAGCCTGAATATGCAGTTGTCCCATCCGCCCCGCTGAATTTCGGATTGCAATTTTGTTTTTACTGTTCCAGATTTCGTTTGTTTGATCAAAATTTGACTTTTATAATTTTGAATTTTGAAAAACATTAGTTTTTGGACCAAAATTTACGTTTCGTACGACCCACCGAAAACAAAAAACAACCCGAAATTTCGTATTTCCCATTCAGGAAATCAAACCATGCTCCTGAACCCTGAGGAAGAACAGGTGAATACAAAGAGCAGGGAAGTACAGGTAGGTATGTAGAGCAGGCACTTTGGTTTTTCTAAGTGTGTATTTGGTTTATCGAACAATAATCAAAATAAGTTAACACCCAGGTAAAAATCGTACAATATGTTGTATAAAATGAAACTGAGTAAGAATTATTTTTATGAATGTCCAACATTGGACTGCTGGGCGTAGATGATCTTGGCCTGCAGTGATTATCCTCAATTCGTTTTAGATTTATATATTTTACTAGAGAGACAAGGCTGTCAGAACATAAGTTTGTTGTGATTATATTTGGTTCGTTCCATCAGTTTGCATCTATTCTTTGGAGGCTTTGTCACCAGTTTTAATCAAGGAGGAGGACATAAAAGAAGCGGTTGGAGCCTTCGGAGGGAGGGTGACTGCCTGCTTATTTCTTCCTGCTGTTTCCATCCTCCAGTCAATCTATATTATTTTAGCTCACAAAGTGCAACTATAAAACTGGCTTAATAAGTTAGTTTTTTAGGTGAAACTAAATTACAATTTTTAGACACGGTAGAGTTAGCAAAATTTAACAAAACCTCAAGTGCACATATATTGTTTATCTCGCATAGTTTTTATTAAGTTGGTTTTAAAAAGCTTTGGTTTTTAGAATCCTAATTCACTCCCTCTTAGGATGTGGATCGGCTCACAGTCCTACTGACTTCCGATCAAAACCATGCCCCAAAAGCAAAATCTTGACACTTGAGATTTGTGAGGTGTTTCCAATAGAAAAGGGGAGGCACGGCTAAAAATCGTTTACGTAGCAGTGCAAAGAAGCAAACTACAAGCGGAAACTCGGTACAAAGAATGACAATGGCCTGACTCCAACGAAGGAACCATCCTCATTTTTCTCCGCCTCAAACATTGTGTCCAAAATCTATCCTTCTCTACTTTTAACTACTCTATGTACTATTCTTTATATTTTATCGCTAAATTTGAAATGGTCCCATCAATTTGATTTCCATTGCTGGACTCTGCCTAAGACTAAGGTCACCAGGCAGTGGAGATTGATGTGAAAAACACTGTTTGCGCACTGTACACAGAGTGAAAAAGCAATCATTGCGCACTGTATACGGTACGTTTGCACCTCCTGGTGACCTTGGTCTAAGGTGTTCCAGATAACATTAATTTTCGCAGTTTTCGCATACGATGAATGTTTTTCTTAGAAAACTGCGCTGTTTCGATGAATGAGTTTGTAGATATCAGATGTATCTCGATATCTCTCCAAGTAGCTACGCTTCCACTGGGAGGTAGACACCGCATGCGTGTAGACCGATAATTACGTACTGCGTCTGTTCTTTTTTTTCCTTTTTACTCGTCCCTAAATAATCCATGCACTGTCAATTAGCCTTTCAAAGTTTCCGCCATTAATATAAGCCCTACACATATTGATTTAGAATTAATTTCGAACTAACTTAGGTCGATCCCGAGCTGTATCTTGAAAAGAAGTGTGTTAGGTCTCGGTGGAGAGACCGTGTGGGGAGTTTTAATTGTATACGAACGGAGCTCCGAACCAACATCCACCATCACGACACGCATGCCGGTGCTTTATTTCCTAGCCTCCATTAAATGATGAAATCTTGAACGAAAAGGGGGAAGCCGCGCAACGCATTGCTTGCATGCTCAACCTGCGATTCCCCTTGATGACTGCTAATAATAGCGTGCAGCTTATAGTGCATCACACGCAAACACCACTCACCAGTGAGCGACATGCGGCTGAGCTCCTTCCTGTTGACCCAGCATGGCATCAGCTAGGTCTATTTAACCCCACTCTCATCAGCTCCATCGCCACCCACCATGGCCGCTCACTCCTCCTGACTGCTTCTTCTTCTTCTTCCATTCTCGATCTCCCCGCGTGTCCATGTCCATGGCCATGGCCTTCTCCTCCTCCTCCTCCTCCAGCCGCAAGAACCCACCAGCCATGGCAGGGACGATAGTAGCCACCGCCCTTGCCGTCCTCCTCGTCCACCCGACCGCGCTGCAAAACGACGGAGTGGCGGCGGCAGGGTCGCCGCCGTTCTCGTGCGGCGCGTCGTCGCCGTCGCGGGGCCTGCCGTTCTGCAACACGAAGCTTCCCGCGGCGCAGCGCGCGGCGGACCTGGTGTCGCGGCTGACGCCGGCGGAGGCGGCGTCCCAGCTCGGGGACATCGCGGCCGGGGTGCCCCGCCTCGGCGTGCCGCCCTACAAGTGGTGGAACGAGGCGCTCCACGGGGTGGCCATCTCCGGCAAGGGCATCCACCTCGACCAGGGCGCCGTCCGCTCCGCCACCAGCTTCCCCCAGGTCCTCCTCACCGCCGCCTCCTTCAACGACAACCTCTGGTTTCGCATCGGCCAGGTACGTGCTGTGGCGGCATGCACATCAGCAGATGCAGAGGGGCATGAGTGACTCACTCTATCTGCACTCATTACGTACGCGGCGTGCTATTATGTTGAACGTGCATGTTGCGATTGATCCGTCATTGGACCACTTTCTTTTTTGTTTTTTTTTTCCGGGTAAAGAGAGGCTTAATTAGCTAAGCAGAAACAGTATTACAGTCCGTGATTATGAGATCCTGAACACACTCGGGAAACTGCCTCAACCACACCGCTGTTCTTGTAACCTGTCTAGCTAATTGAGCTAATTCATGTGCTACTCGATTATCGCCTCTCTTAACCTTGGCGATCTTCCACTGGGGAAGATTCCGACCTAACTCGCAGGCTTCCGAGATGAGGAAGCATATCTCAGGTCTGTCCTGCGATGCCAACCTAAGGCCCTCAATGCAAGCTTTAGCCTCCGCTTCCTCTGCACTCGCGCAATTGAATAGCGCCCTGCAAGCAGTCAGGATGACAGCTCCTCCATTATCACGGACGACCACTCCGGCAACCATCCACGTTCACCTTGACCCATCCGGCCTCCGGGCGTTGCCACTCAGATCGCCTGGTCGCAGTCGTCGTCGTGTCCCTACGACCACGGTCTCATTGCCTGCTGCTATCACCTTTACCCTGCATCGGCTCCTTTCCTTTGTTCGAGACGACCATCGTTGATGCATGCTCCTGCGAAATGAGGGACTGCATATTAAGTAGAAATTGCACCGAATTGAAAATGCTTACTGATTTGGCATAGACTTTTTATTTCCGCGTATCTATACCCACAAAATATCTCCTTTTTGAATTAATGAAAAACTGCAGGACATTAATCAAGTGGTAATTAGTTCATTCTTTCTCTTTTTCTTTTCCAATTTTATTGTCCGGCTGGTCAAGTCCTTTTCCATGATCGACACTTTCTGCTCTTCACGTGATCAGGGCACACCAAATATGCAGTCTTAGACGTAGTTCACGGCGTGCGTGCTACACATGCCTCTTACGTCTATGCTAGTATGTATATACATACATGTGTGTATGTGTATCTATACATATGTATCTACGTATGTACATATGTGTGTGAACGAAAATCAAGTTTAAGCTAGCCCGTGAAGAAAGATATCATACCATGGTCATGCTTTCATGACTGCATAGTCACTTTCAAAACGGGTTAATAAATTAAATGTCTCAAGACCACTTTAAAAAAAAATTAAAAAGTGAAATTGTGAGGAGGTGGCGGACTAGTCTACTCTTATATATAAATCTTAAGCCAAACAACTCCTAGCTAGTGGACGTGGCAAAAGTCACACGCGCACTCAGCACGTTGTCACGCCAAGAGTATGCTGCAAGCATCCAGCAGCATATGTGCGTGCGTTATGCACAACCTCGATGATCTAGAACAATTTTCCTGCCACGTGCAATGAATTGACATGATTAATTGGCTACTACATACGCTCATGCAGGCGACTGGCAAGGAGGCCCGGGCGCTGTACAACATCGGTCAGGCAGAGGGCCTGACCATGTGGTCCCCGAACGTGAACATCTTCCGGGACCCACGCTGGGGCCGCGGGCAGGAGACGCCCGGCGAGGACCCGGCGGTGGCCAGCCGGTACGCCGCCGCCTTCGTCCGCGGCCTTCAGGGGAGCGCCAGCAACACCAAGTCGGCGCCGCCGGCGGTGCTGCAGACCTCGGCGTGCTGCAAGCACGCGACGGCGTACGACCTGGAGGACTGGCAGGGCGTGTCGCGGTACAGCTTCAAGGCGGCGGTGACGGCGCAGGACCTGGCGGACACCTTCAACCCGCCGTTCCGGAGCTGCGTCGCCGACGGCCGTGCCAGCTGCCTGATGTGCGCCTACACGTCCGTCAATGGCGTGCCGTCGTGCGCCAACGCCGACCTGCTCACCAAGACGTTCAGGGCCGCCTGGGGCCTCGACGGCTACGTCGCCGCCGACTGCGACGCCGTCGCCATCATGCGCAACGCGCAGTTCTACCGCCCCACGCCGGAGGACACCGTCGCGACGGCGATCAAGGCCGGGCTGGACATCGACTGCGGGCCCTACGTGCAGCAGCACGCCGCGGCGGCGGTGCAGAAGGGCAAGCTGACGAAGCAGGACGTGGACAAGGCCCTCAGGAACCTCTTCGCCACCCGGGTCCGGCTGGGTCACTTCGACGGCGACCCCAAGGGCAACGTGTACGGCCGCCTCGGCGCCGCCGACGTGTGCACGCCGGAGCACAAGAGCCTCGCGCTCGAGGCGGCGCTCGACGGCATCGTCCTGCTCAAGAACGGCCCCGGCGTGCTGCCCCTCAAGCGCGGCGCCGTCGCCTCCGCCGCCGTCATCGGCCACAACGCCAACGACGTGCTCGCGCTGCTCGGCAACTACTGGGGCCCGCCGTGCGCGCCCACCACGCCGCTCCAGGGCATCCAGGGCTACGTCAAGAACGTGAGATTCCTCGCCGGGTGCAACTCGGCGGCGTGCACCGGCGCCGCTACGGCGCAGGCCGCGGCCCTGGCGGGCTCGTCGGACGCCGTCATCCTGTTCATGGGGCTGAGCCAGGAGCAGGAGAGCGAAGGCAAGGACCGGACCAGCCTGCTGCTCCCCGGCAACCAGCAGAGCCTCATCACCGCCGTCGCCAGCGCGGCCAAGAAGCCGGTGATCCTCGTGCTCCTCACCGGCGGCCCCGTCGACGTCACGTTCGCTCAGTCGAACCCCAAGATCGGCGCCATCCTGTGGGCCGGCTACCCCGGCCAGGCGGGCGGCCTCGCCATCGCCAAGGTTCTCTTCGGCGAGAAGAACCCCAGCGGGAAGCTGCCGGTGACGTGGTACCCGGAGGAGTTCACCAAGATCCCCATGACCGACATGCGGATGCGAGCGGCGGCGGGGGGATACCCCGGCCGGAGCTACCGATTCTACAATGGCAAGACCGTCTACAAGTTCGGCTACGGCCTCAGCTACTCCAAGTTCTCCGAGAGGCTAGTCGTCCGCCGCAAGAACCCGGCGCACAACACGAGCCTGCTACTCGCCGCCGGCGCCGGCATGGCGGCGACCACCGAAGACAACCTGAGCTACAAGGTCGAGGACATCGGAGACGAGGTTTGCGACCAGCTCAAGTTCTCGGCCGTGGTGAAGGTCCAGAACCACGGGCCCATGGACGGGAAGCACACGGCGCTCATGTTCCTCCGGTGGCCGAACATGACCGACGGCAGGCCGGCAAGGCAGCTGGTGGGGTTCCAGAGCCAGCACCTCGGTGCCGGCGAGAAGGCCAACTGGAGGTTTGAGGTGAGCCCCTGCGAGCATTTGAGCAGGGTGAAGAAGGACGGCAGGAAAGTCATTGATAAAGGGTCGCATTTCCTTAAGGTTGGTAAGCATGAGGTGGAGATTAGTTTTGGGGCGTGACTTCTTTTCTTTTTCTGATGAACATAATAATATAAATATAGATCAATACGTACGGTGTAATAATTCTTTCGTACTGTGATTTATTACCTCTCATTATGTGGCAGAAATAATAATATACCATAGCTCATTCTCTTTCCATGCATCGGCAGAAGCAGTACCGAACAAAGAAGTACATATGCATGTATAGGAGTAAAATACACTGACGGTCCTCGAACTTGGTACGGGGTGTCGATTAGTTCCCCCAACTTAGAATACCGGGTATCTGACTCCCTAACCTTGGCTTGGTGTGTCACCCAGGTCCTAAAACCGCCTTTGCACCCTCTCTCAAAGTGGCTTACGGCCTTGAGACATGTGGGGCCCACATGTCAGCCTATCCTCACTCTGTCTCTCCTCTCTTTCTCTCTCCAACAGCACCCAGCGCCCTCCGCCTCTCCTCTCTCCGCCGCCGCCCCGCTCGCCCCTCTCTCTCCGCCGCCGCCCCGCTCGCCCCTCTCTCTCCGCCGCCGCCCGCTCGCCCCTCTTTCTCTCTCCACCGCCGCCTGCTCGCCCCTCTCTCTCCGCCGCCGCCCGCTCACCTCTCTCTTTCCGCACCGCCCACCCCTCTTTCTCCGCCGTCGCCTGCTCGCCCCTCTCTCTCCTCCAACCCCAGTGCAAGTGGGCGTGCACGACCTCCTTGTCCCCGCCGCCCGCCGCCTCGGCCTGCGCGCGCTGCTGGAGCTCGGGGTAGGAGAGCGACACCGCGGCAGCCAGTGCGGCCGCGGCGGCTGCCGCGGCAGGGAGGGAGAGTGGCGGGAGGTCGGTGGCCGGCGCTCCTCCTTGTCCCCGCTGCCCGGCGCCTCGGCCTGCGCCCGCTGCTGGCGCTCGAGGTCGGAGAGTGACACCGCGGCAGCCAGTGCGGCCACGACAGGGAGGGAAAGGGGCGGGAGGTCGGCGGGCGGCGCTCCTCCTTGTCCCCACCGCCCGCCGCCTCGGATAGAGGAGGGGCGAATGGGCGGTGGAGAGTGAGAGGGGCGAGCGGGCGGCGGCGGAGAGAGAGGGGCAAAGTGGGGATAGGCTGACATGTGGGCCCCACATGTGTCTGGGCCGTAAACCACTTTGAAAGAGGGTGCAAAGGCGGTTTTAGGATCTGGGTGACACACCAAGCCAAATTTAGGGATTCGGATACCCGGTATTCTAAGCTGGGGGACCTAATCAACACCCTGTGCCAAGTTCGAGGACCACCGGTGTATTTTTCTCCATATATAGCTCACTCTCTTTCCATATATAGCCCACAGCCCCACACCGCGCGCCGCAGCTGCTGAGGCCAACGTCCTCCACGGAGATTGCAGCGTAAGGCTACGTGCACTTCCGTTACTCTAAATTTTTTCCAAAAAAAAAATATTTCAGTCCAGTCAGCAAATTTTTTTCTCTAAATCAACTTCTCCAGTATTTTTATTCCTCTGTATCTTTCCTTCATTCCAACTACTCAATATTTTATTCATCCACCTCCAACTACCGTCCCCCTCTCTCTATACCCTAAATTATTTTCCATAATACTAAAAATTCTTATTATAGCACTAGAAAAATATTATAAGCATTTAAAAACTTGCAAACATTTTAAAAAAAGAAAATCACCTTAAAAACCCCCTACCCCTACTCTCTCCCCACACTGATTCCCTCTCCCTCGGTCCCTCCGCTGGCCGCTTCCCGCCTCCCCCACCTCCACTGCCGCCGGCCTCTCCACTCCTCTCCCTCCGCGCCGGCTGCCGACACGCTGTCGCCTCCCTCTTCTCTCCCTCCGCGCCGCCTGCCGACACGCCGCCGCTTCCCTCTCCTCTCCCTCGGCGACGGCTGCCGACGCGCCGCCGCCTCCCTCTCCTCTCCGTCCGCGACGGTCAAGGCTCCACCGACGGCCACTCGCCCCTCCTCCGCGGCACCGACTGCCCGCCTACCCGCCGCCGACGCGTGTGACGTCGCCCCGCACCGCCTCCTCCACCGACGGCCGCGGCTGTGGATCCGGCAACCGCACCTCTCCTCCGTCCGCTGCGGCCGGCAGGACTGCCGCGGTGGGGCGGAGGAGGCGGCTCCTCCTCATCTGCGCCGCCATGGACGGCGCCCTCGATCCGCCTCTTCCTTCTCCCGTCCAAACGCGCGAGGAGGCTGCCGTTGCTTGGGCCCACTGTGCAGAGCGGATGGCGGAACCTCCGTATTTTGCTGCAGGTGGAGGAAACGAGCTCTTCCGGCACCATGGCGGAACGCGTGGAGGAACGGGCTGCAGGGGTTTTTCCTCCAAATTTTCCGGCATGCAGATAGCGGGACGTGGTGGAGGAACCGAGTGCACATGGTCTAACCATATATGCAGATCGTGAAGCGACCAGCTGAGCTCTAGTCCCCGCCACGGCCACCACGGATCGCCCCCACCGGGCGACGACCTCCAGTCCTCCACGGTCAACATCCATCGACATCCATAGCTCATCGGGGAGGCTAGCTGCTGCTAGGGTGATGCGCTAGCGATGAATGAAAGCGAGGGCGGAAGTGCGATTGAGAGTTGGAACAGGCTGCAGTCGTGAACGGATGCACCGCCGATGAGAGCTCAGGTGAATCCATGCTAGGACAGTAGGACTCTAGGACAAGGCCAGGTAAATATTTTTCCTAGTGTACGCCGATTTTATTCAATTCGATGCATGTCCAAGCCTCACTGCGGCCTGCCAGATTGGTGAATTGTGTGCCACTAAGTTTGCTGCCTTAGCTTTTCTTTTTTAGTTCAAAAAAGTTTGCTGCCTTTTTTTCAGGAGATGGACATGGTGTCACTGTGTCAGTACTGTCTCTATGCAGTATTTATCACTTGCGGTTTACTTTGCTCTTGCAATCTTTCAGCCAACAATTTTAGTCATTAAGCATACTGTCCGTCACTTAATTAGAATCTGATCCGACTACTAGCCATGCAGATTGCTTCGTTCCGTGAATTGATGGTTTATTTTGGAACTGAAATAAGTGATGCGTACCTTTTGGTTTAGAAGACCTGTAATAATATCTTATTAATTAGTGTACTCCTGGTCTCCACGTTTGAATGAAACATCCTCTGAAATTTCTCATGTGTCGCTGTCACTCTAAAAATCTAAATTGACTCTGCACTTGAAGATGGTGTTTGCTCTTAGTTTGGCTGTTCTTGTTCTGATGTGCCCATCGCGTTTGCATTCATTTGAAGCTGATTTAGCTAGCATCATGTAACTCTGATGTTCATTAGTTTTAATTAATTCCTTCTTGTAGAGGAGGACATCACACACGCTAGTCACAAAAAGTAGTACATGTATGGCATTTTTAAGATTGTCTACACTACTAGAGAAAAAGGCTTGGTCCCTTCAATCCGCCCCGCCGTCGACTAGAACCGGCACTGATATAAGGAGCAGCACCGGTTCTAACGGCCAGGGCTCCATAGGGGAATCGGTTGGAGGCACAAACAAGTACTAATTCCTCAAGGGAAATCAGTATCGGTTGGTGACTCAAATGAGTACAAATGTTGTCGCGTAGTACCATTTGGAGATACCAACCGTTTGGAGCTAAGAGCTGAGACCTCTCTGTTTATGGTTACCATCTTTTGCAGAGGAGGTGCTGCCAATTTTTTTCCTCGAAATTTTCAAGACAACCCATCCAAGTGATAAAAGTTAGCCACTCCATCCTCTCACATTGCATTGTTATGATATGATAGTTCCTTGTTTTTTATATACATATATTTTGTGGTTATTTTGAAATATATCATGGATTTTTTTATTTTTATTTTGTGGATTTATAGAGTGCTTCTGGTAGGTCGCATGGGCATAAGCACCTCTAAGGGGTCATCAAACACTTTTTTCGCTCCACTCCTCCAACCATTGCCTGCCACCTTCCCACACCGCCATCGCTAGCCGCGCCCCTGCTCTGCGCAAAAGCCTCCCACACCGCGCGATGCTGCACCCCTGCCCCATGCCCCCGCGCCTCACGTCGCCCGCCGCTCGTTGTCGCGTCTCTGCCCATGCTCATGCGTCCGCTCCCTGTCGTCGCTAGCCGCACCCCTGCACTGCCACTGCCCTCCATGACCCAACAAGATTATTGGAAGGCGGCGAACCACAGATTGCCTCACACCTAACGACATGTGGATCACCCCTATTGGCCATCATCCCCCACTCTGAGGTATATTGCTTGAACGATGCATCTTGATCGGACTCAAGGAGACATGATTGGTACAACTTGCGAATGGGAGCCTTGCTGTTGTGACCATGAAACTTGTCATGAGAGAGTATGACTTGATGGATTGAGAAATGACGCCTTCGATCTAACATTGGGTACCGAGGCAGGTGATGACTCAGATATATCTAGGTGATCTTGATCAGAATTAGCTTGATCTAGAAGCTGTTGGGAGCACGTATATTGGGTGGAGCTGTTGGGAGCAGGTATGATGGTTACTCATTTTGCTGCCTCCACTAGTTGTGTCATCCGACAGCAGCTGCTCAGAGGTGGTGGGAGGAAGAATAGGTGGCGGTGGCCTCTCAAAGCTTTCGACGCTGTCGTGGATAAGAAGCAAGCGCCTCTGCCGAGCACCGGCAGTCGTCCTCCTCCTACATACCCGTCTATCTTGGACGCGCTAATTGATGTGAGCAATATCACAAGAAGAAATGTTGTGCTATTTGGCGAAGGCACAGAGGCGGATCTAGGGGGTGCAGGGGGCTCAAGCCCCCTTAACCCTCCAAATGCCATGGATCCCCCTAAGCCCCCGTATATTTTTTGAGGAAGAAGAAACGTGAAAATGAAGAAAAAGAGAGTGCAAAAAGAAAGAAGAAAAAATAGAGGAGGATGAGTAAGAAGAGAGCCCCTATCGTGCATAGGAAAGACACTTCTACGGTGGTCACGGCGACTGTCGGTAAGCATTAGTGTTGTGCGTGTGTGCATGGCCAGCTAGCCGGTGTGTTTGACCTGACCTCCCTCTCTACCCTCTCTCTTATATATATTAATAGTAAAAATGCACGTGAATCCACACATGGCCAAATAAATGTTGTTTGTGCTTAGCATGTGTTTTAATAAATTTGTACTATAACATAAAATATACAATGAGAATAAAATTTACTTAAAACTATTGCTATCAAATATTGTAATTGATCTAAAATTATACATAATAGTGAATAATGTATCAAATAAATAAATCCAAATCCACTGACGTCCATATTAAAAAAACGATCAGCCTACAGTGATAACTTAAAAGGTCGCACGAACTCTCTCTCTTGCGTTCACAGTATATCGCCCAAAGCTTCCCCTCACACCCGTTGGCTCCCTTCCCCACTCTGCGAAAATTCTTAAACTATTTTTTCTAAAATGAATTTTGAAGGAAATATTGAAATGATTGCAAGGAACATTTTGATAACATCTTTATCTTGGTTAAGAGATCAACTCTTTAATTATTTATAGTGTTCCTGATATAGGAATTTTATAGGATCATACTCACATAGACTAATAGTTGCATGCATAAACGTTATCAGTCACAGAAAATCGATAGATGTCATTAATATAGGTTTCTAGTGGATGATGACATGGCTCTTTAACTTAATGGACTCCTAAATGATGTGGACAACTTGCATGTTGAGAGAAATATAGTTAACGAAGGTTAGTGGGCTTCATTTGTATAGGTTATATAGATATAATGTTCTTGATATAGGGATTTTGTAGGATGATACCCACATAGACTAATAGTTGCATGCATAAATGTTATCAGTCACAGAAAATCGATAGATGTCATTAAAATAGGTTTCTAGTGGATGATGACATAACTCTTTAACTTAGTGGACTCCTAAATGATGTGGACAGCTTGCATGTTAAGACTATGTGCAGCAGGATGTGTAAATGCATTGTGTATCTACTATTCCACCTACCTTACTCTCTGTGAACAGTATTGCTACAGTGTATAGGCAATCCATTTGCCCAACCCACTGCACATAGTCTAAGAGAAATATAATTAATGAAGGTTAGTGGACTTGTTATATAGATTCCTTAATTACTTATATAAAATTTAAAATGTAAAAATGTGGGGAATATAATGCTATCAAAATACAAGGGCGAATTTGCGATGGACTACTCCGTCAACACGAATATAATTAAAATAATATAATGGTTTAAACTGCAAATTCATAATTTAATAGCTACGGTCACGGTGTAATCTACGATCATCTATATGCAAACGATCATATTTTTCACTGTTAGTTTTATTGAGTGCTCGCACGTACAGTAGAATACAATATTTTCTAACAGTGACATGGTTGCGTTGTTTTTATGTAAATTAATATTATAATAGTGGGCTGTAGAATCTATCGTTGTAAAATTATAACAAATAACATTACACGCAAACCACATTGTTTTACTCCATTCTTTCTATCTCGTTATATAAGTGGCTACTAGCGGCGGCACACTGGCGTTGTGCGACTGACTATAATTTTGAGTCCATATGAATTATTAATCTTGCTGAAGTAAGACATATAAATTTACCATGCCAAACCCGCGCCATTTGCGGGGTGGAACCTCAGCCGTTCGTTGTAAGCTGTCGGTCGGCGCCCGCTGAATCCGAGAAAGGGAGAGTGTGTGAGTGTGAAGTTTCAAACATCTACAAGCGGCGGAGTGCACGAGTCCTATCTCTCACACCTCCGCTCCCACCTATCAATGCCGGAGTGCCCAAGCCCTCTTCTCTCTCACCGCCGTGAGCGTCGCTCCACTATTTCACAAGCTCTCACACTTGAAGCCACAAAGCGGGAATACGACGTTCCCACCGCGTAGTGAGGTACAGATGGTCCCAGCGATCTCGATCTCTCAAAACGGGGCCTTCTGTCTAAGTGCAATTGTAGGTTTACTTGAGCAAATGCAGTGTCAGCACGAATGTGTGCGTACGTGGGCCAGTGTGTTGTGCTCGAACATATATATACTATAATATACAATAGCTATAAAAAAATCCATTCGCTTGCGCCGGCCGCTGAAGACGGTTAAAGGATTATTTTTTATCCTACACGAGCATATTTGTTATTTGTTAGAAAAGTGTTAGTATTTTTTTCCATACCGTGGAAAGGCAGAGACATTTGCTAGTTAGTAAAAAAAAAATGCAAAAGGTTGCGCTTGCATGAAGATGTGCGGGTGCCTTTCCGTGTCGGAATCACATGAAAGTCTCGTGTCTGGCAGAGATCATGGTGCTGTCGTGCTCGCTGCTGCTTGGCTCGCTTGGCCGTCAAGGTTTGTCACATCCCTGACTGACGCAACAACACTCACGGTCACGGCACGGGGATCGCACGCACGGGCAGCGCAGACTAGCTGAAGCAGAAGCAGAGCAGAGCAGAGCCACCCAATTCCTGTTTGGTACAGTTTTTTCTAGCTACGTTTTTTTCTACGGCTGTGCAAATAAGCGAAAAGCGCGGTTAAAATAAGCTGGTTTGATCCTGTTTCTGTTTTTTAGTACAAATGGATGCTGTAGAAAGAAGCGCGGCTAGAAAAACTGAAAAAAAAAACGTTCCGTTTAATTGTTGGTTCCGGTTTATTTTGGCTATAAACAGCAAATAAGCTGTACCAAACGGGTAGCGTGGCCCGCCGCCGCTACACGCCGTCCCCCTCTGTACCTGACTGCCACGTCCTCCCACTCTCGCTGCCCGGCGGGCCCCAGGGGAGCCTCCGCTGCTCATCAATCCCGCCCGCGGCCGCGGCGAAATTTTCAAATCCGCCGCGTCCGGCGGCGGGTGGCAGGTGGAAAGGGCTGCTGGGTCTGGGAGGACCCGGCGCACCACCTCCACGCGTGGACGCGAGACACTGCGGCTGAGACTGGGGAGGGGGCCCCACCTCCACGCGGTGTCGGGGTCGCGGGACGGCGCACCGTGGGCCGTGGCTATACGGTTGGGAGGGACAGGGACGCGGGCCATGTGGTGCACGCTTCCGGTGCTTGGGTTGGGAGTCAATGGCGAGCTAATTAATGATGGGTGTTAATAGCAGCACAAATTATTTTGCTAATTGGCGGGGGAGGGAACCATGTGCTGCCTGCTAGTGAGGCCCTGCGCCGGTCACGTTATTGGGGGTGGTCGGCTGCGGACTGCACACTCAGAAAATTTATGCAGCGAAAATAGGAATCATACTCAAAGCACATTAAACAAATGCTTGTAGAATTCTTTAATACGATAACTAGCTGGAAATTGTAGGAAAATATTAACCACAATAATATTTAGGAGCTGAGGAAAGGTGCTGTCTAGACTATTTCCATGTTTATCCTTCCTACGAAATCCGGTGCGGCAAGAGCGATGTAGGCTGTGTTTAGTGCACCGAAAGGGGGCCCAAATTGGCCCAAATTTGGGGCTAAAAGCACTGTAGCGAATCGAAAAGCACTGTAGCACGTTTCGTTTGTTTGTGGTAAAAATTGTCCAAATATTGACTAATTAGGTTTAAAATGTTCGTCTTGCAAAGTACCACCAAACTGTGCAATTAGTTTTTTATTTCATCTATGTTTAGTACTCCATACATGTGCCGAAATTTTTGATGTGACAGGGAATTTTCTTTTTGCATAGTGGATTTTGGAGAGGAGTTGGGACACTAAACAGGCCCGTAGGCACAAACATGCATCTAAACTTGAGCATTTGTTAGGGGGTGTTTGGATCCAGTGGCTAAACTTTAGCACATGTCACATCGGAGGTCCGGACGCTAGTTAGAAGTATTAAATATGATTTAATTAAAAAACTAATTACATAGACGAGGACTAAATGGCGAGACGAATTTATTAAGCCTAATTAATGCATAATTAACGACTAGTTACTGTAGCATCATATTTGCTAATCATAGATTAATTAGGCTTAATAGATTCGTCTCGCTATTTAGTTCTCATCTGTGTAATTTGTTTTATAATTAAACTATATTTAATACTTTTAATTAGCATCTGAACATCCGATGTGATGGGAGCTAAAAATTAACTGGAGGATCCAAACGGACCCTTAGTTAGACACTCCGGTTTTGTTTGTATGGTGTGGTTTTGAGAAGCCGTGGTAGAAGGAACTTTAGTTTTAGAAGATGATAAAAACCCATGGTTTAGGAAAATAAGATGTTTTAGGGTGGAGTCTTTGAAACTCCAAAACGATACCTTAGATTCATTTTCTAGGCACGCATTGTCCTCTCTATAGCCAACAACACAAGTACTTCGGTACTGTACTAATATTTGCCTGCTATTAACAGTGGTTAAATATAAAAATGTTTCACATAATCTAAACAATTTCCCATTTTTAAAGAAGAAAAAAAAAGAATCTACTAGGGCCAGCTCAATTGCGCCGATGGAGACGGTGCTATCCACTTCGTGCACCATATTAAAAAAAAAATCGATGCCCTTTTATGCTTGGTTGTACAACACAAACTTATATAAAAGCCAAGTTTTAATAGATTCAAGCTAATAAAATACTTGTTCCTAAAAACAATTATACGGTTGAGATGTATCCCACTTCATGTGCACTACTTTTTTCAAGCCACATTTAATTGCCTATTTATTTCCTTTTTAAGGTGTATGTGAATTTAATTGCAATTCTTTTTTCTACTCTATAAGATACATATGCATGACTAATTAGGACTATTCTTATCGTCATTTCTAGACTTGTTTCTTTTTGCTATGAAGGGAGTAGCGACCTATGTTTCATTTTCTTTCCTTCAGTCTCGCTCTCGCTTTCATTTCAAGTCTAATCCAAAAACTGGGTAAAAATTTCATAATAAACCGAACTGGAGTGACTGAAATGCAAAACTCCCACGCGCAGGAGCCCAAAAAATTCCAGTACAAACGGAGCAGAAGCAGCCGCGTCCGTCCCTGCGGCTCCATACCTCGCCGGCCGCCGCCGCCGCTTCCTTAACTCCCTACAAGCTCCCGCCATGAGCACAGCCACGTCCGCGGCGCCACCTAGCCGCCGCACGCGCAGTCGCCCGCACTCGGCGTCCTCCCGGAAGTCTGACGAGGCCTCGGCCGCCGCCGCCGCCAACGGGAATGGGAACGGGAAGGCTGCCTCCAAGCCCGCCTCTCCCCACCGTCTCACGTAAGCGCGGGGCGAGCTCTGGTTACTCTTTTCCTTCCGTTTCGTTGCGTCGGCTCGAACCGGGACCGCCAAAGATTGAACTTTTGTACTACTTGGTCTGGGTGTGGGCGCTGCAGGGCGGAGAGGACGGTGAAGAAGCTGCGGCTGTCCAAGGCGCTGACGATATCGGAGGGGACGACGGTGTCGGATGCGTGCCGGCGGATGGCCACGAGGCGGGTAGACGCCGTGCTGCTCACCGACGCCCAAGGCCTCCTCTCCGGCATAGTTACCGACAAGGTGGCTTCTCTGTTCTTTTCATATTTTTGTGGTTCAATTGATAGCTAAAGAGTGTCCCCTTGTGCTTTTATAGTGATTCAGGGCAGTGGAAAAAAGTGAGATTCTGAATTTGATGTAACAGGAATAGTATCTTCTCACTTTTTTTGGGGAAAAATATCTGTGTTTGAACTAGATTCTTGGTTTGGAGCTTAGCAAATGGCAGTTTCTGTTAAAACAAAGCTCCATATTATTTGGAACTTCTGCTCAAGCTATTCCTTTTTGTTACCAAACTTTGGCGACTCATGGGAATTTAGTGTTACCACTGCTTATTTTTCCCTTTGCGTTTTCGTTTAATCTTGTTACACTTGGCCTCCTTGGAATTGAGGAAAAGTATAGAAAAATTGGAGGATTCAATTCCTATAGGAAATTTTCCTATGAGATTATCCTGCCAATTCATTTGAAATTCCTATGAACTTCTGTAGGAGTTTTGAAGGAAATAAGCATGAGGTCCACCTCATGTTTTATTTCCTCCGTATCTTGTGATTCCTGCGTTCTTCCGGCATAGTATCCACACACATTTTGTAACTTTCCTGCGTTGTATATTCCTGTAGAATTTCAATTGCATGGGCATTCCAATCTTGTGTTTTGTTTCTATTCTTTTGTTCCAATTGGATGAGATACTAATACCTGTTTAGTTGTTGGTTTATGCCCAACGCTATGGAAGTAGCCGAAATGGTGATGATTGCACTGGACTTCTGTTAGGCATCTAATTTTGTCCTTCTGATATATTCTGTCATTTTAAGTAAACAGCCTTGTTAGTTCATTTTTAACCAAGCAGGTTATGGCCTTCTTTTACTTCTTTCAAGGTGACTCTTGTTCATATTTCTTTTGGTTTCATATTGGGGTGCAGGATATAGCTACAAGGGTGATTGCTGAGGGGCTTAGGGTGGAACAAACCATCATGTCCAAGATTATGACAAGGAATCCAGTTTATGTCATGTCCGACACACTTGCCATTGAAGCACTGCAGAAGATGGTTCAAGGTCTCTCTAGCGAGTCTGGAATTCCCTTTGACACGGTTCATTTCTAGCTAAAATGTTTGTACAGACAATATGACAACAAAGTAGAGTAAGTATAAGCTTTTGATTTTCTCTAACTAGTGCCATGGGCTGTTGCTGTTCTCCGTAGTACACTAAATACTCATGTACGTTTTGCGTAACAGTAACATCCTGAAGTTTTTGTGCAACTTCATATGTCTTGCTGTTACCAACATGCATTTTTTTTCTGATTCTTAAACACAATTCTGTGTTGTTAAAAGAACTGTTTTGTATTGTATCATGTGAATATGTGATGTATACTTAGCTGAACTTGCTTGTTCTTAAGTGCAATGGAAAGACAATTCTGGGTAGATGGTTAGGCATCTTTAGCTGTATTGTATCAGTAGCAAACGAATAATTCTAGCTGTGTCGCTGTCATATTTCAATGGTAATATATATATATATATGTGTATACTGTGTAGGCAGGTTGTTCTCAATTTCTCATGTCCTTGCATAGAAACCCTGAGTCCAAACTTAGTTGGATATTTGCTTCCTTCACTAACATCAGCTTTTCCAATATGATCTTCCATGTTTTAGGGAAATTTAGACACCTCCCTGTTGTAGAAAATGGTGAGGTTATTGCTATGCTGGACATTGCAAAATGCCTTTATGATGCGATAGCAAGACTGGAAAAGGCTGCAGAACAAGGAAGTGCAATAGCAGCTGCTGTTGAAGGAGTTGAGCGACAATTAGGAGGCAACTTTTCAGGTCTTTCATCACACATATATTATCTTAATTCAAAAACTGTTTTGGCCTTGCAAGTAATTGATGTAATCTGTAACGACTATTTTACAAAATAGAAGAAAAAACATGCTTTGCCTAATCTTTCTGAATCCAAGTGAAATGAAAATTCATATCATACCAACTTGTTAGGTATACCATATCCTGCTCTAATGTTACTTGCTTGCTTACATTATGGAGTATATCTTGATCTTTATAATTATGTTTGAAACTATGCTTTACGTTGTATTATGTTACCAATCATCTAAAGTTATTTTTTATGGTTACAGCTCCTTATGCTCTTGTTGAAACTCTAAGAGAGAGGATGTTCAAACCTTCTCTGTCAACCATTGTCACAGAAAATACAAAGTACAACATTTGTTTTCTCTGACCATTTTGTTTACATTGTTAGCGATAAAAAGGACATTGAGCTTACTATGCTGTTTTCTAGAGTGGCAATTGTTTCGCCTACAGACCCTGTGTGTGTAGCAGCACAGAAAATGCGAGACTTTCGAGTTAATTCGGTGGTTGTTACTACAGGAAACACATTGCAAGGGATCTTCACGTAAGCACTCTATTTTACTAAAGTAGTATTGTCCATGATTTCCTTGCTAATTATTGATTGACACACGATTATGTTATGCAGCTCAAAAGATATACTTATGCGTGTTGTCGCACAAAATATATCTCCTGAACTGACTTTAGTAGAAAAGGTATTCCACCATATTTAGATTTTTCTTTTTTCTCATTATTTATGTTGTCTAGTTGCTTGTACACTAACTGTGTTAGTTATAACTTATTCAGGTGATGACTGCCAACCCAGACTGTGCCACATTAGATACAACAATTCTCGATGCATTACATATAATGCATGATGGCAAATTCTTGCATATTCCTGTTATTGACAGAGGTCTGACCTAATTTCTGTCTAAGCCTTTGAATCTCTTACTACCACAGTACCACTTCATCTGTTACGTATTTATTGCCTTTGTTTTTGTAAACAGATGGACAAATTGCTGCTTGTCTGGATGCACTGCAACTTACTCATGCAACCATTCAACTGGTGAGCCCTAATTCCATACTCCTTTCTTCAGCTCTCTTCAGTTTCTTATGCTGAATTTGTCAATCTAATTCTTTACTTGTAGGTTGAAGGAGGGAATGGAACTGTAAATGATGTCGCAAACTCAGTAATGCAGAGGTTTTGGGACTCTGCTCTTGCTTTGGAGCCTCCAGACGATGAATTTGATAGTCATAGGTTTGTTGATAGGTCTTTGAATTTTTTTCTTCTGTTTTCCTAATTCCTATAATACAACTCTCCTTGTATTGTTCAGTGAGGTATCTTTACTCCTGCCATCAGAGGCTGGAGATGGAAAGAGTAGTGTTTATCCGCCTGTGATTGGCAATTCATTTGCCTTTAAGCTGCAAGACCGAAAGGGCCGTGTGCATAGATTCACTTGCGGTATTTACTTGTTCTGTAGTTTATCTGCAGATTTAAGATATGGTTGTGATAGTCTAAATATACGTGCCTGTTAATTTATTGTAATTCATTGTTGCAGGCTCTGAGAGCTTGGACGAGCTTGTGTCTTCTGTACGACAAAGATTAAGCATTGCTGATGAAAAGGAAACAGTGCAACTCTTGGTATGGTTGAGTAATTAGGCATCAGAATGTCCCTATAATTTAGCAGGCATACAGAGCATTGAACTTCTGAATATTCCCAGGGTCCTGTGTAATAGATATTAGGTGCCCATTATCTGATAGCAAAAGCCAACGTTTCCCTTAATTCTATCGATGAAAATTCACTGTGTTTATTGTACTCCAAGCGTATGAACTGTCATTGATCATCATTCCATGAACCAAAAGATGGTTCGTATTTGCCTGCTTTAACAATCTTGATTTTGATCTTGTTCTTTTTAGTATCAAGATGATGAAGGCGACCATGTGCTGCTGACAACAGATGCCGACCTTGCTGGTGCAGTGCTTCATGCCAAATCATCTGGGTTGAAGGTAGTAACCCTTATTTTTGCCTTTTGTGATTATTTATTTAATTGCAAGTTGTAGGTCTACAAGTTTGTTGCCCAACCACCCTAACTATACTGTCCACGGTCAGGTGCTGAAGTTGCACATCGAAGATCCCATTCCCAACACCGAAGTAACAAAACCGTCACTTGAGCTGGCACCACCTCCCAGGAGTGGGATATCACCAGTTCATGTTGGTTTGATAGCCAGTGCAGTTGCTCTCAGTGGTGCAGCAGTGATGGTTTACTTGAAACGATCTCAGCTGTGATTTCCAAATCCAGAGGGGATCAGTGGCCTCCTTTCTCATACTTTTGAAGAGCGGCATTGGTTGCATCTGAAACTAGCATTGCCTACAGCTAATGCATTCTAAAGATCATTTCACTTGGTATCTTTGCAACTGGAGGAGAAAGTTGGTCACACCTGTTGAACTGAGGGTTCAGTCAGGTCACGGGCCAATCTGATTGCTTTTTGGGGTAGGTGAATTCTGGCAACAGAAGTGCTTGCGTAGCTTTGTTTGTTCTGCACCAACGTTAACAATTTCACGACTACATGTAATGTATAAACGCTACATATATGTTAACTGTTCATATTTATGAACTTGTTTGTAGATAAACCGATGAAGTTCATTTCAGAGGATGGCACTGTTGTATAAAGTGATTCGTTTGTCTGGCTTTCATGTTGGGTCAGGTAAATCATAATAGCATGGCTCCGGCCTTGGGGTGATTACAGCATTATTTGCAGCAGATACCATTCGTTATCTAAAAAATGAATTTGTAATTCACGGCTGGAAAGAGAAAAATGGAAGGTCACCTGTCCAAATCTAAGGTCCATAGAGGACTGATGATGAGTTAACTGAATTTCTTCATGCTGCACATCACCGTGTTTCCTCTGTAAACGTTTCCGACTTTCCGTGGGATAGGCATGGAGTACAAATCGCACCGGTAACCTTCCTAGACCGTACCAGTAACGTACTAGTACTTGTCTGCCGACGGACAGAGGATGCATGGACTGATGAAACTCTTTCCAGAGGACAACAATGAATCATGTCAGGCATTCAAGTTCTGAAGGTGATGGCTTCGGCAGATACTGATAAGAGAAGAGGAGGACACGCATCTCAGACACATCCAGCCCAGCTTCCCTATTGGTGTAACAGTAAGCGGCACCTTTGCAGTCCTGCTTCTTAGCTTTCCGGCACCTTTAATTTAGAGGTTCACTTGAATGTGTGAGAATCATCAGAATACATACTATAATATAATGTCCCTTTATTCACGAGATCATAAAGAAAACACCAGATAAAGTGACTTACTCCGGACACATCTACTACTATTTTTCCTACCAAAAGAGGAGAAGAGGAGAACGGGAGGAGAAGCAGAGAAGGACAAAGCACGGGGGAAACGGCGCTCTCGTCCGTTCTTCCGCGAGCAGCGAGAGACTTATAGAACCCGGATAATAAGCATTGGCGGCCGGCCAAAGGGCGGCGCCACGGAGCTCCCTTGCCTCGGTATCCATGGCGTGCGTGCGTGGAGTAGTGACGCGAGACGTACATACAGCGCTGTCCCGGCCTTGCCCCCCGGTCCCGGGACGGAGGAGGGGAGCGCCGTGCCCTCCCCGAGCTGAGCTCGCCGGCGGACGCGGACGGCGGTTTCGTCTCCTCGCTCTTCCCGGCTCGAGCGGCTGCGAGCGCACCGCCGCTCGAGCTACGTGGTGGTGAGCTACATGCTCGCTCGCTCGCCGTCGTCTTCCCGCGACGGCGGCGGCGGCGGCGGCGGCATGGGCATGGGCCTCTGGGGATCGGATCGGATCGAAGACGATAACGCATCCAGGGATTGCATTGGTGCGGCGGCCGTGATCCTCGCCCGCGCGGCGGATCGAGCGGGATGCCAACTGCCATGCGTGGTGGTGGTGGCAAGGATCTCGGCCGGACGGATTGTAAGGGATAATGCATGCTTCCAGATCGTGGCTGACCATTTCCTTGGTCATACTCATCGCATGATCAAATGACAGAGTCAAGCGCACGCAAGTAGCTCCCGTGGTACCACCAACAACGATAGTTATCGGATATGATGAAGAATGAAGATATATTTAGGGCCGTATGTCAGCTGGCTAATGGATAAAAAATGATATACTCCCTCTTCCATATAATACTCTCTCTGTCTCTCTATTTAAATACAACTCGCAGTTGACTTTTTTTTTCCTAAAATTTCAATCATTCATTTTATTCAGAAAATTTGTGTAAACATATAAAGAAACATGTACGTCATGCTCAAACTCTCTATTATGATAAATCAAATCACAACAAAATAAATAATAAATTGTAAATTTTTTTGAATAAGACGAACCAACGAAGTTTTGAAAAAAAGTCAATGTGATTTATATTTAAATACAGAGGGAGTATGCAGTATAGATACGTTTTTGCAAGAAGATTAAGAAGAAATAAAACGTATGATACTCCATCCATCTAAAAAACAGCTTTTTTAGAACAAGTCAATGCACTTTGACTAACAGTTCAGTCAAATCAATATATTTTTAATGTATGCATATGGATTCATATTTCCAAATCACTTCGATATAATGATAAATTTATATTTGTTGATGACATAATTTTTTAAAGATAGATGGTCAAATTTCTGTTTTAAAGACCGTCAAAAATCTATATGCTTTTTTTTTTGGGGACTGAGGAAGTATACCCTTTATTAAATTTGTACTTGCATTCAAACATGATCTGTTTATGGTATAACCAACTGTTTTCCATGTTTCCAGGTTATAAAGCAAAAAAAAAAAAAACTTTTCATTCGCCCACCCTTTCAATCAGGCTTAAGCTCAATAACTAAAATATAGCTATTTCTAAAAAAACTAAAGTATAGTTATACTTGAAAACAAATTTAAACTTTAAAAATGAAGTTCTATTATGGGACATATATAGGGAATAACTAATCAATCTAGTGGATGTTGGTATCATGGGAATACAATGGTGATCTACAAAGTACTTAGCCAAAAATAGCTACATTGTTTAGACTGGTTGGATTAATATACACAAATTTTTAGCTGTTTTTTCATTTCTACGGCTGAGAGATATTGAACGATGTAAAGCACATTATATTTCTTCGGAAATAAAAGAAAGAAGGAAAATGTATGAGAGTTATTTTTTTTGATAGGAGATGTATGAGAGTTCTTTAGTTGTGATAGCTACCATTATACGTAGTAAAATATAATGGTGGAAATATGCTTATCTCTTTTGTTGTGATTACTTGAGTTTATTTGGAAGCCTGGATGACACCTGTGGTAAAGTTTCAATTGCATCAGTTGTTTATTTGATTACATCTTTATGCTCCTCTATGCATGCTCCGCAGGGTTTCTTTGAAATGCAAAAAAAAAAAAAAAAGGAAATGTCTTGGAAAAAGAAACTAAAGGTTGTAACTTATTCCATCCAAATAACGTCATTCTAATTTTATTCTAAGTCAAACTATATTAAATTTAATTGATTTAATAAAAAAATATCAATATATTCGTAACACAACATATTTTCATAAGGTGCATGTTTGATGTCATAAATATTGACATTTCTCTGTAAATTTGGTCAAACTCTAAATAGTTTGATGTTCATTTTTGGACTAGCTACGAAATATTAATTGGATAGATAATATTTTTGTACTTCTTAATCGCCTAGAAACAAGAATGATCACTATCGCAAGAATACATCGGCTACAATTTCAATGGGTTTTGGTGAAATTTTATTTCGTTTCTTCACGTTAAAAGCCGGTATGGTTTGAACAGTGAGCAGGGGCGGTAGGTTGCAAATAGGTCATAATTCTTGCGAAATGCTCCATCTTTTTGCCTTACCTGCTGATTTCTAATATATTCAGCTCATTTAAGTTTGTGCATATGTGGAAACGAGTTCCAGCAAATAAAATAAAATACAGTCGAATATGGTAAAAGCTAGTGCGTGCATTCGCACTGCCTGACACACAGGTAGTAAAACTAATAATAAGATTATTTTTAGAAAATATCATCGCACTGAGAAGCACATCAGAAATAGATATATATAATATAAGGTCCCTTTATTATTATTCAGATAAACAAAGATCACAAACATGATGACACGAACAATATAACACCAACACGATCGAGGCATCTATATTTTTTCTACTGATAAGGAAGCACAAGGTGATGGAAGAAGAAGAGCATGGAGAGGAACAAGGGGGAGCAAAGCAGGGGGTGTGCGCTCTCATCCGTTCTTCCGCGAGCGGCGAGAGTCTGAGAATCCGGAAAAAAAAAAACGCGCCGGCGGCCGGCCATGGCGCGGCGGCGCCACGGAGCTCCATCTCCCTCGGAGCCCCACGGCGTGGATCAGATGATGAGATCAGGTTCGCGCGAGACGGCGGCTGCGTGTCCCGGCCCTTGCCCCCCCGTGTGTCCCGGGACGGAGGAAAGGGGGGGCGCCGTGTCCTCCCCGGCCTGCCCTCGCCGGTGGACGCGGACCGCGGCTTCGCTTCGTCTCGCCTGCGCCTCCTGCTGTGCTCGCTCGAGCTACGTGGTGAGCGCCATGCTCGCTCGCCGCCGTGCGGCGGCATGGGCTGCCTGGCCTCGTGCCCATGCTGGTGCTTTTATAGGCAGAGCTGGGGGATCTCGGAGGATCGGCCGGAGACGATAACGCGCGCACAGTGCAGTTCTTGGTGCGGCCGGGCGTGATCGTCGGAGTCGCGCGCGGCGCGGCCGGGCGGTTCGTTGACTGATCCAGCTGCGAATCTGCGATGCGAGCGACGATCGTGGCTGAGGATCGTTTCCTTGACCGGCTATCGGCCAGGGTGCAAAGGGACTCGACTCGAGATCAAGCGATCCGCAACAACGCTGGAACATAAACGGTTACTCGATCCTACTTCCCTTCCGTTCAGGTTTTACCTTTTTTAAAAAATGCACTCAATCTCTTCACATCGTCGTTGTATATCATCTTGATACTATTTACTGCCTCCGTTCCAGAAAACAAGTTATACTGAAAATCTTCAGACAAATTAGTGCCCGTAAAAATTGTCCTTGATGCACTCAAAAATTTAGGATCCTCCGTGGACAGCAAAGGAAATAGCGATTTGTATGAAAACTTAGTTAATGTCGGCATGCGAGAAAATAAGACATGTGGACCAACAAATCCCAAAATAAACACACGAAAGATAAGGAAGGTGCATAGGATGACATGTTATTTAGGCAAATATTCAAATATAAGATGACTTGTTTTTTTGAGACGGAAGAGGTACTAAATAGAGGCCACTACAACACACACTATAGATGTAGGGACTTGCGAATAAGTCTACGTCATTACCTGGTGTGTGCATGCATGCATGGATTAAATTCACCAATTGGTTGGATAAACAACTAAAACGTCACTTTTCACACAGACAAGTTTTAAATCACAAAACTTCAGTTATTACAGGACTGAGGAAGTGTGGTTATTTATTTGTCATTATTCGGTTTTTACTAGGTTTTTGATGTGCTGGAAAGTTATATTCTAAGATATTCATGCTTAATTTCATTAGTGATATTTAAATTCTGCTATTGAAATTAAATTTAGTGTCTGCTATGGCACCCACTATATGCTCTGCACTACACAGACACCAATCCTCTACGAACATGTTACGCTCTATTTTTTACCTTGTTTGCTGGTACGAATTGGAGATTTTAAATGGAGGCTTCACATTATTCCTCATAAAATACATAAAAAGCAAATCCTTTTTTCTCATAACTTCAAAAAAGAATCTATCCAGTAGCCCTAACAATAGTGGCCACCAAATCTATTTGGTTTGCTAAACATATATATTCCCTCTCTACTATTATGAAAGATAATTTAGGACCCAATGAATCTTAACGAGACACGTTATGAAATAAAAATAAACCCAAAAACTTCTCGTAAGAACTAAAAATATTTGGACATCCGTCTGTTAGATTTAACAATAGAAACCGCAGTACCTATTACGCTTTCTAGAAAAAATACCTACTTTGCCATTATGAAAGTAAACCCTAACTTTTTATTTAGGTTACCAACATACATGATGAAAGATAATTTAAAGTGACCATAAATTTGCATTTAAATAACTCGATCACCCCTCCTATGCTCTTGTGAAAGATGATCTAAAGTGAATTTCCATTTAACTTACTCTTGCCATTATGAGATATGATTTAAAATAAACTCATAGCCTTGCATTTAATTACGAAGCTATGCCATTACAAAATAAATTAACACAAATCCCTAATTTAATTGTAATTTGCTCATATTTTCCATTATGCATGATAGCTAACTTACATTGCCTAAATTACTCATTTCTGCCCTTATTTTAAACAAACAAAGTGCCCCTCAATCTACATATTAAATAGTACCTTTTGCTATTGCTAGTACTATAAAATGGGATGACCATAAAGTACATCTTCACTCTTCACTCTTCCTCTCTCTCCCACTGCCATCCATAGGAAATCGTTGCCACCATCGATTTCGCGAGCATCGGTTGCCATGTGCCCATGCCACACGACCCTCTATGCATCACCGTGGCAAGCCATGGCCCCTGCATGTATCACCTTGGAAATTACTCCTGAAGTTTTCTCTAATACTTCTATAATTTCAAAATTTAGTTCAAGACAAATCTGCCCATTTTGATAAGCTCAAATGAACCCGTGATCAAATGCATTGTCCTAAAAAAATATTACCAAAAATCTCCACATAACTATCTCAAGAATCAGTCTCAAATTTCTTTCAATGGTTCCATTCCTTCACTTTGACCTTGGTACACCCTTTTCCACTCATCCCTACCTAGCCCTCCCTGCAGCCCACCCCTTTTCCCTCTTTTCTCCTCGGTCTGGCCCACCTCTTTCTCCCCTCATCCCTTCCGCATGGCCCAATGCCCCCACCTCATTTCCTTCTAGGCCCACCTCTTGCTCCAACCTTGTAGCCCAACTCTCTCCCCACCCCTTCTTCCTTCTCTGCTCGGTAAAGCGCGAGCAAACACACATACGCGTGCCATGCCGAACACACGCATGGCAACCGACCGAGGATCTGTCCCACCATCGCATCATGACACCACGGCGCGCCAATTGGTCAGCGCTCGCTGCTACCATCGATCTGGCTTTGTCGCTGCCACACCGCCTACGTCTGTTGTTGCTCAATATTGCGCATCATGTTGACACCACCGTTGACACTTCACAACGCCATCGTCGTTTACTTTCTTGTCTCACTGCCTATGAAAGGGCATGCATTTATTCCGTACTTATCCAAGGCTCATTGAGTGCCACCCTATTCTTCCAGCTTCTATGCCTCACCGTTAGTTGTGCACTCTATTTCTGCCCTATTGCTACAATCCTTTTCATCCTAACTACTCTAGTGGAGATTGAGTTGAGCATTGTCTTTGCGCTCCCTATCTGCACCTTAGCACCCTTGACCCATCTTTCCTTCGTACTTTCCCATCACCGCACAACGACGCCACCACCTCCGCCGTGGATAGCCTTTTGCACCGTCGTGGATGCACCCCCTCTACCACTCAATCCACCCCTAGGATCTCACTGATGGAAGTGCCTCACACCTTTCCCCTCCCTCTGATGTCTTGGATGTGAGAACTAGGTGTAAGGATTGAATGCCTAAGAGGAGGGTGAATTAAGAAATTTTCAATTTCTAATAAAAATCCTTAGCCTAACAAATACTACAAATTTGCCCACTTCAACCATCTAGACGATGAAAGGAAAAGCCTAACGCATAGTTGAAAGCAAGAAACCTACACGTACTACGAGAGCTATGCTAGTGACCAACTTAGATGAAACTACAAGATAAGAGGTAAACTAACTAGAGGAACATCAATATACTAAACATGAAATATGAAACATGCAAGAAACTAGATGCCAAAGTAAAGGACATGGGCAAGAGACAATTGGATTTTTTTCCATGGTATTAGAGGTTTGGCACCCTCCTCTGGTCCACGTTGTGGCACACACCAAGTGCAATGCCACCTCTCATATCACCAAGATAATGGGCGCTCTCTAAGAGTCTTCATACAATTCTTGTTCTTCGGTCTTCCACAATCTCCTTAGCAAGCTTTGAGAACGCATCCCAATCCCCATATCCACCTAGGTGATGCCAAACACTAAGAGTAACACATTTTCAATCTTCATGATCTTTATGCGCTCACTAAGATGGATACACACAAGCCTCATTTGCCTAGGGTTGGGCTATCTGGTCCTTCGATAATATTCCTAAACTAGTTTTTTTTCAAGTGTTTGAAGTTGCATTTGATTTCTTTCAGACATGGAACCTTTACCACTTGTAACTGAACTATTCTTAAGTCTCTTGCCTTTTGTGTGCATTCAACTTGACATGTCTCAAAATAAGGTTACTAATATTAGAAAACCCCTATCTAAGCAAGGATAATTCTTCACCTTAAAATCCTTTACCCTATAAGTGTCCTTAGCCTTCAAGAATTCCATGAAAACCAATCCACATGAGGCTTTGTTTGGGTACATGTGAATTGGAGTGGAATACAAGTGTATTGGAGTGGATTGGAGGGATTGGAGTGTGTTTAAATCCACAATAGTTCAAAATTTTCTCAAATCCCTTCCATTCCACACCAATCCACTCCAATCCACAAGTACCCAAACAAGGCCTGAATGAAATTAAATCCAATTGAGGGGGCCTCTACTTGACGTCCAATGAGTATTCATTTAATTTAGATTTTAATTCATGCACTTATGAGCTCATTAGACAATAAGTAACCTTATCATTCAATCACCGAAACTTAACTAGGGGTCTACATGCTTACACAGGATACTGGTGGAGAGAAACCGGCGGACCGCCACCGCCACCGCCCCACCCTGGCACGAACCCAACAATACATGACCCCCTCCCTGACGCCATCTGCCCCCACTCACTAGTGAGTGGGCCCAAGCTGATGTCGTCTGCCATCGTTACTTCTCTGCCTCAATCGCATGGGTTAGTTGCCTTTGCATGTGCATGGTCTGCACCTTGGCCCATGGGCGCATAGGATTTCGCAAAATCTCTACCAACCAATGAACTTTTCATAAAGTCTAAAACTACCCCTGCCATTATGTTACCTATATATCCTCTATTCCAACTCTAACTTCGATGATTCATTCGTCTAAATTCCTCTTAGCTAAAAATCTATACATCTAAAACACTTTGAATCTTAGTTGAGCTCATTTGTTGCCTCAGTTTGAGTGTTTATGTGTTTTATACCGCATAGGTCATATCAGAGTGTGTGACTGTTCTCATTCCCTGAGGAGTTAGCATGCAGTAAGAGACCTGGTATGCCTTTTTGCGAAATGTGCCTACCTTTAGTTAAAGTATTGTTTTGTATACTGCCTTGGCCTTGTTTTATATATTGCATTATTTTTGCTCCTAAGGTGAAACCTGGTAGGATAGCCATCTCGAGCTTAATCTATCCTTAGCAACACTTAGGAAAATGATTCAACTATACTCCTTTACTGTATGTTTAGGAAAAGTTTTTGGAAAATGATTTGTGTGAGGTTATAGAAAATTATTTGGGAAAATGATACAAATTGAACAACTTTGATTAGTAACACTACAATAGGCTAGGGTGGTATAGGATTCTAGGTTTGGGATGCCCTTGGTGTTGGATAGGGTTTCAGGGGAAACGCCTGTAGTGAGGGTCCACCTTCCCATATAAGGTCTGAGTTGTTGTTTCATCTTGCCTAACTCACTTATCGCGCAACCACTCAATGTCGTATGTGTCAATGCTTAGTTTGATCTCACATGAATAGTCTAGCGGTTACCTGATGTGCATGTGAGCAAAAAGAGGCCAAGGATGGGGAACTATTGATATACACTTATTTTTTTTGGCCATGGATTGGGAGGTGATAGTGGTCTTGGTGCTCTCATGGTAGTTGGGCGAGCCAATGACGCATATCGCTAGGGCTATGGGAGGATTTATGTGGTTTGGTCATGTTGAGCCTTGAGTCAGAACTAGTGGAGTACACCTATATGTAGAGTTTAAAATATATTTGAATAGTCCTTGTCCACTGGTATAAATGAGTTATGTCATAGTTCCAACAACTAGTTAGGTTTTTGGGAATGGTTTTGGTGAAAACAAAGTTTCATGAGCTATGGTGGACGGGAAGTCATGTGCATTGTTAAGAATGCGAAAAAAAAACCTTTAATGGTCCCTTCATGGAAAAAATGGTGTCATTTGTGAAACAAAAGTACTTCAAAACAACACTTGCATAAAAGTTCGTTTTTAGCAAATTTTTGAAACAAAAGTACTTCAAAACAACAATGCATGTAGTATTCTCCTTGTTTTCTTGTTATTTTTCAGAGAAGAAGTTCGTCGACCAAATTGTGTAATGATTACACCTGCTTCCCAACTCTACCTACGGAATTTGGTCCATTGTAATGTCTCCACTTCTTATATTGGACTTACTGCTACGAGTTCCCCTACTGTGTTGCGCATGTGGTGGGTCAGATGGTAGAGTTGATCCCCTTTTTTTATAAATGGCGGTCAAAGCTCACCATGCCACATCCTTTCATCGCTGCCCTTTGTCTCATATCTGTCCTCCTCTGGCTTAGCCCTCCACCAAGCTAGCCTCACCTTCACAGGTCTTTGCCTGGTGCTGCAATCCCATGCGACCATGTGCAACGACACTGCTGCAATGGGCTACCACCATCGGATGGTATCCACGTCAACGTCAGCAACCAACTTGTCCAAGACCAGACCCTACCCGTTCTCATGCGTGTGGGAACACGACCCAAGCCAGCTAGAACTTCTACCACACATGCTGCATCCATGATTGGATCTTTCACATTTTGACCCATGTAGTCCTGTTAAATTAAGACACTATTTTTTGTCTTGCAAAATATAAGAACATCTCCTCCCCGAAATGTTCTTTGTTGTGCATTTTTTATTCATGTACATGACAAAGAACGTGTTAAAAATACCCACCAAAAATATATATGCCTTTCGAATTTTTGTGGTACATGATAATGGTCAATAATGTTAAACTAAATGTCTTTTTTGTCATTTGGATGCTTCAACTTTTACCATGGTTACGCATGCTTGTATGATTTGTTTTATTTGTGTGTTTCACCTTGTTGATGTACCCTGCACATTGGTTGATGGTTTTGATACCATTCACGATGATCATCCATGTTCATAAGCATCATTTGCATTCTGCATACGCAAATTTAATTCTATCTATGTCATGCATATTGTAATTCTTTTGTATCCATCACATTCATGTAGCTTGTGAAGTTGATGGTTACGTGATAAGGAGGCAAGGATAGTGAAGGCCTTGCAGTACATGATGATAGTGGGACAACAATAAAATACATTAGAACCTGTAGGCCTCTAATGTTGTAATTGATGGGGGAGTTGTCCACTTTTAGAGGGGTTACTTTGGGCCGAGCGTTATAGCCTGACTAACCAACAATTGTTAGAACCCAAGGTAGGACCCTAAGCTTACCACCTTATATATATGATATAAGTAATGTGCATTAAGATTATGAATTGTTCAAAGCTCACATGTATAAATTGACGGACCGAAAAGGTGACTAGAGGGAGGTGAATATGGGCATCTAAAAATCAACCCCGCATGACATCTCTTCTAGATATAAGCAAGATGGCATAGCAATGTGAGACTACTCACCCTAGGACTCAGATAGGAATTTACAGCGGAAGCACTTGAAACAACACCCAAAATATGGACACAGAACAAGTGAGCTAGGCAAAAACAACATGCACCATACGATTCAGTGTATGCACTGGATAGAAGTCCCGAGTTTTGTTGATTTAAAACCATGCCCTAGTCAGTCCGGTGTGCCCTCACCAGACGGTCCATTGTTTACTCACTGGATGAAGCTCAGACAGAAAAACTATGAGACCTTAGCATTAGACAATCCGATTACACGCATAGACCGAAGCTCACTACTTTCTAGCCCTAGGAAATTGTACACACCGGACTGCCCGGTGATAAGATTTTGTTCCTAGTGACTCTAGCTTCAAGAAGTCGATTCAAATCCGGGAAAAATTCACTCAAATCTTCACCAAAGCCAGTGAAACTTTGCAGGAACTTGGGAAATCTCAAGGTCTTGGGTGTTTGTGGGATTCTTGAGCCAATCCATGACTAAAATCAGTTCATCCACATCTTAGAAACACCAAAGAACCAAAGGACTAAGAATAATATTTGGCAAACAAGAAACACAAAAAGACAAAGGATTTTGCTCTATGAACCAAACAAGAGGAAGGGCGAGAGGATTGCTACACTCAATCACATGATATGGCTTCAAAATTCTCTTGTATTTCAATTGTAAATTTATGAGAAATCTTAGTTTAGAATATGCTACAACCTACTACCTATCATCCTCCCACTTTGAATTGAATTATAAAGAACTAGAGTGATCAACTCCCAAGATCTAGGCTCCTCCTATCGCCTTAGCACTTGGCTAAATTTTTCTCTCTAAACTGGGTTACCAGGTGGGGAGAAGTACCCAAATCATTGCCACACCTAATATTTATGACCCAAGACCTAATGACTAGAATACCCAAAACAACTAGACTCTTAACTAGAAAACACATAGGGGTAGAATCGGAAAGATACAAATAACTCAATCAGATGAACGTGATGCCACTTGAATTCCACTTTATCCCCATACAATCTTAGTGATGATGCCACATCTAGTAGTCTCATACTTAGTTCCCACGATTTTGAAGCTGAAACTGGAAAACTCACCCGCAATTTTTTGGGGGCTGCAAACCCAAAAAAACTCACCTCATCTTTTTCACATTTGCAGTTCCCTGAAACACAAAACCCTATCCCTAAACATGAACCCTAAACCTTTCACAAGGATCAAAATACGTAAATAAAAAGAAAGTTAACAAATATTTTGTCTACAATAAAGCATACCATAAATACATGCTTAATTCATTCCAATGTATTCCCTTAAAATAAGGTTTATTCTAGCAATGCAACTATGCAGGTTATCATCACCTTGCTTATGCCTGTCCAAACACCATAAAAAAAATAAAAGGCATGTTTTTAAACATGCACCATGCCAATAAAAAGGTTCCAACCTGAATTCTCACTGAAGCATGTGATGCATGTTCTCTTCCAGTTCTAGCTTCCACCTAAGACCATAGGTTCCCTCACACATTCTCAGTATTGCTTGTTCTCATAAACTAAGTTGTTGCTTGAAATGTGCAGATATAGCTAGTTTGCAATTGCCCATGCTCCTACCCTATCTTTGCCCATCCTTATAGATCTGCCTATTGCTTGTGTTCCAAATCATTGCTTCCTCAATCTTCATATTAAATATGGTCATTATAAGATCTCTCTTTTTTATTATTTCGTTAGCTTGTGTGTCACTTGTCCTCATAATAATAATTCATTTTGGAACATATAAATATTTTATTTGTACCTTCTATTTTCTGTTTGTAAACAAAATGAGACTCTTCGACCCCTTTTCCTAGGGTTTGATTTGCATGCTCACCAGGGCGCATAGGCCGCAACAAGCACAAGCCCTGGTCCATACCATTTCACATGGGAAACACTGAGTAGTGGACCCCACTGGTAACAATATATGTGGGCCTAGAGAAAACGCTACTGGTTCCACTGATTTGGATGTGCCAAAAGTGACACCAATGTCCAATAGCTAGTAGAGGGCAATGCGTCACGTGAAACACAACGAGTGAAGTCCAAACCTTCCCCTATTTCCTACTCCTACATCAACCTCTTCCACCTCCTTCCACCTAAAATCAAAACCAAGAGCCCTAGGTACACCAGATTCATCCTCGCTCAGCCATGAAGATCCGCAAGAGCGCCTCCCTCCTCCTCGGCTGCGGGTACCGCCCGGAGGCTAGGGCTACTGAACTCTTGCCGCCGTCGACAGAACTAATGCCTTGCTCAGCACAACTTGGATCTCCTAGTGAAGATGGCTTCTCAAACCCTGCTACTGGCTCCAAGGATCTCTGTGAGCTCAACCTTAACCCATGGGACCTCTTAGACAACCTCTCCCTCTCCGATCCCAAGGTGAGCAACCTTTCTCAGTCTATTCTTAGCGGATCTGGGTGTGAATCCATGCTTCCTAAGCTTCATGTGTTTAAGAGGTGTCCTTGAGTTCTTGTTACCTGTGGAGTTTGGATTTTGCATGGCTCTAGGGTTGGTTGGTTGATTTGAGTTTGTGGCCAATCGAAGATGTAGGGGGGTCCCCCCTTTTGCCAAGGTTCTATGCAACGTTAGCTACTCTTTCCAAGTGGCAATTTTGGAAGGTAGGTGAGGCGGGGTTGGAATTACTATAGTGGCAGCGGGGTCAAACCCTAGATCCACAACCCTCATTTGGCGATGTAGTAGGTGGGTTTGGAATTGTGTCTGCATGTTGCTGACTTGCTGTTTTTCAATTATTTTACCTATTATGTTCTAGATCCACAACCCTCGTTTTGGTGATGTAGTAGGTGGGTTTGGAATTGTGTCTATGCATGTTGCTGACTTGCTGTTTTTCATCCATTTTACCCATTCTGTTTGATTAGGCGGTGGATGACATCCTGGATAGTTATTCTATTAAGACAAATTATCCGGCATGCCGACTCTTCTCCTCCATCATGCAAGATACCTTCATGAATAAAGAGAAGCAAGACATGGCCATGGTTGGCAAGGACAAGACACAGGTGGAAGTGTCAAAGAAGACTGAAATGAAGGAGGAGACATCGAAGAAGGCTGCAATGAAGAACGACAACAAGGAGGGCAAGGGCAAGATGAAGGCAAAGGTGAATAAAGAGGAGGGCGAGAATGGGACAGAACGTGCCTTGAAGTGCAAGAAGAATGATGGTAGGGGTTGGCATTGCCGTCGCACATCAAGCTGCCCCAACTCCTTCAGTCAGTACCCCTCCAAGCAGAAGCGCTCCTACTTGAACCCAGAGTTTTGTTCGACAATGGTGGCAGCGCCAACAGTAGCTTCCAAGCCTTCTGGTAACTCCAAGGCACGAAAGAAGAAGCCTACCAATGACTTCAACACTACTGGGGGCTTATATTACTACTACACTGGATTCCAACCATCTCACCGCAAGAGCCATTTTAGGAGCACCATTCATGACTCTGCATATTTGGATCCAAAGCAAGATGAGGTGGGAAAAAAACTGCCCAAAGATGCTTCTCCTATGAGTCAGGCTAAAGTTGAGACTGATGATGATGGTACCAGTGATGGAGACGCTGCTTGTGAAGATGTGCCTAGCAGCGGCGATGACATCCCAGGCATGGATGATGACTACAACCAAAATTCCTCTGGTTGCTGCAATGGCAACATGAAGAGGAAGAAGAATCCATCGAAATGCTGGAGGAAGCCAGTGAAGACGCGATCTCTCAATTCGATGATGTAAGCAAAAGCAACTAGATACCTTCATATTGGTGGCAGAACAAAAGTTTGCTCATTTATCTTCAGGCTGCAGCTTACTTTTTCATGGTACTGTTTTGGCTTGGTGTATAAGCCGTTCGACGTTTTCCTATCTTGTTGTTTCAGTAATAAGTCTACTACATTGCCAGTGCCAGCAGCAACTGTCTTCTGTGCACTGATGGGAATAGACAATAGTTTAAGGATCAATGATATGCTTAATCATTTCTTGCAGTTATGAGGAAATGTGCGAATGTTGATGGGGTTTGTTTATTTGAGGATTTTGGTATGAGCAACCCAATGTGCGTTTTGGAGGAAAACATACTGCCTCGCTTGGGTTAGATTATTACAACTCCTCCATCTAATTTGGTAGGTTGTAGATATGTCTCATAAGCCCATTTACAAGGAAATCGATTATTCAGTTAAGTGTTTTTGGTGCCACACAAGTGCACAATCAATATTTTGCTTAACCTACCTGTGCATAAAACCAAATCACTCGCTTTTTTCCAGTACGATTGAATTGTTTTCTATAAAATTCATGCATAGTTTCTGTAAAATTTATGCGTTCCAAACAGACCAACATGAACTTTGCAAACGGGACTACAACTGCATATCTGAACCTGAGGGTCCCACAACACTAGTAGAAGCTCACTAGGGAATCTGATGTTCAATAGCTTCTGCAATAGAAGGTGACTTTGAACATTTGATTTTTTTTCCCTGGCCAAAATCCAAGTCCATATAAAATTAAGACCCTCGGTCTATATATGTTCAAAGTCCAAATAAAATCCATTCAATATGGTCTAACAAGGAAAGATCCAACTAGGCCCTGGATAATCCAAATCCAACACAACCTCTATAGGTGCATGTCTGAACGACGTAGTACTGTTATTATAAGCCAGCCTCTTTTGAATTTTGAGGTTATCTTGTTATAAAACTTGCTGCGTTTTAGGGGGAGCCCACCATGGGCATCCTCTGTTCAACAACTATAAGGCCCTGTTTGAAAAACATGCATTTATGGTGATTATCTTGTATTGCAAAACCTGCATTTTTATGCACGTCTGTGGTGATTATCTTATATTTCAAAACCTGCATTTTCTATGGGATAATGAAATTCGTGACACTTGTCGGTGTTATGCACCGGCAGTTCGACCGGGGATATGTCACCGGCCGCGCACTGTTCGCCTAAACGGCTGTTTAGCCCGTTTAAACACCGTTTAAACGCTAAACAGTGGCTCACCGTTTTCGTTTAATTTGCCATTTACACCGTTTAAACCCGTTTAAACGGCCGTTTAGCACCGAATAATGGCTAAACAGTAGGTGACCGACTGTTTACCGTTTAGCGTTTAGGCTAACACTGCCGGCCGGATTTATCGTACGGGGTGATCGCCGATGGCTGTTCCATGGTATACAGAACACACGATTTAGACAGGTTCAGGCCGCTAGATCTCGCAATACCCTGCGTCCTGTATGGTGGTTTTGCGTATGTTGATGCGTGGAAATTAGGTCACGAATCGAGATCGTCTCTCATGATCTGTGATGCTAGCCTTTACAAATTTCGATCATTCATTCGATCGATTTTTCCCTGTCTTTGGAGGGCCCTGCCCACCCTTATATATCTGGAGGACAGGTTTACAAGGAGTTCTCCTATCAGGATTGGTTACATCTCCTACTAGGATTTCTTGTATAGATCGAGTCCTTGTCTGGACGTCCCGCCGAACCGTATCTTCGCCTGGTCAAGACCCGTTGCATATGTCGGCCTACCAGTTAAACCACTCATATGATAGGCCCTGTGTGTTTGTCCCCCACAACACACGAAAAAACCATTTCTCAACTATGATGCATGTTAAATTTTTATCTACGAAGAAAAAAAAATTCACCAAAGATATTGACATCTTATGAATATCCTTCTTCCGTCACTAATTTATGAAGCTTGCTTTTCATCATTATCGAGTTGAAGAGATATCGCAAAACAAACCTTGAGTTTGGATGCCTGTACCTATATAGAAAAGCTCTAAGAAAAAAAACCAGTCACAAAAAAGCTCTAAGAACACATACCTGAGGTGTTTAGAGGAGATGCTTAGCGAAAACCATTTTTTTCCAACCATGCAATTAGCAGACGGTGCTTCAAACAAGGGTACATCTATAGGTGTGGCTGCTGGGGCTCAACCCCAACTACTCTGCCCAAGACCTTGGAGCGCACCCCCCCCCCCCCCCAGCTCCAGCTAGATTTTTCTCCCACTAGAACATTTAAGGTGGGGCTAAGAGGTACTTGTATATATTAGAACACCATTGTTTAACGACTTGACAACATTCTCACCCTTTAATCGCCGAAGTATAAGCCCCTTCAGGGATGAAACCGGATCAGATACAGACGGACATCGGTCATCCCGTATTCGATCATATATTCCTTCAGACATTGGACTCAGATATAAATGCGTCAGATACAGATACAAATACAAAGTCTCAGTTAACAGATACGGATCGATGCGGATCAAATACGTGATTAGTCACTACAGATAGCGTCGAATACAAATATTCTTTTTGATATCTAATAAAAGCTACACCCATATACATGGTATGTTCATTTATATGTTTGTTGGGTCCAAATTTCTAGCAAAAACATGCTAAATTGCTGGCTGCTAGTGCGAAGCAACGAGTTTATAAATACTAGCGTAGACGTGGTATGATCATTTATATGTTTGTCTTTCCCATTAAATCCAAGATAAAGGAAATACTCAATGGGTATGGGTATAAAATGTGGTGAGAAAAAAAGACTAAAAGACGGGAACATTTTCCTTCTATCGGTTCCATACGCTTTCCAATCCTTGTTGGGCCAACGTGATAGGTACAGTGAGGCCAACGTAGGTAATTTTTTTAAAAAAATCGCTCTTTTATAGTATAGATGTAGATTAGGATACCAGATACTACACTGAGACATTAGCTACTGGTGCATTGCGTGGGCACATGCTGATGACACACATAGCCAAATAATTAGTACCCTAGAGACAATACAGGATACAGTGACAACATTACGTAGATAAACTTGACAGATGGTGGCACAAATAGTTATTAGCAGGCTCAGAGCACTAGCTTCATTGCTTCGGCTTGACAGTTCAGTCAACCTAGTTCCAAATCGGACACAGTAGAGCACATCAGCCACAATCACCGTTCAAGAAACATAGCAAGAAGTAGTAGGAGCAGCAAGCCACCAATTCTCACCCTCGGTTGCTCGCCTTGGGATGAATTCGAAAGGACAAAACCTGAGACATGCTAGTCATTCCTTAGGGCTTCTCCAATGGTTCTAGGTAGAAAAAATCCATCTCATCCTGTGAGATTTATAAATTTTTTTTTTCTGTTTCTATAACCTCTTGGCAAGAGTTTATTAGACATCACCCATCAGTCCTCGAGTCACGTGCTTAGAGTTAGCTAGGAACCAAGGGATATGTATTTACTTTTTGCTGCTCTTTTTCCTCCATATCAGCTATCCGAGCCTAGACAGCGTCAAATAGTTTGTCCAAATAGCTCTATTTGGAGGACAGCCTTAGAAGCCAACGAGTATGCGGCCGACGATAGTGTGTGCCTCACTGCCTTTGTATGGTGTGGCTGTTGACCGAGCAATCGCCGCCTTGTCAGCGTTGAGCCTCGCGAAGCGGGGCTAGGGCCATGCATGGAGAGGAGCTATACGGGGCTGGGGCCGCTGGGAGGCTGCGCGTCGATTCTGTGGCCTGCTGTCGGCAGGTTTGTGGTTGCGCCTAGCTAAGGCTGATGTCGCTATAGGGTATATATGGATGTGCAAACACTGTTTGCGCACTGTAAATAGAGTAGTGCAGTGGAACAGAGGATGCATGTGACAACAGTCTAATGGCTTGAACCACTACATATTGGTACTGTCCCTTGGGCCTCTGTTGATGGTGGGCTGGTTTAGTTATGACGTAGTTGTGGGCGATTGGACGACAGAATCACAAGTAGCCGCAGCGTTGGATATTGACTCAGATATTATTTTAGTAATATCTGATCTAATATCGGATATCAGAGGGATACTGCTTGCTCCATATCCGTACCCAATATCTTGCGTATATTTATCCGCTATCAGCATAAGATATCTGAATTTTCGAATTCACTATTTGAACCCTTCGGACGGACGAGGAGTTGGGAAATATCCTCCGAGTTTCATCCCTAGCCCCTTGCATTGACCCTAACACTTGTCTTCCTCGGGCAGCGGAAAAAGGTCATAATTTATTCAGTTATAAAAGGTAAGTTAGAAGACTACTTAAGCACCTGTTGCAATTGTAGACTTGAGTCATGCTCCTTGAAAGAAATGACACAGGAGCAGAAAGGCAAGATAACGAGTAGCCTTTGCAGGCTTAATCCGCTTAAACATGTCAGTGCCAAAAAAGAACTGGTGCAACAAATTATTTAGAAGGGAAATGCTTCATATCCTACCCCTCTAAAAAATATAATCCATGATTTGGTCCATTTGATCACAAGCAATCAATTACACCAAGTGATTTAAAGTAATCGTATGAGTTATACAAAAAAGGTTGTATGTGTAACATCGTTCAGTGAGAAAGTAAACAATTACAGACACGGACACACCCATACCAGATCATGTCTAGAATCAGTTGGTCTCTTCCACACTTAAAAGGAGTATACACAAAGCAAAATAGTTCTAGCTAAATCAACTTATTAATGAAAAAATTACTAAATTAGGGCTGGACCAGAAAAAAATGGTCAGTATTGAACTTAAGTAAAACAAGGTAAGTGCGATATCTCCAAGGAAGAAATACCAGTCATTTTTTAAGCAAACTGTCAGTATTGAACTTAAGTGAGCCTCCTTTTTTATTTCTCTTAGAATAAGCACAAATACATAGTAGATAAGGGTTTAATAATGTAGAATTCAAAGAACAACTATATCATATCTACACTTCACAGGCCAAACAATTGTTAACAGCTTGTAGCACATATCAAACTATGCTGTCATTTCCAGAAAATGAATACTATCACCCCAGAATAATATCTGTTCCAAATATCTCAATTAACTTTGAAGAAGTCGAATACCTCCAATAACAACCATCTCTTCCAGAACGTGAGCCAATTGTAATTGTAACTTCTAAAATTTGGGCAATGAGCAACGGTCATCGTGGAACCATATCCAAGTGGTGTTGTGATTCCAATATACCAACAACAGCACTAATAGTAGCAAAAGATGGTTGCGTCAGCTACCCACCTTGAATGCATCCACGAAAAAGCCCAGAATTACACCAGATTTCCAGTAGTTCACCATCGAAACCAAAGATTGAAACCTCCCAGGAGGCCTGGCCATGGGTTTTCTGTACATAAGCATGCCAATTCCCTCAATGGCAGCCACAACAGCAGCAGAAACAAGAACATCCCAGTCACCAGTTTGCCCTAGGATTGTTGCCAAGGCATTGGCAGTGTAGAAGCCAAGAAGGACAAGAAATATCTTTGTCGGCGAATTAGTTCTGCCAGAGTTCAGCTTTTTAAGTAGCTCCCTTGCAGCCGCTTGGATGAGTCTGCCAAGCCTTGTCCTACCAAGAAAGCCACTATCCTCCTCAAAGTCTTGGCCATCAGTGTTGGATGGGCCACCAGTCTCCAAGGCAAAGACTGGCCTCCATCTGTAGTTTTTCATCTGGTAACTAGAACAGAGCAAAGACACCAAACCATGGTACTGCTTCTGAGGGACAGAGAAAAATAATTCTCCATCATAATTAAAATAAACAATGCCCTACTTTTTATCTCAATCCAACTTGACAAACTTGTGGGTAAAACTAACTAAGCCCCAAAAAAATTAGGACTAGCAAAGTTAAGCATCAGGCTATTTTCAATCTGCTTTTGTAACTAGAATGACACTCTGTTCAAAGATATGTTACATTTTACAATTCAAGCAACCGTTGATGAAGTTAGAATATAGTACTATTTAGACTGACCAAAACGACATCATTAATCCTGAGTAGCATTGATGATAGAAGGTTAAAAAATTATAGTTTGCTGTGTAAATTAGACAACCGACGCATAAATGGCTTTACAACCTTATGGTGAAAATCATATGCTCAAAGAGCATATTGAATATATTGTCTAGATTGCTCGTATTGTTTCAATTTTTCTTTATGTAAAATCTCTTAAGAACGCAGTAGCCTACACCCTACTGTCTACCTGAACTTGCTTGGGAGAAAAAGGTTTTGTTATTGTTTTAACCCATTTTATGCACATATAGTAAATAAAACACATAACTAACAAAAATCATGAACAAAAAATCTCTAAAAACAAGCAAGACTGCCTGCCACCCATGTAGCATGAATACAGATAGGTGTATTAGTATGTAGCCTAAGGAAGTTTATGTGTGTTTTCAACCGATTCCATATTAAAGCATTAGGTTTCAACTCCAGCCTACCCCAACTTGCTTGGGATTAAAAGGCTTTGTTATTCCACATAATGTATTATGAACTTGAATATAAAGCAAAGTTAATAATGGCAAATGAAACATTTGATGCAATATAGTAATACTGATTGAAGATGCTCACATCTATCCCTTCCCTGGGAGGAAAAAAAAGGAGAAAGAAGAACAACAAAAAACTGAAGCAGAAGCTAAAGTACAGTATAAAAATCATGATTTTTCTTGAAAGGAACAGTAGTCAACCGAAAAGATACAAACCTGCTTGAAAGAACAAAATTAGAAGGAAAAAAAAAACATTCAGTAAGGGAACACAGACTAGTATTTTTCTTTAAACGCAACCAAATTGCACATTCAATCTTCCATACTTTCTTTGCACCCAATTGTTTATGGTAAACGATGAAAGTGACACAAATAAGAACACACCTGCACGGGATAAGCTCGGGTATCCTCCACATCTGTTGGAGTCTATTAGAAACGCTGATTGCGCCGGCTCTCCCAGCCTTGCTCAGAGCTCTGCCATGATCTGGCATCAGGACACAAAGCAAACGATGTTTATTTATCTATTTTCAGAAAGAAATGCAAGAGCCAGCAATCAGAACGGAAACGATGAGCGTTTACCCAGTCTCCACGGTGGATGCACCGCCCATAGCAAGCTCGCCTCCATGGGCGGATGGCCGGCGCCGAGCACGCCTGGCCACCCACGAGGCCCTCAGTGCTGTGAACCCGCCGGCCTTCTACGAGCGCCGCCGCCGCCTTCTCGTCGGCGGAGAGAACTGGTGGGCGAGAGGACTGAGGAGTGGTCCGGAACGGCCAGACCGCTGGCCGGCTGGGGGCTTCCTATCTATCTTGTGTACAGTAGCACCTCTCATTGATAAGAGCAGAGCAGGCGACAAAAGCAAAGACCGTGGCACTTCTCATCCATGTGTGGGCAGCAAGAAGAAACGACGAAGATGAAAGCCATGGCGGAGGAAGAAAAAACAAAAATGGAGATGAAGACCGTAGCGCCTGCTGTTGGCCGCCCAAGCCCCATCCTCCCACCGAAGAAACTTCCGTAAGCTTTGCATCTTTTCTGGCCGCGAGCTGCCCCGAACGGTGACAGAAGCGGACGCTAGTGCGCACAGGAAGATAGATAGAATCGTATATAAGATTGCCGCATTGGAAATTACACGTGCTTTCTTACTTTCAATTACCGATTTGGCTATTCGGTCATCCAACTGTTCATATTTCAAATTCATATTTTAAATTATTTTCTATCTACGTAAGTGTAAAATAGTGTTTTAAACGTTCTTTTTGGGCTTAGTAAGCATGGTCTTAGGTACGGTTGCGGTTGAATCCGGCTCAGTTTGTGTAGCGTACTCTAATTGGGCCGAGACTGACCGAGCTAGTGCCGTCCGTTTAGTTTGGCCACCCCTGATGCGAGCAACGGGCATGCAGTCGAGCCAAAGCTCCAGCGTGTAGGAGGCAGGTGCTGAGGACGCAGGTGCTGCCATGGCCGGGGTAAGATGTGGTCGTAGACGGCGGTATCGTAGTTTTGTACCCACGACAAATATATTCGTATTTGGTACATAGAAATAGAAAACATAGGAATCAAAGAAAACGCAGAAATAAAAAATGAATAAAGTTGCAAACTAGAGGAATGGAAAAACAACAAGAATAAACACAGAAATCAAAATACAAGAGGTGGAATATTATTATTGAGAAAAACTACAAATATATGCTTTTAAAACGGTCACAATAATATGGAAGCCAAAAAATAAAGAGAAATAGCCATTTTTATTATTTATATTCAGTACACGGCAAAATGGCAGTCACCTTCCAGGGTCTGATTCCCCGTTTTTACGACTTCAACTAAAACACCGAGCTCAAAAAATATGCAAAACGTTTTCTCTTTAATCTAATCTTCCATGAAAGCGGCACAAAACGCAACAAATATCTTTTGTCTAGCGTGCTGATGGGGTGTTGGCTCGTTCTCTCTGCCCATTTGTACGCATGCTGCAAAGGAAAAGAAAACGAGAGGTTGCACCGGATGTTTTCTTTCCTTTGAAATGAGCATCTAGGTACAGTATTCCAAAGGATGGAATTTGCTCTTCCTGTGTTCCAAATGCTACTCAGAGATCCATTCCTCCGTTTCGTCTTGTGAATTTCCTTTGAAGTTCCCTTAATCTAAACGCGGCTTAAGGGATTCCACGAATTACCGTCTTGAATAGCTTAACCTCAGAGGCTGAAAGAGAAAGCGAGAGAGATTTTAGAATGGTTTGGGTTCAACCCCCTACGTCTAGTATGCTGTTGAGCTTATTATTCCTTGAGTTTTCGGTGTTACAAGACGGAGTGCGGAGCTCTTGTGGTTGCGCTTGTGGACTATAACCCTACCTAAGGAACTAAGCTTTCTAGTGCAGAGTGTTGATTGTGTGTTTGCTTGGTCAGCCTGCCTTAGGCTGAGGCCAACAGCTAGGGTGTACACCCATCTATCCACTATTCCAACTACCTCTCTCTCTGTGAACAGTGTCGCTACAGTGTCGTTTTGTACTATACCCGATCTTTTACCTTATCTGTTAGCCTTAGCCTTAGCCTTAGCATGGCGCCCTGCCCCTCCTTGTATGGTCTCGGAGGGAGCATGTTACAAGCATCGATCCAACCTTCAGTCTCACCGTGCCCCTTACGTTGGCGCTACTACGCATGTTGAAAACGGTTGGAAAGGTCCAAAACCAATAGAAAAAAAATGTTTTCATTCTTTGGTCTTTTATTTTCTCACCTCATTTGATACTCATACTCACATGATACTTTCCTTGTTTTAGAATTAACGATAAAGGAAAAATGCCAATCAAATAGGTTTCATTCCTTTTTAATTTCTCTTTCTTTCCTTTCTTATTGCCCATTGATCATCTTACAGCATGTGCGTGTTGCACTTACATTACGCTAGTCCGCTTAAACATATCAGTGCCAAAAAGGAACTGGTGCAACAATTATTTGAGGGAAATGCTTCATATCCTACCCATCTGCATAACATCATCCCTGGTGTGGTTCATTTGATCACAAGCAATCAATTACCCCAAGTGATTTACAGTACTCGTATGAGTTATGCAAATAGGTTGTATGTGTAACATCACTAAACGATTAAAAACAATTACACTACACACACGGGCACAGCCATATCAGATCATGTGTAGAATCAGTTGGTATCTTGCACACTTAAAAAGGAGTACAAGGCAAAATAGTTTCAGCTACAATCAACTTATTTTCATGAAAAAATTACTATAACTAGATCTGGACGAGAAAAAAGGTCATATATTGCAAAATAGAAGAGTAATCCTCCATGATAAAAGTATCCATCTCATTACATGCTGACATGCACAAAGTACAACAAGGTAAGTATGATATCTACACTTTACAGGCCAAACAATTGTTAAGTCATAGCACTTATCAAACTATACTGTCATTTCTGGAAGATGCTCGTGTCAGCTATCCAGCTTGAATGCATCCACGAAAAGGCCCAGACATACACCAGCTTTCCAGTAGTTCACCATCGAAATCAAAGATTGGAAACCTCCCAGGAGGCCTGGTCATGGGTTTTCTGTACATAAGCATGCCAATTCCCTCAATGGCAGCCACAACAACACCAGCAACAAGAACATCCCAGTCACCAGTTTGCCCTAGGATTGTTGCCAAGGCATTGGCAGTGTAGAAGCCAAGAACAAGAAATATCTTTGTCGGCGAATTAGTCCTGGCAGAGTTCAGCTTTTCAAGTAGCTCCATTGCAGCCGCTTGGATGAGTCTGCCCAGCCTTGCCCTACCAAGAAAGCCACTATCCTCCTCAAAGTCTTGGCCTTCAGTGTTGGACGGCCCACCAGTCTCCAAGGCAACGGCTGGCCTTCATCTGCAGTTTTTCATCTGGTAACTAGAACAGAGCAGAGACATCAAACCATTGTACTGCTTCTGAGGGGCAGAGAAAAATAATTACCACAAGAATAAACAATGCCCTACTTTTTATTTCAATCCAATTTGACAAACTTGTGAGTAAAGCTAAGCCCATAACAAATGACTAGCAAAGTTAGGCGTCTGGCTATGGTCAATCTGCTTTTGTAACTAGAATGATACTCTGTTCAAAGATATGTAATGAGAATGGGAGTTGAGTGTCAAAAAAAAAAGAATGATACTCTGTTCAAAGGTATGTTACATTTTACGATTCAAGCAAACTTTGATGAAGTTATATATCACTATTTGGATTGACCAATACAACATCATCAATCCTGAGTAGCGTGTCCATGCTTTGGCCATTAATAGACATTGATGATAGAAGGTTAAAAAATAAAAAAAATTATAGTTTGCTGTGCGAATTAGACAACCAACACATCAATGCTTTACACCCTTATGTCCAAATCATATGCGCAAACAGCATATTGAATATATTATCTAGATTGTTCGTATTGTTTCTATTTTTATTTACGTGAAAATCTCTTACGAATGCAGTAGCCTACTGCCTACCTGAACTTGCTTGGGAGAAAAAGGCTTTGTAATTGTTTTAACCCATTTTATGCACATAGTAATAGCAAAACACATAACAAGCAGCAAAAACCATGAACAAAAAATCTCTAAAAGAAAGCAAGATTGCCTGTCACCCATGTAGCATTGATCCGTAAAGGTGTGTTAGTCTGTAGCACAAGGAGGTCTATGTGTGTTTTTTCAACCAATTCCACATCAAAGCGTTAGGTTTCAACTCTAGCCTACCCCAACTTGCTTGGGACTAAGAGGCTTTGTTGTTGTGTTCCATATAATGTATTATGAACTTGAATATAAAGCAAAGGTAAAGGATGGGAAATGAAACATTTGATGCAATATAGTAATATTGATTGAAGATGCTCACATCTATCCCTTCCCTGGGAGAGGAAAAAGGGGAGAAATAACAAAAAAAAAACTGAAGCAGAGCTAAAATACATTATAAACATCATGAATTTCTTGAAAGGAACAGTATTAAACCGCCTTGCTTGAAAGAACAAAATTAGAAAAAACATTTTAGTAAGACTATCTCTAACGGATCGTATATATGGCCACTGTAGCGCTATGAATAATGTGCCAATTGGTATGGTAAGCCATAAAAATTCATGAACTCTCTCACACAAATAAGAACACACCTGCACGGGGTAAGCTCGGGTAACCGTCCCAATCATTGGAGTCTATCAGAAACGCTGATTGCGTCAGCTCTCCCAGCCTTGCTCAGAGCTCTGCCATGATCTGACATTTATGACACGAATCAAATCTATTTTTCCCTTGAAAGAAATGCAGGAGACACGGGGTGAGCACTTACCTTGCCGGGAGGCAGGCTGCGTCCATCCTCTCGCCACCTGAGCGCACCCGCACTGTGCCTCTACAGGTCGCGAGCCCAAGCCACGGCACGACGAGGCCCTCGACAGCCAGCAGGCGCGCCTCCACGGTGGATGCACCGCCCCCACCAGGTTCGCCTCCATGGGCGGATGGCCGGCACCGAGCACGCCCGCCCGGCCCCACCAGCCGCTGGTGCTGGGACCCCGGCCTTCTCCGAGCGCCGCCGCCGCCGCCGCCTTATCTTCGCCGGAGAGAACGGGTGGGCAAGAGGAGTGGGAGACGGCCAGACGGCTGGGGGTCCCCCACGGCCTAGCTGAATTCTGGGCCACGCGCGATGGCCCATGGGATTTGAGGAGGCCGCGCTTGAATTCGGCCCGGCCGGTCGGAGCGTGCTCTAATCGGGCCCAGACTGAGCGGGCCAGTGCCGGCTGTTTGGTGGTTTGGCCACTAGCAGCAGACATTTATCCAACGTAGCGGGTTAACGCAGTGTATTACCCATGTGGTGATGAAAGGAAATAATGTCAAGAGTAAAGGCACAATATTAAGATGTCAAGATTATTAGGTTGATAGGTGGTTAAGTGGTTTGAGATTTATGTTGAGTCTAAGATTTTAGGTTGTTTAGAGCACACTTAGTCTTATTTTCTTTCTTTTACTTTTGTACGGTTGTGTATCGTCTTGTTACTTTTAGGCCAAGACTTATTTTAATAAAGCTTCCTTCTCTAAGAAAGTAAATGATATATGGACATGGATTTGAGTTAGCGCTAGCCAATGAGCCCTAGGCTAACCAACCCTTCTAACACATACATAGAGAAATTAAAGAAGTATATACACATCGTTTGCTATGTATAACTAGCTGCCATCTCGGATTGGATGTGATGAATGTTAAGCCCCGTTTGGTTTGAGGTGCATAGAGAGAATCCAGCATAAAAATCTATAGTAGCCCTAAACAAGAGCTGATACGGTGTCTTAGGTTGTGTGCTGCTATATAGAACGATATGTTATCAATCTTCTCCTGAATTTCCTCGGATAGCGTGTATTATCTGGGTTCTCTTAAAATCTCAGCAAACCAAAACGGAGCCAGTTGAGTACTAGCATTGGGCCAGAGGCAGCGGGTCAGTTATAGCCTGATTGGTTGTCTGCATATGGCGCATCTAGGCCCATGGGATGCAGCCTCCACTGATTGGTAGCCTACACCAAGGATTGGACCTGGCCCGGCGTGTGCATGGGAACCCCTTGGGCTTGGCTCCGGCGGTGCGGCAAATTTGAGCGTATCCCACGAGCCAGGCTCTCCGCATGCATGCGCGGCGTCGGGGGCATACTAGTGTGCACTATAAATTTGAATTTCAATGCAATTCAGGCAACCAATCAGCAGCTTTCCGGAGCCAGACCGAATTCACCCAGGCTACGAATCACTCCTTGATGCGCGTTTTGGGCCAGGCTGTGACGGGCCTGGTTCCAGAATCGGGCCAGGCTAGAAACACTCAGGCAACCAATCAGACCCTTAAGGTGCGGGGAGAACAATAACACAACCCCTGATACACTCGAAACACAAAACTTTACCCACACTCGAAACTCTTCGGGTAAAAATTTATACCTGCACCCATATACATCCCGTCGGGTACCCACCGTGTCTCAGTGCCATAGTATATCGATGAGAAATTTTTTTATCTGCTGTCGAAAAAATTTAGTCTGCCTTATCCGCCATTGAAAATTTTGTTCTTCTCTATCTGCCATCCATTTAAAACCAGTGTTAGCCTAAACGGTAAACAGTCGGTCGCCTATTGTTTAGGCATTATTCGGTGCTAAACGGCCGTTTAAACGGTATAAATGGCCAATTAAACGGAAACGGTGAGCCACTGTTTAACGTTTAAACGGTGTTTAAACGGTGTTTAAACGGGCTAAACGACCGTTTAGACGAACACTGCTTAAAACTTTGTTCTCTATCTATCATTGCCGTTCATCTCCGTTGCCTGGCGTCAACTTCCGTCTGCTGCCGTCCAAAACCGTCGCCTGCCTTTCGGTCTCTTCATCTCCCACCTCCGTCACGGGGAGCGAGGGCCACGCCGGCCGCCGCGCCTGGCCCGCGCCGGCCTCCGTGTCCGGCCGCCGGCCCCACCCTGCGACGCCCCCCGGCCGCGCGGCCGCGGTGACGGCTCGCCCTCCCACGCGCCGTGGCCTCCGGGGCCGCGGCCGACGGCTCGCTCTCCCGCACGCCATGGCCGGCGCACCCGGCTGCCGGCTCCGTAGCACCTCTTGGTCCTGGGCAACTACCACACGCCATGGTCGTCGCTGTCCAGTTCCCTCTCGTGCCAGCAGTATTGCTTCTCGAAGGTGGAGGCCTCGTGGAAGAACACGGGGATGCGGCAAGCCGGCAGCGCGGCGACGCACGCGTCGAAGATGCGGTCGCGGATGGGCAGCGTCCCGTTGGGGCGCCTTGCGCCGGCGAACGCGAACAGCCATGGCCGCGGCGCGGCACGCACACGGGCCTGCCACTCGGCCACCTCGACGGCCGACGACGGGTGGAAGTAGCTCGGGTACGGCACGGAGAAGTCCCGCCGTGGCTGCTCCCAGATGACAGCCTCGTACGTGAGCACCGTCATGTTCCTGGACTCCGGCTGCTCCAGGAAGTTGTTGCTGCAGCCCATGCCGTTGGCAGCACCGGCACCTGCGCTGCCTCCATCCTCCGCCGGAACATCCATCTCCCTCGTCTGCCAGCAGCTTCCGGCGACGTTGAGGGAGCATGCGGCGATAACAGCAGCCGGCCCGTTGCCTCAGCGCTCAGCAGGGACCACCAGCTCATCGAGCCGCCGCGCCCACAGCCACGGCCACGGCCATGGCGAGGGAGCGCGAGGGAGATGGAGGAGCGGGAAGGAAAGGCGTCTGCAGGTTAAGTGGAACGGCAGGTTGATGGAAGTGGCGGATAGGGAAAGAAAGATCAAAATTGATGGTAAATGGGGAATAAAAACTTTTCCGATGGTAAATAAGGAAGAATGAGTTTTTTTATGGCAGATAAGGCACACCAAGTTTTTTCGATGACAGATAAGGAATTTTCTCTATATCGATGACGCGACAATAGCACGCCATTTGTATCATATATATCAATGAGTTCAAATGGATTTACAAATGCTGTGTGACCAAGATGCAATGATCACGTGAAACTTAACATGACTAGTTGACATATTATAATTTTTACGGTGGCCGGAAGAAATAGGAGCCGTCTATCAGATGATATCTAACGGCTTAAAAATAGACAGTACCACAGTACCAGTACTAGTACCAGGCGGCACCAAATACAAGGGTCCGGTACCAAAAATAGTGGGACCAGTACCCATATTTTTTATTTTTTAATTTCACAAAAGGGCATAAAGGCCTTTAAAAATTAAAAAAATAGTGGTACCGCCTGGTACCAATGGGTACATTTCAACCACTGTAAAATCTCTCCTTGAATATAAGCACTGCTCAACTTAACTCCATAATTGGACCAAAACTTCCATTTATAGTTGGCATACAGTGCACTAGTTCATCAAACCGTGATCTCGCACGGGTTAGAGTTTTATTAGTAGATTATATTTAATATTTAATAATATTAAAGATGATTATTTTAATTCATCTTTTGTAATGACGTTGTGGTAAACGTGCAACTTTGGAAATTATTTTAATTTATTTTTAATGATTGCATATTTGTTAACTTATATGTAGATTTAGGGTTTACTTTAATTCATTTTTTATAATGGTACGATGAGTAATTTATATGCAAATTTAGGGGTTATTTAATCCATATTTTATATGGCATGGTGAGTAATTTTTATGAAAATTTAGGGTGTTATTTTAATTCATATTTTATAATGGCATAGTGGATAACTTTTATACAAATTTAGGGGTTTATTTTATTTTATCTTCCATAATGGCATGATGGGTAAATTTTTAGAAAACATAATAGATCTAATGATTACTATTATTAGAGCTACAAGATGGATGGCCAGATATTTCTAATTTTTGTGTAAATTTCTAAAATTTATCTTTTTTTCTTACCGCGTTTGGTGAGAATTAACGCGGAGGCTCCAAAAGGAGCTTCCAATTAGTAATACTAGTTCATCAACCCGTGCTCTCGCACGGATTAGAGTTTTATTAGCAAAGATATAGATTTAATCTTTAATAATGTTAGAGATGATTATTTTAATTCATCTTTTGTAATGACGTTGTGGGTAAATGTGCAAACTTGAAAATTATTTTAATTTATTTTTAATGGTTGCATATTTGTTAACTTATACTCTCTTTAGGTCCGAAATTCATGTCGTTTTGGACAATGATTGAGTCAAATATTTTAAACTTTGACTATATATAACATTTAAATTATTTCGTTTTGAAACTTTAGCGTTATATCATTAGATTTGTCTTAAAAAGTGCTTTCACAAAAGTATAAATTTATAGGATATTTATTTATATTGTAATAGAAAACATTATTGGTCAAAACTATGTTTTGAAAACCGTGTCATTGTCCAAAACGACAAGAATTTCGGACCTGGAAGGAGTACGTAGATTTAGGGTTTACTTTAATTCATCTTTTTATAATGGTATGATGAGTAATTTATATGCAAATTTAGGAGGTTATTTAATCCATATTTTATAAGGTTATTTATATAATGGCATGGTGGGTAATTTTTATACAAATTTAGGGGGTTTATTTTATTTCATCTTTCATAACGCATGGTGGGTAATTTTTTTAGAAAATATAATATATCTAATGGTTATTATTATTAGAGTTATATAATGGACGGCCAGATATTTCTAATTTTTGTGAGAATTTTTTTTAGCGCATCTGGTGAGGATTAAGTCGGTGGCTCCAAAATAAGCCTCCAATTAGCTAGTAATATTAACATTAAGATAAGGAACAAAAATAAAGGCTGTAAATCAATTATTTGGTATACATATATGTCTGCTACCAAGCAGCCAATGAACCTGGATTAGTTCTGCAATACGAACATATGTTACATTAATTCTTATTTGCTAGTACTATATTCGTATGACGCGCGGCGGCGGCGGCGGCGGCGGCTGGGGAAGCTGCGCCGACGCCTTCTAGAACCCAGGTGAACCGAACGTCCCTGCTTCCAAATCGACGAAAACGTTGCCAGGTCCGAGTTAAACGGATCAATCGATGTCCGGCCCCTCATCGCTCTCTGACGATGGAGACGGTTTTGTGGCTAGCGTGATGCCGATTTGCGGTTGCGTGTGTGTGTGTGTGTCCGTGTGATTTGGTTCAACGTGCGCCCCGTAACGCTTCTACTTGCAGCATCCAGGGCGCTGGCTAGCTGTAACTGCTGTAGTTGATGCTGCTCGTGCGATTTTGGTTTTATGATGATGGATTGTCTTCACTGAGCTGTGCAGATGATAATGGAGAAGATCGCTGCTGGCGGCCAAGAAGTTGGGGGTGCCGGAGGGGCTCACTCGTATGACGCGCTCAGAAGATTGGATGAAACATGGTCTAGTATTTGCGAGCCGCGAGCAGGCGAAACATTATATAGAGAACTTCATCTGTTTTTTATCACATAATATATTTTGTCTGTTTGACGAACTAGTATATATCAAGACGTGCATGATTGATTGATTACTAGTGCTGATAGGCAGCAGTTGGGCGTTGGCTTCTGAAAAAAAAAAAAACTGAAACCCCGTGGCTTTCCGGTTTAATAAAGGACTTGAAAATGTATTTGATGCAGAAATTTTTTTTAACAACTGTGATCCTAAGATTGGATATATCTTTCTTTTAACTGTATTAATTCTGATGGAAATGCATGCGTGCATGCAGATTCCAAAGTCCCCGAAGTTGTTACTCGGGTTCAAGGCCTGTTTCCTGATCCTGGTTCAGATGTTTTTGATGTAATAGTGTGCGGTGGCACATTAGGTATAATTGTAGCTGCTGCTCTCAGTTCTAAAGGCCTACGGGTTGGAATCATCGAAAGGAGCACAATCAAAGGGGTAATTCAACATTTCAACCCTATATGATGGCAATTCCAGAGTTCTCCAGAACATTTTACTGTATCATGAAACGCGTACGTATATCTGCAGAACAGAGGGAGCAAGAGTGGAATATTTCAAGAAGGGAGCTTATGGGAATTGTGGAGATTGGCATCCTTTCGGAAGCAGAACTTGAACAAATAATTTCAAGCGAATTCAATCCTGTAAGATTTTCCAGATCGCAAATTCATATCAGTTACGGAGTACCTTATTTTTCGTTTAATCATCTAACCAGTGTGCCTTTTCCTTCTAATTTTTTTTACCGTCCAGAATAGATGTGGATTTGAGGGTGAAGGTGAATTTTGGGTGGACAACGTTTTTAATCTTGGCGTTTCGTAAGTTACATGCTGGTGACATATATAGATCAACTTTTCATTAGTTTGTATTCTGATAGTTGCATGATCTGAAAATTGCATATTTGTCACATGATTTTGATGTTTATGAAATATGTAAGATGATAGCCTATAAATATGATGGAACAAGCGTGTGCTTTGTTTATTCTTATGGCATGTAGTATATAAAATGGAAGTGGGTGACAAAGGACTAATCTTTATCTTGTTATTCTTATATAGGTATTAAAATTTTGATTGCAAGGTCCATTTGCTTGTTTTTTGCTTTTATTTTTCAGTCAATTTTCTCATTGCCACCGGAAATGTTTGTTATTCCCTCACTGCCACCAAATTTTTTTGCAATTTTCTTTACTGCCACTACCATCAACTATCTGTTAAGTTCACCTCACTAACATTAGGAGCCCATAGATCGCCCCTCCGTTATTCCAGCAGGCGGCCTCGCTCCGCGCCGCGCGCCTCATGCCCTCGCTGCTGTGCCCCTTGCTCCACGCCGCCTCACACCGTCACCGCCTGCTTAAGTCCTCATCCGGCATGCCCAAGTCCTCCAGCAACCGCTACATCCGGTTAACCGCGCAGAGCCACAAAGCCTCTCATGTGCATCCGCCACCGGCGTGGAATGCCGCCACCGTGTCCCCTACCCAGCGCACGGGGCTGGGCGCCGTCCTCGCCGCCGGCAGCCTCACGGCAAGGGTGGAGCCTCGCGGTGAGCCTCTCCCTGGCTGCCCAGGACACCCGCTCGGGCTTATTGGCGTCGTGCGCGTGGGCCAACTCATGGGAGCATGCGGGAGGCCGTTGGGCGGCAAATGCCGGTCAAGGATGTAGGCCAGTCGGGCGCCAGCTGAGGAGGCCGCCACGCGGCTCCACACACGTCGAGGAGAGCAGTTGCGTCTCGGAGCGGCTCCACGCAGCGGCGGGTGACGATGTTGGAGGCTACGGTCACCGGGCTGTGTGGGGGCCACGGGCTCCCCGCAGGCAGAGGTGGGTGAGGCCGACACGTTACGGATGGGTGCGGCAGCACAGAGCGAGGGGTGCGGGGTGCGGGGCGCGGTGCCCGGCAGCGCGGAGCAAGGCTGCGAGGGCGCGCGGCGTGGAACGAAGCAGTGCAAAGCAAGCAAGGGCACACGGCGCGAAGGCAGCGAGAGCATGAGGTGCTCAGCGCGGAGCAAGGCCGCCTGCTGGGATAACGAAGGGGCGACTTGTGGGCCCCTACTATCAGTGAGATGAATTTGACACATAGTTGACGGCAGTGACATTGAAGGAAATTGCAAAATTTTGGTAGCGGTGAGGGAATGGCAAAAATTTTCGGTGGCAACGAGGGAATTGACTCTTTATTTTAAGTCAATTAATGCCTAAAGCATCTTTATGTAGGAAGTTGGAATATCATTTAAAATTATATTTTTTTCTCGAACAAAAAAGAAAGCGATATAAGCACCTAGGAGCCAGACCCCTCTCCCCACCCCCCGCGCGCGCGAAACCCCACTTACAACAGAGTGCTCCACCCAACAAAAACACACCCACGACCAAAATACACACAGGCCAAGATCAGGATCCTAGGATAGTCCTCAGTGCAAGCTCTTGGAGCCCTGACACTCCTGCCGTACATGAAAGGATCCCCTCACTTGCCAGTTGCCACCGACAGGACATTATGCCCTTGTGCCCGTGTTCCTTGAAAGACACAAGTGTTTCGATGTTTCCAGAGGTCTCTAGAGACAAGAATGACAAGGGTGTCGAAGCCCTTTAGCAGCCCGTTAGGAAGCACTCTTGAAGCCTGACACCACCAAGAGTTGAACCAGCTCGTCGCGCATGGAGGAGTGTTACTGCTGCAAGGTTCAGATTCAGGAGCACCCAATTCCAAACCTCCTTGGTGAACACACACACTGTAAGAATATGATGAATCCATTCCCCCTCCTGATCACAGAAGGGGTAAGCAGGCTGATGAGCCCATGCTTGGCCAATCTATCAGAGGTCCAGCAATGATTATTAATGGCGAGACAGATAAAGAATTTGCAAGTAGGCGGCACCCAACTCCTCCAAATCCTTCTTTCCAAGGAGTGAACTTGATGGACCTGACAAACATGGCGCTATAGCAGGCTTTCTTGCTGCTGTAAACACCCTTAGGAGATAACTTCCAAATAATCGGTACACGCACTGTTAAGGCCCATGATTAAAAAGCCATCTTCATTATAATGAATCATTAGCTAAAAATTAGCTCAGAATATATGGTAGGGTAATAACACTAGTATTGATGCATCCAATAGTCCAGCGTCTTATGTTCTTGCAGCAAGAGAAAGCTCTTGATATAAATAAAGCATTAATCTTTGCTGATGTATCAGTTTATTTATTTTACCTTTCAAGGCCTGTTAAACTTGTTGAAATCATGAAAGAACGCTTCATTTCTTCGGGAGGAGCGATATTTGAGGGGAAAAGTCTATCAAGCATTTATGTATATGATGATCTTGCAGTAAGCAAATTATCTATTTTTTTCTTTGGCCATAGTAAATCTGTTTCGATGGAAGAGTGCTAAATTATGTATGTCTTGGCATAGAAATTTATTTGTGATAGATTTGCCTGCATTATCTTTATCTGATTTTGGATGTATAGTTGTCTTGCCTTGACTAAAATAAAAGAAAAAACTCAACCATGGAGTAACTAGGGATGGCTTGACTAATATACTAACCACCTGTTTTTTTAAAATAACTAATTCTATTTATTTGTTTTTAAAATAATTTAGAGTTTGGACCAATAAACTTGTTGATGCGCTGGTTTTGCCTTAGATAGTGCATGTTTCCAAGCAAGGAGTTATTAATATTCCACTGTATTTGCACAGGTACTAAAACATAGTGATGGTGATTCCTTGTCTTGCCGACTTGTTGTTGATGCTATGGGTAATTTTTCCCCAATCGTACGGCAGGTATTCCCATATGTTTTATGTATTCAAACATTATTACTTAGTAAGCAACATATCGAGTGCAATTAAAGTTTTGGTGAAAACCATCGTGCAACCCTACTAAAAAAAGTGTCAAACAATTCTGAAAAAATCATAAAAAGATATCTCAGCTTACCTCATCTATATATAAAATTTTATGATCAAATTCATCCTACTCTATCAGTTAAAAAAAAAGGCAAATTTATTGTGCATTTGAACTATTATTGTTTGTTACAAAATTTGTCTTTTTTGTAACTGCTAGAATAGGATGAATTTGACCCTGAAATTTTATATACAGATGGGGTAGGCTGAGATGTACATTCTTGATTTTTTTCCATAATTTTTAACACTTTTTTAGTAGGGTTGAACGGTGGTTGCTCCAAAACTTTAATTGCACCCAATATGTTGCCTACTTAGTAATACTGTCATAGATGTATATGCAACATGCATGTGTTGTGAGATAATCAAACAGATAATAGGAAGGAAAAAAAATAGAATTAAAAGGAACAAGTCCTGATTAATTAGCGTCATTCCTTTCTCATTAAAACCAAGAGAAGAAAAGTAACAGGTGAGTATGGGTATAAAATGATGTGAGAAATAAAGAGAGAAAGTGGATGAAACATTTTGCATTTATGGATTTTAGGCATTTTCATCTCTTTTCAACTTTTTCCAAACTACGCAGTAGGATCAGCGTGAGAGGTATATCTATGCTTTTTAGGTAAAAAAGATTTTTTTAAAAAACTCTCTCTTTTACCGCGTAGATTAGACGGCAATTTTAGCACTGATCTGTTAACGTAGGGTTCTAACAGTTGGTGACTTGTTACTACTAAAGAGGCAGTTGCTTGTCTTGCGGATTTTGACTAGCTTGATTTAGGAGTCAGTTGCTAGTGGAAACCGATTAGTACACCACTGGTACTGCTTTAGTTTTCTTGTATAGTGCTGCACCATATACGACAACATAAGACTCACGACATATTCTGCCACTTATTATAATAGTGGTAATTTCTGAAGATTATATTCTAGTCGTATAAATTAGCATGTGCACCTATACTTTTTTTCTGTTTCACTCTAATTCATTCTTGTGCCATGCTCTATGCTTTCAGTGATGCACCCTGAACAGTTGCTGAGCTTGAACAGTATGTGAGAGCGCACATTTTGGCTGCCAGCTTGTGCATACCAAGTCCATACTTTTAATATAAAATTAGCTTTCAAGCACAGTTTTACTAAATACAGCTATATACATAAAGATAAGAATTCTGTGCATGGAAATGGAACTTTGTAAAGTGTTTAGAACTTTTGAAGGAAAATCTAAAGTTGCCATCATATTAGTTACATCTAAATTTTGGCATCAGCCTGTATCTGATTTGGTTTTATTAGTCACAAATCTATCTTATTGTTATAGTCATTTCCTGCTTGCACTAATCAAATTATCTACAACTCTTCTGTCCTCTTGTGCAAGATCCGGTCTGGTAGAAAACCAGATGGAATGTGCCTTGCTGTTGGTGCTTGTGCTGGTGGATTTGGAAAAAACACAACAGGTGATTTTATTTTCAGTAGCTCATCTGTAAATAGAGTCGGAAACTCAAGAGTACACCTCATTTGGCAGGTAATTGTTTTGTTCTTTATCATCATTTTTGTATTTTTCATTTAACTAAGAATCTAAACTTACCAGCATGCATGCTCTCAGCATCATTTGACAAAACTGACTCTGACACAACTAGCATCTATTATTTGTGTTACTCTCAAACAACATCCTTTTTTGTGGGGTTGATTGGCTGCCGTAGAACGCTGGCTGCACGGCCAAATGGGCTGCAAAATGTCCTGTAATACACTGTTGCTGTTGCGTTGTACAGCAAAAGTAAGGGCAGCCGATCAGCCCCAAGTAATATTAGCTATCTTGTGAAAGAGTTAAAAAAAAGATGAGCATCTAAGTTCTAAATAATTCAGATGGGACTCAATGCCCTTCTGATGTTAATTCCTTTTCTTATATATATGATCTGAGCATTTCTTATAGGCCTTTCCTGCTGGTTCTGCTCCCAGTGATCGTACTACATACATGTTCACTTATGTTGATCCAAAATTTGGGGGACCCAAGCTTGAAGAACTCTTGGAAGTGTTTTGGAATCTTATGCCTACTTACCAGGTTAACGGCGTTCTATTGTATGTTTACATATTGCACATATAACAATATTTTGTTATTGCTATCATTGACAACATTATTTATAAGTAAATTTGTTTATATCCATGGCTTTTGTGCGAATAAGTCTATATCCGTACTTTGGTAGCTATTGTAGCGAAAATGGCCTCATGCCATGTTTCACAAAGTGTTTTGGCGATTTGATGATAACTCAAGCCACTAGGACTAACAATGCTGCCAAGCTTGTGAATATAGGGTTTTAGGTTCCAAGGGTAAATTATAAAGAAAAGAATCAATACAATTTCTGTACAAGTGTGATGATCAAGTAAGATGGATTTTCCCGTAACATTGTAGAGCTCTTAATAAGCTTTTCAAAAAGTCCAAGATCATCGAAATCCGAGTTCGGAGTGAAAAGTTATGCCCAAAATACAAAGACCTAGTTTGCTGAAACTAACTGAGCAGACAATCCGATCCACACATGATACAGGCTGATGAAAACATCAAATTCTGTACAAATATTCAAATCCAATCAAATGGGCTTTTGTACAACATTGTAGAACTCCTCACAAGCTTTCCAAAAAGTCCAAGATCATCGAAATCGGAGTTCGAAGCAAAGAGTTATGATCAAAATACGAAAGTGTGTCGGCCTAGGAAAAAAATGGTCTGGCCCGTTCATTTTCTTGAGAAAGGATTGTCCGAACCCCAGTTCGGACAAACCTAAGGACAAAATAACCTGAAGCTTCAAACTTGAGAAAATTTAGTAGAACAATGGACCGAACAATCCTATGTATGAAGACTGAACAAAGGGAAAGAGAAATAAACCTGAAACTATGATCTTGAGAGAAATCGAGCAAAACAAGGGATCGGATTGTCCTAACCCCCTGTTTCGGACAAATGGAAGGACAAATAAACCCGAAGCTATGAGCTTGAGAGAAATCAAGCAAAACAAGGGACCGGATTGTCCTAACCCCCTACTTCGGACAAATGGAAGAACAAATTCAGCAACGGCTAGTTTTTTAGAGTACAACCATATACAAGGACCGGTTGTCCGATGTCCATACTTCGGACAAATGGAAGGACAAATTTACCTGCATAGTAACGGCTAGTTTTGTGACCGTTGAAAAAGTGAATGGACCGGATTGTCCGAAGTATATGGACCGGATAAACCTAAGGACAATCCGAAGTACACCGCGTCAGCACCTCTTTCTTTCCAACGGCTAGTTTAAGTTTGGGGGCTATATAAGCCACCCCACCCGGCCATTTCAAAGGTGTTGGAGCCACCGAACTTGAGAGCAAGTGTGAGAGTTTATTCCAAGCATATCCATCACTCTAACCACCATATGAGAGCGTAGTGCACATCCAAACTAGGTTAGAGCTTAGAGAGAGTGAGCTTGCGATCTTTTCTTGTGTGTTGCTCCTGCGAGAGCAATTGGAGAAGCCTTGGCTGCGGTCAAACCACTTGTACTCGTTGCTAGACCCTCCTTCCTTAGTGTGGAGCGGCGGCGACAACTTGTGCGGGGACGAGTAGACCCTGCAAACTCTTTAGTGAAGAATCCGACGCCTTGTGACCGAGAGAAGGTGGCGGTGGTTAAGCCTTTGTGGCTTGGTGGCACTTAGCCTTTACTTGCCATGAGCCATTTGGTGGCAAGTGCAAGACGGTGATCGGGAGAGTCTTAGTGCTTGGCTCAGATATTGCCTTTGGTGGCGAGCCCATGAAAATAGCCATTTGTGGTGAACCACGTTAAATCTCTGCGTCTCTCCGGGAGTTTGTATCCCCTTGCCCTTATCTCTTTACTTACCGTATTTACGTTTCCGCATGTTTTTGCTTGTGTGCCTTTAGCTTTTCTAGTTAGGCTCTAGGTTGCAAGTCTTTTGGGTAAGTTAGAGAGCACATAGATAAACCTTAGGCTTAGCATGTGTAGGACGCGATAGGTTTAATTTATCTTTATGCACTAGATAGCTCTAGGTTTTAGTTGAGCGATTAGCGACCCAATTCACCCCTCTTCCTCTTGGGTCGGATACCCCGGCACATTTCTTTCAGCTATGTATATATAATCGAACATCATTTAGATTTTATACATTTTCCTCAAACGACATAGAGAGCTGATCATTTATACAGTTCACTTAAATACTCCGGTCACTAATAAATCAAGGGACATCATTTTTCTAATAGCATATGTTGGTAAAATTCTGAATTAATGGAACACATCTTGCCATGATGTACATCTAATGCACCCTCATATCCATGATATATAAATGTACATAGCTAAACATTTGTTGCAATATTTGGCACATGTATAAAAGGTACAGCATGAGGGAAGGTGTTTGTGATCTTCCTATGTTGATCGGTCCACCTTCATTTTCTCTTAGGAGTCAAATATGATACTGTTAAGAATCCTTTCCTGTTTCTTATTCTGTCAATTTTCCCCAATAATGAGTATGTTGTCTTTGATTCCAAGATAATTAATCTGAAGTCTACATGGAAGTTTATCTATTCTACAGGCTTATGCCAATTTGTCAACCACTTAGTTGCATATGGTGTATAATAATAGCATATGTAATCTGAAATGCTAAAAACCATCAAATTAATCAATTAAACGCTAAAGTGTGACTTACCAGTTCATCAGCAATTCAGCACGCATTTCATGTACATTATGGTTTTGTTAATTGACACCTGTAATCATGACTTCTTACTTATTTATTGTGCTCTTTTGTAGGACGTAGTTCTTGAAAATCTGAATATAAGAAGAGTTATATTTGGAATTTTTCCAACTTATCGGGATAGGTAAAGCTTATGCCCTTCCCTTTCCTCGTGCCAATCCATGGCATATTATTTGCACATTATTTGTGTTCCTTGGCTAAATGTGTGAGAAATATTATATGAAGAAAAAAAACTCATTTTGCATTATACTGGAATATTTGATTGCAAGACATCTCTGACAGACTCTCATTTGAATCTTGGAGAGCTGTGTATTTTGTGTATACATTTCTAGCATAAACATGCAACAGTAAGCCCAACATTTGGCTTGCTGATTATTATCTGGACTCCATCTGCAGAGTTTCATAGTTTACATGTCTTTCTATTATAATATGCTGTTATTGGCACTTTCATTTTTAGTTTTGTGTGCTAAATCTGACACAATCAATTCAATCATTTCAGCCCCTTGCCAGCTGCATTTGACCATATATTACAGGCACGTGATTTCTCTAACCCGAAACACAATGTACTCTGCATCTATTCTTACTCATGGGTGCCTTTGCACTTAGGTTGGTGATGCTAGTGGAGTACAATCACCTGTTTCATTTGGAGGTTTTGGAAGCTTGACTAGACATCTCGGTCGTTTATCTAATGGTTTGTCTATTGAATTTTCTTTGTCTTTAATTGTTACTGTTTGATCATAAAAAGATAGTATGTTCGCTCTAATTTTTAATGAAGTTCAGATTCATGCATACATGCTACAATTTTTTAAATAAAATGATGTCAACTGATATCCTGAGCTCATTTTATTGCTGATGAATGTTACATACTTTTGCTGGTATCTTATCCATTTGGTCTGTTATAATTTATCCTTTTTGTTCTTTTGGAGCTTAAGGTATATGTGAAGTGAAGCAATCCAAGGAGGTTTTCTGGATTCTCATAGTTTGCAGCTGCTGAACCCTTACATGGTTAGTCTACTCCATTTCCCCATCTTTGTAGTTTCACATAAGACCTTATTTATTCTCCTTTTGAGATTACAGCCAAATTTAAGTTCATCATGGTTGTTCCAACGGGCGATGTCAGTAAGGCCGCATGTCAATATTTCACCAACATTTATCAATGAGCTTCTCTTTGCTAATTTTCTGTCAATGTAAGTAAGTCGTGTTACATGAAAGATAAACCATTGTGTTAATTGCTTTATTTATTTTACAAATTTTGATTTTTTTTTTCAATATCAGAAACTTGGGGACCCAGTACTTCGGCCAATTGTCCAGGTTGCTACTTCGACATTGTATTGATGCTGCGGAATTTTACATTGTTATATCGATAAACAAATTTTGTCTTCCTTATGAAACTATGCATTTGTAGGATGTAATACAATTTGGACCTCTAGTGAAAACTTTGGGTGTTGTAATACTCACTCGGCCACAAATTTTGCCTTCCATATTTAAGCAGGTAGACTTTTGAGAAAAAAAACATTTTTCGTGTTCACATTTCAATTCATGCAAGCCATCTTGCCTTTATAAATCCTTTCATAAGGGGTAGCCTGGCACTTAAAGTTTATTAGCAATATTTTGCAGGTTGGACTGGGAGTTATCCTTGACTGGTCAGGCCACTTTCTAATGCTTGGTTACTACACTTTCCTTTCTACCTTCATCGATCCAGTGACAAGGTACAATTTATGTCATCTGTTTCTAATATCAAAATCAACGTTTTGCACCGTCTAACAGTCTGGTACGTTTGCTATTTTCACAACTACACAACATTTTGAAGGTCTTGGGTCGAATCCTTGCCTCCAAGGGACAAGTACCAATGGAGACGGTACCTTGAAGCATGGAGATATGGAGCCGGTTTAGATTATCGTCAAGGGGAATAAACAGCTTCATTTAAACCCCTTTAGAAAAAGAAGACGTGTATAGATAAATGCATGGGCACAGCTCTGTTAAGATAGAATCACTGATCCGTTTAGTTTCTTTGTGAGTGCATTTGATTGAATATCCAAACTTTTGGAATACCTCTGATCTGTTTTACTTAATTCTGCTTAACTGCTGAAGTAAATATGTATTGCCCATTCATTTCAAAAAATGCTGAATCGAGCTGAGGATTGTATGGTGTACCAGTGCAAGCGCAACAACAAACAAATATGCGTTTATCGAAAGAATTGCACGTGTAATTTGTATCACACCTATTCACCTTCAGATAAGGGATAACCACACCTATGGTCAGGAACACGTACAGGCATCATCAGATCGGTGTACGTACCTCTGATCGACGATATATATATATGACAACGACGTGCCAAGTTCTTCAGAAATGGAGACACAAAATCACTCTCAGACTATGTGCAGTAGGATGTGTAAATGCATTGCGTATCTACTATTCTAACTACCTTTCTCTCTATGAACAGTGTCGCTACAGTGTATAGTGTATAGACAATCCATTTATCCGATCCGCTGCACGTAATCTCAGAACGTACGGCGATCAGCATCAAATGCCGACGAGATCGTACCATCAGCATGGTACGGGTACCACCACTACGTACTCCTACGATGGACAAGTATCATCAGCACGCAGTAATGCAGCGCTAGACAGTAGACACTACAATCATTAGCCGCATGATGGCATGTCGCTTGGATACGCTACGCAGAGATCGGATACTACTATACACCATAGGAGTAAAGATTACCGGCCGGCACCGTAGGCTTAATTAGGGACACTATAGGTGGGCACGTGCAACGTTTTTTTGGAACCTTTTGGACTGAACGGATCGGACATGCTATAGATGTTAGATTTTCAGGGCCATCGATCCCCACCGTCCATAGAGTTTCCAAGGTCATAGTACAAATCAGGGCCGTATCCCCACATGCATGGTGTGAAATGAGCTCATTCCATCCGTGTGCGTCTTGCTTTTAGTAGGAACACGCGGCGGAGCTCAAAACAATTTATTTTGATATATTCAAACTGGTAAAATTAAATTGAGTTCGATACTAAATCAGATTGGTACCGAAAATGTTTTGCACTATCAAATGTGTTGTTTGGATATAAAGGAATTGCTACTAGAATTCAATTTTACCCAATACAGAGGTGCCAACCTTTGAATTGGGAGCAATACAAAGAGGTGGGTTCTGATTCCAACTCTAAATGCCACATGCAACCAAACAACATAGTCCATGAAACCATATTACAGACTCAAATATCTACATGGGGTGCTAGAGCATTGATATGGTATTCAATGACGCTATATAACTATAACATGTGCACTCCATATGAATAAATTATTCTAGATGAAAATGTCTATACTAAATGTGAGGAATCCGTTTTTTTCATAATGAACCTTGTATTATTAATATATCTTGCAATTCAATTCCATGTATATAAATATTAAAAGTAACATTTTGAAAAGAAAAATCAATTGAGGCCGCTAAAATAGCTACAAAGAATCGCATGAGTCGTCGAATGATGCAATGTCATAAAGATTAACCATGCACATCCTCATATTTAGGGATTCCAGAGGTTCGAAGGTCTCCTTAGTTTGATGCCAAAATTAGTCATGCCAAAATTTCATCTAGCCAATTTGAATTGTCAAAATTTTGACTTGGCTATTTGGACATTATTGAACTGAGCTGAAAATCTACTTGAAGCTAAACGGCTCCTTATGACAAGAAAAAGTACATTACTCGCAAGAGCAAAATACACCACCGGTCCTTAAACTTGTGTTGTTGTGTCACCCCGGTCCCTTGTCACCCCGGTCCCTAAACTCTCGAAGTGGTCATCCCAGTCCTAAACTATGTTTGGGTATCATTAGAGGTCCTAAACCGATCCTTAAACTTGCGTCGTTGTGTCACCGGATCCCTAAACTCCCAAAGTGATCATCCCGGTCTCTAAACAATGGTGGGAACAGCGTCATTGGCCGCACACGGGGGACGGCGTCGGCACATCGGGTGGCCGCGCATGGAGGGCGTCGGTAGTGGCGTCGGTAGCGGCGTCGGGGCAGCCATGCGTGTGGAGAGCATTGGCGGTGTTGCGTCGGGGCGGCCGCATGCGGGGACGGCGTTGCGTTGGGGTGGCCATGCCAAGCATTTCCTTGGGTGCTGAAATATAATGCAACCGCCAAGAAAATATTATAAAAACGTCAAGGGAAGTATTGGCTGTTTTAGCATATTTCTTTACAGTTTTTCAGCACTCAAGAAATTTTGAGATTATGGTAGTGGTTGCAGTTGTAAGTTGTAACAAGACTTGAACAACTGGGTTAAAGTTCTACTCCCTCCGTCCCGATAAACTAGTCGCGTTAGGAACCCGAGGAGTAAATAGCAGGTATGAGAATAGACCAATATGCCCTCCGCAGCTCTGGTCTCCCCGCTTGCTGTGAGAGGCTGAGTGGCTGCCGCTTGCTGGAGACAGACGATGGTGGCGGGCCCCATGAGGAAAGAGGGTGGGAGGCAAGCGCAGACGACTTGTATTCTGGGACATTTCGACAACGCGCAGACGACTAGTTTAATGGGACGGAGGGAGTAAGTTATTGGCTTTTCTTTTTAAAATGGCTTGTTTGGGTTATTTGTATTCTACCGCAAGCGGAAGACCGAATTTTCTAAAATAAATTCAAAGATTCAGATCCAAAAGAGCACCCAATATTTCTGGCTTCACATTTTTTGGGTTAACTCTTTCGTTGAGAACTAGTAGGTGGATAAACTCCACGGGAAAGAACCTAACGAACTACTCCTAATTACGCTGTGTTCGCTGGTGCATTCAGTTGGTGTGGATGGCTTCTGTTGGAATCTTGCACTTCTCGTGGCTATAGCTAGTTACTTTGCGTTCCTCTCCCAACTATCACTATTGTAGCTTGAAAGCGAATTCTTGGATACGCAATGATGCAGTTGCTAGACCTGTTCATACGACACATATATGTACATGCGTTATGCCCACGAGTCGTTTTTTTTTATTAAACAATTGTCATTCCTGCATAAAAAGAAGTCAATGCAACAATCAAATGCACTTTTCGAGTGTTTTTCCTAGGAAAGATATGTACATGTCTTTTCTAAAAAAACTTCAGGTAGCAAGGCCTCCTTTGAGAGGGCTTCTCCAAGCCCCGGCTTCAGCACGGGGAGCAACTAATTTGCGAGCGCTCGTGCCGCAGGAATCTAGCGAGCGATCAGCGAGCGCCCCACCTGCTCCTGCCTGAACCCATGTGCGGGCTCCCTGCGCGCCCAGGCCCCACCTACTCGCCCAAAAAGGCCACTCTGCGTGGAAACGCACTCCCCTGCGCCCGGGCCTTGCCTGCTCTCACCCAAGGCCACACCGCGCGCTCTCACTGCACCCGTGTTCCACATGCGGCCATCATAATTTGTTAGCGATCAATTGGACAAATGTATATCCTAAATTTATGCTAGCATAAATTATGTTAGCATATTTTTACCACAAAATTATGACAAAAGAAATTATATCCTAAATTTGTTTATAATGAGCATAAATTATGCTAACGTAATATCGTACTGTTATGATAAAAAAATAAATGAGCATAAATTTTGTTATCGTAAATTATGTAAGCACAATTTTATATCATACTGTTAGCATAAATTTCATAAAATATCATGATAAATTATGTTTACATAAAGTTACAGAATAAGTAATGGTTGCGTAAAAATTATCCTGATGAGTTATGCTTACATAAATTTATCGTGATAAGTTTATGCTTCCATAAAGTTATCCTGATAAGTGATAAATTATGTTTGCATAAAGTTATCGTGATAAGTTATGGCTGCGTGAAGTTATCCCGATAAATTATATTTGCATAAAGTTATGTTTCTATAAAATTATCTTCGTAAAATTAAGTTTCCGTAAAATATCGTGATAAGTTATGTTTAAATGAAGTTATCATGATAAATTTTGCTTCTTTAAAGTTATCCTGATCAGTTATGTTTCCATAATATTATCCAAAGAAAAGAGAAAAAACAAAAAGAGAAAAAAAACATGAGAAAAGAGTAAACAAAAATAGAAAAAAAGAAAAAAAAAGTCACGTGGGACTTCCACTCCTCACGGCCGCAGACGCAAATCCATCCCCCCTACGCGTAGCCCTGTGCCACCCTGGGCCCCACCTTGCTCCCGTCCCCGCACGCGCAGCCGCGCGCTGTGCCCAACCATCGCTCGTTGAATTTGAGATTGGTGAGCGGTCATCAAATGCACATTGCGTTCAGCACGTAACACGAAGGAGCAAGAGAAATCACTCTCCAACGGCTCTGTCCTGCCACTATTGGCTCTCTCTCTCACTGACAGAGCGCGCAAAGACGGAGCCGTATGGAGCCGCGTAGAGCCCCTCCCTCAGGTCGGCAGCCAAAGGGGCCTAATAGAGATTAGATGATATATATCACGCATGTTGCTGTGACAATTTGAAGTCTGGATGGTGGCAAGTTTGCATCCATGAGCATTACTAGCAACAAGAAATCGATAGAACACACCAATTGAGGTTCTCATACGTGGACGGTGATACTCTTTGTGACTTTAGTGGGCTTCACGAAATTGCAGAGAAATTTGATAATGGCGACCATTATTTTGATATACTACATTGATCTGTTTACTGACCTGGTTGACTTTTTTTACACAATTGTAGTCACTCTTTATTATTCAAAAAGTTTCATAGTTATCTTCTGATTTATTTTAGCACTAAAAATAGTTTGAGTATGAATTGTATTTTTACATTTTTTTACTACATTTTTTAAATAATTGCTGATGAAAGTTATAGAAGCAATCAACACTATTGCACGTTTTTATATTTATGAACGTAGGGGGTGGAAGATTAGGTATTTAGTGTAAGCAGTTGTAATGCAATGATGATGATAGATTATATGAACCGGATCAATCGGCGACATGTCAGTGGTTGGTGAGATTGTGATGCCATGCATGTATCAGCTGCTTGGTTCCTAAACACATCCGACATCACGATTATGGGTGGACAATTGGACATCATCAGGGCAGCTAGATTATGGGTTGACAAGGACACGTGCAAGATCGATGTCGATGTACCATGTATGGGACCTGTTAACCATAATTGGGGACTTGGGGTTGTAGCCGGTCGTCAAAAATAATAATTGGAGTTCTAATTGAGGTAGCTTGAAGGGACAACCATGTGTCACCTAGTTAGTGTCTAGTTTATCAGCTTCAAGATCACACATAGGTAGCTAGGACCATCAATCATGCATTATTCACTACCACAAAAACAACCTTTTACAACCGGGCTCAAACCCATTTAATCACAGGTTTGGTACTATAAGTAAGCATCTGTAAGCTGCGGCAATTGGATCAAAAACGGAGAGTGAACCTTATTAAAAATAAAATAAAAGAAGCAGTTGCGGATGAGTTAAGTGAGAAAAAAAGAAGATGTATTCCATTTCCCTATTTCAAAAACTCAAAACTATTTTTAGCTTATGAAAATATCAAAGCTGAAAACGAAATTGATAATTTTGAAAGACATCAGGCGAATATTAATTTATTAATGTTACGAACAAATGTAAAAATGTATTACTAAAATATCAAGCTAGATGGATGAAGATGCTCCCTCCGTTTTCTTATTTGACACTTCTTAGTTAAAAATAACTAGCCAGCAGTAATATTCAAGAACGGAGGTAGTATAACTCTAGTCAGCGATAATATTCAAGAATTGAGGTAGTATAACTTTATTAATATAGAATTATTGTATTTGCTTATAAAAATATTAATATGAAGAAATAAATATAGAAAGCGTTTTAGCTTACTATCGGGCAAAAGTTATAATCACAGTCATGATTATGAAACAAATTAAAAACAATTTCATATGGAAATACCTAGTTACTATTTTAATAGAAAATCAAGCTAGCTAGATAAAACTGACATTATCGATAATATAATTATTTAAAATTTATGCATGTCCAATTCCCATCCTAGGATGAGGAAGAGTGTGTGGGCGTGGCTAGTAGATGATATTGGAGTGCTAGGCAATTGGAGCCGCAAGCCGCCGAAGGAGAAAGGACCAAGGTATTGGAGTGCTAAGCATTTAGTGGCGATGAAGAACCGGCGCAGTGGTACGTACCGTCGACATGACAGCATGCTAGAAGAGGGGTGTTTCGATCCGGAAGCTAAAATTTACCCTACGTCACATCAAGTAGTTAGAGGCTAATTAAAAATATTAAATGTGATTTAAATAGAAAACTAATTAGAAGGACTAACGACGAGACGAATTTATTAAGCTTAACTAATCCATGATTAATGAATTATTACTGCAGCATCACATTTATTAATCGTAGATTAATTAGGTTTAATAAATTTGTCTCGCTGATTGGTCCTTACACTATACTGTCTATCAACCTGTGCTTTCGCACGGGTTAGAATCTTAAATGTATTATGTGTTACAATACAACATATATAGATCTATTTTTATACTTAGTTTTTATAATAGTATATCTTGCTACTTTATATGCATACTTAATTGATTTAGATAATCTTTGATCGATCGCAAAAGTAGGTGATTTTAATATAAATCTGAGGGGTTATTTTTATTATACTACCAGTCATAATAATTAAGGTGAATAATTTAAATATAAATTAGAGGGGTTATTTGGTATTATCCATCATAATAGCAAATATGTGAATAATTATGTATAAATTTAGTATGTTTTCATAGTTTCTTTCATAATGGCAGAGTAGATAAATAATATGTAGTTTTAGAGGTTATTTAATATTGTTTTCAAAATGGCAAAGGTGGATGATTACTTAGATACCAGATCTAATGGCTATTAAGATTTTAACCTGTTTTTTTATTGTTGTGAGAATTTTTATGATTTTATTTTGTTCTAGTGCATCTTATGAAGATTGACGTGAAAACTTCAAAAGGAATCTACAATTTAGTAATATTAAGATTAGGCAAAAAAAATATATGTTTCGTGAAAAGGTTTCTTAGCATCTTTAATGAAAAAAAAGGACAAAAATTGAAGGTAATTTTAAAAATGGGAAAAACCTAAAAGAAGAAGACATTTGCTTTCGTTGAGAATTAAACTCAAGAGCTTTCATAATGGCAGAGACGGGTAATTATTTAGAAAACAATATATATAATGGCTATCAATATTCCAATCTATCAATTAATGGTCGGATGTTTCTGATTATTGTGGGAATTTCTAATATTTATCTTTTTTTCTAGCGCGTTTTGAAAGTTGTGCTTCTTTTAGAACCTTCAATTAGTAATAGGAAAATAAAATTAATACTTTTAATTAGCGTCTAAACATTAGACGTGAAGGGGCTAAATTTTAGGCAGCAAATCCAAACGGAGTCTATAAGCACTGCAAGTACCATCAACGATAAATAATGCCGCTATACGTACACTACGATCATTGTGATGACATGATACGCTGAGAGAACGAACAAGGGCAATTCGGCATGCAACGATTCACCTAGGATAAAATATGCAAAAAAACAGAAGAATAAAAAAAACAAATGAAAGAGATATAAAAAAATCTTAAGTTAACGATAATGCACCGTCCCACGTGTGGATGCTCGTGCCATTTACTCATTTTTCAGCTCTCTAAGCGTGCACGTTCATTGAGGTACAACTACATAACTCATGCACACACATGTACGGATGTACACTTAATATTAGTTCTATAAATACATGCACAAACCCTTATGAGATAACCGATTTTAAGATTGACAAATTTATCAAATACTATTTGCTTTCGAGTTTCGATGAATATATCACCAACCGCGCGCGCTAAGGAATATAATACTCACCTTTAATCCTAGAATGAATTAAACAAATTCAAGTACCCATGATAATCGTAGAAGTAGAACTCAATAACTTCAACTATAGGTACGGTGGACTGATTTTACCACACATCCAACTCAACCAATCAATATGTTCAGTTTGCTCACTGTTAATTTAATAATACGTAATGCAAATTGAGAGGATAACACAGCGGCAGTCGCGGTATGCCATATGCATGTATCAGCGTATATCTCGCAAGATCGAATTGTGCTCTCATGATTAAGCCGCAACCCGTCCGAGGTTAATGTACTGTAAAAAAAAAACGTCCAGGGTTCTGCTCATGATTGCGCATGCTGTCGACCGATCTCAAACGGACGCGGTCGACCTGCGGTCCTGCCCATATTTTATCTGCAGAAGGCATCTTGCAGGCGTGACCCCACAAGCGACCAGCCACGTGTAGATACAACGAAAATAAAAATAATTCCCCTTGCGGTGGAAAACCCGACAGAAAAATACAAAATACCGATAGAAGAAATGAAAACTTTGCTTTTTCTTGGCAGTGTGCCAACAGGAAAATACTAACGGGCCGACTAACTCGACAGAGAAACAACATTTTAAATGTGGGTGTTCACTCACAGGGAATCGTAAAATATTATTTTTCTCTATTTTTTTCCACTCACAGAGAAAATTTTGGTCGGTGGTATCTGATTTATTTTTTTCCCCATAAAAAAGACTCTCACCAAGGGAAATTATTTTGTACCGGTAGAGGAATCTGTTTCAACCATCAAAATAATCATTATGCATTGCTGCAATGGACAGGACAGGGATATTTAGCTGCAGCAGAATTTGGCTCAAATTATATACAAATGTCACTTTAGTTTGCATCCAACATATATATCACGCCAGGTGAATATAATTCTCAGTTTATCAGTCTAAATTAAAGAAATGTATATGTACCTGTAATATTTAACAAATCAAGCCATCAACATATATGATTCTCAGTAATAATGCAAAGCAAATGTACTTACATAATTCCTGAACATGTTGCGGTGAGATAAGACTTTACTATCCGGTGTGACGTTACTTACAAGAGCAAACACGAACCGTCGTCGGCTGCACCGCACGCGATGGAGAAATAAACAGCCAACAAAACCCACGCTTAATTAAACTCAAATTAACGTAGGCTAGTAGTAGTAGTGTAGTAGCAGTAGGGATCCCTCCTGCATGCTGGCTACCGAATCAAAAAGACACTCTGATGCGTGCTGGAGTAATCTTACGATAGATGATCAAGCGTACGCAAAAGGGCAGCAGATCATGCGTTTGTTCGTCACGTCAACCGCCGCTAATCCGGTGGTTGTTGGTCGCCACTACAGCGAACAACGCACTATGCATAAACTGCTGCTAGCATAATTAACATTAATTTTTGGAACCCGCTGTGTCTCTTCCAAATTAAAAAAAAAGCAGGATACGGTAAATCTCAATTTAGTGTATCTTGGTATTCTTTTTATTTGGAAGACACAACGGGTTTTTAGTTTGCAAACACATGGTTTACCGTTACCTTTCTTCGTTAAAAACTCATTTCCCTTCGGAATTGAGGGTGATTGATGGGAATTGAGAAGAAAAATGAATTAATTTTTTTCGCAATCCCCTACCATTCAAATCGGTAATGGTTGATTCAAACGAACCCTTAATTCATCTCTGACTTTGAAAAGCATAAACTCAAATATTTTAATTTTCTTTAATTCGTGCCAGGACAACACAGTATCAGAGACACGTACAAGCATGAAGCATCATCATTCATCAGATCGGTGCACGTATCTCTGATGATCGATGATATATGACAATGACGTGTCAAGTTCTTCAGAAATGGAGACACAAAATCGCTCTCAGCACGTACGGCGATCAGCATCAGATGACGGACGAGATCGTACCATCAGCAAGGTACCACCACACCGTACTCCTACGATGGACACGTACCGTTATCAGCACGCAATAATGCAGCGCTAGACAGTACTCCTATATAGACACCACAATCATTAGCCGTATAATGGCGTGTCGCCTGGATACGCTACACAGAGATAGTATACTATTACATGGTAGGAGTACAGATTACCGGCCGGCACCGTCGGCTTAATTAGGTGCACTGTAGGTCCGCATGTGCAATGTTTTTGGAAACTTTTGGACTGAATATGATGGACGTGCTGTAGATTTCCGGGGCCATCGATCCCCACCGTCCATAGAGTTTCCAAGGCCATAGTACGAACTACGAAGCTAAGCTAGGGTCATATCCCCATATTTATGCATGGTGCGAAAACTGTGAAATGAGCGCATTCATTTGTGTGCATCTTGCTTTTATTAGTATAGGAACACACGGCGGAGCTCAAAACAAACCATTTTGTTTGTTTCTACTAGTATGAGCTTCCGAATTTGAGCGGTACTATATCTCGAAAATTTATTAGAGTCGGACGTAGATATATTGAAACAAGTGGTCTTGAGTTAGACTCAATACCAAATCAATCCTGTACTAGAAATGTTTCGCACTTCCAAATATATTTAGTTATAAAGAAATCGCTAACTGGGATCCAATTCTATCCAACACGCAGAGGTGCCACGTTCTGAATTGGTTTTGACAACTTTTAGTTACTGATTCCAACTCTGAATTCCATACATAGGTAACTGAACAACAGAAATCAGGGCCCGTTTGGTAGAGCTATGCTCCCTAATTCTTCAGCTCTGGGAGCTGATTTTTTGGCGGAGTGATTCTGAGCATGGATTTAAATAGCGCGCTGTAGCGCCGCTATAGCACCGCTATAGCGTTTTGAGGGACATCACGCTACGCTATCGTCATTTTTACCGCTATTTGCGCTACAGCCAGTTTAGCGCACTTTAGCGACGCTAAATGGCTTAGCGTAACGGTGTAAATAGCGGCGCTATTTCCATTTTTCTCGATGGGCCAAAATCTGAGCCATTCAGCCCACGTAGCCCACTAAAAACCCTGGGATGCTTCCTTATGCATCGATCTAGTGGCATTTAGTATTCAATGTGATGCACTTATGTTCTATATTTTGTGCTTGTGGTATTATCAACTTGTAATGGAACTTAAGTTGTCATCTATTCTCTTTAATTTTGCTTATGTTTATTGCTGATTTTCTTTTTTTTGTTAAAAACGCTATTGGGTATAGTGCCGCTGTAGCGCCGTAGCGTCTGGAAAAATGATGCCGTTATTTGCCATAGCGCGCTATTTTAAACCATAATTCTGAGTGATTCTTTGGTGGGAGTGAATCAGTCTGATGAATTGCGTTTGGCTGTCCGGAGTCAGAATGAATCTCACTTCACACCGTTAGAAAAATTGTTTGTGGGCCCCGTGCGTCACAGTCTAACCCTCCATGGTTTCCCTTGTCCGCAGACAGACGTCCACCACCACCGCGCCCCGCCTCTCGCCTCGCCGGCCCTCACCACCTCCTCGGCGCGGCTCCTTGCACCCCGCCTCGCCGGTCCGCCGCCTCCCTCCCCGCTTTACGCCGCGGGCCGGAGCCCTCTCCCTCCCCGTGACCCCGCCTCCTCATCCTCCTCCTTCTCCGCCAGCGGGATCTGCCCGAGAGCCGTGGCCGCCGGATTCGCCGCCGTCACAGTCGCCTCCTCCACGACGGGCGCCATCTCCTCCGTCATGGGATTCGCCGTTTCCTCCTCCACGATGGGCACCATCTCCTCAACTATGGGATTCGCTGCCGCCACTGCATGGTCGCCTCCTCCCTCGATCCGGTGTCGGGGTGGGCGGCGGGGGTGCGGCGTAGACGGGTGGCGCGTCGGCCCGAACGGAAGGTGGGGGAGCAGACGGAGGAGCCGAGAGGAGCAGGTATTTCTGGCTCCCTCGCGGACAAAGGAACGGCGGAGCGATTCTGTGTGATTCCCGGGCGGAGCGATTCGCATTTTTCGCTGTTTGGCAACCGGTGACATATTCGCTCCACGGAATCGTGGAGTGGAGCGCTGCCAAACGCCCCCTCAGTAAACCAGATTTCAGACTGCAATATCTACGTCAAAACAGGGCGCTAGGGCATTGATATGGTATTCAATGACACTCTTAACCATAACATGCTACTAAATGCTAGGAAAAAGTTTTTTTTTTCAAGAGTAATGAACCTGCTAGTAGCATTAATATTCCATCTACATACAACTAAGATAATAAGAGCCAAATTCTGCCTGAAATCCAAACGGCTCTTTGCGACGAGAGAAAGATATTGATATTAATATTATCCACAACCGTTGAGGCAGCGCCAAAACGTTTTCTTTCCCCCTTTTTTTCTTTTTTAAAAAAAATACTAGTCTGGTATACGCAGGACGAGCGGGGACGAGTTCATTCACCCTCGGGAAGTGTGCCTTGTCCGCACGCCTGCGTCTCTGCACAGTGGGCCCAGGCAGCGCTCCGTTGCGTCGCCACGCTCGGCCGTCCGGGGCGCGTGGCGACCGACGCGACCGTCACGGACGGCAACGGCCGCCTGGAACCGACCGCGCAACCCCCGGCGGGGAGGGCGCGGGCCCCGCACGGCACATGCGCCGAGGCAGCACGAGGCCAGGAGGAGGAGGGGAAAAAGGGCCGCTGCGCTGCCTGCGTGCGCGCTGGGGCTGGGGGCAGGACAAGCCTCCCTCTTCCAACTCTTAAACAAACAAGCAAAAAAAAGAAAAAACAAAAACAAAGGATTGCTATTATCAGTACGAAATCATCCTCATCAAAAGAAATCCGGATAATCAAGAACCCCCCCCCCCTAATACATCCACCGTCGCTGAAGCCTCGCAATCAGGCGCCAAAGCAGGAATCTTTTTGACGGCAAGATGCTAATGCTAAATGGAGCGGCGGTGGTTTGCAATCACCTCACCTGCTCGCCCGTCTGTTCCGTTCGCCCCCCCTCTCCCTCCAGCAATGCACTACTGCTAGCAGACTTGAACCACCCACCACCAGCCTGCTTCTGCTCCTCCTGTGCTCGATTGCAATCGAGGTTGCAGAGAGGGAGAGGGAGGAGGGATTGGAGGGGACCAACCGAGAGGCAGAGGAGGAGGAGGAGAGCGGAAGAGGTTCCGGCTGTCGATTTTGAGCCCACCCGCGCGGGAAAGGAAAGGAAAGGCAGCGAGAGCGGTGATCAGAGGGGGAAGGGCTACTGCCTCGGCGAGGAGGTTCGCGCCGCCTGGTATCCCGACGGTATCTACAGTAGTACATGTAGTATTTCTTATTTTCTTTCTATACAGTGCTGTGTTTCTTCTTTTTGAGAGAAGAGGAAAGAAAAGAGGGCGGCTTTGGATGCTCAGCATTGACCAAGATCACGAGAGAGATGCATCCATACAATCTACAGTGTCTAAATAGTATTTTTTTTCGTTTCATGTACATATACAATGTGTAAACAGTATTTTTGCTCGATATGCGCTGTCCGGTGGCCTCGGTGTTAGCGTCCTGCACTTCCTATGCGCTTGGCCGGGTGCGTTGATTCATTTCATTCATTCGGCTCGAGGCCCGAGACAGCATTCGAGGAGCGCAGGAGGGAGGAGATCCGAGTGCCGCTGTGCGTGTACTAGTGCTTGGGTAGGCCTCCATCTCCTCCATCTTTCGCCTGCCTTTTCCCTCCCAGCTCCGCCCCCCTCTCCCCACCCGTGCTCTGCTCCTTCCTGCGCGCTTGTCCGCTTTGCTTGTTCCCCTCCTCCTCTCCCTCCCCGCGTCCACTGGCATCCCATCCCATCCCATCCCACACCTCAGACCTCACCTGCGCCGCGCTGTCCTCCCTCCTCCCGACCTAGTAAAGCGGAGGTAGAGAGGGCGCGAGATCGATCTCTCTCTCTCTCACGCAGGCCGCCCGTGTTCTTGTGACTGCCGCGCGGCATGGCGTTCTCCGTGCACCGGCTTTAACTCGTCCAGGTATCAATGCCGTCATTCACTCGCCTTCTACTCCCCCTCGTCCTCCCTCCCTCCCTCCCTCCTTGCTTCCTTGGAGTGTGCTGCTGCTGCTACTAGGAGGAGCACTTGCTAGTGGTGCTGCGTGCGCCTCCGTGGAGTTTCCTCGGGCGCCGCCGCTCGCGCTCGCGCTCGCGCTTGGGTTTCTCCGCTGAGGGCAGATTGGTGTGGGCTCGCCGCCGGTGGAAGAGGGGATTGGGCCGGCGGCGGATTAGGTGACTGCCGAGGGCGACTTCACCTTGATTCAACCTCTGCCGCGTGCTTATGAATAATCCTTCTTTTCGTTGCGCCTCCGATTTCGCCGCCGACGCTCCTCGTCGGTTGGGGAACGGGGAGTAGTCGGCGGTGGCGGCCACAACAAAGTTCTCCTTTTCTTTTTTTTTTCAGTTTCCTTCCTAACTGGTGTTTTCGAAGGGACAAACCTGTGTCGTAGTAGTAGTACTCCGACGCTCTCTGCGACTATTTTTCGTAACTCTTCTATTGCTACTTGAATTGCTCTGGGCGTACGAAAAGAATTAATCTTTTCAGTACTCTATCTACTCCTCCTCTCCAACAACGCTCGCAGATTGTGTTTTAAACTCCTTTTGGCGTTCTTCGTTGCTACACCTATATAACAGAGGGAGGTCGCTGGGTGCTCCATCGATTTCTGGTCCTCGCCGACCTCTGCCCGTTGCGTTCTGCTCGGGGAGCGTCGCCGGCTCTTCCTGAGATTCTACTCCACCGCGGTCGGGTTTCGTGTGGGTGGTGAGACCTGTTGTGTTGTGTGGCGCCTCAAAGTACCCCCAACTTGCGCTAAAGAAAAGGGTCCTCCGGTAGTTTGCTGCACATGTCGACGGGGACTAATGCTGCCCTTCCTTTTTTTTTTTTCCTTGCCTTGTTGGATCATCCTAGGCGAGGTGTCCCTTTCTATCTCAACAGATGTGAGATGTGTGGAGCACGCATATGGTTTTCCGTTTGGCGGGATTCTATCAGGACAGTGGATTCTGGGCGCTAATGTTCTTAATCGGGGGAAATACTAGTCTGATAGGGAGAGATCAGCTGCTCTCTGCCTTTGGACTCCCGTGCCGCGAACATCAGTTCCAACAGTCTCTGCCTTTTTAACAGCTTGTTTAATAGGTGTTGTTGTTGCAAGTTAGACCTGCTGCATCTTTCGCGATTTTGTTTACCATTCTCTAGTGAAGTGATAGTTTACAGTAACGCGCTGTTTGATTCGTGCTAGTAGTGATCAGGTTGTCTACTTTATGGTGCACAGCTGTCTCTCCAGTGCCGGTGTTGATCTCTGAAACCTGCACATGGTGGTAGCCCCCAAAGAGGCAGAAAGCAGAAGAACCGCTTTTGATCTTTCGGGTGGTTCATGGTCATGGATCGGGCGGGTTGGCTCTGGAGGCGCAAGTCGTCGGATAAGAGCCCCGGGGGTAGCGACAGCTCCGTGTCTGTGTCGTCACATTCCGAGCAGTGCTCTGACGATCAGGTTCAGCACCATGCCTTGAATTTGTATATCCTGTAGAAATTTCCATTTGAGTACTCTTTTCATTTCATCATCAGGCCAGTTAGATTGCACGCACCTATTAGTTTCTACTTATGATTACTGTATTCTAGTTGATTTTGAATTTTGCCCAGGAACAATATTTGTTTACAGGCAGAATCCAAATTTGAATTCTACTTATGATGCTAGAAATCACCGATAGTTGTCTGTTAGCTGAATTAACTCAAGTGGGACTGTGTAGTTTAAGTAAACTTCATCTGCTGCTACCATTCACCCTGATGTCTGGTTGATTGATACACTGCTTAGTCAAGCCCTATTTTTTTTTTTTCTAACTATAAGACATTCATATTTGGTTAAGTGAGAAGCTACTGCGTCTTTTTTCCTAATGTTTTTTTCTACGTTTTCCCAATATATAAGAAATGGACACACTTGAGGGATCGGTGAAGGTTTTGCTCAATCTTGATTTTAGCCTATTACCTCTCCAGATTTAAAAGCTAGACACAGTTTGAATGCTGCAACAGTTTATTCCATGAAAACAGTTGGCCTACTTTACTCATTTTAAAACATGAGGTTTGAGTCCCATCTTGAAAAACGGTTCGCCGTGCAGGGTCAATCTCCTGAAGCCTCAAGAAGTAAATTTGATTACAGCCAAGAAAGTGGAGCTGCAAGATCCTTGAATGGCAAGCTAGCAGCAGGGTTGGATTTAAATGATTCTAATCCAGAGCGTGGTCAATCAGGAGAACTGCATGTGTCCTCCAATATCAGAGATGAAGAGATCAAGGAGTCCATGAAGAGTTTGAAGGACAAACTTTCTGCTGCGCTTTTGACTATCAGAGCTAAAGAGGACTTGGTGAAGCAGCATACTAAAGTCACAGAAGAGGCTGTTGCAGGTAACTTCTGCTCCCTAGTGAATTCACTGGGAGTGAATAAAGTATTTTGCTTTTAGAATTGCATCTGTAAAGTCACTGTGTGACAGCATTTCAGTTCATTTAATTTTGGTAGTACTGAATGGCATTCTTAAATCTGTATGTGCGAGAAATCTGATTTCATCTTTCTATGTAGCTGTTCTTCTCTTAATCATGTTTCTGAAACTTCTTTTGTAGGTTGGGAACAAGCTGAAGCTGAAGTTACTGCTCTGAAGGGGCTACTCGAAGCTTCTTGTCAGAAGAATGCTTCTCTCCAGGATCAAGTCAGCCACCTAGACGAGGCCCTCAAGGAATGTGTCAGGCAACTGCGGCTGGCGAGGGAAGAACAAGAGGACAAAATCCGTGAAATAGTTTCCAAGAAGTCTCAGGTGCCACAATCTGAAAACACTGAACTCCTAAACCATATCACAGAGCTAAAGCAGCGTCTGGAAGTGACCAGATCAGAAGCATCATCTTCCATGCTATTACAGCATGACCTACAAGAAAAGCTTCAGGCAATTGACAGAGAGAATTTAGACCTTAAGGCCAAGCTTCAGGCAATTGAGAAAGAGAACATGGATCTTAAGGCAAAGCTTCTTGTGCAGTCCAAGGATCTGAAGATACTAATGTTGGAAAGAGACCTGAGCAACCAAGCAGCAGAGACAGCAAGTAAACAGCACTTGGAAAGTGTCAAAAAGATTGCAAGGGTTGAGGCAGAATGCCGCAGGTTACAGCATCTAACTCGGAAACCAACACTGATAAATGATTCTAGACCTACGCAAAACAATGGCTGCATGGAATCACTGACTGACAGCCAGTCTGACCATGGGGAGCATATGGTTGTGGTTGATAATGATCTGCAAAATTCTGACTCATGGGCATCAGCTTTGATGGCTGAGCTTGATCAGTTCAAGAACGGCAAGGATGGTTCAAGAAATCTTGTGAACAATCCTGTTGAGATTGACATAATGGATGATTTCCTTGAGATGGAAAGGTTAGCTGCATTGCCTGAATCAGACCGCACGAGCTCTAGTTTTGAAATGGAAACAGATTCTGACAAGGCTATGGCAAGTAGCAGCTCCTTGAAAGTTGAAAATGAAGAATTGCAAAACCATATCGCAGATTTGCAGGAAAAGTTTGAAGCAATTTCAAGTGAGAAAACAGAGCTTGAGATGGCACTTATGGAGGTTAGAAATCAGCTTGACATGTCCTGCGATGCGCTAGTGGCAGCAAAGAACAGGCTGGTCGAAATGCAAATGCAGCTGGAGTCAGCAAATAACTCCAAACTTGCTGCGTTGGAAGATGTGGAGCGTTTGAACTCCGAGAGGAAGGCTTTGGAGGTGCAGTTGGAGTCCAAGTCTGTAGAAGCTGAGGAGCTACTTATGGCTGTAACTTCACTGGAGGAAAACGCAGGGCAGAAAGAGCTGGAGTCGCAGTTAGAATTGATGTCAGCACAAGCCACAGAGCTTCGCCTGACTGTGGCATCATTGGAAGAGAAAGTTCAGGCTGAGAGGGATCTTTCAATGCAGCAAAAAGAAAGTGCAGAAGCCATGTTGAATGCTAAAGAAGAACTGGAAGCACAGCTGTGTTCGGCAAATACTGAAATGGGGAAACTGCGTGAAATTATCAAATCCCTAGAGAATGAGGTCAAAAAGGAAAAGGCACTGCATGAAGAACTAACAGCACAGTTACAGGTGCAGATTGAAGCAGCTGCTCAAGTTAAAGAATCATTGGAGGCCCAGCTATGTTCAGCAAATACTGAAGCAGTGAAGCTGCGAGATATTGTCAGAGCACTTGAGGATGAGGTACAAAAAGAGAAGGCATTGCATGAAGAGCTTTCAGCACAAATAGAGGGGAAAACTGAAGCAGCAAGAACTGCCAAGGCTGTTAAAGAGTCCTTGGAGGCACAACTGTGTTCAGCAAACGCTGAAATACAGAAACTGGAAGAGATCACCAAAGCACTAGAGGGCGAGTTAGAAAAGGAGAAGACGCTTCATGAGGAACTCTCAGCACAGTTAGATATGAAGATAGAAGCAGAGAGAACTCGTTCTGTGGAGTCTGCTAAAGAATCGTTAGAGGAACAGCTCCAGTTAGTGAACTTGGAAGCTGCAAAACTACGTGACATGGTGACTGCACTTGAGCACGATATGGAAAAGGAGAAGGTATTTTCTGCAGAGCTCCAGATGCAGCTAGAGGCTCTAGAGTCTGTAAAAAAGGTTTTGGAGTCAGAGGCAGAGTCCGCACTTCAGGATGCCAGAAATCTCAACCAGAAGGTGGAGGCATTGGAAGCAAAACTCGAGGAGCAGACATTGTCAGCTAAAGAATTTACTACAAAGGAAGAGGCTTTGCACTCAGAGAGGATGGCAATGGAGCTTAAACTTAAAACAGCAGACAGGGAACTCATAAAACTGACGAACAAGGTGAGTTTGCTCCATAGGGAAATCGAGCAGGAGAGATTGCTGTCAGAAGAGTATGAACTGAAATGCCAAAAGCTGGAGGCTCAGATCTCAAGAGATAGTCGGGATGCAAAGCTCTGGCGGCTTGCAAATTCAAATGGAGATCTGAAGGTTAAGAAGGTAAATTTATCCTACTTTTCCCCTTTTAACACCTGTGCCTGGTATGGTAGTCCGTAGTATTTAAGCATATCATTTCAGAGGTCAAATAACTATATTAAGATTATTAGCATCTGAATCCAAATTGTCATTTGTTGTAGGAGAAGGAGCTTGCGAACGCAGCTGGGAAGCTCGCAGAGTGCCAGAAGACGATTGCTTCTCTGGAGCATCAACTGAAATCACTGACAGACCTTGACAGTGTGGTGCTGGAGCCTGAAAGTCCTGAACCCAGCAGGGACATGCCATTGCCACTGGACTTCAGAAATGACGATGCTGAATTCACGCTGTTTGCAGATGACTTATATGACTTTGGCCTTCCAAACAACAACACAAGCTTCTTTTCTCCACTCCCTTCAATCAAGCCCTCGTCCCCACCCTCAGAGATGTCAGTGTTTGCGGGAGGCCTGTCGACTCTTAGCAGTTACAGGAATAAAAGAGCAAGTAGGAGGTGATGAAAGGTTGCCCAAATGCCATACTAACAAACAGCACATGGATGCCGCCATATTTAGGTAGATCAATGTACATTCACAGAAGCTGATTGTTATAATCGTGTGCTGAATTCCATCAATTCCAGCAAGCTCAGTTTTTACAGCCTGCTTGATGAGATCTCACTGTATCAGCTATGGCGGTGGTTTTCTGCAAAATATAAACCCAGTATGTGTGTGTGTGTTTTTCCAGTTGCAGGGAAGTGTAGGGGAAGTACAAATTCATTGTTCATCTGATTTTAGTATGTATTGCTGTTCAAATTAATTTTGTTTGTAGCTGTGAATTGCGAGTATTGTGTCGAAATTCCATTTGGAAGCCATGGAAAAGCCATGTGTGTGTGTGTGTTTATGAAGTATGGGCGTATGGCGGTTCATCCAGACTCCTGACACTTTCTAGGTAGCCAAAAGGCGCCTGGTGAAGCATGGCCCGATTAGAACAGGCTTGGCACCGCATTGGCCTGGCTAAGGAAACAGGCCATATAAGTTGTAGAGGGCCTTAAAACCTGAGATCATTTTTTTGTGTGTGTTTTCGGTTTTCCTTGGTTGCTGATTGATGACGCAATCAATAGGATGCAGACGCTGATGGGCACAGATCACAAACCGGCTCTAGAAGACTATAAAGAATAAGGTCGACAGCAAGTAATGTAGTAATCATTTTTTCCAATTACATTTTGGTTTGATTTTAAATTACTAGCCATATCCTTAGCTTCCTGTTGATACGTAGAACGGTTCAAACAGAGTCTATATATGATATGGCCATATGTTTTTATGTGGCAAGTTGTCCCAAATCATACAAAGGCAAATCCAAGAAATATGGAGTATTATGCAATGATATATCGCAGAATCAAACCACGCTTTATATATATGAAGTTGGTTTTGTCACACTGGAAAAAGAAGAAACAAATAAATTTGTGTTTTCTTATCATAAAAGTTATGTAAAGTACAATTTTCATGAAATTAATTATTACAACATGATTTTTATTGCAGGATTTGGTCAGGTTTTGTGTTTCTAGAGTATGAGCTCTACAATATGCAGTGATTGATGTATTCATATCCTACAGGCTCTATCAAAGTGGCTGTACAAAAACAGATTGTTTACGGCTTCCGTGGTAATGTGGAACCAACGTCCATTTCCGAGGAACATGCATTCGTCAATATGGCCTGATGGCTAGGGTACATGCTCTACAGCCCCTGTGATAATTACCATCTTCTGGAGGTGGATTGGTGAACTAATGTTAGAATTTGTCTTGGTTTATTCTAAACTGAATCATTGATATTATGATTAATTCATTAAGTCTAAACATTTTTATATGGCAAAGCATTGACATATACCTATTATGTTAAATTTGGTTGCCTTCTATGGCAATGTACGACCTAGTTTCTCCATATAACCACACTATACATCGCGCTTATTCCAAGATCCACTCTATCTATAAATCATGCACTTGTTCAGCCGTGATCCTTGTATACAGATACCCATCAAAAAGCTGAGCGGCCACGTCTTGCACATTGGCCATTGGGACCTCCAAGGTTACAATGGCAAGACCCTAGAGTTGCTGGGGTACAGCCGATCCTGTCCTGAATGTTTGCCGTGAACATAATAGTCCAGGGGTGGTAGACTCTGTCGAACATCTATGATTATAATCGACTGATCGGAAAGCAGCTCTTTTCCTCTTTTCCTACGAGTGTAGAGAAATCCGCGAAGACACCTTGAAATTTATCAAAAGTAGTTCCAAGGTGCTGTTTCACTATGATCAAATGGTCTTCTTTAAAAGAGTATCAGCTCTCATTTTCCTGAGATGCCAAAGATTTGGAGTCAGCCAAAAGGAGCAAATGTTTATTCCTAATTAGGCATCAAATTGCTCTAGCATATTCAGGGTCGTTAGTGTACATAATTTTCTTTTCCACATATCAATGCCTAATATATTTATATATGTTACAAAATACACATTAACACGACACATTTAGACATCAGAAGATGGTGAAGTGTGGGAACCATAGAAAAGTGAGCTCCTGTTTGCCAGCACATTTACAAGCATGTGCAACCATAGTTAGTGTAGCCTATCTGCAACAATGGTAAGTTGGTAACAAAGGCCACTCAAGGCAAAGCTATGGTTTTTTTTCTTCAAACAAAATTAAGACATGGAGCCAGGGTAATCATATGCGAAAGTTTAATCTCGGTGTAGTACAATGCAAAGATGGAAAACCAAGCTTACCATAATTTTGGTATTTAATTGAGAAGTGATATAAGGCTTTCACAATGGCACCATATTTCATTGATTTCAGTGGCCCCATATGCCTGAAACAAGAAATATTAGAAATTTGTCAACTGACAGCATAATGATGATGATCGTATAACAATTTCACAATCAGGAAAACTGATATATTGATAAAAGGCTTACATAATTTCAGTATATTGTAATCTCCATGCAGGAAATCCAAAATGACATCTAGCAGGACCATACATGAGAAGAAGATCAGGTTCTGGTCCACCGAAACCTAATGTATGAAGACAGAACTTAGGTAGTAAAACCATTAAAACATGATAAATGGCTACATTAAATGGAGCATGCAGGGAAGGGAACTTTTCCAATCATACCTACATCATTCAGAGCCCTAGCCATGTCAGCTTCAGTAAATGCCGGTTCTCTTTTGCCATCCCCATGAGCATCACCATTAAAGTAAGCTGAGCAAAGTAAATTAGCTGCTTTAGCAATACCCTCCTTGCCATCAGAACCAGAAAGGCAGTCTATAACCATCGCTCTTTTGGTACAGTGTAGATCTTTCATATTTGCACCAATGCCCTACATGTTGTCATAAAAGCATGATACATATTTATGCAAATAACAAAGAAATGAACAAGCAAATGAACAGAGAATATATACAAGGTAATAAGACAAAAATGGAGTACAATAAGCCCAATAATGCAACTTACAAAATATTCTTTTTCGTTCCTATCTCTTGAACTATTCATAGCATGTTCAAATGATTTCTTCATGACACCTATCATGTAACATACAAATAGTATAAGGTAATTTTAATGTGCTATACAGGTCTCAAAAAAGGATATTTTTGGTCCATCTATCAGTTAAAAGCATCATAAGAAGATGTGTAAAGGGCGATAAGGAAGTTAGTTTTTTTTTTGTTCTACCCTAGATATTATGACAACCCTTCAATATTTTTGAGGCAGTTTGATTTCAAATAAACCATAATTATTTATGGAAAAAGGAATGGTCATAGAGATAAATAAGTAATGACTACGAACTTCAGACTAAAAATAGCCATACTCTAGCAAATCAAATGATGAATTCATCATCTTACCCTCAATGTCATAGAAACACACATACTTGACACCCATAGTTGAGAGCCAGCATAACAGTTGATTGATCTTTGCAGTACTTTTTGCTTCTTTACTATCTACCACAATAGCCAAATACTTCAGCCCACCCAGATGGAGATTATGATACTTCCGCAGCAACCCAAATGAAATAAGATAGCATTCTAGATTATAAAATAGATGAGAGCATAAATTTAAAAAGCCAATTGCTAAGTGGGTGATGGTCCATAGCAGCCCCAAAACGAGCTTGATAATAACTGATGGTTTAGACATCTGCACATACAAAGAGAAAATACAATTTGTCATTGCTCTCACACAGAATGCATAAAGGATCTTAGAATATATCCAAGATGTATAAAAACGTTTGAAATACTTAGATTTTAATGTGCTCAAGTGATCCGATGTCGGTGTGCAGCAGTGCCATTCTGGGGTTGCACAACAACTGCTGATAAAATGTGAAGTTGTCCCATTCATATTGCTTATGTATCATAAATATTACTTTATCAGTTTTACCTCTCATTGTTAAGCAAACACATGAAAATTGAGGATATGGCTGAGCCTAAAACAAATATGCACTTCTACAGTAAACAAATTGGACACTTAGCATAGCTTCCATGACATATCCCAGACTCGGTAACTAATTTCAATGTATGCATCAATTAAAACAGGGGTGCCAATGTTGCCACAGTTTGAAGCTTCATACAGTTGGGGCCTTCTGAATTTTCAGCTTGGATGAGCAAATGTTATGGGAATGTACGAAACAGAACCATAAAAATCTTACCAATAAGAAACCGCTCCTAAAAAAGAACAAAATCCAGCACACAAGGTAAGCACAGCGTCCGGTACTTTGGCACAAAATCCAGCAGTGGAAACTGAGCTAATTGGGCAATCTTGCCGTCACACAGGTTGCTAAGATTATAGAAGAACAAATGCAAATAAGCTTCAACGTTGCATGTGTTTATTATTACAAATACGAAACAGCAAGCTGCAAGACTGATGTTAGGCCGTAGTATACATATATGACTTGTGCTATCCTATTGTATGCATTGCAATCCCAAGGAGATGAAAAATGAGAGCATATCTTAATCGTTTTTTGGTTATTTCAGGCTATGGTTGAACCTTTTCTCTAAAAAAATTCAGGCTATGGTTGCCTACTCTGATGGGAGGCCAATCTAGTATTTCAGGGGGACAGTAAGGCTATGCCTAGAGCGAACCAAACCAAAAGAAGATCATGACACTATGACAGGACAGCCGACAGCAGCACATCAATCAGAAAAGTGAAACAAAGCAAATCAAAGCATAAGAAACAAAGAGCATGTGAAATATGGTGTCATATGAACGGATCGATGCCGAAATAGCATCGCCGCGTGGAGGCCAAGAAAAACCATAGTGAGGATGAAGCTGACATGGAATGGTTGGACGCCAATCAGGAGCACGAGTCCGCCTCCAAGATGCAAGATCTACAGGATATGATACTATGATAGAAGGGAAGTCGGAATCGAAACCGTAGAGAAAGAAGTCAACTATGAATCCTAGATAGCAGTCAGCAGAGAAGACGGCAAAGCAGGAGGGACAGGCTCACCGGAAAACCCGTGGATTAGGAGAGTAGACGGCGTTCGGCGAAGGGCGGCGCGTGCTCGTGTGGGCCCAGGGCGATGCTGCGGATGCGGCGCGTGCTCGTGTTGGTCCAAGACGACGACGCGGGCGGCGGGTGGCTCAGGGGCGGGGGCGCCGAGGAGGCTGCGCGCGCGGGGCGGCCAGGCGGGGAAGACGCCGGGGACGAGGTCGCGGGGTGGCAGACCGGCAGTGTGACACTCGAGGAGAGCGAGGGGCAGGCATAGTTTTAAAATCTCGATCTTTTTTCCCATTCGATTTTTGTAACTTTGAGATTTGAATAGAAGGATCTGATTCTACCATTCTCGCTAATAAAATTTAAGTTTCCACATTTTTTTTCGTTAACGATTCATTATTTGTGATTTTATTTAATGTTCTTTGAAGGGTACATAAGGGCATGTTTGGTAGAACTTTGTTTTAAGATTCGGGTGGGGTGATTATCCGGGAGAAGTGAAATATGTTTGATAAAGTGTTTGGCTGTGAAGTGAGCAGGTTGGGAGCTAGCTCCCTCCGAAGAGCATATTGCTTTTTTTACCATTTAGCTGTGCGGAAGTTATTGTCGCTGAGACCAATGGATCCGGATTCGGGGCCTTGCCTTGAGCAAGGCAGGCACAACGTACCTTGCCTCCTGCATTTACCGTCCAACAAAGACGGCCTCTTTCTACATCTCACTGACGCGCGGGCCCCACAATCATCTTCTACCCCAGGATGGCACCACCAGCGGCAATCCGTCCTCCGTGCGCGAAGCTCCACCACCGGCAAATGGTGCAGGCGGCCTCCCCACGCGCACGACGGCCGCCGCCGCGCCGCCACCGGCCCCGCGCGCCCTCGCCGAGCCGCCGCCCGCTCATGGGCCATCGCACGCGCCTCGCTCGCGCCCAAGGCTGCGCCGGCGGCATCCACGCTTGGGCCGGCGGCCTCGCTCTCACCCGCGCCGTCACCGAAACCCACGGTGGCGCGCTCGCCGGCGGCTGCGCTCCCCCCTCCCCCGCTGCAGCGCCTGGCCAGCAGCCTCGCTAGCGCCCACCGCGGCGCGGAAACCCACGCCACTCCTGCCGTGGCGCCCGCGCCGGCGGCCTCGCTCGCCCCAAACACACGCCGGCGGCGTCCTTGCTGACCTTGTGCGAGTTCTTGCTTACGGCGAGCCGCGGTGGGCGCGGGCCCTGCAGCTGATGGCGGCTGCGCCCGTCCTGGAGGCGCTCTCACGTACCCGGTGGCCGTGCCGGCGCCCACGGCGACGGCTGCGCTCCCGCTCGCCCGGCGCCCGCGCTCTGGCCGCCCAGGCCACGCTCCCACTCTCGTCGTTGCCATTCGACCCCAGCTGCCTCTCGTGGCTCAGCGAGCTCAGCCACCTCCGCCGGCACCCGCGCCGAGCAGCACGCAGCGCTGTTCGCGCCCAGCCCGCGCAGCAGCCTGCTGCCTTCCACGCCCACCATGCCGTCGCCGGCCACGGTCTCCGTGCTCCAGTTCTTCAGCAGTTCAGCACCACCTTCCCGGACTTGAATCGATGGAGGCTCCCAGTCCCAGCTATCTGTCTTCTTGCTGCAAGAGGTGGGACCACAACTTGAAAACGTTAGGAGCCCTTGGATCATTGACAGACGGTTGGATATTGAAGGTAAGTTACATGGTGCCTTGCTCAAGGTAAGGCACTGAATCTGCATCCGAGACCAATGCCCCCTAACTTACTGTCATTCAAGCGTCATTTTCTTAGACTGTAGCTGCAATTATATTTTTGTTTACGTCCCAACTATGTGGGATGGCTAAAAACTGCACAATAAACCGGTGTCCCAACTATGTAGCGAAATAGCTTTTTATCAACCTTTTGTAAGCTGTAGCTGATTTAAACAGTTGCCTGCATAGACTAGCCATACCAGTGCTCAAATAAAAAAGAACAGCCATTTCAATGCACGAGACATTGTAATAACGAAGTCAGCTCAGGAAAATAAACGATTTAGTAAAATTTAAATGCAGAATGATGAAGGTGGTCAAACTAACTCTACTACAAACATACATCTGGAAAGCACCAGCAATCCATTTCCCTTATTCCCGCCACCGCTACCATCCCAAGTACTCCTTTTTACAATCACTTTCAGAGTTCAGAGTAGCTACAAGATCCAGGCCTGACTACTGCTCACGAAGCCTAGAATATGATGGTGGCACTGACGCTCCCTGCTGCTTATGCTGCCACGGTGAAGGCTGCTGCCTGTTGGGAGATGGAAGCGCATTTGATTCATTTAACAACCGGTGATCGCCAAGAGTTGGCTTCACTGCGATATCTGCTCTATCCGAATCCAATGCGCATGACACCTCATTAAGGTTGAATCCACGGACGCTGGTTTCTGTCTTGTCACAATCAGATTTTGGAGATGTGGTGGAAGAGGTATTTGGCTGCCAGAACCCCTTGCTTAACTCACGAGCCTCAGGTTTTGCTGGTGGACGACCAAGAGCACTTGTCTTCTTGTCTTCCTCTTCTTTCACGATGACCATGTGATCAGGCTCCGCATGCTCAGGTCCTTTTTGTTTAATACTGTCAGATACTTTGTCGTGATACAGATCCTTGCCACTTGACGAGCGCCCTGAGTAAATGTTGGTCATTGGGAATGCTTTCTCTGGTGGCGTGGCAGGTGTATAGTCAGGGGGGAGCAAGTCATCCCAATTCTCCAACAGCTCTTTATACACTTTGCGCAGAGTGACCTCTGTAAGGCCTGTAACCTTACAGATCTCAGCCTGAGTTTTGCGCTTGTCTTCAAGTTGACATGCAAGGTAGATAGCAGCAGCAGATATGCTTATGGGATTCCGCCGTGTGCAAAAGCACTTATTAACAACCACCTCGCCAATATGAGCTGCAAGTTCCTGAGGAGTCGACATGTGATATGTTAAAAGCAGATATTGATTTTTTGGCATAATGCTTCAGTAACAGTTATTTTTTTCAGTTCATCTGATACCTGAGCAGATTTATTCAGCTGGAGTAAGCTGCAAAACCGGGGCATATGAACAGCTATTGAGTTGCTGTTAAGAGGTTGGCTCAGTTTCAAAGATTCGCCAAGTATCTTGATGTATTTTCCTATCTCTTTCTGAGGAAGATTGCTAGCAGTAGAGATTTCCTGTTCATGTGGAAGACAGAAGATGAATTAGTAACGCCTAAAAGTAGCGCTACAGGAAAATTTCCTTTAGCGCAGCGGCAGGAAAATCTACACCAATCTTCAGATATTCACAAGTATTCTTACAGTTTTTTCCTGCTTTCTATTTCAGAGGAAGATTTCTAACTTAGACATTTCTTGGCTATGTAGCAATTAGCAAATAGCTGAATCAATTCTAATTAACACCAAGTGTTTGTGTAACACAGATCAAATATAACCAACAATACCAAGCCACATACAGTGACTAAGTCACATTTCAGATACAGAACAACTTCAGGATATTTCTGATGATTAAGAGCGGCATTGAATACTCATAAGTCATAACACTAATTGACTTGGTAACTTTGATTGGCTATTTCAATATATGCTGGAAAGCAGCTTGTCTCTCACAAGTCTTGTGAAACTGCAAATTTCTGTTCAAAAAACGACATACAGCGAGTACTGAATTGGTCTTGTAGCCAGTCCTAAATTGGGCTTGCATGAAGAAATGCATGCTTTCACAGCTAGGCATATATCACTATTGTATTAGAGCATTAGAACAAACCTGCAGCGTTCGGGGCTGTCGTGCCTCGCGGATAGCCTGCACGAGTGCAGCGGTCGCAAGTGCCTCAACGCTCCGGTTCCTGAGGCAGGTCGCGGACGAGCAATCCTTGAAGAGCTCAAAGGCGTGATCAGCTATGTCCCGGTCAAGCCTGAGTATGGAGGCGACGTCGATGATCTGGAGGTAGGCGCGGAGGCTGTCGGCGGAGACCATGGGCTCAACAAGGTCTGGGTTGGAGGAATCGATGGCGAGCGCACGCTCAAGCTCGGCGAGGAGGCCAGAGAAGGCGGAAGCGGAGCGGGCGAGAACAGGATGGTGCTCAAGGGAGAAAGCAGAGAAGGCAGAGACGAAGCCCGCAGGAAGGAAGGGGTCATCATCGTCGTTATCGCTGGGGGCGGGTGTGGGCGTAGGGTCGATGGTGGTGGCGAGGTCGGGAGTGACAAGGGGGAGTGGATGGAGGGATGGCAGGAGGGGAAAGAAGGGGTGTGTGTGGAGATGGCGCTCGAGGACAATGCGTGCGCAGGAGGAGCACTCGGAGACAGCGCGAGAGAGCGGCGGCTGCGTCGTCGTACACCGTGCTGGACCAGACGCACAGCAATAGGGGCACTGCAACGACATTGGAGGCAGCTGGGCAGGGACGAAGAGGACTATCTGGGCTTTGAATTTGGTGGGCTCTTAAGGTTGGAGATTGGCAGGAGGCAGACCTAGCAAAAGGAAAAGCAGCACATGTTATGTTCCACCAAAATCAAATAAACCATTGGAAATCAGATAGCCTCAAGTTTCCCATTCCCTGACACATCAAGTACATAACACAAGCAGTACCTACAGCAGTCAGCACAAGTTTTTCACAAAAAAAAAACTCTGATTTAGGAATTAGGGCATGTTCTATGTAGTTTTTGGAACAGAAATTTGCAGTTTCACATATCTGATTTTATGGAAATTGGGTATTACGTGTCAATTTAGATCATCTAATGGTTTCAATTCTAAAAGACAGGCTGCTTTTCCAGCATACTGAAATAGAAAACCAAAGTCGCCAAGGAAATTAGTGTTATGAGTATTCAATGTCCCTTTTTGCCATCTGATATGGTTGCACATGCTTTGTAAATGTCTTGGCAATGGGAGTGTGCTCTCCTCACTTTTCAGTGGTTCTCACACTTCACCATCTTGTGGTGTTGTTTTCGCATTAATGTGTATTTTATGAGATATAAATATCTTAGGAATTGATGTGTGGAAAATAAATCATGTAACCCAGTGCCTCTAAATATGCTACGCAATTTGATGCCTGATTGAGGATAAATATTTGCTTGTTTTAGCTGACTACAAATCTTTTGCATCTTAGGGAAATGAGAGCGGATACTGGCCTTGTTTGGTACAGCTTATGGCCAAAATAAGTTGAAAGTAACAGCCAAATGGTGCGCTTTTTGCTTTTTTTTTTTTTTTTTTTTTGCCACGCTTTTTCCCACCGCCTCCATTTGTACTAACAAGCAGAAGCCGGACAAAACCAGCTTGTTTTGGCCACACTTTTCGCTTATTTGTACAGTTTCTCAAGGAAGCGCTTCTTCCCACAGCTGTACTAAACAGGGCCACTGTTTTAAAGAAGACCACTTGATTAGGGAGAAAGGGCACCTTGGAACTACTGGACAGTTACTTTGCTGTTCTCTTCTACTGCTGATTACTGAATACTATTATAGTACAGAAGTATTAATGCTAATCATAACCATCAGAATAAGAACAACTTACTCCAAATTTAATTATAACAAGGTTAAAAGTGTGTCGTTGATAGAACACTGGGATCACATACCATTGTTAAAAGTTCTGCCCATAACGTTGAGCAACGAAGTTATCTTTAAGTACTCAAGAGATTTCTAGAGGTTTAATTCTGAAGACTTGTGCTCATCGGAATGGGTAACTTCAGGCAACCTGATTTCCGATGGTTTAGCTCATTTAGGTCGATGACAATGGTATTGACGATCTGTAGATGCGTCTTATTTACCATGAAACTGAACATTCATCCCGTAGATGCTCACCTGGTGGAGACTGGTAGGTGGACTAATTATCAAAAGGGCTGCTGCCCAGGTGCTGGAGCGAGGGCAATCCTGTAGCATTAAAGGAAAGGGGATGAAAATGCACTGATATAGGAACTGAGGAATTGGTGACAGGAAAACCCAAAACAAAAAGAACAGAGGCAAGAATGATAAATTGCAGCGGCACAATATAGTGAACAATTCACATGGAATGATCAAACTTGACAAGCATAGCAACAAAATACTCAAAAGGATTCTAAAATAAACTACACAACTTCCTTGTACAGGAACTGACATACCACAGAACTAAAGGTCTTTGGTAACAGCGGGATTAATTTAGAGGCTTAAAGTGAAAATGTATAGAATGAATTCTTGGTGAAAGACGAATCAAGTCGACTTCTTATCTTTGTATTACTTTATAGTAATAGTAAAAAGGAAGCATAGCGTTCTCCTCAAGTACTAGTGTTGACATGTATGATCAGGGGGGAATTGCAGTTAAAAATGGTAATATTATACTACTCTAGTGTAAACCAAGGCCCTGCTTGTTTCAGCTTTTCTGAGTATCGATTATCTGGAACACAGACTTTTCTGAGAATCCGCTCTCTATAGAATTTGCTGTGGGCAAAATCGAAGCATTTGGCAATCTCGATTATGGTTGTCGAGGAGCGGAGGTGTCAGCTAACCAAGGCAGAGGCGGCGGAGGCGTCTAGAGGTAAAGGCAGAGCGGCGTCCAGAGGTAGGGGAGCGGTGGCGTCGGCGACCGAGGCGGAGGCGGCATCAGCGTCCAGAGGCGGTTGCGGAGCAGGGCCCAGAGGCAGAGGCGGAGCGGCGGCGTCGGTGACCGAGGCGGAGGCGGTGACCCGAAGCGGAGGCGGCCCGGCGGAGTGGAAACGGCGTCGGGGAGGGTAGATCCGGCGGCGACGGACCGGGCGGCGGCGGACGAAAGCCCCAGCCGCCGACGGGCGAGGATCCCAGGCGGCAGCGGCGGCGGAACCCTAGCGCCCGGGTCGGCTCGGAAGAGACGGGCGAAGGAGAAGCGGTCGCGTTCTGTGAAACGAGGGTGGGAGGCTGCGTACATGAGAATCGTCGTTTCTACACGGGCGGTGATTTTGGGGGAAGTGGGCTTACCACCGAATCGGCCCGTTTGGCCACGCTTCTCGCGGTGGAGCAGTGAGAATCCGCTTTTAAGCGGATCCAAACAGGCCCCAAGTATTGTCACACATCGGTTGCTCATGCATTTGTCATATACAGTCATAAAAATATACATTTGTTTTTAATAGTTTGTGAAACAAAGCAAATCGGTGACGACAGAAACACATCAGTCACAGCAAAGCGAAGCAAAGCAAAGCATACGAAACATAGAACATGCGAAATATGGTGTCGTATGAACGGATCGGCGCCGAAATTGCATCAGGTGCCAGCCAAGAAAACCCATATGAATGATGAAGCTAACATGGGATGCTCGGGTGCCGGCCAGGAGCCCAGCAATCAGGAGCACGGCTCCGCCTCCAGGATGCAAGATCCACAGGATACGATAGAAGGGAAGTTGAAATCGAACCCCTAGAGAGAGAGGTGGGATACGAATCATGGAGAGCAGAGCGGAGGAGACGGCGAGGAGGAGGGGCAGGCTCACCGGAAAAACCCGTGGATTAGGAGCGTAGACGGGTGTCGGCTAAGGGCGACGCGTCGTGCTCGTGTGGGTCAACGACGGTGGTCAACAGTCGAGGACGATGGCGAGGGTCAGGAGCGAAGAGCCGGCGGATGGCGCAGGGGCAAGCGCGGGGAGGCGGCTAGCGAGCGGCGGGGGCGACGACGACGAGGCGGCTAGCGAGCGGCGGGCCGACGGCGACGCCGCTTGCTTGCTTGGGCGAGGACGGGGCGAGACGCGAGAGAGAAAGATTGCTAGTGTGTTCTTGGGCCGCAGCCCACGGAAGGTTTCGGGCCGAATACGACCCAAAGCTCGGGCGGGCAAACGAGGTTTCTGTATTGGGGCTGCGAACCCAATACAGCCCAAAAGAACGAGCCGATTCGTTTTCTTTTCTTTTTTTTTTTTTTTTGAAAAAAGTCTAACCGTGAGGTACTGCATCCCATATTCCCACTTTTTAAAAACCCGACGTTGAACACCGTAAAATATAAAAATCAATATAAAAGGACTCTTTGTATGGTTTTGCTACGTTCTATTAATGACGTGGTGTGTCAACGGTGCACGTGCTAGGGCCCACATGGTAGTGTATTTTTTTTTTTCATTTCTTCTTCTTACCCTCGGGCTCTCTCTCCCTTGTCTCCTCGACTATTCTATCTCCCACATCTTCCCATTTAGACGTTGGCAATTCGCATGGGGTAGTGGTGAGGGGTTGGCAAGTGGCAACAACAGCCTACAAAGGGTACAACAATCGGTGTGGGCTCGCCTGTGGCTATGGGACGGTTGTAGGATTTAGAAGATGGGAATATATTCAAAATTTTGTAACGCCATAAAAAAACTGTCAGGCTAAAGCCTAACCTTTTGACATCTATAGCTACAATTGATCTATATCCACAGCCTGGTGACACCAGCCTAATGGGCTGCAGCTAGCCTCGCTGGTGGACAAGGTTGGAATGAAAATGGGAGGCCTGTGAGGGTGATGTTGGGCCAAATTGACAGCAGAGACATTGGTTATTTTGTTGTGTTTGCTATTTTATAATGTAGACAGTATATACATGTAACCCTTCTGAAAACATACTATATATATGTACATATAAAAAAATAGCAAAAATAATGGCTATTCAACTAATACCCTTGAATTGAGATGGACCCACCCTATGACTAGCGTAGATTCGTAAGCAGGGAGTGGCCTGGCCAACATGGCGTGCCACAATAAGAAGAAGAAAGAATAAGGTGACTTGTTGGTCTAGGATATCCTGTAAGAGAGAAGTGGACAGAGGTGGTTAATCAGTCGGGTAAGGTCATTCCCAGTGGGAACATCATCACAAGAATAAGTCACCAATAACGTTTCACTCAATGGGAACATCATCTACCACTAAAAGAAAACAATACGGTTTAAATCCTAGAATAATGTCAGAAAAAAAGCAATCGAATTTAAACCTAGGTAGACATCACATTCCACCACACAAAACCCAGCCTAGTCTTACGAATGCGCTCAACTGCCCGCAGACATGTAAGGTGTGAGTATCTACGTCGGTACTTGGTTTTTTAAAAAATAACCAAACACTCAGCTTAACTTGTTGGTTTAAAAACATAGTTGGAGCTCCACGGTTGGACTATTCTTATTTAATGTTTATTTATTATTTGGATCCTAAAAGGTTTTTGATATAGTACTCCAAAATCATTGTGGAACATTCAATTTGTTAGATCTAGATTGCCTCCTACTAGGAAGTAGTAATAGTTTTTCATTTTTAAAATTCTGACAACAGGAAAGTGTGGATGATATTTCCCAAGAAATCTAACTAACGTGACAGTACTGATTGATCTTGCCAAATCTAACTATCATAACTTCAGTACCTAAGTGGTGTACGACTGTACGTGACAATACTTATTTTTTGAACGTGTAGGGTGAAATTTGCGACGGTATTTTTTTTTTTTTTGAATGTAAGTGTAACGTGAAAACAATGCTAACCGCACGTGACATTTTTAACATTCCATGCAGATCTATAATCTTACATGTGTGATCTAAATCGTCATCGACATGACTTGTGAGAGTGATGTGTGGCATCATCACGAGGTGGACCACGTGAGGTGTTATGTTCACGTGACATGCATGGTTACTAACTTGCAAGGTGTTTTTTAAACGCTTTTTGTGCAACATGAACACACCAAACATCATATGGTTGCACTCACAATGGTAGCACACTATGAATTCCACGGGCCTAGATTTGAGAAGTCTAGTGTCGCCACGAAATCCAACACGCGCCCACTAGTGCTGCGTTGATTCCAAGTTTCCAACACGAGATTTGAGGAAACAAACACAATGCAAATGAGATATTTGGTCGGCGGCGGATGGAAGAGGCCGGTTTGCGAGTGGCCGAGTGTGAACATGGGCTTTCCATGTTTTTTACAAATACTAGTATGTTTTTAAAAAATGGCCTCATGTCATCCCTTACAAATTTCAATTATTGCTAGATGTAATTGAGCTATTACCGAGGTAACCAGAGTACTGTAGCATAAACATAGTGCAAATGTATGTGTGGCACACATGCCCATGAACCTCGTAGAGAGAAAAGAATAAGCTGATCGACCGAGCAATCAAGAAAGGAGGGAAATGAAAGTGAAAAGAGAAATTAAAAGGAAAGAGGCCGCTTGATTGACACCATTTCTTTTTTTAATTAATTCCAAGACAAGTAAAATACCTGATGGATATAAGTAGAAGATGGGGTGAGAAAATAAAATATTAAAGGGTAGAAACATTTTACTTCTATCATTTTTTGGACCCTTTTCCAACATTTCTAATCTTTTCCGACCTATGCAGCGGGACCAATACGAGGGATATAGAGATTTTTGTTGGGTAAAAATGTATTAAAACACTCACTCTTTTATAGTGTAAATAAAATAAATGGATTTGAAGCTTCATTTATTTTGAGCCTCTCTCTTTCCCCCTTCATATAAACACGGTATACACCTACTGTACTTTGATTGTAGGAATCCATTTCCATGGATGTTTTCATTGAGGAAGACACAGTTACTATACGGTGGCATGATGTCATTTTGCATATACCTTCAGTATTACTATTATCATTCACAAAAGGAATACGTAGGCATACCCATCAATGGCCTTACACCGTACAGTACCATACTATGATGCAAATGGTCCCTGATGAAGCCCATAGAGTTTCACTCAATAGTCAACAGTACAACATTAGTTCGTCAGTGCATACGCCGACCATATGGACGAACCGCCACTCCTTTGCTACCAATCCTTTGGATCTTCTTGCAATCAATGGTAATAGCACAACCGGATCACACATGTACAGGAAAAAGAAACCCAGCACCACAAGCATAAATTAGCCTCCATTTTGGGTGAGCACCGCATAGGGTTTAATCATGGGGGGCAAGTAGCAAGTTAATGCTCAAGGACTAGTATAGGTGCATGGGCTGGTTTTGGGTTAACCATCTTGCAAGTGATGTGGGTTTGGGAAGGAGGAGGAGAATTAAATGGGCATGCATGCAAGCAAGCCCAATCAATGGCTGGAATAGTTGGTTGCTAGCTGAATCTTCCCATCCTTTTCTTCAATTTGTTCTGTCTTTTTCTAATGGTTTAGCTAGCTTCTAGAACACCACCTTTTTCTATGTGCTTGCGACAATAGAAAAAAAAAATCGGCGATATTTATTGGCGATTGTTGATTCATCAGCTAGAGTATGAGAGGCGCTGGGTTGAATGTGCACACTTTTGGTGAAGTGACAAGTTGGAATGAGTTTGGTGGCAGATGTTATAGTATATTGCTTCACGCACACGTTGTGGCCTTGTGGGTGGATAACGGAAGACCACTATACGGCTTTCTTTAATGGTCTCCCGATCCCCCCCTAAAAATCCTCACTTTTCTACCTTTTTAAATTATTCTAGTTTTATCCACTATGTTTTCTTCGAACTAAAATATTCTTATACATGTTTATTAATCACTCGGTTTCAGAAACAAAATATTCTAGATTTGTACTAAGTTAAATTTTTTTATTTTTCACAAAATCTATAGAGAAAATCATCAACATTCATGACACCAAATGTGTTTTTTTTTTTTGAAAATATATATCATGGTGAAGAATCTAACATATGTACATTGGGGGTAACAAATATTAGTATTTTTTTACATAAATTTGGTCAAACTCTAAAAAAATTAGCTTAAGACAAAACTAGAATGACTATTATTATTAAATTGTACATCACACTAGATTTAACTGTAGAATATTATATCCAGATAACTATGACAATCTAATAGTGAAATATATATTCGTATTTTTATCTCATTAGAAAAAAGGATAACAAGGAAAATACTATCTTCCTGTTAGATCTAACTTGCACATATCTGACTAGATCTAACTTGCATGTGATCTGAATTGTGATCAAGATTTTTAGTTAAACAACTTTGATATTTTTCCCCTTTCACAAATGTATGACGCGGTTGACTTTTTCACAACTTCAATCATTTTTCTTATTAAAAATAAAAAAGCTTCACAAGTTCTCGTTTATTTTTTCACATGATATTGTTTTGTCATGTAATGTAGTTTAAGTATGAGTTGTATTTTTACATGTTCGAATATGTTTTTTTAATAAGATGAATAATTGAAATTATGGAAAAAAATGTTGTGTCTTTGTGTTGCCGTCTCTCTTTTTCTTGTTTAGCCAGTCAGGAAGTCTCGATTCCAACGGTGTGAGATTTGAGGAAATGGAAATGGACGACAAAAAAGCAGATGGGAGATTTGATCGCCGGCACACAGAGAAAATGGGGTCTGCAGACTGCAGCAGTGGCAAACGTACTGGTCCTTTACTTTGAAAAAATGTGTTTTACACTTTTATTTCTTTTTCCTTTATAAAATTCTCAAATGCTTAGTCGATTGTTTGAGCTTTTACCTCATAGGAGGTGACTAGGTTATTGTCGCTGTGGTGGTGGTCCATATCATTGGTCACTGCACTTGAAATACGGAGTTTTTTAGGCTTGTTCGGTTGAAGGGGATTGATGGGTTAAATTTCTCCCTAGTCAAATTTGCATAGGAGGGATTTAAGGCTGAGTCCAATAGAACTCACTGTCCCCGCTCTCTAAACACTATTCCAACTACCCATCTCTCTGTGTACAGTGCAACATTTATGTCAAACAGTGCAAAACAGTATTTAGGGAATCCATATATGGAGTTCCATTAGACTCGGCCTAATCCCCCTCAATTCCCTTCAATCCCTCCCTAACCAAACAATGCCTTAGTGCTAATAATACTGACAATTTAGATCCTTAGAAAACACAATAGTACTTCATCATTTGTTTTTTTAGGGTTCGAGAGGGAGTCCTAGTCCATATGCACAGTAGAATCACATAAGTTCTGTGATTCTGTCCATCACCAGTTCATTACGGTCGATCGTGCTCATCCAAAAGTCTAGTTCCATCTCAGGACACAACACCCAACAATACTTCCCCTTTAGGTTCCATCTCAGGACACAACACCCAACAACACTTCCCCTTTAGGTTAATTAAACCCTTGTCCCTTAGGCTCACAACCCTTATTATGCCCACAATTTATATTTCAAACTCCTCTCTATCTACTGTTTATATACATTACTTTTACATCTATATATATATGCTCTGCTGACGTCAGACTTACAACGTAGACGATATTGATGCCATTTGTAATTGTTATATTTTCCTAATATAGTTTATTCGATCTTAAAATTTGGACAATGGGTCTGATATTATAATGAGCTCACACCAACTGATAAGCCGAACGAATGAAGTTGATTTTTTTCCTTTTTTTTTAAAAAAAAGCAAAACTGCACTATATACCTAAATATCTACTGTGCATAATAAAAAAGACAAAATGAATAGCAATGAAAAATCAAGAACTGGTGGAAGGTACCGCTAGCGTAGTTATCGGGGTGTACATGTGTAAATCAATGCCTTGATTAAATTCTTCATTGACTCTATCATCTTTTTTGTTGAAGAGAAGTGCGTGCTTTGTTGCTTCAACACTGCTCTCAATGGAACGTACGACATAGGAGTATGTAGAAAACAGAAATAAAGTGCTTGCTTCGTCTATTTTTCGTCCCTGAAAATGTCGTCGTATACATAAACTGAGAGGGAAATGCCGTTCGTAGCACGAACCGTCGCCTTGACCAAAACATGCCGCTCCAAAAGAAAAGCTGGCCATCGTTTTCAAATCGGCATTATCCATAGCTTCTCTAAAACGATTCGGACCTAGAGGATACTTATAAGCAATATAAGCAAGAACAGAGCATAATTAATTTAACCAATGCCCCTCCCATTAGAAAAACGAGATGTTGCCCTTGGTAACAAGAGACGAAACGACGTGGACTAGCTAGACTATTGGCGCATCGGTGTGGCCGGTAGCACAAACACACTGACACAAGGCAGAGCAACCCGTGCCGGACGACACCGTTGGTAAACTCAGCAGTACCGGCCTCTCCCTCCCAGATGCCCCCCCGCGAGGCCAAGATCGCAACAAGAAATGCCCTCCAGTCGATGCTAGAGAGACAGAGAAAGGGCAAGTCCAACTGTCCAAGCCATAATCTTCTTGTCTTTGCTACCCTGCTCCCTCTCCCTTGTCCCTCTCTCTCTCTCTAGCAATTCACCATCATCTCTCCTTCTCGTGTCTTTTTGTCGTCCTCTCCCCTGTGATTCACTCTCCACCAAGAAAGCAATCGCCGTCCTCGTTGTCGTCGCCGCCGTCGTCTTCAACCCCCCCATCGCCATTACCGGCGTATAAAAGCAGCGAGCAACCGTCCTCGGCCTGATCAGTAATCACTCAGCAGCCGCGCGCGCCCGCCATAGGGGCACCCTTTCCACCCGCCTTGCGCGTACCTCAGCGTCGCCGCCCATGGGCCTCTTCAGCTCGCCGCCCAAGGTGTACAAGCCGGCCGCCGACGTCGACCTCGGCCCCGGCAGCGACGAGCTCTACATCAGCCCCAATGTCAAAGGTACCGTCGTTCATCAGCTACCTCCTCAGAGAATCAATTCAGTCTGTCGGAGCAGTTCTTGGAGCATGCCGTCGAACTGTTTTTTCAGAACCTCCTTTTTTTCCCCCTCCCTGTCTTTCTTGGCCTGCTGCAGCTCCTCGTGTGGCCGGGCTCCTGGTGAAGATCTTCGTGTGGATCCTGGAGATGCCCATCGTGGGGCAGATCGTGCTCTACATCCTCAAGAAGGACAACCTCATCAACAAGGTGAGTCAGCCCACAAACCCTACATCACATCAGCTCCTTCCTCTGAAAACATCATCAAATCTACTGTCAAAGATCAACTTTTTTTTTTTTTTTGAGATGCCCTGCTAATGCTCCGGTCAAACGAAAGAACGCTGCTGCCGTGCCAAACTTCCCTTTCGTTTTACAGTGCACGCTTTTTTCCTGTCTCTGATGAGCTTTCAAGTCTGAATTCTGACCTTCCGGGACGATGATCCGCACTGCTCGCAGCTGGTCTCCGACGCCGACATCCCGGAGCCGCCGCTGTTCACGGCGACGCACGGCTGGGAAGGTTCCGTTCTGCAACTCTGCTCTGACTGCTCTGACGCCTCTGTCTCTGTCTGCCTGCCTGCCTAGTCTGACAATTCCATTCCCAACTCTGACGGCCTGACCCCACCGACCACCCCGCACGCACTCCTGTGCAGACGTCCCGGAGCAGAGCGTGCGGCTGACGAAGCCCGACCTGTCGGCGGCGGAGCGGGTCCAGGAGGCCGCCGGCTGCCTGCCGCCGCGCCTGGAGGCCACGCTGGCCGCCGGTGACGCGCCGCCGGCGAGGCGCTGGACCGCCCGGGACTTCTCCGACGCGTACCGCTCCGGCGAGACGACGCCGGCCGAGGTCGCGGAGCGGTTCCTGGCGGCGGTGGAGGCGAGCCCCGGCATGGCGTTCTTCATCAGCTGCGACCCCGCGGACGTGGCGCGGCAGGCGGCGGAGTCCACGGAGCGGTACAGGAAAGGTAACTAAAACAACACAGGCATTGCGGCGTGTCGTCTGATGGTCTCCTGGTACCACTAAGACGACTAGGTCACCAGAGCGTAGAAACGAGCGTGAAAAACACTGTCTGCTCACTTTATACAGAGTGGAAAAACAATTATTGCACATTGTACGGATGTATTTTTTGGTGACCTCGGCCTAACTGTCGATGTCGATGTGGTGTCGCAGGGGCAGCGCTGTCGGCGCTGGACGGGGTGCTGGTGGCGGTGAAGGACGAGGTGGACTGCGCGCCGTACGCGACGACGGGCGGGACGCGGTGGCTGGGCGGCGCGCGGCCGTGCGCCGGCGACGCCGCCTGCGTCGCGCAGCTCCGCGCCTGCGGCGCCGTCCTCGCCGGCAAGGCCAACATGCACGAGCTCGGCGCCGGCACCAGCGGCATCAACCCCCACCACGGGTACGTCTCCACTCCACTCGACCGTGTCCGTGCAACGCCTATCAATGTTGCTGCATTGCATTGCATGCATCATCATCCGTAGCTAATTAACCTTGCTGCTGGTGGCCCTGTCCATGCATCGTCGGATCACCCAATCGTTCCTTCGCACCCAATTGCTAGTCATTGTTTAGCTTGGAAATAATAAGGTGACATGGAATGCATGGGAGTATGAGACTGTCATCCCTATCTATAAGATGGTTTCTTTGGTTCTAGGGCTGAACCCAGCCGTTCCCCTATCCTCCATTCCCTATCAATTTTCTAACTACCCCTCACTCTGTCTACAATGCACGCATTTACTGTCTACGGTGTATAGGGGATGGATTTGAGGGAACCATTGGGTTTAGCCCGCGCGAAGGCACGGCCCAGAAAAACCGGTTCGTAAGCTCGAGGGGTGACATGGCGTGACGTGTCTGACATGTTTTGTCTAAGTCTGTTTCTCCGAGAGTTTTGGGTAAAAGAGAATCCGGTTGGAAACTAGGAACTTCGAAATGAAGTAAACTATATGATGACAAAAAAAAAATCAGAGACCACTTTGTGCCTATATTTGTACTGAATTACAGACCTTTTAGTTTTTTATATCAAGTTTGGCCAACTCATCTTATTTTAAAAAAATAAAAATATATAAAAATTCAAATCATAGTTAATGTATATTATATGCTAAACTAAATTATGACAAAAATAAATTATAAATATGATTTTTTAGTAAGACGATTGAGTCAAACTTAGTGGTAAAAAAAATAATCAAAGACCTATAATTTGGGCTGGATGATTATTATTATTATTATTTTGTTTAGTGCAATTTGTTTTCATAATGACCGGTTAAGAACTTGCTCAAAATTATAGGATTACCATTTGCGAAACACACAATACAGATGTCAAGATTAATGCTAGCACCATTGTCAAGTTGCGAACCTGGGTTGGGTTTTCACTGCAAAGAACTAAACCATGCTCTAGAATAGATTGTGGCCTTTATTGGAACTACATTTTGTCGAAAGTTTACTTGTTTATTTCTAGTGAATCTAAAACAGCAACGAAATGACTCACCTACTTAACATCTTTATGCTCAAATAGCTCCACCTCCAATTCACACCAACTTTAGAAAATTTCTAGAGCTGGATCTCTTCCAAAAAAAAAAAAAAGGCCCCAAATATACGCGTTATATGCGAAATACAATTAGGGACAGGGCAGGTCCAGAACAAAATTTGAGAGGGGGCACACATCAAGCGTATAAAAAAAAAATCAACATGTGTTTGTCCATTAGAAGGGGCATTTAAACCATTTGAACAGGGGCACGGGCACACATGGTGGAAAACGTGGGTCCGCCCCTGGATACGACGAAATGGTACGGAAGTTGTCTATTTTCCGGACAAGCAAATGTCAATCTCCTCTGATACCAACCGAATTCTTCTTGGGAAATGGCTTCGCCTTCTGCCCATTCTCGGTTTTCCCGTCTGGAGGGTACCGCGGGGAAACACAAACAAAACCCTGCTGACACGTCGCCCGGCGGCGTGTGTACTTACTGACTCTGTGTGTCTCCGCGTGCGTGCAGGTCGACGAGGAACCCGTACAACACCAGCAAGATCGCCGGGGGCTCCTCCAGCGGCTCGGCCGCCGTCGTCTGCGCCGGCCTCTGCCCCATCGCCATCGGCGTCGACGGCGGCGGTGCGTGAGCGTTGTGACCCCCCCACACACCATCTCGATCATCTATTCTACTACCTTATTACAACACAGAACACACGCAGCACTACTGAACAATGATGGCGTGTGCTCTCTCAAACCGACCTCCCTCCAGGTTCCGTCCGGATGCCGGCGGCGCTGTGCGGCGTCGTGGGCTTCAAGCCCACCGCCGGCCGCCTCTCCAACGCCGGGTACGCACGCACGGCGCCCTCCGCCGCCATCGGCGTGCAGTTTCCGTGGCGGCATTGCTGACATTGCTGCTGCTGGCGGTGGTGCAGGGTGCTTCCGCTGAACTGGACGGTCGGGATGCCGGGGATCTTGGCGGCGACGGTGGAGGACGCCCTCATCGCGTCAGTGACCATATGCTTCCTCCTTTCACTGAACTCTTCAATGCATCAACCCCATTCCATTCCCCTGCTGCACACACAGCACACAAACTCTGAAATCTGACGGAAAGGGAAAACCCTTGTTGATCCTTTTGCTTCTTTCAGCTACTCGGCGATCGTCGACCAGTCGCAGCCCTCCTACCTGCGGGTAAACGATGATCCCTGTTCTTTCCTTCTGAACTTGAATTTTCTGCAGCTTTATCATGCACTGTCTGAACGGTGAACTGGGACTAGTCTGGTCTGACCTGACGAGTGTCGTTGCATTGCATCTGCAGCCGGAGCTGAACCTTCCTCAGCTCGGATCCACGCTGTCCATCAGCAACATCAAGCTCGCCAAATACGCAAAGGTCAGACATGAATACTGAACAGAGTTGAGAGCTGATGGATGTCTCTGAACACCGATCCTCCTGACGCTGCCCTGCTCACACACACAAAAACACACACTGCAGTGGTTCAATGACAGCGCCGAGGACATCAGGAGCTGCTGCGACAAGGCCCTCCAGACGCTGCAGGCGCACTACGGCTGGCAGGTGAGCAGTGAGCCATACGGAGGATATCTCCAGTAGTCCAGTGCAAGAAAGGTTCCTTCCAATCCATGGTGTAGCTCATGAGATCGAATTGGGTGCCTGCACGCTGCATCTGCATGCCATGATCGATCGGCAGACGGTGGACGTGACCATCCCTGAGATCGAGGAGATGCGGCTGGCGCACTACGTCACCATCGGCTCCGAGTGCACGACGTCGCTGGCCAAGTACCTCGACAAGCTGTAAGGGTCTTCTTGGATAGTATATCATTGGTGATCAAGGTGCTGAGAATGATAGCTGACGGTTCTGTCTGTCTGTGGCCTCATGCAGCCACCGGTCCGAGATCGGCTGGGACGCGAGGGTGGCGCTCAGCGTCTACGGCTCCTTCAGCAGCAGGGCGTACCTCAACTCGCAGCGCCTCCGGTGAGCCGCCGATGAACAACCAACGATCAGCAGGACACTTAATTGCGTTCTTGCGACTGAAACATTCATTGTGTGTCAATTGGTTTCAGGAACCGCCAGATGTACTTCCACAAGCAGATCTTCAAGACCGCCGACGTGATCGTCTCGCCGATGACCGGGTACGCGCTCACCCCACATCCATGATCCAACTGACCAACTCCTCATTGCTGCTTGCAGCCTGCATCTGCATTTACATCAGTTCGTTCTCCATTGACGGCTCCGGTGCTGCTCTGCAGTGTGACCGCCTACACGCTGCAAGACGACGCGCTCAAGACCGGGGAGCTCGACTACATAAACGGAGGTACATACTAGCTCCTCGACCACCGGATCACCATTCATGCATGTCCAGTGCTTCGTTCTCACATTGTTACTGACGCTGTCGTCGTCGTCTCTCGATTCTCGAATGGAAAAAGCGGCGCTGGTCCGGTACTCCATTGCCGGCAACTTCCTTGGCCTGCCGGCCATCACCGTCAACGTCGGGTACGACGCCGCCGGGCTCCCCATCGGGCTCCAGTTCATCGGCCGGCCGTGGTCCGAGGCCACGCTGCTCCACATAGCCTTCGCGATGCAGGTACCTATGATAAGGCTCAACTTTGTAGTAATTAAATCTGCTCGATCACCGGAACTCTGAGATGAAACAATGGCGGTCGGCCGGGTTGTGTGTGCAGGAGGCCTGCGCCAAGGGATACAAGAAGCCGGCGGTGGCCTACGACCTGCTCAAGAAAGAAGAGTGACGGCGGCGGCGGGCCGGCGGCGGCGAGCGCCGCGAGAGGAAATTGATGTGCCGGACGACGAACCGTGCGTCCATGGGAAGAAGAAGAAGCCTCGTAGCGAGACGGTGCCGTGTGTAGCGTACATGATTGGTCCCGAAAAGAAAGGCAGAGAGAGCTCAACCAAGTTCAGACTTCAGACTCATGTCTATGTAATCTTTTAAATTGTTTCGTGAAAATTTTCCCGTCAGAAAGAATACGTGCAAAAAAATTCCTGCTACCAATTCCATTTACTAGTTTAGCAGAGTGCATGCCTCAGCGTTTTCCTCCTCCCAGAAAGAAACGGATGGAAAGGGATGATAAAAACGGCATGTGGGACTAGCCAAAATTTTAGCACGACTAATTTAGCACCAAACCAAGTGGATATTTGATGCTTTGGACGTGCGGCACATATCGACGTGGCCAAGGCCCCACGAGACGAGCACCTCAGGTTGCCCCATGTGCCAGTGCCGGAGCACAGCCGAGAAATTAGGTAGCTAGTCGTTGGAGAGCGGGGTGGAATGGAACACTTCCGTCCCAAATTCTAAATTCTAAAAATGGAATGGTTCTGTCCTAGATTTCAGGGATGGAATGGCTCCGTCCCAGATTCCGAGTTCGGGCCCACTGTCAGTCTCACATTTCAGGTGGAACGGTTGCGTTTCAGAATTTTTTCGGAACGTGTCCGTTCCGTATCTGAAGAGAATATTTTTTTTCTAGAACGGATCCATTCCTCAGCCTTTTAACCAAACGCTAGAATTGGTGGGATGGTATGGTAGGAAAGTAGGATAGATTGAAGGTTAGTTGCAGAAAAAAATGAAAAAAATCAACAGTATATAATAAGATTCAAATCCAGAAAGAACGCTTTGAAAGGCTCAAGCTTTACCATTGCACTTGCACCACATCCACGTTTTGGTACATCAAAGAAACCTTATGCTATTAATACATTTTCTTAAGTCGAGGTGCCCGCAGCCATAGTGAGCCATAACGGCCGGGTGCATCGTCCTCGCCATGTGTTGTGCACATACAGTCTTTGAGAGGGCAGAAAATTTTTGTGTCACATAAGTTGGTAACGTATGAAAATCTAAATTCTTAAGGAACGGTCCATTGTAGTTTAATCTTTAATGTGACTTCCTACGTGGTCACACCTATCAAATTAACTCAGAAGGAAAAAAAGAACGATAAAACTGTATGAGCTAGTAATTGTCACCCAACACCGTGGACGCGGGGCACACCTGAATTAGCCTATTGGCTTTATTAATCAATGATTTATCTAATTACATGATTAAGAGAGGGTTGTTTGATACACCCAACTTACTAGTTGCTAAAAATTAGCTGCTTTTTATCAAACAAACCTAGGTAAATGAGGCAGCTATTAGGTGTACAATGAATTAACACTTATTAGCTAGTTGGATGCAACTAATTTGTAGTGGTTAATTTTTAGCTAGAATTAGTTGATCCAAACATGCCCTCAGTTGCAGTAGCATTGCCATGGTACTAGTTACATTTCATTGTGAGATAGTGTTATTTGTCAACATGTGCTCCAACCAGTGATCCCGTCTCTATATGCCTCCGTCTAGTGCCGACTAGTCCCTAGGCCTAGATTAACCGTTCGGATTTTGACCTAGTCCTTTGTTTAGGCCTTATGACCATCTAGGCCCCGACTACGCCTATTTAGACGGCCTAGTCTGGCCTCAACCGCCTAATAGAACCTAGATTTTTTTTATCTCAGCCTATTTGGGTGGCTTTGGGAAGTTTTTCCGGACCTTCCATACCTACTCCTGCCGAATTGGTGCAATTTGACGGCTTCGGAACTTATCCATTCCTCGTCTCTTAAGTCTTATGTATTTGAGATTGTTATATAACTAACTAAACTTATTTTCTTATCTTCTCGTAGATACGTAAAAAAAAAATAAACTAAACATGGATCCAAAAATTAATCTTATCTATATGTATATCTACATAGCAATTAGTTAATAACCAAAATTTTTTATATTTTAGTTTGCTCGTCTAGGCCCGCCTAGGTCTAGAAAGGCCTAGGCCTGACCTCACGGTCCGCCTAACGCCTACGATAACTTTGGCTCCTACCGATCAATTTTCTGCTAAAAAATGGTGAGTAGGTGTGCTAAACAGCGTGAACTAAACAAGCAACAAAACGAGTCTCTTTTTTATATTTGGCTGACATCTAACAGCCTGTTCGGTAGGCTGTAGCTGCAGCTGTTGAAATACTTGTTTTACTATTCCAACAACATCTACTGTTACAATAACAACTGCAGCAAGCCACAGCGAACATGCCCTAAATAGGCCTAAGCTAAATTTGAAACAAATCAATTCTCATTCAATTCCTACGGTTAATCAACAAACCCATTCACCGGTATATAAAAAAAAAACCCATTCACCTCGTGGCTCCACTGCGGAGAGACGGACGGTCCTACCCCCGGTTGCAGGGGCAAAACCGTCCTTGTCAGAAAACACCCCCCACCCCCACGTCGCAGCGCCGTGGTCCGCTCGTCTTCTTCTTCCCCCACCTCACCCACGCGCGCTCCCCCTCAGATCAGATCGGCGGAGCCAAATCCAGCGAAGCCTCGAGCGCCCGCGCTGGAGACCACCACGACGAGGCGGAGGCCGCGGCACGAGGGCGCAACAGGGTTCCCGCTCGTATCGCAGCAGTAGCGGCAGCAGCAGCAGCAGCAGCAAGGGGGAAGATGTCGTCGGTGTTCAGCGGCGATGAGACCGCCCCCTTCTTCGGCTTCCTCGGCGCCGCCGCCGCGCTCGTTTTCTCGTGTACGTGTTCCCTCACCCCCATCGTGTTATGCTTTCTGTTCGAATGTTTTCCTCGAATTGGGGGTGCGGGGCAAAAAAACATTCTCCGATCCGTTCGTGTGCTCCGATCTCCCGCGATTCAGATGCTGCTCCATTCTTAGATTGTCTCTGCGATACTGAAAGTGCGCCTGCAATTTTTTGGTATCCGATCTGCTTTGAGTAACAATTGGGAAGGAAAACACATACACAGAGAATTTGGAGATGTATCCATGCGTTAGGGCGAAATTTCCGGGGACGAATGACGAGATCTCTCTCTGTGTGCGCCTTGCAGGCATGGGGGCGGCGTACGGGACGGCCAAGAGCGGCGTCGGCGTGGCGTCCATGGGTGTCATGCGCCCGGAGCTCGTCATGAAGTCCATCGTGCCCGTGGTCATGGCTGGTGTGCTCGGCATCTACGGGCTCATCATCGCCGTCATCATCAGTACTGGGATCAACCCCAAGGCCAAGCCATACTACCTCTTCGACGGCTACGCCCACCTGTCGTCTGGCCTTGCCTGTGGTCTTGCTGGGCTTGCTGCCGGCATGGCCATCGGCATCGTCGGTGATGCTGGTGTCAGGTGAAGACCCTTGTATAGTTGTCTTTATCATATCTTGCTATGCTGTGCTCAATTACTCGTGTGTGATGATGGCCTGTTACCTTATTTGCTTGTCAGTAAAGTAGTTATGGCAGGCTCATGTTAAATTCCACTTTGTTAATACCTGTTTGAGATAAGTTTCTCCATTATTTATATACTGAATTTAAACCTCAGGTGACTATTACATTTACATCAGAAAGTGCATGTCAGTTCTCAGTTGTTGGGACTAACTAGGACCAATTTCATATACCTCAAATCTATCACTTGACATGTTGCGGTTTTGCATAGTAATAATGACTTCCTAGTGAACACTGATCATGCTAAATTACCTGTTGCTATCTTGTAAACGGAACAGTAAATGATAGTGACAATTGACACAAACCCACTTGTTTGAGGTGATAACTAGTTTCCTGATGAGCCGAAGGTGAATAAGAACCTATTCGAGCCCGTCCATGATACTCATGATGATTCTCCGATCTGTGCTAATGTCATGGATATCATTTGAACTAAACTATAAAGCTACCCTAATTGTGGTAAAATGTCAATGAGGCCAAATCTTGCGAACACCCGCTGTTTGATAGCCATTTTTTTGTCTCGAGAATTGCAGTTTATAGTCTGGAGCATAATGATTTCGCCTTCCTGGCTTTATATTGAATACCTTGTTTAACTTTCAAAACAAAAGTTAGTAGAAAAAGGAAGGGAAAGGGATGCGTTTGTTGATCTAAAGTTGTAATTCTATTTTTGTTCTTTATATTTATTTTGGACCTCATGTTTCCTAGTCGGTAGGTTATCCTATATGTACGTTCTTTCATATCTGAGACCACTTATGTCGTGTTTGTGAGTTGTTACTTTATGCCAATTTCCCTTATAGCATGTTTGTACCCAAGAGAAGGTTGGTTCTTTGTACCTTGTTGCTTCCGATGTTTATAGTTGATGACATAAATAACTTAAAGCAGATCTGGTGGTGTATGAAAGGAACTTGTGAACTTCAGAACGTATGCAATAGATCTTTTTTTCAAGGATTGTATTGGATAGGATGTTTGTGGGATTGAGTACCTATAAATTACATCAGGACTAAAATGTCTATGTAGACCAAAGCAGTATTTGCTTCTTACCTTTTGTGTGGCTTGATTTGTTGAAGCAATTTCAGTGTTTCACATACGCCATCCTACCAGTTGTTTTATGTTTTATGAAAATTGGATATGAACTGAAACTTGCCTTGATTACAGCAGCTCCTGTTCCTAACCCTTGTTCTTATTTCTGTAGGGCAAATGCACAGCAGCCTAAGTTGTTCGTGGGCATGATCCTGATCCTCATCTTTGCAGAAGCGCTCGCCCTCTACGGTCTTATCGTTGGCATTATCCTCTCATCTCGTGCTGGCCAATCTTGTGCAGATTAGGCGTGTTTCAGATCTCAATACACCATGCCGCTGCCTGGTGCCCGGACATGGCTGGGTCATGTTTTATATTCATGAGACAAGCTGGAAGCTGGAGCACTTTTAGATGCCTACTTTTATTCTGTCTAGTTTCGTTTTGTGTTGAGTCTGAGAACAAAAACGTGTAGCCAAGGGAGGACCTTTTTTCCCTTGTGGTGACATTCTTTTCCCGTCGTGGTGGTGGTGGTGGCCGGTTGGCTGTGGTTGATGCTTATTTGTGCACAGTTTCTGTTGGGGGTGGACGGCGATGTAACCTGGTGAATAAGCGAGAGCATGCACTGCAGTGGGAGCTCAAGACTCTTTCTGTTCATCCTCTCGTTTCGCTTTCTTTTGTTCTCTGAATATTTTCTGAGAGGGCTATGCACTGTTCACAGCCTAGTCATGTGTTGCAATTATTTCTTCGGCAGTGGTATCACTGTTTGTGTCGAGTTTCATGGTTGTAAATAGCACCTTTCAGTATAGGCACTCCATTTGTTTAGAGAAAAAAAAAATGCCCGTAGCTGTTTCGAACGTAGACAATGTAAAACTGGCTGGTTCCTGAAGGTCCTGTACCTAGAGCGGCACACACTGGAGCATCGAATCAAGAAATATTTTGGGTAGCAATACGAGAGAATGCCTGGTCTCTCGGTAGCAATAGCAAGTCCTTTTCTTTTTGGAGTTGAGATGGAGGAGACGAGTTCCTGGGCACTTCTGTCGCCTTTGGCATGCACGGGGGATTTGTGTTGTGAAAAGATGTCTCCTTAAAGAGACACTTCTTCAAATAATCTCATCCAAGACAAGGTATCTCTTCGAACAACAGGATTAGACATAGATTAGTTAGTTAATCATGTAATCAAATGATGTGTCCTTTGGCCCAGTGCGTTGAACGGTTGGCTCTGGCAATAGACACCCGTTCATTGTACCATCTCATCCTGTATATATTCCAACCATAGATAATGCAAACAACAAGTTTTCTCATTCTTTAGTCATTTACATTTCTAGTTCAAACAATTTGAAAGGCTCTGAGCGGCCATGGTGCTGGTGCACGTGGCACGACCGGCGCTGCTCATTTAAGTTCGCCAAGCATTGTCACTTCGTCAGGTTGTTAACTTGTTATATTGCTGTGTGCTTGTACTACCAAGCAGGACCAGTACGTGTAACTTTATACTTTGGCCTTTCGTATTGCCCCCCTCGATGGGCCATGCCTGTTGTAACTCTGAGCTGCTTTGCGTATTGGTGTGTATTATTCCAACAATGCTTCGTCTATGGTAATACACTGTTGGAATGTACAGGCCTTAACAAAGTGCACTTTTCAGGAGCGACAATCATCTGATTTCAGAAGAGCAAAATGAATGCACGCAGCGGACAAAAATAATGACCATCTTAACCTCACACTAATGAATCGCTTCAGATATACTACCATAGAGGCATAGACGATCTTCGTTTTCTAGAGATTGGACCTTAAGGGAATGAGTTACACTTGGTCAAATGAACAAACACAGCCGTCCTAACTTCGACGGGGTGTTATGATCCACTAATCTTGTGTTTGGTTTGAGCAATCGAACCAATCTAGATGAGATAATGTGTTATAGGGTGATTCTATGAATTTTGGTGGAACGAAAGACGGACCCTCTGATAGCAGGTAACAGCAGCAGCAATAAGTAGAGTTGGAGAACAGGAAGCAAGTAGAGCAGGGAACAGAGGTGGCGGCGGAAGAAGGATTGCTTCAGTAGTTTAGAGAGTTTAATTGTTACACAAGTTGATCGATAATCCTTCTCTCATTCTCTCCACTACATATATAGAGTTCTATTACATGGGCCAAGCCCCCTACACGCATGCAAGCGCAGAAATCCAGTCCGGCTCGACGACTCGGTTGTTGGGCCTGCCCTTCCTCTTTGACAGTCCATCAGTACCGGTAGCAGAGGTGCTAACATCCCCTTCCTTGAACTGCCGCTTGTCCCCAAACGGCGGCGCAGGGACGTGCCGGTAAAGTTTGAGGCCCTGTGCTAAACTTAAAAATAAGATCTGCTACATTTTTAAAAAACGTCACTAAACTTAGGACTGCTCTAGGATAAGCGATTAATCATGACTAATTAATTACCCATTTATATCATTTAAACGCTAGACTTAAGGTCTTCGGCTAGCATTTATGAGCGTCTAAGCGGATGCCTAGACTCATTCAGATGAACACTCGACGAAGGCACCTTCGCTAGAAAAAAAGTATGAGCGAAGGTTAAAACACAACCGAAATATTACAGCTTACCCCTAAACCCTAGCTCCCAGGTCATATTTATAGTGGGTGATCATTACATATCTTCCCCTAAAGAACTCTATAATTACAAAGAGGTCCATGGGTCGGCCATTTCATGGGCTGAGCCTTTGATTGGATAGGCATGCTTCTCCCAACAATCTGGATACAATGGTTGTAGTTCATATAGGGAATCAACTAAGCATACGAACAAATAATTATAGTTGAAGAAAAATAATAGAAGAAATTACTCACCTAGGGCCTCTTGCTTTGCAACTCTGCGCTGCCATTGTGGCGTTCTGTGGCCCTGCGATGTGCTAGACCGCTGGTATGTGCATCTGAATCCTATATAGGTCCTGCCATATGAAAAGCAAAGGTCTCCTGAGTCAAGTTTGCCCTATGTCTCCTCCACTACTGTTGTCGAGGTTCTGGGCAACTACAAGGCTACAAAGTATCTAGCCGCGACGATGTCTTTAGGGCTACGGCAAACCGTTGTGCTACGGAGTGGTGGAGGTGGAGATGCAGCGTTGTGGCAAAGTAGAGCGGTGAATGTCGCGGTTGGAGTTGGGGTTGTGGAGCAGGGCGCATCACGCCACAACAGATTGTAGCCCTGTGATGTGCTAGACCGCTGGTGCTACGTGCATCTAAATCCTATATAGGTCTTTCCATATGAAAAGCAAAGGTCTCCTAAGTCAAGTTTGCTCTATGTCTCCTCCGCTCCTGTTGCCGGGTTCTGGGCAACTACAAGGCTACAAAGTGTCTAGCCGCGACGACGTCTTTGGGACTAGGGCAAACCACTGTGCTACGGTCCTACGGAGTGATGGAGGCGGAGATGCAGCGTTGTGGCAAAGTCAAACGGTGGATGCCGCGGATGGAGTTGGGGCTGTAGAGCAGGACGCATCACGCCACAACAGATCAAAAGAGGATACGATCGTGAGCTAGAAAATTTGATTCACCTATGGACCTAAAGAGAACAAAGGCCTGTAACGGATTGAATGTAATGTACTATGATTACCACAAATTTTAGAGGCCCTTAAAAAGTAGGGGCCTTGTTCCGTAGAACAGGCTGCACACCCTTGTGCACGGCCCTGCGGCGGCGCGCGGGAAACGCTGCTGTAGAGCGACAGCATCCTCCCAAGTAGCCAGCGTAGATGGAAGCCCCGACCACTGCACCAGCACTTGTTTGACAGTACGAGAGCCACGGCTAACCAGCTTGGATCCGAGCACCTGGACAGGAACACGAGGAGTATCCAATGCGAGAGGCACTGTTGGAGTTACCTGATGACCAGCCCCGACAGCAAGCTTTAACTAAGAAACATGAACCACGGGATGGACTGAAGAAGTAGCCGGCAGATCCAGCTTATATGCCACGGTGCCAATGCGCACCAGAATACGGAAAGGCCCAAAGAACTTGTAAGAAAGCTTCTGATTGGCACGAGACGCCAAAGAAGTCTGCACATAAGGCTGCAGCTTAAGAAATACCATATCACCAACCTGGAACGCGCGTTCCGAACGGCCTTTGTCAGCTTGGCGCTTCATGCGCTCTTTAGCACGAAGCAGTTGCTGCTGCAATACGCGGTTCAAAAGCTCGCGCTCTTGCATCCATGAAGACAACTCAGGCACTAGAATATGAGCTGAGGAAATACCAAAGTGCCGCGGAGAATGGCCATAAAGAGCTTCAAAGGGAGAACAATTGATGGCTGAATGATAACCGGTATTGTACCAGTATTCTGCTAGGGGAAGCCAATCACTCCACTTGGTAGGACATGCGTGCACATAACAGCGCAAATAAGTCTCCATGCATTGATTGACACATTCGGTCTGCCCATCGGATTGGGGATGATAAGAGGAACTCATACAGAGCTGAACCGCAGCCAAAGCGAACAATTCCCGCCAAAATTGACTTGTGAATACTCGGTCTCGATCAGAAACCAGCGACTGGGGAAGGCCATGCAACCGATACACATTGTTCAGGAATAAACGAGCCACCACTGCTGCTGTGACCACTACCAAAATACAGTTCACATGCCCAGATACTGGAAGCCCTTCCACAAAATCTACGACACAATCTGCTAGGCAGCCTCGGGCACCGGCAAAGGCTGAAGCAGACCGGGCAAAACGAGAGCGATCCGGCTTGGCTTGTTGACATACGTGGCAGTCACGTACAAAGTGATGCACATCATGTTTCAGAACCTTCCAATAGAATAGCCCTTTGATGCGGTGGTAAGTGGCAGGAATGCCGGAGTGACCACCAACCGCACTAGCATGAAATGCTTGCAGCACCAAATACGACCCTTGTAGCGAAGGAGACCCGAATCCAAAGAGAAGAATGGCACTGAATCTCTAGCAAGGGACAATTTAGTTAACAATGAATGGGCAATAGTATCTTTCTGGTAACTATCCTGCACCTTCAGGATCCAAGCCGGAGTGACAGTAGAAATAGCCACGCATTGAGATTCATGCGAAGATTTACGGGACAATGCATCAGCTACACGATTGTCGGCGCCCGGCTTGTACTGAATACGGTATTGCAGCCCAATTAATTTGGAATATACCTTCTGCTGCCACGTAGTATGGAGGCGCTGCTCAGTGAGTTGTGTCAAACTGCGTTGATCAGTATTGATGACAAATTCCTTGTGGAGCAGATACGGCCTCCACTGTTGCACGGCTAACAGTATGGCAAGATACTCCTTCTCATAAGCTGACAGCCCCTGTGAACGCGGACCCAATGCCTTGCTCAAGTATGCAATGGGATGACCATCTTGGAGCAGAACAGCCCCGACCCCTGTCCCACATGCATCAGTTTCCACATGAAATGCCTTAGAGAAATCTGGAAGAGCCAACACAGGGGCAGTACAAAGGGCATGCTTGAGAGTGGCAAAAGCCTGTTCATGAATGTGAGTCCACACAAAGATGGTGTTCTTTTTGAGAAGGTCAAATAATGGCTTACTGATAACTCCAAAGTGACGAACAAACTTCCTGTAGTAACCAGCCAACCCCAAGAAACTGCGCAGCTCTTTAGCATTAGTGGGAGAAGACCAGGAAGCAATAGCAGCAATCTTCTGTGGGTCCGTGGCCACTCCGTTACCACTGATCACATGACCGAGATAAGAAATTTGGCGCTGGGCAAAAGAACACTTAGACAATTTAAGTTTCCACTGATCACCAGCCAATAACTCAAACACCAGCCGAAGGTGTCTCATGTGATCTTGCTCAGTCCGGCTGTAAATGAGAATGTCGTCGAAGAATACTAAGACAAACTTGCGGAGATATGGAGCAAGTGTAGTATTCATTGCTGCTTGAAATGTGCCGGGGGCCCCAGTGAGTCCAAACGCCATTACACGGAACTCAAAGTGACCGTGGTGAGTTTGGAAAGCTGTCTTATGCTCTTCACCAGGACGTACACGAATCTAGTGGAAACCGGCCGCGAGATCGAGACCAGTGAACTAGCTGGCCCCTGCAAGCTCGTCGATTAACTCATCAATAATGGGAACAGGGTATTTGGCCTTCACTGTAATAGCGTTTAAGTGACGGTAATCCACACAAAAATGCCAGCTGTTGTCCTTCTTCTTGACAAGCAATACAGGCGAGGAGAAGGGACTAGAACTCTTTTGAATGGTTCCTGCTGCCAACATTTCAGCCACCTGGCGCTCGATCTCATCTTTGAGGGCCGGAGCATAACGGTAAGGGCGGATATTCACTGGAGATGCTCCCTGAATCAACAGAATCGAATGATCAAATGCTCGTTCAGGGGGCAGAGCAGTAGGTACTGTGAATAACTCAGCAAATTCATCAATAAGACGTTGAACAGCCGGCAGCACAGCAATGGAAGGAGCAGACAGCTCTATACTGGCAGTGTCAGTTACAGCACACAACTGAAGCAGAGTACCTGCCGGCAACTGCGTGCGTGTTCCATACAGAATGACCATCGGCTCATCATAAGGAATAGAGAGCCACTGCTGTGCCCAATGCACTTTCATCGGGCTGTGCTGGCCCAAATAATCCAATCCCAAAATCATGTCATATGCAGACAGAGGGAGCACTCTCAACTCAGAAAGAAATGTACATTGTTGAACTGACCATTCAGCACGAGGAATATAGGATGCGCACTGGATGACAGTCCCATTGGCAACTCGAACTGCTAGAGGAACTGATAGTTGAAGAACTCCGGATAGCTGACCGGCCAATTGTTCACTGATGAACGTATGACTGCTGCCTGAGTCCACAAGAATTGACAGAGAATGCCCTTGAATCTGGCCCTGCAGGCAAAGAGTATGAGGAGCAGCGCTGCCAGACACAGCCGCCATGGAAAGAGTGAGAAACAACTGGTCCATCTCACTACTGGTAGAAGAATCAAGGAACAAATCCCCATTGTCTAGCTGAAATAATTCAAGCACTTCGTTGACGGATCCATGGCACCAAGATGCTTCCGGAACCGAGTGAAATGGCTATGGTTAATTTGGTGGGGCTCCAGCACAAATTTCCACCACAAATCAACTCAGCGTGGGAGGAATTACAGGGGACTCGAATCGATTCAGCAGCTCACTGATTCGAGACAAATCAACCCAAACCAGACCCGTTGCTAGAGATCGATCGATGGAATACGGAAATTTGTGGATCCGGGTGATAGGAGGCCAGAACCGGTGAATCTGATACCAATTGATAGCAGGTAACAACAGCAGCAATAAGTAGAGTTGGAGAATAGGAAGCAAGTAGAGCAGGGAACAGAGGTGGCGGCGGAAGAAGGATTGCTTCAGTAGTTTAGAGAGTTTAATTGTTACACAAGTTGATCGATAATCCTTCTCTCATTCTCTCCACTACATATATAGAGTTCTATTACATGGGCCAAGCCCCCTACACGCATGCAAGCGCAGAAATCCAGTCCGGCCCGACGACTCGGCTGTTGGGCCTGCCCTTCCTCTTTGACAGTCCATCAGTACCGGTAGCAGAGGTGCTAACACCCTCACCACTACTGGTTGGTGTGGAAAACTAGGAGCAAAGCCCACTTTCAGTCCTACATGCATATCCCATTCTGGTCGTGAAGCGTCGTTACGAACTGGTTGAAGAAGCCTGCTTTTCCTACAGTGAAACCAAATAAATTTATGTACATAATTTGTATATAAGATCCGATGAGGGGTTTTTTATCCTCCAATATTTGCAGATATTCCCAATATCTCCAATTTATCTGTAGGTGCCGATACAATATCTATATCCTTTTTTTTTGGTTAAATTTGGTTTAAATTTACTCAAAATTTATTTGAAATTTAGTCCAACATTTCTGATATACCCTATTTATCCTATTTATTATCCCCGACTTCCGATAAATCTTATATTTTTCTATTAAGAAAACCTTGCTCATGATCCCATGAGCCATGATCGAGTTACAAAGAGGGCCTCGTTATCTTTGTGCACATGTTTTGCGTGATTTACTTGAGGCCAGCTTTTTTTGAATGGGCAGCTTGGCTCATCCCACAACTCGTAGAGATTTATATATTATGGTCCCACTCACAGCACCTGTGTATGCTGGTGTGTAGAGAGGAGCAGAGGCTGCGAGTCCAGCCGGCGTGGTGGGTGCTGCAGCCCTTGCGCGTGCTTGGCGAGAGTTGCCTTTGCCTTGCCTACCCTGGCCGTCGTCGAAACGGAAACCATTCGCCCGTAAAAGCCGGGGCTGGGAGAGCGGACCGGGATAGATTGTGAGACCGATCACCACTGTCAGTTACAGAAAAAAACAAATGCAATCATATCCTCCTTTTGTTTTCTTCGTTATTATGTGCAGGAAAGACAAATATAGAATGCCTGTAAAGTTAAATGCGTGCATATCCGTCTGCCAGATATACGTAGGTAAGAAGAACGGTTTGTTTGAATTTGATTCCAGTGGGTGAAATTAATGAGTTAGATGAGGGTTCCACAATCCATAGGACCGGCCGGTAGCTATTATTGGAGAGCAAGACTACTGGGATTTTCCAGACGTTTTATGCCAACAAAAAACTTTATGTCCAATGCATTGTTTTTTTTAAATACAAAACAATATTTCTCATCAAATTCTCTCCCTTTGCTCCTCTATATCATTATTTCTCCATCCCTACTTCTTCTGCCTTTAGTTCTCGTCAAATCCTCTCCTTTCCTCCCCAATCATCTCTATCTTCCTTTCAACTCTAATGCCACATCATTGTTTTGCTTATATGTCATATCCTAACCAATGACATAGAAGCCATGTTATATGCTGGTCATTGCACTGGGACTGCCTTTAATTAGCGAGCACTTGTTACACAATGGATATGGAGATTGTGGGTTCACGCAAGCGCAATTAGGTTATCTCCAACAAAGATCCTCCTCAAATACCACTCCACTTTGCGTGTCATGTCATCTGCAATGCATAACAATGCAAAACAGTGCCATAATCCTCATTTTGATGCGCGCCGTTGGAGACACCTTATAGGCGGTCGGTGCTCACCCGTTGCATAACGAACTTGTAGATTGTCGGTTTCTGCCGTCGATTAATGCAGGTGTTTGTTAGATTGTCGGTACACGCTTGTTCCTTTAACTCACATGTGTTTGTAGACTGTCGTCGATACCGGGTTTCATTGCTTGACAGGTTTGTATGAGCTGTCGGTTTGATCCCATTATTGGATTCTCGCCATATTGCTGGGATTCCCTAAAAGGAACTTGTATACATTGTCAGCCTGTGTCCGACATACTTATTTTGTCAGTGTCAATATATCGGTTAACAAATCTGCACGTATTTTATCGTTCCCCTTTTTACAATAAAGAGCTCGTAATAATGGTACGGTTTTCCGCCATTATTTTTCCTCATGAAGTTGGTTTGTGCTTTATCTTGATGAAATTTTTAGATTGTTGATGTGTGCCGATTTTGTAGGTTTGGATTTGCAACAGTGTTGATTGGTCACAGTCTTCTAGCTCGTTCGGTGCTAGCTTAAAAGAAATAGTAATAATCATCTCCCTACATAACATTTGACGCATTACGTCGTGCATTGCACATGGTGAGCTCGGAGTTTTGGCATGGTATTTTTTTGGCTTGAACACTTAAAACTAACATTCGTCTACATGCACAATGATTTCTTCCTACTATACTTTTATGGGGGGTGAGGGTTATATATCGTTTAGCTAGAGCGCATGTAAATAAGTATCATTTTGTAATAATGGATTCACAATTGGTTTAATACATGACCGCCAAGAGTAAAGCTGGTCCGGCCAGGCCCCTGTTCTTTTAGGCAGATTCCTGACAGAAAGAATACGCAGATTTGAACAATGTCGTTGGACCTTCTACATGACTGAGTACTAGACCTTGCGATCTAAAATGGGCATCATCGTCACTAATTGTCACTTGTCCCAGTACAATACTATTTGGCAGAAAGTTCTAGTACATAGCTACCGCCAAAATGAACAAACCCTCACCGGGTCACTGCTACTGGTTTGGTGCAGTAAACTAGGAGCGAAGCCCATTTTCAATACTGCATGACCCCATTCTGGTCGTGAAGGGTGGCTTTACGATCAAACCGACCGGATCATCAGAAGCCTATTTTTCTAGCAGTGAAACCAAATAAATTTATGCACATAAAAAGTTGTATAAAATTCGGTCCCATGATCGTTATAAAAAGGCGTGGCCATCCTGGTGGGTGCGTATGTTTCGCGTGATTTTCTTGAGGCCAAATTTGTTTCGTCTTTTGAATGCAAGTGCAGCCTGGCTCCCATGACTCAATGATGGTCCCACTCACAGCCTGTGTACGCTGCCCTTGCGCGAGCGTTGCCTGGCCGTCGTCGAAACGGAAACCGTTCGCCCGTAAAACCGGGCAAGCGCCAGGTACGTCGATGCTCTCATCCGATCAGTCGTCTTCACTGCCTTCCCTCTTCTTGTTTCAGTTACAGAAAAAACAAATGCAATCATATCGATATGCCTTTTTTTTTTGTTATTATGTGGTAGGAAAGACAAAAGGATGGCTGTAAAGGTAAATGTGTGCATATCCGTCTGCCAGATATAGGTGAGAAGAACAGTATGTTTGAATTGGATTCCAATGGGTCTCGAGGTGTTATTGTTGGGAATTACATATAGGACCGGATCGAAAGCTATTGGATCAAGACTGGGATTGTTTCATATTGGAATGCATTCCAAACGTTTGATGCCAAGAAAAACTATATTGTCCAATGCATAGTTTTTTTTTTTTGGAAAAAACAATAACTCTCAACCTCATTGTTTTGTTTATATGTCTTCCTAATTGAAGTCATATGTAATAGTCATTGCTCTGGGATGACTGCATTTAATGAGCGAGCACTTGTTACACAAGCGATCTGCAGGTTGTGGGTTCAAGCCAGCGCAATTATAGGCGGTCGGTGCTCGCCTGTTTCATAACGAAATTGTAGATTGTCGGCTTGTGCCGTTGATTAATGCAAGTATTTGTTAGATTACCGGTACACATTTGTTGCTTCTAACTTGCACGTGTTTGCAGATTGTCGGTACCTATTTCATAGCTTGACGGGTTTGTAGGCTGTCGGTTTGCGCCCATTGTTAGATTCCCGCCGTATTGTTGGATGCCCTAAAAGGAACTTATATACGTTGTCGGCATGTGCCCGGCATACGTATTTGTCGTTCCACTTTTTACAATAAAGAGCTTGGATCGTAATAATGGTACGTTTTCGCGCCATTTTTTTTTGCTCATGAAGACGGTTTGCGCTTAATGAAATTGTAGATTGTTAATGTGTGCCAATCTTGTGTAGGTTTGGATTTCCAACAGTAATTGTTGGTCATAGCAATGCAGCTATGCAATGCTTATAATTAAAGCGCAATATCTCACTTCATTAGATAGATTTTAACGGCGAACATTAGGTTGCCAATGACATTTTTTCCCTTGTCATCCATGTGGTGTGCTGATCAGTTGTGGCTGGGGTTGATGCCTATTTGTGCACAGTTTTTGTTGGGTCTGGCTGGGACCGGGAGGTGATGCACAACCTGATCCTGATGAGTAATGACTAATAAGCGAGAGCATGCAATATATGAAATACTCTTTTGTTCATCCTCTTGTTGTCTTGTTTGCCCATTCATTCTTCATTCGAGGCATACATTATGATATTGTGCAAATTCTCGGTCCTCGTGTTTGGCATGGCATGGGTTTCTAGTATATGCCATTATTGTGCTATCTGCAGAGAAATTTCTGAATGGAAAATACATATATAGCTGCTTTCGGTATGTATATGTATATCGATTATATATCTCATTGCATTGTGCAAATATAGTCACAACTGACCTCTAACCCTCTTGTTGATTAGATGCGAAATTGTGATGGGCGCCCTCATCACTTCAACGCAAGAATATATATAAGGCTAACAATACACATCAAGAATCGTGGTGTGGCCAAGTATGGAAGAGAGGGGCAAAGCATTGTTGCCCAAAGGAGCTCAAATATTAAACAGCTAGCAGTGAGAGGCATGCAGTTTCCTCCTGGATCAGTGAAAGAAATGGCAAATGAGAGCTCCCATTTTTCTATGCAGGTGGCAAGCCTCTAACTTGCTTCTGCTGTGTGGAAGCCAGTGTGATCAAAGAGCGTATCTCACTCACAATGGCAATCTCTGCAACCCCAGAATGGGTAGCTAGGTACATGCGTGTGCCTTGATCGTCGTCGATCCCCATGTCAGCCAAAGGAATATATATAATCAGCTTCACCATTCACCAACAGATCATCATCTTGCCCAACCAAATCGGCTTTATTCAAGTAGAATTGCAGATGCATGGACCAAGTCCGATTGATCGACTTGTTCTTGAACCATGAAATGAAAACGCAAAGATGCAGAAAATTCGCAACCAAGGAGCATGCAAGCTCTCTCAACTAGTCTACTGCAGATGTATTACCATGGATGGATATGCATGGATGCACCATTGTTTGCAGCAAGATTATTATCACCCTAGTCCTAGTAGCTAGGCACGCTAGCTATCTAGAAGAAGAAGAAGAAGGCATCGTCGCCGTCGCCAAGCATCGGTGCCGCCGGCCCGTCGAGCAGAAACGGGTCCAGGTCGAGGTCCAGGTCCAGCGACGAGCTCGGATCGCCCATCGGATCATCGTTGTCGTGAGCGCATGCGTTGGCCAGATCGTCGTCGATGCCGCCGCCAACGGGCACGCCGTCGCTGCCGGAGAGGCTGTCGACGGGACACGGCAGCTGTTGGTTCTGGAGCAGGGTTGGCTGCTCCTGGAACACGTGCATCGGCTCGCCGTCGTCGCCGCCGCCGTCCGCGGGCTGCTGCTGCTCCTGTGGTGGCGCAGGGTGGTTGTGGTAGTACTCGATGGCGAGGACGAGGTTCTCGTCGTTGTGCACGGGAGACGGCGGGCGTACCTCGAGTGGCATTGGCTCGGCCACTTCGTCCTCGTCGTCGTCGTCGTCGAGTGGGATCGGGTCGGGGGCGGCCCCGCCCGGCTGCTCCGCGTGGCCGCTGCGGCGGTTGCCCTCCTTGCGGCGGCGGTGAAGGTGCATGACCTCCCACTGAAGGTGGGAGTGCTCGGTGGGCTGGAAGCTGGGGCTCGCCAGCGGCCGGTACTCCGGCACGAGCCCGCCCTGCTTGTACCGCACGCCGCACGCGTTGCACAGCTCGCTGCGCCCCAGCGGCCCGCCCCTCCACTGCGGCGTCGACGACGAGCGGCAGTGCAGGCACCGCTTCCCCGTCTCCCGGGGACGGTAACGGTAGGGCCTCTTCTCCACCGCCGCCGTCTTCTTCTTCTTCTTCTCCTGGGCCGGCGCCGGTGGAGGCGGCGGCCCGGATGACTCCGTCGTCGGAGGCTGAGGCACTCGTTGCTCCGGCGACTTCTTCTTCTTCTTCTTCGACAGGTGCGCGGTGGGATCTAGCCCGATGGGCACGCGCACCAAGCTTTCCGGCACGGGAGACGCCGAGCCCGAGACCACCGGCCGCATCTCCTGCTGCTGCGGCTGCTCCTCGGCGACCGTCGTCGCCGTCGCCCGAAGCGCGTCGGCGGCCGAGAGGTGGCAGGAGTTGCAGCCGCAGCGCGTGGACAGCACCACCGGCACCGCCACGAGCCCCGAGACCGGCAGCTGGCTCTCCATCTCCTGCTGCGGCGGCGGTATCCCTATCCCGCTCCCGCCGGAGGCACCCGTCGCCGCCGTCCGCTCGGAGCGGCGGCGGCGCTGCCTCTTCTCCGTGCGCCGCGACTCGGCGAACCTGATCCCGCAGGCGTTGCAGAGCGTGCGGAACCCCATGGGCCCCGACCGCCACAGCGGCGTCGCCGTGACGCCGCAGTGGTAGCACTCCCTCGTCGCCCGCTTCGCCGGCGGCCTCTCCTCCTCCTCCTCGTCCGCGCCCGCAGCCGCGGGGTCGTCGGGGCCGGCAGCAAGCGGGGCCTCGTGGCGGCGCTTGACGGCGCTGGGAGGCGCGGCCCGCGGTGTGGGGGCGGGGATCTTGACACCGCGCCACCAGCGGGACGCCGTGCCGCGGGGGCGAGGGCTGCGCGGCTTGCGCAGGACGACGGCGGCGCGGTCCATGCAGGAGATGACGACGGACAGGAGGAGCCCCCAAGTGGGGAGCCAGCTGGGGGTGGCGGCGGGGGCGTCGTCGCCTCCGTCGCCGGCCGCCGGCAAGGGCGGCCGCGCGTTGCCCTCGCACGTCATGTCGCGCGTGCCTGTGGAACGGAAGCTTGTCTGCTTGCCTAGAAATGAAATGCGGGGCGGGGAGTGGAGCGTCGGGTGGTGAGGCAGCACGAGTAAAAGCTTCGCTTTGCTCTGGGTGTGGGGCCGGAGCCGCGGGCCCGGGGTCACGTTTCCAAATCCGACTCAGCAGGGCCCCGGCTGTCAGTATGTGTCTTTATTTGTTTCTGTTACATATATGGGCAAAAGATAAAGCTGGGTATAGCTGTATATACCATGTATATGTGTATAGGGCTCCGAGAATAACAGTTAAGTGTTTGCCAATGGCAGCAGATTTACTTTCGAGTACTGTATGAAAGTCACAGCACAGAGGCTTCTACGTGCATTATTGGAGGCTATTCCATATATAAGAGTTTGCGGTTTATATGTCTAGTTAATGTATACCGTTCTCATGTATTAGACTTTTATACAATCGGCGTACACATATAGTTGCTTAATGCAATTATTATAGATTGTCGGTATCAACCCGTTAGATAACGAACTTGTAGACCGTTGTGTTGCTGGTTGCCAATTCTTATGGAGAGCACGTGCGGTCGAGGGCGCACTTTCCAGTAACACGATTATTGTAGATTGTCGGTATCAACCCGTCGGATAAGGAAGTTGTAGACCGTTATTGTGCACGTGTGTTGCTAAGAACATTTGCAAATTGTCAGTTTATGGCTATTGCAATACGCCTCTCCAGAATGTTGGTTCGCGACACATACTTGATGTGATTCGTGGGTTTTTCCTGTGCACTTGACACCAATACCTATATCGATGTCTTTTGCATGATTTTTATCTAAAGAACTTGTAGGTTTATGTCCAAGTCCAATGCACCCGAAGTTTTCGGTTATATCTGCTGGTTAACGAATGGCGGGCACTTTGCCGACCACACCTTACCATAAAAAGAACTTAAGCTAAGGGTTCATGCTTTATCTCAATCAAACAATGGTGTCAATTTCCATCTTACATATTGTCTTCCCATGCCGCAAAAAAAAAAAATCATTCATCTTTTTTTCTCCTATATGTATATCTATTTGCACATTATCAATAAAATAATACTAGTTCGTTGGTTGTTATCTTACGGTCAACAACTTTATAGTTTTTCTTGCTTCTTTACCCCAAAGACTTGCAATTGGCTTTGAGCTTTGCAATACCATATGGTCTATTTGGTTACTTGGCCAGGGTATAGCTAGGCTAGGTACCAAGTCATGGCCAATGTTAAGCAATTTGTTTGGTTGAGTAGCTAGATTTGCCTTGCTTAGGTTGTTTGTGTTCAACTGTCTAGTTTCACAGGTGGCTTTTATAGGAAGTTTTATGTGAGCAATTGAGTAAAGGTTGGGCTTTTGTTTCATATCATATATAGTTTGTAGTTTATATTTATTAACAAGAGCTCGCTGTGAATTAGACTTGTCTATTAATTGTAGCGGCATGTGCCATTACTCAATGTATTTGAGGACGCATCAACCTGTCACATAACGAACTTGTACACTATTGTTTTGCACATGTTTCTCAATACATTTATAGGTTGCCAGTTTGCATCCTTTACGTGATGACTCAATAGAATGTCGTTGTCTTACAATTGTTTCTTTGTCGATTGTCGGTTTGCATCGAATGTCGGTTACTTACTATATTAATGGATTTGCATGGGTTTTTACTGAAAAACTCATAGGTTATTCATTTTGTGTTGAGTATATTAAGGATTGTTGGTTTCAGGTGTACGAAATCATGCATCACTTAACTATTCTAGGTATCACTTAACTTCTTCACAGGTGTGGATTTTGTCCTTCGAGATGGGTGCATATTTTCCATTTAGGCGACTTACTCAGTTACATCTCGCCAAATGATAAGCGTCTGGATCCTAGTCCAAGCTCTCTAGTGTAGAGACTTTAAGATTGGATCTCCTATGGTGGCGGCAGCTTGATGGCCGTCCTCACCCTTTTCTTAATGGTAAAATAAACTAAAGCATGCACCGCTTCACTTACTCCTAATGTCGTCATGATTTCATCTTCTTCCCAAGTGTGGGTTCTATCCTTGAAGACTATGGCTTCTTCTCCACTTAAGCAACTTACCCCTCACTAGATGATATGTGTCCAGATCCTGGCCTAGGCCCTCTAGCAAGGGCTCTAAGATTGGCTCTCCTATCGTGGCAACAACTCGATGAACGTCCTCAAGATCGCCATCTAGCAGTAAGGTTGCACTCTAGGCCTTGGAAGACCTCCTAGCTCCTAAGAGGGTATGCATAGCCCTTTCTTGCCGACATGGCTTCACTAGCATTGCCTGGCCTCTAGGGTTTATAGTTTAGGGTTTAGCATAACCTGGCCTACACATCCAATTGGTGGTTGTTGGCAACAAATATTGAGGGGTCAATGGTTTTATTAGGTGAGGTGACATGAGCAAAGACATGCTCTCTTGGACCACGTTTTTATATCCAACCTAGAGTTGTACATGTGGTAGCTCTATTTTACAATATCCATGTCTTTTTCTTATTTTTTTTACAAAAAACCAAAATAGTGACCATAAAGCTATGTATGAATAGATGAAAGAAAATATTCAAGCGCAAGCTAATTGCCTAGGTTTCTATATGTCTTGTTGGAAATTCCTGTAAATAACTTGTTGGAATGTTAGATGAGGTTTTTGTAGGAATTTTATTAAATGGTGCAAGTAAATGGTCTCTACTTTAGTAGGACCAGGGTTCCATCTCACACCTAAAGCCCGCTCCTATTTTACTAAATTTAAATTTTGCTTTTATAGAAATAATAAATGATTTGGAATCAATAAATATATATCTTCCTTTGTTAAAAAAAGAAACAATAAATTATGACTGTAAAGCTGTATAGTAAGGCTGCAAGCTATAGATATATAGGACAAACAACTTAAGTGCTTGCCAACTGGTTTCTAGAAAATTCTTGTTGGAAAGTTTGAAGACTCCCTAGAGTGAATTTATTGAAGCAAAATTGGGATTTTCTATATTGGAGTTTGTAGTTTATAATAGTATACTAGTTAGTGAGCGCTTGTTAGATAATGAACTTATGGATTGTCATCAGTTTGCGCACTGTATTTATATTAGTGTTGTTGTATATTATTGCCGGTGTTCTCCTATAATGAGGTTTTAGATTATTAATTTGTGTGTGTTGGTTCATGATTTTTTCCATATTACCAGTATTGCTCATTGCTTAAAGTATTTGGCTGTATATTCTTAATTTGTGATGTTACTTATAGTAACAAATTTGCACCCATTATTGCAAATAATGTCGGTTTTCATCTACTGGTTAGAAAGTTTGTAGTTTGTCATTTACATATTACCTTAAAACGCCTTATAGCCTGTCTGTTTTTTGCACCTTTTTTCTTTTCTAATGGGTTTGCACCTTAAGTACCTCATTCTTTAATTACCGACCACTAAAAGTTTTATCCCATAGAACCTTGTAGATCAGATGTGACGATGCCCTGAGGGGTTGGGTTTTTTTCCTTTTATCAAATGATGGAGAACTAGCTAGAGATATATTTTTCGATGCCCTCGATCATGCCCTCCACGGCAACATGCAGACTGTATTCTATTTCTGGCTTCATAGATGGAAAGAAATAAAACTCTACTGAGGATACTGCAAGCAATTAGCCTATTTATTTCTCCATCTGGATTCCAGCTAGGACACGGTAGTTAGCATGTTCCAGTTGGTAAATGTGATCTTGTATCAGTTGGTAAATGTGATCTTCCAGCTGTTTATTACTCCATCCGTCCAAAAAAAAAATGAAATTCTAGCTTTGTACTAAGTCAAATCATCGTAACTTTAACCAAATTTATATCAAAATATATTAAAGCTTATGCTACAAAATTAGTATCATTAGATTTTTATTGGAATATATTTTCATATCATGCATATTTGATATCATAAATGTTGTTACATTTTTATATAAATTCGGTCAAAGTTTCGATAGTTTGACTTAGGGCAAAGCTATGATTTCATTCTTTGGTAGACGGAGGGTTGTCAAGGATGATCACCATGTTGATTGCCGAGCTGGGTCGTCCTGCTGCTGCACACCATGTAATTAGGCCGGCCGGGTGATCTGAACGACGGCGAGGCCAAGTGCAGGCGAGGTGGCCATGGTTTTTTAAACAGACGGCAAGAGATTAGTCGAAATTATATTAGAGGAGCACAACCACCTGGCGAAAAATGAAAATAGAGGACCATATACAAGAACTTAGCAGAGGGAAATCAAAACTACAACATGATCGTTGAGCGAGCTTGCCAAAGACGAGGAGCAAAAGGCAAACAAATGGTGACAGGCAGAGAGCTGGAACAGCTTGCACATGATAAGGCTAGAGTATGTGTAGCATGTCCCACAGAGAAGATGCATTTCCGTACTTCCTCCGATCCGAATTATAATTCATTTTTGTTTTGTTTTAAGTTAAATTTCCCTGGCAATGACTATGTTTCTAGGAAAAAAAAGATCCACACCTACAACATTGAATTAGTTTAATTAAGTTCATCATGAAATATGTTTTGAATGGTGCCGTTATTTGGCATCAAATACCTGTTATGGGATATTCTTTTTGGATTACTTTGTTTCAACATGAGTATCCCATCAAAATTCTGTCAAATTTAAATATATGTGACGTCAATCAAATTCTGTTTTTAAAATTCATTTGAAATATGTCAAAATGGTTGTTGTCAACACGTGGAGTGCAAAATTGCAAATTGCTGTGACGGGCCTGGAATTCCAACCAAGTATAACACAGATACGAAATGGTTGAGAAGTAAGCTGACATACTGAAGCTGGGGCTCTTTAGAGGTTTACTCTTGATTCGAGAGGCTATTGATCTTCCTCCAAGCTAACGTAACACATATATGGAACGTCCGATTATTTGCAAGGGATGCCCCAATCAAGCCCAACAGGCTTTGCAAAGTTGCATCTTAAGAGGAGATGGAGAGCTAAAGTTTCAGGCCTCCAGCAGTCAGCATAAGTTACAAGTGGTCGATGCTTATTATTTATGCACAGTCTTTTTGTTGAGGTTCTGGACTTCTGGTTAAGAAGATGTTGTAATCTGATGAGGAGGGAGAATGAGCATGCAATACTGTCGGAGCGCAGACTCTTCTGCTCAGCATCAGCAATTCATTTAATTTTGTTGTTATGTTTCTCTTGTGAGCTAGTTAGCTATATATATGCATGTTGTGTTCATCATCATGAGCTAGATATATATGTATTTGATTTGTTCCATTGCCCAACATTGCTTGGGGGCTGCTTGGGCACATTACTCGAATTCAAATGATAGGAAGCTGGTTTTATTGAAGTGTTGGATTTGATCTTGAACGGTCATGAGACTGAGTCCGAGAAGATTACGCGCCCTGATTGAGGGCGCGGCCTTTTCCCGTGGTTGTGGCCCCCGCTCACAGTGCGCTATAAAAAGGAGGGCCTAGGGGCCGGCACGGATGCCAACGCGACTTGCCGCCGTCAAACCCTAGCCCGACACACCGTGAGGGACCCGATCTCCCAACCACACGAGTGACTGGAATCGCCACTGTCGATCCACGCCGCCGACCCGACGGCCGACGAGAACGCCAACGGTTGCGACCCGCAAGAACAGCGAAGGAGGGACCAGGAGGCTAAGGAGGCAGAGGAGCGCCGCCTCAAAGAGCAGCAGGACAAGGAGGCCGAGGACCGCCGCTGCACTGACCAAGGAAACCCTGTTGCCCATGCGGCACCGGTCGCGCCCTTCGCGGCACCGAAGGTGATCTCTCTCCACTCTCTCTCTTTCTAGATCTACATGAACACCTCGATCTATCACCTTGAATCCACTGGTGGTAGGCTAGGGCCTAGATCCACACGACTACACCAATAGGAAGAAGAAGAGTCATAGGATTGATGATCCTAGTTGTTTGGGCACATTACTCGAACGATAGGAACACATGTCGTGGAAGTTTTTGGAACGGTTTAGTCTAAGTGCTATGTCAGTCTTGGTCTGTACCGTACCACTGTATGACTGCATTCAGTTTATGTGGAAGTGATGAGGGTGATCTGAGGCTGGAACATTTTTTTTCCTTCATCTAAAAAAATGTACTATTTTTCAATGAAACATGGCACGGTTATTAGTTTGTTGTTCCATCCTTGTAGTTCTAGCCTTCTAGGGCACGCAGAGCTACACAGTTACACACCCCGATGTACGAACTTACTGAAAAGAAATCGAGGAACACTAGAATTTTCTCACCCCAATTCCCATCTGGATTGGCCCTAGTAGAGGCTAACTAGAGTACTAGACGACCAAGGAGTCATTGTCTTCGTCGACGATCATAGGCGCTGACGGCCCGCCGAGCAGAAACTGCAGGTTCAGCGAGCGCGAGCTCGGCATCGGCTCGCCCTCGCCCACCATTGTTAGGAATAAACGCGACATTGTCGCGGGTGTGAGTGCGCCATGGGCGCGTGTGTGCAAGCGCATTGTGCGCTAGGTGTGGGTGCGCGTTGGGCGTGCAGGGCCAGCGCCATGGGTGCGGAGCGGCATGCAGAGCGCGAGCTGGTCGCGTAGGTGGATCGCACGCGAAAAAGCGGTCGTGACCGCGTCAGGAGGATCCAAGGACGCGAGGCGAAGCGGGTGCGCGCGGTTTGAGCGCGAGAGGATGAGCCGGTGCACGGGAACACGGCGACTCCGTCGGAGGCTTCCGGCCATGGCGGAGAGGCGCACGCGGAGGACCGTTGTACGAGGTTCGTTGGAGTCGTTGGGGCTGCGCACGTGGAAGGAAGAGCAACGAGGATGCTCGAGCGCCAGAGATTCGCGGAGGATTGGGCCCGTGCCGTTCGAACGTGATCACGACGCACGCGGTCAAGAAGGCCGGCAATGGCGGATCGTGGCGATAGCGGTGTGCGTGCGTGTGTGGAGCTATAAGAGCCCATGTAAACCCTCCATTGAAGCTGCCCCGGTGCGAATTGAGTGCCAAGACACAAGGCCAAGGCTTTGGCCGCGGCGTTCATCCGAATTGATCGAGTTTACTGTTCATCTTGTTCCTCGCGACGGCGTCCGAGCCGGTGAGTCTGAGCGTCCGCAAGAGAGTGCGTGAGCTAGAGAGGGAGTTACGCGAGCTAAAGGGCCAACAACCATCCGGTCATCGTCCGTAGCTTGCTGCTGCTCCGGTGGTGCCGGCGGCGCAGGCTGCTGCCTGTGGTTCTTGCCCTTGCGCCGCCCCCGCTGCCGGCGGCGAAGCTTGAGCACCTGCCTGTGGCTGCTGGCGTGCTCCGAGGCGGTGGGGCTCGCCGCCAGCAAGCAGTACTTGAACTTGAGGCCGCACGCGTTGCACAGCGTGCTGCGGCCCTGCGGCCCCTCCCTCCACTGCGGCGTCGACGTCGACCCGCAGTGCAGGCACCACTTGGCCGGCGCCTTCTCCTTCTCCAGCTGCGCCACTGTGGATCCTTAGGCGACTTCCTCCTCTTCCTCTTGAGCAGGTACACGTCGAGCTCCAACGCCGGCTCCCACGTCCGTCATCAGCACATCATTCGTCTTGAAGTTTCCCAGCCAGTCTTTCATCCTGTCGACCGCCTCATCCTGGTCACGCGCAGACGCTGGCGACGGGAACATTGCCTCGCCTTCGCCTTCGGGTTCTTGACGACCGACTGCGGCAGAGGGTTGACGACGGGGAAATTCAAGTGGGCGACAACGCCGGCTGCGCGTCTTGTGTGGAACGGTGGAGTCCAGGCAGGATACGGCCACACACAATGACTATCTTGGTCGTTGAAGTTGTGCTGAGATCCGTACATGGTAAGGGATAGGCGTGGAAATCATGGGTAGGTGAGGAAATTATATGTCAAGATTTATGCGGCAAGAGGGGAACGGTCGGCCACGTAATTGTGCTTTGTGGGCACATATATGCATGTAATTTCCGAGACAGACACGGACAAGAGCTGCAGCACTTTTTTTTTTACTGTCACCGGGGGGAGGGGGGTCCACCTGAATTTCATTGAAACGGTCCAAAACTGGCCCACATCATGAGTTTGGTTACATTTTCGGCACTAAAGGCCGGCTAGATTTTACAGAGGGCTAATTTGCCAATACAAGTATCGAGCACCAAGAATCGACAACCCATCTCTCCTCATCCTTCAACCTGTGGCGCCATGGACGTTGAAGCGTTGTCTGGTGAGGCAATCGATACGAGTAAACACACGCAGCGCACGCAGCTTTTTTACTGCACCTGTGCTGTGTCCGGTCCCTATTTCAGTTACGGAAAATACAAAATAGTGCTTTACTGGCCATAAAGAGGCTGTTTACACCAAAACAAAAGGGTGGCTGTAAAGCTGTGTATGACTGCACGCCATAGATGAGAGGAAAAAAAATCAAGCGTATGCCTGCCAACTGGTTTTCAAGAGTATGGTTGGAAAGTTGGGAGGTTAGTTATTAGCTTATTGAAGCAAGAAATGCAAGATCAGAAACGAGTGAATGCTTTCTATTTGTAACCTGGTTTCGGCTTCAAGGCTTTGAAGAACTGATGAATGCAATTTATTTCTATGTATGTCTTCTGTATATACGGTCTATATATCGCCATACATATGAACATGGATGGAATTATGGGGAAAAATAAAGGTTAAAATTCCCAAAGATTTAGAACGGAAGGAGTATGTCATAGTTTTCTGCTGTAGAAAGAACAAGTGGTTGTTAAGCTGGATGAGAAAAAAGAACTTAAGTAATACCTCCGTCTTATATAAGAGATTCTCTGGCTATGCATGTACCTGTGCTTCAACATGAAAATAATAGATGCCGATGGTTTTAGGGGAAGAAATCTTGTTTGAAATCTAGACGAAATTTTTGTAGGATATGGAGCAAAATCAATCCTTATGTATTGGAGGTTGCAGTCTATAATACTAGTTAACGACCACTCGCTATATGTACTGATCTTGTTGTAGATTGTAGTTAATTTGTATGCCATTTGCCAATGCAATTATATATTGTTCTTTGTCCACGCACTGCTTGATGAGTTTGTAGACTATTGCTTTACACATGTTGCTTAACCCAATTTGTAGGTTCGCTGGTTGTGTCTTTGCCATACCGTATCAATGGTTCATTTGTTCTTTAACGCGTTTGTCAACTTTACCCATTACTTAATAGATTCACATAATATTGATTATTGTCTAATGAGCTCATATGTTGTCGGATTCCATCCGAACATCGCTGATTGTCGGTTTCTATCCATCAGTTATGATTTTGTAGTTTGTCATTTTCCCATTGCCATAAATAAACTACAGTGTGTGAATTTGCACCATTTTGTTTTGCAAATCGAAACGCATCTTACTTCAAAGAAAAGTAGATTGTTGGTTTATATCTATTGTTTAACAAATTAGTATTTGTCGTTTCTCTACTACCATAAACAACTTGGAGCATGTCGATTTACTCCATTTTATGTTTGTGAATTGATCTGCACTTTATTTTGACTAAATCATAGATTCATAGCTTCCATCTTTTACTTCATGCATATTTAGGTTGTCATTTAGCCATTACCATAAAGAATGAATAGCTTGTCAACTGGCCCCCTTTATCTTGCATATTGTTTTGCACCTTTTCTCAATGAAATTGTATATTGTTGGTCTTCATTAATGAGTTCATAGTTTATCATTCCCCTTACCACAAAGAATATGCAACTTGTTAGTTTACAACTCTTATTATAATTACAAATATGTTTGCACCTGTTGCATACCAAGCTTGTTGGTTAGATATTTAGGTTTTAATTAGATGATTGGGTCACTAAGCAAAATCATTATTAGGGTGTCTCCAACTGAGGCACATCAGGTAGCAAGAATGCCCATTCAACAACAATAGCTAGGGGATGGTCTCAAATGTGAATATATCCTTATCTGCGCAAACATCCTCTACAGAAACTCCACAAAGAGAAGACCGCCCAAAGGTACCATTCAAAATTCACCTACTCATAAAGGTCATTCATATCTCACTCACATAGCATATATCTTGGGTGCCTCACTTGCCTCTTATAATAAAACACCACTAGGGTTATCTTGTTACAATTACAGATTTCAACAACCAAGACACACATTGTTTACACATGTCCCAAAACTTTGATATTTGAAAGGAGTATACAACCCTCTTCAAAAAGAATTCATGCATTTGAACATGGATTATAAAAAAAATGACATGTAACTCATCAAGTAAACAACTTGCATGATTGTTCAACCATTTATGTGTGTGTGTGTGTATATATATATAGGAAGAGTTTTATCTACATGCGCATGTAGCTATACTCACCGTCAATAACCCAATAGGGGTATGTCCGCATACTCATTTATCAGTTTGAGTATGTTCACATATTTATTTTAAGATACCTCAAATATCACCACCCAAAAAAATTACAAAACAGCTCCTGTTTTTAATATATTATTGTAATAACTTCATATTAGTACATATAACGGGGTATGTCCATATACCTCAGGTATACTCGCATACCTCGTGCATATATCACCTCAAATGGTCTAGTATCATTGCATACTCCGTGTACATACCTTTCATTTGTCCAGATATGCCCTCAATTGTGAGATACATAGGCGAGTGTAGCTACATGCGCATGTAGAAAGGAATTTTCCTATATATATATGTGTGTGGTCTGAATGGTGACAATTGTCTTATACATGTATGAAAGGAAAATGGACCCTAAGCCTCAAGCTTAGTTGCCTAATGTGGTTTTGGTGGTTGAAGTCGCAAATGGACCATTTGGGACTAAGTTGGGATGGAAATGATAGACTCAAAGGACGGTTTAAATAGTACAAAAAGAGACCCAAGACATCAAAGATCAAAGCTAAGAAGTCCTCATACGGTGGTCCAAGATTTTTTTTTACGCACCGGACAGTGCGGTGATCCACACTGGACGATCTAGTAAGAAGAAAACGCCACCATATGAAAACTGAAGACTCAAGTGCAAAATAGACAATCCAGCGATCCACACCGGACGGTCTTGTGAGAAGAAAACACCACCAACCGAAGACTCAAAACCCGGTGCAAAATCAAGCAGCCCCCCGAACCCAATCGATCTAACCAGCTCCTTCTTCCGGTCGTCGAAACATGACACTAGTTCGTGCACGCGCCTGAATGAACATCGGCCGGTGATGCTGCTGCTGCTGCTTTCAGCTATGTGCTTGGACATCATCCCGCTACCAGCTAACAAATGGAATGGAGTGATGAAAATATATAACAGGACCACGGCGGGAGGGGAGATCAGCGAAAGAAGAATCGAACCTGATGAGTTGAACAGATGCCTGCTAGCTGGCTGGAGAACCCAAATCAGTAACCCGGCCGCCGCGGTATGCCGATGGGGGCGACGGCTCCTTGCAGGGCTGCCGCTGCTGGTCTATTCCGCCGGTTTCGTCGCTCGCACCTATTGGAAGAAGCCAAGAAGGGGCTAGAGGCTGCAGACTGCAATGTTTCTGCAAAGAAAAGAAGTCTGGTTTGAAATAACAATAGCTACCAACCCCACGCGTCTCGAGCCCAAGCCCTCTACGATACTGGCGATAGTGTGAAAATGGTTGCCCCAGATTAGAAAGGAGCTGCAGCACCCAATGCAAGCCGCGAGCGGCGCCGAGAGCACGCCGCCGTGGCGGCTGCGTGCTCCTGCTCCTGCTCCTGCTCCCCCGGTGCCAAGGACGTCGTCGTACACTGTGCCTCAAATACTGCGAGAAAGAGGCTGTGCACGCATCTGTTTTACTGCACCTGTGCTGTGTCCGTTCCTTGTTTCAGTTAAAGAAAATACAAAATAGTGGCTTAGACCGGGGTCACCAGGAGGGGGCAAAAAAAGTGCATCTGTACTGCATCCGTACTTTTTCACTCTGTGTACAGTGCGCAAACAGTATTTAACAGTATTTTGCACCTCCATATGCTCTGTCTGGTGACTCCGGTCTTACTGGCTAGAAAGAGGCTGTTTACACCGAAACAAAAGGGTGGCTGTAAAGCTGTGCATGACACTGCATGCCATAGATGAGACGAAAAATTCAAGTGTATGCATGCCAACTGGTTTTCAAGAGTATGGATGGAAATTGAAGTTGGGAGGTTATTACCTTATTGAAGCAAGAATAATGCAAGATTAGAAGCGAGTGAATGCTCTCTATCTGTAAGTATAATAACCATGTTTCTATCTCTAACCTGGTTTCGGCATTCGAGGCTTTAAAAAATTGATTCGTGCAATTTTTTTCTATGTATGTCTTGGTCTATCACCATCCATATGAACATGGATGGGATTATGGGGAAAGTTAAGGGTTAAAATCCCTAAAGATTAGAAACGAGTGAATGCTCTCTATATATGTAAGTATAATAACCATTTCTATCTCTAACCTGGTTCCGGCCTTCTAGGCTTTGAAGAATTGATTCATGCAATTCGTATCTATGTATGTATGTCTTTTGTATATGGTCTACCAACATCCATATATATGGACATGGATGGAATTATGAAAAAAAGGCTAAACTCCCTAAGATTTACTAGAACGGAAGGAGTATGGCATAATTTTCTGTTGTAGAAAGAACATAGAGCGCTTGTTATAAGCTGTTCATAGCTAGGACTGGAAATGATCGGCTCGATTGTATTGTGAGCTCGGCTAGCCAGCTCGATCCGGCTCGGCTCGATGGAGGCTCGCGAGCCGGCTCGATCCGCAGTCAAAAACCCAAAATAAACTCAAAATAAATTAATTTACATATTTTTGAATGATAACAATAATTATATGGTATATATTTCTCAATTACATACAAATTGCTAAGTTATGTATATAAATATTAATTTATACCACTTATAACTAAGAATTAATCTGTTAATCACCGTGGAATTGTTATTGGGTTGTCTAAGGCCGAGCTCACCAGCCTACTCGCGAGCTTGAACGAATTGGCACAGCTCGGCTTGCTACTTTTGTGAGCCAAAAAATGGGGCTCGGCTCCGCTCGTTGGAGGCTCGCGAGCCGCTCCGAGCCGAACCGAGCTGCTCTGAGCCCGAGCCGGTTCGCAAGTTTTGAGCTATTTTTTCAGCCCTATTCAGAGTTGTATTGTTATAGATGGGAAAAAACTTAACATCTCCCTCTTAAATATAAGAGATTCTCAGGCTATGCACTTATTAGATTATGTGCATGTGCTTCAACATGGAAATAGTAGATGCCAAAGGGTTTAGAGGAAGAAATCTTGTTGGAAAGCTAGACAAAATTCTTGTAGGATATGGAGCAAGATCAAGGCTTTATGTATTGGAGGCTGCAGTTTATACTACTAGTTAAAGGCCACTCGATATATGTACCGATCTTTGTTGTAGATTGTAGTTTGTATGCCATTTCCCAATGTAAGTATATATTGTTGGTGTCCACACACTGCATAATAAGTTTGTAGACTATTTCTTTACACATGTTGCTTAACCCAATTTGTAGATTCGATGGCTGTCACCGTTGCTTTGACATATCCATATCAAAGGCTAGCTCGTTGTTCTTTAACGTGTTTGTCAACTTCACCCATTACTTAATAGATTCACATAATACTGATTATTGTCTAATGAGCACATAGGTTGCCGGATTCCATCCATACCTCGTAGATTGTCTGAGATTTTATAGTTTTGTTATTTCTCCATTTCCATAAATAAACTGCATTGTGTCTATTTGCACCCTTTTTGCAAATCGATATGCACCTTACTTCGAATAAAAGTAGATTGATGGTTTCTATCTATTGTTTAACAAATTACTTGTATTTGTCGTTTCTCTGCTACCATAAAGAACTTGGAGCATGTCAATTTACTCCATTGTATGTTTGTGAATTGATCTGCACTTTATTTCAACTAAATCATAGATCCATAGTTTCCATCTATTGCTATATGCCTTTGTAGTTTGTATTTTCTCCTCTTACCTTAAAGAAGATGTTGATTGTTACTTTTCTTCAGTTGGTTACAAATATGTGGATTGTCATTTAGCGCCATTACCATAAAGAATGAATAGCTTGTCAATTAGCCCCCTTTTATCTTGGACACTGTTTTACACCTTTTCTCAATGAAATTATATATTGTTGGTCTTCATTAATGAGTTCATAGTGTTTCATGCCCCTTACCGCAAAGAATATGCAACTTGTGGGTTTGCAACTCCTTTTTTTAATTGCAAATATGTTTGCACCTTATCTTGGTGGAATTACATGCTGTCAGTTTGCACCTATTACATTCCAAGCTTGTTAGTTAGATTTTTATCCAATGATTGGGTCGCTAAGCAAAATCATTAGGGTGTCTCCAATTGAGACACACTAGGTACAAGAAGATCCATTCAACAACAATAGCTAGGGGATGATCTCAAATGTGAATATATCCTTATCGACGAAAGCATCCTCTACAGAAACTCCACAAAGAGAAGTCCGCCCAAAGGCAACATTCAAAAATCACCTACTCATAAAGTCATTCATATCTCACTCCCATAGCATATATCTTGGGTGCCTCACTTGCCTCTTATCATAAAACACCCCTAAGATTTCTTGTTAGTTACAGATTTCACCTACCAAGATACACAATTTTACACGTCGTGAAATGTTGATATTTGTAAGGAGTATATGACCCTCTTCAAGGAGAATTCATGCATTTGAATATGGATTATAAAATTGACATGTAACTCATCAAGGAAACAACTTGCATGATTGTTCAACACTTTAAGTCAATATGCATGTGTGGTTTGAATGGTGGCAGATGTCTTATACATTTATACTCAGAGTTAGATTTCTGATATATTAATAATTGCCAGAGTAATAAATCTAGAAGTAGAAGGGTTACTTTTGAGGTACTTTATCATAATAGAAAAGGTGGACAAATTATATGCAAACTCAAGGATTACTTAGGTTAATTTTCACAATGGTAGGTTCAGTAATTTAGATGCTTATATGTGGGTTACTAGGCTACTATATGTTGTTAAAGGTGAATACTTTATATGCAAATTTATATGTTATATGTGAAATGTAGGCTATATGCAGTGGCGGAGAGCTCGGTATGGCGAGCGCGGTGTGGCGCTCGCCATACCTTGCTGCGAGAAGGCCCAGGTAATCCCCTACTTCGCGCTGCCGGCCTGCCACGGTGTCGTTTGCTGCCGGCGCGCTAGGTGCTGCGTGTGCCGCCTGCTTCACAGCTGCAATGCCACCGGAGCCGGCGCTGGCGCCGGCGAGCTGCACAACAGCCACCAGGCCAACAGCCGCGGGCACGCACGCGGCACTGCAGGCTGCTTGCCTGACTTTGACTCCGCAGGCTGCCGGCTGCTTGCCTGACTCCGCCATCGGTTGTCCGCGTCTCCACTCTTCGCGATGCCAATGCATCTGCGCCGGATTTGATCGTGGGGAACCGATTGAATCAGATGGAGTTAGGGCACCGACTGAGGAGAGGGCTAATGGGATGAGACCTGAATGGCAGTTTGTGGGCTGCGGTTGGATGGGAAGAGAAATCTATTTTGGGCTGAAATCTTGAATACTAGCAGCTGTTACTAGCAGCTGTTTCTTTGTTTTATTTTTTCTAATACTTATATATCATATACGTTATGTATACAAATTTGTTTGCCAAAAATAATGAGTATTTAACTAAATACCCTTGAATCTAAGTGGGCCACGAAGCCCGGTGAAGGTCTTTAGTTTTCTTATTTGTTTTCTGTGAATTGATGGTGATGTATGTGAACTGCATATTTGAGGAACTTTTGTCTCACGCATTGTACCTATAGTGAAGTTCTATATACATGATCGAATTCACCACACCTCAAATTTATTGCGTCCTCCGCCACTGGCTATATGCATATTTAGGTGGTTACTTTGGAATACTTCACATAATGGTAGAGGTGTAAATTTTTAAGTAAATTAGATCCAATGGAATACTTCACATAATGGTAGAGGTCTAAAAAATCAATGATCAAGTGTTTTACTTTTTGTGGGGATTTCTCTTTTTCTAGCACACCTCAAAAGGATTAACATTAAGGCTCCAATTATAGCAGTAAAATTGTTATGTATAATTTTCATTCTTCTGTCGTGTTAAGACTTAAGAGTAGAATCAAGAGAGGACATGTATTAGACTTGTGGTGTCAATGCATTCTTTTTGGTCTTGGTGATAGGGGCCGGTTCTCTCTAGTGAATAGAAGGCGGCGCCCTCCCCACAAAAAAAAATATATGTGGTGATTCAACAAGGAATTGCATATTTCCAAAGGATATTACCTTTCTATGGTAACAAAGTGTACCAGATCAGTGTAGTGTTATACATTTCTGAAATGGAGGTTCTTTGGTTTCACTGGGTCAATTTTCCCTATATATAAATAAGAAAAAATAAAAATATGTACACCAAGAAAAAGGGAAATAGTAACATTAAAATAAGGGAAAGTAAAAGAGTTGGACAAGACTTGCAACCGTTCTCCGATATATTGTTTTGTTTTTGGCAAGGGAACATTCATGAATCTGCATTCGAATCTACTAAGTTATTGCTCTTAATTTGCTTCAAGGCATCAAAATTGCAAACAAAAAATGGGACTTCTCCATTCCTTATTTCAGTTACAGAAGGAACAAAACAGTGGCTTACTAGCTATAAAGAGGCTGTTTACACCAATAAAACAGGATGGATGTAAAGCTCTGAATGACCGTAATGCCATGAGATGGAAAATTCTAGTGTATGCCAACTAGTTTTCAACAGTATTGTTGGAAACTTGTGAGGTTAGCTTATCGAAGCAAGAATGCAAGATTAGAAACGAGTGAATGCTATAAGTAGAACCATGTTTCTATATCCAACCTGGTTTCCACTCATTTTTAAAATTAACTTTATTACTCCCTCAATTCCAAATTGGAAGAGTCGAGGTTCTAGGCTTTAAATATGTCTATATTCATTACCATCCATATAAAGATGGATGGAAAAAAAAACCCTTAAAACTTAGAACGCGGGAGTATGACATTTTTCCTATTGTAGAAAGAACAAAGAGTGGCAATAACGCTGTTCATAGTTGTATGTTATAGATGAACAAAAAACTTAAGTAGTACCTCCATATTAAATTAAGAGATTATGGCTATGCACTTATTAGAAAAATATTTGTCCAGATGCATAGCTACAATCTCTTGTACTTGTACTTCATCATAGAAATAGTAGCGGTCAATGACTTTTTAAGGAAAAAATGTTGTTGGAAATCTAGAGGAAATTCTTGTAGGATATGGGAGCAAGACCAAGCCTTTCCATATTGGAGATTGTAGTTTATACTACTCCTTCCATTGACAAATGTATGATGCAGTTAAATTTTTCCAAAATTTCAATCATTTGTCTTATTCAAAAATGTGTTCCGACATGTAAAAATATAATTCATACTCAAACTACCTCTAGTGATAAAGCAAATCACAACAAAATAAATGACAACTTCTCAAGTTTTTTGAAAAAGACAAACGATCGAAGTTTTAGAAAAAATTCAACCACATCATAAATGCATCTATGAACGGAGGAAGTACCAGCTATATAAGCTGCTCACTATATGCAGTGACCTTGTTTTAGATTGTCAGTTTGTATGCAATTGTCCACACACTGCGTAATTATAGGTACCTACTAATAGTAAGGTGCATCCAAATGGGACATTGCTATTATTTTCATTTGCTAGGGAGATATCGACCTTTCGCCCAGTAGAGCAGCAAATGGATCATTCATGATTATAGATTTGCATTTGAATCTACTCATTTATTGTTCATTTGCTCCAAGGCATCAGATCAAAATTAATTGCAAACATAAAGAATGGGACTTCATGTCGGGTTACATGTACCAAGCAAACTAATGAGAAACAATCCATTACAAGAATGAAGGGATGTATTGTTAACAAAATAACAAGGAAGCTGGAAAAGTATGTGAGTACAAAATTATTTTCGGATGAAAGCACGCGCAAAGCCCAAGAGACCCTAGGGCTATAGCCATCATAAAAGACACGCGTCCAAAAAGTTTAGTTATTGCTACCTTGCATGACCCAACAAGGGACCCCCAACATAATAATACAGTACACAGTATCGTTTTTTTATGGGCCATGCTACGGTATACAAATTATCTTCTAAGAGGTAAGACTTCAAACTGATCTCTGCCCTTCAATTAAAAAAAAAGATAATTAATATAATATATTGAAAATGGAGAAATAAATTAAATAGGAAACCAACCTACATTTTATCGCCCACGTTTCTAGCACACCACCCCACGTTGAACGGACGGCAGTTCCTCTGATCGTAGATGGATGCCGAAACATACCATGTACGCCTATACGCCATTCGACGAGTATTGAAAAAAAAATGCTAATACATGTGTTAGAGCTAAAGGCCCATCATAGTGATTATACAAGCTAACTTGTTGGACATGAAGTCTGATACGGCTTTTGTTTATTGGAGAATAGCGTCCAGCTCATTATTTTTGGATTAGATTCTCAAGAGACACACTTAATATGTTGTTAGAGACTAATGCTGTTTTTGAATTAAACTATTCTCACACGTTTTATCCCTACCACGTTACAAGATCGGTTCCTGCCATCACAGGTCACGGCGGATAGATCATGATGAGAGAAAAAAAATCAGCGCCATGGAAATCTCGATAGATCACGGAGGTAGTTATCGTATTTGCCTCATTTTCGGAATAAATACTTTTTTCTATTAATTCTATTACCTCTTAGGAGGTAATGCCTCAATTAATCAACGGTTCACAGTTATTTGAGTGTACCAGAGTAATTGCCTTTTTTTTATAAAACAGTACACAGTATCGTTGTTCTGCCAATTGGAATTATAAAGGCAGCTGTCAGGGCTAAGGTGTCGTCAGGTTTCAGTGCCCGCGAGTCTGCGACGCAAGCGTCTCGACTAGCCGCGCCGTCACCGTGTGCAATTGCTGCATGTTGCCGCTGCGGTTGCTTTGTTGTGCCATATGATGGATGGTAAATGGTGCTCAAGTTTTGCCCGGTAAAGATCTAAAAGATCGGATCATATCTCTGTTTATTTTTGAGCTAAAAATCACCAAAACCTTATTTAGATTGTGAAAAACATTTGAATTATGACACATTACCACCCCTAGACATACGGCCGTTTGTGTCTGCCGCAAGCAAGCGACGAAACAGAAAATGTTCGTTTTTATTACTGTTCCTAGTTTTTTGTTACTGCAGTACGTACCTGATTAGCTGATTCGTTTTCTTATGATTTTATCTAATTGTCTTCTTAAATCTTGTTTACAGAATATAGATAATAATATTCTTGATCCGCACCTCATTGCTTCAACTTCGTGTTCTTTCAGAGATTTATTTAGGAATCTTATGATTTCAATTGAGTAACTTGTGGTTGTTTTCTTAACCAGCCTGTAGCATTTATTCTTAAATGGTTTTGTAAATGTAAATGTTAGGTAAATTTATGGAAAATCCTAAAAAGTAAAACTCTTGAAGATTAGGAAGCAAGATCGCTGCCCATTTCATAAAATGGGTGGTTTATTTGGTCAGCGCCCTCCTCACAAAAAAAAAAACTAGGTGGTACCCGCGCGGTGCTGCGGGAATCCTAAAACTATTTTTAAAATGCCATAGAAAATCGATAAAAGACTTTAATAAAAATGTATGAACTAATAGGTGGATGCATGGATGCTGTTAGCCATAAAAAATCAACAAAAGACTTTAATAAAAAGACTTAGTGGATGGTAAGGTGGCTTAGAATTTGGTGGACTCATGGATGACGTGGATAGTTTGCATATTGAGAGAAATAGATTTAATGATTGTTACTGGACTTCGGTTATATAGGTTATATAGATAGATGGGTGGTTTATTTGGTTGTTGATACATTGGTTTAATGGTTTGGTTAAGAAGGCCGAATCAGGAATTTCTTTATGTCTTTTTCCTCTGCCTTTGATTTTATATCATTACATAAGGATAAACAATATCGACAGGACCAGTTCGGACTGTTCTAGCGGGAGAAATTGTGAAAATAAAAGGAAAGGAGGAAGTTCAATTCAAGCACGTCTTTATCCTTTTGGAGTTTTCATGATTTTGCGGTTCTATAACTTCTTCAAAGGTCAAATTTGAAGGTATAGGCAGGTGTGTGGGGCATCTCAATGCTTCAACACGTATGCTTTTTTTGTGCAAATTTTAAGTTATTTAGATTATTCCTAAGCATAATATTCTAGCACATGAACTTGGATATATTTCATATTTTAAAAAAAAAGGATCAACTTTTCAGTGAATCTGATATGAAAACTAAATTCATGGTGTTAACGTTACATGATCAGAAAATGAGCATTTTTTATTAAGTTGCCCACAAATATGCAAGCTCTAAACAACCATGTTGATTGTTGAGGACACAAGAAAATAATGCAGTCTAAGGTCCTAGTAACTAGAGAGATTGCTTGTTACCATAAAGAAGTGTGGTGTGGTGTGGCCTGGCCAAACATGGCAAGGGAATAGCACCAGTTGGAGCTCAAAACAGCAAGGCAGTATCCCAATTCAGTGAAACATGGCAATTCGCATAGATTGCTGAGGTCATTCTGGCAGGTGACATGCGCCTCTTCCTTTTTGTGTGCGAAGGGATGAAAAAGCATCACATCAGACTATCAGAGATTCAAAGATGGCTATGGTCATCTCATCTGCAACCCCAGGAGAATAGGTAGTAGGCCTCTCCTCAGAGGAAGATACAAAGTACACCTGCAGATCATCTTGCCCAGTTGGGCAGGGCTTGTCACTTTACATGGACTAGACAGGAGTACGATTTGTGCTGGAAGGATGCTCCTGCGGCATAGTACTACAGTATATGATGATCATGCCATTGCTCGTCACCTGCTCAACCTCTGTTGCAGGTGCAGTTGCAGCCGACATGAATGGCTGCATAACAATTCCTAGATTTTTTTTCCTGGAGCATTGCTACAAATCCTGCCATGACGATGAACTCAACGGCCAAAGCTTCTAGTACACAACCAAAGTCGATAAAGTCACCGAGGAAAAAAAAAAGTTGGAGGAGGAGATTACTATTCTCATCTCAGCTGGATTGCCTAGCTAGACGATCAAGGACTCGTCGCCGTCGACGATCAGCGGCGCCGACGGCCCCTCCAGCAGCAGCGAGTCCAGCGAGCTTGGCGCGTCGCCACGCCCCGCCGCCGCTTTGTCGTCGGTGCCCCCAGCGCCCATGTCGCCGCCGGTGAGGCTGTCCACCGGATGCGGCAGAGGTTGGTGCAGAGGTGTCGGCGGGTACTCGTTCTTGACCCACCGCCGTGACAATTCATCATCGTCGGCAGCGGCGGCAGCGGCCGAGTCGTACACGGGCTGCTGTGGCTGCTGCTCCGTTGGCGGAGGGTGCGGGTGGTTGTGGCTCTTCCGTTGTCGGTGGAGCTGGAGCACCAGGCTGTGCCTGTTGGCGTGCTCCGACGGCTCGAAGGTGGGGCTCGCCATCGGCCGGTACTCCGGCAGCAGCCGGCCCTGCCGGTACCGCACGCCGCAGGCGTTGCACAGCGTGCTGCGCCCCATCGGCCCCTCCCGCCACTGCGGCGTCGACGACGACCCGCAGTGCAGGCACCGCTTCGCCGAATCCCGGGGCCGCCACGGCTTCTTGCTCGACGCCGCCTTGCTCTTCTTCTTTTTCTTCTTCTTCTTCACCAGGTACACCGGCAGCGCCGCCGGCGGCGGCGGCGGCGGCGCGGGCTCCCTCCTCGTCCTCGGAGGCCGCCGAGGCGTCGTCCCGCGCTTCATCATCGGCGGCTTCTTCCTCATCAGGTACACATCGGGAACCGAGCCGGGCTGCCAGATCGGGCTCCCCGGCGAGGACTCCGAGACCGGGCTCTCCGGCGGCGGCGGCTCGGCGACCGTCCTGGCCGTCGCGGGCGGGGGGCGGTGCACCTGCTCCCGCAGCGCGCCGGCCGCCTTGAGCCGGACCCCGCAGGCGTTGCAGAGCGTGCCCGGCCCCATCGGCCCCGACCTCCACCGCGGCGTCTCCGCCGCGCCGCACTGCAGGCACATCCTCGCCCGCTTCGCCGGCCTCTCCGCCTGCGCCGGCGCGGGGGCGTAGGGGCCGGGCCCCGGCGGGGCCGTGCGCACGCGCAGGCGCGGGGGACGGGGATCCCTCGCCTCCTCCTCCGACGGATTCCTCGCCGCCTCCGGCGCGGGGGCGGGGAGCCTGAAGGCCCACCAGGCGGACGGCGGGGCGCGGAGGCGGACGCGGCTGCGCGCCTTGCGCGGGACGGTGGCGTCCAGGCAGGAGACGGCGACGGGCAGGGGCAGCGCCGCCGCCGGGAGCGAGAGCACGTAGCACAAGGATCCCTCCCCCTCCTCCTCCCCGTCGCCGCCGGCCATGTCGCCGCTGGTCGCCAGGGTCGCCGCAGATCGCCGGGTTCTTGGGCCTAATCCAGGCGGCTGCGCGGTTTCGGATTAAAAAAAAATGCTATCTTTAGCCGGCCCCCGAGCTTTAGAGATGAGATGGAGGGGAGATGCGGGCTGATCCTCCCAACCGCCGAAAGTAAAGAGAAATTGATGGACCCGCACCTCTCGTTTATCGCCTTCCTCCGCCGTCGTCGCCATGGACGGCAGCCGAGCGAGCGACGACAACCGTGGGGCGGGCGGGTGCGTCAGCAGAGCGAGGGGGGGAGAACGAGAGTTGGGAACGATGTCCAGACATGCCTATCTTTTTTTCCCCTTTCCTTCGTGTTGTTTTGGGTTGCATCGAGGGTCACCACAGAAAATCTTTTCGCGGATTCCGGCGAGCTGTGTCGGAGAGGGATGAAAACGCGCTCATTTGTGTGCCCTGGCTCGTTGAGTAGGAGTTTTTTTTCCCTCAGTATAAATACGAGATTGAAATGGTAATGACACAAAGACACGCTGAATATGGATTAATTGGGTACCCACAGGAAACGCGACTTCGACAAAAGAAGTCGATTTGATGACATATGAGCAGGAAGAAACGCATTTTTGACCATTAGACTATACTTCGAATTCGTGGGTTTCCACCATCAGGCTATACTTCGAATTCGTTTTCGACCATCAGACTATACTTCGAATTAGTATTTAACAATTGACCTTGAGTATAGTTTGCCACCGAACTATTATTAAAAGCGGACACATTTGGTCCACCAGGTAGTTTCGAGGGTGGTTTTCTATTCTTTGAAAATAAAAACAAAAATTATTTTACATCCAAAAATAATAATTAATTCATTTTAAATCAAAAAAATATGAAACTATACTCAAACTTTAAATTAAAAATTAAATCTGTTTAAGATTTTTTTGTACTTCAATTATTATCCTTCCTAATAACTTACAATAAAAAACTTTGAGGGGTAATAAATGAGATCCAAATAACTCTAAGTAGAGTAATTACAGACAGATTATACTTTTAGAAAAACTTGGTACTTATTTCATATTTTTGTTATTTAAAATAAATTAGTTATAAATTTCATATATTAAATTATGTATGTATTATTTTAGAATAGAAAACCCCCTAGAAACCATTGGTGGACCAAATATGTCTGGTTTTAATAGTTCGATGGCTGATGATACCCGGTTTTGAAGATCAATGATCAAATCCGGACTTGGGTAACAGTTCGATGGTCAAAAATGGACTTCTTGCATCCATCCTACAACTTTTGAAATTTGATATTTGGATGCATAGTTTCTTAAAATTTATAGTTTTATTTTTAGAAAAATCGCATATTCTGTCTTAACACTAATATCATGGTTTTGTCCAAGATCATCTTTGTTTAACACATCCCCACCCTTGAACATTATATAATATAGCTTACATAATACGCAAGAAATAAACATCTTAGCTTATTGTGTAGCTTATGTAATACCATAGTCCCATACCACTTTAAGTTATTTACCCATCAAATAAGCGACATTATCACAAGATTATATAGTCTACCACAGATAAAAATATTCTCATATCGGCATATTCCAGAAATAATGACACTCTAAAAATTGGAAGACATGTAAGCTGAGAGGTAAAATGACATCAATTACCCATATTTATTGCTACAGCTAGCATTTTTACGGGGCATGATGCGGTGCAAGTAATAAGGTAAGACCCAAGTGGATAAAAGCCAAGGTGACGACTTATGGGCCTGTTTGGTTTCTTTTCTAGCTAGGCATCGTATCTCCTTGCCAGGCTAGGACAAAGAACATATTGCAACAGTTTGGATGTAGAGCAAGGTTCTCTCTGGGATTGTGCATGCAAAAATTTGCTTGCTAAAGGAAGGCTAATGTCACTATGATGATGTGTACGGGGAGACGCAAAACACTGTAGATGTACTATATAAAGTGGAATTTGAAATGGGTATGGTAGACATTCTAGTAACAACCTAAGAGGGGAGAATTGGTTGCGCGTGCAACCAGGCAAGGGGAGCCTCTCCAGAAACCAAGCACACACATACTTTATGGACAAAATTGAATAGTGTCATATAATCTGCTTGCGAAGGAAACAAAGTTTTCTAAGAAGGATTCAAACACCTTTTAATCTAGAATATCATACCATAGTATTGTTTCATGAAAAATACTTTGCTACTACTTGTGTTTTGATATGTAAGGGATTATGGCTATGTATTTGGACAAAGGCAGCTAAAATCTTCTATATTCCAACACAGGTAGTACCAAATAGAGGCTTTATACTTCCAATACTTTGATTGTCCCCTCCACACACACAAATGCAAGAGATCCTAGTCTTCAAATTTTATCCACAGACATAAGGGTCCTAGATTTCCACATCACCCTCAATCTCTATACTATACGACCAGATGTTTCTGATTTCTGTGATAATTTCTAAAATTTATCTTTTTCCTTACGTGTCTAGTGAGGATTAACGTGGAGACTCCAAAAGGAACCTCCAACTAGTAACAGTAAGATTAGTAAGGTTTGATGTACCAGTGCATATAGCGAGTATTACAAATTTCCTACTGTAGATGAAGTAGCTGCCAGTAGAGAGTTAGGTAGACAATATATTGCTATGATTTGCACCGTGCAAAGGTGTGAATATGCCCGTGGCATAATAAAACCACAGCAGCAGCAGTAGAAGAAAAAATAAATCTACGTGATGTTTGTTTACCACGCTACATATTTTGCACTATCGTCCACTTGATATGAGCAAGATAGAAAGGGTCATAGGCTTAGGAAGCATTGGAAAGTATGGCAGCCACTGCATGTAGTCTGCAGCAGCTATTTTCTACGCTCAGCCTGCATGGTAGCATCAGTTTCCAGTAAGCATGTCAAGCATATCATTTTTTATCTAGAAACCGCAGACTGAGCCATCATTCGATTATGAGGCAGTTACGAGGAACTGCATCTCCGTATCTGGATTTCATAATGACAAAGTGGATAATTAATATATAGTTTTTAGTGGACCTATTGTTTTTATAATTAATCTGGTAATCGATGATAGGATGTTTCTTATTATGGTGACAATTTCTATGATTTTATCTTTTTTTAATACATCTCGTGAAGATTAACAAGAAGGCTCTAATAAGAGTCTCTAATTAGTAATAGTAATATTAGGCACAATATATAAGAGTCTCTCATTAGTAACAGTAAGATTAGGCACAACATCTGTTTCATACAAAGGTTTCTAGCATGTTTATCAAAAAAAAAAGTTACGTGATCATTTAGTAGGGTAAATTTGTAAATGCGAAAAAATCTAACAAAAAAAATGAGGATAAATTTAAAAATGAGAAAAGTCTTTAAAACCCCGCTGGACACCCCATACCCCTCCACTGCCCCCTCTCTCGCCCGCACCCCTCGCACTCTCTTTCGCTCAGCTCTCTCCCCATCTCCGCCACCTCCACCCGCCGCCACCTCCACCCACCGCCGCCGGTCCCTCCCCGCGCCTCGCCGGCAGCCCCTCGGCGCTGGCCGGCCGCGCCGCTCGTCACCGCCGCCCGTCTCCATTCCCCACGGCGAGGGATACGGGCGTCAGCGGCCTCCCCGCCGGCGGATCCGAGGGCCGCGGCATCCAACGGCGGCGGAACCGGTGGGAAATACTCCAGGCGGGAGGCGAAGAACGAGGACAAGGGCGTGCGGCGCCGTGTCCCGCGGCGGCCGGGTGACGAGGAGGGGCCCGGCGGTGAGGCGGCGCGCCACTGCGTGGAGGGCCGCAGCGGGCCCTTGCGAGGGGAAGGAGGGGCCGACGCGCCGGTGGGCGGAGGAGGCGCGCGCCGGCGGGGAGACGGGGAGGAGCTGCTGCCTCGCCAGATATGTGCGTCGGCGGGCACGGCGGAGGAGGGAGAGGGTGGCGCGGGGAAGGGAGGCGGAGCGAGCGGGGGAAGAAGGAAGGGGTATGAGGGTATTACGGTCATTTCATACGCTAGCTATTGCTTTAGTCCAAAGTTTAGCCTAAAGAACCAAACGGGGGTGAGCTAAAGTTTAACCCTCCAATTTAGCCCGTTTTGTTTAGCCCAAAGGAACCAAACAGACTCTCAGTTCACATCACATCGGATGTTTTGATGCTAGTTAGAAGTATTAAATATGATTTAATTAAAAAACTAATTACACGGTCGAGGAGTAAACGGCGAGACGAATTTATTAAGCCTAATTAATGCATAATTAACGACTAGTTACTGTAACATCACATTTGTTAATCATGGATTAATTAGGCTTAAGAAATTCGTCTCGCTGTTTAGACTTCGTCCTCATCTGTGTAATTAGTTTTATAATTAGAATATATTTAATACTTCTAACTAGCGTCAAAACATCCGATATACTGAGGCTAAATTTTAGTCTTGCCAAACAATCAAAATCCTCAAAAACACAGGCTGCACTATCCGAGTACGAGGAGGATCCCCAGTGTCCTCTTCGAAGCCATTTCTCTTCTAGGGCCCAGTGTCCTCGAAAGAGGGATCACCAGCGGAAGAGCTGAATTCTACCTTCTAGTTTGTGTACATGTGCAATTGAGCTTCCTTTTATGAATCATTGTGCCGATTGATCTATAGTAGTTAGCAAGCTACAGATATTGTTTAGTGACTATAGCTAGGCGGCTAAATATCTTCTCTTGGGATGTAAGATTCCAGATCTCTGTAATCTGGTTTCCATGACCTAATATAAGTTGTGCCTTATTTAATAAGTACTCTTATTCTGAGATAGGAGAACAAATGCAATAAGAATCCAATGCTATTTTAATCTAAACACGCGTAGGACCATCATGTGAGAACATAAAAGCGGTTCTTGAAAGAGCAAGGTAGCCTCTAGGCATCAAGAGAAGACACAACTCAAAATTTTAAGATTCTCTCCAGCCAAACAAAAAAAATCCCTAACAATTGAGTTACCTCGCTAGCAAATTATATTGCTTTCATCGACAACATATTGGTGCTCTATATCATCTCCACATCTGAACGTGTAAAAAAATGGGGCAGAACCATCAGGCGTACAACTGAGCCAGATCATTCTCATACGTCTTCCTGATCACCTCCCTCTTGAGCTTGAGGGCGGCAGTGACGAGTCCTGACTCAGGGGTCCATGGCTCTGGAATCAACTTGATTCTGGCTGGGATCTCAAATTTCTCAAGTCGTGCTTGCTTTGCAGCCTGCAGGACAACAAGTGCATGCCAGTACAGTTAAGTTGTTGTCATAAATCATAATGGTACATATGATTTGTCTTGCTTAACATGCTTGCAACTTTCAGCTTGTGTTTCATCACATGGGAGATGAGAAAACTTCTCAAGGACACCAATGTGACAGTCCTGGTCTCACCTTAATTCCAGCGTGGGAACATCTATCACTTCCCTACTTTTTGCTTACAAGAAATAAATTTTACGCTGCTTATGAAACAGACTCGGTAGTGCTACTGCCCTTTGAGAAATTATAACTGAGATATGATGAAATATAAAAGAATGAGTTTTGTGCTGAGCTTATTGACTGTTTCTGTTATCCGAAAAAACTGGAAATCCTTTTTCTTATTTCCATAGTTGTATTGTAGAAACAACACTTCTAGTAAGACAAGCCACAACTACTTAAAAATAATGCTTCTATATTTATGGAAAAATGAATTCATGGATGAGAGAGATCAAGGTTCATGGATGTTAAAACGTTTCTTCCATTCGCTTGCAAAATACAATGAGTACAGGTATGAATGTCTGGTGATCCAACCCGGTAAGGCAAGTGAACATAAAACACAAACCTTTGCTAAAGACCCAAGCACTTCTTTAACAGCCTCTTGCTTCTGGCACAAATCTGCGAAATCACTGTATTTAATTCCTTGTTGTGAAGCCCAGTTTTCCAGCTCGTTGTGTGCAGCTACCACAAGCGCAACACAGTAATTGTGGAAAGGATCAGCATGGATCATAATGTTCTCCACGTATGGGCTCACAATCAAAGCAGCCTCTACCTGTCATCATCCCACGAGTTAAGCAGTGCAATCAGTCAGGCGGACCAGAATAAGAATATTGCGTACCTTCCCAAGAGATACATATTCGCCATGTTGAAGCTTCACAATATCTTTCTTACGGTCAATGATTTCAAGGCAGCCATCTGGATGGAATCGCCCGATGTCACCAGAGTAGAACCATCGCATACCTTTTTCATCATCCTTCACATGATATACAAGGTGTATGGTTACACAGATAGTAAATGAAAAGTTATTGTTTGATTCACCAATTGTGAATATATGAGGTGTATTGTTAGAGGAGTCAGAGGCCTATTGGGCCTTAGCCCATTAGGGTTAATTAGTCGCTTGCTTGGGAGGCAGGTAATACCTCTCTATATAATGAGAGGAGATGTATCAATCTAAAATCAAGCAAGAGATTAGAAAGAAGTCCCTTCTCTCTTGCCGGCCGTGGGCAGAGCCCCGCGGCCGGCGTCCCTAGCGCCCCCTCCCTTCCTCTCCAATCCTCCGCCGATCCACCCCCATAACAATCTGGTATCAGAGATCAGGCATCCAGATTCCCATGTCTTCTGCTGCCCACTTCGTGACAGCGCCCTGGTGGTCGGCGTCTCCATCCCCATCTGTATGGGCGGCGCCGCCATGTGCCTCCGTCGCGCCAGCGTGGGTGCCACCGTCGCCTTCGCCATGGAGGGCACCACCAGGGGCGGCGGTGCTGCAACCACTAGCACTGCAGCCGGCGGCCTCTTCCGCCGCCCCGTCGTTCACCACGGCCCCAGTGATCCACGTGCCCACGTCGACGGCTGCAGCGCCACTGACGCTGGAGTCCTTGAGCGTGGAGCTATGGGCCGTACAAGCCCTCCTGACGCGCGTCGTTCCCCACCTTCAACAGCCGCCGCCCACGCCGCCACTACTCCCGCCGCCGACGATGGGCCCCGGGCCGTTCGACGCGCCGCTGCCCGATGGCGGCGTACCGGTCCTGCTCCCGCTCCCACTGCCGTCACCGGCTCCGCCATTGCAGCTCGAGGACAAGCTGCCTGTACAGGTGGGTGTAGGATATCGGCGGCGGTGCGGCTGCAGGCTGCGGCGCGTGGCCTCCTGGTGCGCCGGCGGCTGCAGGAGATGCGTGCCCTCAAGGTGTTCGCGGCGGTGAGGCTGTAGGCTGCGCACGGCCTCCTAGTGCGCCAGGGGCTGCAGGAGATGCGTGCCTGCGAGGTGTATGCGGCGTGCGGCTGCAGGCTGTGGCGCGCGGCCTGCTGGTGCGCCGGCGGCTGCAGGAGATGCGTGCCCGCAGGATGTCTGCGGCAGTGAGGCTGCAGGCTACGGCGCGCGGCCTCCTAGTGCGCCAGGGGCTGCAGGAGATGCGTGCCCTCAAAGTGTACGTGGCGGTGAGGCTGCAGGCTGCGCACAGCCCCCTAGTGCGCCAGGCTGCAGGAGATGTGCCGGCAGACGCTCGAGGCAGCCTTGGCGGTGGTCGTCCTTGGCATGCGGGGGCGCAACCTTGCCCTGTGGGACGGCCGCCAACGTCCGCGCCAACCCGTTGTTTCCACGCGCGAGCAGGGTGTGTTTCCCGCGAGCGGCGGACTCCTCCTTGTCGTCAGCGAGGGGGCTCTGCCTTGCGCCACCGCTTTCCGCTACCGGCCGCCACGAGGGCGCCTCCGCGGGTCATTGTTGCGACACATTCTAGGTGGCCATCCAGAGGCTCCCTTGTCGTCCAGGTGGCGCCCATGGGATCCAGGTGGCTGCACATATGCAGGTCCTACACGCGGAGAGCGTCCGTCTTATCTTAGGAAGTCAAAAATAAAGAGTCGCAGTCCAATTCAGGTTTGGGATAATAAAATAAGCCGAGATGTAAAAGGCTTATTTTTAGGTGTTAGGTTTGTGTTTAGCGGAGTTATCGTTAGCATCATCGTTAGGTTGCAGCTCGAGGACGAGCTGCATGTCCAGGTGGGGTGTAGTGTTAGAGGAGTCAGAGGCCTATTGGGCCTTAGCCCATTAGGGTTAATCCCATTAGGATTAATTAGTCGCTTGCTTGGAAGGCAAGTAATACCTCTCTATATAATGAGAGGAGATGTATCAATCTAAAATCAAGCAAGAGATTAGAAGGAAGTCCCTTCTCTCTTGCCGGCCGTGGGCAGAGCCCCGCGGCCGGCGTCCCTAGCGCCCCCTCCCTTCCTCTCCAATCCTCCGCCGATCCACCCCCCATAACATGTATGGTTACACAGCTAGTAAAGGAGAAGTTATGGTTTGATATAAGGGCCTGTGAACATATTAGTAACTATGCACCATACCTTGTATACTTCATTGGTTTTAGCTTCATTATTGAAATAGCCTTTAGTTACATTAGGACCTCCAATGACTATTTCACCTCGAGGCATTGGTGAATCAGTAGTCAAGTATCCACCCTCAGGCCAGTCAATCAACTGAAAATAAGTGGTTAATATGTCAGGAATCGTGGGAGGTCAACAGTGAATACTAAATACACTATCACAAAAACAAATAAAATATCCCAGTGAGGAAAAAAGGTCAACAAGAAAAAAATACTAAGAATGTGTACATAATCTTAACTAAGAACATTCCCGTAAGGATCTTTTTCAATATAAGAAACTTGTTAAGTATTAAAAAATACAAAATATATCCACACAACTAACATAAGAATAAAAACAGCTTTGACATAAGAATAAAAACAGCTTTGCTATGGAAAATTTATTCATCACATACAAGGCTAACAAATGAAGCTGACCTTAATATATGAACAAGGTAGTGGAGCACCAACACGGCCAACGGATATGTCATCATACTCCGAAAATGTCCCTCCAGCACAAGTTTCAGTCAGACCATACCCTTGCCCTATTGGAGCCCTGAATTGCATAAGCCTTGTCAATTTCAGACTCTAAAATCTAAATTTCAGACTCTAAAATCTAAATAGGTTGAGAGAAAAATATATATTTACAATTTTAATTGTATGGAATCGGAACATAGGGTGTCAAGATAATTGACATCAAACAACATGAAATGATGGCGTACATAATCTTACCCTAGGCATATATTGATAAATCTCTGAGTATCTCCAGATAGAGGAGCTCCACCTGAAAGTACAAACCTAATCTTTCCTCCCAAAATTGCACGCACCTTTCCAAACACAAGCGTATCCCACAAGAGTTTCTCCAATCCCCAGGCACCAAGCCAACTTCCATTGATTGCAGCAAGTCGACGGTTGTAGGCAATGTCAAACAATTTCTTTGCTGCACCACCCTTAGTATCCACCTAAAGCCACCTCAACGCAAAAGGTAACAATCAATAACGAACAAGGTATACAATGGACCAGAACAGTGTAAAGGGCATTACCTTTTTCCTCACACCATCACGAACACGATCAAGTATAGCAGGTACAGCAGTCATCAGTGTTGGCTTCAGTGCAGAAGCATCACCTAGAGTTCCCTTTTTTATTTTGTTCGATGTATCAGTCAAGGTCAAAGGTGATCCATACCCTATCGATGCCCCGACAGCGGCCATTAGCGCCTAGAAAAGCACATATTTGCAAAGGGTGGGTGAATAAAAACTAATAAACTAATATAGTGAACAGATTTGGCCATTCTGATGCCTATTGAAAGCTACCTCAGCTGCCAACTCAAGGATGTGTGCAAGTGGGAGGTAGGCCAAGTATATATCTTTACTGCCAAGTGAAGGCACAATGGTCATAACTGCTGAGAGTGTGGCCAGGACGTTGCGGTGGGTCATCATAACTCCCTATAAACAATTGAGATACATGTCAGTTCAACAGCAGAGATATAATTAGAGAATTCCACTTCATTTTTGTTCTAGTAGCAAGGGAAAAAAAACAATTGCAACAACAAAAATGGAAAGAAGAACCAGGATAAATGAAACAACCTTGGGCAATCCAGTGCTACCACTTGTGTACATTATCACTGCAACATCAGAAGGGAGAGGCATATTTGCTTCAACAGGTGCTTCAGTTCCTATCCTAACGACTTCCTCAAATGACTCAATTCTCCAGCTGGTGCTGTTTCGAGCTAAAGAATCTTCAGATGAGATGCCTTCCTCATTGATATATACAACACGCTTGACAGTGTCAAGTTGCCCACTTATATCAATCAACTTTTTTAGTTCTTTCTGGCCACAAACTACAGTACTGACCTCAGTCTGGACAGCAAAAAAAGGACAAATTAGTTGAACATAGAAGCATACAAAATAGCAAACAGGAGTTAGGCCCTGTTTGGATCCACCCAGCTAAAAATTAGCTGCCTACTTTTAGCCACTTTTAGCTACTTGGGGATCCAAATAGGGTGGCTAAAAGTGCAAAGCTAAAAATTAGCTTTTCCAAAATCACTAGCTGGCCAAGGGTAGCTAAATGGAGCTAAAAAAAGCTGGGGGCTAAAGTTTAGCTCATGGGATCCAAACAGGGCCTTAATTACTTTAAGTAACAGTACCACGAATTATTAAATGCAAGTGGTACAAATTATTTGCTGCTGTCTATTAGTCAAATGCTACAAATAGTACAAAATGAATTTGTCTTGATGAAACAAGAAAAGCAGATCACATGAATATATAGCAAGCAGCGACAATATGGGACGCAGGTGACAATACTGACCTCATTAAGTGAGTGGCACAGTGCTTCCTCCCCCAGCGAGGCATAGATGGTAACAACTGTAATATTTTGTCTAAAGCATGCCTTGCAAATGAAAAAGAAAAGATATATAACTTGAAATTTCATCATGCAAGAAAAACAGAAATAAAGAGGAGCAAGATAAAGCAGAACCAAAGCGAGTGCACGTTTAAAGAAATCAATTATGATTCACCGAAAAAATATGCATTCTGGTAAGGTATGCTCACTAGCTTTTATATCTTTTCATGGCAAAGCATGTTTCGTAATGCTACTGGAAAGGATATGTGCTGTTGGAAAGAATAAGTGATGTTATGAAAATATGAAATCATTGTACAACTTGAATAACAATTCAGCATGTTAGGTATTTTAACACAAGTCTTAGCAGTGCATGTCACCTGCACCAAAAGAGTAACCTACAGCTATGAGTAATCCCATCTGGGGGAACTATGCAGATTGCATGGCCCATGAATAGTTCACACTTCACCTTCCAATGTACTTCTGCATTGGACACATTATAGATTGAAGTGACCAGTGCTCTCAATTTACTGAAGTTAGCAGACAGATGGCAAATTGCATGAGAAGAGAAGCAAAGCACACGACATTGGTCTATAACTCCATATGTAGGTTGAAAAGAGGGAGGAAGGGAGCATACCTGCAACGCAATCTGCCACTCAGCCCGTGTCTCAGCGAAAATAGCAACACGTTCGTTCTTCTGGTGACCTACTCGAAACAATCCAGATGAAAAGCCGCAAACGCTCTTAAAGGACTCAGCGTAACACTTCCAGTCATACTCGCCCAAATGAAGCTTCTCAAACGATCTCCCACCAGGCGCCGACTCAGTCTCCCTCGAGATGAGCTTCCTGGTGCCAAGGAGCGGCATGTAGACATACTCCTTACAAGATCGCTCGAACAGCTCGGCCAGCGTGGACACCCCTTCCCAGTGCGTCTCAACAGGTTGCTCGAACCGATAGTTGCGGACTGCGTAGCCAGGCTCTCCGCCAACCTCGACCGGCACTCCCCTCTTCCTCTCGGCTTTCCTCCTCTTGCGGAGCAGCAGGGAGACCGCGATGGGGACAAGGATCCCCACAAAATAAGGATTCATGCTTCTGCAAGGGCGATCTCTGTAGCTTTAACAGCTTAATTAAAGGAGGCAAACTAACAGGTCCACATGCCCTGAGACGAGAACCTGCAAATTCAGAAGCACTGCCATGGGTTAAAAGTTTTCAAGGTTTGAGATCCAGACTGTGACACCAAAGTAGCTTTGTAGACGGAGACCTGGTCAGTTTAACAGTGCAGGCGCAGCAACTCCACTTGTCAACAGAAAATTGAGTAATTAATTGTTAGCGCTCTGACCAGTAAGGTAAAGTAGTGCGGTTCGTATAGCTATCCATCTTTGACCTTCTGATTGCATGCACTTGTATGCACAAAACCTTCCCTAAAGACGCACTTGTATGCACACGTAGATTGCACGGTGTGTGTTCAATAAATATATATTCGCATTCTGATTGTAGAATTGAATGCAACCGTCCCTCCAAGCTTGGTTGCCCATAAGTTAGTTGCAGCAGTAATAACAGAAGTTATTGGACCACTTCTCCAAAAAAAAAAAAAAAATCTATGGAGGGAACGCGAGCTATAATAACTCCGGTGGGGGGAAAACAAAAGCCTCTTCCAGAGCATTATTAGCAGAAGGGCTACAAGACATCCTCGCTAGCAGACGGCGTTCCTGAGGCCGCAGGAGTCCCCGCAGAAGCGAACCAGATCGCCCCCCGAGCCCCGGCATCACCACCCCCAATCCACGTAAACCTCGCGAACATATTTCAAACCGCGGCGAGCCGACGACAACAATGAGCGGGCGAGAGGAAGGGGTGCTGGCATCCTACCGGTGGGCGGGCGCGTACCTTCCGGGGGACGGCGGCGCAGGCGCTCCGCGAGGGCGGAGAACGCGGCGGGGTCGGCGGCGGCGGCGAAGCGAGTCAGTCAGCGAGGGGTTCCGTTTCGTTACGGCTTGGATTGCTCTCGCCACTTGCGTCGCTCTCGCCGTCTCGCCTCGCGTCAGGCCGGGCCCCACCGAATCCAATCCCTTCCTTGCCCGCGAAGCCGGCTGGGGGCCCGGGCCCGATACCAGTTCAGCAGACTGGGCCGAGATGACGGGCTGCAATTGCGGCCGTGTTCGGAGTGGGGCTTTGCCATTTTTTTCCTACTTTTCTTTTCTTTTCCTCCTCGTTCGTTTAATCCGCTACTGCTCGCCAGGGGAAGAAACTTTTTTTGGGGTGAAACACGGTAGATACGACATATTTAACGACATAATGGAACATTTATTTTGAAAAAAAAAAGGAGAACATCTGATTTTATAGGAAGGGAGGGATTACAAAGTTCAGATACTGGGGATAAAGCCAGTGCACCAACATAAGGCACAACACCAAAAAAATCTTGGTACAAGTAAACAGAATCATATTACGCCAACACCTGCCGCCAGCCAGGGGAGCATAAAGCAAACTTTTCCATGCATTGTACCTAATTTTAAAGTGGGTGCCAACTATAGTAGCACTGATTTCCATCCTAGTAGATCGATATAACCTATACGGTTACCAAATTTTGGGTTCGATGAGAGATGGAAAGTAAAAAATGAGTCCTATGATATATTTCGTGTGCACGATAAGGTTAGCCGGTGGGAGGAGAGGAATAGTTTGAGTTTGAGGTTGAGGATGAATATATTGGTTTTTTACTCATTTATGTATTGGTTTGTGCCTTTTATTGGATACCGCCTCTTATTTTGTGTATGTAGCCTCTTTTTTTTTTTAAACTAACTTTTGGGTCTTGAAAGGAATAAATCCATTCCACAACGATTTGGCCAAAAGAGGTCATGTAAGTTGAGGTGTCCGGTATGACAAAAAGATAGTTAGGGGCTAAAGTTAAACAAACAGAAGAGTTGGGGCTAAAATGAACTCATTCCATTTTGAAAATGGATACCCATTTTGTTTCGAGATTGCTACAAAGCCCATACAAAGCCGGCAAATGTGAACAAATTCAAGTGTTGAGGCCTGAGGGGCTTTACAGTTATCAAAGAGGCACCTTCCCCACAAGTAAAAGTTGAGAGATGTCGAAGCATCCATTCTACACAAAGAAATAACAAATAATACAACTTTATTGTGCGAATATCCAGCCTCACTCTTAGATATTTGGGAATTGGTACACATCAAAAGAATTTTACTGAAAGAAACAGTACCATTCACAAAGGAGAGAAAACTGCCTCGCTATTTTTGCTGTCCCTGGCTCCACACAATGCTGAGCTGCTATATAAAGATAAAAAATGTTACAATAATTTAGCCTAGCAATAGTGCGAGCATACATTATACGGATAATTACTATATAAGTAGTAGGTCAAAAATGTTACAATAAGCTTTGGTGCCTACAGCGCCTTATACAGGGGGGTTGGGGTTGGGGTTGGGGCTTGGGGCATCAACTAATTGTGTTCTAGCCAATGAATCGTTGGACCCAAAAAAAATCAACCGGAGGCAGCCGCAACTCTTTCCCCATCGGTGCACTCCTCTTTATCGAACTCCTTTATTAACTCGCGTTGCCGCTGTGTCACCTCCCTGAAAACATGATCATTTTGGGATAATCTTACTGCTTCACTGAATAAAATAGAAAAGATAATATGCTGCAGGCGACGAGGCATACGTTGGAACCCTGATACTGAAGTGAACATACTGATTCCCAAACATCGGCGAGTTTCTCGCTTTTATTCCTGAGGAGAAAAAAAGTAAATATGTTAATTACAAACCACAAATCGGATAAAAGAACAGGAAAACTAGTGTCCATTCTCTACCATCTTCTCTTTCACTAGTTATGAAGAGGCAAAACGGACAGAAAGATTGAGGAATTAATCCAAGAATCAGATAAAAAGGGTTTTATGGTAACTCCAGTTACAAACCTTTGCCCCGGAGTACTACCTTCTCTCCCGGTTGGGTACCTTGGCGAACCTGGACAAAAGATATCACAAACAAGGCAAGCCTTAGGATATCAAGTATGCTATACTGCAATGATTGGCAAGCATCATGCAGCAAGAATGTGAAACTTCATTTGGCAAGCATCGTGCAGCAAGAATGTGAAACTTCATAAGAACAAACGCATACCTTGACTGTAACATTTCCAGTTAGGGTTGGTACAGAGACAGATCCACCTAGGACAGCCTGTAAATGAAGAAGTTTGACTGTTACACTGTTTTAGAATTTAGAGTTTCCCATCATCCAAGAATAAAAGGACTATCTAGACAACAATATTCCAAAGAGCACTCCAGTCTGAAGTCCGCGCTCGAGAACGTGATCATGCACAGTGGCGGAACAAGGAATGGATCAAAAGGGGGAGGGGGGGGGGGGTTAATTTTGAAGTAATTAATTGGTACTTAGTAGTATGAGAAACATTTTCTGACACAAGGGACACAATTCAAATGAAACTAAATGATATAGCAAATATAGCAAGGGACATATATAACACATATAATTAGTCCCCACTCCCCAGCACCCCTCCTGTATCCGCCCCTGTCTGTGCGCACAATCAGGGTGCTTACCACCATTGAACTAGGATCACTACCAGACAAACCTATCACTATCGCACATTATCCTGTATATACACAATCGCCCAACAGGCCTACATGCAAGTTCCTTCAACCACAGTGCTCTGAGTTAGTGCACATTCTCCATTATCATACCCAGTGTTTGTCAGTGACCATGATAGTGGCCTACACGCTGCTCTGGTATGCCTGGCCATGCCTACCAGCACTTGCCAGTGAATGCCCTACTCACGCATTGCTCAAGCGAAGCCCAGTTACCAGTTAAGCGATCTATGGTGACTACTTTGGATCAATAGGTGCTGGTGTGATCTAGTCTTCGGACGAGTCAAGGGAAACTGTAGAGGAGCTGGTGTGGAAACACCAGTGATGATAGAGGTCGGTGGGTCAGACGGCAGGTCTGGCCAGTTAACACCAGACAGCCTGAGAATCGAGAATTCAGATTGAGGGAACTTCTAGACTTTGATGGGTGCGATTGAGTGGGCAAAAGACGAAAAGATATCCAAGCACATGTTTACTTCTGACTGCATACCTTTCACCCAATAAAAAAAAGGTTGAGAAAAAAAAACTGACCTGGGCGATGCTTAAAACAGAATCAACATGCACATTGTTGCCTTCTCTTCGAAAGATAGGGTCCTCTCTGACCTTTTAATAGGAAAATGAAAACTATCACTTTTGATTTCCCTGAGACCTTGCATAGCACTGACTAAACTGAGGGCACAAGTTGGCATTCACAGAAAAACAGAATTAGACCTTGATAGTGACATAAAGGTCACCAGGCTTATTGCGTTCAACATCTGCACCGCCCTTACCAAAAACCTTCATTGTGTCATTATCATCAATTCCTGAAAAAAAATTCTTCAGTTATAATATACCCAAAACGCAGGTATTGCAATGTCCACTCCACGGCTCCACAATATACACTTGCCGTTTGTATGATTGACTTAAATATTAATAGAACAGGCAGAAATGCAGAATGATTCAGTAGAACCATATTTCATAATAGGGCAGCTAGATGATTTATTTGACTTGAATATTAATTTTTCTTAGCTTAATATTGCTTGGAAGGTAACAGGAAAAGCAGTTAGAAATGACTGCAGTCCCTCATAGGCTAGTTAGTCTTACTGATAATACAAGTCTAAGCTTCACAAAAATTCAAAGGACCAGTACAAAGAAAGAAAGGCAGTTAAAGTTTTGCATATTGAACAAAAAATTCAGAATTGCGTGTTAAGATTTACATGTCAACAATATACATATATGAATATATCAGTTCCTCCTTACCAGCCATTATGTCTAGCTTGACTGACATTTTCCCCTTCACTACCTGTTCTCCTTTGCAAGTCTTGCAGAAACTCTACAAATCAATTTTGGAAAAGCAAAAAAAGTCAAGACACCAAGAACAAAAAAAAAAAAAAAAACATCACCAAAAGTGATAAACCACATATGTATGTCTCTAAAATGCTGGACAGCCCCCCACCTCCCCAAAGAACAACTAAGTAAACTCAAAGCATCAGGAATGTTGCCGAACATTCTCAATGCAACAACCATGGCTAGTGATAAATGGGATTTTATGTTTAATTTACTTCAGAACTTAACATCATAAAAACAACTTGAAAAGGAATATGCTATCGAAACAGAAAAACACGCACCTTGACAATTTTTCCACTCCCATTGCACACAGAGCAAGTACATTCAACACTAAATACTCCCTTCTGCAGCTGCATGTATACCTGCATTGATGACAACATTTTGAAGGTCAGAGTAATCCCTCGTATCCAATGAACTTGTGGAGCTCCAAGCACACAAGACAAAACAAGGAAACAATTAATGCTTTCAGTTCCAGGGCATTTGACGATAGATATTACTTTGAATAACAAAAACAACGGGTATTTGCAAACAGAATCAACTTGCTAAAATGTAGTCTATTAAATATAGCCATCAGTAAGAAACATGCCATGGTAAAATATGTTGCCAAAGGTTGCATACCACACCAGAGCCTCGACATGTTTTACATGTTTTAGGCACAGTTCCAGGGGGCACACCACTTCCATCTACAAACAAATAAATTTGGAGTTCAGGGCATACGAACAAGCACAAAAGGGGGGCATTTTTGTCAATGAAACTCATATACAAACAATATCACATACTGCAAGTTCCACAGAAAGTATCAGCTTCATATGTAATGGTTTTCCTGCAGCCTTGGACAGCTTCCATGAATGATAGTTCAACAGAAACCTACATCGCAGGGGAGGGTAAAAACAAACATTGCATCCATATGTTCGATTTAAAGCCAACACCTTGTAGTAAAAACTAGATAAACCTTGACATCTTGGCCTCCTCTGTACGCATTATCAAAGATCTGATGACATAACAAAATAAAAATATATCAGGTATGTATAAAAATAATATATAATGAACACATAAAGAGAGTTGAATAATGGATAGAGAAATTAGCTAAATGTTGAAAATGTTTTCAAATCATGTTTAGCCTCCTACCTGACATGGAAGGCTAATAATGTGTTTATTTCAAAATAAAAAAACTGCAGCCAAATAAATAAATATAACTAGATAAAAAATTACAATCTTGTAACATGATTTTTAATAGACACAGTTTTTCCATGCATGTTTTTTTTTTCACAAATGCACCATACAAAAGAAAAAGAAAAATCACATATTTAAGATGTGGATCATAGGTCTCATGCATAACCTTGCCAAATGGCGGTTATAGTGTCTAAATGATGTATGAATCTACCTAGAGCAAATTTATAAAGGGCGTACCCAGTGCCGTAGGCTTCCCGCACTGAGCGGGGCCTGGGGAAGGGTATCTTTAAGCGCCAGGCCTTACCCGCATAATATGCAGAGGCTGGGGCTCGAACCCGGGACCTTCCGGTTACAGACGGTAGGCTCTACCGCTGCACCAGGCCCGCCCTTCCTAGAGCAAATTTATGACAAACAAAATAAAACCAGGAGGACAATGTATCTTACATTGTCAAAGATATCACCAAATGGGTTACCCCGAGGGAAACCCTGCCCTTCAGGTTCAGGGGCACCACCTGACGTTTGACGCTCATACATTTCTGGTCCAAGCTGTCAATTGCATATGTGTTTTATACAACGAATAAAGTATTTTGGTATTATGCAAAAGAAGATTTCATGAGCCATAGAATTAATGCTACCATAAGGTAAGTAAGTCAAGATGCACAAAAAAGTACAAGCTGGTCTCATCGGTCATTGTTAACCATACCAATAATCTGTCTGCATGTGACTATTCTTATAACATGAAAAAAAAATCATAAAAAGGAGAAATGACAATAACCTGATCGTATATTTCACGCTTATCATCATCCTTCAAAACCTGACAAATGCACAGATAATATCAGTATTTAGGAAAAAAACATGTAAAATGATTCATGAAAGGTAACTACTTTTCTGCAAGAACCCCACACCTCATAGGCTCGGTTTACTTCTTGAAATTTTTTTTCTGCATCAGCATCATCTTTATTAGTATCAGGATGGAACTTCTTTGCGAGCTGGAGAAGAATGATAAATTTTGTTAAAACCAAATGAATTACCAGATAACAGGGAGAAGTAGAAGAAACAATACAATGGGAGAAGATACAATATGGAGGGGATGCTGCAGTAGGCATGCAAGAAAGATAGTTATATACGCAAATGGACACAGGACCAAGTTGATTCCAAGCCAAAATCTGGGTTGGAATGGAAGCACATTTCTAATTGTGGAACCCATTTGGCTTTCAAATTTCATATCTTTTGCATTGAAACTCCGTTTCTGATTATACGTACATAAAAGCAGATTGCCTTAAATCTTGACAAGTTCGACATATTTTTAGCTTACATTTTTCCAAGTTCTCCCTTGTTGGCGGCTTGTATTTGGGTTTTCAACTCTAGCCTAACCCAACTTGCTTGGGATAAAAGGCTTTGCTATTGTTTTTCCAAGCTTCCCATAGGCCTCTCTAGGCCCTGACTAGTCCATAGAGGCTAGGCATAGCCTAACCACCAGGATTTTGCCCTAGTCCTTTGTCTAGGCCTCATGTCATGTCCACCTAGGCCCCTGTCTAGGCCTGTTTAGGCAACCTAGGCCCCGCTTGGTGGGCCTAGAATTGGTGCATCTCTAGCCCCTAGACTATGTTAAGGCCACTAGGGCTATAGCCTAGGTTGCCCTCGCCCTCTCTCTGTACTGTTTGTGAAGCAGTGCGGGGGAACAAGGTGGCACCACTGACCGGACCTTTACAATTGGCCACAGGAATCCGCTGGCTTCTTAGTTATTTGCTTGTTTTATTATTTATGAAACATTGAAACTATGAATCTGATCAATCCATTCCATAGCTTCATAGATATGTTGACTATTGTCTTAGTGTCTGACTATTGTCTATTTCAAGTTGTAGAGGTCTCTGAAAAATACAGAGTCATATACTCATTGCTTCATCAATAATGCATGTGCAAAAATACATTGTCATTTGCTCATTGCTTCATCAGTAATAATATGATAGCCGCCATGTTTGGGAGTGTAGCACTTTTTTAATTTCTAGGTAATACTATGGTATTGAAGAATATCATGGTATTTAGACTAAAAGGTAAGCCATGGTTTTGGCAATACAACTTTGGTCCAGACCAAAGTTTTTGGCTCATCACACAAAGTACACTGACAGTCTGACACCAAACAAGTCCTGTTATACCTTGGTTTCACTTAAACTATGGTATTGTCATTAAAATCGTAAACCATAGTATATCTAAACTATGTTTAAAATAATGTGGCTCCAGGCAGCAAGGAGGCAGAGCGGAAAAAGCAGGCCCAGGCCATTATTAGAGAAAGAGAGAGCTATTACCCGAGGTCAGCACCCGGAAGGCTCAAGCAATATGTTGGTAGCGTGAGTGGGGTACAGAAGAGAGAAGAGAGGAGCAAATATTAGGAAGAAATGGAGTGAAGAATTGAAGGAATATGTGTTGATGATTGAAGCTGTACAAGGCTATACTTATTTATGATTAAGTCACCACAGTAGCAAGGTTGCAGTGGGAAAAGGGATGGTTTGTACAACTTTTGATGATTAAACGTTCAAATTAGTTTTATAGTAGAGGACTTGAGGATGAAATCCACTATAGTTGAGACCTATAGGGGGGCCACATGGAGTTTTTCCTTGGTTCAGCTATCAGGTAACAGAATATCAGGAATGGAAACATGTCTGAAGCTTGTGGTTCAAGTGTAGAATATACCAATCATGTATAGCAACTAGAAAAAAGCCTGTGATGTAGTATTTGCATGGAAGAGAAAAATAAGTGTAGGGTTGCAAGTCACACAACATATCAAAACCATGTTTTAGTATGGTAACAATGGGAAATAAAGGATTACTATCCCCTGGAAGTTTAATGATGCCCAAACAATAGGCGATACCCTAATTTTGTTTCAGAAAGGAGGTGCACAATCACATCCAAACTAGGACAAGTAAAGATGCATACCGCATAATATGCCTTCTTTATGTCCGGTGCAGAAGCATCCTTGCATACTCCAAGAACATCATAGTAATCCCTTGCATTCACCCTCCTTGTGGCTAACATCATGGAAATATAGATGTTTTAACAGAGGCACCAATGTATCAAAAAATAAAAGGAAGCATGTCTGAAACACAAAAATGCAGTGCTATAGAAGCAACCCTAAGTACCAACATAGAGCAAAGAAAAAAATATATAGCATCAGCAACAAGTGAATTCAACCCTGTTATTTGTTCATTTATTTATCTATCTTGGAAAATAAATGGTTTGCTGTTGACTTGTTGTGTATGCATTCAGTCATTTGAATTTGTGTTTTGGGGGCACTTTTAAAAAGTTGTGTAACCATCCCAGTTAAGTATTAGCCAAGCTTTCTTAGAAGCTAAAGTCAAAAGTACACATGAAAAATAACAGTTGTTTTCTCTCTTTTCAGAGAGAGACAGTTATTGTTCTTAAAAAATCACTTTCTTGTTTTGTTTCTCATTCATAGTGTAAAAACAGAAAAAACATTGAAGCAACCCAAGTACAAGTCAAGATCAGATCGGTCGAAGTCACTGTGGATGGCGGAGTCTTAAATGAATAAGATGATTTACAAATATGGTAAAAATGACGGCTCCACAGACAAAAAGCAAGAAGACAACTGATCTTAACCAGGATATTAGGTCGTACTCCTACAATATAACATCAGATTTCAGATTTCAACAACTACGACACCAGCTGTAAGAGGAAACCAAGCCACAACCAGTTTCAAAGATGAACCACTGTGTATGACGAAATGGAAGCGTGAAAATTGCAACAGGGTCGTCAATCCGGCCCAAGCACTCACCATGGAATGACCTGCTGGGGCACCACCAGCTCGCGCTCCGCCGCTCCCTCCCTGCCCAATTCACCGGATAAGAAACACATGCCTCCCTCGAACAATCGATTCAGAAAGCATGAAATTTTCAAGCGAAGGCGACTCGCCTGGTTCGGGCAGCCGCGACGGTGCGCTCCACGCCGAGGCGGCGGCGGCGGCGGCGAGGTGGCGGGCGACCAGCTCGCGCTGACAGGGAGTTGAAGAGGTTAGCCGTGGGGGCTCGGCATGGAGGAGAAGTGAGAGAGGGGAGATGAAGGAGCTCACCGTAGTGGAAAAGGTCGCCGCGGCGGCGACCCTGGAGGCGGCGGCGCGCGCCATACGAGGTAGAGGCGCGGTGGGAACCCTATTTTGCAGCTAGAGAGCAAGCGGTTGATGGGGCCCTTTGTGGTTCAGCCTCAAACTGCCGGAAAGATTATGGAAGGGTTTTAGGCCTCAATCTTTTTTTTTTTTTTTTTTTGCAAAATATTCTAAATATCATTTAAATTTTTTTTTATAAAATTCATTTTTTTGTGAGGTTATGAAATTCATATTTGAAGCCACTCATTATCATTTTTCTTCAAATAAACATGTATTCCTTCCATTCTTTTTATTTGACGCTTTTAGTTCAAAAATAAATTGTCAGCGATAAATATTCAAGGACGGATGTAATATCATTTATATTAGCTTTAAGCTTTCAACTGGTATTTTTGGTCCATCCATTTATCACACTAGCACACGAACAAACTGTCTTAGAGGAGCTCTTTTCAATTTCTCCCTCGTCCTTTGTTTCCTCTTCATCGTTAGAGTTTCACCATTAGTTTTTGTTCTCTTCTTAATTATTCATGAATTCGAAGTGGCATCATATCGTGTCTTTTCAATTTTCACACTATCCTATCTTAGTTCCTCTTCCAATTTTCACAGTCCTATCTTAGCTTCTCTTTCTACGTTGCTCTTCAAGTTGAGTTGACGAGATGGTGGTTTACCCTCAATCGATTACACATCCCCTTTGTTATCCACATATGCTTATAACTCCACGATTTTAAAGCCACAACCAATCTAGAAATTCTCTAATATTACATCATCAATGCCGCATCCCTTTAATTTTGCTCTCACTCGCTCCTTCCACATCTAACAATTGATAGGATTACACTCCATTCAAATTAGATCAATATATAAGCTGACGATTCCGCATCTAGCAATTGATGGGTTTATACTCCATTCCAACTAGATGAATTCCCCGTGCGTTGCTGTGGGAATTTGAAGTACACTCTGCGTGTAAGCCAAAAAAAATATTGCATGCATAAGGTCATAAAATCGTTTAAAGATATAAACAGATGACTTTAGTGGATGGTGATGTGGTATGGCTGTATGTTGAGAGAAATAGGTAGTAGGTGCCTTCTATCTAGATATAAAAGATTCGATCAATAAGCTAACGGTGTACCTCTTGATTGCTACAACTAAGTGGATGCACATGTAGATTGTCTCAAGATTTTGTAGTAAGCAACGATATGACCCAATTTTGGTGGCATTTCTAATGGGAACGCCATGGGCTGGTGCGATTCATTGTATCATGGCCACTTGATGACTTGAGCTTAGATGGAGGCATGCCGAGGAGCACGTGATGACATGATGTTGCGAAGCATCGGAGGGCTCTAATGGCATGTTAATTTTTGTTAGCTATATACTATGACCTCGTAAATATGCCTTATAAATGAACTTAAAGCAGTCCCAAATAAAACATTATGAAGTACGTAGTATCTTATCTATGATAGACAATGTCATATAGACACCATCTAAAAGATTAGCCCCCCAATGCACAAGCACAACATATATTTGTGGCTGCAAATAAACTCCGCAAATCATACTTCTCCTCTCCCCCAATCATCTCCCTCCTTGTGCTCTTGCCATGTCTTTGGTATTATCTTTGATATCATCCCGATAAATTTCTCATAGATTTTTAAACCTTAAGTTATGTGCAAAAACCGGTTTTTTATTGCATGAGACACGATTCTGCACTCTCTAGATATTACTTTATCCATCTTAATTTATAGGTCATTTGACTTTTTTGACACCAAGTTTTACCGACTCATCTTATTTAAAATACAATATTTGCGAAAGTTTAGAAAACTTTAATTCATAGCTAAAGTATATTATATGCTAAACTAAATTGCAATAAAAATAAATGATAATTATTATTATTTTTTGAATAAGATGAGTAAATCAAACTTAGTACCACAAAAGTCAAACAACATATAAATTAAACGGATATAAATTAAACGCAGGGAGTATCTTTAATGCTATTGTCAAAGAAACAAAAGTCCTAAGTGGCAACATTCTAAATGATGTGCAAACTTTCACGTTTGGGACTACTGTTAATGAGTTATGGCGCGGTGATCGCTCGTGGCGAATGAAGGGATCGTAGAAGAAAGGGGTAGGCCATGTGGGCCTAAACCACGCCAGAGGTCACCTAGAGCTTATGCCTCGACGGCCTCGTCGTATTTTCTAAAATCAAGGTGGACTTAAACTCAAGCGGGTTCCATAAATAGATTTACAAAGGACATTTTCACTTATACCATACATGGCCAACACCGCATCCCTATACAACCGCGCGACTGGGTTGCGTTGTTCGGCCTGATGGCAGGAGCAGCCAGCGTAATTGGATCCAGGGTCTAAACTTTAGCCCATATCACATTGGATGTTTGGATGCTAGTTTAAAATATTAAATATAGTTTAATTAGAAAACTAATTACGTAGATGAGGAGTAAACGGCGAGACGGATTTATTAAGACTAATTAATCCATGATTAACGAATGTTTAGTGTAGCATCACATTTGCTAATCATAACTTAATTAGGCTTAATAAATTCGTCTCGCCATTTAGTCCTCATCCGTGTAATTAATTTTATAATTAGATTATATTTAATATTTCTAACTAACAGCAAACATCTTATGTGACGGGGGCTAAAATTCAGTGCGAAGATCCACAAACACCCCCTAAGCCAGCTGGCCAAACAGGCCCGAAGCGCTTAATAACCTTCAGTACTATCCGATAGATTTTTTGGACAACTAATGATAGATTTTTTGGACAACTAATTTACACCGCAGCATCCAAAGAGAACGGAACCATACTATATTTTTAATTTTTTTAATAGGAGAACAGAGCCATACTCATTTTTTAGATGAGAGCCATACTCATTTTTTAGATGAGAGCCATACTCATTTTTTTTAGCCAAACTCAATTTTTTGCGAGAAAGCCATACTCAATTTTGAGAATTCGATTCGATGGACGTTTTCCTTTTAGGCAACACAAGGCCCGGCATCTTTTTCTTTGAAAAGTAGATCAATTGGATTAAGCATCATCACAAGTCAAAATGCCACATACAAGATTTCTTACAAACGGAGGGGTTTCGGACTAACCCACGGCCATGCTTGTTACAAAAATCTCTAAGAAATCAACAACCTTATTACAAGATCTATTACAAAGTGAGAAATTACATAAAAAGAACTCAGTTCTCATAAGAACTTGAATCTGATGCACTAAGCATCCAACAGAGCTCCTGTCAATACCTTTTGATCTGAGAGAAGCCGCCAACACAAAGGCATCCGTCTCAAGAATGATACGAATCATTCCAAGTTGAGTAGCTTGCTGGATAGCCTTGAATGCCGCAACAGCTTCAGTGTATATGACTGATATATTGTCCGAGTAGTAACATCTCTCCTTACTGTCCGTCAACACAATACCCTCCAGTGTTCAAATCAAAGGAACCATCATTGATTTTGTAAAAATCTTGAGGTGGCCCGGCAGCCTTGGGCCACAAGCCCACACACAAGGTTCACTTTTGAGCCGGATCCAGTAGCGCCGGTCGGCCCAATACGAGACTTGCATCCCTTGCTTCAAACCATCCCATCCGTCCGTGGCCCCTCGCCCGAATCCCAAAGCGCAGCATAGTAGCCAGAGTCCCAGAAGCCAGGTCGCCGGAGAGCAGAGCTCGACCTCGCCGGCGGCGGCGTGTGGCGGCACGGCAGGATGGTGGCGGAGGGCAAGCGGTGGCGGTTCGCGATGGTGTGCTCGTCGAACATGAACCGGAGCATGGAGGCGCACTCGCAGCTGGGCCGCGCGGGGCTCGACGTCGAGTCCTACGGCACGGGCACCCACGTCAAGCTCCCCGGCCCCTCCCTCCACGAGCCCAACGTCTACGACTTCGGCACCCCCTACGGCGCCATCCACGACGACCTCCGCCGCAAGGACCCCGACCTGTCAGTACAAGCACTTCACTGCCGTCTCCCCTCTCCTGACCCTGACCCTGACCTACCTCTTCCCGCCTCTCGATGTTTCCTCAACTCCCCGCCCTCGGTCGATCTGGGAAAAGATGCAGTTCTTGATGTTTTGGATGGGGTTTCTGCGAAATCTAGTGTGCATTTTATGGAAACGGATAGCAACCATCCTAATCTTATGCAATTTCGGGGCCGTCGTTCGCGATGTCTCTTAAATTAATCCTTGCGAAAAATTGTTCGAACAAGACACGTGCTTTCAGAATTGGATCTGCAGGGATGCTGTGGCATTATTTTCCCGTTTATTTCTGTGCACTCTTGCCTTGCCGGGCACCCTGCATGATGACTTGAGGCGCCCTGCTCTCAGTGTTTTTCTTCCTGACGAACCATCCAGGTACAAGAGGAACGGGTTGCTGCCTATGCTGAAGAGGAACACCTCGGTGAAGCTGGCGCCTCAGCGGTGGCAGGACAACGTGGGCGATGGGGTGTTTGATATGATAATGACCTTTGAGGAGAGGGTCTTCGACTTGGTTGTTGAAGGTAGTTCATTCACCTCTGAACTGGAGCTTGGTTTTGGTCTGGGAGATTCATCAAGCAGTTACAATTGAACTTCATGTTATGGGATTGAATGATTTTGGCCTGGGAGATTTTCACTAACAGAAGAAATGATTTGTTTTTGTGTTCAGATATGAATAATCGTGAGCCAAGGCTGATGAAGAGTGTGCCGATAATCAATATGGATGTCAAAGATAACCATGAAGAAGCTGGTATTGGGGCAAAGCTTGCTGTAGAGTTATGCCAGAAGGTATAAAAATAGTATATATGTGTAGTCCATAAGCTGTTCCAACTATTAACTCGTTAGTTATTGATGTGGCTATGTCGTTATTGAATATTGATGATAGCATTACGTAATCAGTCGGCTAAGGACCACATGTGCACTTAGGTTGGAGCAGAATTAAGTGTTAATTCAAGATTTCAACTAAATAAAATCTGAATGATAAAATAAAGATCAAAATACATGCTACGAATGACACTCCTAATCTGCTTATAGGATCATTGTTGTCATTCACAGATTACTGGCGTCACTGCACAGTGCACACTCACTGATTTGAGGCCAAGCCTCAACTTGGAGTGGGGACTGAGGTAACTGATGCTAGAAGGGAGAAAGGGAATAGAAAGAGGGAGAGGCTAGAGGGCAGGGCCTGTCAATGGGGTGGGAAGGCTGCAGGGAGTGCCCCACCGTTGCCTAGCCTGATCATTTAATGCACTAGTACTTAAAGTAATTTTGTTAACCAACTCCTGTGTTCATTTCTAGCTCAATCATTGCTATAATCAAACTATTTTGAACCTGTAGATTGTCATGTAATTCAATTATTCCGATTGGTGCACATGTCTGCCTTTAATCAGTCCTCTGTTCCTTGGTATCTGTGGATTAATTGCCTTATATTCGTGACCAGGGGTGTAGGGTAGTAGTGAAGGCAATGGACCACTTAGAATCCTCTGACACTAGCAAAATCATACATCATACAAAGCAATCAGATGGATTAATCTCCACCAGAGTGGCAAATTCTCGTTTTATCGGTTCTCAATAACTAGAACGACCAGTGATAGCGAGATTGCACTAGTACTGCACACACCACTCTGAGCAGCAGGACATGCTCCTGCGGCCGTGCTGTCCACCTGGATACACATCACCGGCTGCCTAGTCCTCTGCAGGATAACAATGTTTTGCTCGTCACTCTTCTTTGCTCCTCAGTAGCTTACAGTACGAGCCAAGGCAGCAGCATGCCTGCTCCGACTTCTGCCATTACTGCTAGCCACTGTGATTTCTTCAGTTGCTCCTTGGGATTCTAGCAGCAAGGCTTTCCTTACCAAATTTCGTTTGTCCATTTTGTAATACTTGGTGTCCGGGTCACTAGCACTTGAGCAGTGCAAAGTCTCTTGCATTCTGTCTGTCGTTCCATTGTGTGCTCATCATGTGCATATGTCCATGTGTTCACATAAGTCCATTCAGAGGCACGGTTGAAGGAAGGAAGGCCTTAACAGCTGTCGCTGATGTTCTCCAAAGAAAGAAGCCGAAGCCACAATACCGTGGACCGTAGCTTCACTGTTGCTACAACAGATAGTTGTAACCCTATGAACCATAGTAGCTTCACCGTTGCCACAACAGATGGCAGTTGCCCTGTTATGAGCTGGGCCGAGTAGGCCTTTTGGGCTGACCGGGCCTATTAGGATAGGGTTAGTTAGGTAGTGTTTGGTTGGTGGGACGGGGTGGAATGGAACCATTCCATCCCACCAATTCTAGCGTTTGGTTGAAAGGTTGAGGAATGGATCCGTGCTAGAAAAGAGAATATTCTCTTCAGATTCAGGACGGGCACGTTCCGAAAAAATTCTGGAACGCAACTGTTCCACCTGAAATGTGAGACTGACAGCGGGCCCGAGCTCGGAATCTGGAACGGAGCCATTCCATCCATGGAATCTGGGATAGAACCATTCCATTCCACCCCGCTCTCCAACCAAACGCTACCTTAGATATAAGATTTAGAGATATCTTAGGGGTTAAGGAAATGTTGAGGTTAACATGTGTGCTCTTGTCTGCTTGAAGAAGCAGCTGCAGGAGCTTAGGCTATCTGCACTCCTATTCCTCCAAAATTTCCCTCTAAAAAGAATATTCTAGCCTAGGCAACAAGATTTATTTCTCCAAATCAACTTCTCCTGCACTCCTATTCCTCTATATATTTCCTCCACATTCCATTATCCAATATTTTATTCATTCATCTCCAACTACCGTCTCTTTTATCTTTACACTAAATTAATATACATAATACTAATAAATTGTACTAAAACACTAGAAAATATTATGATCATTAAAAATATTAATATAATTGAAAAGTACAATTTGTATTTGTTCATTAGCCTTTTTTTTATTCCACAAAAGCCGAAACATTCTTCCTTCAGAAAGATCCAGAGCCTCGTGAGTCATCTTCGTTCGGAAAGAACCAGAGAGCCGTGACAGCACTAGCATTCCATAGCCTGCCGCCACTGCCATCAAGGCTCCAATCCACCGGCGGCGGAAGAGGCTTCCTCGTTTGCTCGACCGGCACCGCTTCCTCGTTCTCCATTCGCCTGCCTCTTCCTCCCGCCAGCGCTTGCGCGTTCAGCTCTCTCCCAGGCTGCAGCGTTGCCCGCCGCCGCCGCTAATGGTCCGGCTCTGCGTCCATTTCGCCGCCGCGCACCGGTTCCCAACTCCCACCTCCGGAGCCCGCCACAGACGCCACTGCCCCGCTCCCCCTCCTCCTCCAGCTCGCCCGCTTCCATCCCCTCTCTCCCCGCTGGCCGCCTCGTCTTCTCCTCCGGCTACTCCCACTCCACCACAGCTGGATCCGCCGCTGCGTCGGCGACCATCCTCGCCCGCCGACGAGGAGGGAGAAGGTTGCGGCGACGCGTCTTGCGATGTGCGGCGACAACGGTAGCGCGTCCCTCCTCTCACTCTTCCGTCGGCGCGCGCGATGAACGGGCGGTTGCCCGGGCCCACGATGCCATGCTTGCCGCAGAGCTTGGTTTCTGCTGGGTTTGGCGGAATCCTGTAGTTCCGGTGCTTTGGCGTGGTGCGTACCGGAGTCGGCTGCAGCAATATTTCCGCTATATTTTTACGCTACACTGGTGGAGGGATGATATGCCATAACGAGTGCAGATGGTCTTAGGCTCCTTGTATCCTAGGTGGCCTGTTGGCTGTAGCTAGTGGAGTAGTAGAGGCATGGCTATGCAGCCATTTGTACCTGCCTCACCTAACCAGGAATGGCTATAGTGCCATGTATTTGACTGCCAAGTAGTGGCAGCAGTAGTAGTTGGCTTTGAGCCATACTGTACAGTACATCTACCTTTCGAAGTATGTAAAGGACTCCAAGGAAGTAATGCAAGTTTAATTCATTCCCAGAACTCTTTCTCTCTTCTTCCTCTTCACCGTGCTCTCCAGTGTGGTGTGTGTGGTCAAGCAGAGGGCAGGCAAGGCAGTGGTAGAGGTAACAGGAAACCTCTCTATATAAGGAGGGGATGCATGTATCAAGGCAAGCAAAAAGAATAATAGCGATTTGGAAGTAAAGTCTTTCAATACTATGGTTTTATAATACCATTGTCTAAATTTGTTTTGACATACTTGCCCCACTAAAAACCATAGTATTCCTTGGAACTAAGCACTTGTTTGGCACACTATAGTATAATTTTACCAGTCATGTTCATTTGGATGAGAAATCTTGGTATGGAGTGGACTGCTACCAAAGTTTTCCAAAGAGCAACCAAACACCCCTCCCATAGTATTCTCGTATACCATGGTATTGCATGGGAACTATGAAATACCTTGCTATCAAACATGGCCTACATTCCTCTGAATTTTTGTCACTGTTCAGGACATTCCTACATGTTGGTTTTCTGTTTGGATATTGATATCATTGTCAGCATTATTCAATTATTGGATAGACCTGTGAAACCCCAAAATTCAGTGGTTTTGAAATAAAGGCACAGCCCTGCTTCCTCATAATTTTAGATGATTAATTAATTCTATTGTAGACCATACATTGGACCTCTTCTCCCTTGAAAAATAGTGTAGAAAATATTTAAATGAACACCTCTTTTTTCATCGAGAAACATTGTATGAAATCTCAAATCAGTACCCTGAATGTAATGAACTTTCCATATTTCTCAACTTATTTTATAAAATGATGTTTTTTTGTTTATTTTGTTTCCTCATGTAATACCCCTAATGCCTCAATCATCATCATTACGTCTTTTGCCTTGTTGCCTAGTATCTCATGCAACAATAGGTGTAGATTACAATGATATCAAAATTTCTAATGGTGGTATATTGTGCCATGAACGTAATATGACATTAACCTTTGCGCTGTTGCAATACAATATTGCAGTGTTGAATCTGATGTGCATAACTGGTAACACTACCTTTTCCATCAGCCTTTCATTTGAAATGGTGTGCTACCATATTTTATTTTGTTGGTGACAGATATTCAATTTTGCAAAGTTACTGCTTACAAATGTGAATGTACCAAAGAAACTATGCGTATTTTTGGCAACCAACGAGGAGTTAACCTATATGTGTTTTTTTTTCCGTTCCAGCTTGAAGCAGTTGATGGTGACTGGGAGGAAATCATTGATGACCTGATTAGTGGATTTGAGAAGCAGCACAAGCGGAGGCTTGCATATAGCATTTCATTCTACTAGTATATTTCCCCGTGCGGATGGACAGGCAGCAGTTGATGTTAGGTAACTTGGTATCGTAGTAAGAAAACCGCACAGAAGTGGAGCATCAAAGTTGTGGCACTGCTTCTCAAAATTCTTCCACACCGACATTTTAAAACGGGTGATCTGTGGAACTTAGCCTAGCTGTTTTTCTTTGCTTGACTAATGCTGGATAGTATAGATGATGATGGTAATGCTTCGAATCCATCACGTCTCGTGCCACATCCAAATTGTAATGTTATTTGGTTTTGAGTTGAGTCCATGATAGTGGACATCTGGGGGCTGTTTGAGAGTTTTTTTAGGTAAATTTTACTCCCTCCGTCCTAAATTTCGTTCTGGACCTAAACTAGATTTATTCTTTTCTTTGTATATGTGTATTTAATATGTATCTAGATTCATCAACATCTATATGAATATGGACAGATAAAAATAAAAAGAAGGCTAAAATCATTTATAATTTGAGATGGAGCAGAAAGCAAGCCATGCAAACGCACCAGACACGCCCGTTGCCGGACTGACCAAATGTAACAAGGAACGTATGTGCTTATTCCTCTGGTTATGTTGATCGACATTGAAGTTTTTCATGCCGTTATGCTTGGTAGTTTCTTGCATGCCCCCAAAGCTGTCATTTGCAAGGCGATAGATGTGCTGGCTGTAAGAAAAATGAGCTCTATGCTTAGTTCTCTAATGTGATTTTTGTGGTTAAAGTGGCAACATGTGCTATAAAATTATTTGGTTGTGAGAATATTTGTCTAAATCCCAAGATACAAAAGATAAGATACGAGGAACAAACAACTCAAAAGAAAAAGCAAAAGGATCAAGAAAAGGCTCGAGACAGAAGCAAATGCATACACTGAACATTCTGGTGCACACAAGGAGCCAAGACAGAGGGCGAAGAACCGGATAGTCGGACAATCCGGTGGTCCTCTACGGGACATTCTGAGTAGAGGAAGAAAGCGACCAAGTCCACGTGCACAACGCACCGAACAGTCCGATGAGCTACCGCCGGATGGTCCTCCACGGGACATTTTGAGTAGAGGAAAAAAACGACCAAGTCCACGTGCACAACGCACCGAACAGTCCGATGATCTACCGCCGGATAGTCCGGTGAACCCATCGAATGTTTTGGACTGAGAATAAATCAACATGAAGACTCAGACGCCAACATGCACCGAATAGTCTAGTGGTCGCAGACAGTGCAGATCAAGTTGCACTCAACGGCTAGTTTTGAGGCTTGGGCTATAAATACCCCCTTAGTCGGCATCCATTCCATGGTTGGTGACTCCTGAGCATATTGTAGTGTTTGAAACACATTTTCAAAACATATTTGCAGTGTTGAGACACATTTTTTAGAGTCCAACCATCACTAGAGCTAAAGAAACAAATCTCAGCATAGTTAGAGCTTCCAAGCATCTTTGCTTAGTCCTTGTTGTCTTACCCGTGCCTCAGGGGCGGAGACAGGGAGGGGCGAGGAGGGCCCAAGGCTCCCCTATGGCCGAAAATTTTACACTAAAATTTTTAAAATTCTAATAATTTTTAAAAATTGATGCTATTGGCCGCTCATAATAAAATATTTAAGTTTCTGGCTCCGCCACTGCCGTGCATGCGTGCACGTCGTGGTTGTAAGTGTGTGGTTTGTAGTCTTGCGAGACTTTCTGGAGTGTGGAGTGTCCGCCACCTTTGTGAGAGGAAGGGAGGTCCTCGGTGTTCAACATGACATTCTAGGCCGAGGGCTTGCTTGTGGGCTTGGTTGGAAAATTCAATGCACCAGACCGTTCGGTTCACTACCGGACCGTCCGGTGGTCTTTTATCCCATAGCGCTAAAAAAAGGGGATTTGGAAATATAACGCACTGGACCATTCGGTGGTTACGCAGAAAAACATTTTCGTACAGTAACGGCTATTTTTTGAGCTAGCCTCTATAAGAAAGACCCCTCCTTCCATTTCACACCTTTGCAACTAGGCATCATTCACACACACAAAGGTCACCCAAGCACTAAAATACACACCATTCTCAAGCTTTGGGGCAAGAAACTTGAGAGAGAGATAACTCCATAGAGTGGGGTTGAATTAAGTGAAGATCAAAGCTTGTTACTCTTGGTGATTGTGATCACCTAGACGACTTGCGAGTCGTGTCTTCTATGAGTTTCTTGGATATTGTGGAAGAAGCGGGAGAAAGCCTTTGCGAAGGCATTGTGAGCGGTTTGGATCCCACCGTTCCGGAGTGGAGGACATCCCGAAGAGAGCGTTTGATTTTTGCGAAGGTCAAGAGGTAGTTTGGCACTTTGCCAACCCCTCTCCTTGCGAGGTTTGCGGCCGGGATCTTTGCGAAGAGCGCGAGAGCAAAGCCTTGTGAGGGGCACCAAATGACGCCTAGAGGCAGTTGCGACTCCTCAATACCTCAGGAAAAAGATCGTCATGTCATCTCTTTGCTTATTTACATTCCGCGTTTACTTTCCGCACTTTGCTTTTTTAGAATGGCATGCTTGGCTCTAGGTTGTAAACCTTTTGTTATCGTGTAGCAATTTTAGTCACACTAGTTTAGACACTGATGAATTGGGACTTGTGATAGAATTTAATTTCAAGTTTCGAAATTGGAAGTCCAATCCACCCCTCTTCTTGGACATCTTGATCCTTTCAGTTGTCAATCAATCCACAACTATAGGAATATGGCACATGAGACCATTTTCCTTAGATTATAGTGTGTTTGCTCGCGCTCTACCGAGCAGAGGAGGAAGAAGAGGTGGGACAGAGTTGGGCTACTAGGTCGGAGCAAGAGGTGGGCCTAGGAGGAAACAGAGGTGGGGCACTGGGCCATGCGGAAGAGATGAGGGGAGGAGGCGGTGCACCAGGCATTGGAAACAAAGAGGTAAAAGGGGTGGGCCATAGGGCGGGCTAGGTAGAGAAGAGGGGAAAAGCATGGACCAAGGTTCAAGTGAAGGAAAGGAACCATTGAAAGAAATTTGGGACGGATAGTTGAGGCAGTTATGTGGAGATTTTTGGCGGAATTTTTGTGAGGACAATTCATTTGATCACAGGTTCATTTGAGCTCATAGCAACAAGCAGATTTGTCTTGAATTAAATTTTGCAATTACAGGAGGATCAGAGAAAAAATTAGGAGTAAGTTCCAGGGTGTTACAAGTGGGTGGGGGGTGGGGGGAGGAGAGGAAGGGTGAAGGTATACTTTATGTTCATCCCATTTTACAGTACTAGGAATAGCAAAATCTACTAATTAATAGGTAGATTGAGGGACATTTTGTTTATTTTAAATAAGGGCAGAAATGAGTAATTTAGGCGATGCTGCATAATGGAAAATATGAGCAAATTACAATTATATTAGAGATTTATGTTAGTTTGTATTTTATAATGGCATAGCTTCGTAATTAAATGTAAGGCTATGAGTTTATTTTAAATCATAAGAGCATTACTGTATGCCAAGCAAAGCAACATTTTCTAGTGCATGGGATGTCTCATTTCTTTTGTAACTTGTCTCTTTTTAATTTTGATTGCTCAACTGCCGCTTAAATTTTCATTTGATATAGTTTGACTAAGATTTGATTTACAATGCCAACTCAATTAAAAGTAGACAATATGCATATAACATTACTGTATGCGCTTAAATGTACCCTATTTTACAGATATACATATGCGCAATGTTATAGTGTAGTACCTATACTGTATGTACAACTGCACATGTGCATCATGCTGTAACTACACATACATAGAAAAATATATAGAGAACTGCATAGAGATGCAATGGCCCTCAAGAACCAAACATGGAATGCACGATTACATTATACACAAACTGTTCAAGCTTTGAACCTAATAGCCAGCTGCATTTAATTCCCTTAATTTCATACTCAACAAATGAATCAAAATTTGGGACCCGAAAGCAAGAGAATGGATAGATAAATATCCTAAAGCCTTTGGTTGCCTCACTGGCGTATCCTTTACGATTGCTAAAATACAGAGCATGTTATTGTCATCAAGAGGTTGGGGAGTATGCTAACTAATTATGTCAAGACTCAGAGTAGGACATCACCATCTAGCTGGTGGGAGTGCGTTGTTCTCTTCCTAAAATTTCTCCACACTTGCTAGCCCTGAGGAATAAAAATAGTTATTTCCGACCAAGAACTTGAGGCTGACTCCAATGGTATCCCTCAAATCATATTCTCTATCACTATTCCAACTACCCCTCTCTCTGTCTACAGTGTAGCATTTATGTCAAACAGTGCAAAACAGTGTTTTAAAGAACCCTCAAAACACTACCATTGGAGTTAGCCTGATACTAGGGTCCGTTCCCTCAGTTTGGGAGGTGAAAAAGAAAATGGAAAAAAACATAAAATGAAGGGAGGAAGAGAAAAACACTTTAAACAAAGAATTCACATGTCTCGGTGTCAATTGGAGAAAGGCATGCGAATTGATCTCAAATCCTAAAAGGCACGCGAATTGAGTCCCAAATCCTGAAATCTCTCCCCGGGAGGGGATGGGTGCGGGGCGGAGCGCGTGGAGGTACCGGGTGGCAATCAAGGAGGAAAAAAAAAGGATAAATAAAAAAATAAAAAAAAGACCTGTTTGATTGATGTCTTTTTTTTTAATTAATTTCAAGATATGGAAACTACCTAGTGGGTATGAATACAAAATGAGGTGAAAAAATAAAAGACCAAAGAGCGAAAATATTTTTCTTCTATCCGTTTTAGACCCTTTCTAACTTTTTCCAACCTATCAAATGGGGACAATGTGAGGGGCGTAGATGGTTTCGTAGCGTGAAAAATGGTATTGCGAAAATTTGCTCTTTCATGGTGCAGATAGATAGATGAGAAATAACTGAAAAAAATGCGCGCATGATAATTTAATAGAAGACCTAATTCACATAGTGCGCTAAAAAAAGATAGCCAACACAAATTGATGAAAACACACAAAATCGTTTATTCCTATCACTAAGCATTAACCAACCATAAGATTGCATCTCTTCAAGGTAGTCGCGTACTTGCTGAACCATTTAAGTTCTATTTAGGTTCATCATACGTGACTAACAAAAAGCTCCAAACTAGACACACGTGATTGCAAAACGCGATTAATAAAAAGCCACGCATGGCTAGTACACACCAGCAGTTAGATCAATCGGTATGTTCGGAGAACGGAGACACTCACTTTTATCACCGTTCACCACCAACGTTTGATTTTGAGGTGTTCGGCACTGTTGGCCATGTCCAGCTGCCCAAATCCCCCCCGTTCCGTTGCGTCCATCCAGCCAATCGCGTCCCGTTCCTGGGCTCTGCTTATCCCCTCGGCGCTACCCCATCTCATCCCCCTCTCGTCTCCCTCCCTCCCCCCTTCACACAACCTCGCCGCCCCCGCGCCCCATGCCCATGCCCATGGCCATGGCCTCCCCATTCTCCACCTCCGCCGCCAGGGCCCTCCTCCCGCCTTCCACCTCCTGCTCTCTCTCCCTCGCCGCCTCCTCAGGTAACGTCATCTCACGTCCCCCTCCCATCCTCCTCCTCCCTCTCTGTGTTCCCCCAAATCAAATCAATGCCGAGCTGCTCCGTTCACTCTCCCGACCGCTCCCACTCGCAGGACGCGTTCCGCCGTGCAGGAAGGGACCGGGCTCCCGCCGCGCCAGACTCGCCGTCTGCAATGTCGCCGCCCCCACCGCCGCCGAGCAGGTACGCCTCCCCTTCCCGTTCCACACCCCTCGCTGGCCGTTCCAATCCAGTCCTGTCCAATCCTTATCCGACGGCTGGCCTCGGCTTCTGGCGTAGCAGCAGGCGGCGGCGGCGGCGGCGGCGGGCGCCGCGGCGGAGAGCCAGCGGCCCGTGTACCCGTTCGCGGCGATCGTGGGGCAGGACGAGATGAAGCTGTGCCTGCTGCTCAACGTCATCGACCCCAAGATCGGGGGCGTGATGATCATGGGCGACCGCGGCACGGGCAAGTCCACCACCGTGCGCTCGCTCGTGGACCTGCTCCCGGACATCCGCGTCGTCGTGGGCGACCCCTTCAACTCCGACCCCGAGGACCCGGAGTCCATGGGGCCGGAGGTGCGGGACCGCGTGGTCCGCGGGGAGGCTTCCGGCCTCCCCGTCGCCACCGCCAAGATCACCATGGTGGACCTGCCGCTGGGCGCCACGGAGGACCGCGTCTGCGGCACCATCGACATCGAGAAGGCGCTCACCGAGGGCGTCAAGGCCTTCGAGCCGGGGCTGCTGGCCAAGGCCAACCGGGGCATCCTCTACGTCGATGAGGTCAACCTGCTGGACGACCACCTCGTCGACGTCCTGCTCGACTCCGCCGCCTCCGGGTGGAACACCGTCGAGAGGGAGGGCATCTCCATCTCCCACCCCGCGCGGTTCATCCTCATCGGCTCGGGGAACCCCGAGGAGGGCGAGCTCAGGCCGCAGCTGCTCGACAGGTTCGGGATGCACGCGCAGGTCGGCACCGTCAGGGACGCCGAGCTCAGGGTCAAGATCGTCGAGGAGAGGGCGCGCTTCGACAGGGACCCCAAGGCGTTCCGAGAGTCCTACCGGGAGGAGCAGGACAAGCTCCAGCAGCAGATCTCCTCCGCGCGGAGCAACCTTGGAGCTGTGCAGATCGACCACGACCTCCGCGTCAAGATTTCCAAGGTCTGCTCTGAGCTCAACGTTGATGGCCTCAGAGGCGACATTGTCACCAACAGGGCCGCCAAGGCGCTAGCGTCGCTCAAAGGGAGGGACAAGGTCACCGTCGAGGACATCGCCACTGTCATCCCAAACTGCTTGAGGCATAGGCTCCGGAAGGACCCGCTCGAGTCCATCGACTCGGGTTTGCTTGTCATTGAGAAGTTTTACGAAGTCTTTAGCTAGAGTATATTATCATGGAGGTAAATGTTCCTGAGTCACAAATTTTGGCAGGATGACTCTTGTTCTGCTCTTCAACTATTACTATTGTTATCTGGAGCTCGAATTTTGTATCAATTTTGTATATTATCAATTCTGAAGGTTTTGTGAGCTTACATTGTAGTTTTGTCTGACTCGGCATCACCTTTCCCTAGATAGTTTCTCAACCAACAATTTCTTCACTGCTTACTTTTGAAAATACTCTTCACTGCTTACTCGTTTGAATATTTTATGTGCATACTGCATGTATTAAAGTTGCCATGCCCATTTTTTACGGTTTTGTTTTGTCAGCGGATAATGTAGGTTTGTCGGTCCAATATCTCCGCCCAGTTTTCTACTAGATACCTAGTTTTGCATTACAAAACTTCCATTTTTTTCTAATGCTTCCTGAGTCGAAGCTTTTGTGTGCTTAAAGTTTTGGTTTGTTAATAGAGGATGGAAGGTTTGTCAGCCTTGATATCTTGAAAATTTTTCCCTAATCGGTTTTGTTGGCTCACCTGTATGGCTAATATGTTCCTGCAATATCTCAATTTCTATTCAGACTATAATAACTTTGTGTTTTGTCTTGTTACCTTTTGAGCCTTGCTTTGTTTGCTGGGTCCTGAAGATATTGTGTTATTACTTGTTAGGTTCACAGTTTAGCATGATTCTTTCAATTGGGAATGATAGGTTTGTCAGGCTTGCTATCTATCTGTACGCTTTTCCCAGATTGTTTCTTTCAATTCTGTACTCCGTTTTTCATGCCTGAAGCACTGTATTGCTAAGTGCTAACTGATCCGCGTGGCAACTGGCAATGCTATTTCTCTTCCATCAGAACCAGTGCCCAAACAGATTACCACATGTAACCCTTGGCGCGTGATTGGTACATACATCCACTACTATAGGCGTGTTTACGAGACGCTTTGTAGAACAGCCCAGGGAACAGCAACAAGTTGTTGTTGTAGAACAGGATGGCAATCCCATTGCTGAATTCGAATTTTTTTTTCCACACACAAGTAGCGTGTGACCGTGTCGAGGGAGCAACACAGGGATCTCGAATTGCTGACAAATAAATTGGGCCGGAATTTGGGTTGTCCCGGACAGGCCTACCTGGAGAAACCCAGCCCAAGCATCGCCAGGCCCGGCTCATCACCTTGTCGTCTCAAAAAAAAAAAAAAAAAAAAAAAAAAAAAACTCGTCGTCTCCCTCGTTCGGGAGCCGGGACGCGCTCTCCCGGCCGCTGCCCTTCCCCGTCGCCGGAAGAGATGGGGTTCGTCGGCGATACGGTGGAGTCGGTCTTCCACTTGGTTCCGCAGACCATCAGCATCGGTAAGGTGACGGACGCCCTCCGCGGCTCTGCCAGTCTGCTCCTCCCCGTCTCCCCCTGGTTCTGTTCCCGCGGGGATCGGGTCAATCCTATCCGGCACGGTTCTGGTTATGTCGATTCAGGATTTTGGGTGGGATTTGGAGACCGACCGAGGCGGGAGGCGTGGCTTCTTCGTGTTTACTGGTCGGGTGTCTCTTGCTGCAATTAGGCGTCAACTGCAATGAATGGAGCTTTTAACTCTTGATTGTTCCTCTTGTCAGGCATGGTTGTGACATCGGCATTCATCATATGGAAGGGTTTGATGGCTGCGACGGGGAGCGAGTCCCCGGTGGTGGTGCTTCTTTCCGGTAGCATGGAGCCTGGGTTTAAAAAGGGTTTGTTATCTCCTTTTGCACAAATTACCTCTGTACACGTGCTTCGTCGGCCAGGATGAGTTGGCTTCAGTTTAAATTTCAGGAACTGAACAGAGGAGGTTTTCCATTACATTTTGATCCCACAGAAGTTCTGCTAGCTTACACATTGTGAATAGCTGCTCTTATATGATCTAATGCTTTGATTTGACTCCAAGGTTCATTATCTGTGTCCTTATCCCTACTATAAGTGCCAGCATCTTTGGGTGGTTGCTGTACCATGGTCGATTAAATACAAGGGGGGCTATGTTCCACAAGTCGATTAAGCTGATGGGAGAATGCTTCTGCCCACTCTGTCCAAGGGATTTGGAGACTGATGCTCATTTGTTTGTTACTTGCCCGAAAGTGACCGCAATATGGCACAAGATTGGGATTGCTGTTGATGCTGGGGAATGGGGATCTTAGAGCACCGTGGCAAATTGGCTGTGAGGTTCCTTTACCCTCTTCAGTCAGGCTGGATGTGGTTCTTCTTCTATTGTGGAATATCTGGCTCTCTAGAAATAAGTTGATTTTTGACATTTTTTGACAAGATCCAAGACACCACTGATTCTGTTTTGTGCAGCTGGATTCGAGATTGTGACCTGTGGTCCTGTAGGTTCAGGAAATGGTCTGTATGTGTCTCTTTCTTGTGCTGATCACAAATTTTCTACAGCCTGCATCTTTCGCTCCAGCAGCCTGAATGGTTAATTATCTCTAGAAATAAGTTGATTTTTGACAAGATCCAAGACACCACTGATTCTGTTTTGTGCAGCTGGATTCGAGATTGTGACCTGTGGTCCTGTAGGTTCAGGAAATGGTCTGTATGTGTCTCTTTCTTGTGCAGATCACAAATTTTCTAGAGCCTGCATCTTTCGCTCCAGCATCCTGAATGGTTAATTATTTTCTTTACATGGTGATATCCTGTTTTTGCACATGAGTAGAGATCCTATCCGCACAGGAGAAATAATTGTTTTTAACAACGATGCAAGTCTACTGCTGTACCGTACTGGTTGTGTGCTGTCTGATGCGTGCCTATACAGCTCTCTGGAAACACTAAAATCTCATTTGGCTGTTATGTTTGTAGGGTCATGAAATTCCAATTGTTCACCGCGTGATTAAGGTAATAAATATTGAGGTCTCCACAGTTCACATCACTCGATGATATACTCTGGATTTTTCATGTCTGCTTTTCCTTTTTTCATGTTGAGGTCGACATGATGAGGTCGACAGGTTTCCATGTCATCTGTTTGCCTCGATCTTAAATCTGACCGGTCAAGAGTGTCGCCTGCAAGAAGGCGCTCGCTCATGGGCCGGCGCCAGAATCCTCCGCGATGGTGAGGTTTGCCTCTCGAGCTCTGACTGATCACCCACAATTTTTTCAGTTTGAACTCCAAATAACTCCAAACTTACAATGACACCTTGACCTTCATATTTAGCTTACTTAAAATAACTTGGGAAATTAGCCGACATGCCAGACCATAGGCGTTGCATTGGCAGGTATGTTGTGGTTGACTGAAAGTGATCTAGAACCTGGATTACAGGTACATGCATGATGCATCAGAATCAGAAGTTAATGTGGAAGGGAAGAGCCTTGCCATCTCATCATTTGGGCGGCTCGTCCAGTCTCCAGCCTTGAATTAAGTGGAAATGCTCCCCATCGGAAGCTGATCGACCCACTCGGATTTGGTAATCCATTAGAATTGTCAGTGCAATGCTTTCTGGTGTGGTGCCTGGAGGCTGAAGTGTCAGAATTAGCTTTGCACTTTTCAGGTGTCAATTGTCATGCTGGAGCGAAGCTTTCCGATACCTTGAGATGATGAAGCTGACAGGTTTCCATGTCCACCATTTGCCTCGATCTTTAACTCTGACCGGTCAAGAGCGTCACTTGCATGGTGATGGGCTTATCTGCCGGTGCCAGAATTAATCCTGTGCGACGTTGAGGTCTTTCAGACCGTGCTGCAGGTTTCATCCTGGTGTGTTGTGTGGTCAACATGTTGTCTGGCTGCCACGCTCCGGGCGGCGCTCCATGGTCGCCGGGTTTGCTGTACTTTTGCCGTACCAGGGTTACTGGACGGTCTGGACTTGCCGCCCTCGTCGTCTTCGTCTGGTGTGGTGGTGTGGTCTCCCGTGATGGTGACCGTCTTTGCCGGTCTCTGTGAGCCTGTGGCTTTCAGGGAGCTTTGAACGCCTTAATTTTTCCAATGGAACTTTTTATCATCAAAACGGGTAGGTTGTTGGCTCGTTGCTAGGATCGTTAGGATTTAGACCCCATTTGGTAGTTTTTTTTTTCACCGGTCCGGAGAAGCCAAGTTTCAAAGGCTTCTCTCCCCTAGCGTGTAAAAGAGGCTCTGCCTCTCACTCAAGAGTTTCGCTGTTTCACTGGAGAAGCCGTTTCTCATAAAAAAATTTGGTAGAGCTTCATCTAAAATTAAACAGAAGCCGGTCAGCCGGAGCTAAATCTGCACAAAAAGCTTTGCCAAACGGGGTCTTTTAACTGTTGGGTTTGTTTAAGCTCGAGGTCAAATTCTATGAAAGGTGGGTGCAGCGTTTGGATAAACAGGACCGATGGCGGCGTAATTGTTTGTGTGAACTACTAGGAATAATCTGATATTTTATCTAATGTCTGTGTCTTCATGTCAAGCTGAGGTTCAGATTCAGACTCTGGAGATTCTGAGAGCATTTAAGTATAGGGCGGCAGCAATCTGGTTTGATTGTTGAGTTGTGGCCATAATCGTCACTTAGCCTTGACCAGCGCCGGAATCCTAAACTGAGAATCACAGTTCATACATGTGTTTGATCAAATTGGAATGGCACAGACGGCTGCAAGCCTGCAGCTGCACCAGAAGCCCAGAATTGGACATGTCCAACACGGGCGGCAGCACAGGGCGGGTGCACATTGATCCCCGCTCCTAATTAAGTAAAATTAAGGAGTATTTGTTTGTTGGTTTAGTACGCTGAACATAACTGCGTAAAGAGCCACGCTAATAACCTTGTCAAAACCTGCCTTTTTGACCAGATTCCGTGCCGATGCGCATTACATTCACACGTATATAGACGAATAGTTGCCATTATTCCAACTATGTATTCCGTAACACAAGTCGATCTGTCTTTGCTCTTCCTCAGCCAGGCTCTGTTTTGATGGTACGAAGTTTCGCTAGGCTATTCCCAATGGCTGTCTATACACGTTTGACACTATAGCGCTATTTTAGACAGATAACAGGGTAGTTGGAACAGTGAATGAATAAGGATAGTCAATGCGTACGAGCATCCCAACGAGGATGCTCTTAGAGCAAATGAGTAAACACCATACGCTTTTTTAGGCGTACCTAACCTAGCCATTAGGAAGAAAAGATGTAGCTGTTTGCACGCAACCAAAATTTTTTGAAGTTTTGGAAGCTGCGTAGCTATGTAGTATTAACATATAAGAAAACTGGTCATAGTCAAAGTCACCCCCTATTTTAATATAAGTCACGGTTGATTTTTTTTTCCCCACAAATTTCAACTCGTCTTATTTAAAAATTTAGTGTAAATATATAAGAAAACAAGTCATAGTCAAACTATGTAGAATGATAAAAATAAATCACAATAAAATAAATACGAGCTTTTGTATGACGTTAGGATAAAAACATTTTCGTATTGAACTGCGAATGGCTGCCGCCGGTTGGACGACAAACATAAACGAATGGAGGAAGTAATGATTTATAAATCTTTTTGAATAAGATAAATGGTTAAGTTGTGGAAGAAAAATCAACCACGACTTATATTTAAATACACAGAAAATATACAATATTATTAAAAATAGAGTTTTTTTAGTTTAGAAAACTGCCCGGCCACTCGTTTTCTTACGGAGCTCGGTGTGGGCGAACGGAGGCTTGTTTCGCGCTACATTATTTATTTTATTAAACTCCAAGGTTATAATTTACAAAGAAGAAAAATGGGATCCCAAATCTTAAGAGAAGTATACGAGCTTCTAAAGCATATTCTTTACATCATGTCGATCTTAATTAAGCATACACATCATAAGAGAAGCAAGAACCATTCTCCGGTGCTGTCCTCTTCATGTCGGCAGCACACACTTTGATCACAACCGATCAATATTCTGTAGCGGGGTGTTTAGCTCAACCCAAACATTTCCGCTTTCTCGCTAAATATTGTATACGCCATGTCTGGACAACGATCCAACCAAGGTTGATGTTTTAACTTTTTTCTTAAAAATAGCAATAGTCATAATCATTGTCCTAGACCTGGCTAGCCACAATCTTTCTCATAGGAAAACTGTAGGATTCAGCAATCCTATGGAATGAACACTGTAGAGGCCTTTGGTTTGCACGAAACAAGCAAAGGAAAAACTCAGAAATTTTTCCTACCCATCCACTTTCATAGGAAAAACAAAGGAAAGAAACAATCCACTCCAACCTCATTTTTTTCTTCAGCTTGCGTAGGATCGAAACAAATGTCTGGTCAAGTGGTCATTGCCCACCATGAGGAAGCAACAGTAAACATTAATTGGGATGATTTGCATTGTGACAAGTTATACTAAAATCACAGTACAGTCTATGTATTCCAATGTTTCTCCTATGGCCATCCAAACACCTTCTTAGGAAAAATTCCTGTGGTTTTGAATTCTCTGTTTTTCACATAATTTCCTTTTCTATTCCTATGTTTTTTTTCATCCCTGTGTTTTTGGATTCCTTTGTTGAAAATGAGACCTAAACGTACGAATATCCGACACATGTTGCTTGCCATGATGGAAACGTTACCTCACCTTTTTTAAAACCCCCACTCACTCCACGATGCGCATATACAAATATATTTATATATTTATAAATATTCTTATGCACTAACAGTATTGGTATTAAAGTAGTGTAATCCAAGTATGGCTGCAATTCCGCACGTGCTGCGAAGGAACCGGTGGCGCGAGCCGACATCCTGCGACGCGGTGACGTGGCGAGAGCCAGAGGACAGGACACCGGTGGGGCGCCCGTCTCGCGCCACGTGTGCTCGTTTGACCGGACCAACATGGAGGCACCCTTTCGACGAAGAGGTGTGACACGTGTGGCCCAAGCGTGCCGTGTGTGACGTGACGGTTTCCTGTACAGGTGCAGACCAGCTCCCGGTGGTCTTGCCCTATCGACACGTTGCCCTTGCCCCCATCAAAGTCGCTATTATTGGAAGGTGGTCTAGGTAAAAGGCCGTAGGATTGTGTAGCCTTTTTTTTAATTAATTGTTGTTGTTAGGAGCTTCTGCCTGCCGGCTGCCGGGCAAATCCACTAGAAATGGACCACAGGCCGGCTCTAGCCTCGCGAGAGGTTAGACGAATGATTTTCATTTTTATCATAGTTGAGACGCAATTGCAATCGCAAACGCTTAATTTAGTTAATGAACTAACGCATACACATGCATCTTGTGGCCCCGTTTAAATCAGTTAAAAATTAGCTACCATGCTGCAACCAATCAACGAATTGGTGCTAGTAATTAACTAGATGTGTTTAAACCAAAACCAGCTAATTTTATCCGTAAATAGCTAATAATTAGTTGGACGTCAAATAGAGCCTTAAAAGATAGATCTAGCCGTTGTTAAAGAGGTCTCTGTGTCAATAAACAGTCTACCACTTAAAAAAGAAAAAAAAAGTCGCCACTAATTTCAAAATCTGATTATGTCGTCTGTATAGGGCATAAGGCTGAGCTAACCATAGAACCTAAGTAGGCATGAAAAGCACTGTGCGTGCACTATAGATAGATATATAGAAGTTTGAAATATGTGGGCCGGTGAGTTCAGCCTAAAAGCTAGGAAGTTGCCCACAAATATTAAAAAACGACAGGAATTTATAAAAGAAATTTCAAGTTTTGAAAAAAAACTAAAACCTGGCACATTATATTCATGCACTAGTCCTTCCTTACGAAAACTTAGGTCAATACTCTATTTATTTCATACAGAAAATAGATAGATTTGAATGTCATTTAGTTGAATTGTAGTACTACTAGGCTAGGAAAGGAAAAGAAAAAAGGCCGGCTCACTTGGAGGAATTTCCCTACAAGTCGGGAGAATATTGGAACACGAGGTAATTGAAGCACCCACTGTGTAAATAATATCATTTCAGTGATGACTTGGGGAGTTTGGTTATGGTCAGTACTGTGCACTTTGTACTCTCAAAAAAAAAAAAAAGTACTGTGCACTTTGCAGCACGCGTCTCACGACTTGGGGGAGCTGCACGCGATTATTCAGTCTCCATTGCATGCGTGTCACCAATAAATCGCTATTCCAATATACGTAGAAGATAAACCCTGTGACTCAGACACATTCCTTTTCTCCCAACTTTAACTGCTATAGTTAAAACTGACGACGTATGAATAGTGCTATTTCTTTTCCTTTTTATATGACCTTTTCTCCCTGTTACTGTTTGTACACTAGAAAGGTTGTACTATATACTAGTGCACACACTAGTGGATTGATGTTCATTGTGGACCAGGCATTTCATCACGGTATACTAAGGTATAAATATATCATGGTTTCTTTCGACTAGCAATAACAAAGTTGGTTCGCGATTTACAAGAAAGGAGGAAAAAAAAAAAAGAAAATCAGCAAACTAGGGATATGTGTTAGGCTTGAACACCTTGACGTAAACATTTTCCTTTTACTGGCGCTAGATTCTAGCTAGTAGATATAGCTAGCTAGCTAGTACCGATAATCCATACTCTCTCCATTTTCAAAATACTAAAAGTTTTGGTTAATGTACATCATTAGTGATGTCATTTTGGTGTGTGACCGTGTCGTCGTCTAAAACATCCATTATTCTAACACAGAAGGAAGTACTGGTCGACATCATTAATTTGGACCGAATTACGAAATCACGGGACGAGGACTACCGCCTGGCGCCGGCCCACACGCTAATATCCACCCGGACCACTCATCCATCCATGACCATGATTTCATCCACACTTCTACCGTGAGAAGTTGGATAAGGCACTACGTACGTAGACAGGTAGCCCAGAGCCAGATAAAATTCAAAAGCGCGTTGCACTGCACGTACGAGTGATGTCTACATCTACATGGTGTCATGGTCCAATCACCAATGGATGTGATGAAACCTAACTTTACCTGGTCAAAGCAGAACGGCCGGCCGGCCGGGCCTTCCAAATCCCCTTTTTCGTTTTTTCTTTTATTGCGAGAAAATTCCTTTTTTTTGTTTTCTAAAATGTTTACTTTTATGGGTCTGGTTCCGGTACATAGTTCCGTTTATTTATAATTCGTTAGATCTCGCTTGATGAACGGTTCTCACTTTTTCAACCACCATAAAAGTTGTCCATAAAATTTACTTACAAGAAACCGTTCAATTTCTTAAAAAAAACACTAGAGAAAATTCTAGCTCCCTTTGCAAAAGGGCCGGCATTCGTCACAGTTAACTTTTAGACACTTAATTATTTTGATCGCTCGTCTCATATAGAAAGTTTACTTAAAGTGCTAATAGTGGTAAATGATATTTATAAAAAAACATTAAATGAGATTAACAGTCAAACGTTCAAAAGTAATGCATGGTAATATATATAGTATTCAGGACGGAGAAGAGGGTATATTTCTTCTAAATTTATTTTTATAGGCATCCGTACCGACTTTTTTAAAAATAAAAGAAACCAAAGTATAATTATAAAGACACGAGTCGTAGGAACCAGGGATTTTCTTTCCGATCGGAAAGTCCGGTTTTTCGGACCGGAATTCCGTTTCCGCTACTGACCGGGAAATGAATTTCGGTCTGGAAAGCGGGATTTTCCGGTTCCAAACTAAAAAAATATGTAAGTTAAAATTTTTGGTCAAACCGAAATTTTTGCTACAGTGAAACGAAATTGTGAACCCTGGTAGGAACATGTTTGGAAGTGCAGTAGATTCACGAAATGTTTGCAACTTTGCATGCATTGCACCTCTCGGATAAAACATACTCCCTCTAGGTCCTAAAAGAGTGTCGTTTTAGAAAAATTAGAAGTCAAACTTTTAAAACTTTGACTATATATAACTTTTATATTATTTAGTTTTGAATGTTGAAAGTTATATGTATAGATTTGTCTTAATAAGTACTTTTATAAAAGTATAAAATTTCGTATGATATTTATCTATATTCTAACAAAAACATTGGTCAAACTTATGTTTGGAAAACCATGTCGATGTAGCACATATCATAGGGACACTTTTTTTTAGGAGTACTCTCTGAGTACTGTAGCACATATCATAGGGACCCTCCCTGGTAGGAACATGTTTGGAAGTGCATGCACGTCGACCGATGCTTATCCGCCGCCCGCCCGTCCGTACGCCTCTCTTCTTGCCGCAACCATTTATTATTATTTGCGAATGACAAATGCAAAATGATCATCTCCCTTTTCCGGTGTAACGAGCCGTGGTTAGGAGATAATTAATCAAGTTTGACACGACCAATTCCCGCTTTTAACATCTTCTTAATCTTGTCTTGCTGCCTAATTAAGCTAGTAAAGCCCCCCCCCCCCCTCCCCACCCCTGTGCGTGCACTTCACAATTCACATGCATCGCGCGCACGCTATATATATGGGCCACGCCGCACAAGCTGATGAGCCCATCTGTGTGAGTTGCATTGCCAGTGCCAGCGCCACACGCACGTACTCCTAGCTAGCTCGCGTCGTGTTCATGTGCGCCGCCGCGGCCGCGGTGGCGGACTCCGGGGAGCAGCGGCGCCGGTGGCGGGGACCCGCCACCGGCGGCGGCGTCAGCCGCGGAGGAGGAGGAGGATACTACCAGGAGGAGCAGGCGGCGGCCGTGACGGTGGAAACCATAGGCGCCGCGACGACGACGACGCTGCTTCCGCCGCCGGCACCGGCGACGTACGACGTGTCGGCGGCAAGGAGCAGCGGCAGGGAGGCGCGGGAGATGTCGGCCATGGTGGCCGCGCTGGCCAGGGTGGTCGCGGGCGGCTCGGACGCCGACGAGCCGCCGCGGTGGCCGCGCGAGGATCACCACCAGCTGGCCGTCGCCGGGCCGTCGTCGTCGTCGGCCAGCTGCTCGGCGGCGCTCGACGACGGCGGTCGCGACAGGCCGGCTGCAGCTACGACGGCAGCAGCAGTAGCGCGCATGCCATCTGGTATTCTCTTCTTCTTCCTCCTCGATCTTCTTTTTTTTTTAAAAAAAAATTCGCCTTTTTCTCTTTGCATGAGTAAGGGCTGACGACACGCTAGGAGTAGGGTACACAAAACTTACAAGTACCAGTAGTGGAGTAGAGTACCGAACTAGCTAGCTAGCTATACCATGTACTGTATTTTTATTTTTAGTATTTTATTTATTATTTGACTCCTTCCTCTGTTGTTTTAGATCGACGTCGTAGCAGTAGCCACGCACGTGGATCTGTTCTGCATCGCGAGTGCGTATTATTTTTCCCATAGCCGGCTAGGCTTTTAGATGCGCGCGAGGTCCGTACGTACGTGCACGCCTCGTGCAACATGAGAGGCTCCTCGCGCATCCACACGGCCAAACTACATGTGATACCAACCCACCACCACGTTTTTTAATCCATTTATTTGCATTGTCTTTCCACACTTCATATCCCGGCCGTGTCGAACCTTTGCTTCGAATGCAGCCTTGTGTATTCTTGTTTTATTATTTATATGTCTATTTGCCTTTGGAACGCCTTGTTTATATTAGTAGCAATGTATATACTGTGTATGTGCTGTTCGTGGAGTCGCGCAAAATTGTCATCGCACTCATAAGATTGATTTCAAATGTTAAAAACGACGTAGTAGGATTTTGCATTAAAAATGCCATTATATATGCCAAACAGAGGAACCAAACAAAACCATACAGAGCCTAGCCGGCAGTAACACTAACACGATCAAGCTCTGTTTCGATCTTTCCTCTGCGTGCAGGCTACGACGGCGGCGCGACGTGGCAGCCGGAGGAGCACTACTGGGCCGTTGCAGGGTCCGCGGCGGCGGCCACCACCACCGCCTGGTCCCACCAGCACGGCGCCGCGGCGGAGGGGCTCGCATCGTCCCCGCCGCGGCCGCCGTCAGCGGGAGTACAGGCGGCGCCGGCGCGGAAGCGGTACCGCGGGGTGCGGCAGCGGCCGTGGGGGAAGTGGGCGGCGGAGATCCGGGACCCGCACCGGGCGGCGCGCGTGTGGCTCGGCACCTTCGGCACCGCCGAGGACGCCGCGCGCGCCTACGACGCCGCCGCGCTCGGCTTCCGTGGCAGCCGCGCCAAGCTCAACTTCCCCGAATCCGCCGCCGCGCGAGTCCCGGCGTCACGCGCGGCAGTGCCGCCGCCGCCGCCGCCGCCGCCGCCGACGGCCGCAGCCATGCCGGAGGCGCTGGTGGTAGAGGCGCCGCCGACGCTCCCCACCGGCGACGGTGAGCGCTACGAGGCGCACGCCAGGTTCCTGCGGGGCTCGTCGTCGTCGGGGACGCCAGCTCCAGTACCAACTAGTGCGCCGCCGCCGCCGTCTCCTGCTCCTGCGGCGGCGCCGGCGTGGCCGGCGAGCTACAACGCCTCGTGCTACCCGGCGTGGCAGTGGGACGACGACTCCGGTTGACCGGCCGCCGACGAGACGGCCGATTGTTTACGTGGAAACCTCAGGTAAGGCCACGTGGTGTGCGCGGTCAACGGTTCAAACCGATAGTGAGTCGGTCCCTCCCGCTCCAGGCGCAGGGCGGCAGTCGCTGACATGGTGGCCGACCTCCGGTGGGGCCTAGCTTACTGGTGACGCTTACGTGGAAAGCTGCCGTCAAGTGGCGTCGCTGTCGACGGATGCGGCGGTCTTCCGGTTCAAACCGCACCGGGTCAACCGGACGGCACAAAACGGCAACGTGGGTTGAAAAGCGGCAAAAGCCACTTGTATCATGTTTGGATCATCCAACCGTGACAGTGAGCAACCGCGTGACAGTGAGCAACCGTCTCCCCAAAAGAAGAGAGCCATGGGCGATAGAATTTTTATCTATATATTTTTTGTTTAAATATAGAATATAAGACCATGCGCATGCAGTGGATCATGTAAAAAGGCCGTCTATACACTGTACAGACAGATAAAAGTAGTTGGCATAGTATTTGGACAATCCATATACACATGCCGCACATAGTCTAAGTGTTTACACGGAAATTCTTCGCTCAGATGATGTTTGTGGTCCTAACCAACACGTTGAATTTCCGAGACAGAGAACCTCGCTCTCGCCATTGTTGTTGGTTGGTCGGTCTCCAATTCATAAAGCTTGGCCAAATCCTTTGCATTGTGAGGATGGCAATGATTTCCACAAGGAAAATTTCTAGGCTCTTTTTGGAACACGTGTTTTTTTCCGTCTGAGTTGTGCGTTTCTTTTTTTTTTTTTTGTGTGAAATTGAGCTACTTCATCTGAGGCTCATGTGAAAAACATATGGAATTACTGCGTTTCAAACGACTTGAATGATACAAGCAAAATCCACTACCGAAGAATGGAGAGATAGACATGCATCCATCATTCCAGCTCCTAGCCTCTTACCTCACAGGTCACAGGGAAATTAGATGTCTTCATTTTTGCGGTGGATGTCTTCATTTTTGCGGTGGACGCGCGGCCTACGACTTCCCCTCTAATCGCACGAAACATTTTCACAGGTGGATCTGACCATGATTATCAATCTCAGTTCAGAGCCATGGTAGGCGTGCGATGCTGAGATCAATCGATCGGACGGCTAGAAGCGCGGATGGATCAGTCCTCATGAGACGGATGAGAAGGGCAGCTCGTTCATTGATCATGCCTTACGTTTTGCCCTGTGAAAGATCATCTCTGACGTTAACATTCTTGCTTAGATCCGCTCTTACATCATAGTGTATAGCACCAGAAATGCACCTTTCTGGTGGTGTTTATATACCCGGCCGCACTGCATTTTTTGACGGGTTCATTGCTTATGCAGACCTGCTCTACCTTCACCCACGTTTCTTTATATAAAATCAGCTGCTGAATGTTCACGACTACTCCGTAGTACTAAAATGCAGTCACAACTCACAAACTCTAGGCCTAGCTAATACCCCATAAAACAATGTAAGATTACAGTGGCAGTAGCAAATTCAAACTGTGATAACATTGATTATATGCAAACTAACACAACATGGTGGGACTAACTATGTATCATGTCTAATGTGCCAGCTGCAAATCTGACGAAAACGCAAGGTCCAAATGTACTTATGTACAGCAGTTTCTTCAGATTGTTTTCAGATGATGGCAAACTCGGAACACTTTCAAGTTCCAGCTACACCATCATGAATACGACTATCCTGAAAATTGCAAGATATATGACGGATGCCCTGCCCGTCCTTTTTGCACACGAGCAGAATTGATTTTCCGACAACTTCCAAAGCCGGGAAGCCGGGAATGCAGTTTGAGCTTCCAAAGAACACTGTCCTCATGTTGTGCTGAAGAATGTGAAATTGGGATAAAGCATTTGAACAGAGAATTGGAGTGGCTTGGAATATTTTGCTCCGGTAGGCAAACTGTTAGGTGATGTCTGCTCCTACCATGATGTTCAGCACATTCTTCACAGCTAAGTCATGGGGGCAGCTACAAATGATAAAATGTGGAAGGTCAAGACAGCGATGGTTCATTCTTTTGAATATTACTACTGTTGAAAATTGATACCCAAATATCTTTTGTCTCAACAGAAAAGGCTATTGGTGCAGATTTAATAAGGAAAAAATGTCTCTCCTTCTCTTTTTCTTTTCATGTTTTGACACAGGACAGACTTAGGCCCCGTTTGGCATGGGAGCCAGGGGCTCCGGCTCCTCCCCAACCAGGCCTGCCCGCGGCCAACAGCCGCTGCCTGAAGCTTTCGGCTCCTCCCCGCCCGTGATTTGCGCTCTCACAGAGCCGTTTCGTTCACCAGGAGCCGGTGGAGAGGAGCTTCGCCCGGCTCTGTTAGTGTAGAACGAGGAGCTGGAGCCGAAGCCCGGAGGAGCCCGGCCAAACAGGGCTTTAAAGTTACCAAGCATAAGCCAGCTGGATATCAATGTATGTACATCTGAATATGCAGAATGAGAAAAAAAAATCAGGCATGCAGTTGCAGCTGTGAGTAAGGTCTACGTCAACCAAGAACAAGAGGAGCAAAAAATTATCAGAACAAGCAGGCACAGAAACAAAGCTAACTCGTCAGGCAGTATCCCTAGGCATAGGCTACACTTATTCTAGCCACGGCACTTAATTCCACCTACTTTGATAAAAGAGAAAGGAAACCAACAACTCATGGAGCCTACCACACTCGTGAAAAGAATGAACAATACTTGATATTATCAATGGCTGGGGATTTATAAATGATACCAACAACCCAAAGTGAAACAACAAATACGGAAAGTAAGCATGCAAGCCAGCTGACATATGTGCTGATTCTTTATTCAACTATTCATGTCTGATGCCCAATTTCGCATGACTTATGAGACCAGTAATAGCATTTTCCATACCTTAGTCATAGATCGCACCTGCATTCTTTGCAGCCTAGGGTTTACTGGAGTAAATAACCATAGCTCAATAGATCTCTATAAGGATTTTATTTGCTCCAGCAAGATGATAATTGGACAAACTATATTAACCCAAGTTAACTCAAAATCTGAGTCATATGATCTATTACAAAATAACTTTATTTTGGTATGCTTGACTTAGAAAATGTCAATTCTTTTCCTTCTGTGACTCAAAGGTAGCTAGGTGACTCATAATTCTAAACTGCTTAGAACATAGCACACTCTAAGGCATGTTTGTGGTTATTATGGAATGGTAAGGGAACTGAATCTGTTCAGGAAGTCATCCTAATTCCAATAATATTTCATATTTTCATTGTTAGTTGTTATGGCTTCCAAAGAGAACTTTTCAACTAACTGCTACATCCAAGAATAAATATGTGCTTTTATGTTGCCGTGTTAGACTAGGAGCCTTAGACTTACGAAGAAATTTAATAGGGTTGGAAAGGACCATTGAAGACCTTATTCTCATTGACATATCATTTCAAAAGAATAAAAATTTGATCTATGTGATATCAAATGTTCTCATAGACTATGGCCTAATGTTTTGATCCATGCAAATTATAACATGCCTTGAGTTGCCCTAAAGGAAAAAAAGGTTAAATGTAGCTTGTATTCAATAAAAACAAATAATATAAACATACAAAAATTATCGCCGCCGTCGCCCCCGCCTTCTCTGAGCTGTTGGTGGTAGCTGCTCTGAAGGCCCACTAGGAAGTATAGTTCCAGTCTCTTGCTCTATGCGTTTCTTCAGCTCTCTTAGAATTCGAATTTGGCCCAACTTTTCAGGAGATAGTTTTTCCCAGTAAATCCCTGCATACAGGAGTCCCCAAAAATCTTGTCATATAAGATTTATTTGCAGGTTAAACAAGTGATATAATCATAGGAATTGGTCAAACCTTGAGGTTTTGGGATTGTGGTCTTTGTAAAGATGACCTGAGTTGGAGTGCAGATAACATCAACTGGCACATCATGAACTAGAAGCTTCTCAACTGGAATGTCATCCACTAATTGTTTGTCATGCACTGTAGCCATACACAGTTAGAAGTTTATGGTAGTGAGTAGTCATGTACAAAATAGTCCAATCCAAGAAAATAAAATGTCCCAATAGTTTTCTGTTTCAAAATAAGAGAACATCCACTGAAGGACAAATGACAGTAGCAGCATATGAGTCATAATGGGAGAAGACATCCCATGGAACATTAAGGGTAGAGTAGTAGACTATATTTCAAGGTCTACGAGAATAAAAACTGCGATAGTATGTTACCTACAAGCTAGAGCATCAGAATGATTACTGAGATTTCACTACGCATGTAGAAAAAAAATAATCAAATAGTTATTGCTCTTGCTCAAGAAAAGTTAAGATAGGAACATGATCCTGTGTATCAATTATATCACCTGAACAAAACTGATCTATGTAAAAAGATTATCAGCAAAATCAATAAAGAAAACCCACCAGTAGTTACTATCATGGTTGAATCATCTATAGCTCCCATATAGCGAAGCATTCCATATTCGAGCTCTGCAAAGCCCTTTAGTTCGAATTCATAGATAAAGTTATAGCTGTGGAGCAGGAGGAGTTTAATTTTAGCATGCATAGTTGGCCACTTTAAGTTAGTGTTGTCATTGGACAGAAATTCGTCAGTTTAATTGTATTTATTTTCTGTGAAATTTAGGCAAGAATCAGGGACAAGGTTATTTGGTACTCAATCAAACATTACATCTTTAATGGGGGAAGAAGCAACAATATCAACTCAACTTCAACTTTCTATACCAGACAAGATTAATTACCTCACCCTTCCCTAGCCGTGCTCCTGAACTTGGATCAACTGCAACCGAACCAATCACAATCAAATCCACCTTAATCCTTTCATCTAGACCTATTGGTTTCCCATATTTGGCGGCACCAACAGACGTGCATGCTTCAGGAATGCATCCAATGGGTATCATTTGAGAGTCCAGAACTGAGAAAAATCCTGTCCTTAGCCTAGGTTGTGGAGTCAACAGTTTTTTATCACCTGTATAACACAGGAATCACCACTTGAAAAATCATAAGAATGGAGAAACAGCCAATTCAACTGTAATTGTTTAGGCAAGGAGTTGAATATGGTTGCTGTGGCTTTCTCATTGCATAATTGGGTGCATGCCAAACATTAGATTTGTACATACTAGTATTCTCAAAGAAAGAAACATCTCATCAAGAGGTTAGCCATGAAACAGAATGTCACATCGGCATGCCAATGCAGCAGTGAGCAAGAAGCAATGTCATATATCAAGCTTCACTTGCCAAATGCAGAGCACAACCGATCATATAATATTACATAAGAAAAAAAGTGATTACTATAACATGGCTAGCTGCTGGAATGGTTGACAGTACTGGCAGCTACTTGTTTAAGAAAAACAAGGACTAAACAGACAGTCAATCTAAGAGCCAGATGCACTGCAATTTGATGTGCCATCAACGGAAGTCTATGTTCATGCAATCATGCTAACATGCTTCTGTTCAGAAAGAATATGTAGAGACCTTTAGGTCATCAGAAGTAGTGCAGTCACAGGTAACTGACCTGACAGTGTTAAGAACCGAACTTGCTTCTGAGGCGAGTCAGGATTGACCTTGACACATTGGGAGTTCTGGAATACGTCAAGCCTCCCCAACTATATTTTGAAAAATCGTGATATAAGTATAGTGGTGAGTACATAGCTAAAGTATTAAATGAATAGGATCAAGGATCACATGCAGAAGAGGCTTGAAAAATAACTGAAACAGTTAGACATCCATGAATCAAACAATGCGTCACATTTAGAATTTCGATAGGCGAAACCAAAATAATTTCTGTTGTCTGATTACATCACATTGTCATTGAAAACAAAGCAATGGCTTGGTGAAATGCAAGGCATGGTTCCACATCCACATTCTCACTAAAAATCACAAATGTAGCGACATGATTTTGCATCAGGCTATCAGTGACAAACTCGATACTGTATATGCAAGAACGCAATCGTCACAGTTTCACTTCACTCCGAGGGGCAAGATATTCAGTTCTGTGATTCTGTTTGCGGGGAAGGGAAGCTTGATACAAGCCTACAGGCTACAGCAAAACAACAGCCTGAAGAACGCAAGCCACGGACGGAATGCCATACGCGAATGGCTTCTGAAAGAGGTCAGACGCGACGAGACGAGACGAGACCAGACCGGGTCTGCTCGGCTTGAGAGGGCGCAGATAGCGGGCGGGAAGGCGAGCAATCGCGCGTACCGCGTCAGCGGCGGCCGGGGCGCCGTCGAAGTTGGGGATGCGGTGGTGGACGGGGCGCGGGTCCCGCGCGACACCGTCGGCCTCGAGCGCGTCCCACACCCGCTTACGTATCTCCCACTTCCAGGCCCGCGGGTCCGCCCCCGCGGCGGCGGCGGCGGCCTCCATCCCGGCCCGCGCCGCGGCGTCCAGGCGGAGCCGCTCGGCCTCGAACGCGGCCGCGTCGAACGAGGCCGAGGAGGAGGAAGAGGACGAGGAGCTCATGGACGCGGACGCCACGGCGGCAGTCGCGCGGCGGCAGGCGACGCACCGCGGCGCGGCGGGGAAGAGCAGCGGCGGCATCGCTTGGCTGGCTTGGGTGCACGCTCCCACTCGCGCGCCGGGGACAGGGACTCTCAGCGAGCAACGGACGGACCAACTGCCTCCTCCCTTCCCAAGAGTGGAGTGGCCTGTTTGGAACCAGAATTAGGCCATTCCCAACGGTGATGCCCATATACAATGCCAATCTCTATTCATCCACTGTTTCAACTAACTTTCTCTCTATCTACAGTAGCGCTACGGTGTCAAATAGTACTATAGACATCCCATTTACTCTATCCGCTGGAGATAGCCTTACGTAAAGAAACGGTTCAATCTTACCACCATTGCATTATCAGATTTCGATTAATCATAACACTTACTTTTCCATTGTTCTTCGAGGTTATATGTACGGGTAGATAAGTTTTGTATGCCATTGTAACATTCTTGGAGTTTTGGCGTTCATACCCCCATTTTAGAGTTATATGGTGATTTTTATTCTCATTTTTCTGACTTTGTGTATTTATCTCTGCGTTTTGAAAACGAAGGCAGATTTACCCCTGATTACTTAACGGTTTTTAACGGTGTCGATTTTCACGTCAAAAGACCAATGCAATTTTGCCCCTGTTTTGGCCGCCGGTGGTGGTCGCGAGCCTTGCTGGCTAGCTCGCTGTCACGCTGGGAGAGTAGCGCCGCCAGTTGGGAGAGGCCGCGCCACCGGGGGAGGGAACCCGCGCCGCCAGGGAAGGACAACAGGGCCACGCTGTTGTCTGCCTCACGAGGCCACGTGTGTGGGGGCCGTGCCGCTGCTTCCTCCCCTCGTGCGCCGGACGCCAGCCCCGACGCGGGTCCGCGCCGCTCGGACGCGCACCCCTTGCTGCTGGCCTGCGCCGCCTGCCTCGGTGCCTCCTCCATGCGCTGCCTGCACTCCGCTGCACCACCTGAATCCTTGGACACACCGCCAGCCGCTGGCTGATGGTTGCCGTCGAGGATTGGGGACTGACCAGGGGAGTGAGAGCCAAGGGATGAACATGGATGGACAAGAGGTGGAGATGTCTTTTTCCATAGGTTTGTATGACTTTTTCTCTTTTTAAATTCGTTTAATGTATCAGCATCTATCAGACATCCAAACTAAAGGCAAACAGTGTGTTCATTTTCAAATCGCGAGGGTAAAATTACAATGTTAAAAAAAAAGTGAAATCACCATTAGAGTTCGGAATAGGGGTAGAATCACCAATCTCCCAATATTCTTTATCTGTAGAAGTGCAAAGTGTGGTAGAGATTTGGGGTTTCTAAGTTTTCACTCCTTGGTAGTCTGATAAAGATCTCTAGTTGTTGTAGACAAGCTATATAATAATAGACATTTGTAAATTTTGTGGCACAGATATTACAAGCTGATGCAATCAATTTTTCTTCGTATTATTTGCTCTAAATTCACCGTTCGTAAAATATAAGGCACATGAAAAATGTTGTGCAGACTGTGCAGCACGTAGTCAAATTTTAGAAGAGAAATGGTTAAACATTTGTCATTGGATCATGCATTGATATTGACATCCCGGATATACAGCAACTGCAAAGTCTTTTAATCCCAAGCAAGTTGGGATAGACTAGAGTTGAAACCCAAACCAAACCAGAAAGTGGAAAGTTTTTTTTTTTTTGAAAAGGTTACTTTCAATCCAGAAAACAAAGGTTTTAAAGGACTTTAGAAAGAAACACAAGGAAATGCCTAATCAAGACTTAGACACGTAGATAACTGTTTTCCAAGCAGCTCTATCTAAGACTAACTCTCTCGTTATATTCCTACATTTTAGACCTCTCTTAATTTTCTCCTTCCATGTCAAATTTGGTTGGTCCCTTCCTCTCTTCACATCATTGTTCCACCTTATGATGCCGCTATGCATTGGTGTCTCTGGAGGTCTTCATTGCACATGTCTAAACCATCTTAGTCGGTGTTGCATACGCTTTTCTTCAATTGGAGCTACTCCTAAACGATCGACGAGGTCTCATTTTTTAAATTGAAGATGCTACCATCCAATTCCAAAGTTCACAAGCTATCACAAGCTATAATTCTATCTCGTCAATAATTAGGAATTTTCTGTTTTCTGGAATTTCTAACTGATGTACTTGATATGCTCATCAAATTAGCAATAACTAGAAACATTCTGTTTGTCTGAATTTCTAAATGATTCGGCACAATATGCTTGCCTACTAAAGTAATCCAATGTTGATTTTTTTCCCATTATTTGGAGGCAGTCCTTCTTTTTTATGTTAGTGAAGTTTAAATACATCTTATCTGTTATTTTTCAATCCATTATTCCTTTCCGCCTTCTAAAATTAACGCAGGTACCGACAACAAGGAAATTCACAAATGATCTGCTAAATGGTAATGTACTATCTATCGGGTGCGACATTTGCCTTTGCTGAATAGCTGATTCAAAATAGATCAATTTTGGATGGAAGATGAGTCCTTGAGTTCAAAAGGTATGAATGATGCACGCTTTGAATTTACCGTCGTTGTTCTAGCTGTCCTGATCAATCAATAGATGTTGATTGCTATATCTAAACCTGTGGCCATAGTTATTGTGGAGAACTCCTGGGAACAACAGGTAGGTTAGGTTGGAACTGAAGCTACTGAGATACGGCATCGAAGGGCCATAGTGCTACTGAACTTTCCTGTAGTTATAATGTAGTGGTTTATGCTACATTGATGTTCTTGCCGAGGAACTAAGAAGAAAATGAGGCATGTTACCTTAACCTGTGTTGGTTTATGCTAGCATGTTGCATATGCTTGTTTGTTTCGTTTGAGACACCCAGTTGGGGAGCATTCATGTGTTTATCTTGTGAAATCGAACCTTCCTCCTGGAGTACATGGTTTGCTCAACTTATCCGCTATCAGATATGGTCGATGGTAATTGTTGCCATAGTCTGAGATATGTGTTGCTGATTAATGTAAATGGCATGGAGATCTTCCTATATATATATATATATATTCTATTTGAGAAATATTTAGTGAATCTTAGTTATTTTAAACGTACTTAGAGAACAATTATCTTGAGATTAATTGAATTTTGTTAATCAGTCGATTATGTACGAAAAGTTGACTTAACAAATTATATACTTGTACCTAAATCTAAAGATTTTCTTTGGATAATTCGCACATGTATATAGGAGACGCTGTCGCAGCCCGCAACCCGCAGGTACGCCGTCGCCTTCATCTTCTTCGTCGCCACCGCCGAAGCCGTCGTTCGCTCGCACCCAGAGACGCTGGCCAAGAGCCCCTTGCTTGCTTTCTCTCCACCTCCGCGCCGCCTGCACCACCGCCTTCGCGTCACGCCGCTGCCGAAGCCGTCCGCGCCGGGCTGACGGGCTGACCCACGGGCCGTCGGGCCAGGCGACGGGTGGGCTCAGGCCAGGAGCTTCACCCCGACGTCCGGGTCGGGTCGGGCTCGGGCCAACACCTGGAAACGTCGGGTCAGCTTCGGTCCGACCCGAACCCGACCCGGCCCGGTGAATGCCCAGGTCTAGCTCCCTGCTAGGCGCCAGCCTACTTCAACCGCACGGCTCGGCTCCCGATCAATCTCAACTCGCAGCTCCCAATCCCGGCTCGGCTCCCCGCAAATCAAACAGAGAAATTTGGTTTTTTGGTACTCCAAAGAAGTGGTTTCGCCAAAATGGGACTCAAAACGTTGGCTTCGCCAAAATGGGACTCAAAACATTGTGTTCTTGGTTTCACTGCCATTTTCGCCATTTTAATCATTTTGATTTTCTCTCCTTTTTTGTGGACGCTTCTGCCCCTGGGGCTTTTACCTTATCCACTCTCCTCCCACGCAGCAGACCTAGACGAGAGAGGAGAGGGACATCGGCGGCTCTCTCCCCGGCGGCGGAGGTAGGCCGGCGCGTCGCCGCCCCCATCCTGCTCCAGGCCGTCGCCGCCTGCCCCTATCCTTCCTCCCTCCTCGCGCTGCTCCAGGCCCGTCGCCACCCCCAGCCTGCCGCCCTCGTCACGCCGCCCCCATCCCGCTGTGCGCCGCTCCCTCCCCATCCCGCTGTGCGCCGCCCCCATCCCGCTGTGCGCCGGCCCCTCCCCATCCCGCTGTGCGCTGCCCCCATCCCGCTGTGCGCCGGCCCCTCCCCATCCCGCTGTGCGCCGCCCCCATCCCGCTGTGCGCCGCCCCCGAGGATGTCGCAAGGTAGCCATTCCGGTAGCCAGCAGGTGCGGTTCCGGCGACCGGTTGCGGAGATGGAGACCGGGCCTCTGACCGGACTCCCAATCATTCCATGCCCAAGGTGCGGCGACCGGGTGTTGGAGCTGTGAAATCGCGACGGGTGCGTCTTCTTCAAGTGCATTCAAAACCTTCAAGATGTAGGCTGGAGATTTCATCATTAAGAGTCTATTGTTTTTTCATGATTTCGATTTCGATTTGGTTGTGAAACAGGTTCCAAGGGAGCTCAGATTGTGCGGGTTCTATGTAATGGCCGATGAGTATGCACAGGTTGTTTCTTCCAGGCTTCATGGACGAAGATTGAACAATGGGCAGCATCCTCCTGTTGGAGTTGTGCAAGTTGGACAGAGAGCAAGTACCTCCAATGTTGAATGGAGAACCTCCAATCAAGAGATGGCGCAGTATCATTTCAAGGATGAGAAGCTCAGTGCTGACTACAAGATGGACAAGTTGATAAATTTAATTTATCCTACTTAGCAATGTGGTGCTAGCTGTGTTAATTAGCCTAGGTTTAGTGATTCTGCTTCTTAAGTGATGTAATCTTGGAGCATATGTGCCAGGTTGTTGCAATGAATTTGATGTATTTGGCCAAAAAATTAGGCAGCATGTTCCCTCCTGTGCAATGCAGTTGTGATATGTTCAAAAAAACTGGACAACAGAAACCCTATTGTGCAATGAAGTTGTTAGATTTCTAAAAAAAATTTGGCAGCATGTATGTGCTTTTACATCTAATTCCATAAGATAATTGCACAGAATAATTCCACAAGCTAATTCCACAAAATAATTCCACAAGAAAATTCCACAAATACATGCATAAATTCTCATAACACAGGTTGAGTTCGCACAGGTTCACATCACACAAGTTCTCACCACACAGGTTCACATAACATTGTCTTCACATCACACATGATCCACATGGTCACAACTCAAATTTTATTACAGCACACATGTGCCAGCTCACATTGTCTTCTGCTTCTTCCTTGGTGTCATCTTCTTGGCCTTCTTTGGAGTCATCTTCTTCGTTGGACCACCAGATCCTTCTTTAGTTGGAGTGGACAGATTTGGTGCAGCTGAAGTACTTGGCTCTGCAGAAGTTGACTCCCCAAATAAAAATGCTAGTTTGCTGCTAAAAAAAGCAACTTCAGTTTTGCTTTCATATATATAATTCTACAAACTGAACACAAGTTTAATCCTGCCAGGGCTATCCTGCAGTATTTGGTCTCTAGTTGGCCTTGGTGGTGTACTCAGTAAGTCTTTTCTTGCTTTTGTTTTATTAACTCTAGGTTTTCTAGCCTTTTTCTTGGTTCCATTTAGTGGACACTTAGCTAGCTTGTCTGTACCCCTTTTCTCCACACCTCTTACAACTCATAGGTCCTCTAATCATCTTCTTCCCTTTAGCATTGGTGGGGGCCGAACTGTCTGGTGCAGCATTTTCTTCACCATTGGTGTTGGCTCCTTTTTTTTTTGCTACCCCCTTCAAGACAACCCTTGATCCTAAGCTTCCTTTGCCTCCCAACTCCCCTCCTAGCCAGTGGTGCACTCACTCGGAAAGGGAGATATACTTCAGGCCATTGGGACTTGTCTGTCATGGGCTCTATCTCTCTTCCATAAGCAGCTTGAAAAAGATCAACAGAAAAATAAGGATGCACAAACTGTTCCATATCAATATTTCTCTGTGTTGTTATGAAGGCCAAAGCGTGCTCACATGGCTTGCCAGTGTGCTGCCATTGAAGACAGGTGCAAGTCTTTTCATCAAGTTTAACTCTGTGCCTTTGACTATCCTTGCTGTGATCTCAAACTTCAGCACTCCAATTCCCACCAGATACAACCTTCAAATGGCCTAATCCTCTAGTATTTGCCCTTAGCTGTATCATTACAGCAGGTAGAATTCTTCTAGGGGGTAGCCTTTCACCAATCCTCCTCCTTTACTCCAAAGCACCATGATCATCTCTCTAATCTTGTCAGCTAGTTCAGCAACTGGCAAGTCCTTAATGTCTCTAATCCAATTATTGAAAACCTCAGCAAGATTGTTTGTAATGAAGTCACACTTAATTTCTGGGTTGAAGTGACATATGTACCACAGTAACTTATGGTTATCTGTGAACCACTTCCATATCTCTCCAGATTCATTGAAAATTGCTGACATATGCTCTGTAAACACCTCTTCTCTGTATGCTCTTGCTGCTGGATATATCCTCCCAAAGCCTTGAAACCTCTTCTTAAAATTCTTCATAAGATGGAAAAAACACTCTCTTTGTTCAGCTTGAGGAAAGACACTAGCCACTGCATTTTCTAACCCTTTGCAAGCATTTGTACACACAGCTAGGAGTGGAGGATCTCCAATTGCATTCCTCAAGTGAGTCATGAACCATGTCCAGTTGTCCTCTGTCTCTGAAGCTATCAATCCATAAGCCACAGGGTACATCCAAGTGTGTCCATCAACTGCTACCGGTGCAGCTAAGTGTCCATTCCATCTTCCATTAAGGGCTGTGGAATCAATGCTCAAGTACGGCCTACAACCTTCTCTAAATCCATCAATGCATGGCTTCAGTGCACAGAAAAAACGATGAAAATATACCTGGCCATCTACCACCATAGTGTCAATCTCAACTACACTACCAGGCATTCTCTTTAATACCTCAGCTTTCCATCTGTACAGTAACTCAAAACTGTCAGACCATTTTCCATATACCTTATCAAGAGCAATTTCTCTTCCTATCCAATCTGTGTCATACACAAGTGTCACACCATACTTCTCTTGCAACTTCTCTTGCAGTTCCTTAGCACCCATTTGAGGTTTGAGTCTTAGGATATTTTCAGCCTTGCTAGCCACCCAATTCTTTGATGGTGTAGTGGTCTCCATCCTTCTTGTTGAAACACAGTCGTGGTCCTTGCACAAAAGTGTCACCTGCAAGCACAAGTTAGCTAGATAAGTATAGCTACAGATTGCACATGAAAATATATGGCTCTGATAAGTTAGATAGTTAATCAGATTGCGCAAGTGGCACCTTGATTGTTCTATTATCGTCCTGCCAATTGGCACAAATCCTCCAGGTGCAATCTGTACCGGACTTGCAAAACCCTCTAAACCTCTTCTGATTTGATGTCTCTGTGCCCAAAGCAAATTCATTCTTGATTGCATAATCCTTCAATGCCATCCTGAAATCTTTCATTGTTGGGTACACTGTCCCCAATTCAATGATTGGATTATCCTTATCGTACCCTATCACAATCTCCTCTGGTAATTCATCCATCACCGGAATAGCAGCACCCACTGTGTCACCAGCATTCATATTGATTTGCGGTCTCACTGGGCCCTCCGGTCCACTGACTGCCCTCTCATCTTCATCCCTCAAGCCCAACAACATACATATCTGATCCTCACTAATCATGGCAGGCCTTCCTTCCTCATCTTGGCTCTGAGCTATTTGCAAATTATCCCAATCAACTTGAGCAAATGCAGGTTCATAAGATGGAGGAGCAGCATCTGCATCACTCAACAAGCTAGGCTGCTGACTACCCACTGCGGCCTCTGCATCACTCAACAAGCTGTTGGGCTGCTGACTACCCACTGCCGCCTCAGTTAGATCCATCCCTCTCTTTTCTACGTGCTGCACTTCCAGATCGACCTAGGTTTAGGTTTTCGATGTGCCAACCAAAAATCAACCTAAGTTCAGTGCAATATCCAAGAGGAGAAACGACTTTGATACCTGGAGACGGGAGCTAGCTGCTCGGAGCTCGCCGCGGCACCAGGGCCACCACGGCGGACGAGCACCACGCCGGATAGGGGCCCGGCTGGAGCAGCGCAGGGGAGGGAGAGGGCGGCGCCCAGCTGGCTGACCGCCGGCGAGGATGGGGGCGGCGGCGCCCTGTCCTCGACCTCCTGGCGACTTGCTGTCGTCGTCTGGGCGCTGGACAGACCGAACGGATTGAAGAGCAAATGAGACAGGGGTAGAAGGGTCAAATCCCAAGGGTAGAAAATGAGAAAGAAAATTAAAATGATTAAAAAGCCGAAAATGGCAGTGAACCCAAGACCACAACGTTTTGAGTCCCATTTCGGCGAAGCCAACGTTCTGAGTCCCATTTTAGCGAAGCCACTTCTTTGAAGTCCAAAAAACCAAATTTCTCAATCAAACCACCCCTACCCTAAATCCGCTTTTTTCCTTCATGTCTGCCGCCCCACATCACAGCACACGCCGCCGTGGTCCGTATCAATTCCCGAATCCCCCAAACCCGCTTCTGCTTCGGGACGCCGTGGAATACTCCGTTCTCGTCCGCTGGTCCGTTCCTGTAGCATCTTCTTGCTCGTCGGTATCCGTCGATGACGTCCTGGAAGCCATGGACGCGCCCACCTCCATTGGAGACGGGCTTGTTTGTTCATTCGGACTCCCATCCACTAGTGCGCTGCATACGAGTACCCCAATCCTATTGGGTAAAGCTGGAATCAATCTGGTAAGCTAAATAATTTCATTCTTTTACCGTCGTGCCGATCAAATTTTCCACTCTTTCCGTCCGTCTTCTGCACCTGTCCGAAAATCCACCTTATTCAATTATGGTCAGATCTTCAGATTACTTTTGGATTTGTGGTAAAATCCTTTGGAATCATTTCTTTATTATGTCCCATTTGTTTACCGTTTCCCGTTGGTCTTACTCGCAGAGAAATTGGAGTTCATGTTGCAGCCATTATCATCTGATTTTAGTTTGCAATACGTTGTGTCGGTTTGTTTGTTTCTATTGATTTTAGGAACTGTCATGCGGATTGAATAAACATGTCCGATTTCTAAATCCTGCTGGTGTGTCCTCACTTTCTCATAGAGATATTACTATTGTTAACTTTTGTTGCAGATTGGAATTGATATATTCGTGCAAATGTATGGTGCAAAGAAGTTTGCATCCTCAACAGGGGAGCAAAGAGATTACAATATCTGAACATGCCAGTGGTGAATGATTCATTGTTTCAACTCTCCTATAGTCACTGCTTGTTTAACCATGGCATTGAATATTAGCCTCTGTTTTGATGCACAGAGCAATTTAAGTAACCACATTTGAGTGTAATTTTTTTTATGTTACACCTCTATTCCATTTTTAGCATCATCTAATTCTCATAAATTTGATGTTTGGCCTTAAAAACTATTCCTCCATTACAATAATTTTTCTCGGAGAATGTTACTGTAATTCTACCAAGGAGAATAAAAATCCAATTACTATCATGGTCTTGCCTTTTTCCCCAGCCAGGGTATCTCTGTACAGGATTGGAGTCTGTAGTCCTATGATGTTGTGATCGGCTCTGCAGTTTCTGGTGGTTCAACCCGATCTTGTTTTACTTTCTCCCTTACTGAATTTTACTTTCTCCCTTAATGAATTTGACATTCAAAGAATTTTGAAGTTTTTAGTCCTATTTATGCATTAGTTCAATGATGTTGTGATCCGGCTATGTACTTTCTGCTGGTTCAGACCAATCTTGTTTTTACTTTCTCACTTACTGAATTTTACATTCCAAGAAATTCTAAGTGAGGAAGCAGTAAAACTCTATAAAGTTGTGAAAATCATGGAGCCATGGAACAGTGAACGTACTCCTAGCTAGCTCGCGTCGTGTTCATGTGCGCCGCCGCGGCCGCGGTGGCGGACTCCGGGGAGCAGCGGCGCCGGTGGCGGGTCCACGCCACCGGCGGTGGCGTCAGCCGCGGAGGAGGAGGAGGAGGAGGATACTACCAGGACGAGCAGGCGGCGACCGTGACGGTGGAAACCATAGGCGCCGCGACGACGACGACGACGCTGCGCCCGCCGCCGCCGCCGACGTACGACGACGCTGCGCCCGCCGCCGCCGCCGACGTACGACGTGTCGGCGGCAAGGAACAGCGGCAGGGAGGCGCGGGAGATGTCTGCCATGGTGGCCGCGCTGGCCAGGGTGGTCGCGGGCGGCTCGGACGCCGACGAGCCGCCGCGGTGGTCGCGCGAGGATCACCACCAGCTGGCCGTCGCCGGGCCGTCGTCGTCGTCGGCCAGCTGCTCGGCGGCGCTCGACGACGGCGGTCGCGACAGGCCGGCTGCAGCTACGACGGCAGCAGCAGCAGCAGCGTGCATGCCATCTGGTATTCTTCTTCTTCTTCCTCCTCGATCTTCTTCTTTAAAAAAAAAAAAATTCGCCTCTTTCTCTTTGCATGAGTAAGGGCTGACGACACGCTAGGAGTAGAGTACACAACACTTTACAAGTACCAGTAGTGGAGTACAGTACCGAACTAGCTATACCATGTACTGTATTTTTATTTTTTTAGTATTTTATTTAGTATTTGACTCCTTCCTCTGTTGTTTTAGATCGACGTCGTATAGCAGTAGTGCACGCACGTTGATGTGTTCTGCATCGCGAGTACGTATTATTTTTCCCATAGCCTGCTAGGCTTTTAGACGCGCGAGAGGTCCGTACGTACGTGCACGGCTCGTGCAACATGAGCGGCTCCTCGCGCATCCACACGGCCACACCACATATGTGCTACCAACCCACCACCACGTTTTTTAATCCATTTATTTGCATTGTCTTTCCACACTTCATATCCCGGCCGTGTCGAACCTTTGCTTCGAATGCAGCCTTGTGTATTCTTGTTTTATTATTTTTTTAAGAAAAACACAATACAACGCAGGGCGCTCACACGCGTGTACACTCACCCATATAAACACACACCCTATTTCTATGAGCACTTTTATGGAACTAGGTTAAACCGGTATCTCGAAATTCACGAAGTCACCACAGACGCCTCGCTGTCGACGGGGACGTCACCTACCATCAAAAAAACAAAGCCATTAAATTATACGGACACTCGTACCAAGTCGAGGATTTGAATCCGGATAGACAGGTTCCACTACAAGGAAATTTGCCTTAATTTGGAGCACCTTGTTTATATTAGTAGCAATGTATATACTGTATGTGCTGTTCGTGGAGTCGCGCTAAATTGTCGTCATACTCATAAGATTGATTTCAAATGTTAAAAACGACGTAGTAGGATTTTGCATTAAAAATGCCATTATACTGTATGCCGAACAGAGGAACCAAACAAAACCATATGCACAGCCTTAGCCGGCAGTCCGGCACCCGTCGTCTCTGTGCTCTAACACTAACACGAGCAAGCTCTGTTTCTTTCCTCTGCGTGCAGCCTACGACGGCGGCGCGACGTGGCAGCCGGAGGAGCACTACTGGGCCGGTGCAGGGTCCGCGGCGGCGGCCGCCGCCTGGCCCCACCAGCACGGCGCCGCGGCGGAGGGGCTCGCGTCGTCCCCGCCGCCGCTGCCGTCAGCGGGAGTACGGGCGGCGCCGGCGCGGAAGCGGTACCGCGGGGTGCGGCAGCGGCCGTGGGGGAAGTGGGCGGCGGAGATCCGGGACCCGCACCGGGCGGCGCGCGTGTGGCTCGGCACCTTCGGCACCGCCGAGGACGCCGCGCGCGCCTACGACGCCGCCGCGCTCGGCTTCCGCGGCAGCCGCGCCAAGCTCAACTTCCCCGAGTCCGCCGCCGCGCGAGTCCCGGCGTCACGCGCGGCAGTGACGCCGCCGCCGCTGACGACAGGCGCTGCCACGCCGGAGGCGCTGGTGGTAGAGGCGCCGCCGACGCTCCCCACCGGCGACGGTGAGCGCTACGAGGCGCACGCCAGGTTCCTGCGGGGCTCGTCGTCGTCGGGGACGCCAGCTCCAGCTCCAGTACCAACTAGTGCGCTGCCGCCGCCGCCTCCTGCTCCTGCGGCGGCGCCGGCGTGGCCGGCGAGCTACAACGCCTCGTGCTACCCGGCGTGGCAGTGGGACGGCGACTCCGGTTGACCGGCCGCCGACGAGACGGCCGATTGTTTACGTGGAAACCTCAGGTAAGGCCACGTGGTGTGCGCGGTCAACGGTTCAAACCGATAGTGAGTCGGTCCCTCCAGCTCCAGGCCCAGGGCGGTTGTCGCTGACATGGTGGCCGACCTTCGGTGGGGCCTAGCTTACTGGTGACGCTTACGTGGAAAGCTGCCGTCAAGTGGCGTCGCTGTCGACGGATGCGGCGGTCTTCCGGTTCAAACCGCACCGGGTCAACCGGACGGCACAAAACGGCAACGTGGGTTGAAAAGCCACTTGTATCATGTTTGGATCATCCAACCGTGACAGTGAGCAACCGCGTGACAGTGAGCAACCGTCTCCCCAAAAGAAGAGAGCCATGGGCGATAGAATTTTTATCTATATATTTTTTGTTTAAATATAGAATATAAGACCATGCGCATGCAGTGGATCGTGTAAAAAGACCGTCTATACATTGTACAGAGACAGAGAAAGATAGTTGGAATAGTATTTGGGCAATCCATATACACATGCCGCACATAGTCTAAGTGTTTACACGGAAATTCTTCGCTCAGATGATGTTTGTGGTTCTAACCAACACGTTGAATTTCCGAGATAGAGAACCTCGCTCTCGCCATTGTTGTTGGTTGGTCGGTCTTCAATTCATAAAACTTGGCCAAATCCTTTGCATTGTGAGGACGGCAATGATTTCCACAAGGAAAATTTCTAGGCTGTTTTTGGAACACGTGTTTTTTTCCGTCTGAGTTGTGCGTTTCTTTTTTTTTTGGTGTGAAATTGAGCTACTTCATTTGAGGCTCATGTGAAAAACATATGGAATTACTGCGTTTCAAACGACTTGAATGATACAAGCAAAATCCACTACCGAAGAATGGAGAGATAGACATGCATCCATCATTCCAGCTCCTAGCCTCTTACCTCACAGGTCACAGGGAAATTAGATGTCTTCATTTTTGCGGTGGACGCGCGGCCTACGACTTCCCCTCTAATCGCACGAAACATTTTCACAGGTGGATCTGACCATGATTATCAATCTCAGTTCAGAGCCATGGTAGGCGTGCGATGCTGAGATCAATCGATCGGACGGCTAGAAGCGCGGATGGATCAGTCCTCATGAGACGGATGAGAAGGGCAGCTCGTTCATTGATCATGCCTTACGTTTTGCCCTGTGAAAGATCATCTCTGACGTTAACATTCTTGCTTAGATCCGCTCTTACATCATAGTGTATAGCACCAGAAATGCACCTTTCTGGTGGTGTTTATGTACCCGGCCGCACTGCATTTTTTGACGGGTTCATTGCTTATGCAGACCTGCTCTACCTTCACCCACGTTTCTTTATATAAAATCAGCTGCTGAATGTTCACGACTACTCCGTAGTACTAAAATGCAGTCACAACTCACAAACTCTAGGCCTAGCTAATACCCCATAAAACAATGTAAGATTACAGTGGCAGTAGCAAATTTAAACTGTGATACATTGATTATATGCAAACTAACACAACATGGTGGGACTAACTATGTATCATGTCTAATGTGCCAGCTGCAAATCTGACGAAAACGCAAGGTCCAAATGTACTTATGTACAGCAGTTTCTTCAGATTGTTTTCAGATGATGGCAAACTCGGAACACTTTCAAGTTCCAGCTACACCATCATGAATACGACTATCCTGAAAATTGCAAGATATATGACGGATGCCCTGCCCGTCCTTTTTGCACACGAGCAGAATTGGTTTTCCGACAACTTCCAAAGCCGGGAAGCCGGGAATGCAGTTTGAGCTTCCAAAGAACACTGTCCTCATGTTGTGCTGAAGAATGTGAAATTGGGACAAAGCATTTGAACAGAGAATTGGAGTGGCTTGGAATATTTTGCTCCGGTAGGCAAACTGTTAGGTGATGTCTGCTCCTACCATGATGTTCAGCACATTCTTCACAGCTAAGTCATGGGGGCAGCTACAAATGATAAAATGTGGAAGGTCAAGACATCGATGGTTCATTCTTTTGAATATTACTACTGTTGAAAATTGATACCCAAATATCTTTTGTCTCAACAGAAAAGGCTATTGGTGCAGATTTAATAAGGAAAAAATGTCTCTCCTTCTCTTTTTCTTTTCATGTTTTGACACAGGACAGACTTAGGCCCCGTTTGGCATGGGAGCCAGGGGCTCCGGCTCCTCCCCAACCACGCCTGCCCGCGGCCAACAGCCCCTGCCTGAAGCTTTCGGCTCCTCCCCGCCCGTGATTTGCGCTCTCACAGAGCCGTTTCGTTCACCAGGAGCCGGTGGAGAGGAGCTTCGCCCGGCTCTGTTAGTGTAGAACGAGGAGCTGGAGCCGAAGCCCGGAGGAGCCCGGCCAAACAGGGCTTTAAAGTTACCAAGCATAAGCTAGCTGGATATCAATGTATGTACATCTGAATATGCAGAATGAGAAAAAAAATCAGGCATGCAGTTGCAGCTGTGAGTAAGGTCTACGTCAACCAAGAACAAGAGGAGCAAAAAATTATCAGAACAAGCAGGCACAGAAACAAAGCTAACTCGTCAGGCAGTATCCCTAGGCATAGGCTACACTTATTGTAGCCACTGCACTTAATTCCACCTACTTTGATAAAAGAGAAAGGAAACCAACAACTCATGGAGCCTACCACACTCGTGAAAAGAATGAACAATACTTGATATTATCAATGGCTGGGGATTTATAAATGATACCAACAACCCAAAGTGAAACAACAAATACGGAAAGTAAGCATGCAAGCCAGCTGACATATATGCTGATTCTTTATTCAACTATTCATGTCTGATGCCCAATTTCGCATGACTTATGAGACCAGTAATAGCATTTTCCATACCTTAGTCATAGATCGCACCTGCATTCTTTGCAGCCTAGGGTTTACTGGAGTAAATAACCATAGCTCAATAGATCTCTATAAGGATTTTATTTGCTCCAGCAAGATGATAATTGGACAAACTATATTAACCCAAGTTAACTCAAAATCTGAGTCATATGATCTATTACAAAATAACTTTATTTTGGTATGCTTGACTTAGAAAATGTCAATTCTTTTCCTTCTGTGACTCAAAGGTAGCTAGGTGACTCATAATTCTAAACTGCTTAGAACATAGCACACTCTAAGGCATGTTTGTGGTTATTATGGAATGGTAAGGGAACTGAATCTGTTCAGGAAGTCATCCTAATTCCAATAATATTTCATATTTTCATTGTTAGTTGTTATGGCTTCCAAAGAGAACTTTTCAACTAACTGCTACATCCAAGAATAAATATGTGCTTTTATGTTGCCGTGTTAGACTAGGAGCCTTAGACTTACGAAGAAATTTAATAGGGTTGGAAAGGACCATTGAAGACCTTATTCTCATTGACATATCATTTCAAAAGAATAAAAATTTGATCTATGTGATATCAAATGTTCTCATAGACTATGGCCTAATGTTTTGATCCATGCAAATTATAGCATGCCTTGAGTTGCCCTAAAGGAAAAAAAGGTTAAATGTAGCTTGTATTCAATAAAAACAAATAATAAAAACATACAAAAATTATCGCCGCCGTCGCCCCCGCCTTCTCTGAGCTGTTGGTGGTAGCTGCTCTGAAGGCCCACTAGGAAGTATAGTTCCAGTCTCTTGCTCTATGCGTTTCTTCAGCTCTCTTAGAATTCGAATTTGGCCCAACTTTTCAGGAGATAGTTTTTCCCAGTAAATCCCTGCATACAGGAGTCCCCAAAAATCTTGTCATATAAGATTTATTTGCAGGTTAAACAAGTGATATAATCATAGGAATTGGTCAAACCTTGAGGTTTTGGGATTGTGGTCTTTGTAAAGATGACCTGAGTTGGAGTGCAGATAACATCAACTGGCACATCATGAACTAGAAGCTTCTCAACTGGAATGTCATCCACTAATTGTTTGTCATGCACTGTAGCCATACACAGTTAGAAGTTTATGGTAGTGAGTAGTCATGTACAAAATAGTCCAATCCAAGAAAATAAAATGTCCCAATAGTTTTCTGTTTCAAAATAAGAGAACATCCACTGAAGGACAAATGACAGTAGCAGCATATGAGTCATAATGGGAGAAGACATCCCATGGAACATTAAGGGTAGAGTAGTAGACTATATTTCAAGGTCTACGAGAATAAAAACTGCGATAGTATGTTACCTACAAGCTAGAGCATCAGAATGATTACTGAGATTTCACTACGCATGTAGAAAAAAAATAATCAAATAGTTATTGCTCTTGCTCAAGAAAAGTTAAGATAGGAACATGATCCTGTGTATCAATTATATCACCTGAACAAAACTGATCTATGTAAAAAGATTATCAGCAAAATCAATAAAGAAAACCCACCAGTAGTTACTATCATGGTTGAATCATCTATAGCTCCCATATAGCGAAGCATTCCATATTCGAGCTCTGCAAAGCCCTGTAGTTCGAATTCATAGATAAAGTTATAGCTGTGGAGCAGGAGGAGTTTAATTTTAGCATGCATAGTTGGCCACTTTAAGTTAGTGTTGTCATTGGACAGAAATTCGTCAGTTTAATTGTATTTATTTTCTGTGAAATTTAGGCAAGAATCAGGGACAAGGTTATTTGGTACTCAATCAAACATTACATCTTTAATGGGGGAAGAAGCAACAATATCAACTCAACTTCAACTTTCTATACCAGACAAGATTAATTACCTCACCCTTCCCTAGCCGTGCTCCTGAACTTGGATCAACTGCAACCGAACCAATCACAATCAAATCCACCTTAATCCTTTCATCTAGACCTATTGGTTTCCCATATTTGGCGGCACCAACAGACGTGCATGCTTCAGGAATGCATCCAATGGGTATCATTTGAGAGTCCAGAACTGAGAAAAATCCTGTCCTTAGCCTAGGTTGTGGAGTCAACAGTTTTTTATCACCTGTATAACACAGGAATCACCACTTGAAAAATCATAAGAATGGAGAAACAGCCAATTCAACTGCAATTGTTTAGGCAAGGAGTTGAATATGGTTGCTGTGGCTTTCTCATTGCCTAATTGGGTGCATGCCAAACATTAGATTTGTACATACTAGTATTCTCAAAGAAAGAAACATCTCATCAAGAGGTTAGCCATGAAACAGAATGGCATATCGGCATGCCAATGCAGCAGTGAGCAAGAAGCAATGTATATCAAGCTTCACTTGCCAAATGCAGAGCACAACCGATCATATAATATTACATAAGAAAAAAAGTGATTACTATAACATGGCTAGCTGCTGGAATGGTTGACAGTACTGGCAGCTACTTGTTTAAGAAAAACAAGGACTAAACAGACAGTCAATCTAAGAGCCAGATGCACTGCAATTTGATGTGCCATCAACGGAAGTCTATGTTCATGCAATCATGCTAACATGCTTCTGTTCAGAAAGAATATGTAGAGACCTTTAGGTCATCAGAAGTAGTGGCAGTCACAGGTAACTGACCTGACAGTGTTAAGAACCGAACTTGCTTCTGAGGCGAGTCAGGATTGACCTTGACACATTGGGAGTTCTGGAATACGTCAAGCCTCCCCAACTATATTTTGAAAAATCGTGATATAAGTATAGTGGTGAGTACATAGCTAAAGTATTAAATGAATAGGATCAAGGATCACATGCAGAAGAGGCTTGAAAAATAACTGAAACAGTTAGACATCCATGAATCAAACAATGCGTCACATTTAGAATTTCGATAGGCGAAACCAAAAAAATTTCTGTTGTCTGATTACATCACATTGTCATTGAAAACAAAGCAATGGCTTGGTGAAATGCAAGGCATGGTTCCACATCCACATTCTCACTAAAAATCACAAATGTAGCGACATGATTTTGCATCAGGCTATCAGTGACAAACTCGATACTGTATATGCAAGAACGCAATCGTCACAGTTTCACTTCACTCCGAGGGGCAAGATATTCAGTTCTGTGATTCTGTTTGCGGGGAAGGGAAGCTTGATACAAGCCTACAGGCTACAGCAAAACAACAGCCTGAAGAACGCAAGCCACGGACGGAATGCCATACGCGAATGGCTTCTGAAAGAGGTCAGACGCGACGAGACGAGACGAGACCAGACCGGGTCTGCTCGGCTTGAGAGGGCGCAGATAGCGGGCGGGAAGGCGAGCAATCGCGCGTACCGCGTCAGCGGCGGCCGGGGCGCCGTCGAAGTTGGGGATGCGGTGGTGGACGGGGCGCGGGTCCCGCGCGACACCGTCGGCCTCGAGCGCGTCCCACACCCGCTTACGTATCTCCCACTTCCAGGCCCGCGGGTCCGCCCCCGCGGCGGCGGCGGCGGCGGCGGCGGCGGCCTCCATCCCGGCCCGCGCCGCAGCGTCCAGGCGGAGCCGCTCGGCCTCGAACGCGGCCGCGTCGAATGAGGCCGAGGAGGAGGAAGAGGACGAGGAGCTCCTGGACGCGGACGCCACGGCGGCCGTCGCGCGGCGGCAGGCGACGCACCGCGGCGTGGCGGGGAAGAGCAGCGGCGGCATCGCTTGGCTGGCTTGGGTGCACGCTCCCCACTCGCGCGCCAGGGACAGGGACTCTCAGCGAGCAACGGACGGACCAACTGCCTCCTCCCTTCCCAAGAGTGGAGTGGCCTGTTTGGAACCAGAATTAGGCCATTCCCAATGGGGATGCCCATATACAATGCCAATCCCTATTCATCCAATGTTCCAACTACCTATCTACAGTAGCGCTACGGTGTCAAACAGTACTGTAGACATCCCATTTACTCTCTCCGCTGGAGATAGCCTTACGTAAAGAAACGGTTCAATCTTACCACCATTGCATTATCAGATTTCGATTAATCATAACACTTACTTTTCCATTGTTCTTCGAGGTTATATGTACGGGTAGATAAGTTTTGTATGCCATTGTAACATTCTTGGAGCTTTGGCGTTCATACCCCCATTTTAGAGTTATATGGTGATTTTTATTCTCATTTTTCTGACTTTGTGTATTTATCTCCGCGTTTTGAAAACGAAGACAGATTTACCCCTGATTACTTAACGGTTTTTAACGGTGTCGATTTCCACGTCAAAAGACCAATGCAATTTTGCCCCTATTTTGGCCGCCGGTGGTGGTCGCGAGCCATGCTGGCTAGCTCACTGTCGCGCTGGGAGAGTAGCGCCGCCAGTTGGGAGAGGCCGCGCCACCGGGGAAGGGAAGCCGCGCCGCCAGGGAAGGACAAGAGGGCCACGCTGTTGTCTGCCTCACGAGGCCACGCGCGTGGGGGCCGTGCCGCTGCTTCCTCCCCTCGTGCGCCGGACGCCAGCCCCGACGCGGGTCCGCGTCGCTCGGACGCGCACCCCTTGCTGCTGGCCCGCGCCGCCTGCCTCGGTGCCTCCTCCATGCGCTGCCTGCACTCCGCTGCACCAACCTGAATCCTTGGACACACCGCCAGCCCTGGCTGATGGTTGCCGTCGAGGATTGGGGACTGACCAGGGGAGTGAGAGCCAAGGGATGAACATGGATGGACAAGGGGTGGAGATGTCTTTTTCCATAGGTTTGTATGACTTTTTCTCTTTTTAAATTTGTTTAATGTATCAGCATCTAACAGACATCCAAACTAAAGGCAAACAGTGTGTTCATTTTCAAATCGCGAGGGTAAAATTACAAAGTTAAAAAAAAAAGTGAAATCACCATTAGAGTTCGGAATAGGGGTAGAATCACCGATCTCCCGATATTCTTTATCTGATCGAAGTGCAAAGTGTGGTAGAGATTTGGGGTTTCTAAGTTTTCACTCCTTGGTAGTCTGATAAAGATCTCTAGTTGTTGTAGACAAGCTATATAATAATAGACATTTGTAAATTTTTGTGGCACAGATATTACAAGCTGATGCAATCAATTTTTCTTCGTATTATTTGCTCCAAATTCACCGTTCGTAAAATATAAGGCACATGAAAAATGTTGTGCAGACTGTGCAGCACGTAGTCAAATTTTAGAAGAGAAATGGTTAAACATTTGTCATTGGATCATGCATTGATATTGACATCCCGGATATACAGCAACTGCAAAGTCTTTTAATCCCAAGCAAGTTAGGATAGACTAGAGTTGAAACCCAAACCAAACCAGAAAGTGGAAAGTTTTTTTTTTTGAAAAGGTTACTTTCAATCAAGAAAACAAAGGTTTTAAAGGACTTTGGAAAGAAACACAAGGAAGAACCTAATCAAGACTTAGACACGTAGATAACTGCTTTCCAAGCAGCTCTATCTAAGACTAACTCTCTCGTTATATTCCTACATTTTAGACTAACTCTTCTGGGAGCGCCATTATATTGTTTGACAGATCAAGCTCAATGATAGCAGTACAATTCTTGTACCCAGTTTAAGCACATTTCAGTCAAATAAAGCATTAGGATTCATGGAGTTTCATTCATCTGCTCATGGATAAGAGTTAGAGAAATAAGATTTCTTCCAATAGTTGTAATACAGGGGTTGTAGTGCATATGTGACAGAATCCTAGAACTATTTTTCTAGCCATTTGTTCAACATAAAAGATCAAAATATGAAAACCAGTAAGTAGCAAGGACTAACAAGAGTTAACGTTCTTAGCAAAGTGGCAACTATTTCCATTTTACGTTCCTCATTCTTCAAACATATCAAGACAGGCCTGATATGGGCATTCATGGTTGGTAATATAAACAAATCAAAGAGGAATATGAGTATGTTACCTGAAGCCTCATGGTCTAGTTGCCCCACTGTGGCACATGGTCATTTAATCGAACTTGGTCTAGTTGCCCCATTGATGCACATGGTCAGATTACGGTGCCCATTATTTTCATGGATATAACTGAGTGTATGCTAATTTACTTCAGTTATCAAATGATAGATGTGGTGGTTTATTCTTTGCTTAACTAAATCTATGACGACGATTTTCCAAGCTGTGTAGTACAACTTCCTAACTGTACTTTATTAGCTCAGAACACTGTTCGCCTACACGGCCGTGTAAACGCTAGACAGTAGGCAACTGTGTAGGCCGTGTAGGCCGTTTAATCCGTATAATCCCGTTTAATCCATTTTGTAGCCCGTTTAATCAGCCGTGTAGTCCGATTAAACGCTAAACGGAGGCCGACCGACTGTTTACCGTTTAGCGTTTAGGATAACACTGGCTCAGAATTGAAACAGAACTTGTTTCTAAAAGAATGACCATCCATGGAGTTTAATAGTGTGATGACCTACTGGACAGGGTTTGTGAAATCGTGAAGCAGCAGCTTGGTCTTGATGGCAACACTGAAGCAGCAGCAGCTTGGTCAAGATTGTTGGACAGAAAAAGAGCATCGCACAGCGTGAAACTTAAAGCCAATTGATTGGTCCAGTTAGCCATAAAAGGCACTCGTTTTCTTGCTGCAAAACTGCACGGCAGCTATTTGATTAGAAACTAAGGTCTCGATAATTGCCAATCACTTCAAAACTTACGATTTGGAGAGGGGGAAGGAAGGGAGCAGTAGCATGTACCTGGTACCCCTCATGGTGTACATGCTCTGTGGGCGGCGGAGATCCGCGCTTCCACCGTGATCCGGTGTTGATGCCGTACACTGCGACCACCCACAGCCACCACACCCGCACCTCTCTGCTGCCCTATCCAGCCGCGCCGCCCACCGAGGGAGGGGAGATGGATCCGGTTTTGGCATGGATAGGTTTGTGAGCATCTAAGGCATGAGGGCGAGAGAGGACGCGAGCGAGGACGAGGGGTTGTAAGGAAAATGGCCTTATGTGCCATATTTTCATTGTTGTGTTTTGGTGATTGATTGACAACCAACACTTTGACTAATGAATTTGTCTAGATGCACATTCTCAGGTGTTTAGGTCCAAGGGATGAAGAAAAAGAGAAGCCAGAGGAAAGGCTCAAAGGGCCGCCTCAACGGGGGTTCCGCTACCCGGTTAGCAGACAGGGGTCGAGGGGGAGCCGCCCCACGTGGGTCTTAGGGCAGCGCCCTGAAACCTTCGGACTGGAGGTAAAATAGTACGGTCTCATAAGACCGTTCATAGACCGTCCTAAGAAACTCAAGGCTGGGGATTATGAAGGACTTGCAGTGCACAATGGACCGGATGGTATGGTCTCTATAAACCGTACTAACCTTCAGACTATTTAACGGCCAGTTCAACGGCTACTGCAACAGCTAGTTGGAAAATTACATAGAACGGATGATCCGGTCTATGAAAAAAGGGCAGACCGGATAGTACGGTCTACATTGCATCAACAGCCCGTTGGAGCAACGGCTAGCTCGTGTTTGGGGGCTAATAAGCCACCCCACCCGGCCATTTGAAGGTAGTTAGAGCCACTGAAGATCAAAGCAAGTGTGAGAGAGTATCCCAAGCATATCTACCACTCCAACCAACATATGAGAGCTTAGAGCAACATCCAAGCTAGGTTAGAGCTTAGAGAAAGCGAGTTTGCGAGCTCCTCTTGAGTGTAGCTCTTGCGTGAGCTAGAAAGAAGCCTTGGCTGCGGTCTAGCCACTTGTACTCGTTGCTAGACCCTCCTTGCCTGGTGTGGAGCGGCGGCGACAACTTGTGCGGGGACGAGGAGACCCTTCAAACTCCGTAGTGCAATCCGGTGCCTTGTGACCGGAAGAGATGGTGGTGGCTGCCAAGCTTCAGTGGCTTGGTGGCACTTAACCTTTGCTTGCCGGGAGCCACTTGGTGGCGAGCGCAAAACGGTGACCGAAAGAGTCTTGGTGCCCGGCTCAGATTTTGCCTTCGGTGGCGAGCTCGTGGACGTAGCCCTTAGTGGTGAACCACATTAAATCCTTGTGTTTTCTCGGGAGTTTGCATCCCCTTGACCTTATCTCTTTACTTACCGCATTTACGTTTCTGCATGATCTTGCTTGTGTGCCTTTAGCTTTCCTAGTTAGTTTGATTAGGTTTGGCTCTAGGTTGCAAGTCTTTTGGGTAAGTTAGAGAGCCCATAGATAAGTCTTAGACTTAACTAGTATGTGTAGGACGTGATAGGTTTATCTTTATGCACTAGAGAGCCCTAGGTTTTAGTTAAGCAATTAGTGACCCAATTCACCCCCTCCCCCTCTTGAGTCGGATACCTCGGCACACTCCTTACAGGGGTCTGCAGCGTCTCCACACGAGGTGAGAAGGAAACAAGGGGCAGAAGTCGAGGTACCCGACGATGACGCGTGCATAGGAGAGGATGAGGCCCTGGAGGTGCGCGATGGAGGCGGCGAGCCTCGCTCAGAAGCCACTGTTGCGGATGGTGGAGATCTTGCGCGTGGCAGGATGAAGCACGGCGGCGGAGAGCGGGCCCACATCTCGGGCGCCGCGGGATCAGAGGGGCTGCTGAACATGGGAGACGGCGTCGTCGCTCTCGGTCTGCGGCAACAGCGGATCTACTGCTAGAGATGGAGGCGGTGGGCGAGGGCTAGCATGGGCGTGGGGCCACCGCGCGGGCTGGAATGGCAGCTTGGGCGGCGGGGCCAGGGCGAGAAATGCGGTGGGCGCTACCGGCGACGCGGCAATGGCGGTCACGGGGGTGGGGCGTGAGGCGGCGGGCGGGTGGGGACGCACCGTGTGGACTGGGGCGGGGGCGGGGGTGTGAGCGAGCGGAACGGGAGGCGGAATGCGCGAGGCGGAACGGGGAAACAATACAAACTTTTAAGTTGATCTTGTTAAACGGAGGGCTCGCATTAATGCCAATCGTTGTAAAACATGTAAATTTTGAAACCTATATAATACCCATGGTGTACAGTTGTAGGCTCCGAAACTATAAATTGCTAATGTAGCCCAAGCCAGAACTAGCCGGGAGAAAAATTGTCTCGAAAATTGCCTTTAACATTGGATTAACCGACAATAAAAAAATAGCTCAACGTCTCGCATTTCCCAACTAGCCATTATACTCCAATGACTATGGCCTGTTTGCATCCGCTTATAAGCGGATTGTGGTGGGGAGAATCAAAAAACCCACCCAAACAGATTGCTTCCCCCATGAGCCCACTTCCCACCGAATCCATCTCCACGTACAAACTCCGATTCTCCGTATCGCAGCTCTAACGTGTCGTTTCGCCCAACGCAAGCCCGATTTTTCCCTATCCGCCTGAGTTGCTCACCGCAGTTTCGCCGCTGCCGCTCCCGTCAGGCTCCGCGATGCCCTTCCGCCGCTGCTCCTCCGCCGTCGGCCTCATGCGTTGCCGGCCAGACGCCTCTCCTCCGCCTCCCGTGTCGCCGGTCGTCCGCCTCGGCGAGCCCGGGCCGCCGCCGCAACTTGTCCGCCTACTACGACGCCGGGCCGCCGCAGCTCCTCCGCCTCATCCGCCGGAGTGACGCCGGCCCGCCGCTGCTCGTCCCGCCTCCGCCTCCGCCTTCTGCCGCGGCTCCTCCTCCTCCTCCCTCCATGGCTCCTCCCGCCATGACTATGACCTCAACGAACCTGCGCGGGCAGACGAGGATGGCGCCAAAGTCGAGCAGCGTCCCTACCCGTCGCCACGCTTGCCGGATCCGTGGTGGCTGCGCTCGCCGGCGACGGCGGGGAAGAGGGGTCGCCTGCCCGCCTCCTCTGCCGCCGGCGGACTACCTCTGTCTCTTGACATCGCCGGAACGCCGGATCTGCGGAGCTGCTTTTTTTTAATCAAGAATGCCAAACGTTTTGTTTTTGGCCGTGTAGATTATGTGCCAAGTGGATTTTTAGGAAAGCCTGTGTACCAAAGAAGCGAGACCAAAATAATCAGAAACAAACAGGGCCTATCTCTAGCTATTTGACCGACGTATGTACATCGTGCTCTAGGTCTCCAGAACTTCGCTCGCTGAACAATTTCACCGACGTCCATTGAGTGCACCAACGTTCCATCGTCGGTTCAACCGGTGATTGCAATATTCCAGTCTTCATCTTGTCCAAGTCACCATTAAACCAAACCTCGGTTCAATCGGTGTTCATAGCCTTCAGCTGACCCAGGACTCGAATGGCACTGACGAGTACATTTTGGCCAACATCAGTTTAACCGATGAGAACAAAATATGCTGATTTTGTTCCTCTGACCTGGATCTTCATCCGTGTGGTTGATCCAATGCCCCTGAGGCTCTGGAGAGAGAATTTCCTCCATGCCTAGCGGAATCCTTGTTAGTGGTGGCCCTTCGGCCCTAGCCTCCAGCATTCTTCTTATTGTCACCACTTGATCCTAAATAAGTAAATATCTGAGAATCTGCATTAGATAAGTTCATTATTTCAAATATTGTGTGTTCATCCATCACCAAAACAAAGATACGAAAAATGGCATGAGAAGCCAGGTTCGCTACGCTCCCTCTGCAGCCCTGTTTGTCACCGCTGCCGGGACACTGCCTCCCTCCACTGCATACCTCGCCTCCTACTCTGTGTAGCCAGCGCCCCTCCACCGTCCAATTCGGCGCTGCCTCCCTCCATCACGCACGATGCACCTTCCTCCTTCCATTGCCATGTGTTGGCACTGAATTTGATTGTAGGCCGAAATGTCGAAAGAAGCCCACGGTGAAAGAATCTACTTGGCCAGGCTTATATCATAAGTTTGGCCAGACGATAATTGTGTGCTTAAGACCCAAGCTGAGATGAGTCATAGGCCTAATCCATGTTGAAGCACAATTTATTCACGAGACAGGTTCGGACTGCAGGAATAGACCGCACGAAAATAGACGCTCAGGCCACATATGGACTCCGTTCTAGACGTTCTGCATATGAATGGAAAGGTAAGGAGATAAACTTTCCAATGCCATAAAGAATCACTGCCAGATATGCTCAGAGTTGATGTGAATAGCCAAAACAATGTGAACTCCAGAATTTGTAACAATTATATGGCATGTTTCGGCTGATATTTGGAAGCTTTATGAGGATCCGAACCAATGCAAGGGAGAATCCAGATCACGTTATCGAGTAATAGAGTCCTAGATTTATTGAGTTTTAATATATTAGTTTAGAAAAGAGTTTAAGTCTATCTTTAGGAAAGGGTTGCTTTGATGGTTAAGTCTGCAAACTATAAATATGTAACACTTTGTTCATAATAAACTAGCGACGATATCGTTATCAAGCAGCGGTGTCTCGTTCATCAACTCTTGGCGCATCGCTAACCTGGCTCCTATGTTTATTCTCTCCATATAAGCGTCATGCTGCCCTAGCAGGTTCATCCAGGTCGGCTAGGGCAGCGAAGCATTTACTGGATCAGTGGCGAACTTTGTACTGAAACCTTTTTTATGGCAAGGTCAGCTAGTTATCTCGGTGAGTTTCGTACTACGCTTCACAGATTACGTGACTCGCTAGTTATCCCGATGAATCTCGTGTCAAGCCTATTTCGACATGAGATCTATTAGTTATCTCGATAAATCTCGCGGCAGGCTTTTCTTGGCACGAGATCCATTTTTACCTTTTGTTTGTTTATCGATTTGTTTATGTATCTATGATTCACATAGTAGATCGATCTTCACGTAGCTCTTTGTACGTTACCTAATCGCTTGTTACAATCCATGACATGCCGCTGCAGCGTGTGCACGTGATATGCTGATAGATCAGCGTACATCTAGCACTCTATCTATACATGTCTTAGTTTTCATCTGTTTAGTTAGATGAACTTTTTTGGAGGTCCTGACTAAAACCCGATTTGATTATGCAAATATGTTATATCATGCTTTTAGATAGAGGCTTATATCTTTCTACTTTGGATGCGTTTCTTGGCTGCTTTATGCCATTTTTATGCACATCATGCCATTTATCTGATGCTCATACATCAGCCGACTGGAGTACACGAACCCGTGTTTGCCGATCCGAGCGATCGGAAAAATTTAACGTTTAAATCTGTTGTGTATGCTTTTCAGAAAGAATCAGAGCCAACTGTCGCATCCATCCAACCTTCCTGTCTGCAAGGTCAAGCAAGGTGGCACGCCCGCACCACCACGCACAACTAAGATCGGCTTCCAGCAAAGCTAATCGAAGTCGTACTACAGGGGGACGAGCGTAGCAGCAGTGCGATCCTTGGCTTCCGTGTGCCCTACGCCCGGACCGCACCGCTCGCCAATGTTTGGGTGCAACACCGTGCTAGGGTCATTCCTTCTCCTCGGGTAGGTGTGCCGCCACTGAGCCCCTCATACTTCGCGCAGCGGTGATCTGGATCCGCCACAGGCCGATCCGCCTCCACACCGGTGAGTCAGATCTGGGCGGCCGACCTTGTCTTCGCCCTTCGCACTGGCCTTCTCTGTGACGACCAGTTTAAGAGACAGCCGTGGCGGTATGAAATTGAGGCTGCAGAGGCAACATACCTGCATTTGCCATCAATCCTATACCAGAGTTTCCACAATGGCTTGTTAAGTTACCAAAAAGAGCCTGCGAGACTGAAGTGCGCATAGTCCTCATGAATGGAGAATCGGTGGCTGGGGCATGGCTTGCCAAATTACCTGCATCTGTCACTGATGTAGAACCGAGTTTTAGGAGGAGTTCGAGTACCAGAATACATCTGCAAGATTAAGCACCAGCTGTTCACAGCACATGAATTTGTCTGTTTACCTGTATTTGCAACCGATGGCATCACAGTGTTTATAGCAGGGCATGCCAAGCTACTAAACATAGTCTGTGAGACTGGAGGAACAGCAGCACCTGCAATGAGTTACAGTTAAAGAGGGCAGTACAACACAATCAGTGGAACATATATCTGCTTAAGGATCAATTTCACAGATTAATAGCGCCCAAATAACGATATGTCCTTTTTTAAGAGAACTGAGGATGTTACAATTGGGGTTCTCTAATGATGAAAAATTTTAGGGAGCAATCAATCTTATGGAGGCTAGTAGTGACGAAAAGTTAGTGTGGTAGGTGTACAAAAATTGGATAAGTTTTAGTGCAACGGATGCAAAAAGCTGGGCATAACAAAAATGAAGCAATTCACAACAGTAGATAGCTCGCTCTAATTTTGCATGGTATCGATTATGTATCAGTTTGCACTTCACCAAAGCATAATGGGTCACAATCTAAAAACACATGTGCACATTACATTACATGCCCATTACATGTAACATGCAATATTGATTAGAAGCTTATTGGATTAATTTTCGAATCGAGGTGCTTCTGTAAAGGATTTAACAAAAATCACATTACATGCACAATATTGATATTCAAGTTTAGACAACGCAAATTTTCTAATGTAGCTTTATTTGGTGTATGAAATTCTCAACTTACCTTTGGTTGTGCTTTTCTGAAGTGGATGTATATAGCGTTTACTTGCTTTTAAACAGTTATCTGAAGGTCAGATAAGTTCAACATCAGCAAATATAACGACACACACAATATCTGGCTATAAAATTGAACAAGCATAATCCAGTTCCAAGCAAACTAGTCAACAGAAGATGCCTTTTTTTTTCTCAGAGGACTCGTAGGAAAGAAAATGCATGCCACATCAGTTTTCAACAATGATAGGCTATGGTATAAATTAGGATGATAATATTGCAAATAGCATCCATATATGTGAGCTACCCCTATGGCGACAAACCACTAATAATCAACAAGCCTGATTAGAGAAAAGATAAGCTTGTTTACCGACAATATCTGCCACCAAATGCAGTGCCTTGGACATGGTTTTTCTTTCTGCAATAGAAGACATATACTGCTCATGTGCAAATGTTGCCAGCCACGTACATTATATTACTGCTTAAAGGCATAATAATGTCTATAACCCAAAAGAATAGTATTTTACCATCATATGATTCCTGGTCCTGGGAGGGATCTGGCAGACTGCAAAACAAAAATAAAGGAAGAGATGCTGTCAGGAAACGCAGGCGTTACGAAATATGCGCGCACCAAAAAAGAAAAAGCAGAAATAGTGAGATGAGATTGAGCTAGTGATGATGAGCAAACAGTACCTCCGCAATGTCCTAAGATAGTGCTTGACAAGAGCAGGTGCTTTTGGCCGGAGTGATTGTTTCTTTGGGTGATATCTCCGGGACAAATTATGCGAAGGTATCAGTTAGGTCCACCAACTTAGAAAGTGTATTTTCGAAAACATAAATTTTTTAAAGGGACTCAAATTGGTCCATACCCCTTCTTTTTATGTTTTATTTTTCATTTAGCCCCCCTGGCTTTTTCGTTCTTCTCCCACCTAGCCCCCTTGTCCTCTTCCATCACCCCTCACGACCGCGCGCCCCGGCCGCTGGCATGGCCAAAGCTCTTTGATCTCTGCGCCACCGCTATTCCGGCCTCCTTCCGTCCAGTCGATGCGTGCCCTGGTGTCAAACACTCCTCCGCCACATTAGGCATCAGGCCCGCATCATCGCCACCATCGTGCGGGGCTGTGCAACAAATGAGGAGCTAGGAATCCCATCCATGTTCGCAACCAACGGGCGTCGGTCTGCCCCGGCTCTGACTCTGGCAATCCGCGCTGCCTACTCCAGCTGCTTCTCCATGCCACCTCTCTCCAGTGCACCATCCAGGCGCCAACGTGCATAGCACAGCAGCACTCGGCGAGCTCGGCCACCACTTGAACCTCCACCACCTTCATCACCGGTGCCAGCGGTTGTGGAATCTGCGAGACCTGCCGTCGCATTGTTGTTGAGATTCGCCAACCATAGCTCCACCTCATCATCATGGCCCTTGGAGGTGTGGCCACCACATCGAGGAGCTCGGCGAACTCCACCTGACTCACTGCCATGCCACGCTTGGAAATTCGCTTGGACCAAGGGCGGGGAAGGGACTTGGAGTGGCTCCTCCGATGGCATTGGGTGTTCAATGGCGGTGGAAGTGCTCTGGGAAGGCATTCTTGGAGATGGGAACTCCTCCCCTTAGCTCTCGTCGGATGGGGTGGTGTGACGAGGGAGAACGCGGAGATGAACCGCGGCATTGATGACGTGCAGAGCTTGGCGGCGTGGTCACAGATCTCAACGTGGAGGCGGGAAAACGCGACACACCGGTGATCACTCGAGCTACGCGAGGTGACTATGAGGCCGGGGAGGTGAGTCTTGAGGTGGAGGAACCAGTACTTGTCCTTCAGAATCAACAGCAATTGCTATGCCTGTACACTGTAAAGCCAGTTCACTTATATCCTAAACGGAATACTTGCTGAGTGCGTCATGTACTCATTCTTGCTTATTTTATACCACGTCCATTGCAACCGCTGCTTAGATCCAGAAGAGAGTTGTGGTAATCCTAATCAGGAGTTTCAGGACTACGACGAGTTCTAGGCTGATGTGCCATCCATCAGTTGTCTGTGGAGCATGGTTGTCTTCCGCTGTCGTTTAGTTATTTCGTTTTCGTTAAGTTAATCGGTTTCGTTAAAGATATTTATGGTTTTTAATATTGGTTATTACTCTTAAGTTAAAGTACTGGTTGTGTTATTAATTTTGTTTATACTGTGTATGTGGTTAAACTGATCTTGGCACATACATAGTTAGCACTTGGTTTTATTCGTAAAACTAGGTGTGATACCTTACTAATACTAAACAAAAACTAAATATAAAACTTCTAAAAACATAGAAGATTATTGAGGGACAACTCTCTTTTTTTGCTTTTTTTTTTCTTTTGGGCGACCACTTGGTCTCTCTCTTTTTTTTTTTTGCTTTTGCCCCCTCAAAAATCTAAAAACCACGTAGCGTATAACAAGGTAGCTCTCCATCCCCACTCTTGAATAATGCTCATCCTTGCCCTTGAGTATATATAAAAAACTATTTAACTTAGAGGATATAGCTATCTAATAAAAAATAATATTTAATCCCTTAAATACTCCAGAAAATAATGGGTTGTGGTCAAAGAGGATACACAAAAAAGATAATCTTGGTTTAAGAATGGATATCCAGCGAAGCTTGCAATCTCTCCAATGTAGAGAGACACAATGCATGGATAGAAAGGCTAGCAAAGAAAAGATACGCGAAAATGAATGACCAATTTCTAAGTCTCATACTCTAGAAAACAATCTTGATCTAACTCATTTGAAAAACAAATTTGATAAATCTAAAGTTTAAAAATATATGATTCTAATAGGAATGGCTATTGCAAGATAATCTCATAAAGTTGATCATGGAATTTATAAACAGTAAAAATAAACAAGGAGATGATCATGATAAAGATTAAACTTTGCAAAAATTAAATCATATGGGTCTTTTATGAACAATCATAATCAATTACAAATTTGCTGGCTAGTTCAATTAAACATGTATTATGAGATCCCACTAATTCGACTAATTAAAAATCAAAGTATGATAAAGATAAAGCGGCAACTTTCATCGTTTTCTTGAAAGCATTAATTAATTAAGCATAGACCATGGTTATAGCATTAATCACACTATAAATCTAAACTAACACATTAAAAACAAGAGAAACACAAAGGGAACACCAAATTGACAGATATAGATAAATGTTTGCAGAATTTAAAAATGAAAAGAGAATGTGTTAGAAATATGCTACCTGATATTCCTTCAATTTTCTTATCATTAAATAATTTCCTGCAAAATAATTTAAGTGCACATACTACTCTCGAGGTAACGATCAAGAGTAGAACCAATTTACCATAATGTAATAATATTTTCAATAACTTTTAACTTGTGGCCTAGTCAATCTTAAGACAAAACTAATGTGTGTATGTGAATGCAAGAGATAAGCATATAAACGAAGACAATGATTAAATCAAGTTCTAAACATCATGTTTACAACATGATTGCTAAGTCTCTCCATAGCCATCAAAACATTAATTAACCAAAATTAAAACACCATGTTTTATCAAGGTCATTAACTCTTAAAAGCATAAAAAAACAAAACACATAGCAAAACTTATAAATTAATCAAATGAAATTATGGAAAACTAGCAAGATTGATTAACTTCATTATGATGATCAACAATCTAATCTAAGTGCCATGCTTACATAAAATTGCTAAGTTATAACACTCTAGTAATGTTATCATGAACATGAAAATACACATCATAAAGTTAATTAAACAACCAAGCCAATTATAATGCAATTATGTAAATCTAATCTAAATGCAAAAGGTGGTTTATGCATGAAATATGAAAAAAACAAATGCGGAGAGTTTATCCACGAGAGACATGATTAGCAAGAAACTTTTGATTAAACTTAATGATGATGGTTTCAAATTAAATCCAAACACCATGTTTACACTTAATTTACCAAGAAGAAAACTCTACCGAGAATCAACATAATTATAAGGTTTCCATCGTGAAGTTTATAAAAATTTCAAAACTAATAAAACAAGTGTGGAGAAACAAATGATAATACAAATGCAAGGTGGAAAACACAATATGAAGTGATGTGATGATGATTATCTAGATCAAATTAACTAGGTACGAGCTAAAGATTCAAAGGGTGGTGTCATGCTTTCCATTTCTCAATTAAAAGACTCTAAGACACTAAAAACATAAACGGGTTGCCTCCCGAAAAGCGCTTAATTTTAAAGTCATAAAGCTAGACTTCTCACTTACCTCTGTTAAAGTGAAGCCATGGTCCTTAGAGTAATAATACAGAGTGTCCATGCAGCTTGATAACTTGATTGCGCAGTTTCATCGTGTCTTGATCATAGCATCAGTTGTGTGCACAATCTTCTGCTTGTGTGTTTATGTGCCAATGTCTTTGAGACTCCTTGCAACTGAACTTGATTATGAAAATCCCATGGAAGCACTGCCCAAGCCTTCTTCATCATTGTTGTCACAATCTTTCTCAAGTAGTCATCACCATTGTTACTGCCACCTCCTTCCTCGTGGTATATCTCATTAATATTGAACAGAACATATCTCAAATAATAGATCCACTGGATAGCCACTGAAATTATCTTTCCAACGAGTACTTATGTGTCAAAACCGATTCCGTACGGAGTTATGCCCGTTTTATTCAAGCACTGCGTTCTGTCCAGACTTCAATTCAGCTCGCGTAGCCTTCAATTATTTGCATATTGCTCCTTATAGAAATCTCCAAATTGAGTGATTCTTGTTGCATTGGAAAAAAATCTTCATGGGCTTTCCTAATATAAGAAAATATTCTGTCTTTGCCTCCTGAGGTCGAGCTTCATGTTGATGACATCTTTAGCTTCCTGTTTTCAGCTTTTCCGATGTTGACAATCTTCAACCTTTTGGACTTGGATCTTGGTAGAAATTGTCTGAGTCCACCATTGTTGATTTTGAAGCTTCATGGGCTTGATTTTTCTCTTCAATTCGTCTCCATTCAGTCCACTCACTCTTCAACTTGAAACTCAATTAAACTTTTGTAAATTCTGATGATGTCCTTAATTCCTTGTCAAATCCTTATATCAATCATCATGAATTTGTCTTGTACTCTTTCACACATTGGTCTCATTGTTTCAAATGAAGTGTGAATTTTTCTGCATGGTTAGCTCATAGTGCATACACATATATATAATATAATAGCATCATGGCAATGATTAGAGATAAAAGTAGAGTCACATGGTTGATTGGTTTAAACAAACATTTGATTTATAAATCAAAGACAACTATAATTCAAATTGAAATCACATAGCAAAACATTAAGACATATATATTTCATAGATGAACATGATTCATAAAATCAAACAAGAGATACACAAGACGATGGGTTCCTAATGATTTTGGCCAAATTAGAGAGATGATTTTGAAAGAAATAAAATAAAATTAGGCTTAGATAAAATTTTAACAAGGGTTCTTTTTTAAGAGACCAGACGTTATGAAATTTTAAAATTTCAAATATAATAATGTGCACAAATAATAAGTCATGATAAACATGCACATGTTCATGTTTAAAATTTCAAAACCAATTTGCACAGAAATTAAACCTGGACCGAACTGTGGGGGGATAGATATCCCCTAGGACCTCACGGCACGGATTCAGTACATGGGCCGTTGGAGGGCCCAGTAGAGACAGCCGGCCCTTTTCAGAGTGTCGACCGGTCTCATTGGCCCGAGAACGGAGGACAAGCTTGAAGACTAGGTCAAAGGTGTTATAATTCGGGAAAGACACAGAGGAGTTGGTTCGGACTCTGCGTAACAGGAATAGCGGGACTCAAGGAAGGAAACATGTAATCGTGGATTCTGTGTATTCTTTAGGTTTCCAAACAGAATAGGACTTATAGAGAGAACTTGACTTGTAACCCAAGCCTGGCCGGATTATATAAGGCGGGTGAGGGACCCCTACGTAGATCATCGAACATCTCATCGCATACCAGCCACCAGACCTCAAAACCCTCATTGTAACCTCAAGAACTCAGATCAATACAACTCTCCTCAAACAGGACGTAGGGTGTTACGCACGTCGCGGCCCGAACCGGTATAAACCCCTGTGTTTTGTTGCATCTCTGTGCAAACCATCGAGCTACGCCGATCTCGCCAACCCAAAAGCATCACGTAACACATCCCGTGGTGCATTGTCGGCATCAAACCCCGACAGTTGGCGCGCCAGGTAGGGGTAGGCGAAATCAGCATCAGCTAGCTCCATGGCCAACCGTCTCGTCAACGGCTTCACTGCGGGCGACATGATCCAGTTTGGATCAATCACCTTCATCGCCGATCGGAACGGCGACCTCCACCAGCTTCACAGCGCACCGATGCAACCGCGCATCGTCTTGCGACCATCGACCACTTCGAGGCGACCTGCGTTGTCAGATCGACGCCAGGGACCAGCGCATCGTCAGCGTCCACCAACTCCACGCCAAGCTCCAGCACCTCGGCGCGAGGCGCCGACCCCCGTCAAAATCTGGCTCCGCGTCGCGCTGAGTCGGATCGGGCTCCCTGTGGTCGCCATGACTCGGGAGCGCGAGCTTACCGCAGGGTTTCCTTCAGGGTCGGATCTACAACGACCACACCAGCCCGAGTGGAACCTGCGACCACCACCGTTCTGACTCCGACTCGCCGCACGGCGCTCTCGACCTCCCCGACTCAGATCTGGACTCGGATTAGTCGGGGGCCGAGATCAGGTTTCTCAGGAAACCCCTCACGAGATCCGCAGCAGCCCGGCCCCTCGGGCAGTACCTCACAGGGCCTTGGGCGAGTCCCTGTTGACACTCGTTCCTGGATGCCACGTCCGCTATGGGTCCCACCACCTCCACAGCGTTGAAGCGAGCCCCGCCGGCTTCGCTCGCCCAGGTTCGAAAGAAGACTCGGGTGGAGCCTGCCGTTCCATCCATCCCGTTTGGTCTCCGTAACTTTGCTACAACATACCAGGGGCTTCTCTCCTGTGCCTCGGCTCCCCTCAACAACGACGAGGGTGTGCGGGAGGCGCCCAGCTCAAGACAGTCTGTGCCTCTTTCGGACGATCGCATCTACAATGGGCGTGACGCGCCCCCAGTGGGTCGTCGCCCACGACTCGTCCTCGACCCCACGCCGGCGGGAAGATCCGTTCGCCGGAACACCTCGCCGACTCGCGAGGCTCGCCGTGAGCATGGAGAGGGCTCATGACTCGGGACGCCCCCCATATGATCTACAGCATCGACACTCCAACGGTCTCTGAACACGCCGCAACTACTGCAACGACCACAACGTCTACGGTCCCTGCCTCAGACGCCGCCACGGAGACAGCAGCTACGACCACCAGCAGGTCCCAGGGATCGTTTTCTGGCTGTACTCTCTGCCTCCCTGAGATCTTCGTAATCAGCGGCGCGGGGAACGAGATCGATGAAGTGGTCTCGGATGATGATCAACCCGTCCTTGCTGAAACTTCACAAGATCGCCACAGGAGGGAGAGGGTGAATCGCATCCGTAACATCAGGCGTCGTCACATCCTGGGGAACAAAGACCCTACACTACCTGTCTCGAACGACGAGGTAACTCGGGCTAGCGAGGACGAGCAGGAAGTGCAGAGCCACCGGCGCAGGAACCAGACGCGGCAGCAGCGCCGCAATTGGCAGACTGCTCAAGCAAGGCGATAGCGCGGGGCAGCAATCCCCGCGCGTAATCTCTTGAAGGAGTTCGAGGGGGTCATGGCGACCCGAGTCAAGCCGGAGGGGCATTGGTCAAGCTCTGTGAACTCATCCCTGACAACGAAGATGGAGCGGCCATCAAGACCGTTCTCGCTCGGGCAGCAGACCACCTCCTGCCCAGACAGCTAGAGGTTGCCGATGCACGACAAGTTATCAACGGCAACTGCGACGCGTGCCACAACATCGAGCAATCTCGCGCGCAGAGACATTAGTTCGAGATAGGTCGGCGCGCGAACTACGATCGAGACTACGGCCCTCCACAACGCGCTCCAGCCGCCAGGTGTCACTCGGGGGCTGTCTCCGTGAACAGTCCCGCCCCCCGAGACAAATCTGAGCGGGACCATCGACCTTAATCCCCACCCCGGCTTGCATCGCCTCGTCGCCCAGTCGAGGATCGTGGTAACTCGGCTGGCATCGCAGAAGCAGCTATAGCCGCCTTCAGTCAGAGAATCCAAGATGTCGAGTGGCCACCCAACTTCAAAGTCTCAAACATCGAGAAATTTGAGACGAAGATGGACCCGCAGAACTGGCTGGCCGTGTACACTACCGCGGCCCGGGCGGCCAATGCCTCGGAGGATCTCATGACAGCATATGTCCCCATCAAGCTGGGACAGGACGCGCTTCAATGGCTTCGCCACCTCAAGCGGGGCAGTATCGAGGACTGGGGTGACTTCCTTCGCCTATTCATCACCAATTTCCAGTCCCTCTCCGATAAGCCGGCGCAGCGGTGGGATCTCAAGGCCATTCGGCGCAAGGACTTAGAAGGCTTGCGGTCGTACCTCAAGCGGTTCCAAGCTCTCAGGAATCGCATCCCCAACATATCTGAGGATACGGTGATCGACGACTTCCTTCAGGGCTCCAACGACTAAGTCTTTGTCAAGCACATATTGGAGAGGGCGCCCACTGCATCGGAGCGTCTCTTCCAGGAAGCAGACCGCTACATCACGGCGGACGAATGAGCTCGCGACCTCGTTCGCCCCCGGCAAGATGACCGGGGCAAGGGCAAGCAGGAGAAGCATGAAGAACCTCCGCGACAAGATCGGCGCTGGGACAAGAGGCCTCGGGAGGAGGTCCGAGCCATGGCTCCAGCTCCGGTGCGACCACGCGGCCCACCTCCAGCCCAAGCTCGAACTCTTGATCAACTCCTCGACGAGTCATGCCCAGCGCACAAGGATATGCGCCACACTCTCAGGCATTGCCGCGACTTCAAGGCCATGCTGAATCGTGGTTAGTTTCCGACGATGCAAGCTCCTCCGCCGCCTTCCCCACCACGGAACCAGCCACCGCAGCGGCCGGCCGGAGGCAGTAACCAACGCTTCCCCAACGTCAACAAGGAGGTAAACTTCATCCTAGGAGGGCACGGAGCGTACTCGAGCAAGCGCCAGCAGAAGCTGGAGGATCGGCGGATCAACGCGGCCGCCTCAGAGCCGCCGCAGCCATACGATTGGTCCGACGAGCCGGTCTCGTTCAGTCGGGTGGATCAGTGGCTCAACTTCGATGAGCCAGGCAAGTACCCGCTGCTGGTGACTCCCATAGTCCGCAACGCCCGACTCAAGAAGGTTCTGATCGACGGAGGGGCCAGCATCAACGTGGTATTCCCCAGGGCTCTGCAGGAGATGGGGATCCCGCTCAGCGACCTCAAAAGATCGGATACCCCGTTCTTCGGGATTGTCCCGGGCGTGGGTGAATACCCGCTCGGACACATCTATGACACATCTATCTGCTGGTCGCTTTCGGCACGGCGGAGAATTTTCGCATTGAGACGCTGCGATTTGAAGTCCCGACCTTCAATTGCGTCTACAATGCTATCATCGGGCGTCCTGGGCTAGCCAAGTTCATGGCTATCCCGCATTATCCATACCTCGTCCTCAAGATGCCAGCTCCAGGCGGTACTCTCTCCATACGCGCTGATTTCAAGGAAGCATCAGAGTGCGTACAGGAGGCCATGCAAATGGCCCTTGAGCAGAACCATATGGCGGCTCAGAAGAAACTCAAGGCAGATGAAGCCAGTATGTCGCAGGAAGACCTCCAGATTCTGACTCAAGAGGCGGCCTCTAGCATGGCAATTCAGCCAGCTGTCCCGACAAGAGAGATAAGTCTCGACCCCTCGGACACGACCAAGACGACCGCCATCAACGCTCTCCTTTCTCCCAAATAGGAAGACGCGCTCATCCAGTTCCTAAGGGCCAATCGCGACATATTTGCATGGAAGCCAGCGGATATGCCTGGGGTCCCGAGGGAATTGGCCGAACACCAACTCAAAGTGTTCCCCAATGCCAAGCCCATCAAGCAGAGGCTGCGGCGATTTACCCCGGAAAAGCGAGAGGCTATTAGGGCAGAGTTAACCCGGCTAAAGGCTGCCGGTTTCATTAGAGAGGTCATGCATCCCGAGTAGCTTGCAAATCCTGTACTCGTCCTCAAAAAGAATAAAAAAGACTAGCGGATGTGTGTTGATTATACCGATCTCAATAAGCACTGCCCTAAGGACCCGTTCGGGTTGCCGCGCATTGACCAAGTCGTCGACTCTACGGCCGGCTGTGCTCTACTCTCCTTCCTTGATTGTTACTCAGGCTATCATCAGATTAGCCTAGCGACTGAAGATTAGGAGAAGACGGCGTTCATCACGCCTTTCGGTGCTTACTGCTATACCTCAATGCCTTTCGGCTTGAAAAACGCAGGAGCAACGTACCAAAGGGCGATTCAGGCTTGCCTCGGCGATCACTGGGGCGAACGTGTTGAGGCCTACGTTGATGATGTTGTAATCAAGACTAAGAACGAAGAGGATTTCATTGACGATCTGCGCAAGGTGTTCGACAGCTTGAGGAAGTTCCGATGGAAGCTCAACCCCACCAAGTGCGTGTTCGGTGTTCCCGCAGGTCAGTTACTTGGTTTTGTTGTCAGCAACAGGGGAATCGAAGCCAACCCTGAGAAAATCAAGGCTATTCTGCGCATGCACCCTCCCAGATCGCAGAAAGATGCACAGAGGCTGACTGGGTGTATGGCAGCCTTGAGCCGATTCATATCACGGCTCGGTGAACGTGGTATGCCTTTCTACAAGCTACTCAAAAAGGTGGACAGGTTTCAGTGGACCACAGAGGCTCAGGAAGCATTGGATGCTTTAAAGAAGTTCCTCACGTCACCTCCTGTACTCAAGTCTCCTGATCGTGCCACTGCCGACTCACCGGCGGAAGATTTGCTCCTCTACATCTCCTGCACGACTCACGTGGTCAGCACCGCATTGGTGGTTGAGCGACCGGATGGGCAGCACACGGTGACTAGACAACACCCGGTCTACTTCATCAGTGAGGTCCTCAGTCCCTCCAAAATCAGGTATCCAGTCCCTCCAAAATCAGGTATCCAGTCCCTCCAAAATCAGGTATCCTCAAGTACAGAAGTTATTGTACGCAGTTCTCATTACCGCACGCAAGCTGCGCCATTATTTTGAGGAACATAAGATCATAGTCGTCATGGAATTCCCAATTGGGGAGGTCTTGCGTAATCGAAAGGCCACGGGACGTATTGCCAAGTGGGCTTGCGAGCTGGGGGCTCACGACATCGAATTTTGTCCTCGTACTGCTACCAAGACTCAAGCACTAGTTGATTTCGTCTCCGAGTGGACTGAGCATCAAGTGCCTGAGAAACCAGAAATCCATTATCATAGATCTGGGATCCAACTTCACAGGCTATGAATTCTTCGATTTCTGCGAACAAAGATCCATCCGTGTCAAGTATGTCTCAGTGGTCCACCCCAGAGCTAATGGGCAGGTCGAGCGAGCTAATGGCATGATACTGGACACACTCAAGAAAAAGATCTTCGATAAAGATAAGAAGCTGGCTGGAAAGTGGATACGCGAACTGCCATACGTGGTATGGAGCCTCCGAACACAACCTAGCAAAGCTCTCGTAGGGAACACGCCTTTCTTCAAGGTGTATGGATCATAAGCAGTCTTACCCGCTGACCTCAAGTTTGGAGCTCCACGTTTGGTCTTCAATAGCATTGCTGAGGCTGAAGCAACCCGACTTGAGGAGATCGACCTACTCGAGGAAGAGCGTCTTAATTCTGTTATTCAGTCGGCTCGATATCAGCAGACTCTGCGTCGTTACTATGATCGGTACACGAGGCCTCGTTCCTTCTCAATCGGGGACCTGGTGCTACGCAGGGTGCTCAAAACTTCGGGACAGCATAAGTTATCTCCTCCCTGGGAAGGCCCATACATCGTGACAGAGGTCACTCGACCGGGCTCATATCGTCTATCTCAAATGGATGGGACACCAATCGGGAACTCCTGGAACATAGAGCATCTGCGCAGATTCTACGCGTAGCATGACCTTTTTAGTTAGTAGTCAGTCTCATCTTTTGTACTCTGTCCTCATTTGTATTCTATAAATAAACGTACTCTTGAGTCAAAAGTATTCAGTGTTCTCTTTCAAAGCTCTTTACTTGTGACATTTACTCATTATACATGGGCAATCGGCCTAGGTCGTATGACCGACAGCACGGTGTTACATGCCCACTCTTACTCTTGATGGGGATATCTCTAGCCCCAACCATGAGAGCAATCAGCCTAGGTCGTATGACCGACAGCACGGTGTTACATGCTCTCGTTCGAACTCATGACAGGGGAGCATTCAGGGCCCCAACAAAACAAAGGCAATCGGCCTAGGTCAGTCGACCGACAGTACGGTGCTACATGCCTTTGCAGGACCTCATACTCGGGGAGCATTTAGGGCCCCACCTGAACAAAGACAGAAGGGCATAGGTCTTGACGACCTAAGGCTCATTAGTGCATGTATTTGCTTCGTCACAATACTCTATTCTACCGAATTCGTATTACTTCACTGTCATATGTTGTTTCTCTTTTATTCAGTTCAAACTCAGATCGTGGTTTTTCTCCTTGTGCAGGAATAATTCTTAGGTACGTATGGCATACTTTGATTTGCTCTTTAAACTAACTTGGTTTTGCAGAATAAATATTCAGGATTGTTCACGCAAGATACAAAAATACATATACACAGCATTCAAGTCATTACATTACATGGAGATCATTGTTCACTCATTATCACCGACGAGGAGCTCAGCAATCACTCGGGCCTCATCCACATACTCAGCACTCTGATTATTGTTTACTATCTTCCCTGGTAAACCAGCTAAGTCGATCTCAGGTTGTGAATTCTTGATGACCGTAAGGATGCGAGTAAGTACAGTCTTTACTCGCTCCGACGCTTTGGATTTCATATCATCCATGAAGGTTGCTATTCGGTCACCTAGGGGCCGAGGCACAGCTCTCTCTGGCGCACAGATGTCTAGGATTTTGATCAAAGCAGTATTGGCATTCAAGGCAGCCTCCTTTGCCTTCTCAAAGGCGTCTTTTAGCTTGTTGCAGTTCTTCTTGCTGGTCTCATAGTTCTTTTTCAAGACCTCCGACACTTGAGCCTGATGAACAGCGTGATCTTGGGACTCTTTAAGGGCCGAACTTGTGGATGCTAGTACCTTCTTCATTCTCTCAAGGGCGCTTTGAGATTCAGCCAGTTCGGTCTCTTTGTCCTTAAGCGCTTGGCGAGTTAAGGAGTGGCTATTCTTCAAAGAATCCAAAGAGCTTGCAGTTTCGCGGAACGACTTCTCAAAGCCATCCCACGATTTCTGTAGCTGTTGGTACTCATCGTTTCTTTGGCGCATCTTCTCCTGTGGAATGATACAGTTCATATGCTTCTGTGAGCAAAGAATAGGCTAGTTGGGATTCTTGACGGGTTACCTTATGGTTTTTCTTCTCAATATCCAGCTGCCTGCGCAGATCTGATGCTAAGTCTCTGGCTTGATCTCTATCAGTAATAGCATTACGGTGCTCTGTCTCCCGAGCTATAGCTGTTTGTTTCAAACGAGCAATCTCAGCAGCAGCAGCTGGTAGCAAGTCCACGGTTCAGTTTAAAGATCTCAAATATTGGAGTATGCAACAGTTGTCTACATACCTGTTGTTTTAGCTTTTCGGGCAGCTTCCGAGTCAGCCAGTTGTTGCCTCAGTGTAGTAACCTCCAGGCTGGATAATGCAGCAATCTTCTCATGGATCACGTTTGCCTGCTGCATCCCACCTTGGAATGTCTTTAGCATAGCCTACAGAGGGAAATTAAAGCCATTCAAGCAACAGTGAGGTTAAACTCAGGTTATGTGCACAATTGACGTACCTCGAAAGCTGTGAGCAACCCTGAGCTTGGGGGTACTGGCACTATTCGGCGACTGCTATCACCTGGTTCAGTTCGTGAAGGTACAATACTGCCGGGCTCATTCGGGGCTAGGGAGTCTGATTTTCCTTTCTTGACTTTATCAGTAGCTTTGGACTCTTCAGCAGCTTTCTCCCGGGCCAAATCAGGAGTTTCAGGCAAGGGATGAGGAGTATCCTCTGTATCGACCTCAGTCAGGCGTTCTTGAGAATCAGTAGTTTCAGGTAGTGGCTCATTTGTGGGATCTTGTTGCTTTTCTTCTGGAGTTGACCCGGTTAAAGCCTGTTGCCAGTTCTCAGATGGCATCGGCACTTCATGCCCAGTCTCAGTGGCTTTACTCATGTGAGCAACATCATCTTTAGGAATATCTCCTGATGTTGGGCTTGTAGGGTTTTCAGACTCTACGATATTTGTCCTTAGTACTGTTTTTGCTCGGGGGCTTGTGGCCTCAGCTTGTTTTCTCCTGGAGCATGTTGACATTGATTCTATATCTTCATCAGAGCATATAGTGAATGGGAGCTTGCATGTATCTCTAATAATTTGTTCTAGATCCATATCTTCTGCTGTCAGATCGATTTCATCTTCCTCTGGCGGTAATATGGATCCAGAAGGGGCTGAGGCAGTCTCATCGTGGTATTTCTTGGATCGCCTCTCACGATGAGAAAGTTGAGCTTCTTTTTCTTCTTCTTCTCCTTCTCCTTCGTCTTCATCCACCAAGCCGCTCCAGTCAACTCCAGCAGTGTTGACAGCTTTAGCAGTGGTATGGGAAGAATACCTGGACCTCTTAGCTTTATCAGGTGACTCTGGAGAGCTTGTCAGCTCTTTGATCGTTCTCTTGTGGGTTTTCTGTCTGCGTGTCACCACAGTACGAGTTGCTTTAGCCTTGATACGCCCCTGGCCAGTTGCAGCTCGTGTCTTCACCCCACTGGGAGCAGCTGTTAGCTCGGGGGCTTTGGTGACGTTGCTCATACTGAACTCTTGGGTGGTTTGAGCTGTATGAGGTATCACAATAAATGTGTGCTCCTCATCGTTTCCTGCACCATGAGCAGCAGCAACAACAGCTTCCATTTCTTCGGAGGATAATTCGGATTGTCGCTTTGATAGCCCGGCAGCTCCAGTGGTTGTTGGGTCTGATAGAAACTTGGATATGTTGCTCTACAGTAATTTTATAAATCAGAATGCGGTTATATGACAGGATGGTTAAAGAAATTGCAGTACGGATACTTACAGTGGGGGTTGGATTCCAGGCAGAGTATGGTTTAGGGGTACCCTCATTGTGTGCTTCACCTCTCAATATCAACTCCACTCGGGCCTTGACATCAGCCTCAGTCAGGTTGGGCTGTCTCTCTAGTTGGATCACTAGCTCCAACATATAGATAGGCAGGGTATATTCTGTCCTTCAGAGGCTGAATGCAGCGGTACACAAAATCTATAACCACAGCATGGGCTGCGAGGCCTCTTTCTTTCAGGTTGGCTATTTCTTCCAATAGTGTGTTGACCTCGGCCTGCTCCTCAACAGTTGGGCCTTCTTCCCAGCTGGGGAGCTTGCTGTTAGGTTGTCTCCCAGACCTCGAAGGGAGAGAGTATCCATGATTTTCAATGTAGAACCACTCGGAGTGCCATCCTCTATTGTTATCTGGGAGGGGGACATCCAAATACACAGCTTTACGATTCTTTCGCAGCTCAAAGCTGGCCCCTCCAGTTACTTGTAGAACTCCGTCCTTCAGACCGGCTTTGCAGTGGTAAAGGTACTTCCACAAACCAAAGTGTGGAACAATTCCGAGGAATGCCTCGTAGAGATGGATAAAGATCGAAAGTTGCAAGATCGAATTAGGATTCAGATGGGTCAGGTTGATGGCGTAAAATTGCAGTAGGCCTCGCGCAAATGAGCAGATGGGGAGGCCTAACCCACGGATGAAGAATGGCATGAACACCATGGCTTCGTAAGTATCTTCAGTTGCCGCAGCATCATCTTCTTTGTCGCATACCCTCCAGTTGGCTACTTCCTTGGGAGGAAGGACGCACATATCCACCAAGGATCGTAGAATGGGCTCAGTGACAATGGAGGGGCGGTATGCCAGGTATGGTGAGGGTATCTGCCGGTTCTCGTTGTGCGGCAGGCCCTCAGCGGTGTTTCCACGCTCGCTCAAGGTTTTCTTCTTGGGAGCCATGGAAGTGGATGCGGATGTATGGATTGGGACCCGAGAAGCAGTGGATGCAGCGGAACTCAGATTTCAAACAACAATGGCGGCGGTCTCAGTGGGGAGGAAGAACAGTTCAGGTCTGGGATAAAACAACTTGTGGTTCAGGGTATAGATCTCAAAATAACCCTGACGCCGTTAGTAACAGATCGTGTGGATTGACGGAACAGGTGGATATCGTTAAGGATTAACTCGGATTTCTTGACGGTAACATTTCAGTCGGGACCATGTTCTCTTTTACTCGGAGAATGGGTTATTCAGTCGGATCTAATAGTTCAAGGTTTGCCTGAACTCTGGGCATAGGCAAGTGCAGGGAATTGACTCGGACACAAAAATTCCAAGATGCGAACACACAGATGAACTCAGAAAAGAAGCATAAAGGATGGATTTCATTATATATAGTTCATCAAAGGGGATTACGTATAGGCGGAGAGATTATCCTAATATACTACTGCTACTACTAATCTATGGTGGTAGTAGTGGAGGGCCGACTGGCCGGTGGACGGTCCGGCTGAAGGCTCGGTGGTGCGGCGGCGTTTGGAGGCTGGAGCGTTGGCTTCGTCTCCGCCGTCGTGGCCGATGTCGTCCCCGCCGGACCTGCCCGAGTCATCACGGTCACCGGGAGCATCGTCGTCATCGTCATCTTCGTCCTCGTCCTTCTCCTTGCTGTCCTCCTCTTCATCGTCGGAGTCCTGGAGGCTGGCACGGTGGAGACCGTGGAGCTTGGCGCGCTCTTCGGCGTCGTAGCCTTGGGAGTCGTCGGTGTCGGGCTCCTCGTCGTCCTCCCTTGGAGGCAGGTTGCCGTAAAGCATCTCTTCCTCGGGGACCTTCTCCTTCTCGCTGGAGGAGTGGTCATTGGAGTCTTCCCCGTCGTACTCGCCGGCGAAGAAGGCATCCTCGTCGTCGGAGTACTGTGGAGGCGGGGGCGAGTGCGCATGTTTCTTGCCTTTGCCGCCGGCCATGGCTGTAAGCAGAGAAGTGGAGAGTTTCTTGGGGGTTTTCTTGACGGACTGGCGCTCAGTGGAGATGTAGTGGTTGGATGGGCGATGGCTCTGATCTTATAGTACGGCCGCTTCGTTTCGATCTCCGCGCCAACGATTCAAGAGGTCGCGGCGTTTTGACTTCCTCCACGCGTCAATTATCGTGTGGGAAGAAAATGGCTGCAGTGTATTCGGGAGTTTTCTGTTTCCTGGGGCCCTTTCGGGGTAACTCTTTGGTTTCTCTGCTCGTTCCCTTTGAGTTAACCCCATGGGATGCGGGATTTATGGAAAATTATTCTTTTTCCTAAAATCTGGGAAAACAGGAAGCTTGAGTCGGTTTTCTATAACTCGGAAAACTGGGAGTAGATGATAACTCGGACGAAGGGATTTGCTATTCCTCAAGTTGACTCGGTACTTGAGGAACGCATCCAGTGAAGCTTAATCAGAAAGTTTAGATCTTCAAACTGATTGATACTCAAGTCAATTTGAAGCTCGGGGGCTACCCCATGGGGTGCACCTGGCGGTGCACCATGAGAAACAGTTTGGACTCAGGTAAGGAACTCATGAGCAGTATGTTATTTATTCTGGAGTCTTGAGTCAATTAAACTCTAAAATAACTCGAGCCTCGGGGGCTTGTGGGGGATAGATATCCCCTGGGACCTCACTGCACGGATTCAGTACATTGGCCATTGGAGGGCCAGTAGAGATAGCCGGCCCTTTTTAGGGTGTCGACTGGTCTCATAGGCCCCGAGAACGGAGGACAAGCTTGAAGACTAGGTCAAAGGTGTTATAATTCGGGAAAGACACAGAGGAGTTGGTTCGGACTCTGCGTAACAGGAATAGCGGGACTCAAGGAAGAAAACATGTAATCGTGGATTTTGTGTACTCTTTAGGTTTCCAAACAGAATAGGACTCGTAGAGAGAACTTGACTTGTAACCCAAACCTGGCCGGATTATATAAGGCGGGTGAGGGACCCCTACGTAGATCATCGAATATCTCATCGTATACCAGCCACCAGACCTCAAAACCCTCATTGTAACCTCGAGAACTCAGATCAATACAACTCGCCTCAAACAGGACGTAGGGTGTTACGCACATCGCGGCCCGAACCTATATAAACCCCTGTGTTTTGTTGCATCCCTATACAAACCATCGAGCTACGCTGATCTTGCCACCCCAAAAGCATCACGTAACACATCCCGTGGTGCATTGTCGGCATCAAACTCCGACGCGAACCACTTACGGAGGAATAAGCGGTCGGTCCCCTTCTACTTTTGCACAAACCTTGGCTGTTAGTTTTTTTATTTATATCAAACCTTAAACTTTAGAAACAACGAACTAGCAAACCTTAACCAACTCTAAGCATGAGTAGATTCAATCAACTAATTAAATCAAAAAGATCTACTAAAAGAACACGAAGATAATCTGTATGTCGGTCGATTATCATGTTGGAATTAAGCATTGCAAAGATATGGATCAAATGTCATGTATAAACAAAAAAACTAGTCTAAATGATTCTCAAGGTATAGATTAAAGGAATAAAGTTTTAATAAAAAATGAAAAAACACAAGAAAGGATAGGAGGATAACAATCAACCAAACAACATTTTAATGATCATTATGAAACATCTCTAATCAAAAATAGGTAAACTTTAAATATATTTATGATTAAAACAAGAATTAACTTAATCTTGAAGAAATGAACTTCAAATCTTGATTTCATGGTGACTTCATTTTCTTTCTTGGAATACCATGATTGCATGCACCAAAGTGTTGGAGAGAAATACTTCTTGTCTTTCCCAAAAATCAGCTTTCCTTGCTCTGCCCCCTTTAGTAATTCGACCATAACTTCCTCATCTGAAGTCTAAATAATTCAAATTCAGACTCTATCTCGTAGAGTTCGAAAGATCTACAACTTTTGTATTCGGACTTTCTTCATTTGATATTATTAAGGTCTTTGAATTGGCTCCACAAGGTGTTTGCTCTCCTGAATTTCGAGAGTAGCTTGAGATTTGATTGGAGTTTGGATTGGTCTTGAGATAAACCTTCCGTACCTTTATCTTTCTTGTACTCAAGCAATCCTTAGCTTCCAAAACCTTCTCTGCTAATCATCTTTGTTTTTATTATCTATAGCTTAGAACAAAGAAGCTCCAAAAAACATTAGTCTTAAAAATTAATTGACACAGCAGACATACCTTTAACGACATAGTTACTTCCTTCGTGATAGCTGTAGAAAAAATCAATAACAGATGATAAGCCACTAATGTTAGCACCTACTATTAAAGAGTTAGGTTGGAAAATATTTTTTATTGGACCAAGATCCATTTTTTCTGTAATGTTAGTTAAAGCAATATATATATAGGAAAAACTATATTCTACTAGAGTTTATAAAAAATTAAACTAATAAAAGAGTTAAACTTATTCTAAACAAACAAACTAATTATAGAATTAAATGCAAGAAAATAAATATAGTAGAATAGACTAAACTAAAATAAAAGGCACAAAATAATAGATAAAAGCCTAAATTAAGAAAAACACAAAAACAAAAATCTAATGACAGCGGTCTAAACTATGAATGAACATAAAAACGAACGATAAACACAAAAACACAATTAGACTATAAAAATATAACTAGAGCACACTAAACAATTAGAGAATAAGATTGGAACACAAAGACTAAACACGAATTATAACATACTAACTAATTAGAACACAATTAGAATAACTATTAACACATGATTAGAACTAGATTAGCATACAATTAGCAAACATAAACTAACTATTAAAACTAGTAGGAAAAGGCAAAACTCAAATTAATTGAGATTGGATTAATTAGTTTTCCGGCAACGGCGCCAGAAAAGCTTGTTGATGGCACTTAAACACGGCAAACCTTATACCGCAAGCGACAGTATCGTGTGTAGTTTTTCCCCTAGATGAGTATCATGGGTTTTGTCAAGCCAAGATACGAACTAATTGAGAATTAATTAACAAGAGTTTATGCAAACTAAAGGTATATATATATATAAGATAGACAATTAGAATAGAACCAGAACACTAATTAAAGGGTATTAACTAGAGTCTAATTAAGCTCTAATTGGATCCAAAACAAACATGATAACGATACCACAATTAGATAAAAGCAACGAGATAACCCGTAGCTCAAGGTAGACAAGCATGTTCAAGCATATTTATCGTAGCATAATTAAATCAAGATCAAACAATCTAATGCCCTATATTAGTTTAACCTTTCCCGGGCTCTACTGTCACTGGTAACCAGGTAATCGACAAGAAACTTTCAACAGGCATACATAATTAGAGAACATGCTTCTAATTACTTCGCATAGTCTAATAACATAATTAGAACAACTAGAACCTCTAATCAACATGATTTTGAGAACTAGAAATATAACTATATTATTAGTAAACTAGATCATCGATCAAGAACGCTAGATGAAATAACCTTTAAAGATATGATCTAATCAACAAGCATCTAGATCTAAAGCTAATTAGAGCTAGAACAAGCATAATTAGAACAAAAACATGATAATTGGACAAGAATAATGCTTCATTAATAAATTGTATCATATTTACAACCATGATCATACCTTCTCTTGATGATACAATTAGACCTCTGGAGCTAAGTAATTAGAGCACCATGCAAGGCCTCTAATCACCTCTACGAACTAGAAGAACTCTAATCCTAGACTAGAAACTCGACCCTCTACTCTCCTCTAGTTGTGTCCCTGTACATCGTGTCGCCTCGATGAATTGGAATGGATTGGATGGCCTTGGGGGTTTGTATTTATACCCCGGAGGTGCCTTGGGGCACCTTCCTCTTGCTTGGAGTTGGAGTAGGACTCTTGTTTCCCCCGAAATAGGACTTTCCTATTTTCTGCACCTTTCGTATTTCGACCATATCTCTATCATTCGGAGTCCAAATAAGGCAAACTCGGACTTAAAATCATAGAGCTCGAAAAGATCTACAACTTTGGTATTCAAACTTTCTCCATTTAATGTCGTTTAGGTCTCCGAATTGGGCCCGCAAGGTGATGATGTCCTAGAATCTGAGAATATCTCGAGATTTAATTTGGGCTCGGATGGATCTCGAAATAAACATTCCTTATCTTCAATTCCTTTGCACTCAAGTAATCCTTATCTCCTTGGAATCTTCTGGAAGAGGCGTGGTAGAAAGGGGACACCATCTTTCGCAGAGACGTTGCTTGTTGCCTAAGAAATACTTGTACGGGGCCTTTGGACTCTTGGGCTTCTGGAATCTTCGGTACGGGCCGAGATTTGACGAAGTTTTCTAGTCTTTGACATATTTGATGATTTTATTGAATAACTATCTCCAATTCCTAGTAGCTATTGACATCTTCTTGAAGTTTCCGATCAGAAAACCTTGATTAATACAGGGAGGAGCATGAATTAGCCAAGCCTTCCTCGATCATCATCTTCAATGATTGTCGTTTCAGTGCTCTTTTCTCACGCGACGTAGATCCTTGTGAATTTCGCAAAAATTGGTCAAAAACCTGTAAAAATCACATATAGCATATTTCCAAAACAATGTTGCAAAATCCACAATAATCGGTGATAATTGTTAGTAAAAGATATAGTTGACGCTTAAAATCAATGAAAAACTATTTAAAATGATACAAAATATTTGTTCATAAGCCGCGTCAACAGTACTCACCGGGTGATCTTCCCTCAAGCTTAGTTTTTGCAAGTGATTGCCAAGAAACTGAGCTTCAGCATTATCTGGCATTGCCTCTCGCAAGCTTGTATTTCCCTGGGTGACGACGATGCTGCTTTTTGTTGCTCACCTGTGTTAGGCGAATTCGCTTCTCTCTGTACTTTTGTTCTGCCACCTCTATTTCTAAAATGACTGTTTGATGAGCAGTTCTTGTGCTGCTGTTTGGACCGTCTGCAAAGTATCGGTAGCTTGGATTTATCTGATCTGGTGGTACTACTCCCGTGGATGAATGTCTCTTGTTGGATCTCCCGCTTCAACATCATATTTTTGCCCTTAGCCTGACATTCTTCCAAAGTGCTATCGTTTCGGCTGCGGCCAGCGGTTTATTCCTAAACAGACTGCGTGGAATGATAGAGTGTGCATGCTTGTTGGAGTTGACTCATTTGCATCCTTGGCAGTTTGCCACCAATCTTCGGGAGATGGCTATTCGCCATGTTTGTGATTGGTGTGCTGACTCATGCTGCGCCATGTTTGTGATGTCGTAGATGGCTCATTGGCGCTTTGACTCATGAGTAGAGTAGATCAACCTGACCTCTGGTAAACCGCTTTGTTTTGTTTTATTTTTTGGTCAGGGAAAGGGAATTAAGGAATGCTCACTCGAAGCGTTCCTCCATACTTGGGTGATGTCTCTACATATATCTTATGCCAGTTGCAACCTCATACTATAGAGACATCTGGTCTTGTGGTGTTCGAGAAGTACTCTCGGGATGAGAGATGGCCTTTATGTTTGCTTCCCAAGTGATGCAGAGGATGGTCATTGTTTTGCAGCGCTCAACCACTGTTGGGGGTTGAATATCGAAGTCCTTCCTCTCAGGGGTTGGTTTGGATGATGGATCTTTGGCCCATTTTCCCCCAAGCTTGGTTCTTGTGTTGTCATGAAACAAACCTTCAGTTGAAGTTTTCATGATTCGCTTTGACCTTTATTCAGATTCCAGTGGAAGGCATTGTCCAATCAAGGGGTGAAGAAATACTCAAGATCGAGAGTGGGTTACGTGATGGCATTTTCGTTCCTCCTTTATGATCTGGAAATCTCCTTCTACATTCCTTGCATGTCAGGGGTCGACACGTGCATTTGTCTACCTAACAAGATTTTTCCTAAGTTCGGCAGAGTAGAGGGCTAGCTTAACTGATCAGGATAGGCTACCCTATGATAGCACTATTGGAAACTCTTATGGTCGTAGGATCTTAGCATGAAAGTTTGGTTTCAAGTGCTACCATGATAGACTACTAGAAGATCCTAGCACGATGAAAGTTTTGTTCCAAGAGCTATCACTAATAGGCATTTTTAAACAACATCTAAAAAGAGAATGTTGAAAATAGCTGTTAGAGGGGGTTACCTTTATTGACGTTGGAAGTAACGATGCTAAAAATTTCATCTTGGCAGTAGGTACATCGGGATCTTGCTCCATGGTTGGTCATTGGAATGCTGATGTAGCGGATATCCTTTAAACATTGCTTCGTTGGCTTGGAAATTTTTGTTGTTTCTCCAGAAGCTTGTCAAATGCCAGACGATTTTCTCCCCCAAGCTTGGATTCTGCACTGAATGCTGATTCCAAACTTGCTCCCTATCATGCTCTTATTGGGCTTGATACTTGTTGGGTATGACATGTGCCACCAGTCGTTGTCTGCCTTCGTGCCACACATACATCGACTGCATATCATGACCTCGACGTTCCCACCATGCTTGTGGTGATTGATTCTTCATTGCCTTATGGTGCTTAAGACAGAGCTTTGCCTGCGATCAGAGGTGTCTATGCCCGCCCAAGCATGGATAATAGCATGATATGATATATGATCCATAACATGATGTTATCATTCCCAAAAAGGACAAAAGGTTGAGCACAAAAATGTCGGCCATGGGGCCTCTTCTCTCGTGTAGGGAATGAATGCGTCCTGCAACAGGTTAGTGTACAACATATATGTTGACACGGCTTATGTACGAATATTTTGTACCATTTTACATAGTTTTTCATTGATTTTAAGTGTCAACTATGTCTTTTACTAACATTTATCACAGATTATTGTGGATTTTGCAACATTGTATTGGAAATATGCTATATGTGATTTTTACAGGTTTTAGGCCTATTTTTCACGAAATTCACAAAGATCTACGTCGAGTAAGAAAGGACCTCTAAAAACAACATTCATTGAAGATGATGATCAAGAAAGGCTTGGTTAATTCATTCTCCCCTCTGTGTCAATCATGGTTTCCTAATTAGAAGCTTCAAGAAGGTGTTAAGAGCTATTGGGAATTGAAGACAATTATTTAATATAATTATCGAAATTTATCAAAGACTAGAAGATTTCGTCAAACTCGGCCCATGAAGAAGATTCCAGAAGCCCAAAAGTCCATGAAGACCCCGCACGAACATTACTTAATCATCAATTCTATTTGTGACGCAGCCCCTGGCACTACCGGGAGGGTGCCTGGCCGGGGTTCGAAAGGACTCTGAACGGATAGCATCCGTGGCAAGGGGGTAGCTACCCGCGAAAGATGGAAAGAATTGGACGCCAGGAGAGTCCGGGTCAGCCGACCCCACCCCCTACAACGTCGGTTCGGGATTCCTTTTCTACCACGTCATCTCCAGGGTATAAATAGCGAGCCTAGATCTTTGGGGTAAACCATCGAATTCATTATCAAGGCATGAAGATGGCGACAAGAGGGACCACAACTAGAAGAGAGTAGAGGATCGAGATTCTAGTCTAGGATTAGAAGTTTTTCTAGTTCCTAGAGGTGATTAGAAGCTTTGCACGGCGTTCTAATTACCTAGCTCTAGAGGTTCAATTGTATCAACGAGGGAAGGTATGATCATGTATGTAATCTTGATACAGTTTATTAATAAAGTATTGTTCCTATCTAAATATCATGTTCTTGTTCTAATTATGCTTGTTCTAGTTCTAATTAGATTTAGATCTAGATGCTTGTTAGTTAGATCATGTCTTTGAAGGTTATGTTTATCTAGCGATCTTGATCTCTGATCTAGTTTACTAATGATATGGTTGTGTTTTTAGTTCTAGTGATCATGGTGATTAGAAGTTCTAGTTGCTCTAATTATGTTATTAGACTATGCGAAGTAATTAGAAGCGTATTCTCTAATTATGTATGCCTGTTGAGAGTTTCTTGTCGATTACCTAGTTACTAGTGACAGTAGAGCCTGGAGAAAGGTTAAACTCGATCTTGGGGATTAGATTGGTTGATCTTGATTTAATCATGCTATGATAGATAATCTTGAATATGCTGGTTTACCTTGAGCTGCTAGATATCTTGTTACTCTATTCTTGAAGTGGCAGCCTTATATCGCATATGCTTTGGATCCAATTAGACCTTGATTAGAGAGCTAGTTAATACCCTTTAATTAGTGCTCAGTTATGTTCTAATTGTTTATTTTTTTGTTTATATAGTATAGTTTCTATTAGATTAGGCTAAGGACTGGTTTAGATTAAGGATTGGTTTAGATATAGACTAGGCTATCTTTTTACCTTTAGTTTAGCTTAAATTCCTGTTAATTAGAGTATACTAGTTTGTTTCTTGGATTGACAAAACCCACGATACTCATCTTGGGGAAAAGCTACATACGATACTGTCGCTTGCAGTATAAGGTTTGCCATGCTTAAGTGCTGTCAACAATATACAAGGGTCCAAAATATGCATGAAGAGCATTAACTACCGGGCCCGTTGTTCACATACTGCTAGCAAATTATTTCAATCAAAACATAGCACAAAGCCTGTTGCTATACTATTGTTGACGGTCGTAATCTCACGATATGAACCGTCAATTATCCACCAAATTAAGCTAAACAAATGAAATATATAGACTAACCTTTACTACTAATGAGTTCCACAAGATGTATATGAATATTTGGATGCAGGTACCAAAATACACATAAAATGGTTTCAAACATGTTACATATCGAAGATAAGCAGAAATGGCAAAAGCGGGGTGGCCGCCCGACCACTTACCATGGCCGCCCGGCCAAGGGTGGTGGCCGCCCGATCACCTTCCAACGAGGTTTTGGGTCCACGACCACGTGGAATGGACCCTTGACCACTTCATGTGCCATGTCATCGATCCGGTGTGCAAACAAACACAAAAAAGTGAAGATCCAACCATACAAGAGAGCATCCAATATATCTAAGGGTCACAATGTGCCGGGACAAGTATTGGTGATGTCAAGGATCCGAGGGGAACAACATGCAACGAATTGGAGGAAAACACGTGGCCGCCCGACCACTTAGGGTGGTCGGCGGACCACCCCTCGGCGGCATTTTTCACGTGCACCAACTGATTCAACTAGCAACTGACATGAGGGAGTGAGATCAACCGTCGGCTTCTCAAGGTCGGTGAATCGGGTGGCGGCACGACCACCCCCTATGGTCGGCCGGCCACCGACTTTGGCCGCCCGGCAACCGCCTCGGCCCATTTACCGACCTAGTACACATATAAATACCCCCCTCACTTTCTAGGCTATAAAGCTGTGCATGATAGCATTAGTTAAAAGTTCCATGCTAATGATAGGTTGTTTGAATCTATATCTGTGCAAATAAAAACTTCGAATAGTGCTATGAAAAATCAACTTAGCTTCAATAAAATGCTAGATACTCATATAGCTCAGTTGGGTGTGTAGGACCGAGACGTGCGACTAGAGGGGGGTGAATAGGAGCACTTGAAAAACTCAAACTCAAACCAAAACTCAACCAAACTCTACGAAAATTTGCACAGAGGAACTTGAATCCATTCCAAAGCAAATCCCCAAAGAATCAACTCAAAATGATCTAGGGATTTACGGGAATTGCAAATCTCGCGAAGATGAGAAGAACAAGGGAAAGAACCAAGAAACGTCCAAATTGGCTCTCGCTCGTGGATGGATGGTTCTAGCACTTTGCTAGAGAGATGTTCCACGTCCTAGCAAGGCAAATCACCAGCAAAGAAAAGATCCAACTCTTGGACAAAACGAAAACATACCAAAATCCAAGAAATTGAACCAAAACGGGGCAAAGAGAGAAAGGGAGAAGAGGGGAAACGAAATTGCAGCTCACATCACAAGATTTGGAAGGGAAACAACTTGAATTAACTCACGAGATCAGATTACACAAGTTCTCTAGAGCCTACCTCCCTTCATCCTCCCACTAATGACAAGATTAGACTAAACTAGGCACTCATCTCCTAGCTAATCTCCTCTCTTTTCTCTCTTTGGACCTTGGCTGCTAGGGTTAGGGAAACTAGGGTTTGTGGCTGCCAAGATAAGCTCCAAGGGAGCCTCTCAAATCTATTTATACCCTAGGCCCTAAACGACACAATTACATTAAGACCCCTAGTCTAAGAATACCCGGAGGGGGCCAAACCGAAAAGATACAATCGGACGACTACGATGACGTCTTGATCATCTTCGGTTTCTCCGCCTCGCTTGGATGTGCGCCACGTAGCTAGTAGTCCGGAAGCTTCCCCCGGTTTTGACGTCAGAAACCGGGAAACTTTATTCTGCGGGCTTCCTGGACCGGGTCTTGGCCCAAATTTCTATCTTGGCGAGTCGTGGCCCAACTCACCAAGCCTTGGGTAGCTTGGGTGGCGGTTTTGAGCCAAAGCCGCCAAAGCCTCCCTCGCACGCCTTCGCACCATGCACTCGGGTTGGAGCACCACGGTGGCACCCGCCTTCTCCAGTCCATCGGAGTCGCCTCGCAGTCCATCGGAGGGCTTACACCACCGTTGCTGATCCGCCTCTCCGTGTACCGAGTTTCCATGGTCGACCGACGCCGAGCATTGCCTCCGGTCCATTGGAGGGCTTTTGCCTCAGTCCATCGACGTCTTCATCATCAACCTCCAGTCCATCGGAGGGCTTGAGCTCGTTGACAATCACTCATCACACCAGGAGAGCAATGAGGCCGGTCCATTGGCTCTCAATCTCCCCCTTGATGAGTGCATTGTCAACACCTTCAACCTGTAACCTGAAACAGAACAAAGACATGAGAAAAGCGTAAAACCGAAAAAGAAAGAAAGAAAGAAGAAAGTTGCTCAAAATGCCTAAGAACCAAATACAAGCAAAGAAACAGGGCACAATGAGACAATAAAAGAAAGCAAAGCATCGGCTCCTCAAGACAGAGACAAAAGGCTCAACACACCGATGCAAAGAGCATGCTAAAAGCTCAAACTCCCCCTGAAATGCATCCTCACAAATGCAATATGAATGCAAAGCTCTCCCTCAACTAAATCTCTCCTGAGTTCTCCCCCTTGTCCATATTTTTAAATTTCTTCCCCTTGGAGAAGTACACTAATCTCTCTCCAAATTTCTCCCCCTTGTTGACAATGGACACATCAAGGGTTCCTTGAACTCAACTCCCCCTGAACTAGATAACTCCCCCTCAAAATATGCCATGAAATGCAAGGAGTGCAACTGAAAGAGCTCAGAAGAAATGGAAAGCTAGTAATCACAAGTTCTAGCATACAGAGCAAGTGAGGGCAAGGAAGCATACAACAAACTCAAATGAATCTATCTTACACATATCAAGAGTAAGCTTGTTTTTCAGGGTAGTTTTTAAGAGAAAGCATCACTAACATGAATAGCACCTAGCAAGATAGGCATGAACAACAAGATGCTAGCAATGCATACATGGTGTGCTACTCTCAACCAAAGCATATACAACTAGCCATAAGCATTTTAGAGACTTGCAAATTTTAGATTTAAACATTTGTATCCATAAGCAAGTTCTTTTTATGCCAGGGGGTTATTTACTTGTCTTTTGCCACTTCTTACCAACCAATGCCAAGCCTAGGCTCAAAGAACCATCGGAAGCTTAAGACAAGGTTTTGGTCATACACAGCCTAGTCCAAGTTCATGTCAAAGTGCAATGACAAGCAGTCTCAAACTAGATCAGTGTGACAAGCAAACCCACCTGGATCTTTCTCATTATAGCATATAAGACACCACTTGTAAGCATTTGAATTCAGATTTCAATTTACGCAAGGTGTTATAAAAGCTTAGGCATCAACATAGCAAGGGCATACAACTAGCATATCCAGGCATGAAAAGATAGCATAGCATTCAACACTCCTACACATGTTAGGTAGCCAAATCAAGTGGTGATCATGGTTTTTGATTTACAAAGAATAAAATGACTTAGCTCACAATTAGTATTCAATAGACTCAAAAGAGATTAGCCAACCATGATCAAGCAAGCACTGTACCATCTAGCACAAGCAAGTACTAACTCTACATTCCAAAAGAGCTCTAGTGCTAGTGAAGTGAAAATGCATATGATACAATGCAATGCATGATATGATACAAGATGCAACAGAAACAAAAAGAAATAAAAACAAGACAAGCAAAAACTAAACTACAAAAGCTATTCCTTACTAAAAGGGATAGCACACTCCGAGCTCACCTCTTAGACGCGTAAAAGCGTCAAACTCTAGGGGCCTGGTAAAGATATCGGCCAACTGGTTTGCAGATACTACGTGGATTAGGTCTATGTCTCCCTTCTCATAGTGATCTCTCAGGAAGTAAAACCTCACGTCTATGTGTTTGGTTCTAGAGTGCAAAACGGGGTTCTTAGCTACAGAAATAGCAGAAGTAGAGTCAACTAGGAGAGGGATCCTACCAAACCTAAGGCCGAAATCACTAAGGGTGGCTTTCATCCATAAAAGCTGGGAGTAGCAACTAGCAGCAGCAACATATTCTGCTTCAGTGGTGGAAAGAGCTACACTAGCTTGCTTGCGGGAGGACCAAGAGACAAGGGAGGTTCCTAAGAGTTGGCAGGTACTGGAGGTTGACTTGTGATCAATCCGGCAGCCAGCATGGTCAGCATCTGAGAACCCTCTAAGAGAAAGAGAAGAACCTGAGGAGTACCAAAGACCAAGCTCAGGAGTGAATTTCAGATACCTGAAAATACGCTTCACTGCTTGACGGTGAGAAGTCCTAGGAGAGGCCTGGTAACGCGCACAAAGGCAGACCACGAACTGAATGTCCGGTCTGGTCGCCGTCAGGTACAGAAGTGAGCCGATCATCCCTCGAAATTCCTTCTGGTGCACCGCCTCCCCATCTTCATCAGCATCAAGCGCCGTGTTTGTACTCATAGGAGTCGTCATGGGTTTAGAATCCCCCATGTCAAACTTCTTGAGTATGTCCCTTGTGTACTTGTCTTGATGGACAAAGGTTCCTTCAGGGCCTTGCTTGATCTGCAGCCCAAGGAAGAACTGGAGCTCACCCATAAGACTCATCTCAAATTCCCTACTCATCTGTTCAGCAAAACCAGACACCAATGCGTGAGATGAACCACCAAAGATTATGTCATCAACATATATCTGAACTATCAGGGTGTCACCGCCACGACTTAACAAAATCAAGGTCTTGTCTACTGAACTCATCACAAACCCAGAGTTGAGCAGGAAACTCTTCAACCTAGCATACCAAGCTCTAGGAGCATGCTTCAGACCATAAAGGGCTTTCCTCAACTTAAACGCCCGGTCTGGAAATCTAGCACTCTCAAAGCCAGAGGTTGTCTCACATATACCTCCTCCTCTATGAACCCGTTCAGGAAAGCAGACTTGACATCCATTTGCTGCAGTTTGAAGCCTTTAGAGGCCGCAAAGGCAAGCAAAATCCTAATGGCTTCCAAACGAGCTACAGGGGCAAAGGTCTCCTCATAATCTATCCCCTCCTTCTGACAGAAACCCTGGGCTACCAATCTCGCTTTGTTCCTCACAACCATCCCATCCTCACCCTGTTTGTTCTTGAAGACCCACTTGGTACCTATAGGGCGACAGTTTGGTGGAGGTTCAACTAAATCCCAGACATGGTTTCTCTCAAAGTTCTCCAACTCCTCATGCATGGCGTTCACCCAGTTAGGATCAGATAATGCATGTGACACATCTTGGGGCTCAAAAGAAGCAACATATGCAGAGTGGGAAAAAAGGCTAGAGAAGCAACTGAAGAGCGTGTAACACGCTGGTGAATTTCTCCAATCATCCCGTGTGGAGGGTGATCCCGCTGGACCTGCCGAGATGGAACAATCTCGGAAGTCACCTCCCCTGCGTCCTCAGCGGGTCCAGCCTCTGCATGAGCTTGCTGTCGGGGGAGTGAGGAGGAAGCCGTGGGCAAGGGTCCTCCTTCATCATCTGAGCTCGTAGCAGAGGGGGCAGGAGCTGCAGCCGGTGCAGTGGCTCCTATATCACCAACATCAACCACACCTTCCTCATCCTCAAAGATGGGGGTGCCTTCTTCATCATCATCGGAAAGCTCAAAGGCAGGGGTTGTGCAGGGCATAGTTTCATCAAAAGAAACCTCACAAGTCTCAACAACTTGCTTGGCCTCTAAAATCCACACACGAAAAGCCCTAGAACTAGAAGCATACCCCAGAAAAATCCCATCCAAACAACGAGACTCAAACTTGTCCAAATCCACCGCCTTCTTCAGCACAAAGCACCTGCAGCCAAATGCTCGCAAATGCTTGACGCTGGGCTGCCTACCAAACCAAAGTTCATACGAGGTCTTCCCAAGGAAAACTCACAAGAAGATCCGGTTCGCAATGTAACAGGCCGTATTCACTGCCTCAGTCCAAAAGCGCCTCGGAGTCCTATGCTCATCGAGCATTGTCCGTGCCATCTCAACAAGTGTGCAGTTCTTGCATTCCACAACACTGTTCTGCGGTGGAGTATATGGAGAAGAAAACTGGTGCTCAAGACCTAGGTCACGACAGAAGTTTTCGTAATGAGAGTTTCTGAATTCTCCGCCATTGTCACTGCGGATAGCCCTCATGGCCTTATGACTCTCGTTTCTCAACCTCAGTACCAGATCCTGAACAAAATCAAACGCCTCATCCTTAGACTCCATGAAAAATACCCACGAGAACCACGAAAAATTGTCCACAACGACAAGCACGTACCACTTCCCACTGACCGACGCTACCTGAGCGGGACCTACTGTATCCATATGGAGTAGCTCACCTGGATAGGAGGTCATAACCTGAGACACAGGAATGTGAGAGGCGGCAACCATCTTGCCATGACGACAGGGGTGGCATCCTAAGTCCTTCTCAGCTCTCAACTTGGGCAATCCTCGGATTAGGCCCAATGAACTCAACCTGACTAGCAGATCAAAGCTCAAGTGGCCAAGCCTCCTATGCCACTTCCAAATATCAGCAGAAGGACTAGCAACCAAACAGTGAGCAGGGCCAGAAACAGATGTGAGGTTGACCCTAAAAACCTGACCAAAAGGAAGCAAAGAGCAAACAAGGGTCTCCTCAGCATCAAGAACGCAGCACGCACCCTTCTTAAAACGAACCTCAAAACCTTCATCGAGAAGTTGCGAAACAGAAACCAAATTGAACCCTAGATTCCGAACAAAAGCAACTTCTCTCAGGGAAAGCTTAGCAGAAAGTGAAACAGAACCAACACCCATCACTTTACCTTGACCATTGTCCCCGAATGTGATGTACTCCTTGGTGCTCACGGGGTTGAGGCTGGAGAACCACTTGCGGTGCCCTGTCATGTGCCTAGAGCAACCGGAGTCCATGATCCACACGTCCTCCATGCCTCGATCCTACAAAGTCAAGTAAAGCGACGGTGAGCAAACGGTCCGGCACTGGGGTTAGTACCAAAACTGCTGTACCAGTGCCGAGCCATCTGCTCAAAAGTGGGGTAAGCACAATCAAGGAAATCACCACGACTGGAGTAACCACGACCCTCAAAGCATGGCCTCTCAAGCTCTCTCACAAACCCTCGGTCACGAGGTCTGTAGCCGCACTGAAAACGACTAGGAGCTCGACCAACAAAGCGTCTCTCACCACCAGGAGCATGGACCTGCAAGCCGCCTCCTCTCTCACCACTAGCAAAGCGGTTTTTCATCTCACCGCGGTGGGAAGGATCTTGCCTACCACCCTGGTAGAACTGATCCTGGTTCCCCCAAGCTCTCTCTTGCCTCTCAACCCGCTTCCTCCTGAAGCAAAACTCCTCTAGGTGGCCATTCCGCTGGCAGAACTCACAGTGGTAGACAGGCCTCCTAGGAACTAGGTTAGGTTGAGACTTGGGCTTGGGTGGTGTGGCCTTGGGTGGCTTAGGCTGCTGGACTGGCTTCTTGCCCTTGGGCCTAAGCTCTTCCTCTATGATCTTGTCCAGCTTGGCCTGAGAGGGCTTGGGTGTCCAGTACTGCTTCTTTGGGGCAGCCTTGGGTGGCTTATGGTAAACCCCATCAACAGTCTCACCTGGCTGGGTAGGTGCAGTCTTGATCTTAACTGGAGCACTCCTCTCACCAGAGGTGCTACACTCTCCAAACCCAAAACCACTCGTGTCACCCTCGGCTCTCTTGGTGCTCTCTATGATCATCTCTAATTGGGGTTGCCTCGCATATAACCAACTGAGCACCTCTCTCAACCTGTTGCTGTCATCTTTCAAAGACAACACCTCCTCTCTCAGATCCTCCAGAACTACAGTCTAATCAGCACAGGCATCACAATCTAGAGAGGGACACATAGCAGCTTTCTCCAACTTCCTAATTGTCACACCCCAAAATTTCTAATTTTGGGATGTGAATAGATAACAATAAATAAAATGAAGGATTTCTTAATTTTGTAAAATTTTCTAACTTGTATGTTTTGTTGGATTAAAAGAAGTGTATGCTTTTAAAAAGTTTTTCTAATTAGAATTTATTTGTTTGTTGCATTCATGCCGAAGTGCATAGTGTTTATGTGTGTAAAATGAGGTTTCAAAATATTTCAAAATCGGCTAGGTTTCGAGTCCATCTCAATCCATAACTCTAAAATCCTGCCCTTTTCTTTCTCACCAACTCAAAGTAAACCGTCGAAACCTTGGTCCAATCTCTAAAGTTTCGTTGACTCAAAATCCTAATCCAATCATGTTGACCATTCTCCATACAAAGTCAACTATTTTTGTTGATCCAAGTCAAATTCTGAAAACCCTAAATGATTGCACTCGGACTTCACTATTTTTTTCCCTCCTTCGTAGATCTTCGACACCTCGTCCTCAAGTTTACATGTTCATCATTTCTTTCCATTGACATCATTCTCTATTGTATAACTCAGTGTCATTCTCAAGCTCATGTCCCATTGATGTTATCTTCCCTTTCTCTTTCCATAGACCCGAGAAATTCCTAATTCAGATCTAACCGTCAAATTTTGTTCTTTTTTTTCCTTGCGTGCATGACAAGCACAGGACCCTTGACCATATCACTAATTGGTCAAGGCCCGACATTCCTCTCATTTTGACCTTGGATCAAGGCCCGAAATTCTTTCTTTTATTTTCCACTTCTGTCCATAGCTTGGGCCAGTCTTACGCAAGCCCAAAACAGCCCAAACTAACCCTAATCCATCTCTCCCTAGCTGTCCTCCTCTTCAGGTTGCCCCAGCTCCTTTCCACCCCTTCCTCCTCACGAAGAAACAGCAAGGGTGCCCCTTCTGGTCACTCCCTCCCCCCTGGTCGCTCCCTCCTCTATCCCTTCACCTTCCCCCTTCTAATTGCTCTTAAATTCCTGCTATTACTCCCTCCCTTAATTCCCCTTCAATCTGTTTCAGTTTTCCCTCATCAAGTCCATGAAGAAAGGATGTGAGTCCCCATGGCTGCTCCTCTCCCCTGTCCCATGGCGTCCCTCCATCCTCCTCCCTCCTTCCTCTGAATTTCCACAAAAATGGACTGCCGTCACCATGGAAAATCCGTTCTGCTGTTGTGTTCATCGTTCCGAGCACCGGCGCCGTCGACCTCTTCGCTGTGCTGCAAGTCTCGTCCATGGGTGAGCTGTGACCCTCTCTGTTCTTCCTTATCCTAGCATCTCCCTCACCATCCTTGCTGCACAGGACCCTGAGGACAACATCTTGATCAACCCCGACACCGATCAAAGGCCTGCAGCCCCTATGGATCGACCGTAGCAGCAGGTGTCGCCGCTCTTCTTCACTCATGACACCGTCAATCCCTTCTACGGCCAACAAATTCCTAATGTGAGGTTTCCTCTTATTTTCCTCTACCCTTTATTTATGTTATCCGCTGTGAATCATCGCTCATATATCATGTTCGCTCGCATTCCGGTAATATTTTCCTATGTAAAGTTTCTCTCTGCTGTATACTGTTGTCAATGGCAATCGCGTTCTAATCATCGAATCCTTTAACTACAGCAAGTGTTTGTCATCGAACACGTCCCTATAAAATAGTATGATCATAGATGTATCGATGCGAGAGTTATGGCTATCGCCATGCATGTTGCTCCTGCTGCAGAACAGCTGCGATGCCGTTGAACTCAATCTTCGTTTCCCGCTGACCTGGCAATCTATGGGCCACAATATTTCACCAGTTCCTGCCTTGCATCCTTGAACATGTCCTGGTAAAATGGTTTGTCCATAGGTGTACTGATGTGAGAGTTACGGCCGCCACCGTGCTCGCTGTCAGTGCAGTCCAGACAGCAGCACTGCTGCCGTTTGGGTGCCTGTTTTCTCAATGATCCACGAGTCCAATCAGCAAGCCCTTTGACTGAGACATGTCTTATATCCTTAATCATGCTCCTGTAAACTGGCTTGACCATTGGTGCAGCAATGAGAAAGTTATGGCTGTCGCTGTGCTTGCTGTCGCTGTTGTCTTGGCAGCAGCATTGCTGCCCCTTTGGCACATGCTTTCCTAGTGATCAAGTGGTCCATTTGATGAACCCTCTGGCCAGAGCGTGCCTCATATTCTAGAACATGTCTTTATAAAAGGTTTTGTCCATAGGCACAGCAATGCGAGAGTTATAGCGCTTGCCATGCCCGTTGTCGCTGCTATTAAAACAGCCATGCAGCACAGCCTTACGCTCGCGTTCTACATTGATCTAGAAGGGTTAAGGGTGACCCCTTTGGCCAAAGTACTCCTTATATATCAATGCACAATACCACAAATTGGTGCAGCATTTGGTTCTGGTTTGGACCAATTTTGCCAATGGTTTTGTTCTTATTATCCGGCTGTCCGGCAGATTTCAGCACACACCTGTTAGCAAATGGTGCATTTTCTGTTGATCCGGCAGTCCTCATGAACTATCCTCTTGTCATAAACATGTTCACATGTGTGTCCAACATGATCCCAGCAGATCAATCTCAAATTTCTTAATAGTGACCAGAACACAAACAATCCATTGACACCTCCACAGACAACCGTCCCGCTAGCTAGTCCGTTGTCCTTGGAATGTTTCAGCAAGTCTACCCGCTACCTCCATCTCAGTCATGGCATGTTTTACTCTAGAAGTACAACCTCCTTACCAAAGTCTTTATGCAAGTATTTGTCCCTAAACCCATGATCATCTTGTTACACACATCGGTCATTCGACAAATGTCAAACTCATCACAAACTCTCAGTATGATGTTTTCCATACACTACCAAATCCTTTTGTTCCAACTTTCATATCCTTCATCATGAGTCTATCCTTTTCTAACCATCCTTATCTTCTTGTTAATCGTTTGTTCTAGTTGTTGTGCTCTCATGTCAGTAGTAATGACTAGCGTTCTTTTTATGTTCTTTATCAAATTATGTATTTCTATGGTGTATTGTTCTTAGTTCCCCTTTGTTTGTTGTTTCAGTTGTTTGCGCTGAGGATCGATGTGTGTGAACAGCAGCAAGAGTACTTGAGGAAGGCAAGTATAACGTGAACACAATCTAATAACCATTTAATCACTTCATATGCATGTGTCTAATTTTGAATGCCAATAAGGACTGTACCTAGCCTCTTTCATCGATATGTTTACCTATGGGATGCATGTTGGTTAAGTTTTGGTAGTTGCTGCTCGAACACATGTTACTTTTGTTAATAATATTGTTAATGGATCTATGCAATATAATTGTTGAGTTTGACCCTCTGTGCTGTGTGTTTGAGTGGTTCATGTCTCCTTAAAATTGGCTTTTTAGCAACTTGGTTTAGGGGGCATGAGCATGTGCTTAGTGGTTTGCTCATAGCCGCTCTCCGTAAGGACCGGTTCGCAAAGCGACAACCTGGGACAACCGTGCTACCATGAGACTGGTATGGGACGGTCTTAGCTGATTAATTAGATCGTTTTGATTTAGGGTAACTTACCTACGGGGCAAGAGGGGGGAGTAAGCTTTTGTGGTCGCTGCACTACCTTAGGTTGAGTGTGCTGAGTGCTTCTCTCTTTGAGAGGCGGACACCACAATTGCGGCGCTTGATTTCTTGCGGTTACTTTTTACCAACGTGATCTTTGTAAAGGCTTCGTAGTGTTGCTTGCTAGTCATCTCATCTAAGGCAATGTGATGAACTCCTAGCGTAGCACACGACTTGTGGGTAAAGATGTACAACCTCTCGAGAGTGTAAAACTGACATGTCAGCCGTGCTCACGGTTATGAGCGGCCCAGATCCTTTATGCAGATTAGTGGTTCCAGGTTGGGTTGGGAAGGTGGATCTTATGTTAATAATATTGACTAATGTTCATATGCAATATCTTGGGTTTAATGGCTTATCTACTCACTTGCAGTAATTAGTTGTTTAATAAAACTTGACCCACTAAAAGCTCATGCTTTGTGTCAGCCAACCTTAGAGCCTCATGGTTCATGTTATGCTTGTTGAGTACGAGTTGAAGTACTCACGCTTGTTCCTTTACTTTTATCCTTGTTGGGGGGGGAAATTCCAACCGCTGCCCAGAAGATGAAGGCCTAAAGGAGTACAATTGAAGGTTCATGGAGTTCTAGGCGGGCGACCCCTAGTTGGCTTCCCTGTGGATGGCTCAGAGTTTTAGTTATGCTTCCGCTACTCTGTGTTAAAGACTGGATGTCTTTATGTAATTTTTTGTTTAAACGATATGTAATAAAGCATTGTCTATGATATCACTGCTAATTGTCTCTATATATGTGAGATTAGATCCTGGCACACATATGGGTTTGCTCTAGTTTTGTCCGTTGAAACCAGGGTGTGACACTAATGGTGGCATCGCTATCTACCAGCTGCATCCTAAGGGTTAGGCAGTTATCACACGTGTTAGTAGGTGCTGAAAGCACCTCAAAGTCAGCTCTCAACTGCTCTAACTCACCTCTTAAGGTAGGACAGACCATACACGCACCCAAAAGCGCAGGTCTAGCCCTAAGCTCCTCAAGCTCTATGAGCTGCCCTCAAACTTATCCTTCAGCACAGCTAGCTCTCTAGCTAAACAGGGGCAAGACTCACACTCAATCTCTCCACTCAAAGTAGGCTCATCCAGCTTGGACTGGAGTTTGCCTAACTTAGCTCTAAGCCCATCTATCTCCTCTACCCGCTTGGCATACCTATCTCTCTGGTCACCAAGCTCCGTCATGAAAGACTCGCAGGTAGGGCACTCAATCTCATTGGGTTGGGGTCTCACACTCCTCAACCTCTCATTCTCCTCCAAAGCCTCAGCAAGTTGGGCTTTCAACTTCTGTAGCTTCTTAGCTGCCTTCTCCAGCATCTTATCCTGGGCCTTAAGCTCTTTGCTGTTCTGCTCTAGCATCTCAAGGATTTCGGCTTGCTCAGGAGTTACCTCATCATCGGATAGTGCCGTCATCCTTGTTCTCCTTGTCCTCCAGCGCCATGGAGCAAACTGAGCTCCTCTTCTCCTTGTTCTTGCGCTTGGACTTGGTGAAGACGAAACACAAGCCAGCTGGACCTCCTTGATCGTTCCTCTTGTCCCTCCTGTGCGTGATCTCCTCATCGCTTGAGCTCGACGAGGACGAAGAGGAAGAAGATCCACTGCTGCAGAACCCGATCTCGGCGAAGAAGGCCTTGTCCCACTTCCGGTTGTGCTTCTGGTAGCTCTTGAAAGCCTTCCGGAAGTTCTTCTTACCGAAGGGACGCTTGCCGAAGCCATGCTTGCTGGAGCGATGCTTGTCAAAGCTGGGCTTGCCGGAGTGATACTTGTCGGAGTCGCGGGAGTAGCTCTTGCCCTTCTTGTAGTAGCCGTTCTTGTTGGGGCACTCGGCAATGAAGTGGCCGACCTCTCCGCACTCGAAGCACTTGGGCCGCTCTCCCCTCTTCTTGCTCATCCGGTTGTCATAGGCTGCTGAAAGCGACTAGACACCAGACATAGCTCATCATCCCCAAGTGTCGCCAACTGCTCCTCTGTAACAGACATCAAAGCAGAAAACGAGAAGTTGTGTAATAGGGGGTTAGTGACAGACTCACTAGAGGGGGTAGCCAAGGCCAGACTCTTAGAACCTGTACAAGCGAGGAAATCCCTCATCTTGTAATCTACCTCGGTGGCCTTGAGCTTACTATAGAGCGCCTCTACTCCAATCGTATCATACCCTGCCGACTCAATGATCGAGTTTACCTTGATCTCCCATATTTTTCTGTCCAAAGCATACAGCAACTTGACAGCCTGCTGATGATCGGTATATGGGAGGGCAACGGGGGCAGAGTTGACACGCAACTTGTTGATGATCGACTGAAAGCGACCAAACAAGTCATCTACTGACTCTCCCAGCTTCTGGACGAAATTCTCATATTCGCGCCGGTAAGTCTCCACAAGTATAGCCTTAATTGTCGCAGTACCTTCATGGTGTGCACTAAGCAGTGTCCATATCTCACGCGCAGTCTTAAGTTGACTCACTCTCTCATAATCCATGGGACCAAGCCCGGAGAAGAGAAAGTTAACAGCCTTGGCATTCGCCTCATGCTGAGCCACGATACCCTGCGTAGTACGCTCAGCAACTGGAAGCACCACAAAAGTCGTACTCTGAGTAGCATCCCATATGTCCTGACTCTGGCTAATAAGAAATGCCTCCATCCTACCTTTCCAGTAGGGATAGCCATTAGAGCCAAGGACGGGAATTTTTTCGGAGTAAGTCATCGTCGCTACGGTTTCGTCACCGGTTAAGGTATAGGAAACCTAACCGGCTCTGATACCACTTGTAGGACCGAGACGTGCGACTAGAGGGGGTGAATAGGAGCACTTGAAAAACTCAAACTCAAACCAAAACTCAACCAAACTCTACGAAAATTTGCATAGAGGAACTTGAATCCATTCCAAAGCATATCCCCAAAGAATCAACTCAAAATGATCTAGGGATTTACGGGAATTGCAAATCTCGCGGAGATGAGAAGAAAAAGGGAAAGAACCAAGAAGCGTCCAAATTGGCTCTCGCTCGTGGATGGATGGTTCTAGCACTTTGCTAGAGAGATGTTCCATGTCCTAGCAAGGCAAATCACCGGCAAAGAAAAGATCCAACTCTTGGACAAAACGAAAACACACCAAAATCTAAGAAATTGAACCAAAACGGGGCAAAGAGAGAAAGGGGGAAGAGGGGAAACGAAATTGCAGCTCACATCACAAGATTTGGAAGAGAAACAACTTGAATTAACTCACGAGATCAGATTACACAAGTTCCCTAGAGCCTACCTCCCTTCATCCTCCCACTAATGACAAGATTAGACTAAACTAGGCACTCATCTCCTAGCTAATCTCCTCTCTTTTCTCTCTTTGGACCTTGGCTGCTAGGGTTAGGGAAACTAGGGTTTGTAGCTGCCAATATAAGCTCCAAGGGAGCCTCTCAAGTCTATTTATACCCTAGGCCCTAAACGACACAATTACATTAAGACCCCTAGTCTAAGAATACCTGGAGGGGGCCAAACCGAAAAGATACAATCGGACGACTACGATGACGTCTTGATCATCTTCGGTTTCTCCGCCTCGCTTGGATGTGCGCCACATAGCCAGTACTTCCCCCCGGTTTTGAAGTCAGAAACCGGGAAACTTTATTCTGCGGGCTTCCTGGGCCGGGTCTTGGCCCAAACTTCTATCTTGGCGAGTCGTGGCCCAACTCACCAAGCCTTGGGTAGCTTGGCTGGCGGTTTTGAGCCGAAGCCTCCAAAGCCTCCCTCGCACGCCTTCGCACCATGCACTCGGGTTGGAGCACCACGGTGGCACCCGGCTTCTCCAGTCCATCGGAGTCGTCTCGCAGTCCATCAGAGGGCTTACACCACCGTTGCCGATCCGCCTCTCCGTGTACCAAGCTTCCATGGTCGACCGACGCCGAGCATTGCCTCAGGTCCATTGGAGGGCTTTTGCCTCAGTCCATCGAGGTCTTCATCATCAACCTTTAGTCCATCGGAGGGCCTCCAGTCCATCGGAGGGCTTGAGTTCGTTGACAATCACTCATCACACCAGGAGAGCAATGAGGCCGGTCCATTGGCTCTCAGGGTGCTGCTCTACCTAACCCAAACGCGGGTAAGCTGTCTGGACAACCTGAAGCTCCTACCAAGGAGCACATAAATGCAGTAATCACTAGGGGTGGAAAGTCCACTGTAACACCCTAATTTTTTATTATATAAAAATCTCTTCATAAAATAATTTAATTTAGCTTAAAGTTTGATTTATTTATGTATGACACCATATTGTTTTATTTGTTTCTAATATTAATCAAGTAAAGTAAATCGTAGTTACAACTTGTTTGAGCATACATGCAGCTGCATAATTTTCTTGAGTGATTTGCATTGTTTCAGTTTGAATTTACATTCATTCAAACCCTTTGTATAGTTTTCTATCCAATTCAAATAAAAGGGGAAGAGTATCTTTTTCTTTTTCTCTCTCTTTCTCATTTTCGGCCCAATCCGCAGAAGGAGCCCACTTGGGCCCTCTCCTTTCTCGTCCCAGCCACGCGCCGCACCCGGCCTCCCTCTCACCTCCATGTGGGGCCCGCCTGTCGGTGCAGCCATCCACACCGCGTCCCTCTCTTCTCTCTCTGGCAACGTCACTACCAAAGTCTACACATAGCTCATTTATCCCGACTCATCGTTTGATAAAAAAAAAGCCTAACTCAACCTAAGCACCACGCTTAATTTGAAAATTAATCTCTGGGCACACAAATATGGCCCAAGTTATGCTTTCAAGGTAAACTTTGGGCAGCATGAACGAGCATGATCAAGATTTACTCAACGGATAGAGCAAAATTGAGGAGAAGGTTTTCTATTTTTCTATTTTTTTAATTTTCAAATAAAAAGAAAGAGCAACAACAAAAGAATGAATAACAGAATAATATCCTAACTCGGCGCTTCCCTGACAACGGCGCCAGAAAAGCTTGTTGGAGGTTCTTAGCCTACCGGATTTTACTCCACAAGCCTACGGAGACTGCTGTAGCCTTTCACCTGGGAGTATTCCAAGGTATCGTATTTATCCACAGTGAAGCATTGAGATAGAGGTATCAAACTATCATTCACCCAAATGTTACTACTCTTTCACGTCAACTGATAGTTAGGAAAGGTTGACACCAAACACCATGGGATACAAGCCAAGCACCGTTGGCAAGAAAACAGGTAAAGCTAGGAGGACAACAAGACAGGGACTGCTATACGGTCTTCTATCTCTGCTAGCATACAAGAGCTATCCGTGCTAAAGGTCGAAAGGATTTCAACAGAGTTATGACTTGCGCCAAGCGAAATTCTGGCGCCTCAAGTGGTCAGGGGGTAGATAGTAGACCACCGAAGGAGACCCGGCTAGCACCTACGGGCCTACCAAACGAACGGGCCTAGGATACACAAGCACACCACACGCTATCACCGAGTGGGGCTACCAAGCAAATCTGCGTGGATAGGCTGGCACGCTACAAACATGTTCAAGCGGAGCTTGAACAACAATAGTTCAGCTTTGGTCAAAGGAGAGGAACTAACCAGAACCTAGCGTATAGGTTGGATTATAACACCGGCAAGCATAACAACGATCAATCTATTCTAGTTTAGCACAACTCTGGCCTCAAACTTGGTATGCCCAAAAGGAAAAAGGTGCTTAACAGCTGCATACATACCAAGTGAGTAACTAACTAGAGCAGAAAGATAAGCACATAAAGTAGAAACAAATGCACTAGATAAGTAATGCCCACATAAAGTACTTGCACTTGTCAATAATAGGAAAGTAATGCTCTAGATAAGCAAATGAAATACATTATCGAGTACTTTCGACTGACTCCGATACAACAGACCTTCTCTAACTCCTAACTAAACACTACTTTCAGAATGGAAGCCTCTCTCGTGGGGAGCCTCCTGAAGGGAGAAAGAGAGTTCTCATGGTGTGAAATGGAACATTTTAGAGTGGGGGGAGTGCCCCTCTATTTATAGAGCGAAGAAGGTCGGTGGGGGCAGCAAGTCGGTTGGTCTGGCGGCCAAGTGGGTGGTTAGCCGACCATCACGGAGGTCGGCCAACCAAGCCCATGATTGGCCGACCATCCCCAAAGGTCGGCCGACCGTCCGATGCACTGCCTCACTTCTGCAACGCCTAGGATGTCATCTGGAAGTCGGTTTCCATTGATACACGTGTTGAACATGTCCGGGCATCCAACGTGGTGACCGTGCAGGCCAAGTAATGGACCGGGCAGCCATTTGAGGTGGTCGGCCAGCCAAGCCTAGGGTCGGCTAACCAAGCCCAATGTCGGCCGGCCTAGCGCAAGGTCGGCCAACCATTATTTCAGCCTTTCAGCAGTTCCTCGGCACATGTGGTGGCCTTCCGACGTTGGATTCGACTTGGGCTTGTTCCACCTTGTGTATTTGGGCTCTTGGTGACTTCCTTGGATGAATAAGATGAAGTATGAGGCATTTTGGGAGAGTAGGTGGTCGGCCGGCCATGCCTTTGGTCGCCCGACCAAGGTCATGGTCGCCCGACCATCTCCCACCGCCCATGTTGTCAACCTTGCGACGACCATAAATTTAGCGTCCGGACTCCAAATTGAGTGAACCAAAACTCCATTTTGATTGTTTCAACGAGATCTTTGTAATGGCTTGGTCCATGAAGGCATTTGAGATACTTCATAATGATGTTATTTCCCATTCATTCTCAAGCTCTTTTATGTAATGATTCTCTCTAGCTCCAAATGATGTTCTTTTGTATGGAATGCGAGCTTCTTCCTGTGATACACCAAAAACCACCAAAACTCATTGAATTCGTTAGTGTTAGGTAAATAATACATGGAACTTTATGTATACCCCATTTATTCACTGAGAGATTGACGGTCGAAATAGGAAAATAACGACCGTCAACAATGGCGACCAGACCGGACATTCAGTTCGCGGTTGCCTTTGTACGCGTTATCAAGCTTCTCCTAGAACATCTCACCGTCAAGCAGTGAAGAGCATTTTCAGGTATCTAAAGTTCACTCCTAAGTTTAGTCTTTGATACTCCTCGGGTTCTTCTATTTCTCTTAGAGGGTTCTCAGATGCTGACCATGCTGGCTGCCAAATTGATCGCAAATCAACATTCAGTACTTGCCAATTCTTAGGTACTTCTCTTGTCTCTTGGTCCTCTCGCAAGCAAGCTAGTGTCTCCTTGTCTACCATAGAAGCAGAATACATAGCTGCTGCTGGCTGCTGTTCCCAGCTACTTTGGATGAAAGCCACCCTGAGTGACTTTGACCTAAGTTTTGGGAGGATCCCTCTTCTAGTGGACTCTACTTCTGCTATCTCTATAGCCAAGAACCCTGTCTTGCACTCTAGAACCAAACACATAGACGTGAGGTTTCACTTTCTAAGAGATCACTATGAGAAGGGAGATATTGTGGCGGAACCGCCGATTTAATACGGGCTAAGTACACCTGCCACCACTGGCCCACAGTGCACTTAGACCGAACTAACTCGGTAGTCCGTCGAGCTACCCAGAAGGGCACTCGATGAAACCATCTCCTAGGGATGCCGACATCACACACGTTAAGCTCTCGGAAGAGCCGCAACAATTACAACAACCCACCATTTCATACAGACATAATTTGATTGAGTACAAATATTTTTGCTCAAAAGGAGTACAAGGTAGTGAAAAAGAACTTCAAAATAAACCTCGCAGCGGAATACATATCGTTACAAAGATGTAACGTGCAGCGGAAAGTAAACATCAAGTATGACCTCGAGCCCACCGTAGTCATCCTTGATCGTGATCTGATATGCACCTAAAAGAAAAATATCAACAACAAACGGTGAGTTCGTGGGGAACTCGTAGGACTTACCCGTGGGCGGTTTCAGCCCGACACTTTTGAGATTATGCAAGGCTTTTTGGTGGACTGACTTCTAACCCGCATAAGCTTACTAGAAGTGGGTCCTTAGCCATTGATTGTTTATTTAAAACATGTTATCATAAGATAGCAGGATTTTACAACTGCTACCCCCTAGTTATGATTATCAACAGTATCATAGGGGAAAGTCTTGCAGAAAAATAAAACATGAACGTATGCCCCGTCCCAAGATTTATAGAGCCCCCATCGAACTCTTGGGAGTAGCCGTCTCAGGAGCGATGCCCCTGTACGTCGGGTCACCTCTCCCTTGACCTCAAAGCATCTCCCAAATCCATCAACCTCCTCTCAGTGGATGGGCAGCACTATGAATAGTCGGACGGATCATACTTATCCGAGCATGTTGTATATAAAACATGAATATAAGCATAGAGTATTTAAGTTGTTACTACGTTGCCCGTCAGTGATATTTGGCATTCTCACACCTGGTGAGCATCAGCGATTCGAATCGATTTTTAATTCCCGGGAATAACTAAAAATGCCAGAGGCCCATATGCTTACTCACACGACGGCTTTCCCACATATGGTCCCCCGCCTCCACTTGTCCCATCCCAAGTTCGATTCACTCCCGCCTGACCTCCGGGTTGTGCCCCCATGACGAGCCTGCCGGCATCCCGGTCTCCCCGTCATGAGTACCAAGCTCCCCCGGACCACCTTCCTCTCAACCAGTGGGTAGGAACGTGTTTCTGTTCTTCGGATGGCACGAGTAAGGTTTCACCGGTCCCATTTCCCGGATAAGCATTCTAGCAATGTTATGCCAATCAGCAGGCGAACAGCGGACGGGCCTTAATCGACTCGGGCGGAGTCCACCAACACATTATCACAAATCTCATCATGTCAAACCATATCTCCGCCCGGTCTCAACTTATCATCAAGTCATAACAGATTTCCTTTCGATTCCAAGGTTTTGTAAAAACATCTGTAGGCCCTATCATCTCGCGAGTGAATACCTTCACTCGTCTTCTACCGTCTACGCAGGGCTAAGCATAGACTTCGTTTTATCCTTTCTACTTTGGGCATCAAGGATTTATGCATGTGGGGTTTCATAAAATCCCTAAACGTAATGCACAAACAAGAATAGGGTGGTGAGACTCCCTAGATAGGTGAAAATGCCTAAGGGGCCTACCTTCGTTGTTGACAACTTGAACAAACTAAGCTACTGTTAGTTTGCCGGGTTGTGAGGCCTTGCCCCAGGCAACCCCTTGATACAGGGACGGCCAACTCAGCGACCCTTCATCTTCTGGCTCCTGGTACAACTTGTTGTCCGGCTTCTTGATCAACAGTAGCTCCTGCGTCGATAACTCGCTCGCGAGATCTATATGCATGACAACAAATGCAAATGAGTGCTGGGGAATGCATATGCCGGAGACATGACGCAAAGGAATGACAAGGCATCCGACCCACTGCTTAGATGACCCTTCAAGCAATCCTACAAACCATTATTAAGAAATCGTATAAACCATCACCTAACCTTAGCATAACTCGTCATATTCAACTTCTTCAGCAAACTATTTGAATGTACCTAGTATGATAGTTAAACATTCGGTTTATGTACATACTTAGGATGGGTTTTTCCCTATTTGTGAGTTAAATTGAACACCTAAGTTATAGTAGCAAAACATAGTTAATTTAGACCAAACTTTACTGATATGAAGGTCATGCGTACCCAAAGCTACCATCAAAATTTTAGCCAAATTGGAAATGTAATTATTTTATTATAATTGCTACAAGTTTTCAGCCCTACGCCTTGTAAAAATTTTCATAAAATCTAGGATTGGTTTCTGTATATGAAAATTTACCAGTGAGTTAACTTTAGTGTAATCTACATGTACCAAAAATTTGCAAGTTAATATCTTTAGCTTTTGCAGGACATCTATTTTCCATATTTTCTTTACTAAAATAATTCACATAATACAAAACAGTAATGTTAAAAGTGCTAAAATTTCTTTTTGGAATCCTAACATCAATAGTAGGCTACTAGATTTTTTTCCATCATTTTTCCTAGCAAGTTATGCCCACTTTTTCTAATTATCCTTTCCAACATGCACCATTTTGTCATTTTTGAATCACCACTCAAACTTAATATGCATGGGCCCATATTTTTCTAGTGGCATCCACAAGCTATGTATGACCTAATAAAAATACCAGGGAGCCTAGTTTAACAAGTTTTGCATAGCACATCTTTCCCAAATTAATTAAAATTGCATATATTTCCCATGTAATGGCAAAACAGTGACTAAACAATGCAAGCTACAGCCACCAAGGTTTACACAGTGGTATATTAACCTAAGAAGTCTACTTACCAAGTTTCATCATTTTAGGACTCCATTTAGACCACTTTTACCATTTATCTCCCTTTAACATACATGCACACAATCAGGGGCAAAATGGTCTTTTCACACATCCACATCTAACCTAGCCTGTAGATCTATTCAAGAGGAGTCTAACGCAACTGAGTTTGTCCATTTTGGATTTTTCTGTGATTTGTTATGATTTTCCAAAGTTCACACCTAATTTAAATGCATTTAAATGGAAATCACACAGACCAGGGACCCGGACGTAATTAACTATAGATTTCGGGGGCTAGCGGGTAAAAAACGCTGGACTCATAGCACAGTGCATGAACGAATCTGCGAAACTTCAAAAGGCCGGGGGCTATATTGCAAAACCTCCTTTCTTCTTCTTCCTCGGGCCGACGGGCGACGGCGCGCGGCGCGGGGAGAGGCGCGGCTGCGCCGGCGGCGGCGGGGCCGGCCTTGAAGCCGAGCGGGGCCGGGGAGGCGTTCCCGTCCCCGGGCTTCCGTTTCCCCAAGCTCTCGTCGCCGGGGGTGAAGAGGAATGGCGGCGCGGAGGCGGTGAACCGGCGCGGCGCGACGGCGCGCGGAGGCGGCGGCGCGGCGGCGATTCCGGCGGCTCAGGCACCGAGAGGCGGCGAGGGTGGGCTCGTGCGGTGCGCGGTGGGGTAGCAAAGCCGGCGGTGGTGGAGTGGGAGCGCGGGGCTGGCCCTACAGGGGTGCTCCACGGCGAGGTCGAGCACGGTCCACGGCTATGGCGGCGGCGCGCGGGGAGAGGGGCTAGGGCCGACGGCGGTGGCCTAGAGCTCGCAAAATCGGTGGAGGGGCTCGGGGCGAGCGTGGTGACGGGGTCGACGGGGCGGGAGAGGGCCGGAGGAGGCCGGGGCGCGAGCTCGCCGCGGCTCCCATGGCGGCCGCGCCTCCGCTGCTGCGCGCGAGGGGAGGGCGAGGGAGAGAGCAGAGAGAGTGTGGAGGAGGGCGCGAACGCGGCCGGGAGGGCGTTCGGGTGGAGAGGGGCGCGTCGCGGTGTGGGGCCGTCGATCCGCGGCCGCGGCGTACGCCCTGTACGCCGGCGAGCCACGCGGCGGCGTCGTACTGAGGAGGAGGACGGTCCTGACGGGTGGGTCCCACCAGTCAGTGACTCAGAGAAGGTCCAGTTTATTTTGTGTTTTCTCACCTCCTGTAAATCGCCATTTTGAGCCATTTAGAGACCGAATTTGGAAAAGTGGTAATTGGATGAATTGTTGTACTCTCAGAGCTCTACAAGTTTGTTAATTGGCTCATATCCAAATTCGGCCGGCAAATATGAAATTTGTTTGAATTTATGCAGCAGCCATAGGTAGGGACAGGGTAGGTCATCTGCTTGGGAGGGGAAAATACCCTAGTTATAGGCCTCAACTCCACTTGCTCCTTTTGACAAATTTGTTTGGGACTTTCTAAACTACATTTAACTTCATTAGGGCAGGTCATGAAAATGACTCTATGGGTAAGAAAATCTCAAATTACCAAACTGGACAGAGTAGGGGTGTGTTTCTGGGCTGACAAAGTTTGTTTGAAAAGACCAATTTGAATTCATATTATGACCAGACTCATATTGACAAAGTTGTTTCCTGGATCATTACCTACAACTTTGTTAATATGATCCTCCTCTAAATCACAACATATTTTGAAATACAACCCTAATCTTGTTTAGGATTTTGGTAAAACAGCAGATTTACTCTAGGTAAAGCTTTTCTTGTTTTCAACTTTTGAAGTATCAAATGAAGGCCAATCACTTCCACAATAAGTGCATTTGAAAGGTAAAAAGTTCAATTTCATTTCATAGAAAGTGAGAATGTAAAGTTGTATAGTGAATTCAAAAGTAATTTCAGAATCAACTTTGGGGATGAGCTAAAGTTTCAGATTTGAGAAATTTTGACTTAGTGGTTTATCTACCAATTCCTCGTTACTCTCTTAAGCATGATTTAGTCTTAATTCCTCATTAGCTTATGTATAATTGTGTGTACGGCTTCTGAGATGCCAGGGGCATCACAGATATAGACTTTCATGTAGAAACCTAGAACCAGTTAGCTGATATCCTTACCAAGCCACTAGAGCTTAGCGCTTTTGCACGCTTGAGAGATGAGCTTGCAGTGTGTTATTCCTTTTAGTCAGAGATAGCTTTAGTAGTTTAGGATTTGCTCTTTATTTGCTTTTGTTTCTGTTTCTTTTGCATTTTGTATCATATCATGCATTGCATTGTATCATATAAATTTCATTTACACTAGCACTAGAGTTATTTTGATATGTTGAGTTAGTATTTGCCTGTGCTAGGTTGTACAGATGCTTGCTTGATCATGGTTGGTTAAGCTCACTTGAGTCTATTGAATACTAATTGTGAGCTAAGCCTTTTTATTTCCTGAAAATCCAAAAACATGATCACCACTTGACTTGGCTGCCTAGCATGTGTATGTCACACCCGGTTTTATAAACAAAACCAGATGACACCATATGTGTACCTAGGATTTATTTTTCACACATACAGCCGACTTCATTAGTGAATATCAATAGACAGTGCATTATATAAGCGTATAAAACTTACATTTGACACAAAGATCAATATATCAGAGTCTAGCGGAACTTCTATCTCGTAGCGGAACTCCATCTTCACAGGAAGGTTGACTGGGGCACGTACGCCTAAACACCTTGTAGACTTTTGGATCCACTTTATCTTCATAGCACTACCAACTTGTAGAGAGCGGAGCTATTTTTTTTGGATAGTAAGGGTAAGTACACATTGTATTCAGCAAGTATTCCATTTAGGCTATAAGTGGACTGGCTTTATAGTGGACAGGCATAGCGGTTGCTTTTAGTTGGTCAACTTTTATTTACTAACAATGAATTAGCATAACCCATCCCATAACTGGAATAACATAAATACAATAAAGTATCTGAAAATAAACCACCATCATTCCATCATTATTTCATTATAATACCATTTTACCATCATTGCCATGAGATCCTTTTCTTTGAAAAACTCTAACCTGTGAGGGTATAGTCCGCTCATAACCGTGAGCACGGCTGTTATAACAATTTTAAACACTCTCGAGAGGTTGTACATCTTTACCCACAAGTCATGATTCCCATATGCCAAGAGGTGGCCAAATCCCATATATTTACTATCCTTTGATGAATCGGCAGGGTTTCATTACGAGATCTTTACAAAGAATTCCTAGAGTTATGGCCCACTCGTTACAGGTTACTCCAGTCAACTAAAGATATGAGAGTTCTGTTCCAATGGGTGACAAATAAATCAAACTGCACCACATTGGCAAAGGGCAAAGTCCCATATCCCCAGACCCTTCATACGCCATGTTTGAGGAAAGTAAGACAAAACTCTAGTTCATCTAATTAATCAATCAAGCCCAGTGCCCATGTGAGTCCTGTAATTGTACTATTTTCCTGGGTGGTCGCTCGGCGAACCGATCCTTAGGGTGAAGCACTTGAGCAAAACCAACAAAAAAACATGCCCAAGTCTCCATGTCGCTAGCAACCAAACTTTTATCATCATTGCATCATTAATTAATCAATATTAGCAACATAAATAAAGTGAGTTGAGCGGTAGCAATTAATTTACAACATCACAGCCTTCCCGGGTTTATAGACACGTAATGGAATATTAAGCCAGTCATCTTTAATAGGAGCATGCAAATTTAGTCTCTAGATCATGTGACTAAAGTAAATAGGACATAGGTCAAAGAATACTTGCCTTGTTCCCAATTATATAGCTGCTCAAATAATCTTCACTTGTAGGTCTTGAAAAACTTGATTTTTACTCACACGTATGACACTCATTCAAAAAACATACAAAGCAGACAAACATACATGCATAAGAAACAATACACCAATCAAAAGAAAAGCTTTAAAAATAAAACACGTGCCAAAAGAGAGGGTTCATCGCTATGGTCACGAGAGCGCAAGAAACACTGAAAACAGAGCCAATATTGATAAGACACAACTAATGAAAGATTTGCATTATGGATCAACAATGAGAAGAGTGTAAGCTTCATTTGTTTAAATTAATAAAATAGTGTAGATGAATATTTCAGGGAAATAGCCAACATCCATCTTATATTAGAATGGAAAACCGTAATTGAAACTAATCATATTTTATTTATAAATATGCCATATGAATTATAAAGTTTAATCAAATAATTTTATCAAGATAAGCATGTGAGATATACCTAGCCTAGGTTTTAACATATATCCTGTTTGACCTAATCGGGTTATACTTTAAGCACATGACAATGTTATTAATCAAGTTAGCATAAATTTATAAAAGCTGAAGTGTAACCTATTCATATTTTTAATTAGAGAACAGTTGCATAAGCGTTAATCAAGCTAACATGCAATTAATATAAAAGCATGGATTAAACCTAAATCGCTTATAATTAGATAACTGTTGGAATTAACGTTAATCAAATTAGCATGTGTTTAGAAAAGCCGAGATTAAACCCTATATTGATTTTAATTATACAAAAATAATGAAAATTGCATTAATCCAACTAATGTTTATATTTAAAACTAGGAACATATAATATGATTAACATGAACATTAATTTATGTTTCATCGTTACGAATCTAACATAGCTTGAACGGGTCAAAACGGATCCAAAACGAAGATACGGCATTTAAGGATTCAGAGCTACATCGTGATTAACTGTAGCTAACAAGGATTAGCAAAGGAAGATTCACGTGAACCAAATAATAGTACACGTGACAAGGGATGGATACGAAATACTAGAGGACATGGACTGGATTAATTGCTGGAATCTAAATTAAAAGAAGCAGGGCCGACTATCATGTAGAAGATTGAAGATACAAAGAACGCACATAAATTACCAAAATCTTCCATCGTTTTCTTGCAGATTAGTCATCTTCGCGTGCTCTCCCTGGAACTTCTTCGTTTCAGCTTCTAGCAGGTTGCAGCACCTCAGCTTACTATCTATCTTAGGGACTTCATGCTGCGATAGGAAAGAATTGGAGGGCACAGGCACGGGCCGGACAGACGGCAGAGCGCTGAGACTCAGACGGCCGATGGTGCATGCCGCAGAAACATGCACAGCACTCGAACGTGCGGCAACAGAGAAAGAGGAGGCTCGATCAAGAACAGGGCCTAGCTGGACGGCACCAAGCGCTTGACAACACCGAACATGCAATGCACAGGTGCTAGCTGGGAAAAAGCAGAAGCTTACGGCCGATTAGAAAAGAGAGAAGGAAAAGAAACAACGGAGGAGAAGAGGCTTACCGTCAACGGAAGAGGCTCGACGGCAACCCACGGAAGGAGAAAAGGGCGTGGCGGTGGCACAGAGAAGGCAAGTTGGTGGCGGCTGCGCAGCTAAGGCGCAAGCGGCGGCGGCACCCCACGGTGCACTAAAACATGGGAATTGAGGGGACTACTTTAGGGTTCCAAACTAAGGGCCCCCTTCAAAGGAGTCTTTGGTGCACCTATCCCCTCAGGGTTGGTCCAAATATATTAGGGTGCACACCCTTCACCTTCCCATCAAAAGCCAAGGTGGGACAAAACTGGGCAGAACACGATGATTGCATTGTTTTCGCGAATTCCTGTTGATGTAGATGGGCTTTCGAGATGATTCGACTTGGGTTGGAAAAAGACTGTCGTTAGCTTTCTGAAAAGTGGTGGATCAGCCCAAAAAGAGTTCGTATGAGAAAGTTATGACCCAAACGGTGCAGCATGGTCTTGGTAGACGAGGTGGTTCGGGAATTAAATGGGCCTTGGCCCAAATATATTCCAAAGACTCCAAAAAATATAAGAAAAATCCTAAAAATGTTTTTGTACCTATTGAACCGAAATAAAATATTTTGAGCTCATGAAAATATTGATAAGAGCTTCTAATTGATAGAGTTTTCTCTAAGGAAAAGGGAATAAGTTTAAGAAAAAATCCATGAAATTTGTAGGAAGAACTTTTTGATGATTAAACATATTTTGAAAGTTTTCATACCCATCAAAACTATGTACACAGTATGAATGCATCAAACATGTTTCAGCTATGTTTTTTTTAGTTGAATTTATTAGAGAAAATTCATAAACCATGTATCATGCACACTAAAACACTGCAACCTTAGTCAAATTGTTAAACTTTGTCGAAAGAATTTTACGATCTAAAAATCAAGGTGTTACAGTATAGGAGTGTTGAATACTATGCTATCTTTTCATACTTGAATATGCTAGTTGTATGCCTTTGCTAAATTAATGTCTAAGCTTTTACGACACCTTGCTTAAATTGAAATCTGAAGTGGTTTCTTATGATGAAATGACAAGATCCAAGTGGGTTTGCTTGTCACACTAATCTAGTTTGAGACAGCTTGACTTTGCACTTTGGCAGAACTTGGACTAGGCTGTGTATGACCAAAACCTTGTCTTAAGCTCCTAATGGTTCTCTGACCCTAAGTTTGGCAATGGTTGGTAAGAAGTGGCGAGATGAGCAAATAACCTCTGGCACAAAAAGAAAAGCTTGCTTAAGTCTCAAATGTTAAATCTAAAATTTGCAAGTCTCTAAAATGCTTATGGCTTGTTGTGTATGCTTTGGCTGAGAATAGCACACCTTGTACGCATTGCTAGTATCTTGTTGTTCATGCTTATTCTTGCTATATGCTATTCATATTGGTGATGCTTTCTTTTATACAACCCTAAAAAACATGCTTGCTCCTAATCTGTGTAAGATAGATTCATTTGAGCTCATTGCAAGCTTCCTTGCCCTCACTTGCTCTGTATACTAGAACTTGTGAATACTAGCTTTCCATCCCTTCTGAGCTCTTTCTAGTACACTCTCTGCATCTCATGGCATATTTTGATGGGGAGTTGTCTAGTTTAGGGGGAGTCCTATGAACCCTTATGTGTCCATTGTCAACAAGGGGGAGAAGTATTGGACAAAGGGGGAGGACTCGGTGAGATTTAGTTGAAGTGAAGCTTTGCATTTGTGAGGATGCATTTCAGGGGGAGTTGAGCTTTTAGCATGCTCTTCCATCGGTATGTTGAGCCTTTTGCCTCTGTCTAGAGGAGCCAATGCTTTGTTTTCTTTTGTTGTCTCAACATGCACTGTTTCTTTGCTTGACTTTGGCTTTAGGGCACTTTGAGGAATTTCTTGTTTTCTCTTTCTTTTTCAGTTTTACGCTTTTCTTTTGTCTTTGTTCTATTTCAGGTTACAGGTTGAAGGTGTTGACAATGCACTCATCAAGGGGAGGATTGAGAGCCAATGGACCGGCCTCATTGCTCTCCTAGTGTGATGAGTAATTGTCAATGGTACAAGTCATCCGATGGACTGGAGGTAGATGATAAAGAACTCGATGGACTGAGGCAAAAGCCCTCCAATGGACCGGAGGCAATCCTCCGCGTCGGTTGGCCATGGAAGCTCGGTACACAAAGGGGTCGTTTGGCAACGGTGGTTTAAGCCTTTCGATAGACTGTGAGGCAACTCCGATGGACTAGAGAAGTTGGGTGCCACCGTGGTGCTCCAATCCGAGTGCATGGCGCGAAGGCGTGCGAGGGAGGCTTTGGCGGCTTCCGCTCGAAACCTCCACCCAAGCTACCCAAGGCTTGGTGTTGGGCTACGACTCGCCAAGATAGAGAAAATGGACCAAATACGGCCCAGACGGAGACTTACTAAAGTTTTCCGGTTTCTGACTTCAAAACCGGGGGTGCAAGGCAGATTGGACTACTGGCCATGTGGAGGACATCCAAAGATTGCATTAAAGCTAAGAAGATCAAGTCTTCATCGTGGTCGTTCGTCCCCGATATTTTGGGTCCTTTTCTGTTTTAGCCCTTCCGGACATTTCTAGTGTTTGGGGTCTATGTGTAAAAATGCCAAAACTGAACGGTATATAAATAGCCTAAGAGCTAGTCATTAGGACTTCTCTTGGCTGCTAGGGTTTCATTTCCTTAGGGTAATTTTCGTCCTCAAGCCTTGAGCACAAAGTTTAGGAGGGTTAGGGTGAGATCTAGCCTCCACATCAAGAGGGAAGGAGAGAGTGGTTGCTTGGGATGAATTTCTTGGTTGTAATCTGATCTTGAGACCCATCTTGGGCCATTAGTCCAAGTGATTTAGTGCAGCAACTTGTGTGCTTGTTCTCCCCCTTTTCCCTTTCGTTCTTGGACTCAATTCTTGGCTTTTTGGGTGCTTTGGCCAAGGTTGAATCCTTTCATTTGCTTGTGTTTTGAACTTTCTAGGATGTGGTGAATCTCACTAGCCAAGTGCTAGAATCTTTGAACCACGAGCAAGGGCCGTTCTCGTCGAATCTCAGTTTTTTCGGGTTCAACTCACCTACCTCACGAGATTTGAAATTCCAGTGCAGCCCTTGATCTTTTGAAGTGGATCTTTTGGGGTTTGCTAGGGAAGGTCCTTAGGATTGTCCATGCAAATTGTCATGAAGTTTTGTTGGGATTTGACCCCGTTTTGATCGATTTTTCGATGGGGTGTCGGGCAGTTTTTCTGCGCAGTTTTTTGGAGAACTGACAGGACAAATGGTTTGTCCTTAGGTTTGTTTGAACCCTAGACTTAGGATTGTCCGATCTACAGACTTAGGATTGTCCAGTTAGTAGTGTTTTTGGGCTGTTTCAACCCCTTCTTTGGGTTTGTCCGGTCAAGTCTTTTGGAGGGGGTTAGGATTGTCCGATCTAGTGTTTCTGGGGCTGTTTTCTCGTGTTTGTTGCACCGCTTGTTGTGGGGATCGGTTTTCTTGTTTTCTTTGGTGTTTGGTGTGGTTGTTTTTGCTGCGTCTTCGTGTTTGAGTGTTTCCACCTCTGGCCAATACTCTTCGCTTGCTATTCTTTGGCAAGACGCACTTAGGTGTGGAGTGGCTACGTGGTTTCCTCATTTCGCGAAGCGTTGCTTGGTTTGTCTTGCTCTTCTTTGTTTGGTTTGTGTCTTGTGCTTTTGTGTGTGCTTCACTTAGTTTTCCTCAATGTGTCCTAGGGTTGGTAGCGTGTCTATGCTACGCAACTTTGCACGTTAAAGAAGAGAGGATCTAGGTTTAGTGTGTTTCTTTATTTAGGCGTAGCATGTTTACTCGTTTTGCTTTCGGTTCTATGGGCGTTGATTCAAGTGCTTCCGCTTGTCACCCGATACGTATTTGTTTAGTGGACTGTATCGTGTGTGTGTGTGTTTTGTGAGAGCACAGCTTGGGGGGCTTGAGTTTGAGTTTTTCAAGTGCTCCTATTCAACCCCCCTCTAGTCGCACATCTCGGTCCTATAGCCCCACTCGGTGACAGCATGTGGTGTGCCTGTGTAGTCCAAGCCCGTCGTTCAGGAGGCCCATAGGTGTTAGCCAGACTCTCTTTCGGGACCTACTATCTACCCCCTGGTACCCTCGAGACTCTGGAATTTCGCTCGACGCAAGACCCTGACATGTATATTTGAATGACATGTGTTAGACACGGATAATCTTTGCAGCCGATTAGAAATAGAGTTTGGTGACTTTATCTTACTCGTTGTCCTCCCAAGCAACTATACCTTTCTACGGATAGCTTAGATAGAGTTATCTCTCCACCGTACACTTATCTTTGTCACGCTTACCCCTGTACAACTACTAGTTGGTATAATTTATCTAAGTTTACAATTTATTCGATTTGAATTTATTCAATTACACTCTTGAACATACCGCTTCCCTGTGGAAATTTATGATACTCGGAATACTCTAGGTGAAAGGCTACAATGGTCTCTGTGCGTTTGTGGAGTAAAACCTGTTAAGGCTAAGAGATGCCAAAAGCGGACACGCGTCACCCTTGTACCAAAAACCGGGGACGCCGTTGCACGCCACCCACCATCATTATGGCCCGCAACATGAGGGGGCGACCCGGCAATTCCACACTACGCTCCCGTCGCCTTAGCGATCCAGACGACGGACGCGACGACCAGGCCACCCTTCGCCAGGGTCGGTCGAAGGGGAGCGGAGCCCAAACGACTCCCGACCGAAGGGGATCGGACCCCCTCCCCCCAAATTCGATCGAGGACCAGCGAGGGGGCCACCTGCCATTCTCCCACCGTGTAGTACTGTTGACGCGGCTTATGAACGAATATTTTGTATCATTTTAAATAGTTTTTCATGGATTTTAAGCGTCAACTATATCTTTTACTAACAATTATCACCGGTTATTGTGGATTTTGCAACATTATCTTGAAAATATGCTATATGTGATTTTTACAGATTTTTGACTAATTTTCGCGAAATTCACAACGATCTATGTCGAGTGAGAAAAGACTGCTAAGATGACATTCATTGAAGATGATGAATAAGGAAGGCTTGGTTAATTCAAGACTTTCTAATCAGAAGCTTCAAGAAGGTGTCAAGAGCTACAAGGAATTGGAGATAATCATGAAATAAATATGTCAAATATATCAAAGACTAGAAGACTCCGTCAAATCTTGGCCCATATCGAAGATTCCAGAAGTCCAAGAATCTGAGAGGCCCCGTACAAGCATTACTTAAGCATCAAGCAACATCTTCGCAAAAGATGGAAACAATTGGACGCAGGGAGAGTCCGGATCGGCCGACCCAGACACCCCTGGTTGGCGGACCCTAGCCCCCCGTACGTCGGTTGGAGTTTCCCTTTTACCCACGGCATCCCCAGGGTATAAATAGCGAGCATCGGCCCCGAGACAAGGCATCCAATTCATTATCAAGGCGTCAAGACGGCGACAAGAGGGACCACAACTAGAGGAGAGTAGAGGGTCGAATTTCTAGTCTAGGATCAGAGTTCTTCTAGTTCCTAGAGGTGATTAGAGGCTGTAACAACCCTACTTTTTGTAACCTAAAAGTCACTACTTAAAAATTTCTTTTTTAATTATTCTGGTGCATTGCAATTAATTTACTAAAAATTAGGTTGACTAAATAAATAAAGTATCCAACTTATTATGTTTGGAGAAATCACTTTGCTTTACGTTCAACCTGTGCTAGCTCTTGCATTTCATACATTTGATTTATTTGGATTTTTGATTGAGTGAAAGTTCAAACCAAATCAAATCCAAAGGAAATCTAATTAAATAAGAAAAAACCCAGAAATCTGGTTATGAATTGACTCTAAATTCGGCCCACCACAAGCCTTACCAACCTTTCGGCCCAACCGTCAAAACCCGCGTTGGCTGAATTCCCGGCTAGCCGGCCCAGTCTAAGCCCCGCTGCATACAGTCACTGACCGGTGGGTCGCCTAAGCCGCGTCGCCGACAGGCGGGACCCACTGGCAGCTTTCCCCTTCCCTTCCTTCCACCTCCCCGAGCGGGACGAGACGAGCTCGAGTCCGCGCCGCACCGCACCCACTCGACCTCATCCACCTTCTTGCGCGCCAAGCCGGAGGAGGAAATGAGGATAGGATCGACCTCCAAACCGCCCATGGCCTTGTGGGGCCTGGGGTCACGCAGGGTGCGTGACCCTGTCAACTACGCGCGGGAGAGAGAAAGAGCGGGAGGAGGGGTAGGAGGGGGTGGCGTCCGGCCAATTCCTGCCACCGCCAGGCGATTCCGCCTCCACACCAACCCTAGGAACCCTATAAAGCCCCGTCCCCGCACCTACCAACCCTAGCCGCCCTCGGGGTACTCCCCATCCACCGCCACCGAGAGGAATTGGGGAAAGAGGGACGAGGAAGAAGGCGCCGGAGCCGGGAGAAAGGAGCCGTCGCCGGAGCTTCACCAGCCGAGGAGGGGAGCTACACCCCGTCTGTGCCAGGATACCGTCTACCCCACGCCGACACCGTCCGCTACGCTGCTACACTCGGAACCGAAGCAGACGCCGCCGCACCTCATCACCACCGACCCTGCTACCTCTACACCGCAGCGAGATCGACTACTCGACGCCGAGCAACCCTAGGTGAGCCAACCGGGAGCCCCTCTTCCAACCCCCGCCACGAACCCGGGTCCTTTGGGCCCTCTCTGTTCGCGTGCTGTGCCTTGGCGTCCTAGAGCATCGCCGTCGCGTGTGTTGACGCTCGTTAAGTACTAAAATTTTGCTTTATTTTCATATGTTTTTATGTCTTTTCGAGAGTTAATCTTATCATTTAGTCTTGTTTTACTAACAAATAACCCTGTTTTCGAGAATGCTCTTTATTTTTGTGCAATGTTAATTTTTGCAGGAAAATAGGGAATAATTGAAGATATTTGAGAATTTCTCGATATAAGGATTTATGCTATGAAGATGGCCAATTGAAGCCCATTAAAGGAGGAAGTCCGTTAAGAAAAGAAGTCCTGTAAGATAAAGATTGCTTGAAGAACTAAATCCTGAAATCTTCTCGAAATTCATGACAGCAGCAGCTTGTGAGCCCAATTCGGAGACCTTAACAACATCAAATGAAGAAAGTTTGAATATCAAAGTTGTAGGTCTCTTCGAGCTCTATAATTTAGAGTCTGCATTTGCATTAATTGGACTTCGGATGAGGAAATTATGGTTGAAATACTAAAAGGCTGCAGAATATGGAAGAGTCCAACTCGGGAAGGAGAAGGATGGAAGCTTCATCTACAAGCAAGGAAAGACATGGACATCCGGGACTCTTTTGGAAACTTGTATATACTTGGAAATAGGAGTTTTAGGTGTTTTAGGACTCTTAGAACCAACCAATTAGATGCCATATATAGGGTTCCCTCCGGGGTATAAAAAGAGAGCCTCCCAAGGGGAGAGGAATCATATTCCATCGCATTGTTCATCGCAAGTCGAGAGTCTAGGGCAAGGGTCGGGGTCGAGAAGCGTTCAACTCAACGAGAAGTCCATCTCGGCGAAAGGAGGAAGAAAGAGAAGACAGGAGGGGGTCCGGTCGGCCGACCCCTAGGGGGTCTGGTCGGCCGACCCAGGCCCTTCCAAGGAGGTCTCGAGATCATCTTTCGACATGTTCTTCGTCGAGTTCATCTTGACGACTATGCTTCAAAGTTTACAATGTATCTCGAGTAATTCCTTGTACTTCCTTCAATACTTTGATGAAACCGTGTTACTTGATCAATAAAGTTTGTCTTTTAAACCTAGCTTGTTGTTTATACATGATTCTTGATCCATATCTTTGCAATGCTTAATTCTAGCATGGTTTACTGGCCAGTATTTAACGTTATCATGTTCTTTTAGTAGATATCTTTACTTTAATTAGTTGATTGAATCTGCTCATGCTTAGAGATGGTTAGGGTTTGCTAGTTCGTCGATTACCTGGTTACTAGTGACAGTAGAGCCCGGCGAAAGGTTTGAGTAGATCCTTGACATTCATGATCATGTTTATTCTTTGCTTCATGTTTAGATCTAGTTTCAAGGTGGATCTTAGTATGTTGGTTGTTTGTCTCATATCTCTTGTGGATTCTTTTGCCATGTTAAACCTATCGTTCTCGCGTTTATAACCTAAACCCTGTTCTATCATTTTATGGTATAGATTTATCTTGTTTCGGGCCTTATTAGAGTATAGATTAGAGTTTATTTAGATTAGTTTTATCTCTTGTTTAAGCTTGTTTTGATCTATTAGAATTAGCTAGTAATTCAGTTAATATTAGATAGATAATATCTTAAACATAGTTCTTCCTGGATTGACAAACCCAAGATACCTATCCTGGGGAAAAGCTACCACGATACTGTGCGCTTGCAGTATAAGGATTGACGTTCTTAAGTGGCGTCAACAAGCTTTTCTGGCGCTGTTGCCGGGGAATCCTAATTATCGTCTAAGTTATTATCAATCTTTGATTAGCTATATTGCTACTAGTTTTAATAGTTAGTTTGTTTGCTTTTTGTGTGTTTAATTTTTGTTTTAGTCTGTTTTTATCGTTATTTTACGTTTAAGTATTAGTTACTTAGTTTTATTTAATTTTGTTCTTAGTTTATTCAAACTAACCCAGCATCTTGCTGTCATAGATTTTTTGTTTTTTGTTTTTATTTTTATAATTAGTTTCAGTTATGACTTCAAAGTCTGAAGAGTGGGAGCTCTTGACACTTGGTGAGTACATGACTCCAAAAGCTGTAGACCTCAAGTTTCAAGGATCCAACAAAAAGCTAGAGTCAGGATCGTACGAGCTGAAGCCAGGAATCATCAGGATTGCTGCTGAAAATCCATTCAGTGGAGAAGACGACGAGAACCCGTACAAGCACCTGAAGAACCTCAGGCAAGTGTGCCACACCTTCTATCAAGAAAGAGTTCCAGTGGAGTGGGTTAAATGGAATATCTTTCCATTTACCCTCGTGGATAAAGCCAGCAAGTGGTACCAAGCTGCCTCAATTGAAGCTAAAGGATACTAGGAAATTCTTGAGCAGATTTCTAGCAAGATTTTTCTCGTCACTGAAGGTGTACAAGTTGAGGAGACAAGTGTTCAACTTTGAGCAAAGACAAGATGAAGACATCGATGAAGCTTGGGAGAGACTTGAAGGTTTGCTCACACAAGGACCACTACTTGATTAACACCAATGGTGCATTTGCATATCTTCTACTTTGGTCTAACACCAGAAGCCTTCGAGAAAGTGAATATTACTACTGGAGGATCACTGTTGAGCAGAACACCGAGTGAATCCAGACATATTTTATCTCATATCTGCATGGGCTGCAAGTACAACAGAGAAAGAAAACAAGACGGAGTGAAGAAGCAGAAGGAGCACATGGCGCCCACCTATGCTATCTTTGAGGACCGACCACCTGTCAAAAAGACTACAGTATCTTATGCCTCTGATGAGGAGGATTATGAAAGTTTTGCACCCCGAGAGGAAACCAAGAGTGATTTTAGAAGTCTTGCCAGTGCAAAGCCTTTGACAGAGTTCGAGAAGATAAGCTGGATGCTAGTGGAGTTTGAAGATACACTCAAATGTGCAGGACCACTTCCAATAGAAGACTTAGTGGAGGAAGAAGAGTTGTTCCACCAAAAGTACCACTAAGAAAGTATGATGATAGTCAAGATACAGGGGAGGTGCTGTAGAAATTATTCCAAGAAGAGGGGCTGGATAGTGACTTCGTCTCTGAAGTGAAGCTGGTGATCAGAGTCAAGTCGGAGGCATCGCTTACTGAGGAAGTTATCGTTCAGCTATCAGCCGAGGAATCACCAACTGGACTTTCGTGCTCTATCAACAAAGAAGTCTTCAACAACATATACACTGCGCTATGGAAGCTCAGGTATGTACTATAAACTATGAAGTTTATTCTAAGTTGAGTGACAAATCATGTTTAATTTCTACTAATCTTAAGACTAAACTTGCTAGTAATGAAGTAATTAAACCTGTAGGCTTAATTAAAGATGTTGAAGTTGATTTTGCTGGAAAAATTATACCAACTGATTTCTATGTCATTAATGTCTATGATGATGATATTAAATTAATTTTTGGTAGACCTTTTCTTAAGTTAGTTAATGCCATAGTTAATAATGAAAAAGGAAAAGTCACTTTAAATATTAATGGATTAAAATATAACTTTGATTTCTTACCGGCATCTAAAGTGCCTATTAATCTCACTCCCGATATAGAGGAGATAGAGAGTATTAATTATGTTAATGGTTTTAGAGAACCTTTAAATCTAGTCTTAGAGGGAGAAGACGAAGGGTTTTTCTCTGAAGAAGCAACCAATGCCACTAATGAATTAGAACGTAATACAGAAGAAACCCGAGACTTACTAGTAGAGCTGTTAGGTAACCTCAATCATCAGGAGGTGCCTGATGTGGAGTTAAAGCCACTGCCTGATGGACTTAGATACGAGTTTTTAGGAAAAGATAAAACCTACCCAGTAATTATCAGTAACGAGCTAAGTCCAAATGAAGCAGAGAGGCTGCTGGAAGTGTTAAGGAAACATAGGAAGGCCATTGGTTATTCTTTAGCAGATCTTAAAGGAATCAGCCCCGCGTTTTGTACTCATCGCATTCCAATAGAAGAAAACCACAAGCCAGTAGTTGACAACCAAAGGAGACTGAGTAACGAGATGAGGTCTGTAGTCAAAAAGGAAGTTATCAAGCTTTTAAATGCCGGAATTATCTATCCACTACCAACTAGTGAGTTGGTTAGCCCTGTTCATTGTGTGCCTAAAAAGGAAGGTTTAACTGTAATTAAAAATGATAAATATGAATTAATTCCACAAAGAACAGTGACTGGTTGGAGAATGTGTATAGATTACTGGAAGCTTAATAAAGCCACTAAGAAAGATCACTTTCCTTTATCCTTTATAGACGAGATGTTAGAGAGACTTGCTAAGAATACCCATTTTTGCTATTTAGATGGATATTCTGGATTCTTTCAAATCCTTATTCACCCAGATGACCAGCATAAAACTACCTTCACATGTCCCTACGGAACCTTTGCCTATAGAAGAATGCCCTTTGGACTTTGTAACGCGCCTGCATCTTTTCAAAGGTGTATCATGGCTATTTTCTCAGATTTTATTGAAGATATCATGGAAGTTTTTATGGACGATTTTTCAGTTCACGGTACAAGTTTTGACCACTGCTTAAGCAATCTAGAGAAGGTGCTTAAGAGATGTAAAGAGGTCGACTTAGTGCTAAATTAGGAGAAGTGTCATTTCATGGTTAGAAGAGGTCTTGTGTTAGAGCACATCATTTCCGAGAAAGGGATTGAAGTAGATAAAACCAAAATAGAGACCGTAAAAAAACTACCACCACCCACTGACATTAAATCTCTAAGAAGTTTTCTTGGTCATGTTGGATTTTATAGGAGATTTATTAAAGATTTTTCTAAAATAACTAAGCCGCTTACTTACTTGCTTCAAAAGGACGTTCCCTTCGAGTTTACTGAAGAATATGAGGTCGCTTTTAGAAAAATAAAAGAGTTGCTTATTAGTGCACCTATCATTCAACCACCTGACTAGAATCTGCCTTTTGAAATCATGTGTGATGCAAGTGATTACACAGTAGAAGCTGTTCTAGGTCAAAGAAAGGATGAAAAAGTGCATGCCGTTTACTACGCCAGCAAGACTCTTAATGAAGCTCAATTAAATTATGCTACTACAGAGAAGGAGTTGTTAGCAGTAATTTTTGCCTTTGAAAAATTTAGATCTTTGTTGACGCGGCTTATGAACGAAAATTATACATCATTTTATATTGTTTTTACCTATTATTATGCGTCAACTTTGCCTTTTACTAACAAATAACATAGATTATTGTGGATTTTGCAATATTGTCTTGGAAATGGTCTACTTGTAATTTTTGCAGGTTTTGGGCCAATTTTAAGCAAAATTCATCAAAGTCTACCTCGAGTAAAAAGACCTCTGAATATTATTCAATAATGGAAGAAGAAGCCCAATTAAAGACCCATCAAATGAAGCCCAATTCTAGAAGACTCGACAAGATCTCGGGATACAGAAGAATCTGGAAGGTTTAGAGTCCGAAAAGGACTCCACGAAGATTTATATGAAGGTTATCCCGAAGCCCGCGAAAGATGGAAACTAGAGGAGGCTGGAAGGGCCTGGGTCGGCCGAGCCAGACCCCCCCAAGTCGGCCGACCCCAGGACTCCGTATGTCGGTTTCAGTTTCCTTTTCGGCCACGTCTTCTCCAGGGTATTTAAAGCGAAGCTGAGCCCCTGGTCGAGGCATCCAATTCATTATCAAGGCGACAAGACGATGACTTGAGGGACACAACTAGAGGAGAGCAGAGGGTCGAGTTTCTAGTCTAGGTTTAGATCTTCTTCTAATCTCTAGAGGTGATTAGAGGCCTTGCACGGCTCTCTAATTGTCTAGATCCGGAGGTCTAATTGTATCATCAAGGGAAGGTATGATCATGGTTGTAATTATGATACAGTTAATTAATGAAGTATTGTTCTTGTCTAATTATCATATTCTTGTTCTAATTATGGTTGTTCTAGCTGTAATTAAGTTTATGTCTAGATGCATCTTGATTAGACCATGTCATTAAGGGTGATGTTTATCTAGCGTTCTTGATCTTTGATCTAGTTTACTAGTAATATAGTTTTGTGTCTAGTTCTTGTGATCATGGTGATTAGAAGTGCTAGTTGCTCTAATTATGTTATTAGACCAAATAAAAGTAATTGGAAGTGCATTCTCTAATTACGTGCCTGTTGAAAGTTCTTCGTCGATTACCTGGTTACCAGTGACAGTGGAGCCCGGGGAAAGGTTGAGCCGATCTAGGGGATTAGATTGATTGATCATGATTTAATTATGCTATGATAGATGTGCTTGAACATGCTTATTTGCCTTGATCTACTAGTTATCTCGCTGCTCTAATCTCGTTGTGAAACTTTATCTATCGTATGCTTTGGATCCGATTAGAGCTTGATTAGAACCTAGTTAATACCCTTTGATTAGAGTTCTAATTATGTTTCTAATTGTTTATCTTATATATATATAGTTTAGTTTATCTCTTTTACTAGATTAGGCTAAGGATTGGTTTAGTTTAAGGATTGGTTTAGAAGTAGATTAGATATCCTTTTTACCCTAGTTTTCGCATAAACTCTTGTTAATTAGATCACGATTAGTTCGTTCCTTGGATTGACATAAACCTACGATACTCATCATAGGGAAAAGTTACACACGATACTGTCGCTTGCAGTATAAGGTTTGCCATGCTTAAGTGCTGTCAACAAGCTTTTCTGGCGCCGTTGCCGGGGAACTAATTATTAGGGTTCTAGTTAATTAGAGTTTATGTTTGTTGTATGTATTTAGCATTTAAATTCAGTTTTATTTCTTTTATGCATTTAGATTTATTTTCTTTATTTTCTTTTAGGCGCAATAATTTTATTTTATTTTTATTTATGTTATTTTTATTTATTACTGTTCTTGCGCCATTTTTTTTATTTTATTTATTTTATTTATTTTATTTTTTCTTTATTTTCTGAATTTAAATTTTTGGATTCAGGACTAGTTTAGTGTAAATTTTGTAGAATTATTTTTGCTTTGTATATATTTTCTGCCACTAACCTGAGCAGGAATGGATGGACCACGATCCAATAAACCATCTAATTATGTGGATGATCTAGAAAAACTGCTGAGAAAGAGCCGAAACTCTGCCAAATTTTCTCGGAAACAAGAGGAAACTCTGCCGAAGATGGAAGACCAAGAGAAGAAGCTTATGGAGCTGTGTGTGCCAACATCAGCAGACTTGAAGATCAGAGACTTGGCACCAGCACCCAGAGCATTTGAGATCAGGAGCTCAGTGATCAACATGGTGCAGAATCAACCATTCAGTGGAAAGGAGGACCCAAATCAACACTTGAAGACGTTCTTGCAGATTTGCAACACATTCAACGTTGAAGGAGTCACTAACGACCAGATCAGAGCAAGACTTTTCCCATTTTCTCTGATTGGGAAAGCACACCAGTGGTTGGCGACACTACCAGAGGAGACAGTGAGCAACTGGCAGAGTCTACTACAAGCATTCATCGCCAAGTATTTCTCACCAGGGAAGACTCAAGCTTTGCGCAACAGGATCTCAACGTTTGTGCAGTACCCCACTGAGACATTCAGTGAAGCTTATGAGAGATTCAACGATTATGTGTCAGCATGCCCTCATCACAATTTTCAGAATTGGGACATAATTCAGAAATTCTATGGAGGACTCAACGCAGTGTGCAGAGGTCAAGTTGATGCATCATCCGGAGGATCAATTCTCAGTCTCACACCCACTGAGACCGAAGCCTTATTCAAGAAGATTGCAGAGAATGGAGCATGGGGAGCAGATAGAGTGACGCCTACCTCACTGGAGCAGCATACTTCCACTGGAACAGCGAAGAGTGTGCTGGAGGTAGACAAGATGGAGATCCTTGGTGGAAAAATCGACTCACTAATGAGGAGGTTCGAGAAGATGGAAAGTGGCAGAGCAGAGGAAGTGAAGTCTACAGATTACATGATGACTTGTGAAGAGTGTGGAGAGTATGGTCACTCAAGTGAGAGGTGTCCGGAGGAAGCTAAGGCTTTGGACTATGCCAGGAAGGAAGGTTGGATTCCCCCGTCCAATTATAGACAACAACAGTTCATTGCCGGATCAGCTATTCAGAATGTCATTCCTCTGCGGATTCAGCTCAAGGACTTTATGGAAGAGCAAGCTAAAATCAACAAGGACACACACTCAAAATTCAAGGCTGTAGACAAAGTGTTAGAAAGCATTGATGGCAAGATCACTACTGTGGGAAGTTCAAATCAACAGCTCATGGGGATGATGAAGATTTTAGAAAATCAACTATCTCAGTTAGCAGAGCATCTCCCAAACAAAAATGAAGGAAAGTTGCCAGGACAGCCACAGTCTAAAGAGTCACTCAAAGCAGTTACTACCAGATCCGGGAGAGAGACTAGAGACCCAGAGTTGACTACAAAAATTGCCAGTTCAGTGGAAGCAGAGAAAGAGAGTGAAGACGAACCAGAAGTGACAGTAGACGACACAAGAGTGTTACCAGAAAAGTGTAGAGTTCGAGCTAGCAAGACGGATGAGCATTTCAACAAGTTCATTGAAGTGATCAAGCAGCTATATATCCACATGCCACTATTGGATGCACTTCAAGTACCCACTTATGCCAAGTACTTCAAGGATATACTAGCTAACAAGAGGGAAATGCCATCTGAGTGTGTCAAGCTGACGACTGAGTGTAGTGCAGCCATAATGGATGTCCCTTTACAGAAGATGGCAGATCCGGGATGCCCCACCATCCCATGTTCTATTGGTGTACTCAACATTGATAAGGCTTTGTGCGATCTTGGAGCAAGTGTTAGTGTGATGCCGAAGTCAGTGTTCGATAGACTCAAGCTGCCTAAACCAGAGCCTACATCCATATGTTTGGAGCTAGCAGATCGTTCAGTGAGATATCCAGAAGGAGTAGCTGAGGATGTGCCAGTGAAGATTGGAGATAATATTGTACCAGTTGACTTCGTTATTCTGGAGATGGGAGCAAGCTCGAGATCACCACTGATACTTGGAAGACCTTTCCTAAGGACTGCTCAAGCCACTATTAATGTGGGGAAGGGAGAAATCAAGTTCAACATCAATGGTGAATCAAGTTCATTCAAATTTCGTCCGAAGTTTGCCAATCAATTGAAGAGGACGGAGCTTGAAGAAGAAGACTTGTCTGCAGTGTCTACACAAGACATTGGACAGTAAAGATTTGAAGTTGGGCTGAAGGACTCATCTTAAGCGCTATTGGGAGGCAACCCAGGTATTTAGAGTTTTTAGTTTAATTTGAGTTAGTTTAAATTGAGTCAAAACTTTATTGTTAAACATTAGTTAAATTAATAAAGTTTGAGTTAGTTTAATTTAAAGTTTTTAGATTTAAATAGGATAAGATAGCTACTCTCACTTACGTAGCTATCTAAATTTTGAAAACCACGAAGACTTTGCCGGTTTAAATTTGGTTCGATTTTATTCGGTTTTTAAATAAAAATTAGAGTAGATATGTTTTTCTAAGATTTTATCTATATTGTTTGAATTTCAAAAATCATCTCTCTAATTTTATTCAAAAACTAGGCGTTTAACCTAAGCCACGCTAAAGAATTGAAGTTAGTTTATTCAATTCAATTAATGAATTGAGTGACTATCTTTATTCTGAAATTAAATCGGTTGATTAACCGAACATTTGTTTTTAATAAAAACTTTAAACATAGGTTTAATTTTCAATATGCTAAATAGGGATAATCTTTAATATGAAAATTAATTCTATCTTTTTGTGTGCTGAAATTATTAAACCTACATTAGTAGGGATATTTATATTGCTTATACGCATTAAGGACTAGAATTAGTGAAGATTAACATCAACCAAATAAAAATTAATTAATTAGGCAACATTGGATCCTCTTTTGATCTTGTAACAACCAGCCAAGACATAGGAATAGGATAGGATTAAAACTTTTTAGGATAGCCATGATGAAGAAACATCCAAGGGGACAAACTTATGGTTGATTGAAGTTTCTGTCCAAAGCTGCATGCACGACGTTCAACTTGCAGTAGAAGCTATCCAAAAGTATCAGGAATCCATTGGGCATCTTGCAGGAGAAGGAGGAGATCCAGCAGAGCCAGCACAAGGCCAGCTCGGCCGAGCCACCCCCCCTGGTCGGCCGACCCCAGTAGACCCTTCACCAGATGCACCTCCCCTTTCAGCAGCAGCCTTGCCTATAAATTCCAGACCTTTATTGATGATCTTCACCACCCAGAAACCATTCCAGAGCTAGTATTTCGAGAGAGAAGAGCAAGAGTAGTAGTTCTTGAGAGTTCTTGAGAGGAAGAGTTTAGAAGATGAAGAAGGCGGCAAGCTTCATCAAGAAGACTTTCAAGGGTTCTTCATCAAGGAGCAGCTCTCAACCCCAAGACGACGATTCATCAAGACTTTCATCAAGGAGACACTCTGTCTCTGAGATGGGGAGTTCCGGTTCTGAGCAGAGTCTCCGTCGGGATCAAGGATTGAGAGGATGTTCTTCTCGCTTCTCTGTTGAAGTAGAAGATGTCATGGAGCCGGTGAGGAGGCCACGCACTCGTTCTCAAAGTCAAGTCCCTCAACCGATGAACATTGATGATGATGATGATGATGAAGAGTGGAAGTATTCTTCAGAAGGATTTTCTCTCCGTTCAGCTATAGAAGAGCAAAGGTACAACAGTTGCAAAGAAAGGATTAGGTCCAATCTTGATTTAGATCATGATTTCATGAAAGTTCTAAACTTTGATTCAAGTATAGAGAAATCATTCCTTAATCTTGGCTGGGGTCCTTTCATTCATATTAGTGCTAGTTATCAGAGTGACTTAGCACTAGAGATTATGACTACTATAGATATAGTTCAGTCTTCTGATGGAATCAGCACTTTAAGGTTTAGACTTAAGGAAAACTGGACTGATATTTCTTTTGGAACTGTTGGAGCTTTATTTGGATTCCACACTAATGCACCAGAAAGTATAGAAGTTGATAATACTACACTAGAGAATTTTTGGTTGCGTATTGCTAGTGGACATTCAAAGGAGAGAATGAAAATTATCAACCCCATCCTTCGCATCATTCATAGATTCATGACAGTAAGAGTTTTGGAAAGGATGGATGACACTAAGGTGCAGATTGCTGAATTGAAATGGCTATATATTGCACTGTGTCAACCTACTTGGACTAATCCCATTAATGCAATGATTAATCATTGGATAGTCCAGAGAAATAGAGCAACCGGATTATTGGGATATGGACATTATCTTACGGTGATTGCCTTCTCACTGATACCCAATTTGGTTTCTAGCCCCGCATACACTGTGCTACCAGCTAGTATAGATGAAAACTCCCTTAAGAAAGGGAAATACATTTTTGGGAATTCATCTACTGGATTTTATGTCCAAGTTTAGAATCCCAGATAGAAGGTTGTCTCTGTTTATTCAGAATAAAACTGATTGGTTGGAGAAGTTTATGTTTGAGGAAGAATCAAGTCAGCAAACATCATCAGAATGGGACGCTTGGACTACTCCTAATCAACAGTTTCCTAGCAGTCAGTTTGGAGCAGGTTCATCACAAGGGCCAGTCTATCAAGTCAGACCCATTAGCTCTTATGATCCAACCTCTACTCCTGTATTTCAGCCATCAGGGAATATTCCTCCACCTGCAGTTTTTATTCCTAGAAATGCAAGATCCTACGATCCAGATTTCATTGCAGCTCAGCAGATGCCACACAGATCTTATTATGGCATTGAGACAATGACGGCAAGAAATTATGGTATTCTTGATCATGTTCGGGAAAATTTACAACAGTACGAGCAAAACACTCAGAATATTGAGGAGCAATTATTCAACCTGAGGCTGTGGGACCAGAACAATCAAGGCAATCAAGAGTGAAGCTCTTAGTGGTTTGATTTTCTTTTTTTTTATTTTAATTTCGAATTTATTTTAATTTCTCTTATTTTATATATTTTGTATAATTATGAGTGTTTAATTCAAGTTAATTTGAGTTTTATTTGAGTCATGTGAGTTAACCATGTATCACCTCCTTTGTTTAATTGAATAAAACTTGTGTTAATTTGTGTTCTAAAGTCTTTTGATTAGACTAAGTTTATGCTCTCAATTTAATGCACTTAAATTTGAATTTTGATTTGCATATATGAGATAGATTTGATATTTCATAAAGACCCATATGATATTAATATTTTGATTTCAGATTTATCATATTGAGTCTCCTTTAAAAAAAAATGATGATTTTATTTTATAAACTTTTATGATCAAAGTTTTTCTTGTGATTATTTTATATAAGCCCTTCCTATTTAGAGCCTTATATTATATAATACACTATAGTTTGATCAAATTTAATTCTTGATTGAATTGAATTAGGATTTGAATCTAGGGTTTGAGATTTCAAAGCTGGTCATTCATATTTGATTATCTTTTCATTTGCTAGCCTTTTTATCCATGCATTGTATATCTCTACATTGGAGAAAATACAAATTTCGCTGGATATCCCTCCTGAAACCAAAATATCGCCAAAAATATATCTATCCTTACCACAACCTATTTGTTTTCTGGAGTATATCTTAAGTTTATTTTTCAGCTGGACCCCTGTTCCAAAAAGTTAAAATACTCGAGGATGAGTATTATTCAAGAGTGGGGGAGGAAAGCTTATTTTAAAATTAAAATTTTTATAAAGTTTTTGAGGAGGCAAAGAAAAAAAAAAGAGAAGACCAAGTGGTCGAAAATTGAAAAAAAAAAAGAGAGAGAAAAGAAAAAAAAAAGCCAAGTGGCCGCAGTAGAATTAGGAATAAAAATATATATTATATTTATGCCCCTCAAAAATCTTTTATATGAAAGTTGGTGTTTATTCAATATATATACTCCAGAAAATTTTCCAACCATATGCAATCCGATATCAGGGACTTCATTTGTGCCTTGAAATCATTGATTTATTTGCATATGTCCACCATTCTATATAATTTTTCTTTATCTTTTTCATCAATTTATTTTCCATGACCTTTTTGAGAAATCTCAGTAAAACCAGCAGATCCTTTTCCTAGTTTGATAATATATTGAGATTAAATTTTGATTAGGATCCTTACCGAAAACTCCAGATATAAGCCTACACATATATAATATGATTATGAGATAGTTTTTAGCCACATATTGAGTGACTAGAAAGATGAGTGGAGTTTTGGGCTTTATATAATCTTGATCCTTGAAAACTTTGTCGAAATAATAATTTTTGAAAAGAAGGAGATTCATTTGTGATAAAGTTTGATCTCATTTATCATACATTGTGGGATATGCTTACATGAATATCTATCTATTTTTATATTTGTAGATCCAAACATTGAAAAATATTGAGAGTATGAATTTAGTTTGATTATTTGATTTTAGTTCATAAGTTAACTATATTTTAAGTTTTTACTTACTCGAGGACGAGCAAGGTTTAAGAGTGGGGGTATTGTTGACGCGGCTTATGAACGAAAATTATACATCATTTTATATTGTTTTTACCTATTATTATGCGTCAACTTTGCCTTTTACTAACAAATAACATAGATTATTGTGGATTTTGCAATATTGTCTTGGAAATGGTCTACTTGTAATTTTTGCAGGTTTTGGGCCAATTTTAAGCAAAATTCATCAAAGTCTACCTCGAGTAAAAAGACCTCTGAATATTATTCAATAATGGAAGAAGAAGCCCAATTAAAGACCCATCAAATGAAGCCCAATTCTAGAAGACTCGACAAGATCTCGGGATACAGAAGAATCTGGAAGGTTTAGAGTCCTAAAAGGACTCCACGAAGATTTATACGAAGGTTATCCCGAAGCCCGCGAAAGATGGAAACTAGAGGAGGCTGGAAGGGCCTGCGTCGGCCGAGCCAGACCCCCCCAAGTCGGCCGACCCCAGGACTCCGTATGTCGGTTTCAGTTTCCTTTTCGGCCACGTCTTCTCCAGGGTATTTAAAGCGAAGCTGAGCCCCTGGTCGAGGCATCCAATTCATTATCAAGGCGACAAGACGATGACTTGAGGGACACAACTAGAGGAGAGCAGAGGGTCGAGTTTCTAGTCTAGGTTTAGATCTTCTTCTAATCTCTAGAGGTGATTAGAGGCCTTGCACGGCTCTCTAATTGTCTAGATCCGGAGGTCTAATTGTATCATCAAGGGAAGGTATGATCATGGTTGTAATTATGATACAGTTAATTAATGAAGTATTGTTCTTGTCTAATTATCATATTCTTGTTCTAATTATGGTTGTTCTAGCTGTAATTAAGTTTATGTCTAGATGCATCTTGATTAGACCATGTCATTAAGGGTGATGTTTATCTAGCGTTCTTGATCTTTGATCTAGTTTACTAGTAATATAGTTTTGTGTCTAGTTCTTGTGATCATGGTGATTAGAAGTGCTAGTTGCTCTAATTATGTTATTAGACCAAATAAAAGTAATTGGAAGTGCATTCTCTAATTACGTGCCTGTTGAAAGTTCTTCGTCGATTACCTGGTTACCAGTGACAGTGGAGCCCGGGGAAAGGTTGAGCCGATCTAGGGGATTAGATTGATTGATCATGATTTAATTATGCTATGATAGATGTGCTTGAACATGCTTATTTGCCTTGATCTACTAGTTATCTCGCTGCTCTAATCTCGTTGTGAAACTTTATCTATCGTATGCTTTGGATCCGATTAGAGCTTGATTAGAACCTAGTTAATACCCTTTGATTAGAGTTCTAATTATGTTTCTAATTGTTTATCTTATATATATATAGTTTAGTTTATCTCTTTTACTAGATTAGGCTAAGGATTGGTTTAGTTTAAGGATTGGTTTAGAAGTAGATTAGATATCCTTTTTACCCTAGTTTTCGCATAAACTCTTGTTAATTAGATCACGATTAGTTCGTTCCTTGGATTGACATAAACCTACGATACTCATCATAGGGAAAAGCTACACACGATACTGTCGCTTGCAGTATAAGGTTTGCCATGCTTAAGTGCTGTCAACAATCTTATATAGTTAATTCAAAGGTTATAGTTTATACCGATCATGCTGCTATTAAATACCTTCTTACTAAAAAAGATACTAAGCCTCGTTTAATTAGATGGATTTTAATGTTACAAGAGTTCGATGTAGATATTAGGGACAAGAAGGGAGTTGAGAATGTAGTGGCAGATCATTTATCCAGAATGAACCATGCTAAGGGTGGACCACCTATAGAAGACGCGTTGAGAGACGATACCCTTTATGCCGTTTTAGATAAAGACTCTTGGATGATAGACGTTATGAGAGCCATAAGAAAAGAGCCGTTAACTCATCTCAACTATAATTCCAAAAGGAAAGTCCTAGGCGAAGCTAAGAAGTTCTACTGGAACGCCCCTTACCTATATAGGTTTGGATCTGACGGAGTCGTTAGAAGATGTGTGCCTGCAGAAGAGAGACAAAAAATTCTTAGGAAGTGTCACGCTTCAGAATATGGAGGGCATCATGGACATTTCAGAACTCAAGCCAAGATATGGGGGAGTGGATTTTATTGGACGGGAATGCATGAAGATGCAAGGAAATTCGTTGCTTCTTGTCCCGAGTGTCAGAGGACTGGGAATGTTACATCTAGAAACTTAATGCCTCTCACCTACAACCTACAAATTGATTTGTTTGATGTTTGAGGAATGGATTTCATGGGTCCATTTGAAAATTCACATGGATATGAATGCATTCTGGTGACTGTGGATTATGTCTCAAAGTGGATAGAAGTTTTACCTTGTAAAAAGGCGACTACACAGGAGTCCATAGAGATGATTAGAAATAATATCTTTCCAACATATGGAGTACCTCGAGTCATCATCTCAGATGGAGGATCGCATTTTGTTGGTAAAGAGTTTACTAGCTATTTAGAGAAGATGGAAATTGAACATAGAGTTTTAACCGCTTATCACCCACAAACAAATGGCCAAGCCGAAACATCAAATAAACAGTTAAAAGAAATTCTTAAAAAGACAGTAATTAAAGGAGGTAAGAATTGGTCGAATAGGCTTAGCGATGCTCTGTGGGCATATAGGACTGCGTTTAAGGCACCGATTGGAATGACGCCTTATCAGTTAGTCTATGGAAAAACCTGTCATTTGCCGGTAGAGATGGAGCATAAAGCTTATTGGTCGATTAAGGAATTAAATTTAGATTTAGACGCTACTCTAGTTAAAAGGAGGATTCAACTTAGTACTCTTGATGAGGCAAGATTGCAAGCTTATCATAATGCCATATCTATAAGGAAAGGGTTAAGAAATGGTTTGATAAAAGAATCCTAAAGAAGGAGTTTAAGATAGGAGATAAGGTTCTTCTTTTTAATTCAAGGTTTAAATTATTTGGAAAAGAAAAATTGCAAAGTAAATGGGATGGACCTTATATAATACATGAACCTACTGGAACAGTTACCATTATGGATCTAAAGGAAACAAGTTTATGGTAAATGGTCAAAGACTTAAGGTTTTCCTTGAAAGGCATAAATTTGAAGTTAATTATATTTATACTTATGAATTCAAGGAAGTGAGGATTCATTACCATGGCCATACCCTTTAGTTTAACATAGTTTCCATACCTTTGTATGTAAATAGTCACGGTTAGTTTAGGTTTTTCTAAAAATTTAGTTTTATTTTTGTTTTAAATTAGGAAATAGAGTTACCGACAAAACTTGGACTCTTTTCGCGAAGGAAAGAGCCCAGGTCGGCCGACCCCTAGGGTCTAGTCGGCCGACTCGGGGGCTTTCCAAGGCGTTTTGCTTCCAAATTTTGCCGGTAGAGTCCACGTTGTATTTTAAGTAAGTTTAGGGTAGAATTCGGATCGGAATCGCAGTTTTGTTTCCAAATCTCGCCAATCTCCGGAGTATAAAACCATAGGCAAGCCATAGAGCCGAGACATCCAATTCAAAACACATCTAAACCTAGCCACGACAAGTTCCGAAGCGATGGAGATGCAGCTCATGAAGAGGGACGCCGAGGCGCCGCAAGAGGGGCCTGGTCGGCCGACTAGGAGGAAGCTAGTCGGCCGACCAGCCCTGTCTCGTGGGGAGTTCGCCGCAATTTTTCGCAAGTGATCTCTGACAATGAAGATGAAGGGCCAAGGGGGTGTGGATCAGCTGAACAACGAGGAATCTCAAGGCACATGGCGAAACTTTCGATTCAACCTTTGAAAATGAAGGTTAGAAGGTCCGGAAGAATTAGGGGATGCCCAGAATTAATTATTAAGAAAGTCCTGCCCGTTCTGGGGGACTATCAACTCAAGCGAGAATCAATCTATGAGCTTTAATGGTTTTCAAGGATCAGAGACTGAGGAGGTAAATTCAATCGATTTCGTTCCTTGTTTCAATACTTATCATGTTGGAGCAGAGGATGGAGTAGATTGCTGCCCAAAGTGTAGAGAAGCCATCTACTTCAATAAATAGAAAAGCGAGGATATTCTGGATATAGTCATTGATGTAGAGGAGAGGCTTCACAAGGAGATACGAGAGACAAGAGAGAGGGTTGACAATTTTGTTAGAGACCTAAAGGGGCAAGTTAATTACCTTCAAAGTGTTTGTGAGAGTCAGAAGCGAGTAATTGATTCAATCTGGAGCCACGTTACAAAACTAGAAGGAGGAGGCTATCAACCAGATGCTACTTGGGATGAGCTAGAAGAGACATATTCACCTCCACCCAATTATCTGCCCAGTTAAGATCCACTTGATGGGCCGGTGGATGATACACACTGGTTCAGTGGTGACGATTAGGAGCTTAGCTTAGTTTAAGTGTGGGGATATTAATAGAATGTCCCATTTAGATAGAGAGTTTAGTTTAAATAGAGTCTTTAAAGTTAGTTTAATAGAATCAGTTGCCTTTTGTGTAATCGATCTATTAGATTAATAAAGTGTTAGATTGAATAATTTACTTTACTTTATTTAAATTTGTTCTTTATTTTTGCTTTGATGATTAATCTTGCTTAAAGTTTTATGATTTGATTAATATGGTGATTGCTAGATTAATTAATTTTGCATAACCCATATGTTTATTAAAGGATTATGTTTTATAGCTTTGCCAATTAAAAAAAAGATCAGAGGAGTTTTATCTTTTCATTAAAATTTCTTTTTCTTGGATCAAGTTTTACATCCCTACGTTAAGAGAGAGCTTAAAATTCCTAGTAGAGCTTAGGCTTATGAAACTTAGTTTGAAAAGCATTATTGTCTTATATGAGTTTGGCTAAGTTTGATCCCTTTAGATGTTTTGATCACTTAGAATTACCTTGGTCATCTATTTTCATCTTTTGCTAGCCTTTCAATATATTCCAATTGCTTACATAAATAGAGCAATTTCTTTAATCCTTGAAGCCTTATCATCTCATTATTTTATCTTTATCTATATAAAATTTTTGCTCAAAATATTACTTCATAAAAGCAGTTTATTCAAAAAAGGTGGTGAAAAGAGGAAAGAGGTGCCCATCTAGTAAAATATATATATATATATATATATAGTTATGGCGCCTAGAAAAAAAAGAGAAAAAAAAGAAAAAAAGGAGAAGGGAGAAAAAATGGCCAAGTCGTCGAATTATAAAAAGTAGAATTAGAAAAAGGAGGAGGGGGAAGATGTAAAAGTTTGGAGAAATAAAAAAGAGCTTTTATAATCCTGTTAAATATAATGAGCAAAGACTTTTTCCAACCATGTGTAAAAATTTCGGAATTTATTCCACTTCATTTTTGTCCTAGCACATGTCCACTATCTGTATCTTTTTTTTCCTTGACCTTTGCTACAATCTCTTTTCTTTATTTCGACGACCAAGATAGTTAATAAGTTGGTTGAATAATCTTTAGAGAAATACCTTATCTAGACAATAGAATAAGCAGCTTTTGCTAGCCTTTACCAAGCTCCACTTAAATTCTAAGTGAGATGAGAGAAAAAGAGTATTTTATGTAGGATAGCCACTTATAAAAGTGCCTTTTTGAGAGTTTAACCTCTGGGATATAGTAATTTCTTGATCCTTGGAAGTTTTGTTTCAAAATAAAAAAAAACCTTTTTGATAATTCTGAAAAGAAACTTTTGGCATTGCTATAATTCGTTTGACTTAGATAAACTTTGTGGGGATCTATATGCATGAAGATTAATCTGAAAGGATCCATGTTATGATTTGAATAAATTCTTAAAGGCATGGTTATTTCTGAAAGGTAACTATTTAGAATTTGCTTAAATATAGTTAAAGTTCTTTTATCGATCTTTTGCTCGAGGACTAGCAAGATCTAAGTGTGGGGATATTGCTGACGCTCGTTAAATACTAAAATTTTGCTTTATTTTCATTCGTTTTTATGTCTTTTCGAGAGTTAATCTTATCATTTAGTCTTGTTTTACTAACAAATAACCCCGTTTTTGAGAATACTCTTTGTTTTTGTGCAATGTTCATTTTTGCAGAAAAATAGGAAATAATTAAAGATATTTGAGAATTTCTCAAAGTAAGGATTTATGCTATGAAGATGGCTAATTGAAGCCCATTAAAGGAGGAAGCCCGTTAAAAAAAGAAGTCCTGAAAGATAAAGATTGCTTGAAGAACTAAATCCTGAAATCTTCTCGAAATTCATGACAGCAGCAGATTGTGGGCCCAATTCGGAGACCTTAACAACGTCAAATGAAGAAAGTTTGAATATCAAAGTTGTAGATCTCTTTGAGCTATACAATTTAGAGTCTGAGTTTGCATTAATTGGACTTCGGATAAGAAAGTCATGATCGAAATACTAAAAGGCTGCAGAATATGGAAGAGTCCAACTCGGGAAGGACAAGGATGGAAGCTTTGTCTATAAGCAAGGAAAGACATGGACGTCCGAGACTCTTTTGGAAACTAGTATATACTTAGAAATAGGAGTTTGTGGTGTTTTAGGACTTTTAGAACCGACCAATTAGATACCATGTATAGGGTTCCCTTCGGGGTATAAATAGAGCGCCTCCAAGGGGAGAGGAATCATATTCCACCGCATTATTCATCGCAAGTCGAGAGTCTAGGGCAAGGGTCGGGGTCGAGAAGCGTTCAACTCGGCGAGAAGTCCATCTCGGCGAAAGGAGGAATCAAGAGGAGACAGGAAGCGGGCCGGTCGGCCGACCCAGGCCCTTCCAAGGAGGTCTCGAGGTCATCTTTCGACATGTTCTTCGTCGAGTTCATCCCGACGACTATGCTTCAAAGTTTACGATGTATCTCGAGTAATTCCTTGTACTTCCTTCAATACTTTGATGAAACCTTGTTACTTGATCAATAAAGTTTGTCTTTTAGACCTAGCTTGTTGTTTACACATGATTCTTGATCCATATCTTTGCAATGCTTAATTCTAGCATGGTTTACTGGCCAGTATTTAACGTTATCATGTTCTTTTAGTAGATACCTTTACTTTATTTAGTTGATTGAATCTGCTCATGCTTAGAGATGGTTAGGGTTTGCTAGTTCGTCGATTACCTGGTTACTAGTGACAGTAGAGCCCGGAGAAAGGTTTGAGTAGATCCTTGACATTCATGATCATGTTTATTCTTTGCTTCATGTTTAGATCTAGTTTCAAGGTGGATCTTAGTATGTTGGTTGTTTGTCCCATATCTTTTGTGGATCTTTTTGCCATGTTAAACCTATCGTTCTCGCGTTTATAACCTAAACCCTGTTCTATCATTTTAGGCTATAAATTTATGTTGTTTAGAGCCTTATTAGAGTATAGATTAGAGTTTATTTAGATTAGTTTTATCTCTTATTTACGCTTGTTTTGTTCTATTAGAATTAGCTAGTAATTCAGTTAATATTAGATAGATAATATCTTAAACAAAGTTATCCCTAGATTGACAAACCCAAGATACCTATCCTGAGTAAAAGCTACCACGATACTGTGCGCTTACAGTATAAGGATTGACGTTCTTAAGTAGCGTCAACAGCGCGGTGGCTTGAAGCCATGGTCGTCGTCATAGATAGTCGGAGTGAAGAATCTAGGAAGTGCCGTTGCGCAGGTCTTGCCTCGCCGAGAGCCGGTCTAGAACCGCGTCATTCTGAGCCGTCCGAGCCCATGTGCCGCGCACGCCGTGTAGCGCGACCAAGACGACGTGCTCCTGTGCGCGTCGTGCGCGTTGTGTCGTGCCGTAGCACGTCGAGCCGCGCCACGCGGCCGGGAACACCGCAACTGCGTGAGCCGTTTCACTCTGTGTGGACGCCTGCTGACATCGAAACACGTCTGAACACGTCGAACCTCACCGCAGCCGGGCAACGCTCGTGCCCGCGATTGCCCTATCGAAGGTGGCCGGGTTGGAGCTGTGAGCGCCTCCACGCCACCTCTTGCGCCGAAACACTGCCCGGCAAGCCCCTGGTGGCCTAGTCCTAGCCTAGCCGTTCACGGCATCTTGGCCAAGCAACCGCTATCGGAGGCCCTTCGAGGACCGCCGGTGCCAGGGCGGGTCATCACCGTCGCATGCGCAACTCAGCGCCTTCAAGACGCCGCAGCGCCGCCATCAAACCTTGGGGAGCCAGCCTTTGTGCCGAGCCATGTTGCTTGCAGGAGATGGAGTCACGCGTCTGCGTATTGCCGATGCCAGCGGTGAAAGCCGCCGGTGAGGGGGTCCTTGGAGGCGTTTCACCGAACACCTGGAGTGCAGGGTGGAAGCAACGAGAGAAGGAGGCGAAGAGAGAAACGGGCCTGGGATCCGGTCTGGTAGCGGGAATGCGGCCCAGCCAGTGGAGTAGGTAGGCGGAATGGCCAGTAGGCCGATGGTTCCCGCGGACCTTGCCAAGCGGGCCAGACCAGAGGGAAGGAAAGAATGGCCCGCGCCGGGAAAACGGGCAACTCAAGCCTGCCCCGCGAGAGAGGTCAGACGGGCCGATACCAGAAGAGAAGCAGGCTTTGATTGGCCTCTGCGGTTGAGCAGGCTGAAGCCTCGTGGACCACACAAAGGGAGAGAGAGGGAGAAGGTGGTGGCCGCGATCATGGGCCTCGGCGCAGGAAGAAGGGCTGAGTTTCAGCCCAGTCCAAGAAGTCCCTACCTTTTGACCTTTATAATTTTCATAAACCGAATTTAAACTTGAGTAATCCACATAAAATTCATCCTAACCCCAAAAAATATGAAATCAACTCCTACTCTCATCTAAAACAATTCTCTATCACTTGAGACTAAGTCTCGTTGATTGGTGTTGGATTTTAATTGCTATTTGGTTATTTCTGATAGAAACTTACTCGTAGTTTAATTCAAATTCAGAGTCGGAGCACCAGGAGGACGATCCGGAAGATCCAGAGTACCCGTCTGAGGAGAACACCGACGATCAAGGTCAGCGAACACCCCGCTTCCGTTTCCTATAGACACGCGCAACTATTAGTGCGTAGGATAAATGATTTTTCTACCGCACTAAGCCTACCACAATTGGAAATTATTAATACCCAACTACTTAAAATGAACATGTTGTGAGTTGGGTGATATGATTATGGTGGGATATGATAACTCTTGGCGTGGGTGGAGGGGAACGGGTTGAGAGCGAGATGGTGGTGAGACTAGGATGGCGGGAGTCGGCACCAGAATAATGGGAGAGACTAGAACTCTGCCCTGAGTGGAGAGAGGTGTGAGGTGGTGCGCGGCCCACCGTTAAGGGTGGCAACCGACCCCTGGAAGGCTTGCTCTCGCCAGTTAAGGAACGAGTAGGGGGACATGTCGCCCGGAACTATGACTCATGCATACCATGCGACCTCAGGCCCAGTTCTTGAACTTCCCCGAAGGGCATATTACTGTAGGCGTAAGGCGATAGTGTTAGGGGACGATGGTGGGCTTGCGATGCAGCCACACATCCCCGATAGACATGACCCGTGGGGCCCCAGACTACTCGAGCTCACAGTCCTGAGAGTGCGGTGGATAGTATATCTGCACAGTTTTCTAACTCAGGAAAACAGAAAAGTGCTAGAAAGGGAAGTTCATCTATCGGTGTGGTGGGCCGGGGGTACTCTACCCCGTCCCGCTTCGTATGGTTACAGATATACAAAAACCTCTGCAGAGTGTATAATCTATACGTATAGCCGCCGTCCTCGGTCAAAGGATGATCCCTTGGTGACCCTCCTCAAACTAGCATGGGTTTTCTTCTCTTCTCCCTCGAGTGGTTGAACACTGGCTAAGGCCGTTGAGGCGGCTTGGGCGGGTGGGAGCTGCCCTTGCTGCAGGTGGTAACTGATTGAGAGAGGCAGTGTGGAAGAGGTGTATGATGGCGAGATGGATGTGTTGGGATAGGTGTGATGAGCGTGGGATCCGGTCATGAGACCATCCTCCCAAGAACTACCTTATATTTATATAGTATAGTTTCTAATTAGATTAGGCTAAGGATTGGTTTAGAGATAGATTAGACTACCTTTTTACCCTTTAGTTTCCTATAAACTCTAGTTAATTAGTTTATAATTAGTTCGTTCCTTGGACTGACTATATAAATATAAGATAGGCAATTAGAACATAACTAGAACACTAATCAAAGGGTATTAAGTATTAACTAGGTTTCTAATCAAGCTCTAATTGGATCCAAAGCATATGCGATATAAGGGCGCCACTTTAAGGATAGAGTAGCGAGATAACTAGTACCTCATGGTAAACAATCATGCTCAAGCATATCCATCATAGCATGATTAAATTAAGATCGACCAATCTAATCCCCTAGATCAAGTTTAACTTTTCCCCGAGCTCTACTGTCACTAGTAACCTGGTAATCGACGAGAAACTCTCAATAGGCATACATAATTAGAGAACGCGCTTCTAATTACTTCACATAGTCTAATAACATAATTAGAGCAACTAGAACCTCTAATCACCATGATTACAAGAACTAGAAACACAACCATATCATTAGTAAACTAGATTAGAGATCAAGAATGCTAGATGAATAACACCCTTAATGACATGATCTAATCAGCAGGCATCTAGATATAAAGTGAATTACAGCTAGAACATGTGTAATTAGAACAAGAACATGATAATTAGACGAGAACAATGCTTCATTAATAAATTGTATCAAGATTACAACCATGATCATACCTTCCCTTGATGATACAATTAGACCTCTAGAGCTAGGTAATTAGAGCACCGTGCAAGGCCTCTAATCACCTCTAGGAACTAGAAGAACTCTAATCCTAGACTAAAAACTCGACCCTCTACTCTCCTCTTCTGGAGCTAGGTAATTAGAGCACCGTGCAAGGCCTCTAATCACCACTAGGAACTAGATGAACTCTAATCCTAGACTAAAAACTCAACCCTCTACTCTCCTCTAGTTGTGGTCTCTCTTGTCCCTGTCTTCACGCCTTGATAATGAATTGGATGCCTTGTCTCGGAGCCTATGCTCGCTATTTATACCCTGGGGATGCCGTGGGTAAAAGGTGGGTAAAAGGGAAACTCCAACCGACGTATGGGGAGCTGGGGTTGGCCGACCAGTGGGGGTCTGGGTCGGCCGACCCGGATTCTCCCTGTGTCCAATTGTTTCCCTCTTTATCGCGGAGACGTTGCTTGATGCTTAAGTAATGCTTGTACGGGGCCTCTCGGACTCTTGGGCTTCTGGAATCTTTGATATGGGCCGAGATTTGACGGAGTCTTCTAGTCTTTGATATATTTGACATATTTATTTCATAATTATCTCCAAATCCTTGTACCTCTTGACACCTTCTCGAAGCTTCTGATTAGAAAGCCTTGATCAACACAGAGGGGGGCATGAATTAACCAAGCCTTTCTTGTTCATCATCTTCGATGAATGTCATCTTAGCGGTCTTTTCTCACTCGACGTAGATCGTTGTGAATTTCGCGAAAATTAGTCAAAAACCTGTAAAAATCACATATAGCATATTTCCAAGACAATGTTGCAAAATCCACAATAATCGGTGATAATTGTTAGTAAAAGATATAGTTGACGCTTAAAATCCATGAAAAATTATATAAAATGATACAAAATATTCGTTCATAAGCCGTGTCAACAAGTACCCCTCTTCCTTTCTCTCTTCTCCCTCTATAACCTCTCCTGGGCGCCTTCCTCTTAGTATATAAGGGGGAAAGGGCCACCATGAGAGGAAGACGATGCTTGCTCACACGCACAAGGAGCCCTCAGATCCCGCCTTGTAACACCAAACACAAGCAATACAAGTCTCACCATAGTGGACTTAGGGATTCATCCCGAACCCCTCTAAATCCTTGTGTTTATCCTGCACATCCTGCATCTTTGAGCCTCCGAGGCTAGGCCATCGGGACAACAGTCCACGAAGCCCCACTAACCTACAATAAATCTATAGCCGTGGTAAAAAACCATGACACTTTGTGAGTGTGGCTCGGCACGGATAACGGTGGAGCGGTGGAGATAACAACCACACCGAAACCAGTGGATCATCCACATGGTGGCAGCAGGAGCTGATTGGATGGGCATGGTTTTGCCTTGTTATAGGTACGAGCCACGAGGTCTTGGGCCGCCTAGGTGAGCTGAAACTGTTCTCCGCGAGAAGCTAGGGCGCCAGGAAAAGCTTGCCCGCACATACCCTGAGGCTGGATCCAACGGTTCTCCCATATTGGATTCTAAAAATTAAATGATGCACTGTTACGATGCTGTAGAAATAGATATGGTAGTTGGAATAATGATGGAAGATAGAGGATGGGGGAGCCGTTGGATTCAGCCTAAGAGATGACAGTAAAGGAACCAAATGCAAATGTTCAGTAGCACTTTTTCGCTGGCCAACATAAAACGATAGGCTGGTGCTGTATCAAACTTCTATGGGTTAATTTAATAGAAGCCATTATAACTTGTCAGGTTTTGAACTATGCCATTACAATTTAGAATACAGAAACCAGACCATTAGAGATATGCCATTGTCTACGTATTCGATCCGTTTCGGGCCCACCTACAGTGTATGGAGCTCCGTATTTACAAAATTGACACTCACTATCTTTCTATGATGTGTGGGCCCCACCTATCATCCCTTTCTTCCTTCTCCCGCCGCTGGCCTGCTGGTCTTGCTCGTTCCTCTCCCTCCCAAAGCCGGCGAGCCCCCACCACCGCGTATGGCAGCCGCCACCCACTCGTGCCTAGGGATCGAAGGCTGTCGCCGTCGTCGCTCGCCCCCCTCCCGCCCCCTTCCTAATCGTCACCGGCAACTCGCCCGCCTCCTGCGCCGTGCCGCGCGTGGCTGGAGGTGGGAAGAGGAGAGCGTGGTGGCGTGTGGTTGGGGGTGGGGAGGGGCATGGCCACGGGCGTGCAGGCCGGAGGCGAGGAGGGGCGCGGCGGCAGCGTGCAACCCAGAGGCGCGGCGTGGCGCGATGGTGGCGAGGTGAGGCTGGAAGCGAGGAGTGCAGCGGCGGCGGCGTCAGCCTTCTCCCAGTGACCCACTACAGTTGGAGAGGGAGAAGAGCAGGTTAGTTGGGGAATGAGGCCTCCTAGTGGGAAGAAGAAGAAAGGAAGGATAGGTGGGGCCCACACGTCTATGAAAGATAGGGAGTGGGAGTTTTGTAAATACAGAGCTACATACATTGCAAGTTGGCCGAAAACAGATCAAATACGTAGACAATGGCATATTTCAAACATACGGTGCGATCGGCTGCACTTAAATTAGCTGCCGCTGTAGCTTAATCAGTTTAATCTACAGTGCTTCACAACTTGGGAGCTACAGATGCAGCGGCTGCACCAATCGGAGCCATAGACAAAATACTAGTGGTCTGATTTCTGTATTTCAAATTGTAATAGCATAGTTCAAAACGTGACAAGTTATAATGGCTTTCCAACTTCTATCCCACCTTATATTTCAAATTCTGTTTTGTTGTGCAAGCTCTGCTGAGGCTATGGTCACCAGGAAGTGCATTTGTACTGTCTACAGTGCGCAATCATTGCTTTTTCACTCTGTGTACATTGCGCAAACAGTGTTTTTCATACCCTTTTCTACTCCTGATGACCATGGTCTGACGCCTATCTTTGTTGAGTAAATTCCTTCTATGCCACTGAAAATTATACGGTTCCCTTATATGCCATTGGAAATTATAGCTTCCCTTATATGCTATCGGTTTTAATTTTTGCTCGCCTACGTGCCATCACCGTCAGTATCCACCGGACGGCGTCATCCATCCACCCACGCTACCGCTCGGCCTCTGCCTGGAGCCTCGCCCCCACCCACCTCCAGCCGCAGGTTACAGCAGGAGCGGCGCGTCGGCGCGGCCGTGCGCGTGTTTGGCGAGGGCGGCACGTTCTTCGGCGAGCGCGACGCGATGGCGCGGCCAAGCGAGCGCGAGGGGTCGGCAGCGAGCACGGAGCAGCTGCGCGCGGGAGCGCCACGGGTGTCACCAAGAGCTCCGCGCTCCCCGTCGGCCAGCAACGTCGCGTCTACCCAAGGCCGATGGGAGGCCGAAGGGTGGGCCGGCCGCGGCGATGCAGGGAGGCGATGCGCGAGGGCGAGCCCCTCTGCGGCGGTGCGGGGAGGCCGCGCGCGAGGAGGAGCCGGCCGCGCCCGAGGACGAGCCGGCATGGGCAACGCGGGGAGGCTGCGCGCGAGGGCGAGTTCGACCACAGCGGCGCAGGGAGGCTTTGCGGGTCCCCAGCAGAGCAGCCGAAGAGGGTGGGGGCGTGGGCGACCGATGCCACGGGCAGAGGTAACTGGATGGTCGGGGTCGGGGAAGGCGCGGCCTCCACGCGCACTCCCTCGCCCGGTGCCGGTGCGTGTGCACGCTCTGGCGCGCCCTCGTGGACGGCCACGGGCTCCTCCGCCCGCACGCGCTCTTCGTCCCCGACACAAGGGCGATGGCTTGTTCCTTGCGTTCGACCTGGCCAGGTTGCTGGAGTACGAGTGCTCGTCCCTGACGCCTGATGCCCGGCTGGCCTCCCGCGTCCTCTGTTCTCTTCGCCCGGGCACCCTCCCGCGCCCTCCGTGCCCGATGTGGCGCCCGGCGGCGGCGGCAACTACAAGCCTCATGGGCATAGAAGCCGCAGACGCGTCGCAGCTCAACACACGTCGGATGGAGCGGCGCGAGCGGGTGGCTGATGGACGCCATGGAGCAGCACGTGCGGGAGCGCGCTGCGCGTGACGAGGCGTGGCGGCTCCTGGAGGCGGACAAGTTCGCAAGCGAGGCCAACGCCCGGCAGCGGCGGCGACACGGCGCTCGGCAGCTGCCAGGGAGGCGGCTCGCTGCACCTGAGCATGACACGGTCCCGGCGACCGGTGCCCCCCGTGGGTGTGGCACCGCAAGCGCGTGGAAGCTGGGGGAGGCCGCCATGAATGGCATGGTATGCAATGACATGGGCAAAATGCTATTTTTCACCGTGAACTAACAGCAACCTAACGGTATATTGACGGCGATGGCACATAGGAAAGCAAAAATTAAAACCGATGGCATATAAAAAAAAGCTATAAATTCCAATGACAGATAAAGGAACGGTATAATTTCCGATGGCGCACAAGGAATCTACTCATCTTTGTTCCCTTTTCAACAACGTATCGCTAGATGTTGGACTCCAATGACCTGAAGAGGGCATTGAAAAAAGAAAACAAAATTAAATCGGTGTGGGGCACAGTCAGAGCGACACTCGGAGAGGGGGAGGGGGAGGGAGAGCGACGCTCGGGGAGGGAGGGACGGGGGACGGGGGGAGTTGGGGCAGCCGGGGGGTGGGGCCTGGGGGAGACCCTGTGTGTGTGGGGCAGGGAATACCTTTCCGACAGAAAACCGCCGGTTTTCCGGAAAATTTCCCGTTTCCGGACGACTACGGAAATTGGAATTCCGGAATTTTCCGGCGGATTCCGTTTTCAAATTTAAAAATTTAAAAAAATTTATAAAAAAATTCTAAAAAAATCCGAAAAAAATATGATAAAAAACTAGATGTTTTTTTGAGCCATTAGCACTTGAAATCGTTCAAATCCAAGTTGATTTGGCTGGTTAAATTGAGGAATTGGGTTCGGACCCGTTAAGACCCTAAAACCCGTTAACATGAGGGAACCTTATCCGCTTGGACCACTCCACCGACGCGCCTGGCAGAGCCCACACCGCGGCTTCCCTCTCCCCTGCTTCCTTCCCCTCCGCTCCCTCGGCGAACCGCCGCCGCCGCCGCCACATTCCGCCGCGGGGAGGCGGGATTCCACCCGCAGGCAACGGAATCCCGACCGGGAAGGTTCGGTTTCCCATTCCCCAACTCCGGCCGTCGCTCCCGCTCATCCCGAGCGGATTTTCGCCGCTCCCGAGCGGGAAACCGAGGCGACTGAGCGGAAATCCGCTCTCTGCTGCGCGGAAAGGGAAGGAGGTGAGTGCATTCATCGATTTAGTTGTATGTTGTTGTCGATCTATGGTATAGATGGTTGTTGGTATTGATTTGTGACATGAGCAGTAGAAAACCTAGGGTTAGTGATGTTGAATGCTATGGATTAGATGAATGTCGATGCTTATTCAAGTTGATCTATGCCATAGGTGAATTTTTATTAAGTGGATGTTAGGTGAACTAAGCCCTACGGGTAAACAATCGATTTGTTAGTTGAATGTTACAGATTTAAATGTTTTGTTGATTAATGAGACGAAATATGAGTGATTTAAATGTTTGTTGTTGTCGATCTATGATCTAGAAAACCTACCAATAATTGTATATACATTAGTATGTAACCCCATATTATCTCCATTGGTCCATTCTTATTGACTTGCTTGACACTATCTTCCGTGATTGTAGGAAAATGGTGGACCCAGTGTGGGAGCATGCCAGAAGTACAAGGGTGGATTCATATGCAAGTATTGCAGGGAAACGAAGAGTGGGGGAGGGGCAACCCGGTTTAAGGAGCATCTGGCACAACGGGGTCATGATGTGAAGGACTGCCCTTCGGTTCCACCGGAGGTTAAGACTTTTTTCATCGAGCAGTTGGACAGGAACAAAGCCAGAGCATCAGCAAGGGCCCGAGAAAAGCTTCTGAGGGACGCAGCGGCAAGGGCGCCGCAGATTGACCTTGACCTAGAGCCAGAGGAGGAGGTGGGCCAAGGTCAATACGATGAGGATGCAGAGTTGCAGGCTACCTTACGGCAGTCACGGGAGGAGTATGATTTCATGCAGCGTGCAGGGCCACATTATGACAGGGGTGGTGGATCTGGTTCTGGTAGTCGTGCAGGAGGCAGTGGTGTTCGAGGCAGCGGTGTTCGAGGGAGTGGTGTAGCAGGCAGTGGTGGACCGCTGCCTTCGATGTTCACTCGGAGTCAGTCACATGTCCCTGAGAGGGTTAGGGACTACCATCTTGGTTTGAGCTCAGCTCCACGACAGCAACGGATAGATACTGGACCATGGACTGTGAAGGGAAAGACATCGAGGGAGCTTCTCGGGAGGGCATGGGCGAAGGCATGTCATGCTGTAGGTATTCCAGGCCGGAAACTTGATGATCCATACTTCAAGGCTGCCATCATGGAAACCCAGAAACAAGGTAACTACGTCTATTTTGAGTTGAATGTTTTCGTTTCCGTGATTGTCTTCTTAATGCTTCCTCTTCTGTGATTGCAGGAGTTGGCATCAAAATACCAACAGGCAGGGAGATTGATGGGAAGTATTTGGATGAGAATGTGAAGGAGATTGAGAACGAGATAGAGAAGTGGAAGAAAGACTGGGATGAATGTGGTGTGACTCATGGACAGGCCCTATGCGGAATTCGGTCATCAATTTTTTGGTGTACAGTGGTGGCACTATGTATTTCATGAAGTTTGTCGATGCAACAGACAAAATACAAGACCACCAATACTTATTGAAGGTAAATCCTGCAACCTTGCCTTAATTCTAATCCCTTAATGACCATTACTGTCATACTAATGTCACCACGGCATTGTTGTGCAGGAGATCAAAGCAGTGGTGATGAAAGTGGGTTATCACAATGTGGTTCAGATTGTGACCGACAATGGCTCGAACTACAAGAAAGTGTGATGCCCCTGGCATCTCAAAAGCCTTAAGACACGATTAAATGACAAGTAACAATGAAGTTACGGTTTAATCGTGCTTAGTGGTATGGAGGATTAGGTGGATGAATCACTAAGAGTCAAAATTTTCCATTCAAAATACAAAATGTCTAACTCAAGATGTTTACTTCAACTTTTCTAAATTGACCATCTTTAAGATCAAATGTTATGAAGCCCAAAAGTGCAAATTAAACTAACTAGCAATTCTAGAAGGATGAAATTGTGCCCTTGATCAAATTTAGCCTTAGAAGAACCCTTGCATTTCTTAAGCACCTGAGCTCAACTTCATTATAAAAGTTATAGTACATGGCATTAACTACACTTTTGCTACACTAAGTGTGGGCTAAACTGTCATTAACCCATTGGGAATCTCTCCATAAAATCTCTTGGAATCAGCCATACCAACCACACTTAGAATATTGCCAAAAACTGGAATTTCAGCTTTTCCCCAAGCTTCACTCTGAAATTACATTAAATCTTCCTATACAAGTCAAAAATCTTCCTTTCTATGAAATGAAATTGAACTTATCACCTTTCAAATGCACCTATTGTGGGAGTGATTGTCCCTCATTTGACACCTCAAAAGTTGGAAACAAGAAAGTCTCTACACAAAGTGAAATTTCTGTTTTAATAAACCTTGGAACATAATTGTGTCTATAATTCAAAATCTGTTGGGATTCAGGCCAAATTTATATTATCAAACTTGGAGATAAAGTGCTGGGGAACAACTTTGGTAATTAGAGCTTAGTCACCTATTGAGGCTTACATGGTGTTTAGGGCTATTTTCTACCAACACAGAAAACCAGTTCAATTCAGTCCTATTTAGAAATCTCCAATTTGCTCTATCCTGCAGCCACTTTAATGCAAGACTCCAATTGGAAAAGTTGTAGGATTTGAAATTATAAACAACTCACTCAAAAGGCACTTTGGGAGAAAAGGCATGGAAATACGACTTTTCATTTTTCCAAGCAATAAAAGTACCCTGTCCACAACTAGGGCTGCTAGTTAAATTTGAATTTAAATCATACTTACACTTGGAATCTGGGGTAGTCTATTTTGACAAAGTTGTAGATCTCTCAAAGTAGAACATTTCTCCCAATTGGGACTTTCCAAATTCGGCCTCTAATTGGGTCAAAAGTGCGAATTACTGAGAGGGAGAAAGCACAAAATGGGGGGTGTTTCTCTGAGTCTATGACAGGTGGGGCCTGCGATCCGCAGTCGCGCCCATGGCGCGAACCGGCGCGCGCCGCGTGGCTCGCCGGCGTACAGGGCGTACGCCGCGGCCGCAGGCGGCGCCCTGAGCGCGTCACGGGGTGGAGGGATAACTCCTCAGTCGAACCGTCCGCTCTCCCTCGCGTTCCGTCCACTCCCCACCCCGTTTTGCGCTCTCCGAACCCAAGCCGCCATTGACGGCGAGCTCGGAGCTCAAGCTCTTGTGCCGCCCTGTCCACCGCCTCCCCCGGCCTCCAAGCACCACCACCGCACTCACCGCGACCCCGCGCACCCGTAGCGCTTGGCCTCGTCGCTTTTCCCTTCCCCGTCGAGTAGATCGGGCTGCCGCGCGGCGTCCGCGACGCCGAGTTCACGGCGGGTTCACCGCCGGTTCACCCCGTCGCGTATCACCCTCCACCGCCTCCCGGTGCTCCAGACCCCCACCGCCAGCTCCGCCTCGGCCTCGCGCACCCAACGCGCTAGGTATCGCCACCGCCTTCACCTTGACCACCCTCCGCCACGAGCGACGCCGAGCGCCGCCCCGGCTCGCCCGCGCCTCGCCGTGGAGCACCACCCTAGGGCCATTCCCGCACCTCCACTCCGCTGCGGCCGGGTTCCCCTCGTCCTCGCACTGCTCACAAGCCCGGCCGTGGCTCCTCTCCTCCGCTACGGCCCCCAAGCCGAGCCGACGCCGCCGCGCGCCGCCGCGCCGCGGCCCTCCGGTTCATCGGCCTCGCACCGCCTGCACACCTCTCCCCGCGCGACTAGACCTAGGGGAGATGAAACCCCATGGTCGGGAACACCTTCGGCCACCGCCTCGGCTCCCAACGCCGCCTCACCGCCGCCAGTGCAGCCGCATCCCTCCCCCGTCGCGCGCCATCGCCCGTCGGCCCGAGGTAGAAGAAGAGGGCTGGCCCTTTTTCACAAAACCCCCTGCTCTTTTAGTTATTTGTCAGTCTGTTTGGGTTACTATGCACTGAGTCTTGCGTGTCTTCTCTGCAGGCCCCTGGAGTCTACGGTTAATTACGTTTAGGTCCCTAGTCTGAGTGATTTTCCATTTAAATGCATTTAAATTAGGTGCGAACTTTGGAAAATCATAACAAATCACAGAAAAATCCAAAATAGACAAACTCAGTTGCGTTAGACTCCTCTTGAGTAGATCTACATGATTGGTAGGATGTGGAAGTGTGAAATGTCTGTTTTGCCCTTGGTTTGTTGCATGCATGACTAATTAGGATAAATGTCAAAAAGTGGACTAAATGAACTCCAAAAATTATGAAACTTGGACAGTAGATTTGTTATGGCATCTAGATACTGTGTGATTTTTGGTAGCCCTAACATTGACTGTTTAATTACTGTTTTGCCCTTATGCATGTGTTTTGTGTATTAAATTAACTTAGAAAGTGAAGGTTACATGAAATATGCTCCAACATGACCTCTGGTATTTTTCATGTACTCTATACAGTATGGGTAGCTCACTAGTAAAGTATGAGGTTGTGCATATTTGTTTTGGCTGCTGTTTTGAAATTGACATAATGCTACTAGATGAAAAAAGAAAATAGGAAAAGTGCATTTATATGCTTGCTTGAGTGTGTGTTCGCTCTAGGATCATAAAAATACTACAAATTACTAGTGCTAAGAGTGATGTCTTGTAATAGCAGTCCATTGCATGTGTAGATATATGCTTGACTGGTGCTTTGCTTGCATGTGATATGAAAATGACAAGTGATATGATGGTTAAGTCAATGAAATAGGAAAGTGCTATCCGCTATGCTAGAAGAAATTCCACCAAAATTCCTATAGCTATACTACCCTATGAGTATGTTTATCAATCATTTTTCTGCATATCCATGGAATGATTAGTTATGTGTGTATGATCTCCAGGCGTCTTGTGTATTGCATCATGCATATTATTCATATAGCGACGCTTATTGCAGATACGTGATAAAGAAACAAGTGCACGGGTCTACATCAACCAACGGTAATCCAAAAGACCAACTAAGACCATTTACGATCTGGAGGGCCCATCAGTCGTGCTTGGAAGGAGGAGTTGTCCAAGGGATCAAGGGGTTGCCTGGGGCGAAGCCTCACAACCCGGCAAACTAACAGTAGCTTAGTTTGTTGGTCTTATTAAAATGAATCAAGGTAGGCAGGACCATGCAAATCCCAGCAAACAAATTATTTTGAGTTACGTATATGCATTAGGATTGATTGAAACCAATTGCATTAGACTTCCCGGCCACCCTGGCCCTAGCACCTATACTTAGGGTTCGTAGGACGGGTGCCTAGAATGGTTAGGCGCGAGTAGACACGAGTGAGCACTGTCACTCGTCTCGTAGGGTTTACTTTCGAATGATGAATCTTCATTACTATGAATTTATTATTGCTATGTTATGCTTTCAATTGAGACCGGGCGGAGATATGGGATTACTATGTTGAAAAGTGATGTGATGGTATGGTGGACTCCGCCCGAGTCGCATGTGTCCCGTTCGCTGTTCGCCTGCTGATCGGCATAACATTGCTAGAATGCTTATCCGGGAAATGGGACCGGTGAAACCTTACTTGTGCCATCCGAAGAACAGAAACACGTTCCTACCCACTGGTTGAGAGGAAGGTGGCCCGGGGGAGCTTGGTACTCATGACGGGGAGACCGAGATGTCGGCAGGCTCGTCATGGGGGCACAACCCGGGAGTCAGGCGGGAGTGAATCGAACTTGGGATGGGACAAGTGGAGAAGGGGGACTATATGTGGGAAAGCCGTCGTGTGAGTAAGCATATGGGCCCCTGGCATTTTCTAGTTATTCCCGGGATTATAAAAATCGATTCGAATCGCTGATGCTCACCAGGTGTGAGAATGCCAATATCACTGACGGGCAACGTAGAACTATTTGAGGCAAGATGTTTTATGGAATTGATGATTTGATACGACACAATGGTTATACATGCTTTACTTCATGCAAATTACTCGCTTTATATTACCAGTGAGATTCAGGATAAGGACTAGCGGCTGTCAAATCCCGCTATAGCATGACATTAAAATATAGTGGTTAATCATGATTAAAGGATAGCGACTGTCAAATCCCGCTATCCTATGGCAACATTTTACAGTTTAAAACCAATGGCTAAGGACCTACTCGCTAGTAAGCTGAGCTTTGCGTCGGCCGTAAACCCTGTCCATTAAGTCCTACTGAGTAATTAGTACTTAGGGTTTGCCCCCACTTTTGGCTCACAGGTACTGGCGGCATTTGGATAGCTGCTTGGAGAAGGGTAGCACCGGTGGGCTCGGTGCTTCTCGCCTCGTTCATCTGTATGAAGACTTCTTAAGTATTTGGTTTCCGCTGCGAGATGTTTTGAAAACGCTTCCGCATTATATATATTTTGGACATGTATTTGACTATATACATTCTCGGTTTGTAACTAAGTCTATCTATTCTATATTTCAACTGCCTGTGATGATGTAACTGTTGTGGCTCCATCACGAGTCGGATGTGTGTGATGTCGGTTCCTCTGGGATTTGGTGCAAATCGAGAGCCGAGGGCTTCTCGACGGACGACCGGGTTTAGTACGGTCTAAGTACACTGTAAGCTAATGGTGACAGGTGTACTTAGCCCGTATTAAATCGGCGGTTCCGCCACAGCTGGTATCAGAGCCGATCATACACAGACAACAGTTATATCATCCAGTTTTTGTTTACAAAACTATTTTCGAAAGCCCTTTTCAAGTAATTCAAAAATGAGAGTATACGATATGCCCATATTTAAGGATGTTAGTGCTATCCAGGTGACAGCACTGACACTCTGACCTAGATAGACCTCATATGCATATTCGGCGCTTTGAGAAGCAACTTTTCGGCCATAGCTGTCCCCAGTACTGGCGGAAGCTATTGGGTTTTGCGGACAGTTGTAACCTCTGCATTCATGCTGTATAAGTAAAAGCTCTTTAAGGGTGGTGGGCATGTTTGAGGCTTTCATACCCACCACACTTACATTCGGTTTTGGGATCCACCTTTTTCTCGACAATCCCCAGTACTGGTGGAAAGTCAGGCTTTGAGGAAAAGGTGCAGCGGCCCACCAACGTTGTCCACGCAGCGGTCACGCGTGGATGCCACACTATGTGGTAATGTATGAGCATGCATTCTTCTGCAGGTACACTAACCACGTGCGAAACTAAGAACGACTAGGACTCGACTAGTTGCATTAAGGAGAGACGTGCATATATGTCACCGAATATCGCTAGTTGTATACCTAGGAAGTGTGATGTGAGACCGGATAGGACGGGCATACATCATTCCATCTCATCTCATGTGCCTTACTTGTATTTGCTTAAAGATAACTAGATTCTTACTGCCTCTATAAGTATACTTGTTGGGAAGTAACAAATTGCATATAAATCCTGTATGCTGTTTTAAGATGTATTTCAAAATGTAAATAGAATCAACAGAAACTTATTATAAGAAACTAGTGGTACAAGAAATTTCTAACAACTTATGTATAGATTACTTGCTGTGAAAGTGAATACGAGCAAGGTACCAGTTTAGGACGTGTCTCATACCCATTTAAAACAAGTATTGTATATAAAAGTTGTAGTGGGAAAAATTCAACCAAACAAACTTATCTATAATGACCCTTTGGCAAATACTCTAGGCATAAACTTACAATCATTTTAAGTCAAAGCTTAAATCTAGTTAGCAAGTACGAAGTTTAGAAAATGAAGTTCGGGACGTAACCTAATTGGCACATGAATACAAATTGCCTTATGACCACATTTGGCCTTTGAAACTATCAAATTGATGGGAGCCTTATTCTTCCTGCTACAGATGGCGCAACCCTCGACGCAGCCCTTCGACTTATGCCCTAATTACCAAGAGTCCACAAAAGCTAAAACAACGATACCTCGAGAATAAAAGAAGAGAAAAGCGGGAGAATCTTCCACCAAGGCAGCCTCAGTTCAACCTCTGCGACCAGGGATGGTTCTATTAAAAGGATTTGTCAAGCCTGAAGATCAAATCGGGATGGTTAGTATGTGTCGACAACTGGGTAAGGGCCCAGGGGGATTTTACGGGCCAAGCTTCAAGAATGGTGCCAAGCTGAACTTATGGATGATGTCCCTAGGAAAGAACTGGGATCCGACGTTACGCTCATATGGACCCACGCGTCCAGTCGATGGAGCACAAGCCCCGACAATACCAGACGCTTTCAAGATGATTGCTCAAACTGCGAGCTCCACTGCAAGCGAGTTTCCTCAAATTAACCCGGACATATGCATCGTCAACTACTACACCAACTCCGGAAAGCTCGGACTTCACCAAGACAAGGACGGGTTAGAGAGTAACCTTACCAAGGGTTTACCTTTCATATCCATCTCCATAGGAGACACCGCCGAGTTCTTGTTCGGCGACACGAGAGACCAGGACCAAGCGACCAAGATCAACCTCGAATCTGGTGACGTTCTCATACTCGGTGGAGAATCAAGACTGTTATTTCATGGCGTTTCCCACGTGAAGACCAACACTGCACCAAGTTGGTTGAAAGAAGAAACAGGCATTCGTCCTGGGCATATAAATCTTACGTTTGGGCAGTACTAGCTAGATACTAGTTGGTGTGCTAGCAGTCATCGCAAAACTTTTGTAATGAGAGGGGGTTGACTCTCATAACTCTCGAGTTTCCCCTGTATCCAACTCTTTGCAGTCGGCATGTGTCCCACCCTCATGATTAATGTAACTCTATTTTCAGGGAGCATTCTGAACTCTTGTAGTTCTCACGTTTCATGCTTTTGTTATTCAGGCACTTCAGTCTTTGTAATCCATGACACTTTTGTTGTTGTTACCTTGTTTCTAACTCAAATAAATCTGATGAATTATACCTCCGAAAACATTGCGCTATGGCGTGTAAAACCTCCTTGTTCATGTCTCTCTATAACCTTGTGTTATTAGCATATCCTCTGAGATTGGATGGAAATACCGCTCTTGATGAGGTGTTTACCCGAGCAGTCTATGGTGCCGTGACGGAACCTAGGGTCCTATGTGCACGGCCGTCACTCGGTTCCACTAGGGGCGCGCTGGTATCAAGACATGCAAAGGCATGACACCGCTTCAATTGTGGAACATTCCTATCCATCTTCTAACGCCTTGTGGACCTCTATACATCTCATTCGTGGAGATAATTTACTTTAATTCCACTGCCACCTTGTATCATTTCATTGCTTTGTTTCACCTTGCCCTTCTTGGTCTGTGGGGAAAGATCCACCTTAATCCCACTGTCGTTCACACCTTTCCCTTGCCTTGTTGAACCATGTCTTCTCAATCCGTGAGACGAGTCAAATCTATGGCTCCACTCGTCCACATCTTTTCATTGACTTTGTTTATCCTTGCTGGTCGTGCTTCACGGGGATGAGCAATTCTATTCTCCACGATACATTTACACCCATTGGTCCAAATCTCGGACTTCTCTGCGCTTACCCTGATTTTCGTTAACGTCTTGTATGTGTGGAAATGCTTGATTCCATTCCCACTGTCTTACTACGTCATTCCATTTCTTCTTCCAACTTGCCTCTCTCTGAATTGTGGAGACAGTCAAACTCTGTTCCCACTGCTTTCTCTTATGTTCCTTTCTGGTATATATTGAACCTTATCTTCTGAATGTGAGCTTCAGCACCATCCGCCACACTAAGCTTTTGTTCTCAGCTAGTGATTTTATCATATCGTCCTTTTCAAGAAGTTGCTCTGATCTTCTTCGAAAATCATCCTCAGTTAAGCTTACTAAAACTGTCTATTGTTTCGTTAGTAAGCGCACATCATATGCCTATACTTCTTTTGGTCAGTCTTGATCAAGTCTATGAAATCATACAAACCATCACCCTGTCTAGGTGAATATGTCCTATTCTCTTTCCACGGCATCTTTCCCGAAACAATGAGTAGAATGTGCTATGTATCACCACATCTTACTCTTTGAAGAATGTTCGGATTTAATATCTTATATGTGTACACAGTCCCTATCAAATGAAATGAATGTGTCTTCAAAAGCACATCCAATGATAACCCATTGAATCCTAAGAGCGTTCGTGGTTCGGTCTTCCGATTGTGTACACCTTGCTTCTGATTGTTCTAAGACCTATATATTCATCACGTTTCTAAATCTTGGTGTCCAAGTCAGGGAGTAACCCTGTTCCATTATTCGAGTAAATCACTGTCATTTTCGCGTTGGCCACACCGTCTTTGCGGTTTGTTCATTCGCTCTCATAAAAACCACGACTTGCCGAGCACCTGGGAAAGACCACCTTAGACGTATTCAAAAGCTTTGTAACTACCTTGTGTTAAAGAGGCACTAACCATTCACGAGCCAGTTAACAAAGCAAATGGATGAAGAATCAAGTGTTGCCAGGTATGACAGAAGCACCCCGAACAACGATGCCCAAAACAATTTGCATTTTGCAGTAAGCAGTAGAACCCCGCTTCCTCCAAATCTCGGGACGAGATTTCTTTAAGGGGGGTGGGTTGTGATGCCCCTGGCATCTCAAAAGCCTTAACACACGATTAGATGAAAAGTAACAATGAAGTTACGGTTTAATCGTGCTTAGTGGTATGGAGGATTAGGTGGATGAATCACTAAGAGTCAAAATTTTCCATTCAAAATACAAAATGTCTAACTCAAGATGTTGACTTCAACTTTTCTAAATTGACCATCTTTAAGATCAAATGTTATGAAGCCCAAAAGTGCAAATTAAACTAACTAGCAATTCTAGAAGGGTGAAATTGTGCCCTTGATCAAATTTAGCCTTAGAAGAACCCTTGCATTTCTTAAGCACCTGAGCTCAACTTCATTATAAAAGTTATAGTACATGGCATACACTACACTTTTGCTACACTAAGTGTGGGCTAAAACTGTCATTAACCCATTGGGAATCTCTCCATAAAATCTCTTGGAATCAGCCATACCAACCACACTTAGAATATTGCCAAAAACTGGAATTTCAGCTTTTCCCCAAGCTTCACTCTGAAATTACATTAAATCTTCCTATACAAGTCAAAAATCTTCCTTTCTATGAAATGAAATTGAACTTATCACCTTTCAAATGCACCTATTGTGGGAGTGATTGGCCCTCATTTGATACTTCAAAAGTTGGAAACAAGAAAGTCTCTACACAAAGTGAAATTTCTGTTTTAATAAACCTTAGAACATAATTGTGTCTATAATTCAAAATCTGTTGGGATTCAGGCCAAATTTATATTATCAAACTTGGAGATAAAGTGCTGGGGAACAACTTTGGTAATTAGAGCTTAGTCACCTATTGAGGCTTACATGGTGTTTAGGGCCATTTTCTACCAACACAGAAAACCAGTTCAATTCAGTCCTATTTAGAAATCTCCAATTTGCTCTAGCCTTCAGCCACTTTCATGCAAGACTCCAATTGTAAAAGTTGTAGGATTTGAAATTATAAACAACTCACTCAAAAGGCACTTTGGGAGAAAAGGCTTGGAAATAGGACTTTTCATTTTTCCAAGCAATAAAAGTACCCTGTCCACAATTAGGGCTGCTAGTTAAATTTGAATTTAAATCATATTTACACTTGGAATCTGGGGTCGTCCATTTTGACAAAGTTGTAGATCTCTCATAGTAGAACATTTCTCCCAGTTGGGACTTTTCCAAATTCGGCCTCTAATTGGGTCAAAAGTGCGAATTACTGAGAGGGAGAAAGCACAAAATGGGGGGTGTTTCTCTGAGTCTATGACAGGTGGGGCCTGCGATCCGCAGTCGCGCCCATGGCGCGAACCGGCGCACGCCGCGTGGCTCGCCGGCGTACAGGGCGTACGCCGTGGCCGCAGGCGGCGCCCCGAGCGCGTCACAGGGTGGAGGGATAACTCCTCAGTCGAGCCGTCCGCTCTCCCTCGCGTTCCGTCCACTCCCCACCCCGTTTTGCGCTCTCCGAACCCAAGCCGCCATTGACGGCGAGCTCGGAGTTCGAGCTCTTGCGCCGCCCTGTCCACCGCCTCCCCCGGCCTCCAAGCACCACCACCGCACTCGCCGCGACCCCGCGCACACGTAGCGCTTGGCCTCGTCGCTTTTCCCTTCCCCGTCGAGTAGATCGGGCTGCCGCGCGGCGTCCGCGACGCCGAGTTCACGGCGGGTTCACCGCCGGTTCACCCCGTCGCGTACCACCCTCCACCGCCTCCCGGTGCTCCAGACCCCCACCGCCAGCTCCGCCTCAGTCTCGTGCACCCAACGCGCTAGGTATCGCTACCGCCTTCACCTTGACCACCCTCCCCCACGAGCGACGCCGAGCGCTGCACCGGCTCGCCCGCGCCTCGCCGTGGAGCACCACCCTAGGGCCATTCCCGCACCTCCACTCCGTCGCCGCCGGGTTCCCCTCGTCCTCGCACTGCTCACAAGCCCGGCCGTGGCTCCTCTCCTCCGCTACGGCCCCCAAGCCGAGCCGACGCCGCCGCGCACCGCCGCGCCGCGGCCCTCCGGTTCATCGGCCTCGCACCGCCTGCACACCTCTCCCCGCGCGACTAGACCTAGGGGAGATGAAACCCCATGGTCGGGAACACCTTCAGCCACCGCCTCGGCTCCCAACGCCGCCTCACCGCCGCCGGTGCAGCCGCATCCCTCCCCCGTCGCGCGCCATCGCCCGTCGGCCCGAGGTAGAAGAAGAGGGCTGGCCCTTTTTCACAAAACCCCCTGCTCTTTTAGTTATTTGTCAGTCTGTTTGCGTTACTATGCACTGAGTCTTGCGTGTCTTCTCTGCAGGCCCCTGGAGTCTACGGTTAATTACGTTTAGGTCCCTAGTCTGAGTGATTTTCCATTTAAATGCATTTAAATTAGATGTGAACTTTGGAAAATCATAACAAATCACAGAAAAATCCAAAATAGACAAACTCAGTTGCGTTAGACTCCTCTTGAGTAGATCTACATGATTGGTAGGATGTGGAAGTGTGAAATGTCTGTTTTGCCCTTGGTTTGTTGCATGCATGACTAATTAGGATAAATGTCAAAAAGTGGACTAAATGAACTCCAAAAATTATGAAACTTGGACAGTAGATTTGTTATGGCATCTAGATACTGTGTGATTTTTGGTAGGCCTAGCATTGACTGTTTAATTACTGTTTTGCCCTTATGCATGTGTTTTGTGTATTAAATTAACTTAGAAAGTGAAGGTTACATGAAATATGCTCCAACATGACCTCTGGTATTTTTCATGTACTCTATACAGTATGGGTAGCTCACTAGTAAAGTATGAGGTTGTGTATATTTGTTTTGGCTGCTGTTTTGAAATTGACATAATGCTACTAGATGAAAAAGAAAATAGGAAAAAGTGCATTTATATGCTTGCTTGAGTGTGTGTTCGCTCTAGGATCATAAAAATACTACAAATTACTAGTGCTAAGAGTGATGTCTTGTAATAGCAGTCCATTGCATGTGTAGATATATGCTTGACTGGTGCTTTGCTTGCATGTGATATGAAAATGACAAGTGATATGATGGTTAAGTCAATGAAATAGGAAAGTGCTATCCGCTATTCTAGAAGAAATTCCACCAAAACTCCTATAGCTATACTACCCTATGAGTATGTTTATCAATCATTTTTCTGCATATCCATGGAATGATTAGTTATGCGTGTATGATCTCCAGGCGTCTCGTGTATTGCATCATGCATATTATTCATATAGCGACGCTTATTGCAGATACGTGATAAAGAAACAAGTGCACGGGTCTACATCAACCAACGGTAATCCAAAAGACTAACTAAGACCATTTACGACCTGGAGGGCCCATCAGTCGTGCTTGGAAGGAGGAGTTGTCCAAGGGATCAAGGGGTTGCCTGGGGCGAAGCCTCACAACCCGGCAAACTAACAGTAGCTTAGTTTGTTGGTCTTATTAAAATGAATCAAGGTAGGCAGGACCATGCAAATCCCAGCAAACAAATTATTTTGAGTTACGCATATGCATTAGGATTGATTGAAACCAATTGCATTAGACTTCCCGGTCGCCCTGGCCCTAGCACCTATACTTAGGGTTCGTAGGACGGGTGCCTAGAATGGTTAGGCGCGAGTAGACACGAGTGAGCACTGTCACTCGTCTCGTAGGGTTTACTTTCGAATGGTGAATCTTCATTACTATGAATTTATTATTGCTATGTTATGCTTTCAATTGAGACCTGGCGGAGATATGGGATTACTGTATTGAAAAGTGATGTGATGGTATGGTGGACTCCGCCCGAGTCGCATAAGACCCGTTCGCTGTTCGCCTGCTGATCGGCATAACATTGCTAGAATGCTTATACGGGAAATGGGACCGGTGAAACCTTACTTGTGCCATCCGAAGAACAGAAACACGTTCCTACCCACTGGTTGAGAGGAAGGTGGCCCGGGGGAGCTTGGTACTCATGACGGGGAGACCGAGATGTCGGCAGGCTCGTCATGGGGGCACAACCCGGGAGTCAGGCGGGAGTGAATCGAACTTGGGATGGGACAAGTGGAGAAGGGGGACTATATGTGGGAAAGCCGTCGTGTGAGTAAGCATATGGGCCCCTGGCATTTTCTAGTTATTCCTGAGAATATAAAAATCGATTCGAATCGCTGATGCTCACCAGGTGTGAGAATGCCAATATCACTGACGGGCAACGTAGAACTGTTTGAGGCAAGATGTTTTATGGAATTGATGATTTGATACGACACAATGGTTATACATGCTTTACTTCATGCAAATTACTCGCTTTATATTACCAGTGAGATTCAGGATAAGGACTAGCGGCTGTCAAATCCCGTTATAGCATGACATTAAAACATAGTGGTTAATCATGATTAAAGGATAGCGACTGTCAAATCCCGCTATCCTATGGCAACATTTTACAGTTTAAAACCAATGGCTAAGGACCTACTCGCTAGTAAGCTGAGCTTTGCGTCGGCCGTAAACCCTGTCCATTAAGTCCTACTGAGTAATTAGTACTCAGGGTTTGCCCCCACTTTTGGCTCACAGGTACTGGCGGCATTTGGATAGCTGCTTGGAGAAGGGTAGCACCGGTGGGCTCGGTGCTTCTCGCCTCGTTCATCTGTATGAAGACTTCTTAAGTATTTAGTTTTCGCTGCGAGATGTTTTGAAAACGCTTCCGCATTATATATATTTTGGACATGTATTTGACTATATACATTCTCGGTTTGTAACTAAGTCTATCTATTCTATATTTCAACTGCCTGTGATGATGTAACTGTTGTGGCTCCATCGCGAGTCGGATGTGTGTGATGTCGGTTCCTCTGGGATTTGGTGCAAATCGAGAGCCGAGGGCTTCTCGACGGACGACCGGGTTTAGTACGGTCTAAGTACACTATAAGCTAATGGTGACAGGTGTACTTAGCCCGTATTAAATTGGCGGTTCCGCCACAGAAAGTGTGCGAGATTCTTACCGACCAGTTCCCTTACATGGCATGGCAGCCTTGCCTTGCCCACACCATCAACCTCATGCTGAAGGATATAGGGAAGTGGCCGGAGCATGAAGCTTGCATTCAAAGCGCGTAGAAAATTTGCAGTTGGCTCTACAACTCGAACAGTCTCCGAAGCATGATGAGGCAAGCTATTGGTGGAGAGTTGGTTATGTGGAATGCAACAAGTTTTGGGACGAACTACATGTTCCTTGAAAGTATGTTCAAGAAGAAGGACCAGTTCATGGCATGGTTAATCTCACCTGCGTTCAGAAACACCCGTTTCTTCAAAACTGAAATGGGGAGGTACGCTTTTGACTCCATGTGCTCTCTTGACTGGTGGAACAACTTGGAGTGGGTAATCAATGACGTTGAGCCTCTTTACATGTTTCTGAGATTTGCTGACTCAGACAAGAATCCTAATTTGGGTGAGGTGACACTGGAGTATCAAAACATGAGGAACACATATGCAAGTAAGTTCGCGAGCGACCGCCCCCGCTTTGAAAGGATCATGAAAGTGGTAGATGCAAGGATGATCACTGTCATGACTGGCACCTTTATGGGGACTGCATGTGCTCTTAACCCTTACATGCACTACACTATTGGAGTATCACAGTCAGTAATGTCGTTAGTGCGCAAGGGGGTCGATAAAATGTTAGAGGTTGATTCTGCGGCATATGCGCTACAGGAATTTAAAACATTCAGGAGGAAACTTGGTGAGTTCTCAACTGATATTGCTAGGCGAATGGCAATTGACCGTAATACACCACCAGCGGCCTGGTGGGCTACATTTGGGGGAGATACGCCAACGTTGCAAAGGGTAGCACGACGCTTGTTGTCACAGTGTGCATCATCTAGTGGATGTGAAAGGAATTGGAGCACTTTTGCATACATCCACACCAAACTGCGAAACAGATTGAGCCACAGAAAATTGGATAAATGGGTCTTTGTCAACTACAACCTCCGGCTGCGTCTGGATCGTGCTAGCAAAGTTGCAGATCCCGTTGATTATGATCTAGTTAGCAGTTTCATGGATCTTTCTTTGTACCGGCGGAATTCAGCAATTGAAGATTGGATGCAGCAAGCAAGGTCCAATGGAGACCCAGCTTTTGATGAAGACTCAGATTTCAGTGACACTCCATTGCCGAGCAAGATGTTCACTGACATAGGCCGTGCTCAGGGTGATGAGGAAGATCTAGAGGCATGGGCCGAAAAAACTGTTGGAGACACACATCTAGGCAAAAGGAAGACTAAGCTTGCTCCGGAACAGAGAAAAGGCAAGAAAAAGAGGCCTGATGATGAGGAGGACATCGGTAGTCAGGACACCACTCCTGAACCTAGTGGGGGTGAGGGTGATGGCGATGGTCACCGTGATGGTGATGATGATGGTGGTTCCAGTAGCGGTGATGATGGTGGTGGTAATGCCGGCGGCGGCAGGTGTGGTTCAAGTTCGCATCAAGGTGGTGTCAGCCTATTCACTGGTGAGGATGATTTCACCCATGCCACACAAGATACAGATCATGGAGCACCCTCATCACAACGACAGACAAGGTCCGCACGTCGACGTGGTCGACAGGCTTGCCTTGCATATGATGAAGATAGCTCCAGCTCTGCCTCCAGTGTTCAGTGGCCGCCACAGGGGAACGTGAACCCCTACAGTAGTTCTCCACCCAAAGGAGGGTTTCTGTGGCCACCACCAAGGACTATGAACCCAGTTGTTCCGCGGCAAATTGCATCATTGCCTTATATGGAATATAGCGGCATGCTACCACATGGATATCCACTCCCTCCAACTCAGGAGCCTACGTATGTGCAGTTGCCATTGCAACCACACCAACCTCAGTATGTGCAATTTCCATTCCAACCGTTTGGTCAGACGTATGGCTCGTATCCGTATGAGGGACCACCGGGAGAGAGATACGAAGAGGAGTGAAGAATGGAGGTACTCATCGTATCATTATTATTTATTTGTATGTTTCGCCTTCTCTACGTATTCCATCCATTTCATACAAAGTTTTAAATACAGATACTATGCCTTACGACTAGTTTGGACTTTAGATTGACTACGGTCTATGGATGCATTCTCTTGTAGGCTTCATGTGCGCTTTGGACTTTTTTGGATCGATAAGCCCATTCACTGTGTTGTAATAATTAGACTATGGACTTTTGCATTTGGAGTTTGGACTAATTGTAATAATTTTAATGGACTTCGGACTGTGTAGGTGTGCATTTTGGACATGAATTATGTGTTAAATGTTGTGTTTCTAATTGTTTGGTGCAGTTTCATATATTTTATGTACTATGAACTGTCAATGTACACATAAACAGGGAAAACTCTGCCAAAATTTTTAATTTTTGCATACGCACATAAATTTTCCAGCTTTTTCTCATCGTTTTCTTCATTTTTCGGTCAAAATCCACGGAATTCCGTCAGTTTTTTCCGGAATTCCGACCGGAATTCTTCGGAATTCCGTTTTTGAATTTGAAATGCTCTTTCGGTCGGTTTTTGCGGAAAATGACGGAAAACCGAATTTCCGTTTCCGGAGTGGTCCGGGATTGGCAAAAAAAATCGGAAAGGTAATCCCTGGTGGGGGGGGGGGGGGACGGGACGGGGGCCTGGGGGAGAGAGCTGGGGGGTGAGGGGTGGGGCGGTATATATTGGAGGAGCGGCACGCGGGGGAGCCTTCGCCTGCCGATTTCGATCCCCCAGTCCATCGTATCGACCCCGATGAACCCGCCGGACCTGGAGCGCATCGTCGACTCGAAGAAGGAGAAGAAGAAGAAGAAGAGTAGAAGAAATCCATGGGATAGGTTCGGTAACGTGCGGCCAACTCCGGCGATTTGCGGCGAGGCCAAGCTTGAGGGCGACGGCGGCACAGCGGAGTACCCCTGCGTGAGGCGGCTCCGCCACCGACGGCTCTTCACCTTCATCTATCTCCAGGGCTTCCAAGCCACCGCCGACGCGTACGTACATACTCCTCCACACCCTCCTTCAATTCCTTGTTAGCATCATGCGTCGCCTTCCTTGGATGCTTCTCGCTCGCTCGCCTGTAAATCCATTGAGTGCTGCATACAGGATGCTGGACGAATCGGACGCCATCCTCTCGGTGACGCGGCTGACGGAGCTGGTGTCGCAAGAACAGTGGCGGGACGCCCGGCGATACCTCTCCCGGTTCCTGCCGCTGGACACCAAGCGCCCGACCAGCGTCGAGGCCGCGTCCCTCCACTTGCTCATCAAAGTGCACGGGTCCTTGGCCGCCATCGTCGCCGACGCCACCAACGGTGGAAGCGGGGCGGCAGGCTTCCAGGCAAACAAGTACCTCGACCACGGCAGCAAAACCAACAACCTCCTCCCCGGCGCCATCAGGCTCCGCTCAATCATGCTCAACATGCTCTGCTCTCAGCAAGCCAGGTACTACCTAGTACTACATTACACTGCATGCTCCGTCCCGTCAGATCTGATCAAACGTGTTGTTGCCCTGTTAATTAGTAGTAGGGGTATGCGTTCACGCGAAACTTATTTTTACGTGATCGATCATTAAGGGACTCCATACACTGGGGGCGTGTGACGTACGTGGCGATGAATGATATCGTGGACTTGGTTTATCAGACTCCGGAGCTCACAGACCGGGTAGTGTTGCCCGCCTCCCTAATGAAGCCGCACAATGTTCTTCCCATTGCTGCCCAGTTCGGGTATGTATTATTTCTCGTGCGTGCACATTAGCTTAACTGTTTGCCTCTGTTTCCGTTGCTATTTCCACCGATTTGATCATTATTATATATAACCTTTGCCAGTAATATGTCCCGGAGATATCACCCAAAGAAACAAGCGCTCCGGCCAAAAGCACCTGCTCTTGTCAAGCACTATCTTAACACATTGCGGAGGTACTGTTTGCTCATCATCACTAGCTCAATCTCATCTCACTATTTTTGTTTTCCTTTTTTGGTGCGCGCATATTTTGTAACGCCTGCGTTTCCTGACAGCATCTCTTCCTTTATTTTTGTTTTGCAGTCTGCCAGATCCCTCCCAGGACCAGGAATCATATGATGGTAAAATACTATTCTTTTGGGTTATAGACATTATTATGCCTTTAAGCAGTAATATTATAATGTACGTGGCTGGCAACATTTGCACATGAGCAATATATGTCTTCTATTGCAGAAAGAAAAACCATGTCCAAGGCACTGCATTTGGTGGCAGATATTGTCGGTAAACAAGCTTATCTTTTCTCTAATCAGGCTTGTTGATTATTAGTGGCTTGTCGTCATAGGGGTAGCTCACATATATGGATGCTATTTGCAATATTATCATCCTAATTTACACCATAGCCTATCATTGTTGAAAACTGATGTGGCATGCCTTTTCTTTCCTACAAGTCCTCTGAGAAAGAAAACAAGGCATCTTCTGTTGACTAGTTTGTTTGGAACTGGATTATGCTTGTTCATTTTTATAGCCAGATATTGTGTGTGTCGTTATATTTGCTGATGTTGAACTTATCTGACCTTCAGATAACTGTTTAAAAGCAAGTAAACGCTATATACATCCACTTCAGAAAAGCACAACCAAAGGTAAGTTGAGAATTTCATACACCAAATAAAGCTACATTAGAAAATTTGCGTTGTGTAAACTTGAATATCAATATTGTGCATGTAATGTGGTTTTTGTTAAATCCTTTTGAGAAGCATCTCCATTTGAAAATTAGTCCAATAAGCTTCTAATCACTCTTTGCATTTCAACTTTAGTTTATCTGCACATGTGTTTTTAGATTGTGACCCATTGTGCTTTGGTGTAGTGCAAACTGATACATAATCAATACCATGCAAAATTAGAGCGAGCTATCTCGTCATAGCAGTGTTACTGCTGCGAATGGCTTCATTTTTATTATGCCCAGCTTTTTTGCATTTGTTGCACTTAAACTTATCCATTTTTTTTTACACCTACCGCACTAATTTTATCATCACTACTAGCCTCCATAAGATTGATTACTCCGTAAAATTTTTCATCATTAGAGAACCCCAATTGTAACATCCACAGTTCTCTTAAAAAAGGACATATCGTGATTTGGGCTGTTAATCTGTGAAATTGATCCTTAAGCAGATATATGTTCCACTGGTTGTGTTGTACTGCCCATTTTAACTGTAAAACTCATTGCAGGTGCTACTATTCCTCCAGTCTCACAGACTATGTTCAGTAGCTTGACATGCCCTGCTATAAACACTGCGGTGCCATCGGTTGCAAATACAGGTAAACTGACAAATTCATGTGCCGTGAACAGCTGGTGCTTAATCTTGCATATGTATTCTGGTACTTGAACATCCTTCTAAAACTCAGTTCTACATTAGTGACAGATGCAGGTAATTTGGCAAGCCATGCCCCAGCCACCGATTCTCCATTCATGGGGACTATGCGCACTTCAGTCTCACAGACTCTTTTCGGTAACTTAACAAGCCATTGTGGAAACTCTGGTATAGGATTGATGGAAAATGCAGGTATGTTGCCTCTGCAGCCTCGTTTTCACACCAGCACGGCTGTCTCTTAAACTGGTGCATTATATCATAGGTTGTTGATTATACATAACTACATAAGAATGCATAGCATGTTTTTTTTCCTAAAGAGCTTAGTATTACAGTTCATTATCTCCTAGAATTTGATAACTAATGGTCTAATGTCTTGTATTAATAGCAATATTTTGCTGAAATGATGCATTATTATATTGTAGGTTCTTGATTAGCCATAAGAATGCACAGGTCGTTTTCCTTAAGAGCTTAGTATGATACATCATTATACCCTAGAAATTTAGAGCTGATGGTCTAATGTCTTGTATTAATAGGAATACTGTGCTAAATCTTTCCTTCATGTAATGGTAGGAATTTTATCGGTTCCAGCTAAGAATCCTTGCCACAGCTTCACCTTGGATCAGCTTGCCCTGACTGCTGTGACCTATGCTCTACATGATAACCTTGTCATGATACATTCTAGTGTGACCCTACTGTTTCGTACCTATGCATTAGGTCTTCCCAACATTTTTCTTCTGATGTTATCTTTAAAGATCTATGGTGCTAGTTGAATTTTGTGTGTTCCTTTTCATGTGCATCAGTGTGTGGCTAATTTGAACTGTTCAACTTGGTACAGGTGCAGCAGCAGCTCCTGTCTCGCAGATAATGTTTCCTAGCTTGGCATGCCCTATAAACCCTTGTGTGCCATCAGTGGCAAGTACAGGTAAATTGACAAACAATGTTCTTAAGAACACCTACTCCAGTCTTGTAGAGTATTTTGGTATCCCTTGCTAAAGCTTGGTTTGGCATCAGTGATTAATGCAGGCAAATTGGGAAGTCAAGTGCCAACTATTTCTCCATTCCTGGGGACTACATACACTCCAGTGAATTTGGATCGAAAGGGTTGTGCTGCAGTGTCTGGTCACCAAGGATTGAGCGCAAGTAAGGATCCAAGGGAGGAGATCACTAATTCTGATGGGCGATGTTATGTGAAAAGACGACGCATGACTGGAGCTTTCAATGAAGCAAGTTTGGTGAGATTGTGTTTTTGTTCTTATTTAATTGGGAACTTTACAATGCATGGGTCATGGTACTATGTTTCTTCTTTGCAACAGCAGAAGTAGAATAACATTTTCACGAGTTTGTTTTCATCTGTGCCAAATCTTTTTACCACAAAAAGGTGCTGCTCGTATGTTGTCAAATGCAAAGTCGTTTTGTACTCTTGTAGCTTGTGTAGGGTAAACAAAATGCAGCACAAACCAAGTGTTCTGGTAATAAAACTTTTAGGACACCTCACCAGTACTTGTGTTGTCGTAAATTTGAGTTTATCTTGTTTCATTTCATTTTGAATATGAGGCATGGATTTAAATATAAATGAAAATAGCAGGAATTTGCTTCCGAATGATGTTCAATTATATCCATTACGATTGAATAACTAATACTAATGGGTGGATTATAACTACAGATGCCGGCAATTGAAACTAGAGCTGAGGATAGTCAAGGTGCTAACCTCCAGGGCGAGCTGAGAAGAATGATCAACCCACTCGACAAGTGCTCTACTATTGTTTGAGTTCAGTTCTAGCCCTAGAACTACTGGCACGATATGTGTTATTATGCTGTGGTCTCCAAGTGTCATCGCGTAATTCTTGTTTCCTGTGTCACTGTCTACGCTTACGCTATTGTGTGAGGTTACTCTGTTTTTGGAACTATGTATCGTTGTTGGCAGTAAACCAGACCTTTCGCATCTGAATCAGAATCAGAATGCTAAGAAACCAGAGCTCTTTTGAGGCTGTTCATCAACTGCTGCTGCTGGTAGGCACTGTTTATACCCTGCAAGTTACGGCTGATGAGCACAGAGGCAGGCCTGCAGCCATCTCATCCGATCATGCAGGGGCGGAGGTGCATGTATGAGAGCTGACGTGGAGATGAGAAGAAAAAAATAATCTCTTAACTTCCTGTCTCATCCTTTGGCTCCACCTGTTCTCTCATTTTCTTGGGCCATGAGAAATAAACCGGTGATTTGTTGGGCACTGGCTACTCTCTTTTTTATAATCCTTTTGGTAGAGAGAGTACATCTAGCTAAATAGCAGGTAGCAAGTGGAGGCTAGCCTTGACTATCGTCCAAGGTCAACCAAGCAGGCTAAAGCATGAATATAATATTAGATTATGGGAACATAGTCTCCGGAGGATGGGTATAATAATAAAGCACAATACATCCTTTTACACTGGGCTCACTAGAAGGCCCAAATGAGGGTGTCCATACACTGTTTAGCACTGTAGACAGAGATGAGTAATTGAAATAGTGGATGGACGGAGTGGGATAGGCTCACTGGTGAGCCCAGTCTTACAACAAGACCGTAAAGATGAAGATAACCATTCGTCTCTTTGATCTTTGCTCCACACACCGTTGTCTAATAGTCGCTAACGATGGACATCGCTGCATTCCTTGCAGGGCTGGAGTCAAAGTTGAAAACCTAGTGCGAGAAGAAGCTAAGGGATGACAATTATGAGGACGACTGAAGTGCTGGCCAATGTTTTCTAGATGAGAGTTCTGAGATACCTCGTAATATTTTAGAAATACAACGATTGAGTTGTACCGTTGAATATTTCGAGGATATAAGCGGTTTTTGGTTTACCATAGATTCTCATTGTCTCATTCTAGAATCTAATTTTTAACCAAACAAGCCATGTTATATCTTAAAGAGTTAAATGCAACAATAATCCATCAATTTACGCGGAGGTATCAGTTAGGTCCACCAACTTAGAAAGTGTATTTTCGGGTACATAAATTTTTTAAAGGGACTCAAATTGGTCCATATCCCTTCGTTTTATGTTTTATTTTTCATTTAGCCCCCCTGGCGTTTTCGTTCTTCTCCCACCTAGCCCCCTTGTCCTCTTCCGTCACCCCTCACGACCGCGCGCCCCGGCCGCTGGCATGGCCAAAGCTCTTTGATCTCTGCGCCACCGCCATTCCGGCCTCCTTCCGTCCAGTCGATGCGTGCCCTGGTGTCAAACACTCCTCCGCCACATTAGGCATCAGGCCCGCATCGTCGCCACCATCGTGCGGGGCTGGGCAACAAATGAGGAGCTAGGAATCCCATCCATGTTTGCGACCAACGGGCGTCGGTCTGCCCCGGTTCTGACTTTGGCAATCCGCGCTGCCTACTCCGGCTGCTTCTCCATGCCACCTCTTTCCAGTGCACCGTCCAGGCGCCAACGTGCACAGCACAGCAGCACTCGGCGAGCTCGGCCACCACTTGAACCTCCACCACCTTCATCACCGGTGCCAGCGGTTGTGGAATATGCGAGGCCTGCCGTCGCATTGTTGTTGAGATTCGCCAACCATAGCTCCACCTCATCATCACGGCCCTTGGAGGTGTGGCCACCACATCGAGGAGCTCGGCGAACTCCACCTGACTCACTGCCGTGCCACGCTTGGAAATTCGCTTGGACCAAGGGAGGAGAAGGGACTTGGAGTGGCTCCGCCGATGGCATTGGGTGTTCAATGGCGGTGGAAGTGCTCTGGGAAGGCATTCTTGGAGATGGGAACTCCTCCCCTTAGCTCTCGTCGGATGGGGTGGTGTGACGAGGAAGAACGCGGAGGTGAACCGCGGCGTTGATGATGTGCAGAGCTTGGCGGCGTGGTCACAGATCTCAACGTGGAGGCGGGAAAACGCGACATACCGGTGATCACTCGAGCTACGCGAGGTGACTATGAGGCCGGGGAGGTGAGTCTTGAGGTGAAGGAACCAGTACTTGTCCTTCAGAATCAACAGCTCGAGTACAAACCGAAGCAGAGACCAATGAGTCAGACAACCCTTTGACTTCTTATACACACTCTTCTTTGTAGCATCCTTTACCACTTTGAAATTATCTGGCCCTTTTGCACCCGCAAGAAGGATATCCGCCTTGAAGTGTTTCAGCATTTCATCTAGGTCATCTTCATCTGAATCGGCATCATGTCCCAAGTCTTCGATACTCTCTGAAGGTACGGAGCCATATGTTTCACCACCATTGTCTTCGTCATCATCGCCACCACAATCCAACATATCAAAATCTACATCGAAGAATGTGTCATTGTTATTATCCACATTGCCACCAATGAGTTCATCTGTTGCTTTGGGAGGTACTTCTTGCATGCCATGATGGATCCAAATAGAGTAGCCTTTATTTCACAAATCCGTCAACGATTAAATGCGATCTAATCTTGACTGGATTTTTCCAAACCTTCAGTGTTTTACAGTTTTTGCAAGGACAACATATGACGGGAACCTTCTTCATTATCACATACTTTTCGCAGCTTCAATAAATTTATCCACTTCATCAAGGTACACCCGATCCATCCTCGGCCAGTTATACATCCAACCACGTGCCATCTATAAATTAAAAGTTCACATATATGTAATATGGAGAGGGTATTACTACTGAGTCCACTAATGAAGTGTATTTATGAGGGTACCAACCAATGAAGTGTATTTATTAAATATATTAATGAGGGTGTATTCATGAGGTCTACAATCATAAAATATATTTATGATGAAAATTAATGAGATATAATCATGAATACAACAAATGATACATTATAAAATTAAATAATACAACATCCTTTATCTTGGTTTAACACTAGATCTAGATCTGAAAGGATCAAGATGTCCAAAAAGGGGTGAATTGGACTTCTAATTTTGAAACTTGAAATTAAATCCTATCGCACAAGTCCCAATTCGCCCTAGTGCCTAAACAAGTGTGGCTAGAGTTCTACTCGACAACAAAGAGTTTTGGAACATATAGCCAAGCATGCAATTCTAGGAAAGTAAAGTGCGAAGAGTAAAGAAAGCAAGAATTGACACGCCGATCTTTTTCCTGAGGTATCTGAGGACCGAAAAATGACCTAGGGGGGAGGGGGTGAATAGGTCGACACCTAAAACCTACGACCCCCAAAATCCTCTCTTCTCAAACGTGCAAGATCATGTAGCAACAAGTGCTATTGACCCTAGGACACGATGAGGAAAACACTACACAACACTCACTCAAACACCGAGAGAAAACGACACAAAACGAGCCTAGAACAGCCGGGAGCAAGAGCCACCGGACAGTCGGACGCTAACGCACCGAACAGTCCGACGGCACCACCGGATAGTCTTGTGCCTAAGCGTCGGACAGTCCGGTACACCCACTGGACGATATATGCCGAGGGCTTGACCCTCAAGCAGACACCGCCGGACAGTCCGGTGGCTGCTAAAAGCCCTGGGAGGCCGAGCCTCGTGAACTCCGCCCGGGCTAACCCTAGGCCACCAGTGAGTCCGGTGCCTACCCACCGGACAGTCCGGTGGAATAGAACAGGGCAGCCCGAGGAGAGAAAACAGCCCGAGAATCCTCAAAATCTAGCTAAATCTTGATCAAATGGACCCCAAACTTTGCAAGGACTTTGTCTAATCCATGGAGATGCTCTTCCCTATAGATAAAGCCCTAGGCTTAAGTTTTTCGCCACGGATTTGACTTGTCCCCGAAGTGAAGTCCACTTGCCAAGAACGAAAGAGGAGGGGCTGCTCGTGGATTCAAAGATTGGACAACACAACCACAATCAAAACCACATCCTAGCAGTCCAAAACACCGGCAATAGAAAGATCTTGCTCTTGCCCAAAACCAAACACACCAAAAGGCAAGAAAATGAAGATCAAAAGCGAATCAAGAGAGGGGCAATGAAGAGCACACAAGGGGCTGCATGAAATCCATCAATTGATAGCCTCAAAGAGGTATTAGATCCAGATTACAAGATAAATCTCGTTCTCCAAGCAGCCACCCTACTTCCTATCCTCTTTGGTGGAGCCTAGATCACTCTAAACTCACTAATCTTGTTTGCTCTTGCTTGGGAGAATAAAACCTAGGGTTTCTAGCCCTAAGCAACAATCCAACCAGCCAAGAGAGGGGGCTTGGAACCCCTTATTTATAGTACAGACTCTTTTCTATGGCTGTTTTGCAAACCGCCCCCTAGGATACAGACTCAATTACACTAAAACGCCTGTAGAGGCCAGAAAAGACGCTGGAAACTCAGATGAACGGCCACGATGGAATCCTTGATCTTCTTCGGCTCGAAGTAATCTCCCGATGTCCTCCACGTGGTCAGCAGCTCATCCCTTTGGATAACTACCGGTTTTGGGATACCGGCAACCGGCCCCTGGTTTTGACGATGGAACCAGAAAACGATCTTGGGCTCCGGTTTTGACGCTCGAACCGGGAAACGATTGTTGGGCCTCCATTTGAGTGATTTTACGGCTCACGACACCGTCCCGAGCCCACGGTCACACATGTGGGCCGAGCCTAACTTGGGCCTCCACCCAAGCCACCTGCCAGTCCACTCGGCAGGGCTTTTGTCACGCCAAGTCCACTCTAGCGCCACCTCTCAGTCCACTCGAGAGGGCTTCTCCTCTAGGTCACACTTAGGAGGTGCTTGCTCGTCCATCAGCAAGTCTTCGGTGTTGACAAGCTATCATCACAGCCAGGACGAAAGACTAGACTCGGTACACATGAGTCCCTCAATCTCCCCCTTGATGAGTGCCTTGTCAACACCCTCACCAACCACATGAAATCATAGATAAAGAAAAGAAAAGCGTAACAAAGAACAACAGAAGAAATAAAAACAGAGAAAATCCACTCAAGTGCCCAAAAGCCAAAGGAAGGCAGAAACGGGAGCACAAAAGCAAAGCCAAAAGATCGGCCCCCTAAGACAAGGGTAACTGCTCAACGCAGCTGATCCGCAAAGCATGACCCCCTCAAGAAAGAGGCAGGGCTCAACACAGTCATGCTAGAAGCAAAGGACCAACTCCTCTAGAAAGAGGCAAAGGCTCGACACAGCTAGCCAAAAGAGCATGCTAAAGCTCCAACTCCCCCTGCATTACAGCCCATCTCACAATGCATCTCTCCCCCTGGGGTTGTGCTCCCCCTGGAATGCAGCTCTCCCTTGAAACTCTGATCCCCTTGTAGGGTTGTGCTCCCCCTAGAATGCAGCTCTCCCCTGAAACTCTGATCCCCTTGTACAAGGTCTCTCCCCCTTTGTCCAAGGTTGGTGAAATCTCTCCCCCTTGTTGACAATGCACACATCAAGGTATCTCTTACCCAAAACATGAAGTGCAAATGCCACAAGTGAACAAAATGAGCTCATCAGGGATGAAAAACTAGTAATCACAAGTTCTAGCATACAGAGCATGTGAGGGCTACGGGGCATGCAACAAGCTTGAATGAACCTATCTTACACAGTTCAGGAGCAAAACATGATTTTAGATTTGGTTTAAAAGAAAGCATCACCAACAAGAATAGCATCTAGCAAGGTAGACATGAACAACAAAATGCGAACAATGCATACAAGGTGTGCTAATCCTAACTAGAGCATATATATACACCAAGCCATAAGCAATTTAGAAACTTGCAATTTTAGATTCAAGTAATTTTTCAATACAAGCAAGCTTCACATAAGTGCCAGGGGTTATTTGTGTGTCCAACCACTTCTTAACAACCAATGCCAAGCCTAGGCCAACAAGGACCATCGGAAGCTTAAGACAAGGTTTTAGCCATTCACAGCCTGGGCCAAGTTCTCACCATAGTGCAATAGTGAGCAGTCTCGTACCAAGTTAGTGTGACATTGCAAACACACCTAGATCTTTTCATTTTAGCTCAAAAGATACCAACTCATTTGACATTTTTCATTCAAATTTCAGATTTAAGCAAGGTATCATAAATACTTAGCCATCAACTTAGCAAAGGTAGGCAACTAGCATAACCAAGTATGGAAAGATAGCATAAGCATTCACACTCCTATACATGCTAGGTAGCCAAGTCAAGTGGTGATCATGTTTAAGATTTTCAGGAAATAAAACAACTTAGCTCTCTAATTTGCATTCAATAGATCCAAAAGAGCTTAAGCCATCCATGATCAAGCAAGCAACTGTACAAACTAGCACAAGCAAATACTACCAATTCATACCAAAAGAGCTCAAGTGCTAGTGTATACTACAAATGTACATGATGCAATGCATGAATATGATACAAAATGCATAAAGAAGCAAAAGAAAACCAAAACAATGTAAACTAAAACACACCTAAAAGCTAGCAAAACTCCCCCTAACTAAAGGGGAAAGCAAACTCCTAACTCCCCTCTCAACCGGTTAAAGGTCTCTAAATCTAGGGGTTTGCTTAGGATATCAGCCACTTGGTTTTCGCTCGCCACTTTCACTATGTCTATGATGCCATTTTCATAGTTATCTCTCAAGAAGTGATATCTCACATCTATGTGCTTAGTCCTAGAATGAAGCACTGGGTTCTTGGCAACACTAATAGCACTGGAACTATCACATAAGATGGGAACCCTTCCACAAGTAAGGCCATAGTCTCTCAAAGTAGCAAGCATCCAAATGATCTAGGAGCAGCAGCTAGCAGCGGCAACGTACTCTGCCTCACAAGTGGATGTGGCTACACTAGACTTCTTACGAGAAGACCAGGAGACTAGAGAGGTACCCAAAAACTGACAAGTACCAGAAGTAGACTTGCGGTCTATCCGGCACCCAGCGTGATCAGAATCCGAAAAGCCAAGGAGGGAAAGAGAAGAATCCGCAGAGTACCAAAGACCAAACTCTAGGGTGAACTTGATGTACCTCAGGATCCGCTTGACAGCGGTACCGTGTGACTCCCTCGAAGACGCCTGAAAACGAGCGCACAGACCTACAGCGAACTGTATATCCGGCCTCGTAGCAGTCAAGTACAACAATGACCCAATCATCCCTCGGTACACCTTCTGATCAACCTTCTTGCCATCTTCATCAGCGTCCAACGCAGTAGAAATACTCAACGGAGTTATCTGAGGCAAAGCATCTGCCATCTCAAACTTCCGGAGTAGGTCCCTCCTGTACTTGCTCTGGTGGACGAAGGTACCCTATGGGGTCTGCCTGATCTAGAGCCCAAGGAAGAACTGCAGTTCTCCCATCATGCTCATCTCAAACTCCCTGCTCATCTGCTCAGAAAACTTGCTACACAAAGCATGAGAAGAGCCACCAAAGATGATATCATCCACGTAAATCTGAACAATCAAAAATTATTTGCCATGCTTAAGGAGAAAAAGAGTCTTGTCTACACTCCCCATCTGGAAACCCTGGTCAACTAGGAATTTCCTAAGTCTCTCAACAAGCCCAGGGAGCTTGCTTCAGGCCATACAAAGCCTTCTGCAACTTGAACACTCGATTAGGAAATTTGGGATGCTCAAAGCCTGGGGGTTGCCTCACATAGACCTCTTCCTCTATAAATCCATTTAGAAAAGCACTCTTCACATCCATCTGAAACAGCTTGAACCCTTTCGAAGCTGCAAAGGCTAACAGAACGCGAATGGCTTCTAATCTGGCTACAGGGGCAAAGATCCCCTCATTTTGGCAGAAACCTTGAGCAACAAGTCTTGCCTTGTTTCTCACCACAACTCCATCCTCTCCCTGTTTGTTTTTGAAAACCCATTTAGTTCCTATAGGATTGCAGTGTGGTGGAGGCTCAATTAAAACCCAAACTTGGTTCCTCTCAAAATTTTCTAACTCCTCATGCATGGCATTGACCCAGTTTGGATCAGACAAAGCGTGTCCAACATCATGGGGCTCAAAAGAAACAACAAATGTAGAATGTGCAAAGTGAGCAATAGAAGTAGACCTGGATCTTGTAACTCGTTTATTCAGGCCACCAATGATGTTCCTCGAAGGGTGATCCCGCTGGACCATCCGAGACGGCTGTGGCTCGGTGGTCACCTCTCCTACGTTCTCAGCGGGCCCTGCTGCATGTACAGGTGGATCGAGTGGAGGTTGCTCCCATGTGGTCGAAGGAGAAGGCACCGGAGCTCCCTTATCGTCCTCTGAAAATGAAGCAGTAGGTTCTGGAGCTGCAACCGGCGCAGTATCACCAGAAACACCAACATCTTCCTCATCATCCTCAAAGATGGTAGTACCTATCTCATCATCACCTGCAAGCTCAAAGCCAGGGGTTGTGCAATGCATAGTTTCATCAAAAGTAACTTCACAAGTCTCTACAATCCTGCCGAAGTCCAAGAGCCAAATGCGGTATGCACGCGAGTGCGTGGCATAACCAAGAAAAACTCCGTCAGAACTGCGAGGTTCGAACTTGTCCAAGTTCCCCTGCTTGAGCACAAAGCACCTGCAGCCGAACACCTGCAGTGGCTCACTTTGGGCTGCCGCCCAAATCGTAGCTCATAAGATGTCTTATTAAGGACAGATCGTAGGAAAACACGATTTCACACGTAGCACGCGGTGTTGATTGCCTCGGCCCAAAACTTCCTAGGAGTCCTATGCTCATCGAGCATCGTCCAAGCCATTTCAACAAGGGTCCGATTCTTGCGCTCAACCACCCCATTCTGCTGGGGAACATATGGAGACGAAAACTAGTGTTCAAGACCTTGGCTGTGGCAAAAGGCTTTGAAACGGTCATTCTTGAATTCTGAGCCATTGTCACTGCGTAAAGCTCTCATGGCATGTCCTAATTCGTTTCTCAACCTCAAAACCAAGTCATGAACAAACTCATAAGCCTCATCCTTACTCTCCATAAAATGCACCCAAGACCAACGAGAAAAGTCGTCCACGATCACAAGAACGTACCACTGTCCACCAACAGACCGCACCCGAGAAGGTCCCATAGTATCCATGTGGAGCAACTCCCCAGGACGAGCTGTCATCACTTGATTGACAAGTGTATGAGAAGCAACAACCATCTTCCCGTGACAACAAGGATGGCACACAAGATCACGCTTACTCTTCAACTTGGGCAATCCTTGGATTAGATCAAGAGAGCTAAGCTTTGCAAGCAAATTGAAGCTCAAGTGACCTAGCCTCCTATGCCACTTCCACAAATCATAGGAGGGACCGGCCATCAAACAACGACAAGGACCGGAGGAGCTCAAGAAGTCAACACGAAAAACCTTACCAAAAGGAACAACAGGACAAACCAAAGACTCTTGGGCATCCAAAACACGAGAAAAGCCCTTCTTAAAGCGCTCCTCATATCCTTCCTTGAGAAGTTGCAAAATAGACAGAAGGTTGTAACCAAGGTTACCAACCAAAGCAACATCCCTCAGGATAAAACTCTCAAAAATTGGAACAGCACCAACATCCTTTACCTTACCTGTGCCTTTATCCCCGAAAATGATATGCTCACTGGAACTCACTGGGGTGAGACTAGAGAACCATCTGTGATTACCGGTCATGTGGCGCGAACAATCGGAATCCATGAGCCATATGTTCTCCAGGCCTCAGTCCTGCATCGATAGCGGTTCATGGGGTGAGCGTATGGTCCGACACTAGGGTTAGTCTGAAAAGAAGCAAACCAGTGCCGAGCCATCTGCTCAAAAGAAGGGTTAGCAAAATCACAATCAAACATCCCTTGTCCCCAACCCCGCGAAAACTGTGTCTACCTATCATCACGTCTATCAAAACGTGGTCTCTCAAAACCTCGGTCAGATGAACCATAGCCGTACTGCTCACGACCCGGTGCCCTGTCGACAAAGCGTCCACCACCACCTGGAGCACCATGAGGAAAATGATCTCCTCTACCTCCACTTACACGACGTGGCCAGCGGTCTCGCCTATCCCCACGCCGAGTCTCAACAGCAGGTCTACCACCCTGGTAGTACCTGTCCTTGTTCCTCATCTCAACCTCACGCTTCTCAGCCCTCAACCTGCGGTAGCAAAACTCCACAAGGTGACCTTCCCTATGGTAGTAGTCACACACGTACCTCTTGGGTGGAGCACCCTTAGGTTGGTTTTGGTTCTTGGGCTATCTCTTTGGCTCTGGAGTGGGCTTAGGAGGAGCATTCCTCTTAGCACCTTGCTTGGAACTCTCAGGAGGTGTATGTCGCACAGGTAGAGTGTCAAGTGGGTTCCTCACAAAGTTGGGCTTAGGAGTCCACACCTGTTTCTTAGGTGGCTCCCTAGGCTTGTTAGTCCACACACCATCCTTAGGGTTGTTGGGCTGGAAATTGGGCTTGTCGTGGGTCATAGAAAACTTCTCACTCACAGGTACCCTACTCAAGTCACCAATCTTTCCATACAACTGATCAAAATCAGCCTGGGTGTAGTGATAGCCAACCCCCAACTTGTCACTCAACTTGAAAGAGGAAACAATCATGCCAAGCTGTGGTTCCCTAGCAAAAATCCAACTGAGAATGGTTCTAACATAGGTGTTCTCATCCTCCAACTGAACCTTCTCAATGCCTAACGCATCAAGCAAATCTCCAAGATCCTTACACTTAGAACAAGCAACACTAGTAGGGCTAGCAGTCTTCTCAGACTTCCTCCAAGCAGCCCTAGTTTCTTCCAACTCCTTTCTAAGTGTAGGGCAAGCATCACACTTGGCAAGCAAAGTCGGCCTAGCCTTCAACTCCTCTAATGCTGCAGTAGTATAGAACAGTAAATCTACATTACTTGCATGCTTAGAGCGTAAATTAGACAATTCTATAGCTAGAACCTGACAATCAGTGCACTCTATCTCATTGGCTACAGCACAAGCTTCCTTAGCAACAGACAGATCATTCAAAGCACAATCAAGTTTAGACTTCAAAGTCTCAAGCTCAGCCTCTATAGTAGCAACCCTAGCATTTGTAGCTCTAAGATCCTTAGCTGCTACTCTAAGCAAGCGATCCTGGTTCTTCAAAGCAACAAACATAGCATCCTCTTCATTTTCATCATCGCTCACCTTGGGCTCGGTGGAGGAACTATCGCAGACACCAGGGTCGGTGGAGCCGGCTTGATCACTCTTGATCGCCATGGTACAGTAGTTGATCTCGTCACCAAAGAAGCAGAGTCCAGCGTGCCGGACGATCTTCTTCTCATCATCATCGTCGCTGTCGGACCTGGAGTCGCTGGAGCTGCTGTTGCAGACACTCAAGCTGGCGAGGAAAGCACGATCTCGCTCTTGGGCGTGCTTCTGCTACTGCTTCATGAACTCCCTCTTGCTGAAGTACGGCCGCTTCTTCTTGTCGCCCTTATACTTGCCCTTCTTCATGTCGGAGGTGTACTCGCCCTTGTACTTGTGATCAATATTGCCGGCGGAGTACTTCTCCAAAGCTCTCCTCTAGGGGATGTCGGCGATGAAGTGGTCTGTCTTCCCACACTCGTAGCACTGGAGCTTGTCACCTCTTCTGCGGCTCATCCTGTTGGAGTAGAGGCGCTGGAACTTGTTGGAGAGTAAGCACAGCTGATCATCATCAAGAGCCTCCAGTTCCTCTCCCTTAGCTGAAATCAAAGACAAAGCATAGCCAATAGAAGGGTTAGCGTTAGCAACACCACCACTACTAGGGCCAGACATAAGAACTAGGGACTTAGGAGTTGGTCCGCTCATTCTGGACTGTGCCTGAGCGTCAACCTCCGAAGCCTTCAACTTGCTATACAGCTCGCCTGTGGTGAGAGTCTCATAGCCACTTAACTCGACTATAGACTCCTTCTTCATTTGCCAAATACTACGATCCAAGGCAAAGAGTAGCTTGCAAGCCTTCTCATGGTCGTTGTACGGCAAAGCCCCATTTCTTACATTAGCACCAATCTTGTTGGCAATCGATTGAAACCGACTAAACAAGTCGTCAATGCTCTCACCAGGTTGCTGGGAGAAATTCTCGTACTCTCGCTTGTACGTCTCGTACAGCCTGGTCTTGACCTAACTTGTCCCCTCATGGAAATTTGCAAGGGTAGTCCAGATCTCATGAGCCGTCTTAAGATGACTCACTCTATTGCTCAGAGCGGCTCAGGGCTATCAAGAGGAAATTTCTAGCCTTGTTGTTCGCTTCATGTTCCCACTGCTACAGCTGGGTAACACGTTCCTCAAGCACCTCAAAATCAGCACGCTGACAAATATCCCAGACGGACGAATGTTGGCTCTGGAGGAATGCCGACATGCGGATCTTCCAATATGAGTAATTGGAGCCATCGAACCCTGGAATCTTGCCAATTGACTGATCCATGGTCGCCCTTGATGGATCTAGAACCGGTTAAGGTATAGAAGACCCTAACTTGGCTCTGATACCAATTGAGGACCGAAAGAGCGACCTAGAGCGGGGGTGAATAGGTCGACACCTAAAACCTATAACCCCAAAATCCCTCTCTTCTCAAACGTGCAAGATCACAGAGCAACAAGTGCTATTGACCCTAGGACACGATGAGGAAAGCACTACGGAAGCACTACACAGCACTCGCTCAAACGCCGAGAGAAAACGACGCAAAACGAGCCTAGAACAGCCGGGACCAAGAGCCACCGGACAGTCCGACGCTAACGCACCGGACAGTCCGACGGCACCACCGGACAGTCCGGTGCCTAAGCTTCAGACAGTCCAGTACACCCACCGGACCATATAGGCCGAGGGCTTGACCCTCAAGCAGACACCGCCGGACAGTCCGATGGCTGCTAAAAGCCCTGGGAGGCCGAGCCTCGTGAACTCCGCCCGGGCTAACCCTAGGCCACCGGACAGTCCGGTGCCTACCCACTGGTCAGTCCGGTGGAATAGAATAGGGTAGCCTGAGGAGAGAAAACAGCCCGAGAATCCTCAAAATCGAGCCAAATCTTGATCAAATGGACTCCAAACTTCACCAAAATTTTGAAGGACTTTGTCTAATCCATGGAGATGCTCTTCCCTCCAGATCAAGCCCTAGGCTTAAGTTTTTCTCCACGGATTTGACTTGTCCCCGAAGTGAAGTCCACTTGCCAAGAACGAAAGAGGAGGGGCTGCTTGTGGATTCAAAGATTGGACAACACAACCACAATCAAAACCACATCCTAGCAGTCCAAAATACCGGCAATAGAAAGATCTCACTCTTGCTCAAAACCAAACATACCAAAAGGCAAGAAAAAGAAGATCAAAAGCCAATCAAGAGAGGGGCAAAGAAGAGCACACGAGGGGCAACACGAAATCCATCAATTGATAGCCTCAAAGACGTCCTAGATCCAGATTACAAGATGGATCTCGTTCTCCAAGCAGCCACCCTACTTCCTACCCTCTTTGGTGGAGCCTAGATCACTCTAAACTCACTAATCTTGTTTGCTCTTGCTTGGGAGAACAAAACCTAGGGTTTCTAGCCCTAAGCAACAATCCAACCAACCAAGAGAGGGGGCTTGGAGCAACCCACCCCTTATTTATAGTACAGACTCTTTTCTATGGCTGTTTTGCAAACAGCCCCATAGGATACAGACTCAATTACACTAAAACGCCTATAGAGGCCAGAAAAGACGCTGGAAACTCAGATGAACGGCCACGATGGAGTCATTGATCTTCTTGGCCTCGAAGTAATCTTCCGATGTCCTCCACGTGGTCAGTAGCTCGTCCCTTTGGATAACTACCAGTTTTGGGATACCGGCAACTATTGACGTCACTTAAGCACGGCAAACCTTATACTGCAAGCGATAGTATCGTGTGTAGCTTTTCCCTAGGATGAATATCTTGGGTTTTGTCAATCCAAGAAACGAACTAATTGAGAACTAATTAACAAGAATTTATGGTAAACTAAGGGTATAAAACTAGGCTCTAATCTACCTCTAAACTATATCTAATCTATGTCTAAACTATACTAATACTATAAGATAAGCAATTAGAACGGAACTAGAACACTAATCAAAGTGTATTGACTAGAGTCTAATCAAGCTCTAATTGGATCCAAAACAAGCATGATAAAGGGCGCCACAACAAGATTAAAGCAGCGAGATAACTAGCAGCTCAAGGTAGACAAGCATGATCAACCATATTCATCATAGCATGATTAAATCAAGATCAATCAACCTAACCTCCTAGATCGAGTTTAACCTTTCCCCGGGCTCTACTGTCACTAGTAATCAGGTAATCGATTGTAACACCCTAAATTTTGCCACAAATAAAATCTTTTGGAAACAATTTAATTTATTCATACTGCTTGATCACACATGACACTTATTTAATTTTATGTGATTTCAAAATAATTAATTAAAAAGAATCATAGGAATTACATGTTTGAGCATTCATGTCCTTACATTTTTTTTTTGGGTGATTTGCAGTGTTCAAAGTTTGAATTCAAAACCTTTTGCATCTCTCCAAAATTTTCCAAACTCCAAACAACCCGGGAAAAATTTTCCTTTTTCTCTTTTCCTTTCTCTTCCTCTCTTTCGGCCCAGACCCCCGCGCGGCCCAACCCCACCGTGCGGCCCAGCCTGCGCGCCGGCCCAGCTGGGAGGCAGCCCACCCGCGCCATCTCTCCTCCTCAGCCGCTGACAAGCACGGCCCGCCTGTCATCACCCTCCCCCTCTTTCCTTTTCTGTCCGACGCCGACGGAGACGAACTCAAGCCGGCGCCTGCGCCGTGGCCTCGGTCCCGTCTCGCGCCCGCCGTATCCGCTCCGAGGATCACGCGCCGCGCCTCCGCCTTTCCTCTCCGCGCCCTTCCTTTCCTTTCCCTAGCTCGCACGCACTGCGGGCAAACGCGGACTCCGAGTCCGACACACGCCGAACTACCACGCGCGCCGCCCTTTCCTTGCCTCCTCCGCAAGCTACGGTGCCGTCCCTATAAAAGCCGCCGAACCCCGAGGCCCTAGCCATCGAACGCTCAAGCCCTAGCCGCCCTTGTGCCCTCGCTTTTGCATCGCCGCGCCGCGGGTTCACCTTGGGCTCGCGCCGGAATCCGCCGTTGGGAGCCACCGCCATCAACTAGATCAGCCCCACAAGCTTGGTCGTAAGGTAGGACACCTAAACGCCTATTTTTGAACCTTCTTGTGCATTGTTTCCTCGGGTTGAGCCCAATCTCGCCGTCGCCCGTGCATGCAGAGCTGTCCCGTCGCCGCCGCACGTCGCCGCACGCCGTCGCCGCCTCTCCGTCGACTACGTCTACACTCGGAGCTTCGCCGTGAGGTGAGGACGCTCTCTAGCTAACTCTAGTCCCTAACCGCGCTCTACACCGGCGGGAATTGCTCGTCGGAGCTCCGCCTTCGCCCCGCTCCGCCGCCCGCCACCTACGGCCGATGCGCCGCCACCGCGACCGCCCCGCCAGCTTCGCACCGACGCCCGCTCTCCCGTGCGCCTCGTTCCGCTAGCCCTAGGCCCCGGAACCGCGGAGTTCGCGAGTCTCCGGTGACCCTCCGCCGCGCCCGATGGCCGTCGCCGGTCAACCCGCCGCCGCCGCTCTCTCTCTCCCCTCTGATCTAATCCAAGCCGTCGGATCAAGATCTAACGGCCGGAGCCCCGCGCGACCCGGGTCAATACCGGTCAGCGGCCGCACTTTTGCTAAAGAGTCCCTGAGTTTTTTGAGAATTAACCCGCGGTCCAGATTTTCACGGATAGGTCCCTGGTTTTCGCAGTTTAGCCCCTGGAGTTTCAAATCTCTTTTATTTTTAGCCCTTAAACTTATTTTATGCATAACTTTTGCGTTTTAACTCCGATTTGAACGATTCTTGAACCTACGGAATCGTAGTAATGTGTAGATTAATTCTAAAACCTTCTTAACCTCTGTTCATGATGTTTGATGTACTGTTTTAGTCAGTTAATGCTCATTGCTTGTATGTATGCAACGTGTAGCCGACGTTCCGTCCGAGTTTGTCGAGAATCCATCTTGGGAAGTTCCTGAGCAAGTTTTTGCTGAGGAAGGCAAGTATTCTTTGACCTATGTCATATTTACATTAATTACACAATCTAGAGCCCAATTTGATTGCTCCTATTAAGGATGACTAGCTTCATATCTCTTTATATGATTATGAACTTGGGATGGGCTGTGATGTGTAGTTTAATGCTATCGCTCAACATCTTTATATTCATGTTGCTAATCTTGTTTAATTAATGATGAACTTGATGATAAAAGTTTGATTTTAGCAACATGGAGACTTGGGCATGTTTTGTTGGTTTTGCTCAAGTGCTTCACCATAAGGATCGGTTCGCCGAGCGACCACCCAGGAAAACAGTACAACCACAAGACTCACATGGGCACTGGGCTTGACTGATTAATTAGATGAACTAGAGTTTTGGCTTACTTTCCTGAAACATGGCGTATGAGGGGTCTGGGGGATATGGGACTTTGCCCTTTGCCAAGGTGGTGCAATTTTATTTGTCACCCTTTGGAACGGAACTCTCATATCTTTAGTTAACTGGAGTAACCTGTAACGAGTGGGCCACAACTCTAGGAATTCTTTGTAAAGGTCTCGTAATGAAACCCTGCCGATTCATCTAAGGTATGAATAAATGGGGCTTTGCAAACCTCGGGCACAATGGGAATCATGACTTGTGGGTAAAGTTGTACAACCTCTCGAGAGTGTTTAAAACTGATATATCAGCCGTGCTCACGGTTAAGAGCGGCCTGGACCCTCACAGATTAGAGTTTCATGTTCAAAGTAAATGGCTCATGGTGATCATGGTAATGAAGATGGATATGGTTATGGTTCATGCTTATCTTTTTAATATGTCTTACTGTCTTTACAATAAAGGGATGGGTTATGCTAATCATTGCTAGTAATTAAAACTTGACTAACTAAAAGCAATTGCTATGCCAGTCTACTATAAAGCCAGTCCACTTTTATCCTAAACGGAATACTTGCTGAGTGCGTTATGTACTCATTCTTGCTTGTTTTATACCCGTTGCATCCATTGCAACCGCTGCTCAGATCCAGAAGGAAGTTGTGGTGATCCTAACCAGGAGTTCCAGGACTACGACGAGTTCTAGGCTGGTGTGCCATCCGTCAGTTGCCTGTGGATCACGGTCGTCTTCCGCTGTCGTTTAGTTAACTCGTTTTCGTTCAGATACTCGGTTTCGTTAAAGACATTTATGGTCTGTAATATTGGTTATTACTCTTAAGTTAAAGTACGGGTTGTGTTATTACTTTTGTTTATACTGTGTATGTGGTTAAACTGATCCTGGCACATACATGGTCAGCACTTGGTTTTGTTTCTAAAACTGGGTGTGACAAAAGTGGTATCAGAGCCGTGCTGACCGTAGGACGCAAGCCTAGAATAGAACTGGTCGTGATTAAGGATTTTGCTTACCTTTTCTTGCTTTCTCCATTCAAATACTTGCAATATATGCTATTTTGACATCCATACTTGTCTATTTTCAATTAAGATCTTCTATATCTACTTATCTATCCCATAATAGAACTGTTTCTCATGTTTGCTTACGATGTGGGCCTGCAGATGTCGACTTTCAAGCGCACTGCCCGCATGCGTGTTGGTGGACGAGGTTATGGCGAACCCAACAGGATCAGATTGCCTACCCCAACCCCACCTTCTCCACCGCCACAAGAGTGGGTAGACCTGACTGAGTCCGAGGAGGAGGACCCAGAGGAGCTTGTCCCTGAGCTGTCCAAAGATGAACCGGGAGAGGAGCCGCAGGAAGAACCCTTGGAGGTGCAGCCACCAGTACCCCTTTCGGCGCCGCCGCAGGAGCAACCCCAGGAGGAGCCAGAAGATCCAGCTGTTGACCCTGAAGACCCAGAACAAGATCCAAATGATGGTAACGCGCCCCCATCGGACGATGATGAGGACGACGATGAAGCTGGACCCGTGGTCACCACTACCCACCGCTGGTTCGACTACCCGCTGCCCGTTCCTCGGATGCTGAGAGAGACACTGGAGATGCTCCACTACGATCAGTTCTGGATCACCTATGTGGGGACTCGCTATCGCCATCCCGTCCTACATGATGATTGGGACATGACAGTGGAGATCAGCATCCCGGATGAGTTCGGATCCCGCCGGAACATCCACGTCAGGCACGCACCTACTCGCCGCAACAGCCATGAAGCCGCCATCAGTGATGCTGCCAGAGAGGCCTTGACGACGCTGTGCCACGCACACCGTGAAGATATGGCCATCACTTCACGCCGGTACTACCCCTGCCGTTCGGTCGAAAGACTTGACGCCTGGATCGCCAACCCGGAGGCAGAACAGAACCCACGCTTGGAATCCACTATTGAGTACCTCGCTACCCTCAATACCGACTACAACGCCGCCTTGGACGAGTTGGACATGGTGAGGGACGAGAACCGGAAGCTTCGAGCATGGGTTGCACATGGCGTTGAGCCCGCGGAAGAAGAACCTGTAGAAGACCCTGCTGATGCTCCGCGCAGGAAGAAGGCCCGCTACAATGATCCAGAAGCTAGGACCTATATACGGCATCATGAGGACTAGGATGTTATCCCTTTTGTAAGAGGTTCTACTAGTATCGATTAGTTAGTTCGATTAGGCTTAGAACGATCAACAGTGTGCTCGTTTGCTTATGATTGTGTTTTATGGATGATTTGGTTCTTTGTAATGAGTGCTTAAGTTGTGGAGTGATGTCCACAACTTAGTCTTTTGGTTGGATGCTTAATAAGTTTAATAAAGTTAGTTAGTTTGGGAAAGCCCTGCTCTATCCATATATGCGTTCAGATCTTTATCTCATCTGTCTTGGTTACTAATGTTGAATGAGATATATGGCCGGAAATAAGTACTAATGGTATGTTTGGTCCATCAGATGAGTACAGGACGTGGACGTGGTCGTGGCCGTGGAGGTAGAGGAGGTCGCGGAGATGGGGGACTCCCAAATCCACCACCGCCAATGACTATGGAACAACTGATCATGAACCAGACCCAAGTGATACAAGCTCTTGGTCAAGCAGTGGCAGCCATGCACCAGGCGCAGCAGCAACCACCCCCGCCACCACCGCCTCAACCGCGAGACAGACGCGCAGAATTTATGAAGGGACACCCACCTGTGTTCACTCACTCTGCCGATCCTATGGATGCAGAAGACTGGCTCCGCGCAATAGAACGGGAGCTGGACGTCGCTCAGTGCACCGACCAGGAGAAAGTCCTCTACGGCCCTCACCAGTTACGGGGTGCCGCTCAACAATGGTGGGAATCGTACCGCTTGGCTCATAACAACCCCAACACCATTACCTGGCAGGAGTTCACCGAGAGGTTTAGAGCGCATCATGTTCCAGCTGGTGTGATGTCACTGAAGAAAGAAGAGTTCCTGGCACTCACCCAGGGCACCATGACCGTCAGTGAGTATCGAGACAAGTTCCTACAGCTGTCCCGCTACTGTCCCGAGGAAGTTAACACCGACCCCAAGAAGCAGTACCGTTTCCTCAAAGGCTTGGTCGGTCCACTCAGGTACCAGCTTATGAACCATACCTTTCCTAACTGCCAGCATCTGATAGACCGAGCTATCGTGACGGAGAATACTCGTCGCGAGATGGAGGAAAAGAAGCGCAAACAGAAGGCACAACAATCTAGCAGTAACAACCGCTCGCGGTTTTCTGGGTCACAGAACTTTCAGAACCGTCCTACACAGAACTCCGGACAGCAGCAGCCCCAGTTCCAGCGCTACAACAATAATGGCAACTATCAGCGCCCGAACTATCAGTCTCAGCAGAACAATCCCCAAATGCAGCGCTCAAACAATCAAGCTCCCCGCCAACCAACTCCTACCAGTACCCCAGTGAAGACAGGCACGCCAGTACCACCGGGAAGTGCAAATTGCTTCAAATGCGGAGGAATGGGTCACTGGTCAAAGCAATGCCCACATAGAGGGACGCCACAGCAGACACCGCCACAGGGTTCGAAGACGGGCACCCCCAACCAAGCTTCCAGCCACGCCAAGGTCAACCACATCACCGCGGAGGCTGCCCAGGAAGGTCCAAATGCTGTCGTAGGTACGTTCCTGGTCAACTCCCAACCCGCCTTAGTACTATTCGATACTGGTGCTACGCATTCCTTCGTTACTGCTCAGCACGTAGAGAGGTATAATTTTCCTATGATAAAGATGGTAAAAACAATGCTAGTTAGTTCACCTGGGGGAAACATGCGATCCGAGTTCGCTTGTGATGATGCATCCATTAAAATAAGGGGGGTAGATTTTCCAGCATCGTTAATAGTTATGAAAGCACAAGGAGTAGATGTTATCCTGGGTATGAATTGGCTGCAAAGATACAACGGGGTAATCTCATGTGCTGAGAGGAAAGTGACTTTGACTACGCCAACCGAGGAGAACATGGAAGTTCTGATAGACCCGCCTCAAGCAGGAGTTAATGCTATTGATGCCACAGCCTTGGAGAACATCAGAGTAGTGTCAGAATTTCCGGATGTCTTCCCAGATTTGTTGCCAGGTATGCCACCTGAACGTGACATTGAATTTTCTATTGAACTAGTACCTGGAACTGCACCTATCTATAAGAAAGCATATAGAATATCTGGTGTCGAATTACTTGAAGTTAAGAAACAAATAGATGAACTATTGGAGAAAGGGTTTATTCGCAAAAGTACTTCACCTTGGGCCTCACCAGTTTTGCTTACTGAAAAGAAAGATGGAACCTTGCGAATGTGTGTCGATTATAGAGGTCTCAATGCCGTTACAGTAAAGAATAAATATCCACTGCCCCGGATTGAAGATTTATTTGATCAGCTCAAAGGTGCCTGTGTATTCTCCAAAATTGATTTACGCTCTGGATATCATCAACTAAGAATTAGACCTTCAGATATACCAAAGACAGCGTTCATTAGTCGTTATGGGTTATATGAATATACAGTTATGTCCTTTGGGTTGACTAATGCCCCAGCCTTCTTTATGTACATGATGAATAGTGTGTTCATGGAATACCTGGATAGGTTTGTTGTGATATTTATCGATGACATTCTGATTTATTCCAAAACTGAAGAGGAACATGAAGAGCATCTAAGATTAGTGTTGCAGAAGCTTAGAGAGCATAAACTTTATGCGAAGTTCAGCAAGTGTGATTTCTGGATAGGGGAGGTGAAATTTCTAGGTCATGTCATATCCAATGGAGGAATTGCCGTTGATCAAAGTAAGGTATCTGAAGTGCAGAACTGGAAGATCCCAGAGGATGTGAAAGGCATCAGGAGTTTTCTCGGATTAGCTGGTTACTATCGGCGTTTCATTGAGGGGTTTTCCAAGATTGCTAAGCCAATGACAGCTTTGTTAGAGAAGAATATTAAATTTCAGTGGACGTCAGCTTGTCAGAAAGCCTTCGAGGAGTTGAAAAAGAGGTTAACCACAGCGCCAGTGCTAACTTTTCCAGATATGCATAAGCCTTTTTCAGTATATTGCGATGCTTCACGGCTAGGTTTAGGATGTGTTCTTATGCAGGAAGGCAAGGTTATTGCCTATGCCTCTAGACAATTGAGGGATCATGAGAAGAATTACACAACTCATGATTTGGAATTAGCCGCAGTGGTGCATGCATTAAAAGTATGGAGGCATTACTTATTCGGACAGAAGTGTGATATTTATACTGATCACAAAAGCTTAAAGTATATATTTACCCAGACTGAGTTGAATATGCGGCAAAGACGATGGTTAGAATTAATCAAGGATTATGATCTGGAGATACATTACCATCCTGGCAAGGCAAATGTAGTAGCAGATGCTTTGAGCAGGAAGAGTCAGATCAGTTTGTTGTGGGCAAGAGAGTTGCCGGATGAGTTAGCCATAGAATTCGACCGACTAAGTTTGGGTTTTCTTAATAATACGGAAGGCACCGTCTCCATGGAGTTTGAACCTACGTTGGAACAAGAAATCAGGAAGGGACAACTTAATGATGAGAAGATCAAGGAAGTAAAAGAGTTAATCAAGTTAGACAAGGCACCGGGATTTCGAGTGGATGCCGACGGCACAGTATGGCATGGGGATAGGATTTGTGTTCCGAACATAAAGTCTATACGGGATTTAATTCTGAAGGAAGCACATGAGACAGCTTACTCTATCCATCCTGGAAGTGAAAAGATGTATCAAGATCTGAAGCAGAAATTTTGGTGGTACGGTATGAAACGTGAAGTAGCAGAATATGTAGCATTGTGTGACGTTTGTCAGAGGGTGAAAGCTGAGCATCAAAAGCCCGCTGGACTGTTACAGCCGCTCAAGATTCCAGAGTGGAAGTGGGAGGAAATTGGTATGGATTTTATTGTCGGCCTACCGCGTACACAAAGTGGTTTTGATTCTATATGGGTAGTAGTGGACAGATTAACCAAAGTTGCTCACTTTATTCCTGTCAAGACCACTTATTCGGGAGCCAAGTTAGCTGAATTGTATATGTCCAGAATTGTGTGTTTGCATGGGGTACCAAGGAAGATTGTGTCTGATCGTGGAACTCAGTTTACATCTCACTTTTGGAAGCGTTTGCATGAGTCAATGGGCACTAAATTAAATTTCAGTTCAGCATATCATCCACAGACCGATGGACAGACAGAAAGAACCAACCAGATATTAGAAGATATGTTGAGAGCTTGCGCAATACAATATGGTACTAGTTGGGATAAAAGTTTGCCGTATGCCGAATTTTCTTATAACAATAGTTATCAGGCTAGTATCAAGATGTCACCTTTTCAGGCTTTGTATGGTAGACGGTGCAGGACTCCCTTGCATTGGGATCAACCTGGGGAGAAGCAGTTGTTTGGTCCTGGAATCATAGAAGATGCTGAACGACAAGTACGAATGATTCGGGAGAATTTGAGGATTGCTCAAACCAGGCAGAAGAGTTATGCGGATAACCGTCGAAGGGATTTGGAATTTGCAGTAGGAGAGTATGTGTACTTGAAAGTATCACCTATTCGTGGTCTACGCCGATTCAAAGTGAAAGGGAAATTAGCACCACGATATATTGGGCCTTTTAAAATTATTGACCGTAAGGGAGAAGTTGCATACCAACTGGAATTGCCTGACAGATTATCAGGGGTACACAATGTGTTCCATATATCTCAATTGAAGAAGTGTTTGCGAGTACCTGAAGAGCAGTTGCAGGAGGATGAACTTAGTGTGCAGGATGATTTGACCTATATAGAATATCCCGTCCAAATTTTGGAAATGGCAGAGAGGACTACCAGAAACAGGGTAATAAAGATGTGCAAAGTTAAGTGGAGCTACCATACGGCAGAGGAGGCCACCTGGGAAAGAGAGGATGACCTCAGAGCAGATTACTCGGAACTCTTTGCTAGCCAATCCTAAAATCTCGGGGCGAGATTTCTTTAAGGGGGTAGGTTTGTAACACCCTAAATTTTGCCACAAATAAAATCTTTTGGAAACAATTTAATTTATTCATACTGCTTGATCACACATGACACTTATTTAATTTTATGTGATTTCAAAATAATTAATTAAAAAGAATCATAGGAATTACATGTTTGAGCATTCATGTCCTTGCATTTTTTTTTGGTGATTTGCAGTGTTCAAAGTTTGAATTCAAAACCTTTTGCATCTCTCCAAAATTTTCCAAACTCCAAACAACCCGGGAAAAATTTTCCTTTTTTTCTTTTCCTTTCTCTTCCTCTCTTTCGGCCCAGACCCCCGCGCGGCCCAACCCCGCCGCGCGGCCCAGCCTGCGCGCCGGCCCAGCTGGGAGGCAGCCCACCCGCGCCTTCTCTCCTCCTCAGCCGCTGACAGGCACGGCCCGCCTGTCATCACCCTCCCCCTCTTTCCTTTTCTGTCAGACGCCGACGGAGACGAACTCAAGCCGGCGCCTGCGCCGTGGCCTCGGTCCCGTCTCGCGCCCGCCGTATCCGCTCCGAGGATCACGCGCCGCGCCTCCGCCTTTCCTCTCCGCACCCTTCCTTTCCTTTCCCTAGCTCGCGCGCACTGCGGGCAAACGCGGACTCCGAGTCCGACACACGCCGAACTACCACGCGCGCCGCCCTTTCCTTGCCTCCTCCGCAAGCTACGGTGCCGTCCCTATAAAAGCCGCCGAACCCCGAGGCCCTAGCCATCGAACGCTCAAGCCCTAGCCGCCCTTGTGCCCTCGCTTTTGCATAGCCGCGCCGCGGGTTCACCTCGGGCTCGCACCGGAATCCGCTGTTGGGAGCCACCGCCATCAACTAGATCAGCCCCACAAGCTTGGTCGTAAGGTAGGACACCTAAACGCCTATTTTCGAACATTCTTGTGCATTGTTTCCTCGGGTTGAGCCCAATCTCGCCGTCGCCCGTGCACGCAGAGCTGTCCCGTCGCCGCCGCACGTCGCCGCACGCCGTCGCCGCCTCTCCGTCGACTACGTCTACACTCGGAGCTTCGCCGTGAGGTGAGGACGCTCTCTAGCTAACTCTAGTCCCTAACCGCGCTCTACACCGGCGGGAATTGCTCGTCGGAGCTCCGCCTTCGCCCCGCTCCGCCGCCTGCCACCTACGGCCGATGCGCCGCCACCGCGACCGCCCCGCCAGCTTCGCACCGACGCCCGCTCTCCCGTGCGCCTCGTTCCGCTAGCCCTAGGCCCCGGAACCGCGGAGTTCGCGAGTCTCCGGTGACCCTCCGCCGCGCCCGATGGCCGTCGCCGGTCAACCCGCCGCCGCCGCTCTCTCTCTCCCCTCTGATCTAATCCAAGCCGTCGGATCAAGATCTAACGGCCGGAGCCCCGCGCGACCCGGGTCAATACCGGTCAGCGGCCGCACTTTTGCTAAAGAGTCCCTGAGTTTTTTGAGAATTAACCCGCGGTCCAGATTTTCACGCATAGGTCCCTGGTTTTCGCAGTTTAGCCCCTGGAGTTTCAAATCTCTTTTATTTTTAGCCCTTAAACTTATTTTATGCATAACTTTTGCGTTTTAACTCCGATTTGAACGATTCTTGAACCTACGGAATCGTAGTAATGTGTAGATTAATTCTAAAACCTTCTTAACCTCTGTTCATGATGTTTGATGTACTGTTTTAGTCAGTTAATGCTCATTGCTTGTATGTATGCAACGTGTAGCCGACGTTCCGTCCGAGTTTGTCGAGAATCCATCTTGGGAAGTTCCTGAGCAAGTTTTTGCTGAGGAAGGCAAGTATTCTTTGACCTATGTCATATTTACATTAATTACACAATCTAGAGCCCAATTTGATTGCTCCTATTAAGGATGACTAGCTTCATATGTCTTTATATGATTATGAACTTGGGATGGGCTGTGATGTGTAGTTTAATGCTATCGCTCAACATCTTTATATTCATGTTGCTAATCTTGTTTAATTAATGATGAACTTGATGATAAAAGTTTGGTTTTAGCAACATGGAGACTTGGGCATGTTTTGTTGGTTTTGCTCAAGTGCTTCACCATAAGGATCGGTTCGCCGAGCGACCACCCAGGAAAACAGTACAACCACAAGACTCACATGGGCACTGGGCTTGACTGATTAATTAGATGAACTAGAGTTTTGGCTTACTTTCCTGAAACATGGCGTATGAGGGGTCTGGGGGATATGGGACTTTGCCCTTTGCCAAGGTGGTGCAATTTTATTTGTCACCCTTTGGAACGGAACTCTCATATCTTTAGTTAACTGGAGTAACCTGTAACGAGTGGGCCACAACTCTAGGAATTCTTTGTAAAGGTCTCGTAATGAAACCCTGCCGATTCATCTAAGGTATGAATAAATGGGGCTTTGCAAACCTCGGGCACAATGGGAATCATGACTTGTGGGTAAAGTTGTACAACCTCTCGAGAGTGTTTAAAACTGATATATCAGCCGTGCTCACGGTTAAGAGCGGCCTGGACCCTCACAGATTAGAGTTTCATGTTCAAAGTAAATGGCTCATGGTGATCATGGTAATGAAGATGGATATGGTTATGGTTCATGCTTATCTTTTTAATATGTCTTACTGTCTTTACAATAAAGGGATGGGTTATGCTAATCATTGCTAGTAATTAAAACTTGACTAACTAAAAGCAATTGCTATGCCAGTCTACTATAAAGCCAGTCCACTTTTATCCTAAACGGAATACTTGCTGAGTGCGTTATGTACTCATTCTTGCTTGTTTTATACCCGTTGCATCCATTGCAACCGCTGCTCAGATCCAGAAGGAAGTTGTGGTGATCCTAACCAGGAGTTCCAGGACTACGACGAGTTCTAGGCTGGTGTGCCATCCGTCAGTTGCCTGTGGATCACGGTCGTCTTCCGCTGTCGTTTAGTTAACTCGTTTTCGTTCAGATACTCGGTTTCGTTAAAGACATTTATGGTCTGTAATATTGGTTATTACTCTTAAGTTAAAGTACGGGTTGTGTTATTACTTTTGTTTATACTGTGTATGTGGTTAAACTGATCCTGGCACATACATGGTCAGCACTTGGTTTTGTTTCTAAAACTGGGTGTGACATCGATGAGAAACTCTCAACAGGCATACATAATTAGAGAATGCACTTCTAATTACTTCACATAGTCTAATAACATAATTAGCACAACTAGAACCTCTAATCACCATGATCAAAAGAACTAGATATACAACTATATCATTAGTAAGCTAGATCAACGATCAAGAATGCTAGATGAATATAACCCTTAAAGACATGCTCTAATCAATAAGCATCTAGATCTAAAGTTAATTAGAGCTAGAACAAGCATAATTAGAATAAAAACATGATAATTAGACAAGAACAATGCTTCATTAATAAATTATATCATACTTACAACCATGGCCATACCTTCCGTTGATGATACAATTAGACCTCTGGAGCTAGGTAATTAGAGTACCATGCAAGGACTCTAATCACCTTTAGGAACTAGAAGAACTCTAATCCTAGACTAGAAACTCGACCCTCTACTGTCCTCTAGTTGTAGTCCCTTTACATTGCGCCTTGATAATGAATTGAAATGAATTGGATGGCCTTGGGGGTCTCATGGGGATTTGTATTTATAGCCCAGAGGTGCCTTGGGGCGCCCCCACCTTCCTCTTGCTTGGAGTTGGAGTAGGACTCTTGTTTCCCCCGACCATATCTTCCTGTTTTCTGCGCCTTTCGTATTTCGACCATATCTCTGCCATCCGAAGTCCAAATAAAGCAAACATGGACTCTAAATTGTATATCTAGAAGAGATCTACAACTTTGGTATTCACACTTTCTCCATTCGACGTCATTTAGGTCTCCGAATTGAGCTCGCAAGGTGCTGCTGTCCTGAAATCCGAGAATATCTCGAGATTTAATTTGAGCTTGGATGGATCTCGAAATAAACCTTCCTTATCTTCAATT